>JAMSLZ010000004.1:0-2400000 GCA_026027325.1 Actinomucor elegans
ACCCTAACCCTAACCCTAACCCTAACCCTAACCCTAACCCTAACCCTAACCCTAACCCTAACCTAACCCTAATCCTAACCCTAACCCTAACCCTACCCTTAACCCTAATCCTATTTGCGCCTGATCTTAATTTAATTCTTACTCTAATTTTAATCCAATTCTAACATTAACCTTATCTCTATTCCTAATTTTAACCTAATGCTAAGTCTAATCCCTCCATATTCGTGCTCCTAACCTTCATCTTGTCATTCGCCCTAGTTATGTTCCTAGCCCTTATCTAAATTTAGCCCTATCCTTAACTTTTATCGTGATCTTATTCCTGTTCCTAGTTCTATTCTGACCCTAATTCAATTTTTTTTTTTTTTTTTTTTATATATATAATTATACTCCTAATTTTAACTCCTGTTCTTAATCCTAATCCTATTCTTGTTTCTAATTTTAATTTTAACCTTATATCTAAGCTTATCCTTGTTCTTAATCCTAATCCTAATCCTGTTGCTATTTTTAACATTACCCCCTTTTTCACTCTGTATTTATCCTAATCCTAACATTAATCTTAAGCTTATGTCTAACTATATGCCTAATCCTAATACTGTTCTTGATATAATCCTAACTTTCTCATCATCATAACTTTTATCTTATTCGTAATCTTAATCCTACCTAAAATCTAACATTATCCTTAATTCTATTTTCTTATAATCCTATTTCTCGAATTTAATTTTAATTATAACATTCTTTTTTTATTTTTTTTTTTTTTTTTTTTTTTTTTTTTCTCCTCTTTATCCTCATCTTGATTCTAACATCTTCTCTAATCTTATTTTTTTATTCTAACCCAATTTCTTGATTCTAATATTAATGTTATTTCTAACTTTACTTCTAATCTTATCTCTATTCCTGATTATTTATTATATTCCTAGTCCTATTCCTGATATTATTTCTATCCTTAATTATTGTTTTAATTATACTCCTAACTCTTATTTTGTCTTAATTCTTTCCTTAATCCTAATATTATTCTTAATTATAATCCTGAAATTATTATTATTCTTATGTTTATATTCTTTAGTTCTGACTTTAATCTTAAATCTTCTCCTGATTCTAATCCTTTTCTTATTCTTGTTTCTTGTCCTGCTTTGACATTGTCCATTATTCTTATTTTAACTTTATCCTAACCTTACTCATAATCCTAATTATATTGCTCAACCTAATCATGTTTTTATCCGTATTTTCATTTGTTGTGCTTAATATTATTCCTAATTCTATTCATATACTAACTTTAATCCTCCTTCTGACTTTAATCTTATTTTTAATCTTATACTTAATATAACCTTGATCTTGGTATTATCCCTTAACGTACTCTTAATCCATTTCCTATTCCTAATTTTATTCTTAATTTAATCTTTTAATTTAATCCTATCTCTAAATTTTTAGCCTAATCCTAATCCTGTTTCTATTTATTATCCTAATTATATTCTTCATTTTTTGTTCCTGCTCTTAAGTTTAAGCATGCCTCTATTTTATTTTTTAACCCTGATATGTTCTCATTGTTAATCCTAATCTTATGTCTATCTCATATTTCAAATCCTATGAGTCACGTTTATTAGTATATTGTAGTTGTAAGTTACAAAAATAACTTACTACGTGCTTTTTTAATTAATTTTTTAAAGAAAAAATTATGAAATTTGTTTTGAAAAATAAAAACTTCACTCATACATATAAAATTATTAAAATATAATTAATGCTATTTATAAATTTATAATTATTTACAAAAATAATATTAATTCAAAATAAAACGATATATAAAATGTTTTATACAGTATATAATTTATTAAGGTATTTAAAACAATAAGTTATTTTTATAGTTATATTAAAAATTAAAAGTATATAAATTAGGTTATAATATTATTATAATTTAATTCTGTATCATTACTCTATGTCTATCTCTTAATTCAAACTCTAACACTCTTTTTCATACATTTAATCCTATTCCTTATCCTAAGTCTACCCATATCGTTGATGTTAAGTCTGATCCCAAGTTTAATGCTAATTATTACCTACTGCTCATTTTTGAATTCTAACTTTATTCCTTTTCTGTCCCTAACTGTCATTGTATCCTGTCCTTATTCCCTCTTAAATATTATCTTTATTCTTAATCTTCATTCTTTTCTTGTTTTATCAATGCTCTTAATTCATCTCTATTCTTTTTTTCTTTATTTTTCATCTTATTCCTATGTTATCTTAATTTTAGTCCTAAATTTACTATTATTCGTCTCACTGTGTATATCTCTAAACCTCATCTTAATTTTAAATTATTTCCTAATTCTTTCCTCATATTATCTATAATATTCTTCCTATTTCTATTTAATGTTAACGTAATTTTATTCTTATCCATAATCTTATCCATAATCTTATCCAATTTCTGATTTGTGTCTTCTTCTTTTTTTAATTTAATTCTTAGCCTATTATTATTATTATTATATCTTTATTTATAATTTACTCTTCATTTAACTTTCTATCTAATGAGTATCTATCTATATCCTTATATTGTTTATACCATCTTTTAGATACTCCCATTATATTATTTTTATAAATATATATATAAAGCGTATCCTTAATTAATTAATTGTATCAATAACTATTAAAAACGGTCAGTGGGGGTGTCTGACATAGGAACTTAAGCAAATTGTAACCTTCTGGACTGTGGGTGTTGTATCTTGATTTTCTTGGGTTGTGAAAATCCATGGTACATTGTAGTGGAGTAGTTTGTTCCTCAAAGATAATATTGTTAATGCTTAATTTATTGTTTATACAATAGCCTCTGAGCAACGTTAAAAATAAAAAATTAAAATTAGTTTTTAAATTAAACAGTGTTTTTTGTAATTATAATTTTTTTTTGTTATAACACTTTTTTATTGTAATTTTTGAAAGTTTGGTAATTAACGTAAAAATAAGAAATTGCAATAATTATGCAAAACTTATAACGATTAAACTTTTATATTACTTTTCAATACAATTAAACTTTTTTTCATAATATTTCACACCATATCGAAACCCTATTGTGCGACAATTTTTTTCTTTTAAAATTGATTAAAAAGCACGTCGTAAGTTTTTTAGCAACTTACAACTTGATAAATAAAGAAAACTATATAATTTTTATTTAATAATATGAAACTAATTATAATATATATATTAATTACTAATGATATGTAATGTAGGTCTCTATTCTATAAGAGATGCGCTCTTCTTGAACTCCTAATGCGAGCACAAGTGAATAACTATTAGCCACAATCCAACAAGTAAAAATACAACTTCGAAACAAAAGTTAGTATGAACCAATTGAAGTCAAGTTGAATAAACTTTTTAACCAAGGTGTAGTAGATTTTTTCTATGTTTTCCTATATTTTTACCACAGTAACATCAATGAATTCACCGCCTGTACAAAACTTGTCGATATTTTTCAGTCCTTCATTACCAGGTTAGTGTTCTGTTGATTCTAAATAGGCTACTAACGCATTGGTACACCGTCATGTATACTATCCAATTCCTCGGTCCCCAAGCAAACCCATGGGTAGCATTTTCTACCAACAATGTAGTAATGCTTCTGTTGTCGTATTCCATAATTAGTTTTTTTTTTTTAATAATCCAAGCAATGTTAACTTCAGATAGCACTATGGCGAAAATATTGTGTGCTACCCATAATATTATGTGGTAAAACGACGATTTTATTATCATTTACCTACTAATACTATAGATTTACCTACTAATAATAATCTGCGAACCAATGAAATTAGAGCAATTATTTTCTATGGCTGCGCAATTAACAGTGCTTTGCTCATTTATTAGTGGTTACTCCTAATATTAGTGGAAAGCAGACAATAATGTTATGGGTTTAGTCAATATTATAACATAAATTGACAATAAGAAAGAAAAGCCTGAACTCCATTTTATTTGCAAACAATTTTTATGTATTCTTGTCTTTTGCCGATGAAAGCCAAATCTTGCAAACTTCTTATAAATGAGTACATGAAATTCTGATGCTTGTACGCAACAACATAATCCTCGTTTATTTTATTTACTAAAATGAACTCTGCTTTTCGTTTCAACGATCTTTTATGTAAATTCCTAGAAACGTTTAATTTCAACGTTTGTCAAAAATAATGTTGAACAATTGTCTTTCAAATGCGTTTATTATTCGTTGAAAAGTCTCTTATACAGGTCAGGTTGCAAAAAATTCTCTTGTAAATTACTCTTTTGGAAACAAGAACGAATCGCTAGTTCCATTTAATAAGCTGAGCACTTTCATTGCCGTGATTTAGCCTTTGGCTAATAGCTGTGTATTTAAAATGCTGAATGACATTAAGAATGAGCTGCCATTAAGTGTCTAATTTACTCAATTTTATGTTTAGTAAAATTATAGAATAAAGAAAGAAAGAAAGAAAAAAAGAAAATACATTGCGTTAAAAAAAAAGAAATACATTGCGTAAAAAAAAAAGAAATACATTGCGTTAAAAAAAAAAGAAATACATTGCGTAAAAAAAAAAGAAATACATTGCGTAAAAAAAAAAGAAATACATTGCGTAAAAAAAGAGATAAATTATTGTGTAAAAAAAAATAGGTCAAGTAGCGATTATTAATTGCCAGTAATCTTAGTCATTATTGCTAGGCGGTTATTTAACTAGATGATTTATTGTCAAAATCATATATCCACTTCTCAAACTACAAAAAAACGCGTTCGTTTTTGGACTTTCGAGTAATTGATGATTATGATAGAATTCTTAATGACGATCGAAAGCTTCAAAAACATGCACGTTTTTTTAGGTGCTAGAAAACTACAATCGATGAACATTTTTGCTGTCCGTTGGAAAATTAATCCGCATTGCTTGATAATAAACTAATTTTACTATAAAGATAAACAAGAGCATTAATCATATTTTACATTTGGTTTTAAAGATTAACTGGAGCAACTAAATAGTCAATTAACATTATTGAATGATGAATATAGAACTGTATAACTTGGGTTATCCTGGTTCTATATTTCTGATATTATGAAATAATTTCTTAAACATCAGGGAAATGGGTTAAATTTTGATTAAGAAATGTTTTTACATTCTGTTGCAAGATTGCTAATACCTTTCTCTCGAATTAATAACATGATATATAAAAACGAGTTAAATTATCTATAGTTTATATCTACTACAGAAAGTGTAAATACCTATTTTACTTTTGCTATATTATGATGAAGTCCTTTTGGAGGGAAGCTTTATATTATTTTCGGTGGTTTAAATACATAATCAATTCAGAGAACAATTTTATTTCAAAATAAAACGCTTTTTGCTCTTGTCTTCATGCTATTTACAAACGACTTAATATGCCAGCATTTTGCTCTAGATCTTGTTTAAATATATGATGAGAGATGATCTTGAACTCTTTCTCATTAGATTCACTTGAACGCACAAGACCTACACTGGCAACAATATCTTCAAACCGACAGACAGCGTAACTGTGTGCACCGCTACTGTGCAGCTCAACCAAAGCAATAGTCTTGTCATATTTGGTAGTTGCATTCTTTTTCGCTAAATCAACCAAAGCCAAATACTGTGGTCTACCATTGAATGAATGCTCGAAAAAGAAAACGATAGAACCAATGAACCAGCTTTCACGAATGGAATTATTTCGACTATTAACAAAGGTTGGTTAATCAAAGAGGTTTTTGTTCTTGAGCTAATTACTTACTTCAAGTAGCTGGCAGTGATCATCACGTAATTGTTTCCTCGACGATATTCATTTATATGGCTTTTATACATGGTAGACGTATATACATTGCCATATGCCCAGGCACGACCAGCGATGGAAATACTATTCAACGAATCAATTTCAGCAATATTTACACCATTTGCTTCAGTACGGCGATAGTAATGCAATAGCGCCTTCAAAAAAGTTTGAGTGGAGACACCAAAGGGAAGAGTATCCACTGAAATATTACTAAAGGGAGCCCATAATTGTGGATCACTAGCATCACCAGAAGGGTTATTCCTGAAAGTGGATTCGCTGTATTTTCGAGGAGTGATCAGGTCAAGCTCAGTATGAACATCCCAAGTCTGGCTGTTTATATGATTACGCGTTATGAGTCTTTCCAAGATATTACCAGCGTTTGCGCCAGCATCAACCTTTGACTTGATGAGCTTTTTGTATTTTCCGATGCTTCTTTCCATTGATCGGGCGGAATATGCTCTCAACACACCTTGTTGTTTGATCATATAGACTATATGCGAAAGGTAGTGTTGAACAGGCTTGAATACACCGGAATGAATACGCTTTGCCTTGATTTCTGCCAACAAAAATTCTTGCCATTCTTTGATATATCTTTGGAAAGTATGTAAGTAAACTAGATTTATGAGTACAAAAAAAATATATTTACCTTTCCATCAGAATAAGGTCTTCAATAGAAAGTTCCCATTTAAGAGCCAATGCGACAGCTTTTGTCAGATGAATCAATGGTTTCTTAGCGGATTCTTGAATCAATTCAGGAACGAACAAGGTGGGAATCATATATAAGAAAATATCAATCCAGTCAACAGCACGTTTGCCACCACTCTTGATAATTGGATCTTCCCATTTGGATGAAAAGGATGTCGGTACAGTGGCTCTAGAAGCTTCAACAAGTTTACCAATTTTGATGAGCGATAATTTTGGAATATAGAAAGTATACGGCCATTCATCAGCAGACTTCAATCGGGCATCACTCAATTCATCTTCATTGGGCTTATATCGAGTTTTTCTTGCTGCATTGTACTCTTTACCCATGTCGACTGTCAGCATATTGAATACGTGTTGAGCGATACCTTGTCCGAGAAGATGCATTTCGTCTAAACCAAAAAAAGTAGCGCCAGTAAAACTGGGAAGTATTGCAAATGGTGTTGCAGACTTGATACTGTAGCTCTATGAGGTAAAAAGAAAAAGAAATGTTAAAAACTTGTAAAGATTAATGCTGATTATAGTACTTACATTCGCTGCATCTGGGGAAATGAAATCGTTTCTGCTTCTGATCTCATTGTCGATCGTTAAAAAACAATTATGATAATCATGACGTTCAGCTTGGACACGACAAATACGGCAACCAAACGTAGCCATATGACCAATATGATTTGCAAGCTCAGCTGCAGCAGGAAGATCACCAGTAGCCATCACCAAGTTGACTTTAGCTTGACAAACAATTACACCATCCTTTTGTACAAGCATGCCTTTGGTAGACAGAGCATGAAACTCATCAATAATAGGCTTTAAAAAGGTATGCATGTACTTTGGGTAGTTTGGACCTGGCAAGATCGCCAATTGAAGCATGTATTCGTCTTGGTAGCGGTATTCTGGGGGAATGTTCATATTCAAGAGATGGATGATTGTTAACTTGTCCCCTTTATGATTCTTGCTAGTACAGAAACCATCGACAAAAAGAACCATTGCGACATCATCTTCACCGGAAAACAGAATGCTATTATCCTTAAAGTACTTGTATGCTGCACCATCAAAGTAATCTTTATATTCACCGTCAGTTGATTTATAGTTGTAGCGGTATTTCATCAAGTCTCTTGTCTTTGCATTCGCAAGCATTTGAGCGACTTGTTCACCAATAGGAAGCATCTTCATAGAGCGACGAGGTTTACCATGATCATCAAAGCGATTTTCTTTACAAGCAGGGTTTTTACATTGAATAGTCTCTATATCTTCCTTTTCAAACAGCATGCAACCATTGACGCAGACATCATGAAAATGACATTGAATATTGGTTTTTGCTTTAAGAGTACGATCCAAGGTATCAGGGAACATGAGAGTGGATGGTAGGTAACCTATATATAATGGGAATAAAAGCTGATAAGTACTTTTTTTTTAACTCTATTTGAATAGATACATACCCAATCCATCGGTTTTACGGCTCTCTTCATTGTTTTTGATTATGGTACGCATTAGATAGACAAGTTCTCTTTGAGCCTCTCGAGGAATACCATACGTGTCGCAAATATCTCTCAATTGGATGCTATTTAATTCCGTATTGGTGAAAAGGTTTTGATCCGAGGATTTGACGTTGTAAGCAATTGGAGTAGGCTCTATTTCAAACAAGGTATATTGTTAAATTAAAAGCTTTAGTAATATATCTGTTAACTCACCTTGGACAGGAATGCTAGCTTCTTGCGTTTGGACGACCCTTTGTTTTCTATGATCACGATTATGGCTATAGTGATTACTCCTAGCTTTAACAGTTTTGAATGGCCTCAAACAAGTAGCGCAAGTATATTTATATGGTGTAGCAGAAGAGGAAACTTTGCCCATTTAAAGATAAGTAAAAACAAGTAAATATATCGAATTAATGAATAGCGGTTTTGTTGTTTAGAAAAAGCAGGTCTTAAATACGTTTGCTTGGTCTACAATTGACAGAGTTCTCAATGGTAATTCATTGTTTTAGGCTGTTGAATCCTTTGAACTAATCGGCTTTTCATATTACTCAGCCTTCCAGATTATTCAGATATCGAATATATTTTAATGGATCCTTATGATTTCTAATCAAGCTAATTCCTTTCCAAGTCAGTCATACCTGTCAGTAAGCTTACTTTCCAGAAAGCTCTTTGGACATTAGTAAGGATTACTAATGGATAAATGGTAAAGTACGCTTATAAAACAGTTAAATAGCTCAAATCATTCAATCACTTTTCTTTATAATATATTTACTTTATAGCTATGTCAAACAACAACAACAATAATTGGAGCGTCTACTTTGAGAAGATTGAACAAGAAATCTTAATCAACCGTCGTTTAATTCAAGATTTGATCCAAATATTAGCACCTCTATTTCCTCGAGAAGCTTCGAGGGTTTCATCTAACGAAGAAATTGAACAAGCACTTGACGATGGTACAATCATATCTGAAGCATGTTACTACATTCAGTTTTATTAACCTCTTAGCTTGTCATATATAGCTGAACGAGAAGCAATTGCAAATGCTTTGAATCCTAATTTACGTAGTAAACGGTCAATCCCAAAAGTGCTAGAAGAAGCAAAAGTGCGTTATCAACAAAAGGCAACCAAGACAAATGTCACCCCTTCTGCACCATTAAGGTTATATGCCCTCTTGAAACACCTCAAGTATATAAAAGGCCAACAAAATGAACTGACCGATGATGATGTTCAACCGCAATACAATACGTTGAAATACTTGGCAAGAGATGTCTTGAAAGACATGGAAAGGGCAAATATAAATATTGTTGGTAAAACTTGGAGTGAAATTGGCGAAGAGGATACCAGCATTCAAGAACGTTATGCTTTGCTTTTGGAGAAACGTGCTTTAGATGTGGGCTTGCATCTGCATCTCTGTGTAGAGATGTGGGCTGCCAAGTTACTTTTATCTGAAGCACTCAAAAACAAGAAGACTGTACGTACCAGAAGTAATTCTGCTGAAGAAGGTGAAAGTCAACAAAATCAAGAATCTGTTGAAGACAATGAGATTGAATCGTTCTTCAGGTTAGATGCTTTTTTATTTCTGTTTTTATATCTTTATTAATATGCTTGTTATGCAAATAGTGTGGATAATCAGCATATCCTTGTTGATCGTCTAGCTACTTCTGTTGCTCCAGTTGGTCTTGCATCTCCAATTGCTAGCTTGTTGGATCTACATTCTGCTCGCTCATCAACGAAAAGAAAAGCCATTACGGTTCAACCTGACGTTGGTGAAGATGAGGAGGCTGGATCTGACAATCGTTCCAAAGAAGCGGATTCCAATAAGCGTAAACCACGCTCTAAGAAAAATACAAAAAAAACGAAATAAATATAGACGTTTTTTTATTGGTTTAAGTAGCTGACGTAGCATTTTTCTGCGGCTTTTCAGTATTAAGAAAAACTTTTTTACACCAATCTTGAGTTTCTTTCTTTTTTTTCGTTTGCTAAATTGGCACATTAAACGTAAGGTTTCTTGACATTTGTCACTGATAAACATTTACAACTACTTAATATTTTTAACTTTCCTAAAAAATCAAGGCATAAATATAATGTTGCCTTTTTATCCATAAATAAAATGTTGGTTACTTGTTCTATTTTAGAATAAAATTTATTTATATTATTATTTGTATTCAAAAAAATCTATTATTTCCTAATTTTTTATATATTGTACTATTTTGAACATATTTCTGTAATACTAAATGTTCTTCTTATTAATTGATTAATTATTTTCTATTGATTTCCAATAATTCAAAATAGTATCATGTGATGTAAAATCTTTTTCTTTTACCCATGAATTATGTTCTTTACCATACTTTTTCCATTTTACAAAATATTCATATAAGTTCTTTACTTTTTTGTGTTTAATTATATATTGTATTTCATATATATTTTGATCATTATTACTAGTGATATCTTCCTCCATTTGATCCATAATATCTATATTCACTTCATTTATATTTAAATTATTTAAAAATTGATTTTGTAATGATTTTATATCAACGATATTTTCTATTTTATATTGTGTTTTTAATGTTACTTCTTTATTCATTTCAATATTATTTTTATAATAATAATCAAAATTATCATTTAGCCATTTGTTGTAATGGGCATTTTCTTCAATTCCAAATAACTCTGTAAAATATTTTATGTTCAGTAATACTATTGCTAATTTTAGCTGTATATTATATGTCTTATTATCTGTTATTCTAATCTTATTTTGTCCACTAAATCTTTTAAAAATACTACCTAATTCTGCAAAATATTTTTCTATTTTTGACCTTAATCCACCTAATTCTTCATTGAATTTTTTTTCATCTATGGTTAATTCAACTCCTTTATCTTTTTTATAGGATAGCAAAAATTTTTCAAGGATATATTAAATCCAATATTACTAAATTTTTCTATAAATTCTTTTACTGTGTTTTCATATAATCCATCAAAACATATACAATCTATTTCATTATAAAACTTATTGATATTTATGTCTAAAAGCATTTTATCATCAGTATTATTTCTACAAGGTAAGGAATCAGATATATAAACACATATTCTATTAATATCTATAATAAATTGTGTATTTAATCCATTTCTTTTTAATTTATACGAGAATAACTCTTTTTTATCTAGATTAATATCTTGATATGTTATACGATTATGGTGACCATCAATTAGTAATGTTACATTATCTAACATCATTGGATTAAATTTCTTAGCACAAAGTAATCTCAATGTATGTGTAGAAAAACATTTTTCTAATTTATTATTTATCCATTTTTCCAATAAATCATAATTATTTATATATAATGATTGATATAATTTATAAAAACTAGTAGATGGAATATACATTTCCATTTCATTTATAGATTTTCCATTTAATAAATGTTCTAATAATATCAATACTTTATCTGCTGTTATATATGGACCTGGTAGTTTTATATTGTTACATAAATCTGTCAAAAATACAAATGGAGCAATACTTCCTAATTTAATATATATATTTTTTTTAATTCTATCAATATTTGGTATACTCGTTATTTTAGATCTATGATATTTCAATTCAACTTTATATATATATTCATTTTTCATAAATTTCCAATACCTATTGTAAATATTTCTGTATTCATTTTCAATTAATAAGTCTATATGAGTGTTCATAAACAAATAAAATGATGTATTTTTATATAAAGAGAAATTCAATTTTTAATATTTTCTATATTTAATAAACTTTTATTTATATATGAAAATTCAATTTTTAATATTTTCTATATTTTCCAAGAACTTATGATTTCTTTTTGCATAATCTAACCATGATTTAAAATTATAAATTTCTTTAATACTAACATATCCTTTTCTTAAACACCAGGATTTGAAATATTCATTTCTAACTTTTTCGTTATCATCTAAAATTGTTTTTATCACTAAATTGGCATGGATATTTGTATTGTTTTCACCAACATCATAGAAAGGACCACTATATAAAATTTTATCAATATTTTTTATATTTCCAACCCATTGCAGTATTTTCTTGTTTAATATTTCGGATGATTTATTCTTGACATCTTTTTTTTCAGGATTTAGAGTTAAAACCACAGCATAATAATAGATTTTTTCCATTAAATATAATATTGATGTTATTTTAAAAATAATTCTCAAATATTATAGATACTTTTATATTTTCCAAAATATCATGCCAAGAATTAGATGCCAAGGAAGTTGTTTTTAGATTTCTCAATGTGATTAAACGCAATGGAAGTCTAAAAATAGGACAAGATAAACATTTACAACTACTTAATATTTTTAACTTTCCTAAAAAATCAAGGCATAAATATAATGTTGCCTTTTTATCCATAAATAAAATGTTGGTTACTTGTTCTATTTTAGAATAAAATTTATTTATATTATTATTTGTATTCAAAAAAATCTATTATTTCCTAATTTTTTATATATTGTACTATTTTGAACATATTTCTGTAATACTAAATGTTCTTCTTATTAATTGATTAATTATTTTCTATTGATTTCCAATAATTCAAAATAGTATCATGTGATGTAAAATCTTTTTCTTTTACCCATGAATTATGTTCTTTACCATACTTTTTCCATTTTACAAAATATTCATATAAGTTCTTTACTTTTTTGTGTTTAATTATATATTGTATTTCATATATATTTTGATCATTATTACTAGTGATATCTTCCTCCATTTGATCCATAATATCTATATTCACTTCATTTATATTTAAATTATTTAAAAATTGATTTTGTAATGATTTTATATCAACGATATTTTCTATTTTATATTGTGTTTTTAATGTTACTTCTTTATTCATTTCAATATTATTTTTATAATAATAATCAAAATTATCATTTAGCCATTTGTTGTAATGGGCATTTTCTTCAATTCCAAATAACTCTGTAAAATATTTTATGTTCAGTAATACTATTGCTAATTTTAGCTGTATATTATATGTCTTATTATCTGTTATTCTAATCTTATTTTGTCCACTAAATCTTTTAAAAATACTACCTAATTCTGCAAAATATTTTTCTATTTTTGACCTTAATCCACCTAATTCTTCATTGAATTTTTTTTCATCTATGGTTAATTCAACTCCTTTATCTTTTTTTATAGGATAGCAAAAATTTTTCAAGGATATATTAAATCCAATATTACTAAATTTTTCTATAAATTCTTTTACTGTGTTTTCATATAATCCATCAAAACATATACAATCTATTTCATTATAAAACTTATTGATATTTATGTCTAAAAGCATTTTATCATCAGTATTATTTCTACAAGGTAAGGAATCAGATATATAAACACATATTCTATTAATATCTATAATAAATTGTGTATTTAATCCATTTCTTTTTAATTTATACGAGAATAACTCTTTTTTATCTAGATTAATATCTTGATATGTTATACGATTATGGTGACCATCAATTAGTAATGTTACATTATCTAACATCATTGGATTAAATTTCTTAGCACAAAGTAATCTCAATGTATGTGTAGAAAAACATTTTTCTAATTTATTATTTATCCATTTTTCCAATAAATCATAATTATTTATATATAATGATTGATATAATTTATAAAAACTAGTAGATGGAATATACATTTCCATTTCATTTATAGATTTTCCATTTAATAAATGTTCTAATAATATCAATACTTTATCTGCTGTTATATATGGACCTGGTAGTTTTATATTGTTACATAAATCTGTCAAAAATACAAATGGAGCAATACTTCCTAATTTAATATATATATTTTTTTTAATTCTATCAATATTTGGTATACTCGTTATTTTAGATCTATGATATTTCAATTCAACTTTATATATATATTCATTTTTCATAAATTTCCAATACCTATTGTAAATATTTCTGTATTCATTTTCAATTAATAAGTCTATATGAGTGTTCATAAACAAATAAAATGATGTATTTTTATATAAAGAGAAATTCAATTTTTAATATTTTCTATATTTAATAAACTTTTATTTATATATGAAAATTCAATTTTTAATATTTTCTATATTTTCCAAGAACTTATGATTTCTTTTTGCATAATCTAACCATGATTTAAAATTATAAATTTCTTTAATACTAACATATCCTTTTCTTAAACACCAGGATTTGAAATATTCATTTCTAACTTTTTCGTTATCATCTAAAATTGTTTTTATCACTAAATTGGCATGGATATTTGTATTGTTTTCACCAACATCATAGAAAGGACCACTATATAAAATTTTATCAATATTTTTTATATTTCCAACCCATTGCAGTATTTTCTTGTTTAATATTTCGGATGATTTATTCTTGACATCTTTTTTTTCAGGATTTAGAGTTAAAACCACAGCATAATAATAGATTTTTTCCATTAAATATAATATTGATGTTATTTTAAAAATAATTCTCAAATATTATAGATACTTTTATATTTTCCAAAATATCATGCCAAGAATTAGATGCCAAGGAAGTTGTTTTTAGATTTCTCAATGTGATTAAACGCAATGGAAGTCTAAAAATAGGACAAGATAAACATTTACAACTACTTAATATTTTTAACTTTCCTAAAAAATCAAGGCATAAATATAATGTTGCCTTTTTATCCATAAATAAAATGTTGGTTACTTGTTCTATTTTAGAATAAAATTTATTTATATTATTATTTGTATTCAAAAAAATCTATTATTTCCTAATTTTTTTATATATTGTACTATTTTGAACATATTTCTGTAATACTAAATGTTCTTCACTCTTATTGCGCACAACACTTTAACTGAAGCTTCTGTATAATAGGAATTAACCTCAATGTCAGCTTGTAATTGTGTTTTTTTTTCCAAGCTTTCGAATATTTCCCTCGTTCTTAATGTCGTAATTATCTATAAATACGTCGTCATTCATACTGCTTATATTCTTATACTGACTTGTATTCTTAAATACTTATACCACTTCAGTAATACTTATAGCCAGTAATGCCATATAGCTTTTGAACCTTTACTATTAGTTTTAAAGCTAATAACCATTAAGTAAGTGCAATGATTACTAATCCATTAATTTCTTTGTATATTAATCTAATACTGTTATAATAGATTTAGTTGTGTATATATACAAGACGAAGACTATTAAAACTGTAGCCCAGTGAATTATAATTGATTGTGTCTGATATAGTGTTGGTAAGTCTGTAGCAATAGCGAGTTTCATTCAAGAATCTAATCATTACTTACTTTAGGAAAAGATGATTAAAATATGCTATTATACAAGCGTGGGCCATTCTTCTAAAGGTTAGTTCAAATATACTCTTAAAATATTGTTTCATCAACGATAACTGACATTATTTATACAGTTATTTGCTTAATTCATTTACCTGTTACTTGCCAGTGGGACATAAATTCTTTATACTTGTATGACAATAAGGTAAGTTAAATACTGTTCGTGTGTGATAGAAAGCTGGTTATTGTATATTCAGCTATTGAAGGCTAGTGTGTATTAGAGTAATATCTGTTGAAGTTATATATTATATAAATAAAAAAAATAGCAATTAAATTATTATCTGAATAACCAAAATGACTATAATATTATTAGTAGTGTATTGTGAATATATGATAGAAAACTAATAATAATATTGATTATAAATCATCAATATGGAGGGATTAATCCATACTATTATTGACTGGAAACCACTACTATTATACAATTTACCCATAATAATATTGAAGGAAAACCCTTAATATTATAGTATTTACCCATAATATTATCGAATAAGAGTCACTAATATTATCAACCGCCGAAAAAACACTGCCTAGAAATTGACAATAATTATTAGCAGAACTATAGTCGATTTTACCCCTAATATTATCAACTTTTGGGCAAAAAACCGACAATATTTTCGCCATAGTGATAGGGTGTTTCTTCTGCCGGTTGCCTTATTGCTACTACCAACGTCGTTTGTAGCATTCATCCTTGGATCCGAGCCATGGTGCTACCAAAAGTAAGCTTTTGCCATATTGCAGGTCCAACTCTTCAAGGCTAATCAAAATACGCGATTTTAATTTAATAAGCATATTATATTTTAGGCCAATATTTTGAGAAACATTTTAATTCACAAGATTTTTTTACAAAATAAAAAATGTTAAAAGTATATTATTTAATACAATTAATACTATTTTCATAAATACAAGTATATAACCTTCAGCCACAATTCAACGAGTATAAATACAAGCTAGAAGAACTAGTTAGAAAGAATTAATAAATTTAAGTTGAATGAACTATAACCAAGTTATAATCGACTTACTACCTGCTTTTATCTTAATTTTACCGCACGACTTATCTTCGATGATAGATAGTTTATGAAGGTTAGTTGCACTAAGCATTGATTTCCATACATATCTTTTAACCGACGTTACAAAGCTGTCAAAGCGCAAGCTGAGTATAAGCATTGTCGAACGTTGACCTGATTGGAGACGGAAACTGAACAAGTCATGTTTACAACACTATAGCCTTAAGTAATTCTGGAGTGTCTTTTTCATTACCTCTAGCTTTAGGCTTAATATTGCTTATTTTACATCATTCCTAAGCCAAATATATTTCAACTTTAAGGTATCCCTGTTTCTAGCCCTAACCCTATCTCTGAAGGTAAACCCTTTCTCATGTGGTGTGATTAGCTCTCTCAGCCTACGAGTGTTATAAACCTGAGGTATGCCTTGTGCAAACCCTAGCCCTAGCCCTCAGGGTACTACCCTTTCTCATGTGGTGTGATTAGCTCTCTCAGCCTACGAGTGTTATAAACCTGAGGTATGCCTTGTGCAAACCCTAGCCCTAGCCCTCAGGGTACTACCCTTTCTCATGTGGTGTGATTAGCTCTCTCAGCCTACGAGTGTTATAAACCTGAGGTATGCCTTGTGCAAACCCTAGCCCTAGCCCTCAGGGTACTACCCTTTCGCATGTGGTGTGATTAGCTCTTTCAGCCTACCAGTGTTATAAACCTGAGGTATGCCTTGTGCAAACCCTAGCCCTAGCCCTCAGGGTACTACCTAATCTGACACTAACTCTGTCCTAATCCTATTCTTAAGCCTAATCATAACCCTAATCATATCCTTAATCTTAACCTTAACCCTATTCTTGTCCCTGTTTCTAACATTATTTCTAATGCTAATCTTATCCTAATCTTTATCCTAATCTTATCCCTGTTCTTATTTTTAATGCCATCTCATATTTTTAATCAAACCCTAATCTTGTTTCTAAATTTTCTCTCAATTTAAATTTAATGTTCATTGTTTAATCTTAATTCTATTCCTTATTTTAGTTATTCTAATCTTACTTCTTACTTATATATTTTCATTCATATTCTAACTTTTACGTTCATTTTATTTTTTTTTTTTTTTTTTTTTTTTTTAATCTATCTTTAATTTTATCCTATTCTTGTTCTTTCTTTGCTCTTTTCTTTATCATTATTCATTCTTTTTGTTTTATTTTTTTTTATCCCATTCTCTTTTTTAACATTTCATTCTAATTATTTTTATATCTCATTATTTATTTATTTTTTTTTTTGCCTTGATTTTTTGCTCTATTTTTCAGTTATTAGCCTAATTTTCCTCTTAATCTTATTCCTAATCCTAACCATATCTTAATTTTAATTCTGACAATACTATTTATTATCCCCCTGGTCTTATTCTTATCTTATTCCTAATTTTAGTTCTCTTCCTATTTCATATTTTGTCCTTAGTCCTTATTCTTATATTCAATATTACTATATCCTTATTCTTGCTCCATTCTATATTTCTAATTCTTTAATGTTGTTTCTATTCTATCCTTAACCTAATTATAAATCCATTCATAATCTTATTCCTATTCCTAATCATAATATTAATTCTAATCTTATTCATAGTCTTTTCCGTATATCTTATCCCTAATTTTTATCTATTTCTTAATCATATTATTAATCTCTTTCTTATCCCTCAATTTACTGTCTTAAACTAACTTTTTCCTAATCCTTATTCTAATCTTTTCCTTAATTAAGATTATGTTTATATTCCTATTTTAAAATTATATCATCTTTAAGTTTGTTCCTAGTATTTTTGATTTATCCATCTTTTTAATTTATCATTATCATTATGTTTAACCTTATTATTCATTCTTTATCCTATTTTATATCCTATTTTTTATGCTTATTTTTCATATTATATATTTAATTATAATTTTTGTCTTATTCTTAATCTTCATTCTGTTCGTAATCTTTTTTTTTATTTTTATTTTTTTCTAATCTTGTGCCTATTCCTCTCTTGTCCTCATTCTAGTTCTAACTTTATTTAATACTCTATCCCTAATTATTTTCGTAATTTATCTCTGATAATTTTCCTATCCTTCTCTTGTTTCTATTTTTTAATTATTTTTTTTTTAATCTTATGTTAATTTATTCATTCTGATTTTATATTTTAATTTTATTTTATTTTTTTTTTTTGTTCGTATTAGAGCATCCGCCGCGGTTACATTAAAAATATTTTTTTCGCACATTTAATGTTAAAATTTTAAAAGTTTGCAAAAAATCGTCTACATCGTTGACATTATTCGCAACATTAAAATTAAAAATTAATTTTTCGAACTAAAAACATTAAATGTAATGATAAACATTTACAACTACTTAATATTTTTAACTTTCCTAAAAAATCAAGGCATAAATATAATGTTGCCTTTTTATCCATAAATAAAATGTTGGTTACTTGTTCTATTTTAGAATAAAATTTATTTATATTATTATTTGTATTCAAAAAAATCTATTATTTCCTAATTTTTTTATATATTGTACTATTTTGAACATATTTCTGTAATACTAAATGTTCTTCAATATAATATTATCTTTTTTTTGCTTCTTTTTTTTGACCTTCGTGCTATAAAAAAATTGTAGTATAAATTCAATTAGAATCCTTTTTATTATAACTTATTTTCGTAGAAAAGATACGTTAATAACTAATTGATTTTTAAATATTTGGATATAATATCGAACTCTCTTTCTCTCTCTATATATGCTATCGGATGTATAGTTGATGATAATGTACAAGAGTCTCCGAAAGCAATAAGATGATATTGTTTATATATAATTAAGAGAATTCTTCAGTAGTCAATATCACAATAATTGTACATAAGACAGAAATTGCTACATTGTGTGTTTATCTACTGCAGCACATCTCAGACTTTTCTAAAACCTACAATGTCTTTATCAAATAAAAATCAAAACACTAGCACTGTCAGTAACAACATATTGTCTTCTGGAGAAAGTATGACTGTGTTACGGGCGCTCGTACTGCGGTAAAAATTGAATAAAAAGCGAGTGAATCAGTTAGAACCGTTTTATGGGTTTTATTGATTCAAAGTGAGTTAAGTTTTTCTATCTAGCTTGTATCTCTTGTATTTATACTTCCAAAGAAATGGTCTCTTAGTAACAATCAAAGGTCTTTTTAATCTATGTTCATTCTTCATTAATTGTATTTTCAGCGGTGATTCAAAACTCCCTCTTTTGATGGATAGTTATTAAATGAATCCCGTCTTTTTAATATAATGCAGAATGTTATATGTGGATTTCACCACACGTACCATTGAAGTAACAGTAGATGTAACTAGGGATACAATTTCGATAAATGATTCTGAAGGCGAAGGTCAAGCACCATCTAGAAAAACTTTTCCGAAGAAGAGGATGAGTGTTATAGAATAGAGATTATTGTATGAATAATAACTTATTCATTATCAATCTCATCTTTACGGAAGTACTTATGAGTTGATATGTTTAAGATTCATGTCTCAGATGGATATATATCTAGAACATAGACCTATAACATAACATCTTCTTAAATCCTCTTCACCACACTTAGATAGACGATTAGTATAAATAGGTTTAGTTTAGACATAGTTATAGGATCTTCATCTTTATATTCATCTTTGTTAATAAAGCACAGTCTCAAAAAGTACTCTTTTTAGTCTTCTTTATTATTTCACTGCGCAAACACAACACCATGCCAGGCAGTGGGACAGTTTTTCCACTCCCAATGCATGCAGTCCAGAGAACCGAGCATACCAGGAAATCCTCTGAGCAACGTTAAAAATAAAAAAAAATAAAAATTAGTTTTTAAATTAAATAGTGTTTTTTGTAATTATATTTTTTTTTGTTTAACACTTTTTTATTGTAATTTTTGAAAGTTTGGTAATTAACGTAAAAATAAGAAATTGCAATAATTATGCAAAACTTATAAAGATTAAACTTTTATATTACTTTTCAATACAATTAAACTTTTTTTTTTCATAATATTTCACACCAGATCGAAACCCTGTTGTGCGACAATTTTTTTCTTTTAAAATTGATTAAAAAGCACGTCGTAAGTTTTTTAGCAACTTACAACTTGATAAATAAAGAAAACTATATAATTTTAATTTAATAATATAAAAATAATTATAATATATATATTAATTATTAATGATATGTAATGTAGCTCTCTGGATTCTCCTTCCCGTAGAAGTCTTTTGATATCCTCTTCATTTGGTGCCCTCAGATATTCATCACTGAAAATTGAGACAACTGCAGAACAGAAACGTTTAAGACATTCCAGAGAAGTTGATTCTGCCATTCGGAAAGATTCGTCCAAAGAATCTGCCGATACTCCATAAGCAAGCAGGCGGATTGCAACCGATATTTTTTGTAAAGCAGAGAAACCAGGTCTGCGTGCAGCATCGGTTTTCTGCTTAAAATAATCGTTTTTTTCTTGGACAGCATCTAGAATGCGAAAGAAAACGTCTTTACTTATTCGGAATCTTCTCCGATATTGGTCTTCTGTATACGTACAGTCTTCATTGTTGTAAACATGACTTGTTCAGTGTTCGACAATGCTTATACTCAGCTTGTGCTTTGGCAGCTTTGTAACGTCGGTTAAGAGATATATATGGAAATCAATGCTTAGTGCAACTAACCTTCATAAACTATCTATCACCGAATATAAAGTCGTACTAGAATGGATTACTCTAAATCCTTGTTAACTCCATGAGCGCAGTCTTTGACTAACTCAATCGTCTATAATATCAAGTTAAATCCGAACTTCAATTTTGTATAAATAGCTCATCATTTTAATGCTTTAATAAATTAATTCGTTTTATCAGTCTGGTTATTTTTACAGTCTTTATTATATTGGATATAACATCTAGTACGACTTTATATTCGGTGATAGATAGTGTCATGAACCAATCATTAGTCCACGTGCTTCCAAGACATCCATGCATCACGTCACGTTACCATGACTCATGTTTCTAGTTTCAGACGCGTAATCTGAAACCGTGAGATTGTTTCAGTTAGTGAAACAATCACCAATCAGACCCATGTTCCAAGTTGATTAAGTAATCCATGTTTCATCATTGAAAAGGTATAAATAAGATCTACATTTGTAGCCATCTTTACCTTTGTCAATTATCCTAGTCTTAACCCTAGTCATATTACTACTCAAATAAACTTACCTTTACCACTTGCACTTGTCGATATTCTGTCCACGCCTTGTGTAGCCAGTGTTGTGTTTGCACAGTGAAATAATAAAGAAGACTAAAAAGAGTACTTTTTGAGACTGTGCTTTATTAACAAAGATCAATATAAAGATGAAGATCCTATAACTATGTCTAAACTAAACCTATTTATACTAATCGTCTATCTAAGTGTGGTGAAGAGGATTTAAGAAGATGTTATGTTATAGGTCTATGTTCTAGATATATATCCATCTGAGACATGAGTCTTAAACATATCAACTCGTAAGTGCTTCCGTAAAGATGAGATTGATAATGAATAAGTTATTATTCATACAATAATCTCTATTCTATAACATTATCCCCTCCCAGGTATGATTAATACCGTCTAAGTCTTTTATTACTTGTTACCTTGTAATTACTGCTGCTTTTATGCATATTTAATTGAGAATTAGGGTAACTAGTATTATAAGAAGTGGATGGTATTTCTCGTTTACCTGATAGTAATTTTGGAGATTTATTAATAACATCATTCTTGTACTTTTGTTTCCAAGAGAAATCCTCTGGTATTACACCAATACGTTTCCAGTATTCTTTAATGAATCTAGGATCAACAAAACTCTCACTGGGTTCCCAAGTATCATCTTCTTCAGTATAGTCTTTCCATCTTACATTATAAAGATATTGGCCATTTACTTTTTTATGGGCAATGATGGCTTCGACATCGAAGAATTTATCATTGGATTTGATGGGATCACCGTTAACAAGTTTTAGTAATGAAGGTGGATAGTTACGTGGTTCTATCTGACCTTTTTCATTTTGTAGTAGGAGAACATGTTTGTGCATTTAAGCATAAAAATTTAACAATTTACATAGATTTCATGAATTATATAAATGTTAGGGTTAATTTTAAAATCACGTGATTGTTAAAATGCCCCTAAATTTATGAATTTCATTTTTTTCAGCTTTTTTTTAGAATACCAAGACATTTTTAGAAATCACATGATATGATAGCTATAAAACATACTAATTCATTTTACTATCATTATATGTTTAATGGATAGGGATGTATTATATTAAGAGTCTCGTATTTTATTATTAATTAAATAAAAGGATTCAAAAAATTATTTATATTAAAATATATATTGACTTTATTTAATATTTAATTTATTAAATATATTAATAGCATCATCATAATTTATATCCTCATCTTTTATCTCGTTATTTATTTTAATAAAACCTGTTTTAATTGTAAAATTTATATATATCTTACCATTACTAATATTTATAGATGGTGAAAATAATGATGGATAAATAGAAAAACATTTATTTTTAATATCATCAATACTTAAATTTTGATTATTTTCTATATTTTTAAATTTGGATATATTAGTTAATACCAAATACATAATTTTTGTATTTTCTTTTGAATTCGATTCTATTAAAGGATTTAATAATTCTACATTCATAATTTTATTTCTTCTACAATACATATTTATTTCATTTATTAAAACATTTATAAAACTTTCAAAATCAATATGTTCATTACTAGTAATGTCTAAATCTATCTTTATTTTATATGGTTTTTTTTCAATCCATAATTGACTATCTTCAAATGCAATCTTTGTATCAATTATGAAATTATGACCATTATACAATACATTGTATTTGTCATCCTTAAATTTCTCTATTAAAAAAGCATTTTTATCATATTCTGTTAATGTTATTACAGGCATATTTATTTTAATGTATGTTTTTCAATTTATGTTAAATAAATTAAAATTGGAAATATAAGAGTAATCTAGTTTTTATACATATATTAATTGGATGACATTGTTGTTATATAGTATGTTTTATAGCTATCATATCATGTGATTTCTAAAAATGTCTTGGTATTCTAAAAAAAAGCTGAAAAAAATGAAATTCATAAATTTAGGGGCATTTTAACAATCACGTGATTTTAAAATTAACCCTAACATTTATATAATTCATGAAATCTATGTAAATTGTTAAATTTTTATGCTTAAATGCACAAACATGTTCTCCTTAATAAGTATTACAGTAAATTTGACTGTTATTATTATAAGGAAAATATACATGCTATTCATATACCTATGTATCTTTAAAAAATATTCGTAAAATTTATAATCATATATATATATATAAAACAAAAAAAAATTACAAAATCTTTTTTATTTTTTAAGTCATGTGACATCATGATACGTATCCCTTAAGTTTAAAGGTTATCTAACCCAGCATGATATTCATCAATTATTTCTCTATCATTAAATGCGTCTTCCCATATCCAACTATTGTAGCTATCATCATAATTTTTCCATTTAATAAAATATTTTGTTCTTTTTTTATATTTTCTATGATTTAATATTTTTTCTATTTCATATGAATCATTTTCTATGTATTCTATATTTTCGTCAATTATCATTTCACTTTTATTTAGCATATCATTAATAAATGAGTTTTGTTTATTTCTCATATTAATGACTCTACAATATTCAAAAGTTTCAGTAAATGCATCTTCATTATGATTTTTGTTACTTGGATAATTAAATTTATCTTGTATCCATAATCCATAATAATCTTTAATTGGAATATTTTGAAGCTCAACAAATTTTTGGATGTTACTTAATAATAATGCCATTTTTAACTGTAAATTATATATTCTTATATTATCAATTTTAAGAACTTTATTACTATTATCAAATCTTTGGAATTTATCACCTAATCGTCCAAATTTATTTTCAATGATGCTTCTAAAACTTCCAAAAGTATTATTGAATTCAATTTCATTATCACTTAACTTAATTCCTTTTTTTTTTCTAAATGGAAATATAAAATTATCGTTATTGATTTTATCATTTCCATATTTACTACAATTCTCTAAGAAGTCTTCTATAAATAAATTATAACCTCCATCAACTGCTATACAATCATTTTCATTTAATTTATTTTCTAGTTTCATTGCTAAAAACATTTTACCATCATTATATTTTTTACATGGTAAACTATCTGATACATAAATAGCTATTTCATTAACATCAATTATTACTTGGGTTCTAAATCCTGATTTTTTAAATTTATATGAATACATATCTTTACTTTTAATTTTCAAATCTGTATAGTTAACTCTACTATCATGTCCATCCAAAAGTAAAGTAACATGCTTAAAATGCTCAGGATTAAGTCTATTAGCATAATATATTCTTAATAAAATTGTGCTAAACATATTTTCTAATAGTTTATTACATGTTTTATGTAGCTCATTTAAGTTTACATCCCAGAAACTTTTATATATTTCATGAAATGATGAATAGGGTATGTAATCATTCATTTCTCTTATGCTTTTACCTGTAATTAAGTGATATATTATTAGTAATCCTTTTTCAATATCTCTATATGGAGTTTTATATTTATAATTTACAAATATATTATTTAAAAAGAAAAATATAGGTATTATGCCTAATTTGTTTTGTAATTCAACCTTAATTTCTTCAATATTTTTTACATCTTTTAGTTCTGTTCTATGTTTATACTCATCTTCTTTTATTTTCCATTCCTCATCTAAAAAATTCCAGTAACTATGTTTTATTTTATTTAATTCTTCGTATATAAGTTTATCCATTTTATGTTTTTTATATATGTTTTTTTCAATTTTTATTTCATTTTAGCATTTAATGATAGAGAAATAATTGATGAATATCATGCTGGGTTAGATAACCTTTAAACTTAAGGGATACGTATCATGATGTCACATGACTTAAAAAATAAAAAAGATTTTGTAATTTTTTTTTGTTTTATATATATATATATGATTATAAATTTTACGAATATTTTTTAAAGATACATAGGTATATGAATAGCATGTATATTTTCCGTACATAAGATCCGCCTTTGGTTATTCTAAGTACTTTATAAGTTCCAATATAATTGGGATCTAACTTGTTATTCTTTTGAAGCACTTTGACCATTACTTCAGAACCAACTGGAATGTCAATGAGCTTGTGAGTTTTGTCAAAAGATTCTTTTTGCTTTTGTGTAACTAGTTTGGTACGCTCATAGATGGCAGGAAATACTATTTCCGTCATCATTTTGACTTTTTCTTGAAGGTCATTATTTATTTTCTTTCGCGTTGCGTTATCTTTTTCTTTACTGAAATCTTCAAAGTCATTTGCGTTTCTACCAAACATTAAAGTGAATGGTGGTGTTTTAGTTCTTTCATTGTATTTAGTATTTAAATACAATTGTGTGGGTCCAACATAAAGATCCCAGTCAGCATTCATACCATTCACTTGTTTTTTTATAGTATTTACGCTACTTTGTACCCAACGTTCACTAACGCCATTTGCCCTTGGATGGTATGCACTTATGAGTCTATGCTCGAAACCAGAATGCTCGGCTAATAAAGACATCATTTCGTTTACAAACTCTGTTCCATTATCAGATTGGATTATTCGAGGTATACCAAACGTTACCATGAGGTTTACTAATTCTTTGACAATAGATAAGGAAGACTTATCAGGAATGGGTTTTAATACGCAGTAACGAGTAGCTATGTCGACCATTATCAACAGGTAGTTGTTACCTTGAATCGATGTTTTAAATGGTCCAGCTAAATCAATACCCCAGCTATCACCTGGCAATGATGCTGTTATGGGTCTTAATGGATTGTAGCCCTTTTTCACAATATTAAATTGCTGACACGGGACGCAAGACTTTACTAGTTCAATAGCTTCATTTTTCAGGTTAGCCCAGTATATGCCTTTACGTTTTAATCCATAATAGATTGCATCAGAAGCAAAATGACCCTTTAAGTGTTCTCTCATTAGGAGCAACTTGCGTTCTTCTGGATCCGCGGGTGTCATATATTCACCGCTGTCATCGCTGGGTAGGTTATCGATTGTAGCGCTCTTATTATATAGTGCTTTATCCCCTCCCAGTTCATTTTCAGGATGCTCAGATTCGAAGAGTCTGGATAGTGTGTCAGGTAAAATATTGTCGATGCCTGGCAAATGAACGACTTTAAAATCATATTGTAATATAACATCTAACCAATTTATCATCATAGCATTGGCGATTTTTTGTGTGTGTAAGTAAGTTAATGCCTTATGATCCGTATACAGAGTGAAATGGTTACCCCACAAGTATTTATGGAATTTTTGCAAAGCATACACAACAGCTAGTAATTCACGTTTAGTAGCGGAATAATTGCGTTCACTTGAGGAAAGGCTTTTAGCCATCATCGATAGGTATTTTATTTCACCGTTTATGATCTGGTAAAGGACAGCACCTACTCCTACGTTGGATGCATCCGTAGCTACACAGAAAGGATGATTTAAGTCAGGATACGAAATCACTGTATCATTTAATAAAGCTTTCTTTAGATTGTTAAAAGCATTTTCATGTGTAATATTCCAGATCTTATCCAGTGATTTTTCATTGCGTAATGCATCAAGAGGAGCCATTAAAGTGGATACTTTTGGAATTAAAGATCTCAGATAAGAAATCAATCCAGTGTATCTCATGATGTCTTTACCAGTACGTGGACGAGGAAACTCGAGAACGTTGATCAACTTGCGACGATCCATCGATATGCCACGAGGAGCAATCGTGAAACCTAGTAAATTGATCTTATTCTGGAAAAACTTACATTTTTTGGGTTGCAGTTTAAGATTGACTTCTGTCAATTTATTAATTACTAGGCTTAAGTGATGCTTATGTTCCTCGATAGAGTTACTTTTAATTACTACATCATCTACAAAGCATCTAGCGAATGGCATACCTTCAAGAGCAATACTCATTGTCCTTTGCATGACACTTGATACATGCTTAACACCAAACACAGTGCCGATTGGAGTATACTGAATTCCACGCCAAGTGAAATTAAGTTTATGTGCATGATCAGGATATAGCAATAATGAATTGAAAGCAGACTTCAGATCCAAAGTACTGTAAATGGATGCGCCTTTAAGCTCTTCAAATAATTCATTGATAATAGGTAATGGCATACGATCAATCGATTGCAATAGTGCATTAACGTGTCTAGGATCATGACAGACTCGATGTCCTGTTATTTCGCCTTTACCATTGGTTTTTGGAACTACTGTTATAGGACAATTCCATTCAGAATGACCAGTAGCACGTTTTATAAAACCTTCATTCAACCATTCATTTATTTGCTTATCTACAACTTCATGATATGTAATTGGTACAGGATATGGCTTACGATAAGCAGTTACGTTAGGTGGTGTATTAATGTATACCACGCTTTCGGGAATAGTGCAGAACTTTCCTTTTGTTCTTTCCTCATTTGCTGCTATGAAAGGTTGAATATAACTCATTGCTTGTTCATATTCCTCTGTGGTTCCAGTAGGATTATCGCCAAGCTCATTGAGTTCTTGTTTGACTTGTTCTAACAATTCACTGTCATTGTTATATCGTCTTATGGAGTCAAGTTTATTATGTTCAGAATTGGATTCATCATACTTTATAGGAAGTCCAGTTATACCAATTCCAAAAGAAGTCATTAAGTCAATGCCAATACTTAAATCGTAATTATTTGTAAGTTCCATAACTTCCAGTTTACGAGTAAGTGTTTTGTTATTGCATCTTAAGGTGACTTCTGTAGTGCCAATTCTTTTTACAGTAGATTTAGAGTCAGCTAATTTAATATGCTTGATGTCATCATTTAAAATAGGAAGTATAGGTAGGTTTAATTTTTTAACAACGTCTTTATTAATAGCGCTATGATTTGCACCCGTATCTAGTATAGACACCAGACGTTCCGGTATGTAGTTCCTTCTAATGACGAGAATAGGAAACGTAATAGAATCGTTAATATTTTTGAAATCCTTAGTTATTGTATTTTTAGATGAATACTTACATTCTAAGGCACACCGATTTAACTGCGAATTAACTTGTTCACTAATATCAATATTTCCAGCGTTTGTTCGCTCAGACATGCGACTTATGGGCTGGAAACGAGGTTCACCAGAGTTCACATGACTCTTAGCCTCTATAAATTCGTTACAGCGATGTCCATAGTTCCATACTCGCTTACAATAATGGCAGAGTTTATTATTGGAACCAGAACTAGAACCAGATCCAGATCCCCGACCATGAAACTTGCTATTCTTATGAGAAGGAGACGGAATAAAACCTTTATTGACCTTATAATTGGCCTTATTAGGTGTAGTGTTGTCCAAAGAACCAGAGTCAGAGTCCACTCGGGGACGTTTGCCATTCAATGACAAGAAAGACGAGTCATCACCTGAAGCGATCACCAAATCAATGAGCTCAGCAATGGAGTTAGGTAATTTCTTGCCAAAATGACAAGCAATAGCTTGTTGGGACCGGCCACGAACCTCCTCACGCAGAGACACAAAGAAAGTGACAGCTAGCTGCGTGTTGTCTTCCATACCAGCCTCACGACGCAACTTTTGGAATCGGCTTGCATACTCACGGTTGGTTTCATACCTTTCTTGACGTATGGAACCAACTTTGGCCATCAACAAGAACTTGCGATATGGAGTATCAAAATGATCCAACAAGGAAGAACGAGCAGCAGACCAAGACATACCCTTAGATAACAATCCTTCTTCAAACCAAGAGTTTTGCTCGTTGTTCAAGCACATAGGCAACAAGCGCTCCCAATTAGCATCTAGATCTTGAACATGGGCACGGAGTACCTTCTCAAAGCACACGCAAAAGTCATGAGCCGAGTCATACATGTCTTCACGAGGCTTCCATTGATGTTCACCTCTCAATTGAAGGAAAGGAAGACCAGCAGGTACAATCGCAGGGCGATGGGATGCAGAGACAGGGCCAGAAGCGGATGAAGATTCACCCATAATCTTGAGGTAAGAGTTTTGGGCTTGTTTAAAGTGGGCTAGCTTCTCTTCAGCAGATTTGTAGGCCACATATGCCTCGTTGGCAGCAGGAGAGTTAGGATCTTGACGAACCAGGGCAGCCAAACGAGTAAACAGCATTCTAGAGTTTTCAGTTAATGCTTGAACTACATCAGAGGCATCATCAGGGGTTGAATCAATAGTTGATTGATTCTCGGAGAAAGCTTGCTCAACTTCACCAATGGGACCAGAAATGACACCATCCATGGTAGAGACACCAGAATCAATAACAGGGGCTTGAGCAGACATAGTAAGTGTAATAAAGCGTTGAATTCAAAAAGTAAAATGTTGTGTTTGCACAGTGAAATAATAAAGAAGACTAAAAGAGTACTTTTTGAGACTGTGCTTTATTAACAAAGATCAATATAAAGATGAAGATCCTATAACTATGTCTAAACTAAACCTATTTATACTAATCGTCTATCTAAGTGTGGTGAAGAGGATTTAAGAAGATGTTATGTTATAGGTCTATGTTCTAGATATATATCCATCTGAGACATGAGTCTTAAACATATCAATTCGTAAGTGCTTCCGTAAAGATGAGATTGATAATGAATAAGTTATTATTCATACAATAATCTCTATTCTATAACAGCCAGTACCTGACAGATAGTTTATGAAGATTAGTTGGCACTAAGCATTGATTTCCATATATATCTCTTAACCGACGTTACAAAGCTGTCAAAGCACAAGCTGAGTATAAGCATTGTCGAACATTGACCTGATTGGTGACGGACACTGAACAAGTCATGTTTACAACAGCGAGTATCTGTATGACCTCCAGTGAATGAATTCTTGATCTATAATAAAAAAACTATCCACAGTTTTAAAAGTATTTCTATCTTTCAAAATTCCCATCTACTACCTTTACAACAACATGGACTAATGATTGGTTTATGACAGATAACATCGTTGTGATCATCACGTAATTCACTACACGACTATTCTAACTAATTATGGACATCGTTAACCTAACTAATCATGGATATAATTAACCTAACTAATCATGGATATAATCAACAGGATTATTTCTACGTTTTCCATAGTCGAGCTATCGACCACAGCTAGCTAGTTGAGGGATCAAGGAAATCGATAACAGACACTGCCGTTTACCAATGTGATAACAGTCTATTTGGCGTCAATAGGGAAACAGCACTAGTAATGAAGGATGGAAAAGGTAGTTATGAGTTTTGCATTCGTGATATTGTATTCCTGTTGCGTTTTTACAGTGGAATAATTGTTGTGTTTGCACAATAAAATAATAAAGATCAAAAGAAGTACATTTTGAGACTGTGCTTTAGTATCAAAGATAAATACAAAGAGTAATGATACAGAATTAAATTATCATAATATTATAACCTAATTTATATACTTTTAATTTTAATATAACTATAAAAATAACTTATTGTTTTAAATATCTTAATAAATTATATACTGTATAAAACATTTTATATATCGTTTTATTTTTAATTAATATTATTTTGTAAATAATTATAAATTTATAAATAGCATTAATTATATTTTAATAATTTTATATGTATGAGTGAAATTTTTATTTTTCAAAACAAATTTCATAATTTTTTTTCTTTAAAAAATTAATTAAAAAAGCACGTAGTAAGTTATTTTTGTAACTTACAACTACAATATACTAATAAACGTGACTCTATGTCTAAACCAAACCTATTTATACTAATCGTCTATCTAAGAGTGGTGAAGAGTGTTGTAAACATGACTTGTTCAGTGTCCGTCACCAATCAGGTCAATGTTCGACAATGCTTATACTCAGCTTGTGCTTTGACAGCTTTGTAATGTCGGTTAAGAGATATATATGGAAATCAATGCTTAGTGCAACTAACCTTCATAAACTATCTATCACCGAACATAAAGTCGTACTAGAATGGATTACTATAAATCCTTGTTAACTCCATGAGCGCAGTCTTTGACTAACTCAATCGTCTATAATATCAAGTTAAATCCGAACTTCAATTTTGTATAAATAGCTCATCATTTTAATGCTTTAATAAATCAATTCGTTTTATCAGTCTGGTTATTTTTACAGTCTTTATTATATTCGATATAACAAAGAGGATTTAAGAAGATGTTATGTTATAGGTCTATGTTCTAGATATATATCCATCTGAGACATGAATCTTAAACATATCAACTCATAAGTACTTCCGTAAAGATGAGATTGATAATGAATAAGTTATTATTCATGCAATAGTCTCTATTCTATAACAATAATAAAGAACACCAAAAAAAAGAAAAAAACCTTTTTTAAGACTGCGCTTTATTACCTAAGATAAATATAAAGATGAAGATTTTATAACTATCGCCAAGACGGATAAAACTGAATCTGCGATGAGAAACAATTTAAAAACTATTAAAATTACTAAATATGTAGAAAATAAAATTATAAAAGCATTAGTTTTAATATTTAAAATTTAAAAAAACATTAGAAAGTTAAAATAAATTTACAAAATTAATTATTTTTCCAATTTTTTATTAACTTCATAATTTATCTCAAGAATGAACCCTAAAGTTTTCAATAAAAGTAACAAACAATTTTTAATTTTTTTTATATTTTTTTTTTTAATAATTTTTAAAATGGATGAATTGATTCTCGATGCTTGAAAATAGTGAGTTGTTGGATATTCATATACCATTTACATATGTTAAATATTGATGAGTTTTGCGGTAAAATTAAAATATAAAAGCAGGTAGTAAGTCGATTATAACTTGGTTATAGTTTATTCAACTTAAATGTGATTAATCCTTTCTAACTAGTTTTTCTAGCTTGTATTTATACTCGTTGAATTGTGACTGAAGGTTATTTACTTGTGTTCATATAAAAAGTATAAGAAGGACGTATCTCTGTTTAAGGACTGTATCGCTGTATAAGGTAATCAATGATGCTTTAGTATGTATGTGCTACAGCTAGGGCGCACAGGCCTCTAGTCTGTCTGTACTTCAATTATGTGGCTATTTCACCACAGCAAGATCCTTCTTAAGCGTTGCATTTTCAGCAACCAATGATTCTAGCTGGTTGAACCGTTGATCATATCCGCGAACTTTTCTTTCCATGAATGTAAAAAGATCCGTTGTACTAGTAGAAGGACCCACCTCAAGGTCAGATGCATTAGTAAAGTTCATATCTATATCCCTTGTTAGGGTTGGAAGTTCGATACCAAGTGCAGGCAGGTCAGTTTTTTGGCTATTGACACCACGGCTAGGCTTACCACTGGCAGGGGGACCACGTAATAGTTTTTTCGTTCTACTGGTCATAGAAGAAGAAGGTGTCAAAACTGTTATAGGACGTTTAGAAGATGTTCTATAGTTCACTTCAAGTGGTTTGTTATCGCCAGGAGTATCGTTGTTCAAAGTTTCAGCTTTGTTTTGCAGTTCAATGTTCCCAGAGATGAACTAATTGTTGGAGATTGCGAGATGAGTTTTGTAAAATCTGGCGTAATTGCGTTCGAGTTTGACGAAATCTTGTCCAAATGATTCGAGAGTGGTATCAAAATGTCCGGAAGAGTTTGTTTTATCGTTTTATATAGGTGAAAGTGTAGGTTATTATTGCAGTTCTTGAGCTTTCACTGCAAATAATTGATCACGAACATCATCACGAATTTGGCCCGAGTTTTATGGTGTTCGGGGTAATGGTCGTGATCACGAATATAGGGTAAATAGCTGGACGGAGTTCGGGGTGGCCCGATGTTTGCATAGAACATCGGGGACAATCTCTCTACGCTTTTTTAGCAGGCAATTATGCCCTAAGCTTGCACGAACTCGGTAGGTTCTTATTACACTCTTAGCAGGCAATTGCTCCCCGAGTTTCAGCATATAAATTGGCATTCTATCCAATAGTTTCTTAGAATTTAGACGCTTTACACGCTTAATTATTGGTCTAAACTGATGGTATGTACTGCTTTCAATTGGTTTATATTATATCTTTTTTATTGTTATGTTTATACTTCATTGGCCCATATATCATTATAAATAAGTTTTGTAATTTTTCAATTGGTTTTTATTTTAATCAAATTGAATGTTCATTTGCTCGATTCAAATCAAATAGAACTATAATTATCGCTATTATAAGCGCAGAACTATAGCAATATAGACTCGTATATATAGCAAAATTTGATACTACACTATTGGCTAGCGTTTCCAGATATCAAGCTTCAGTATACTCACCTTGAGATCGAGGGAAAAGAGAGAGCAGCAGCCAGCCAAGTCATTTTTACATATTCTAGTTAATAAACAAGCGTTAGTAATAAGCATTGAACACAAATATTCAATCTAATTACCTTAATAAATGCGATTTGAGACTAATCGTCAGCCATGATCGAACAAGTACGCGAATTAAAACTAATGAAAGAATGAAATTAATAAAGAGTTGGGAAGATTGTTCAGTTTTAGTTTATAACTTACATTGATTAGAGGGAAAAGCTAATAGTATTTAGCCTAAAAGTTGTATGTTAGATAATGTCAAAAAAAAAGGATCTGTTAAGCATACCTTGAAATTACGACACCAAATAGACATTACTAGTCCAATACAAGATCGAAACTAAGAACACATTGAATGGAAGAATGCTAGAAGATAGTCAGGAATACATAATTTCAAACTTCAAAGTAGTAAGTTAATTTACCTTGCGCAGTAGTAAATGTGTTCGTTATTCTGCTTCTAATGGAAAAATATTAGTGTTAATTCATTTAAATCGTAGAGTACAATACTATGTTTAGCTTTGCTATCTATAAATGTATTGTTACAGTAGCAGCCTTTGACATTCATCATTAAGATATCTAAGTTAAAAAAAACCAGTTAGAAAAAAAGGGTTGTTTTTGTGCAGCAAGAATAGTTTAGAATCACCAGATATATGAGTCTTGAAAAAGTCAACAGGGTTTTTGAACAAATGCATTGGCATATACTAGGATAGAACAATAATCGTCCAGAAGATTAAAGGTTGAAGTGAAAGAATACGCAGCAGAAGAAGATAGAAAAGAAGCTAAAAAAAATTTTTTTTTATTACTACGCATACTAATTATATTGATGTCTACTACGCATACTTATTACCTTCGCGTTTACTACGCACATTTATTATGTCCGCAATATCATTAAACCAATGAAAGGAAGCTGCCAAATAACTATTTAATGCTGTAAGCCGTAGCAACTTCCTTAACCCATCTTTATTACAAACCTTTTATTTGAAAAACAAAAAATGTCCAACAATAATGGTATCCCCAATGTCCTGAGCGTTGCTTCTTCTGCTCGTAGAACTATATCTCCTAGATATAGAAACAGAAATTCATCTATTGAGGATGAATTGATAGTTCTTCAGGAACGACTTGCTCAAGTCGAAAAAAATGGCCAACGCACTGAAGAACTATTGAAGAAACAAATCGAGCTTAATCAAGCATACGAAGAGAAGCTTACTATTCTTCAAGCCAATTACTGCAGCACCAACAAGAGTAATAAGAAAAGTAGTCGAAGACCATCCTTTCATGGCTGCCAGAAAGATCAAAATGCTCTGACGGTAAATCATTATAATATGTTAATAAATGCATCACCATACAAATGTATTAACGTTTGTTTCACAATACTGTATACATAGTCGCGCCTTCGAACAATTGAAACCTCTATAATCAATGACAGAAAGTTGAATTGGAATGTAAACGGCTCGTTAAAGGGTGATGAAACGAATCATCGTCTTTTGATTGCCATGGAGAACAAAGCAATGGATGATCTGTTGATCAACAAAGCAGTTGTGGGCTGCAATTGGGATCTTCATCAAAAGAAGCAATTTATCGAGGATTATTATAGAAAGAGACTGGAGTTTGCCAAGAAGAAGGCAAATAATGAAAAAGCTGGCCCAGAAGTAAAAGATGCAAAGAAAAAGGCAAATGCGTACAAGTCTAGAAAAGATAGAGTAAGCTTAATTGATTGATATCATTTGAAATCAGACTTAACCATTTAATACTAATAGCTAAAAAGAAATCGTACTACTGCCTTTAACATGCATCAAAATCATTTTGGGCTGAATGGCTTTAATATTAACGACTGCCAGATCTTGCTTCAAGCTGCCTGTATGTCTGATGAAGAAGATAATGATGGTGATCGAAAGACCATCAGACGCATTCGTCCTTGTTGGAGATCACAAAAGGTAAATATGCGTAAATTATAAACTATCTGATAGATACTTATCTTGTATAATATATGTCTAGGCTGACGAGTTCTATGATCTTTGCGACCGTTTGTTTGCCTCAAATCGTCAATCAGAGACGGAGAGTAAGCCTCGTCTCCCTATTCGCAGCACGGAAGATTCATTAAACCAAAAAATCTTCAAAAAGCTTCCAACATGGGCTGTTGATCCAAGCTATAAAAATAATACCAATTAGATATAAATAAAAATGCCCATAATACTTATCATCTCACCTTGTGTTTCACTAAAAATGTATCTGTGCTGAACTAAGATCTCGCACATAATAAGTTCCGTCTTAAAACATAATCATCATCATAATGTACTCCATTAACAAATATATCTCAGCAACCGTCTTGTACAAACAATATAATTCTGCATCCGAGGTCTTTGTATATACTACTAATTATATACCCGACAATAATATATATAGAGCCTGATTTTATATCTAAAGAAGTTCAGTTAACTAAGAATCATCTTTTACCTTTCTACACAATAAACCATTAGAAGGATTTTAATTGTATTCTTATAACGTTTTTATATATTTTTTATAACATTTTTTACAATTAAAGCAAATCACTTTTCTCAAGCAATGTCTGATACTAGCAATTCTACTGCCACCACTCCAATCATGGAAAAATTGTCGCTTGGTCCTGCTGCTCCTACTGTTGATACTACGCCCATTGCTCCTGCTACTGTTGCCGCTACTGCTGATATTCCTGCTCATAACGCTGATGAGGTGAATCATCAAGCTGATATTCCTGTATGCATCGGTGACAAGGAATCTGTTGAGTCCGAAGCTGCTCCGATGACTGTAAACCGTAATCGTGGCGAAGCTCTGGTAGCTTTGATTGAAGAACGGGATCGATTAATTGAAGAGTATTCTGGCCCTTACCTTGATCAGGTTATCGCTGGCGACACTGAAACTAACAATGGTGATATTATATTAAATAGAATAGAGAAGTTAAATAAGGCAATTACTGTATTTAAGCAGACGCTTAAAATTGGATCTTCTTCTGTTATCACTGTTAAAGCCAATGCAACTGGCTCGGGATCTTCTGTATCGTCTGATGCAGGCCTCAAGTTGTCAACTCGTGATGTACCAAAGATGCAGCTTAAAGGTACAGTAAACAAGCCTTTTCCATCAGAACCTGCATATGATACTGTGGAGCATTTTCTTCGTGCCTTTGAGAAGACCGTTATGTCCACTGGTAAGACAATTGATTCGGTATGGCGCTATTATGTTCCTGTTGCTCTTGGTGATGAACACCACGACTGGTTGAAGGATGTCTTGCTCAAATGTAATACTTGGGGACAGGCCAAGAAGCAGTTTGAAAAACGTTTTCATAACACGCATACCAGACTTTTGGCAAAACGAGAGGTTATGACTATGAAGATGCGTCTTAATGAAACTGCGAACGAGTATGCTGCACGTTTTGGAAGAGCTGCTGGTGAAGCTGGTTACTCTAAACTTGACAAGACTCTCTCTGACACTTTTATGTATGGCTTTCCGGAGAATTGGCAAGTGCAGATTAGTGCTGTGCTATTGTCATTGTACGGTGACAAGCAAGAATGGTTAGTTGATGAAGTGACCAACGCTGCTAACCATGTGTATGGTGATAAGAAACCTGGGGAACTGTCTGCTGCTTCTTCTTCTGGTTTCAACAACTATGCCAAGGAAACCAATGCCAATAATAAGAGGTCATCTATCTACATGGGCAAGCAGAAACGCAAGGATGATGCTGCTGCTACTATGCCTACTTTATTTAAAAGACTCAAGTATAATGATACCGGTAGTATAAAACCTGCTGCTAAGCTAGAGGCGCCGAGTAAACGTTTTTTTGGGTCTAGTAAGAATGTACCAAGAAAGGCCTTTGGTAATAAGCCTTGTAGATTTTGTAACAAGGATTGGTTTCGCGGACACACATGTGATGAGTACCGCAACTATAAGGCTGGTAACCTGGTCGTACTTTCGATTAGGAAGACTAGTAATAATAGCAATGAAGCTAAATGCTTTAAAAGAGCCATGGAGGACGAACAGTATGAATGTAAATATGATGTACCTCCTGTAAATGATGATGGCTTTAATCTAATCACACCTATTATTATAGGAAACAAGAAGCTTGTAGGGTTGTGTGATCCAGGAAGTGATATATCCTGCATCAATAAATATATTATTAATAAAGAGTTTAATAATATTGATATATGTAATACAACAGGCTATCTAAATTTTCTAACTATGAATGATAATAAGGATGGTAGCAATAAAACTAAAAGAATAGGACAGACTGAGCCTATGTCTGTGCGCTACCGTGATGATCTTCGTTTTAAACATGCTTTTGAAGTTGTAGAATTCAACGATGTAATGTCAACTAGCTTTGACGTATTATTAGGTCGAGACATACTTAGCAAAATGGGTGTATACCTTGCCAATGTCGCTTATAAATGGCCCAAAGAAGAAAGCAATAAAGAAGATCTACAGTTTGAAAACGTCAATTATGATGATAAAAACGAGATTAACCCTGAGGATGCTGATTATGGCAACCCTGATGAACGATCCACCTATATGGACGCTATTAAAACGCATTGACGTGTAACACAAATATTAAGTCAAATGCAGTATGTACTATGAAGGAATCTCAAGTAAACATCAAGTTGAAAAGTGACGCAAACTGCTACGTACGTCAATACCCTTTAACCACTAAAGCGCACGCTGAAATAGAAAAACAATTACAAGGATGGCTAAAAGATGGAATAGTTGCTGAAGCAAAACCATCACCGTATTATCACTCACCATTACTTGTTGTGCCAAAGAAAGACGAGAATAATAAAGCTACCAAGCTGAGGGTATGCTGCGATCTAAGAAAGATCAATGCGGCTTTGACAGATGACAATCAACATAACTTTGCTGTCCCAAAAATTCAGGACATATTCAATTCCGTTGCCTCGAGGGGTAAAATTATTAGCAAAATTGACCTGCGGCAAGCCTATTTTTCGTTCGAAGTAGCCGAGTCATCACGTAAATATTTAAACTTCTCTTTTAATCATAAAAATTATGAATGGAATCATGCTGCTTTTGGATTAAAATTTTTAACATCCCAATTCTGTTACTGTATGCGTGTCTTATTGGGTGATATACCTGACGTAGAGACCTATGTCGATGACTGTGTAATCTTTAGTGAAACTATAGAAAGTCATATCAAGACAATAAATGAAGTCATAACTCGTCTGACTTTTGTAAACTTACGTATTAATACAGAGAAGTGTACTTGGTTTAAAACATCCGTGTATCTATTAGGATTTGTTGTTGGCCAAGGTGTAACTAAAATTGATATGCGACGACTATCCAATATTAATGAATGGAAAATACCAAAAACTGCCAAACAAGTAAGAAGCATAATGGGTGTTGTATCACACTTACGAGACTATTGTCCTATGCTATCAAAAATCGCAGCTCCTATTGATTCGTTACGGAATTCGAAATCAGTAGAGAAAGAGTGGACTCAATTGCACACAGATCATTTTGAAAGCATCAAACAGATCTTATTATCCAATGCAATCCTACACACTCCAGATCTGAGCCGTACGCTATATTTGTGTTGCGATGCCTCTGTATATGGTCTTGGGTGTGCTTTGATTCAAAAGGATGAACTTGGAAGGACTGTGCATATTGCATTTATAAGTAAATCATTAAATGATACGGAACGAAGATGGAGCACTAATCGCAGAGAAACTGCTGCTATTATATTCGGATTAGAGCGCTTCAGACCTCTCCTATGGGGACATCCTGATGTAGTAATCATGACTGACCATCTTTCCTTGACATTTCTATTTACAAGTTCCACGTTAAACTCAACACTGCAAACCTATTTTGAAATACTAGGAGAGTTTAACTTTACTGTCGCATACATTAAAGGTATACAAAACATATTACCTGATAAATTGTCTCGAGTTTATCCCCCTATCGATGAAGATAAAACTCTGGAGGGAGAGCAGGATAGACATATTCGAAGACTAGAAAAACTTATACTCACTAGAAGAGCGACTAGTGACGTAAAAAAGGACACTAAACAAATCGTAAGAAGAAAAGCAATCCATTCAAAAGATAAAAATCTAAACATACTAGCTATAAAACTAAATAGCAATGAGTTCAAATCACAAACTACGGATTATACTTGTCCTCCCGTAAATGAACGTATTAGTATAATAAAGGATGCATATTCCCTTGGGCATTTTGGCATAGATAGTGTAGTAAAGCATATACACTCCAACTATGGTCTTCATTGGAACACCATTTATAAAGACTGTAAAGAAGTACTCATGCAGTGTAAAGAGTGCGCTCAACATAATATAGCTAAAAGAGGTTTCAATCCTCAAAAGTCTATTGTAGCATATGATGTATTTGATCATGTATCATTTGATCTACTCGGCCCATTACCTGTTACTGATAAAGGTAACATATATATCTTAGTCTTAGTTGACCTATGTACCAAGTATATCATTGCCCGTGCAATTCCAAATAAACAAAGTAACACTGTCGTGCAAACACTAGTAAATATATACGGTGATTATGGAGCACCTATTTCAATCCAGCAATCGGATAATGGAAGAGAATTTCGTAATAGTTTAATGAAAGTATTGACTGATGCACTGCCAATCCAACATCGTTTTTCCACTCCATATTATCCCCAATCAAATGGTGCTGCAGAGAATTCTGTAAAAACAATAACCAATACACTACGTAAAATGTGCGGTAATGATACGTCTAACTGGGATGATCGCCTAAGCATTGTTCAACTTGTATGTAACATGAAGGAACGTGTACGAACTGCAACTACCCCATTCTCATTGATGTTTGCGAGACAAGTGAATCTCAAAAGAACTGTTGACAAAATGAATTATAAAGGTACAAAGCCTTCATTGTCTCTTGAAGATTTAAGGGAACGAGCTGAGCGTATGAACACTATTGTATTTCCTGCCATAACAGAAAGAACTAAAAGACTAGTTGAGGAATACAATAAGAAGTTTGATGAAAAACACTACCTTATTAATATACCAGACGATACTACAGTAATGATAAGACTAGCAGAAGGAAGAGAGTCTAAACTTGCACCTTTATATTCTGGACCTTACACGGTCGTGCGTAAAACCCGTGCTGGTACATATGTACTAAAGAATGATGCGCATGAACTTCTTAGCCGAGAATATACTCCATCTGAATTAAAAATTGTATCTTTGGATGAGACGGCTATTGAAGATGAAGTCTATGAAGTCGAAGAGATTAGAAATCATAGAGTTGTAAACGGTCAAAAGGAGTACCTAGTCAAATGGATAGGTTATGGTGAGAAAGAAAACGACTGGCTAACTCCAGATATGTTTTCCACCCCTATACCAATTCGTAATTACTGGAAAAAAGTTCGCGAAATAGAAAAACTAAATAAAGAAAGAAAGCTAAAGAAAAGTGATACTTCTTCCAAAAAGAATACAAATAACTTGGATTGTACTAAAAAGAGATATCATAACTCCAATGAACCCATAAAACATACCAAACGATTAAAAAATAAATAATAATAATAATAAATAATAGAAAACTCAAATAAAAGGAGACGTCCTTGTTGCTTTTTTTGTTGTCTCTGATGTTGCTGTAGCTGTACCACCATCAGTAAAAGATCACGCCAAAAGAGAGCTGTGACTTGTAAAATAAAATAATGATATAGATAATATGCATTATAAAATAGAACATTGTAACAAATATATACCAAATCCTACACTTATATCAAATAATAGACTGACAGGTCAGCTTCGCTGACCTTGGTGGGGAAGCATGTGCTGAACTAAGATCTCGCACATAATAAGTTCCGTCTTAAAACATAATCATCATCATAATGTACTCCATTAACAAATATATCTCAGCAACCGTCTTGTACAAACAATATAATTCTGCATCCGAGGTCTTTGTATATACTACTAATTATATACCCGACAATAATATATATAGAGCCTGATTTTATATCTAAAGAAGTTCAGTTAACTAAGAATCATCTTTTACCTTTCTACACAATAAACCATTAGAAGGATTTTAATTGTATTCTTATAACGTTTTTATATATTTTTTATAACAGTATCCATAAATCCATCATCAAATAATCATTGCATTATCTAATTTATTAAAAAACCTTTCGAGGCAGAAAAAGAACGATGTTGATATTAGTCAAATATTCCATCTTCATGTGAATACCCGAGTAAAGTTTGTGTACTGGCAATATACAGTCTTGAGACATGTCTTCAAACTTATTTTGCCAACAGGATACGTTATTACCATTATATGATGACAAGTCTTCTGTACCTGGATTTGGATACTTGAACCACCGTACAAAAGCAAACATATGGTCTAACAATCCATTTTCTTCGTCTTCCTCAACACTTTCGACTTCTTGAGTATGTTGAAAAAAGAATTGAATCTGACCAGTGTTGTAAACATGACTTGTTCAGTGTCCGTCACCAATCAGGTTAATGTTCGACAATGCTTATACTCAGCTTGTGCTTTGACAGCTTTGTAACGTCGGTTAAGAGATATATATGGAAATCAATGCTTAGTGCAACTAACCTTCATAAACTATCTATCACCGAACATAAAGTCGTACTAGAATGGATTACTATAAATCCTTGTTAACTCCATGAGCGCAGTCTTTGACTAACTCAATCGTCTATAATATCAAGTTAAATCCGAACTTCAATTTTGTATAAATAGCTCATCATTTTAATGCTTTAATAAATCAATTCGTTTTATCAGTCTGGTTATTTTTACAGTCTTTATTATATTCGATATAACAACCAGGTCGAAGCTCCAACACGCCATTGTCATTGTAATGGTAGGCACAGAAATAAGTATTTTTGTTTCTATTTGCTTCTGCAGAGTAATATTTGTATCCAAGAATTTGTATACGATCAAACCGTTTGATGGTATTTTTTACCGTTATTTCGTTATATTCTATCATGTCGTCGTCTCGTTTCAAAAGAAAGCCATAAACATCACAGTAGTATTCAACAAGACAACTATATTCATCCAGTGTCTGTCCTTGCTCGATTATCTTGTTTAAATTCGTGGAATTGCTGCATGACCAACGAATGGAGTTCAAGCTGAACTGCGGTAAAGGCTCCAAGCCACTGCAGTACTCGTTATCATTAGTTGGTGCTTCAGAATACTTCATACACTGAAATAATTCTTCTGATGGTTCAATCGAAACAGATTCAAGAGAATCAACTGCATTGCTGAGATTTAAGAAAAGCCTTTTGATTTCTTGGTAAGAGTTGTTGTTAACGTTATTCATAATGTTATATAACTTTTTTTTAAAAAAAAAAAGAGAGAGAAGGAGAGAGAAAGAAAGAAAATGCTTTTGACAGAATATATATCAAATTAGTACAAGAATACACTTGTGACTTAAATTATTTATTCTATATATACTTTTCAAAAAGGCCCGCATAATCTTCAGCATGAATTATTCGAAGCATTTGAACCATAAAGGTTTTTTCAAATCCCTTTTTATGATTTGTTCGAACCATTTTAACAAACATATTATAACGTTCGAAATTAAACGCCCAAAAACAGGAAATAGGACCGTACATTCGTATACACTCTGCAAGATGGAGATGAAAGTGCATATTAGAGGTGACATTGCGCTTTCCATACAAATGCTCAAAACCAATGCAGAACTCTCGCAACTTTGCATGGCAAGTGTCAATGTCAGTCAAACGAATAATGTTTCTTTCCAAGATTTGCAAAGCATCAACAAAAAGCATAAAATTGTTGAATCGTTCAGTATCAAGTACTTGTCTTAAGATCAGTGGAGACATTGTTGAGCACCAGATTTTCCATTCGGCTGCTTTCAAATACGAAAAACCTGGTCCGATGTTAATTTTTCTGACAATAGATCGACCATCGCTTTCATCCTTGAACGAAAAATTGGAGAAGAAATCTTCAAATCTTGCAAGACTTTGCTTATATCAATCAATGGCTCTGCTGTTGATCGTTTTACCCAGCTGTTTCTTGTATCTCTGGATAACCACAAGTTCATCATATGTTTAGCGGTACCAAGATAGAGATTGTGCATTGGTTCAATAACAGTGAATGCGGGCGCGTCAAAGTAAGGCAATTTATGTAAAGAACTATAGCGTGTACCATTTGCGTCTTCTAACGGCTTTACATTTTGTCCAGAATCTTTCTTGAGTTTCCACGCTTCTGCTTCTGATTTATTCTCTTCTTTAGTGCGAAGGATCCAATCATCACTATTCCAACCGGACCAGTCTCTTCTACCTTCATTAGCAAGGATGTTAAACCTGGATTTACAACGATGGCAGCCACAGATAGCATGGAATGAGACAAATCCAGAAGTTTTTTTTGCAGCAGGTAAATCACAACATACCATGGAAAGGGCAGCCTTGACCTTTTGCGCTTGGATCTGTCCATCTGGCATCATTGCATTCATTGTAACACCGTTCATCAGCAGCAAGAGCTCATCAACTAGAGGATCTAAATAATGATTCATGTCTGAGGTAGAAGGCTCTTTAGGGCCTGGAATAATGCCTACGAGTACAAGATTCCTTTTGAGATCGCGACCATCGGCTTTGGGAAGATTTTGAATGGTCATATAGATGCTACCACAAGAACCACCAGAAGATCCATCAACATTGTACCAATCCACGTTTAAAGTAAGCATCAGGTTAAATATAGATTGAGAAGTGAATGCAGGAAGATTAGGCCCTAACGAAAAATTCTTGAATACAGATCCATCATAAATATCATATAGATAGCCATCCAAGGAAGGACGTGAACACCATTTCGAGATTTCTCTGACAAAATTTGGACGCATAAACATTTTTTTGAGAGTGGAAATAATAGAATTGTATGGATACACCTTTCTTGGGACAAGATGGTTGGCTAGGGACGACTTTTCATGCAGACTTTCATTGCAAGCAATAACTGTTCTATCTGACAAAACTTTTGTGATGTGATTGCAGTATTTTTTGGAGGATGTAGGTAAATACATTTGATGGCATGTAGGACATACAGTATAATAGGTAATGCCATTGCAGAATACTTTTTGAGCTTGATCTCTTCTTGTTAGTGTTATGATTTTTTTAGGAAAACGAAATGGATCATTGGCAAGGTTAAGAGCAGCATTCAAAAAAGCCATAACAATTTCAGCACATTCATCAGTTAGATGGTTATTGATCCGCAACATCACAACCATAAGGTATAGGACAAAGGAGAGAGGAGAAGCCGGAAATATGTTATTAGCTATCATTGACAAAAATAAATGTGAGTATATGATATCAGTATTTAGTATGATAGCTACTAGACTTACAAGCATTATAAAGCTCTTTTTCACGCAACTCTTGCTGTTCATTATCATAATCAAAGGAACTGGTATTGATTTCAGAATTATATCCATCATCATACATATCAGTACCATCAGTATCATTATCAGCTATAACTATATATAAAGCAGAATTAGCACATATGTCACTAATTGATTTTAAATAGTTACCTTCTTCTTGTTGGATAGATGAACTACTCTGTATATCATCAAAATGATCATCAGGCATGGTGGCTTGTTTACCTTCTAATGTATTTGATAAAGAATTAGATGTCATATTATGGAAAGTATTTTAATATTGTTGTAAAGGTGGTAGATAAAGATTTTGGAAGATAGAAATACTTTTAAAACTGTGGATAGTTTTTTATTATAGATCAAGAATTGATTAACTGGTCAAAAGGTGATAAAACGCATCTCTTATATACTTTTCCTCGATCGGTACTTGATTCTAAATTCATATTACGATTTGCCAGGAACAAGGTTGGACTGCGTATAAAGAAGACCAGGGATAATAACCAAATGAGCGGACCAAGATTAGCGGCGAGGAGTGTCGGGATCATTATATTCAAAGGTAAAATAGTATTGGATGTAATATTTGGTGTGAGAGATAGTATTTATCAATTAGCGTCTACTTGCTCAGTGTGATATATAAATAAAGATATTTTAACATAATCAAATACAGTCATTTACATTCTGGTTCTTGGTAATAATGCTTTATACACTTCTGCAGCTATATGTAAGGATATCTATACGATTTTCTATCTGTACAGTATTCTCTTATTAATATAGTCATGAGCGTTTACAACATTATCCTCCACCAGAATCAAACAAACTTGTATTGATTCGGCAAGTGCGTCAGTTCCACCAAATAGTACATTCATGCGGCTGAGTTTTTATTAACTCGCTCAGGTATACCTCCTTTTACGCACCAATTCAGGGTCTTTTCTTGCATCGTGGCTTTTCTTGGTTCTTGTTTCATAACTTGCCTACTTATTCTATCTTTCTTTTCTTGTTTGAACGTCTATTCAGTATTCTCTCTTCTCTACTCGTAGTGGTTGCAATATTTGCTCTTTTGTTTTTCGACATCTCGATCGCTACATTTGACATCTCATTCCCATTGCATTTAGGAATCTTGGAAGTTCCAACTTTTTTGCGTCTGTTAAGTTCAGAGTTTTGAATTGACTGTTCGACTCTAGTTTGCTCTAAACGTCGTAATTCTCTTTGCTTATTCCAATACCGTTGAATGATAGTTGGATCGGTGAAATCACTTGCTTTTTGCCAAGTATTTTCTTTCTCAGAATAACCTTTCCACTTAATCAAGTATTCTCGATGACCTTCTTCACCTCGATGATCACGGATACCTTCGACTTCGTAGTATTCTTCTTCGATACTAGACTCATCCAGGGTAACGACTTTCAATTCCGACGGTACATAGTTTCGGGATAATAATTCATTCTGTTCATCCTTTAGTTCATACGATCCACCAGTATTTCTTCGAACAACAGTGTAAGGTCCCTCATAAATCGGAGCTAACTTACTAGATCGATTCTGTAATCTGATCATGACATGCGTTCCAACTGGAATGTCGACAAGAACACTCTTTTGATTGAACTTTTTGTTGTATTCCTCATTTATCTTCTGAGTTCTTTCGAGGATGGCTGGGAATACGATCTTATCCATGTAATCTACGCGTTCTTCCAACTCTCGCATGATAAACATTTACAACTACTTAATATTTTTAACTTTCCTAAAAAATCAAGGCATAAATATAATGTTGCCTTTTTATCCATAAATAAAATGTTGGTTACTTGTTCTATTTTAGAATAAAATTTATTTATATTATTATTTGTATTCAAAAAAATCTATTATTTCCTAATTTTTTTATATATTGTACTATTTTGAACATATTTCTGTAATACTAAATGTTCTTCTTATTAATTGATTAATTATTTTCTATTGATTTCCAATAATTCAAAATAGTATCATGTGATGTAAAATCTTTTTCTTTTACCCATGAATTATGTTCTTTACCATACTTTTTCCATTTTACAAAATATTCATATAAGTTCTTTACTTTTTTGTGTTTAATTATATATTGTATTTCATATATATTTTGATCATTATTACTAGTGATATCTTCCTCCATTTGATCCATAATATCTATATTCACTTCATTTATATTTAAATTATTTAAAAATTGATTTTGTAATGATTTTATATCAACGATATTTTCTATTTTATATTGTGTTTTTAATGTTACTTCTTTATTCATTTCAATATTATTTTTATAATAATAATCAAAATTATCATTTAGCCATTTGTTGTAATGGGCATTTTCTTCAATTCCAAATAACTCTGTAAAATATTTTATGTTCAGTAATACTATTGCTAATTTTAGCTGTATATTATATGTCTTATTATCTGTTATTCTAATCTTATTTTGTCCACTAAATCTTTTAAAAATACTACCTAATTCTGCAAAATATTTTTCTATTTTTGACCTTAATCCACCTAATTCTTCATTGAATTTTTTTTCATCTATGGTTAATTCAACTCCTTTATCTTTTTTTATAGGATAGCAAAAATTTTTCAAGGATATATTAAATCCAATATTACTAAATTTTTCTATAAATTCTTTTACTGTGTTTTCATATAATCCATCAAAACATATACAATCTATTTCATTATAAAACTTATTGATATTTATGTCTAAAAGCATTTTATCATCAGTATTATTTCTACAAGGTAAGGAATCAGATATATAAACACATATTCTATTAATATCTATAATAAATTGTGTATTTAATCCATTTCTTTTTAATTTATACGAGAATAACTCTTTTTTATCTAGATTAATATCTTGATATGTTATACGATTATGGTGACCATCAATTAGTAATGTTACATTATCTAACATCATTGGATTAAATTTCTTAGCACAAAGTAATCTCAATGTATGTGTAGAAAAACATTTTTCTAATTTATTATTTATCCATTTTTCCAATAAATCATAATTATTTATATATAATGATTGATATAATTTATAAAAACTAGTAGATGGAATATACATTTCCATTTCATTTATAGATTTTCCATTTAATAAATGTTCTAATAATATCAATACTTTATCTGCTGTTATATATGGACCTGGTAGTTTTATATTGTTACATAAATCTGTCAAAAATACAAATGGAGCAATACTTCCTAATTTAATATATATATTTTTTTTAATTCTATCAATATTTGGTATACTCGTTATTTTAGATCTATGATATTTCAATTCAACTTTATATATATATTCATTTTTCATAAATTTCCAATACCTATTGTAAATATTTCTGTATTCATTTTCAATTAATAAGTCTATATGAGTGTTCATAAACAAATAAAATGATGTATTTTTATATAAAGAGAAATTCAATTTTTAATATTTTCTATATTTAATAAACTTTTATTTATATATGAAAATTCAATTTTTAATATTTTCTATATTTTCCAAGAACTTATGATTTCTTTTTGCATAATCTAACCATGATTTAAAATTATAAATTTCTTTAATACTAACATATCCTTTTCTTAAACACCAGGATTTGAAATATTCATTTCTAACTTTTTCGTTATCATCTAAAATTGTTTTTATCACTAAATTGGCATGGATATTTGTATTGTTTTCACCAACATCATAGAAAGGACCACTATATAAAATTTTATCAATATTTTTTATATTTCCAACCCATTGCAGTATTTTCTTGTTTAATATTTCGGATGATTTATTCTTGACATCTTTTTTTTCAGGATTTAGAGTTAAAACCACAGCATAATAATAGATTTTTTCCATTAAATATAATATTGATGTTATTTTAAAAATAATTCTCAAATATTATAGATACTTTTATATTTTCCAAAATATCATGCCAAGAATTAGATGCCAAGGAAGTTGTTTTTAGATTTCTCAATGTGATTAAACGCAATGGAAGTCTAAAAATAGGACAAGATAAACATTTACAACTACTTAATATTTTTAACTTTCCTAAAAAATCAAGGCATAAATATAATGTTGCCTTTTTATCCATAAATAAAATGTTGGTTACTTGTTCTATTTTAGAATAAAATTTATTTATATTATTATTTGTATTCAAAAAAATCTATTATTTCCTAATTTTTTTATATATTGTACTATTTTGAACATATTTCTGTAATACTAAATGTTCTTCCATGGTCATAGACTCGATGGGTAGTTTGAACTTCTTCTCGTTACCGTAGTCATCAGGTAAGTTGACTCTACGTGCAAACATCAAGGAGAAGGGAGAACTCATAGTTTTTGCTTTAATGTGTCGGTTCATGCAGAGCTGTATGATAGGAAGATAATACGCCCAACTATGACTGTCTGACTTCATCATTTTTCTTAACGTGTTAGTTGCGGTACGAACTGCATTTTCCGCTGCTCCATTTGCTCGAGGATGATATGGCGTAGTATATCTTCTATCAATTCCTAGGTTCTTCGAAATACTGTTCATCACAGCATTCTTGAACTCTAGACCATTATCAGACTGGCAAATACGTGGAACACCAAAATCACCATAGACTCTGACCAACTCTTTTGCAACAGTATCGGATTGTTTGTTCTTCAGAGGTCTGAGAATAACGAATTTCGAACAAATATCTGTTATAACCAACATGTAAACATATCCTTCTTCAGTTACGTCAAAAGGTCCAGCCAAGTCGATAGCAATATGATCAAATGGTCGGTTGGCTACAACATTAGATAATGGGTGATAACCTCTCTTACTGATGTTGTGCTTTTGACATTCAACACACGAACTAACAATGTCTTTTGCTTCTGCGTAGATATTCGCCCAATGGAGACCTTGTGAATGTAAATCTCGCACAATTGCTTGCGATCCAAAGTGTCCAAATGCATGCGCTTCTTTCAACAGAGCATCTCTCTCTTCTTCAGGAGGAGTCATATAGTCAGTCAGCTCATCTTTTCTTTCAACTAGTTTAGTCGCGAGTACGTTAATCGTTTTATCTCGGCTAAATCGCTTTTTTCTAATGATGGCTTTCTTTTTAGGACTTCGTCTGATGATTTTGCTCGTAACACTATCCTCCACCAGTTTGTTTTCATCTTCTAAAGGTGAATACAAACGGCTCAGAATATCAGGCAATTTGTTCAATATACCGGGGATGTGCACTACATCAAAATCAAAATCCAGAAGAGTCTCGATCCATCCAATTAACATGGGATTTGCGATCTTTTGCGTATGTAAGTATACTAGTGCCTTGTGATCTGTAAATACAGTGAACTTTTTGCCCCATATATACTTGCGAAACTTCAGTAATGCTAACACGACTGCATACAATTCTCTTTTAGTAGTGCTCCAACGGCGTTGTGAAGGTGACAAGGAGCTCGATACAAATCCTATGTAAAGATCTTGGCCGGCCTCATTCTTTTGAAACAACACTGCCGCGACACCATAAAGTGATGCGTCTGTAGCTACGTAAAACTGTTTTGACAAATCCGGATAATGCAGCATCATCTTCGACTGCAAAATCTCTTTGATAGTTTCAAAGCTCTTAGTGTGACGATCGGTCCACAGCTCTTCCACATTCTCTGCATTCACTAAACTGGTGAGTGGTTCTGCTACTCTGGAAATCATCGGAACGAATTCTCTCAGGTAATTGACCAAACCCATAAATTGCTGGATGTGTTTCTTATTTTTATTTGGAAGTGGCCACTTTGAAACATTGGTAAGTTTTGATTGATCCACACGAACTCCTGAAGCGTCCACTACAAATCCCAACATACGAACTGAATGTTGAAACCATGAACACTTGGATTCTTTCAGGATTAAATTTGCGGAATTTAATCTGTCAATCACAAACTTTACATCTTTTGCATGCTGTTCGATACTTTCACTGGCAACAATACAGTCATCCACGAAGTTCTGAACGCAATCAATACCTTCAAACAAGGTTGCCATGACCTTTTGAAATTGCGAGGTTAGCATTTTCACTCCAAAGCACGCTTTTTGAAAGGAAAAGCCATTGCCATTATAAGTAAACGATAGCTTGTGTACATCCTCGGGTGCCACTTTGAATCGATGATATGCATTCGACAAATCCAAAGTTGTAAACACTTTTTTACCGGCCAAGTTATCAAAGATATCCTTAACCAAAGGTACGGGAAAATTGAATGTTGGAGGTAGAATTTGATTCAACGATCTCACATCTAAACACGCTCTATGGCTCACAATCTCACCATCTTTGTTACGTTTAGGAACAAGCAGTAATGGGCTGTTGAATGACGTGTTTACTCGGGATCGAATGATTGTGCCTGTTTCCAACCATTCTTTTATTTGCTTATCGAGAACTGGTCTTAATGCATAAGGGATGGGGTATTGACGTCTATACGCCGTTGCACCCTCTTTCGTAGGTAATCGAACAATGGATTCAGGCAAAGGACATGAAGATGTTATAGGTATGCTCTGATTAATCTCTAGTGATTCTTTAATTATACTCATGAACTCTGCTCTTTGCTCAGGCGTACCAGCAGGCGAATTGTCAGGTTCATGTTTTCTTTCACGTTCAATGTTCAAGTTTTCAAAAATAGCTTCATCACTCAAGGCAGCGTCAGAATGTGCATGATCGTCTTTGATGCGAAAAGCCACTCCAGTTAATCCGATATTCATTTTGGGAAGAATATCTGTGCCAAGAAGAATGTCAAACTCGAATCCGTCGTTAAAGTTCATTACTTCAAATGAGTGTTTGAACTTAATGCCATTTGCATACTTTATTTCCAAAGGATCGGTGATACCAATTCTCTTTGCAGTATTTTGATGAGACAAGAAATTATAAGAACCAGGTAATTTATGTACTTTATTTATACGAAGTTTATTCTTCAAAGAAGACAAACTAACAAAGCTACAACTACTTCCTGTATCTACGCGTCCCAGGAGACGTTCAGACTATTGATAGCTCTGATTCTCAATCTCGGAGTCGGCCATCTCCAAGTCCTCTTGAACTTGCTGCTCAATTGACTTCTCACTCGAGGAAGCCGCAGGCATCACAGCCAAGACAGTACTGCTACTACTGCTTTCAGCAGCACCACAACGATGACCAGGACGCCATGGAGACACACCACAAGTCCAACACTCTTTACCCTTCGCCTTCTTCACAGAAGGAGGGCGTTCAGCTCTTCTCTTAGCGAGAAAACAATCCTTGGTGTCATGGGTCGCATTGTTACCATGATGGATGCACGAAAAGGGTTTCGCCACCTTACTCGCCTTTTGCACCCGACGAGCTGCATTCTTGTGATGATGGTAATAGGGGGCCTTTTCTTTGCGTCGCTCAACAACAGGCGCACCAGGAAGAAGAGAAACAGCCTCATTATACGACGTATGGTCGTCACCAAGAATATCACGACCAATCTGTGCGATTTGATCGACAGTGTATTCAGCATTCTCACCAGAAGATCCAGCCTTCACTGAATTCATTGCAACTCTGATCAGCGTCTGAACAGGTTTGGTCAGCGAGGCCAAAAAACGATCAGCTACTCTAGGACACTCTCTAGGTAGGCCTGCATCAAACATTGCTGTTTGAAAACGCTTAGCATAGTCGCCCACCGACTCATTGTTTTCCATTACCATGGTAAACACAAGGTCAGTATATCTTCTCAACACAAGGGAAGAACCGTGCTGCTTCTTAAACTCTCTACGAGCATCTGCCCATAGGGTACAACCTCTACTCAGCTCATCTTTCACCCATGCTTTATCGCCATGGGGAAGGCAAAGGGGTAAGAAGTTCTTCCACACCTCATCAATGGACATGGAAGAAGACTCAACTACATCCTCAAATTCTCTCAAAAAATGCTCAACAGACTCGAAGGCTTCGTAACCTGGAAAAGGTTTGACAGCCGAGGTCAAGAGTTGGAACTTGGGCAAGTCGCGACGATTCAATGTCAAACCAGTAGGTGGCTTAACACGATCAACCTCACCGATCAATGAACTGCACTCTTGGATCTCACGGAGCATCCTCTTGGAGCGTTCAAGGGCCAACAAGGCTTCATCAGCCGCTACGTCATCTCTGACTACACGAGCACGACTAAACGCTTGAAGGTATCGGGTAATATCTGCACGGAGCCCGGCGATATTTGTGTCAATCAGTTGTGGGTCAGTCATGTCAGCAACAGCATGCTCAGCCGACTCAGACAACAAAGAACTAGCACCAGGAGACTTGATAAACTCATCAAGGTTGCTTGACAAGGTCGATTCATCAAACATGGGGGTGTCAGGGTTAACACCACAGTTGGCAGAAGAAGAACCAGAAACGTTGTTGGAAGCCATATCGATAAAAGTAAGGAAATAGGACAGTAATTAAAAGTAAAAAATGTTGTAAAGGTGGTAGATAAAGATTTTGGAAGATAGAAATACTTTTAAAACTGTGGATAGTTTTTTATTATAGATCAAGAATTGATTAACTGGTCAAAAGGTGATAAAACGCATCTCTTATATACTTTTCCTCGATCGGTACTTGATTCTAAATTCATATTACGATTTGCCAGGAACAAGGTTGGACTGCGTATAAAGAAGACCAGGGATAATAACCAAATGAGCGGACCAAGATTAGCGGCGAGGAGTGTCGGGATCATTATATTCAAAGGTAAAATAGTATTGGATGTAATATTTGGTGTGAGAGATAGTATTTATCAATTAGCGTCTACTTGCTCAGTGTGATATATAAATAAAGATATTTTAACATAATCAAATACAGTCATTTACATTCTGGTTCTTGGTAATAATGCTTTATACACTTCTGCAGCTATATGTAAGGATATCTATACGATTTTCTATCTGTACAGTATTCTCTTATTAATATAGTCATGAGCGTTTACAACAAATATCAACAAACTTGCCATTAGTTTTTTTTCCAAACTTTATAATCCAAGCCATTATATGTATGTAATCTCTTGTGGAGGGTAATAGATGACATGGAGATGAAGCGAGCTTGATAGCCTAAATACCTACATTTATCACAGTGGCAATAATAGGAAGTGGTTGATTTCATCTTTTTTTTAACTTGAGGCAGAGTTTAATAATAAAAGTAATCAATTAATATTGAAGAATATCGCATTTAAATATTTTTCTACACTGATCTGCTGCGTATTTATAGCCTTCGCTTCAATAATCCGCAGCTCTTTTAAAAGCAATTGGAAACGATATGATTCGTTCAAACCGCTGGCCTTTTTTTATTTATTTTTAATTCGGAATTTGGTGTACTTTTTTATCTTTGTCATCTATTCTTTTAGTTACAATAAACTGCTTTAAAACTCGACATGAATGCAACATTTAAATAGAATTTGGCAACTAAGACTCAAAATTAGTCCAACAACGCTTGAAAAATCCGCAGCCATGTTTTATATAAAGACGATTTCGGTAAAATCTCGCACTTAATTACTACATCAGCCTCAGAATGAACTCTTAATGAAAAAGAATTTCAAAATTGTAGCCCCAATGCTTTTGTCTGGTCAAATGCCTTGTACATAAAAGTTGAATTGTAACTAACATGGCAAAAGTACATGCTTTTTAAAAAAAACTCAGTGATGACTATCAACCATTTGACATTCATTGAGATGGCATTTATTTTGCACGTTAATTAACCAATTCAAACGCATTTTAAGCAAGACATGTATTCTTCAGTGCTAATTAATACTTGAAGAATTCTCGATACTTGCTTGACAATGTAATATTTTACAGTAAAACAGTATTATAATAAGGGAATGCAATTGCAACAGCTGTATCATAGTGTCTCTTTTTTAAAAGCTATATATGAATAGGCTCTTTTGCATATATATCCATGTTCTTAAAGTCCTTGAGGTAATTTATGTTAATTTTTATACCTTGTTTTTTTTCTCAAATATTGTATAGCTTGTAGTAATTGTGGCATCTCTATTAAAACTCATTACATTTAATCAGTCATTAGGCTTTTTTCTTTTTGTTTCTCTTTGTTTCTCTTTGTTTCTCTTTTTTTTTTTCCTCTTTTTTTTCACTTTTTTTTTTTTTTTTTTTTTTTTTTTTTTTTTTTTTTTTTTACTAAAGCTACATTTTTATACTTATACTACACCAACTATATTTCACCAACAAGAATAACTAGTTTATTCACTGTTACAATTATCTATATATACATATATATACTATTATAACTTATTATATTTTAATAATTAGTAGTTTGAATAAGCATTAATTATTTAAAAAACGCGCTTTTTTTTTTATGTTTTAAAAAACTTGCAATTCTTTATGAAAATCAGTCTGATCGGAAAGCGAAAGGTTCACGTAAAAAATTATGCCTGAAATTGATACTTATATAAAAAATGTCAAATATGGCATAAAAATATTGTTTTTTTTATATAAAAACAATTGAATACAACCAAAGACAATATTTATTTAAAAAAACAGAATGTTTATAATCAAAGTAACGAATTATATGAAAAAAACAGTTTTCTCAGTTTTGGCAGAAGCATGTTCGGGGATACTCTCTACTGGCTCAACCCCGAATTTCATGCTGGAATTCAAATTATTTGCAGTGAGAGAACTGATTCTACAGACATCCATTGCAAGATACAGAACTGACAGAAATGTCGGGTTCAGAACGAAAGGTATTCCAGAGGTTCAAGCCGCACCCCGGACCAAGCGTAAGTTCAGTCCGATAGTACCTTCTGGAAGAAGCTCTAAAAGAAATAAGCTCTACAGTATGTTGTAGACATTTCTAGAGATTTCGAAAGATTACCATCGCGGGATGGCCAAGACATTCAAGAAGATTCCAGATCCTCAATGTTATATTTAGAATCAGAATCAACTTCACTTTAGAATAGTATAAATATATGCTCCCTTCTATTAAATAAAAATCATCAACCCTTTAACTATTATTTACTCTATATCTAAAGCACTCTCCTACTATATTACATAATATAACTACCTTATTAAGTAGTCTGTACTACATCGCTTTTACTCTCGCCGGAAAACGCAAATACAATTTTACATTGGTAGCATCAGGGTCCTATAAAGATTTAGGAAACATTATTAAAAAACGATTGTTTCTGTACCTCGAATTTTGAAAACTACGTGAATTGAATCTTGATTAAATATCTAACGAGAAATGGCTACCGCTGGATCTATGGACAACATGAATTTGGAAACCCCTAAGAAAACAAACATTGACTTGGAAACTTTGGTTGCTCTATTCACAAAAACGTTGAAGGAAACTGGAAACGAAAGAAAAGTGAATGACATTAGGTTGAAGGAACCCGAAACGTACGATGGTACTCGAAATGCCTCTACCATCGATAGCTGGATTAAATCAATTGAACGATATGCCGACTTCTATAACCTGGACGATAAAAGAACTGGTCTTTTGGCTCTCTCGCTACTTCGTGGTCGTGCGGATACTTGGTATAGGTCCATAGAAAAGAATGAGGAAGAAACTCCTGCCAGTTGGCTATATTTAAAACGCGAATTAGTTGCTTTCTTTCGCCCAGATAACGCGGTACGATTAGCAAGAGATCGTATTGCAAATCTGACCCAAACAGGTGATTTAATGAGTTATATCAATGCCTTCATGAATTTAAAGTTGGAGATACCTGATATGAGTGAGGCCGAAGCTTTGGATAAGTTTGGTCGTGGCCTTAGCGGTCATGACCTTCGAACCTATGTTCGTCGTATCGACCCATTGAACATGAGAGATGCTATTCATGCTGCAATGGCATTTGATAGCGCTCGACAAGAAGGAGATTCTTTAAAGACCATGGCTCCTACTTATAACGGGTCTAACACCAAACAACAAGACCTCTTGGATGACCCTATGGAATTAGACGTTATGGACAATCGACGTGGGGGCAAACCTACTCGTGGTGATCTCAGAACTGGTGGCCGTCGTGTTGGCTATTCTTTGGGTGGTGGTCGTTCTGGCTTTGCTTTTCGTGGTGGAAATGGCACACGTATAATCACTTGTTTCTTTTGTGGTAAACAGGGTCACTATAAAGCGGATTGTCGTCAATGTTATAGAATAGAGACTATTGTATGAATAATAACTTATTCATTATCAATCTCATCTTTACGGAAGCACTTATGAGTTGATATGTTTAAGATTCATGTCTCAGATGGATATATATCTAGAACATAGACCTATAACATAACATCTTCTTAAATCCTCTTCACCACACTTAGATAGACGATTAGTATAAATAGGTTTAGTTTAGACATAGTTATAGGATCTTCATCTTTATATTCATCTTTGTTAATAAAGCACAGTCTCAAAAAGTACTCTTTTTAGTCTTCTTTATTATTTCACTGTGCAAACACAACATTTTACTTTTTGAATTCACGCTTTATTACACTTACTATGTCTGCTCAAGCCCCTGCTACTGATTCTGGTGTCTCTACCATGGATGGTGTCATTTCTGGTCCTATTGGTGAAGTCGAACAAGCCTTCTCTGATAATCAATCAACCATTGATTCACCTCCTGATGATGCCTCGGATGTGGTTCAAGCCTTAACTGATAACTCTAGGATGTTATTCACTCGTTTGGCCACTTTGGTTCGTCAAGACCCTAATTCCACTGCTGCTAACGAAGCATACTTGGCTTACAAGTCTGCTGAGGAGAAATTGACTCATTTTAAGCAAGCCCAAAACTCCTACCTGAAGATCATGGATGAGTCTTCATCCGCTTCTGCTTCGACCTCTAATGTGAATCGTCCTGCCATTGTTCCTTCTGGCTTACCTTTTCTCCAATTGAGAGGTGAACACCAATGGAAACCTAGGGAAGAGATGTATGACTCTGCCCATGATTTTTGTGTCTGCTTCGAAAAGGTGTTGCGAGCTCACATTCAAGACCTGGATGTCAATTGGGAACGTCTGTTGCCTATGTGTCTGAACAATGAGCAAAACTCCTGGTTTGAAGAAGCTCTTTTAGCTAAAAGTATCTCTTGGTCTGTTGCTCGTTCTGCTCTTTTGGATCACTTTGATACACCTTATCGCAAGTTCTTGATAATGGCTAAGGTTGGTTCCATGCGTCAAGAAAAGTATGAGACCAATCGTGAATATGCAAGTCGTTTCCAAAAATTGCGTCGTGAAGCCAGTATGGAAGACAATACGCAGCTAGCTGTCACTTTCTTTGTGTCTCTCCGTGAAGAAGTACGTGCTCGGTCTCAACAGGCCATTGCTTGCCACTTTGGTAAGAAATTGCCTAATTCAATTGGTGAATTGATTGACTTGGTAATTGCTTCTGGTGATGACTCTACTTTCTTGTCCTTGAATGGCAAACGTCCCCGAGTGGACTCTGACTCTGGTTTCTTGGACAAGACTGAACCTAGTAAGGCCAATAATAAGGTCAATAAAGGTTTTATTCCGTCTCCTTCTCATAAGAATAGCAAGTTTCATGGTCGGGGATCTGGATCTGGTTCTAGTTCTGGTTCCAATAATAAACTCTGCCATTATTGTAAGCGAGTATGGAACTATGGACATCGCTGTAACGAATTTATAGAGGCTAAGAGTCATGTGAACTCTGGTGAACCTCGTTTCCAGCCCATAAGTCGCATGTCTGAGCGAACAAACGCTGGAAATATTGATATTAGTGAACAAGTTAATTCGCAGTTAAATCGGTGTGCCTTAGAATGTAAGTATTCATCTAAAAATACAATAACTAAGGATTTCAAAAATATTAACGATTCTATTACGTTTCCTATTCTCGTCATTAGAAGGAACTACATACCGGAACGTCTGGTGTCTATACTAGATACGGGTGCAAATCATAGCGCTATTAATAAAGACGTTGTTAAAAAATTAAACCTACCTATACTTCCTATTTTAAATGATGACATCAAGCATATTAAATTAGCTGACTCTAAATCTACTGTAAAAAGAATTGGCACTACAGAAGTCACCTTAAGATGCAATAACAAAACACTTACTCGTAAACTGGAAGTTATGGAACTTACAAATAATTACGATTTAAGTATTGGCATTGACTTAATGACTTCTTTTGGAATTGGTATAACTGGACTTCCTATAAAGTATGATGAATCCAATTCTGAACATAATAAACTTGACTCCATAAGACGATATAACAATGACAGTGAATTGTTAGAACAAGTCAAACAAGAACTCAATGAGCTTGGCGATAATCCTACTGGAACCACAGAGGAATATGAACAAGCAATGAGTTATATTCAACCTTTCATAGCAGCAAATGAGGAAAGAACAAAAGGAAAGTTCTGCACTATTCCCGAAAGCGTGGTATACATCAATACACCACCTAACGTAACTGCTTATCGTAAGCCATATCCTGTACCAATTACATATCATGAAGTTGTAGATAAGCAAATAAATGAATGGTTGAATGAAGGTTTTATAAAACGTGCTACTGGTCATTCTGAATGGAATTGTCCTATAACAGTAGTTCCAAAAACCAATGGTAAAGGCGAAATAACAGGACATCGAGTCTGTCATGATCCTAGACACGTTAATGCACTATTGCAATCGATTGATCGTATGCCATTACCTATTATCAATGAATTATTTGAAGAGCTTAAAGGCGCATCCATTTACAGTACTTTGGATCTGAAGTCTGCTTTCAATTCATTATTGCTATATCCTGATCATGCACATAAACTTAATTTCACTTGGCGTGGAATTCAGTATACTCCAATCGGCACTGTGTTTGGTGTTAAGCATGTATCAAGTGTCATGCAAAGGACAATGAGTATTGCTCTTGAAGGTATGCCATTCGCTAGATGCTTTGTAGATGATGTAGTAATTAAAAGTAACTCTATCGAGGAACATAAGCATCACTTAAGCCTAGTAATTAATAAATTGACAGAAGTCAATCTTAAACTGCAACCCAAAAAATGTAAGTTTTTCCAGAATAAGATCAATTTACTAGGTTTCACGATTGCTCCTCGTGGCATATCGATGGATCGTCGCAAGTTGATCAACGTTCTCGAGTTTCCTCGTCCACGTACTGGCAAAGACATCATGAGATACACTGGATTGATTTCTTATCTGAGATCTTTAATTCCAAAAGTATCCACTTTAATGGCTCCTCTTGATGCATTACGCAATGAAAAATCACTGGATAAGATCTGGAATATTACACATGAAAATGCTTTTAACAATCTAAAGAAAGCTTTATTAAATGATACAGTGATTTCATATCCTGACTTAAATCATCCTTTCTGTGTAGCTACGGATGCATCCAACGTAGGAGTAGGTGCTGTCCTTTACCAGATCATAAACGGTGAAATCAAATACCTATCGATGATGGCTAAAAGCCTTTCCTCAAGTGAACGCAATTATTCCGCTACTAAACGTGAATTACTGGCTGTTGTGTATGCTTTGCAAAAATTCCATAAATACTTGTGGGGTAACCATTTCACTCTGTATACGGATCATAAGGCATTAACTTACTTACACACACAAAAAATCGCCAATGCTATGATGATAAATTGGTTAGATATTATATTACAATATGATTTTAAAGTCGTTCATTTGCCAGGCATCGACAATATTTTACCTGACACACTATCCAGACTCTTCGAATCTGAGCATCCTGAAAATGAACTGGGAGGGGATAAAGCACTATATAATAAGAGCGCTACGATCGATAACCTACCCAGTGATGACAGCGGTGAATATATGACACCCGCGGATCCAGAAGAACGCAAGTTGCTCCTAATGAGAGAACACTTAAAGGGTCATTTTGCTTCTGATGCAATCTATTATGGATTAAAACGTAAAGGCATATACTGGGCTAACCTGAAAAATGAAGCTATTGAACTAGTAAAGTCTTGCGTCCAGTGTCAGCAATTTAATATTGTAAAAAAGGGCTACAATCCATTAAGACCCATAACAGCATCATTGCCAGGTGATAGCTGGGGTATTGATTTAGCTGGACCATTTAAAACATCGATTCAAGGTAACAACTACCTGTTGATAATGGTCGACATAGCTACTCGTTACTGCGTATTAAAACCCATTCCTGATAAGTCTTCCTTATCTATTGTCAAAGAATTAGTAAACCTCATGGTAACGTTTGGTATACCTCGAATAATCCAATCTGATAATGGAACAGAGTTTGTAAACGAAATGATGTCTTTATTAGCCGAGCATTCTGGTTTCGAGCATAGACTCATAAGTGCATACCATCCAAGGGCAAATGGCGTTAGTGAACGTTGGGTACAAAGTAGCGTAAATACTATAAAAAAACAAGTGAATGGTATGAATGCTGACTGGGATCTTTATGTTGGACCCACACAATTGTATTTAAATACTAAATACAATGAAAGAACTAAAACACCACCATTCACTTTAATGTTTGGTAGAAACGCAAATGACTTTGAAGATTTCAGTAAAGAAAAAGATAACGCAACGCGAAAGAAAATAAATAATGACCTTCAAGAAAAAGTCAAAATGATGACGGAAATAGTATTTCCTGCCATCTATGAGCGTACCAAACTAGTTACACAAAAGCAAAAAGAATCTTTTGACAAAACTCACAAGCTCATTGACATTCCAGTTGGTTCTGAAGTAATGGTCAAAGTGCTTCAAAAGAATAACAAGTTAGATCCCAATTATATTGGAACTTATAAAGTACTTAGAATAACCAAAGGCGGATCTTATGTACTACAAAATGAAAAAGGTCAGATAGAACCACGTAACTATCCACCTTCATTACTAAAACTTGTTAACGGTGATCCCATCAAATCCAATGATAAATTCTTCGATGTCGAAGCCATCATTGCCCATAAAAAAGTAAATGGCCAATATCTTTATAATGTAAGATGGAAAGACTATACTGAAGAAGATGATACTTGGGAACCCAGTGAGAGTTTTGTTGATCCTAGATTCATTAAAGAATACTGGAAACGTATTGGTGTAATACCAGAGGATTTCTCTTGGAAACAAAAGTACAAGAATGATGTTATTAATAAATCTCCAAAATTACTATCAGGCAAACGAGAAATACCATCCACTTCTTATAATACTAGTTACCCTAATTCTCAATTAAATATGCATAAAAGCAGCAGTAATTACAAGGTAACAAGTAATAAAAGATTTAGACGGTATTAATCATACCTGGGAGGGGATAATGTTATAGAATAGAGACTATTGTATGAATAATAACTTATTCATTATCAATCTCATCTTTACGGAAGCACTTATGAGTTGATATGTTTAAGATTCATGTCTCAGATGGATATATATCTAGAACATAGACCTATAACATAACATCTTCTTAAATCCTCTTCACCACACTTAGATAGACGATTAGTATAAATAGGTTTAGTTTAGACATAGTTATAGGATCTTCATCTTTATATTCATCTTTGTTAATAAAGCACAGTGACGGACATCTTGTTTCATATAAATTTGGTACGTATATTAGGAGAAAGCATAAATATAATATTGCTTTTTCATGCAAAATGGAACAGTTGCCTTCTTGATAATGTTTATTATACTTAATAATAATTTTAATTCATGAAAAAAAGTTATAAATTATAAAATATATGGATATATTAAAAAAAAATAGGACATATACAATAGATTTAAAAGATATATTAATTGTAGATATCCGTCTACTATAACCATAGAGAAATGTTTCTGTTGCTATAAAATTCTGAATTATAAAATCAGCTTAACACTACAATTCTTTTCAAATTATCAATTTGTTTGTCATTCCATGAAAATTAAAAATGTTCACAATTTGTGAACTTTTTATATTTTCTATTTCTTTAAAACAATTAGGATTTATTATATTTTGTGTAACACAAAATATTTATAAATCTGTCTATTAATAAAAAGTTCAAAAAAAATAATTGATTTTACAATTTTGCTGACTAAGCAAAATATAAAATTAATAAATTTTAGAATTACTTCAAACTTTTCAAAATAAAAAATGTTTTCTAAAACATAATAATGTATATATTATTATTAATTTTATTTTAAGTTATAAAAAATTGAATTTATCTCAATATAAAAAAGAACAAATGGATAATATTAATAATGTTAAGGATACTTTATTAATGGAGTATCAGATTCTAACAAATGATTATTGGAAATTTTTAAATTATGGTTGGCCAGAGATTGAACAAAAAAAATATCACACTAAAAAGATTATATCTATTAAAAAGATCAAAGAAATTAAAAAGATTTTATTAGAAAAGTTAGGAATAATACCTGTTTATTTCTTCCTAGTTATATTATTTGGAGATAGAGATTATAGAGGACCATATAATAATATAGAAAAAGGCTTATTGATATTATATTTTATAGTAGAGAATATATCAATTGAAGATATGGATGATTATATATCAAAAAGTACTTTTCATCAAATATACAGACAATTTTATTCATCAGATAGAATGTTAAAATTAAATAAGATTTTAAGTTTTTCTTTACAAAACATGTTTTCAAATATAAAAATTAGACTTTTAAATGGAATGATAGAGAATCCAGATTTGTTTAATCAAGTAACAATACATTTAGACGGCCATGATAAAAGAGGTATGGTATATGGTGCAGAAGATAAATCCATATATTATAGTTACAAACTTAAAAAAAATGGGTTTAGAACACAAGTTGCAATAGATACAAATGGTATGGTATTATTTGTATCAGACAGTCAACCATGTAGTACTAATAATGATGGATCTATGCTTATAAATATGAATATTGAAAATAAACTAAATTTGATGGATTGTATTGCATTAGATGGAGGATATAGCCTATACGTAGATAATATAATAAATAGTTCTGATCTAAATGACTATAACTTCGTATATCCTATCAGAAAAGATAAAAATATAAACTTAAATGAAATTGAAATAAATTATAACGATCAATTTGGAAGTTTTCGGTCTAAAATGGAAAAAACTTTCTCAGATTTGGGATGTATCTTTAAAAGATTAAATAACAAAAAACCTTTTTTAACTACTAATATAAATATATATAATATTCAACTAAAAATTGCATGTGTCCTTTTTAATTTAAAAAAATATATTAAACTAAACAATATAGAACATAGTGATTTTCATTCATATTGGATTAATGATAGCTTTGATTTTAAATACAAAAATGATATTTTGAATAATAATGAAAATTATAAATCACTTCCAAAGTTAAATGAAAGAATAAACAATTTAGATAAAATGAAATTATTACAGCAACAATTTTTAGGATTAGAATTATCAAATATTGCTCATTTTAAAAATAATAATATTTATAATAATGAGAAAATGGACTTGGAAATAGATATAGATAATAATGAAAGTTATGAAATTGAAACTATTTTGGATCATAAAGGGTTAATAGTCGAAGATAGTTATTACCTTGTGAAATGGCAAAACTACAGTGATGAGGATAATTCATGGATACATTACAGTAAATTTAATAGTTTTGATTGTATTAATATATATTGGAATAGTAAGTAACTAATTTAAAATGTTATAGAAGACGGACATCTTGTTTCATATAAATTTGGTACGTATATTAGGAGAAAGCATAAATATAATATTGCTTTTTCATGCAAAATGGAACAGTTGCCTTCTTGATAATGTTTATTATACTTAATAATAATTTTAATTCATGAAAAAAAGTTATAAATTATAAAATATATGGATATATTAAAAAAAAATAGGACATATACAATAGATTTAAAAGATATATTAATTGTAGATATCCGTCCTGGAGACAGACGCATCTGTATATGGGATAGCTTGTGCACTCACTCAAAGAGATGAGTTTAACAGAACTATACACATTGCTTTCATTAGCAAGTCTCTCAATTCTGCTGAGCGCAATTGGTCAACCAATAGACGCGAAACTGCTGCAATTGTATTCGGATTGATCAGATTTAGACCTTTACTATGGGGGCATCCACTACCTATCGAGGTGCTCACCGATCATATGGCTCTTACTTACATGTTCACGTCTACCACGTTGAACAGTACATTACAATCTTATATGGATGTTATGGGACAATTCAATTTGAATGTAGTTCACTTAAAAGGCATTGCCAATAAGCTACCTGATGCACTATCTCGCGTTTATCCTCCTATTATTGAAGATAAAACGCTGGAGGGGGAGCAGGATCGCAATATTAAACGATTAGAGAAATGCATCTTACTAAGAAGAGCTTCATCTAACAATAACAAAGATAGATTTATTCATAAAAAGAAAATCTACTCTAAAGATAAACGTTTGAACATCCTCGCGGTGAAGCTTAATAGTAAAGACTTCAAATCTAAAGGAACAGAGTATGCTTGTCCTCCAGCCCACGAGAGAGATCAAATCATCCACGATGCACATGCACTTGGACATTTCGGTATTGAGAGTGTAGTAAAGCACATTCACACTTACCAGGGGTTACATTGGAATACCATCTACGCTGACTGTAAAGATATCCTTTTACGCTGCAAAGAATGTGCACTTCACAATGTATCCAAGAAGGGTTTCAATCCACAAAAATCTATAGTTGCATTCGAACCATTCAGTCATGTAACAATGGATCTCTTTGGACCACTTCCTGTAACTGAGGCTGGTAACATATATGGGCTAGTACTTGTCGATATTTGCACCAAATATATTATCACTAGACCTTTACCCAACAAACAAAGTGATACCGTAGCTAAAGCTCTGATTAATATCTTTGCTGACTATGGATTACCTGACATTATTGGTAGCGATAATGGAAGAGAGTTCAGGAATGGATTAATGCATACATTAACCAATACCTTGGGCATTCAGCACCGCTTCTCTACACCCTACTATCCCCAATCCAATGGTGCTGCCGAACGATCCGTGCAGATGGTGAAAAATACACTGCGGAAACTTTGTGGTAATGATACAAGTAACTGGGACGAAAAGCTGGGACTTGTACAATTATGCTGCAACATCAAAGTAAGAGTTCGCACTGCTAGTACACCCTTCTCGTTAATGTTCGCTAGACAGGTAAACTTGAGTTCGAATCATGATCCTGAGTCAAAGGACAAAACGACTCCTATACCAATAAAAGAGTTGGTAAAGAGAGCTGAATATATGGCTGACGTGGTGTTTCCTGCTGTTAAAGAGAGAACACGTAAGATCATCGAAAAGTACAATGAGGACTTCAATGGTAAACATCACATTGTCGATATCCCAATAGACACGTCTGTAATGATCAAATTACAAGGTGGTCGATCAACTTCGTTATCACCTCTATATGACGGGCCGTATACTGTAGTGCGAAAGACACGTGCTGGCACCTATGTATTAAAGGATGAATCGAATGAGCTATTACATCGCGAATACGTACCTTCTGAACTCAAAGTTGTAACTATAGACGAGTCCGCTATAGAAGAAGAACTGTATGAAGTCGAAGAAATACGTGATCATAAAGACGAGAATGGACAACGCTTGTATCTTGTAAAATGGGTAGGCTATGGTGAACGAGAGAATGACTGGCTTCCAGTCGATGCATTCTCCTCCCCTGTCACTATCGAAAAATACTGGGAAAAGGTTAGACATCTAAAGCGATTAGAAGGAGAAAGGTCGAAAGACACTTTCCAAAAGAAGAGTCAACACAATTCACCAAGTAAGAATGCAGTTGCTGATCAGGAATCTGACAACGCATCTCATAATAAAAGAAAGAGATCTGTTATGACATCTAAGGTAAATCATCCCAAATCGCAGAATAGACGCAGTAAGAGAAGTAGAAAGTGAAAACACGAAAGAAAAGGAATCTTGAATTTCCACTTTCCTAAAAAAACAAAAAAAATCATCTACGTCACTTGGCAGCTGAAATCAACTCACAGAAACAAAAACAAAAAACAAAAAAAATCTGGGGAAGTTTGAAGCGCTATTGATTGTATTTTTACAAAACATATATATAATAACTTACTACTCATTACTAAGTCGATTCAGTGTGCACTGACTCTAGTGGGGGAGCATGTGGTGAAATCCACATATAACATTCTGCATTATATTAAAAAGACGGGATTCATTTAATAACTATCCATCAAAAGAGGGAGTTTTGAATCACCGCTGAAAATACAATTAATGAAGAATGAACATAGATTAAAAAGACCTTTGATTGTTACTAAGAGACCATTTCTTTGGAAGTATAAATACAAGAGATACAAGCTAGATAGAAAAACTTAACTCACTTTGAATCAATAAAAACCCCATAAAACGGTTCTAACTGATTCACTCGCTTTTTATTCAATTTTTACCGCAACCACTACAGAAAGAAGCACCACGATCAGTGCAGATTTCTACCGGAATACCGTAGTTCATAAATATTTCGGAATAGAGGAAATCCGCGACAGCCTCTTCAGACGCGACAGGAACAGCACGGGTAACAGGCCAGTTAGTGGCAGTGTCAACAGCGACAATAATCCAACGATTTCCACGAAGAGTTGTAGGTAATTCACCAATGAAATCAAGGTGCCAACGTTCAAAAGCGCCGGGAATAGCCAACGATTTCATAAAACCTTGATGTTTGTGAGTGCGGTTGGAATTTACTTGACATGCAGGACAAAGACGTAACCAGTTTCTGACATCAACTTTTAGTGTAGGCCACCAGCCACGAGGAGTTAGTAGGTTTATCAGAGTGTTATAACCGCAGTGGCCAAAACCTTCGTGATATTTCGTAACAAAATCAGCACGTTCAACAAATGGAATAAACGGTACTAGACGAGTATTCGAGCCATCACCATGAATATCCACTTTTCGATAAACTTTATCATTGTCAGTCACCTCAAAGAAAGGGCGTTCTTTAGCCAATTTGTTTTTCAATTGTAGTGAGGAGACTTTTTCGTTGTGATTATTCAAGTAGAACAAAGGCCAATCGGTTTTGACCGCCGGGGTTAGTCCAGCAAGAGAGTCGAAAGCATAAATGTATTCGGATGTATCCCAAAGGAACTCTCAGGTCCATATTGAAACTCCTACTACCACAAATTTTATTGTTATATGAAAAAATTGAATTTTTTTTACAAATTAAAATTAAAAATAAAAAGGATTTAATAAAATTGCAGATGTTTATAGAACCATATAAATCTTTAAAAAAAATATTCGACGATGAAAAAGAAGCACTATTATATTTAATTAGTAATGATTACGTTAATAAACATATAAAGTGTAATAAATGTGAACATGAAACTAAATTAAACTTAAATAAAAAATTATATGTTTGTAGATATTATAAATGTAGGAAAGCAATATCACCATTGAAAGGAACAATTTTTAATAATTTAACTTTACCTTTAAATACTCAATTACACATATTATATCTTTTTCTTGGAAAAGCACCTTCTTCCTTTATAGCATCAAGTTTGCAAATTAGCAAAAATACAGTGTCATCATACAATAAAATATTCAGAAAATACTTGAAAAATAAACAATTGTTAGGTAACAGAAATATTAAAATTGGAGGTAGAAATAAAATTGTAGAAATCGATGAAAGTAAAATTGCAAAAAGAAAATATAATAAGGGGCATAAGGTAGAAGGTGCTTGGGTAATTGGTGGTATCGAAAGAAGTATGCTAAAAAATAAAATAAAAAATGAAAACAAAAAAATGTTTTTATTACCCATTGAAGAAAGAAATGTTGATAATATTGATTTAATTATAAAAAGATATGTAAAAAAAGGTACAACAATATATACGGATTTATGGAAAGGGTATAATAACTTGAAAAATATAGGATACAAACATTTAACTGTAAATCATTCTTCAAAGCATTTTAAAGATCCAAATACAGGTGTGCATACAAATACAATTGAAGGCACATGGAATGGCTTAAAGCAAAGTATAATACCACGAAATAGAAATAAAAAAGATATAGTATTGTATTTAAAAGAATATCAATGGCGTAAGAAAAATAGAGAGTATAACGTATGGAAAAAGTTTTTAAAGGATTAATTTTAATTTACATAAAAAATGCAAAAAATTGAATTTTTATATTTATTAAAAATATGATAGAAAATATATTGATAGTTATAAATGTGAAATGCATATTTGATATTCATTATTCTTATTACAAGGACCTGACTAAGTCAGTAAACTAGCCTATTTAAGACACAATGATTATGTAATAGATCAGAGACAATTGGGTATTACATTATGAGTGGGATTAAATATATCTATTATAAAAAAATAAAAAAAATTGAAAAAGTAATAATATAAAAAAGAAATGGATGAAATATTTAATATTATTGTAGATGATAAATATAAATACAATATTAAACGAAGTATAATTATAAAAGATATGAAAAAATATGATTTAGCAGAATACAAAATAAAGCAAAAAGATGGGTGTTATGAAATCTACATGAAAAAAAATGGTTCAAATAAAAGATTAAGAAAAGTATATGAATTTAAGACATATAATAAAGATAAAAACAAAGGTATAAAAAGAAAAACATTAGATAATAAGAATAATATGATACTTGATGAAATCGCACCCATCATGAAAAAACTTAAATTATAATTTAAATATATTTTCTAAATTAAATTTTTCAATATATATTCCATTAATTTTAACATTTATATCATGCTGATAATTATTATCTAAATTAAATTTTTATTTTCTAAGTTTTTTATTTCTTCCTTCACAATATCTATTTCTAATAAATTTTCATTATATTCATCATATGAGAAACATTTTAAATATAATTTTATTGTTATTATATATTTTTAATTAATATTTTTATTATCTATTACTTGATATATAAAATTAAATAGTTTTAATAGAAAAACAAAATAAAATATTGAAAATAAAGGAAAAAGTAGAATTTATGATAAAAATATGAAAAAAAGAATTATTTTAGAAATTAGTAATAGTAATTATTTAAATACTTTTTGATATATTTATTGGTCATATTAAAAGCTTAAAAAACAAAAAATGTTAAGCATTTCCCTATGAAGTGTAAAATAAAATATTATGTATTATTAGTATAAATTAAATCTGAGACCTCGTTTGGTAATCACCCATGTATTCAGGTTCCATTGAAGTAGGGGCAGGAGTACAGTTTGGTCCATCGCGACGAGAGAGAGCATCAGCAACCACTTGAAGACTACCTTTTTTGTATTGAATGTCAGGGTTGTACATTTCCAATTCAGAAATCCAACGAGTTAGACGAGGAGTAGGGTGTTCTTGGGTACGGAAGTATTTTAAAGGTAAGTGATCAGTGAACACTGTATAACCAGCAGAGCAGCCATCTACTAGGTGTCGCCAAGCGCGGAGAGCCATCAGAATAGCAGCCAGTTCGCGTTCTTGTGCAGGATATTTCCTTTCTCGATCAGATAGTTTTTTTGATTCAAAAGCGATAGGGTGCCAGGCAGTTGGATCATTACGGTCAGGTTGTAGAAGACAAGCTCCCATAGCGTAATCACTGCTATCACATTCGATGCGATATGGTAGGTTGGGGTCAGGCATAGCAAGACAGGGAGCAGCGGTAAGTAGCTTTTTAACGTTATCAAAGCTCTTTTGACACTCATCAGTCCAAATAATGGATCGCTTTTTGTGACCCGTACCACGAGTGAGATTCGTTAAAGGAGTAACAACACCAGCGAAACCAGGACAAAACTTACGGAAGTATTGTGCTAGACCGACAAATTGACGAACTTCTTGAACGTTTGAATCCATCAAAACATATACAATCTATTTCATTATAAAACTTATTGATATTTATGTCTAAAAGCATTTTATCATCAGTATTATTTCTACAAGGTAAGGAATCAGATATATAAACACATATTCTATTAATATCTATAATAAATTGTGTATTTAATCCATTTCTTTTTAATTTATACGAGAATAACTCTTTTTTATCTAGATTAATATCTTGATATGTTATACGATTATGGTGACCATCAATTAGTAATGTTACATTATCTAACATCATTGGATTAAATTTCTTAGCACAAAGTAATCTCAATGTATGTGTAGAAAAACATTTTTCTAATTTATTATTTATCCATTTTTCCAATAAATCATAATTATTTATATATAATGATTGATATAATTTATAAAAACTAGTAGATGGAATATACATTTCCATTTCATTTATAGATTTTCCATTTAATAAATGTTCTAATAATATCAATACTTTATCTGCTGTTATATATGGACCTGGTAGTTTTATATTGTTACATAAATCTGTCAAAAATACAAATGGAGCAATACTTCCTAATTTAATATATATATTTTTTTAATTCTATCAATATTTGGTATACTCGTTATTTTAGATCTATGATATTTCAATTCAACTTTATATATATATTCATTTTTCATAAATTTCCAATACCTATTGTAAATATTTCTGTATTCATTTTCAATTAATAAGTCTATATGAGTGTTCATAAACAAATAAAATGATGTATTTTTATATAAAGAGAAATTCAATTTTTAATATTTTCTATATTTAATAAACTTTTATTTATATATGAAAATTCAATTTTTAATATTTTCTATATTTTCCAAGAACTTATGATTTCTTTTTGCATAATCTAACCATGATTTAAAATTATAAATTTCTTTAATACTAACATATCCTTTTCTTAAACACCAGGATTTGAAATATTCATTTCTAACTTTTTCGTTATCATCTAAAATTGTTTTTATCACTAAATTGGCATGGATATTTGTATTGTTTTCACCAACATCATAGAAAGGACCACTATATAAAATTTTATCAATATTTTTTATATTTCCAACCCATTGCAGTATTTTCTTGTTTAATATTTCGGATGATTTATTCTTGACATCTTTTTTTTCAGGATTTAGAGTTAAAACCACAGCATAATAATAGATTTTTTCCATTAAATATAATATTGATGTTATTTTAAAAATAATTCTCAAATATTATAGATACTTTTATATTTTCCAAAATATCATGCCAAGAATTAGATGCCAAGGAAGTTGTTTTTAGATTTCTCAATGTGATTAAACGCAATGGAAGTCTAAAAATAGGACAAGATAAACATTTACAACTACTTAATATTTTTAACTTTCCTAAAAAATCAAGGCATAAATATAATGTTGCCTTTTTATCCATAAATAAAATGTTGGTTACTTGTTCTATTTTAGAATAAAATTTATTTATATTATTATTTGTATTCAAAAAAATCTATTATTTCCTAATTTTTTTATATATTGTACTATTTTGAACATATTTCTGTAATACTAAATGTTCTTCCTAATATACGTACCAAATTTATATGAAACAAGATGTCCGTCTTCTATAACATTTTAAATTAGTTACTTACTATTCCAATATATATTAATACAATCAAAACTATTAAATTTACTGTAATGTATCCATGAATTATCCTCATCACTGTAGTTTTGCCATTTCACAAGGTAATAACTATCTTCGACTATTAACCCTTTATGATCCAAAATAGTTTCAATTTCATAACTTTCATTATTATCTATATCTATTTCCAAGTCCATTTTCTCATTATTATAAATATTATTATTTTTAAAATGAGCAATATTTGATAATTCTAATCCTAAAAATTGTTGCTGTAATAATTTCATTTTATCTAAATTGTTTATTCTTTCATTTAACTTTGGAAGTGATTTATAATTTTCATTATTATTCAAAATATCATTTTTGTATTTAAAATCAAAGCTATCATTAATCCAATATGAATGAAAATCACTATGTTCTATATTGTTTAGTTTAATATATTTTTTTAAATTAAAAAGGACACATGCAATTTTTAGTTGAATATTATATATATTTATATTAGTAGTTAAAAAAGGTTTTTTGTTATTTAATCTTTTAAAGATACATCCCAAATCTGAGAAAGTTTTTTCCATTTTAGACCGAAAACTTCCAAATTGATCGTTATAATTTATTTCAATTTCATTTAAGTTTATATTTTTATCTTTTCTGATAGGATATACGAAGTTATAGTCATTTAGATCAGAACTATTTATTATATTATCTACGTATAGGCTATATCCTCCATCTAATGCAATACAATCCATCAAATTTAGTTTATTTTCAATATTCATATTTATAAGCATAGATCCATCATTATTAGTACTACATGGTTGACTGTCTGATACAAATAATACCATACCATTTGTATCTATTGCAACTTGTGTTCTAAACCCATTTTTTTTAAGTTTGTAACTATAATATATGGATTTATCTTCTGCACCATATACCATACCTCTTTTATCATGGCCGTCTAAATGTATTGTTACTTGATTAAACAAATCTGGATTCTCTATCATTCCATTTAAAAGTCTAATTTTTATATTTGAAAACATGTTTTGTAAAGAAAAACTTAAAATCTTATTTAATTTTAACATTCTATCTGATGAATAAAATTGTCTGTATATTTGATGAAAAGTACTTTTTGATATATAATCATCCATATCTTCAATTGATATATTCTCTACTATAAAATATAATATCAATAAGCCTTTTTCTATATTATTATATGGTCCTCTATAATCTCTATCTCCAAATAATATAACTAGGAAGAAATAAACAGGTATTATTCCTAACTTTTCTAATAAAATCTTTTTAATTTCTTTGATCTTTTTAATAGATATAATCTTTTTAGTGTGATATTTTTTTTGTTCAATCTCTGGCCAACCATAATTTAAAAATTTCCAATAATCATTTGTTAGAATCTGATACTCCATTAATAAAGTATCCTTAACATTATTAATATTATCCATTTGTTCTTTTTTATATTGAGATAAATTCAATTTTTTATAACTTAAAATAAAATTAATAATAATATATATACATTATTATGTTTTAGAAAACATTTTTTATTTTGAAAAGTTTGAAGTAATTCTAAAATTTATTAATTTTATATTTTGCTTAGTCAGCAAAATTGTAAAATCAATTATTTTTTTTGAACTTTTTATTAATAGACAGATTTATAAATATTTTGTGTTACACAAAATATAATAAATCCTAATTGTTTTAAAGAAATAGAAAATATAAAAAGTTCACAAATTGTGAACATTTTTAATTTTCATGGAATGACAAACAAATTGATAATTTGAAAAGAATTGTAGTGTTAAGCTGATTTTATAATTCAGAATTTTATAGCAACAGAAACATTTCTCTATGGTTATAGTAGACGGATATCTACAATTAATATATCTTTTAAATCTATTGTATATGTCCTATTTTTTTTTAATATATCCATATATTTTATAATTTATAACTTTTTTTCATGAATTAAAATTATTATTAAGTATAATAAACATTATCAAGAAGGCAACTGTTCCATTTTGCATGAAAAAGCAATATTATATTTATGCTTTCTCCTAATATACGTACCAAATTTATATGAAACAAGATGTCCGTCCAGATAAAATTTCTTGGATAGATCAGGCTGGTGAAGCACGGCATTAGATACAAGAATCTGTTTAATCCGATTGAATCGATCAGTATGTAAAGACGTCCATTTGGTTTGTACATCCTTATCATTACGTAGTTGATCTAAAGGTGCAGCTACTTTACTAAGCATAGGACAGTAATCCCTTAAATGAGAAATCACACCCATAATACTTCGTACTTGTGCAGCATTTTTAGGAATTGGCCATTTATCAATGTTTGAAAGTCGTCTATGATCGATCTTTGTAATGCCAGGTCCAACGATAAAGCCCAATAAGTATAATGATGTCTGAAACCATGTGCATTTGTCGGGATTGATCTTCAAGTTTACAGAAGTCAATTTCTCCAGCACTGTGTTTATCAGATCGATGTGTTCTTCTATTGTTTCACTATAGAGTACACAATCATCTACATATGTTTCCACTCCTTCTAAGTCACCTAACAAGATGTTCATGACCTTGCAGTATTGGCTTGTAAGAAATTTTAGTCCGTAAGGAGCGTGACACCAATGGTAGTTTATATGATTATAAGAGAATGATAGTACTTCTCTACTAGTCTCATCAACAGCGAAAGAGTAATAAGCCTGTTTGAGATCGATTTTAGACATGATTTTTGCCTTTTTTGACACTCTATCGAAGATCTCCGTAATTTTTGGTACAGCAAAATTCTCTTGCAAGTCTTCTGATATAGAGGAACTATCATTACCGATATGATAAATACATGGTTTTTTAGATAGTAAAATAGTGTCCAGAGATATAATCTTTTTAAAAAATTAACATATAATAAATTATTTTATAATATATATATATAAATGTATCAATAATCTCTTTTTTGTATTTCTAGACAAATAATAAGGTCAGGGAAGGAGTCTGACGTGTGAAGGTAAGCGAAGTGCAACCTTCTGGACTGTGTGTGTGGTATCATGATGTTCTGGGGTTGCGAACATGCTTGATACGTAGCAGTGGAGCAGATAGTTCCTCTAATATTAACTTAATTATTAAATATTTGTGCCATATTATTTACTTTAACCTAAGAGTAACAATTTCAAAACATTGAAATGTTACACAAATATTTAGATGTCTTGGCATCTAATATATTTCTCTTTATTATTTATTATATATAATAAGAAAAACAAATAATTATAAATCATTAAATTTATATTTTGTTTTTAATGAAATGACATTTTTTTGTCAATTTCATGAATTGATTACGTAATCAATCATTTAGATGTCTTGGCATCTAAATAATTTAATCAAAAAGATTAAATAAAAAACATAAATATATTAATAAAAAAGAATATAAATATTTCATATTTTATTTGTTTTATATATTTATTGTTTTTAAGAAAAAGATAAAAAATATAAAAATTACAAATAATTTGATGACTAATCAAAATTATTTAAATGTATTTTTATAATTATTTTTATTCTTTTATCAAAATATATTAGATGCCAAGACATCTAAATATTTGTGTAACATTTCAATGTTTTGAAATTGTTACTCTAATATAAAATCCGACTTTTAATTCTTATATTATTCAAATTGTTAATAAAATCCAGATACAAAAATTCATACTTGCTATATGATTATTTACGTAACATAAACAAAAAATATTATCTAGAATAGTATCTAGAAATTACGGATATCATCTTAATGACAGAAAAAAATAGATAAAGTTATAAATAATATTTGAAGACATAATTTTTAAAAATAAATTCAGAAATATAATATATTTTTTATATTTACTATTAATATCTTGGTGATAATATTATCCCTATTTTTATAGAAAAATTGAATTATTAAATAATAATAAAAAACAAGATGGAAATTAATAAATATTTATTTAGTTTTATAAATATATTTTGGATGTTAATTAATTCAATAACAATATTTTTAATTACAGGAATAATTTATTATTATAAAAATATAGATAATTATAATATTAGGATAGATTATAAACAATTTGCAAATGAAAAAGATACAAATTATTTTAATTTTCATATGAAAAAAATAAATTAATTAGGAAAAAAAGAATTATTAACATTTAAACGTCAAAATCGAAATTTAAAAAAAAACGAAAATCTTTATATTATAAAAGAAAGATATAATAATGGTTCTTGATTATACCCTATAATAAAAAAATATATTGTAGATTTAATGGAAATAAGCTTAAATATTACAAATAAACCGCGAATGAGAGAATACTTTATGGAGCTTATAGATAATAATGTTTATAAATAATGTATGAAAAAGTTAAAAATAAAAATGTTTTATTTTCATATTATGATAAAGAAATATCTTTATGCTATACACATAAACTTCAATTATTAAATAATAAAATACAAAAAGCATAGAAGATGTTCGTTATGAAAATAATGGATATAAAGATAATAAAATTAAAAAAAAATGTATAAAATTAATATCTTATGAACTTTAGAAAATGTATCCTCTGAAAAAATGAGAACAATGATTTATATTTAAAATATAATATAAATGAAGAAATTATTTTATTAAATAATAAGGATGTAATTAATAACATGGCACAGATTTTATATTTTATTTAAATTTCAAAATTGTGCAGAATTTTGATTTAAATTAAAAAATATTAAAAACATAATTAAGAATAATATAAAATACATAAATTTATAAATTTGATGTATTTTGAAATGCTTGGCATTTTTAATAAATTGAAACTCAGAAAATAAATATCCATTTATTGAGTTTTATTTATTAAGAGGAACTATCATTACCGATATGATAAATACATGGTTTTTTAGATAGTAAAATAGTGTCCAGAGATATAATCTTTTTAAAAAATTAACATATAATAAATTATTTTATAATATATATATATAAATGTATCAATAATCTCTTTTTTGTATTTCTAGACAAATAATAAGGTCAGGGAAGGAGTCTGACGTGTGAAGGTAAGCGAAGTGCAACCTTCTGGACTGTGTGTGTGGTATCATGATGTTCTGGGGTTGCGAACATGCTTGATACGTAGCAGTGGAGCAGATAGTTCCTCATAGATGAATTGATTTTTCGTAAGTCACAACAAATGCGGAGCTTTGTAAGCTTATCGTTTTCATCCTTCTTAGGTACAGCTAATAGTGGTGAATGAAACTTAGCGCTAGGTTTAGCTTTTTCGACTATACCATTATCCAACCATTCTTTAAGTTGTTTTTCTATTTCTGCTTTCGCATGAACAGGTAATGGGTATTGTCTTACATAGCAATTAGCAACATTCTTCATCGGAATCTTTACGATTGATTCAGGAATGGTACAAACAGCTTTAGGTTTTATATCCATATTTTTGTTAATTGAAGCCTGAATCATTTTCATATACTCTTTTCTTTGTTCAGTGTTTCCGTATAGTGCATTGTCAGGGTCATAATGCTTGTCATTATCGAAGTTAACGTTTTCAAACTGTTTACTTTCTTTTGCAATGTCATTAGGCCAGTTAAAAGCAACGCCTCCAAGATAAATATTCATCTTTGGTAATATATCAGTGCCTAATAATACGTCAAATTCAGTTTGCATTATATCACTAAACTCTACGACTTCGAAGGCATGTTTAAAAGATATATTGTTCGTGTATGTAATAGTCATAGGTCGTGTTTTACCGATCCTTTTAGCTTTACTACCTTCTCCTTTGCCATTAAGTGCTAAGAAGTTTAAATAACCATCGACTTTGTTTATGTGTACATCAGAGAAGTCTTTATTTAATTGTTTTTTATTGAAGCAGGATGTATCACTACCAGTATCTATCCTTGCCACAAAACGGATGCCCTCTATATAAATAGGAGTCATTAGTTGAAAAGTACTTCTTGTGTTTTGTGATTCATCATCATCAAACTTACAGTCGTAGTTAAGGTCCTCCATGGCCTCTTTTACCTTCTTGTCTTCCTCTTCGGAAGCAGAAGTGTTGGTACCGTTATTTGCCCTGATAGCCAGCACAGAAGGTCCATTGTTGGCCCTCATAGCTTGGTGGTATTCAGCACAGGAGTGCCCACGGAACCAAGGTTTCTTGCAATAACGGCAAGGGTTATTACCATTTGCCCTGAATGGTGCGTTGGTATTTCCCAAGAACGTTATAGACCTTGGCCCGGAAGAAGTAGCAGAGCCAGAACGAGAAGACGTGGTAGAATTGGACGAAGAAGGTCCAGCAGCGAACGAAGTAGGTTTCTTGGAAGCACTGTAACAGTCCTTGTCATCATGGTTGGATCGACTGCCTCCATGTCGTGGGCAAAAATATGACCCAGAAGTGCGTCTTTTACCAGATCCAGATCCAGAGCCAGTACCAGAACCAGAACCAAAACCATCAGCTCTGCGCTTTCCCTTGTTGATTGTGGACGCAGAACTGCTACCAGAAGAAGAAGACATACCAGTACCAGAATTGTTGACAAGGTCACCAGGTACTTGTTGACCATATACATTTAATGCGGCTGCAGCGATATCACTTACAATCCAAGAGCTTGAATCTTTTCCTCGTGAGTGCAACACAGTGTTAATTTGTGTTTGCCAAGATTGAGGGAAGGCACACAAAAAGGCATCGGCAATAGTAGAGTCAAATTTGCTGTATCCGGCTTCACTAGCAGCGCGAGAAAAGCGAAGGTTGAAACCATTGACCGTTTCATTAGGTCGGATACGCATATTCATAACACGGCGACGAGCAACCAACTTGTCTTGGACACCGCCAAAGGTTGACAAGAAGAGTTGTCTGGCATCATCCCAAGAAGATTGGGCAAAAAGATCACCATTCATCCATGTGTCATAGTCCATGGCTAGAGTGGCTTCGATGCACTGTTTCCAGATGTTTTCCACCTTATACCCGGAAGATGAGATTGTCTTCTCAAAAGTACGCAAAAAATGTTCAACCGAGTCGTATGAATCCTCACCAGGATAGTATACCGTGTCGCCTTTCAATTGGAATTTAGGCAAATCACCTGGAGTCAAACGAAAAGTAAACGATGAGGCACCATTAGTAGTTCCTTGTGTTTCAGTGGATTCAGTACTAGCAGTAATTGGTTGGCTTTTCTTGGCAATTGTTGCTGTCATCACATCAATGTGATGATTGTAAGTGTCAATATTCTTGATCAACTGTCCCAAAGTTTGTTCATAAGCGTCAGGTTCATTACCCAATTGTTCTACCCCGTTACCGGTGAGTAGGCTGGTGTAACGCTGAATAGCTTCAGTTCTTCGAACCATCAATGATTTGATTGCAATCGAAGAGTCAGATACAACATTGGCAGCAGTGTCTTGACTAGCTTCAGTATTAGTAGCACCTTGACCAAAAGCAGGGATGTATCCCAAAGGAACTCCCAGGTTTTTAAAAATGTCCGAGATGGATAAAATAAATAAAATACATTTTGATTTTTAATCAAAAAATTATTATTTCATTTGGAGAATTCCTTAAATATATTATTTTAAATAAATTGAATTTTTATATAAATAAAAAAAAGACAATCTAAAAAATTAAAAATAATTGCAGTTGTTAATAAAATGGAAACTTTTGAAGAATTAATTGAAAAAAGTGATTTTATAAAAAATATTAAAAGAATGTATATAACGAAAGTGATTGAAAACTATAATATAGAAAAGGTTAATATAGTATATAATAACAATATTAAATCGTTTGAAATTAATTTCATAAAAAATGAAAATCCCTACTATATTAAATATAAAATTAAAAGACGAAGAAATCAATCTACACCAAAGTTAAATAAAAAAGCAAAAAAAGTAAACATAAATGATAATATAAATGCTGATTCTTTTATTGGTAATATAGTAAATAATAATATAATTGAAAATAGTATAGAAATTAATGATAATATAATTGAAAATAGTATAGAAATTAATGATAATATAATTAAAAGTAGTACACAGGATAGTAGTAATGATAATGTCATAAATGTAAAAAATGATGGTTTAGACAACATCAAAAAGAATAAAGTAATATATAAAAATGTTAATGATAATCCGTCGGATACAAATAAATTAAACCATAATAGTATAGAAAAATTTAAGCATATAAGAAGAAATATGGTAAGTCAAATAGAAGAATTATTGGAACTTACTGTACATAGTAACGATTTATTAGTTGATGTATTCCATATTATAAATAATAACAATCCTAAAATGGCGATAAAAAGTTAAATAAGTATAATAGTAATAATAATTATAAATTTATCCAAGAATTACCTTCCAGATTAAATACAATAAATGATAAACTAATAGAATTAATAGATGAATTAATTGTATAATAAATTAAGAATAGATAAAAAGGTATAAATTTAGAATAATATAATTAAAAACTATTTTAAAATATTTAAATAATAATTACATAAATAAAAATGAAATTTCCATAACAACATATCATATATTCTATAATATCACAATCAAATCTGAAGTATGTCAAGAATCTTCCGCAAAACTAAATAAAATTTATGATGAATTAATAAAAATCGATAGATAAAAGTTTTAAGATCTAAAAATATGAAAATTTTATATTTCTAGAAACATTAATGTAGATAATATATATTATCAACAAGTTGATTTTATAAATCATGGAGCCACCTCAATATATTTACTTACATTTTCTAAAAACTTCATAAATAAAGTTATCATAAAATTATTTCAAATTACAAAAATAACAATATTTATAAATGTTTATAAGTATTAAATTATCCATTTCGTACAACAATATAAAGAACCATTCATATAATAATTATGTTTTATATATCAAAAAATAGACATTATTTTTAAAAGTTTTAAAATTTTTGTACGAAATGGATAATAAAAACCTGAGACCTAGATTGGGAATTACCCAAAAGCAGTTTGAACAACGGAAGTGGTAGGGGAGACATCATTAGCATCACCCATTTCAACACCGTCCATGTTATCATTGAGTTGATTAGGGATATCAACATTGATAGTTTCAGAGAGAGGAGAACCAGGCATAGTAACTGGAGTAGAGTTTGATTGAGACATAGTAAGATTTTTATAGGTATAACTGAAAAAAATGCGGTAAAAATTGAATAAAAAGCGAGTGAATCAGTTAGAACCGTTTTATGGGGTTTTTATTGATTCAAAGTGAGTTAAGTTTTTCTATCTAGCTTGTATCTCTTGTATTTATACTTCCAAAGAAATGGTCTCTTAGTAACAATCAAAGGTCTTTTTAATCTATGTTCATTCTTCATTAATTGTATTTTCAGCGGTGATTCAAAACTCCCTCTTTTGATGGATAGTTATTAAATGAATCCCGTCTTTTTAATATAATGCAGAATGTTATATGTGGATTTCACCACAGTGGTCTTGTCCGTCAATTTATGAAGCGCGTTAAGGTAAATCACAAGTTGACTTCTGTAGTGGACATAACTACTTTACATAGAATAGTAATAGAAGTGGCCTGAATAGTTAACTTGTGTAATCGTGACTAGTTATATTTACTATATGTAACCACCACCCAGCCTATTAATAACAGAAGGCGGGCAGTGGTAGAATAAATCTCTCTCTTGTTTTCTGTCTCGTTAATTAAACACGTACCTAACTAATTACGAACATCTCAGGAAACATCTCATTTTTTTTAACGAATTCAGTCAGAGATTTATTTTAACAACAAAATCAACATGCAAATTAACATTAACAACGATATCGCGTCAGTTCCTGAGGAACATCGCGTCAATTTCGACCTGGCTCGCAGATGCCACATATTTAAAATGCAAAACATGGCCAAATGCAGCAATGTACTTGAGCAAATGAACAATGAAGCTGAAGACGAAGCTAAAATGGCGGAAGCTATGAATTACGAGGAAAAAGCTACCGAATATGAAAGAAAAATGGAGCAAATCCTCGCTAACATTAATGCATCTATCGCTAAGGCAAAGGGCCCAGCAACCTTAACTTTACGCGAAAAGCTTCAAATGATGCATGGACATGTAAAAATTCAAGGCAATAACTTAAAACAACTTGTCTGGAAAACAGCAACAAGAATGGATGCTGAATTTGCATCAGCCGAAAAAGCACTCAAAGCGTTGCAAATGACCTTACTGGAAATACTCGGACATAATCAAGAACATCTGGATTTGTTCTATCCTTTGCTAGTGACGGAAGCCCTCACACTTGAACAAAAGATTTGGTTTCAAGAGACTTTCAAGGGTCATGAAGGAAGATCAACATCGTGGAAGCAATTTCAAGAAGCCTTTGAGCAAAGATTCGCACCTTCACCTCACATCTGCAAGGATCTCCATAAGTTCTTGGAATTGGTGAACATGAGAATGATGCCTATCTCAGAAACGATTGAAGAGTACACTGTAAGGTTCAGGGAAGCATTCGAGGAGGCCAGTCTCTCTACGGGATTAAGTGACAACTACGTGATGGGGCACTTGTTTGTGGAAAGCCTACCTGCCCCATTGCAACAGGACATCTATCAGCAACTGATGAATAAGCGAATCGCTAATGGAGATCCAATGGACGTAGATGGCACGGAGACAACATCTATCGGCCATAGTAGAAGTAGACCAGACCTCTTGCGAGACATCAACGATGCAGTGATCCAGGCTAAGAATTGCATTCTTGTAGCAGGTTTGAACCCTCACGGTAGCAATGTGGGTAGCAACGATATGGCTCCTCCCTACACACCTGATTTTGCCAGAGAGCTTGGATATATCAACACTATGATGAGACCAACGAACGGCAACATTTTCAACCAGGGTTTGATCATCCAAGGGCGGGGTAATTTTGCCAGAGTAGCTATGAACCGCAGTGAGGGTCAGAAGGCCGAGCACAACGTGCCAAGCACGATAAACTCAGGTCAAGGTAACTCCCATGAATCTTCCTTTGTCAATGCGGGCCATGCCGACAGCTTCATTGGAAGAAGGAGAAAACCTAACCCCACCGGTGAGAAAGCGGCAATGGCAGAAAGACCAGCCGGATATTACTACTGCAAATTTCATCAACGAGATGTAATGCACAAGTCAGAGGAATGCGATTTGAATCCAGACAAATCACCAAAAGTGTGCAAGTATAAATGCGGTGTGCCATACTTCAAGGGTCATAATGCCAGTTGCGATAAACTACACGCCAACAAAAGCAGAAGTCTTCCCACCGTAGCGGGTATTACAATTCACGACCCAATGCAAGGATGCAGTAATGAAATGGCAGGACCTTCTTCGGCCATCAAGCGCAACGCTAGTCAAGCTTTGTTACCTCAGCAGGATATTGATCGACGATGTAACAACCGTGCATCAGAAAAGAGACCCTCCAACCAGCGCGGCAAGCATGAAAACTTGTTGAATACAACACGGGAGGTACGCATCTTTGGTATCCGAGCTGAAAATTATGCAACAGCGGTTCAACAACAGGATGAAAAGGAGCGAAAGCGTAAAGCCGAGGAACAGAACGCAAATATAAACCAGCAATCGACTCTACACACGAGGTCTGCTATGTCAATTCCTTCGTTAAAGCGGGCCATGCCGACAGCTTCGATGGATAAATTAGTACCTCAAGTGGAGCCTGGTCAAGATGGCAATAATGAAACGCAATTTCATGATATCGCAGCAGCTAACGTGAGAGCACACCACCAACACGAAGCTGATATTGATATGGAGGAAGTCGTGACAGACAAACCTATCAATAATGATCTTAGTAATCTTGCCCCAGATAATAGTCATTTGGAGGAACTGGATGAAGAGGATTTGCGAAAGTTATCGGAAGAATGTAAGTCAAAGACAGACGTCTATGCAAAAATCGGGATCAATGCCTCTTCTATCGAACAGGACACTAACAGCCCTTACTTTAACGTTCCGGTTACTGTAGAAAATGTAAGGACCATGGCTACGGTGGATTCAGGGGCTAATAAAAGCATCCTGTCACCAAAGCTAGTTTCCTTACTTTCTTTACCTATTACTTCTCCGAGAGGTAATGGTTCTATCCAGCTAGCTGCTAGCAAGGTAGAAGTACCGCGCATAGGAACTGTTAATAAAGTAAATTTTTGTCATAACGGTATCAAGACCATACATGACTTTGAGATAATGGACCTCAATCGAGAACTTTCAGATGTCATCATCGGAACGGATCTAATGGGAAAAGTAGGATTAGGTTTAACAGGACTAGCTACGTCATGGGATACACCAAGTGGTCCACGTAAAGCAGATCCAGTGTTAGAGGAAAACCTTGAGCCCAACAATTCGCCTTACGGATCCAAAAGTGAGCATGAACATTTTATGCGAAAATTGCAGCAAAGCATCACAGCAAACGAGAAAATACCTATTACAACGTGGTGTACTGTACCAGAATCAGTTATTCACCTTCCAACAGAAAAGGGAAAAACCGCCTATAGACGACAGTACCCTATTCCAGAGAAGTTGAAAGATGTCTTACAAGATCAAATTCAACAATGGCTGCAAGAAGGAGTTATAAAAGTGGCTCCGGTTAATACTGATTTTAATAATCCTATTACTTGTGCCACTAAAAAGGATTTAGATGGAAATTATACAGGCATTCGAGTGTGTTTGGACCCAAGAGCCTTAAACCTACTTTTGCCTGATGATCGTTTTCCTATACCATTAGTTAAAGATGTCTTCCGATCTATGGGTAAGTCGAAAGTTTTTACCACTTTGGACCTTCGACAAGCGTTCCATCGATTCAAACTCGCAGAAGAAGATCAACATAAGACTTCTTTTACAGTGAATGATGGCCAGCAATACTGCTTTGTTTCCTGCCCTTTCGGGTTGAAGTCGATAAGCTCATGCTTCCAGAGGGTCATGAACAAGATCTTCGCAGGATGTGGCTATGTAACGGTATTTGTAGATGATGTTTTGGTTCACTCGGATAATATACATGATCATGCAAAACACGTACAAGATTGCATCAACCGGCTGACAGCAGTAAATTTGATTCTTAACGTCAAAAAATGTCATTTTGCTCAGAAATCAGTTTACTTATTGGGATTCTCATTAAGTGCAGATGGAGTATCTTTGGATCAACGTAAAGTAACAAACGCATATGACTGGCCAGCACCTACTACAGGCAAACACATTATGCGATTCCTAGGATTCGCCAATTATTTTAGAGATCATCTACCTAAATTCTCGGATATGACGCACCGCTTAGATAAGCTAAGAAATGAAGGTGATATCACTCACCTATGGACCGCACAACTTCAGCAAGATTTTGAAGACATTAAAACGGCACTCAGCAGTGCGCCGGTGCTAAGCATTCCACAAATGGATCACCCATTTTACGTAGCGACGGATGCCAGCGCGTATTCCATCGGTGGAGTGGTCTACCAAGTAATTAATAATACATACAAGTACATAGGCTTTGCTGCACGTTCATTATCAACCTCAGAAAAAAACTATTCGTGTACTAAGAGAGAACTACTAGGAGTTGTTTTTATGTTACGAAGATTTCATCAATATTTGTGGGGCAATCCATTCACTCTCATTACCGATCATAAAGCATTATGTTACCTGCAAACTCAAACTATCGCCAATCCCATGATGGTAGGTTGGCTAGACATAATTTGTGACTATACTTATGATGTGGTACATCTACCTGGTATACTAAACGTCATCCCCGACGCGTTATCTCGTTTATTTGGAGAGGAGCATGTACCAACATATAACAAGGCAATACCCGACACAATAAAAACTTCGACGCATCCAACATTGCGTCTGGAGGGGGGTAATGGCGGTAAGGCTAGCAAGATAAACATCAGTAATAAGCCAAAAGCTTATTTAGAGGCAATTAATGCAATAAGTCAAGTTAAAGAAGAATACATGACGCCTCCTAAAGATCAAAGACAGAAGATATTATTAGATACTCATCTTTTTGGACATTTTGGAGCCAATGCAATGGTAACCAAAATACACAACGACGGGATCCACTGGACAAACATTAAGGAGGAAGCTCTGGAAATGGTTAAACAGTGTGAGCAATGTCTGCAATTTAACCTAGGCAACAAAGCGTTCAGACCTTTAACCAGTATCATGGCCGATGCACCAGGTGATCATTGGGCCATAGATCTAGGCACACTTAGTGTCACTTCCTCGGAAGGTAGTAACTACATCATGATCATGGTTGACATATTTTCGAGATTCTGCATAGCCAGAGCAATTCCGGACAAAACGGCGGTAACAGTGGCAAAAGAGGTAATAAAGGTATTTTGCGACTTTGGTTTCCCCAAAGTGCTGCAGTCCGATAATGGCACCGAGTTCGTAAATCAAGTACTGCAACACGTAGTAAACCACTGTGGCATTGATCATCGGTTAACGCTACCCTACAATCCTAGAGCAAACGGAGTAGCAGAAAAATGGGTGGGAACCATAAAAAGGACACTCATCAAACAGTTGGATGACAACAAAACCGATTGGGAGAAGTATCTACCAGCAGTACAATTAGCGGTCAACTGCAAATACGCAAGCATTCACGGATCACGTCCATTCTCTATCATGTTTGCAAGGGAGCCTAACGACTTCAAGGACTATTCAAAAGTGGAAATAGCTAAAGCCAAGCCAGGTGCAGAAAAATCCAATGCAATTCTCAGACGTATAAATGACATGTCCAAAATCATCGTACCAGTCATCAAAGACAGAAGTATAACCACACAATTAGCACAACAAAAGACGTTTAATGCTAAAAACAACATAATGGATACAGACTATCCAGTGGGTACCTTGGTGATGCTATCTAACGTTATCAAAGGATCAGCAACGGATCCAACATATACAGGGCCATTTACAGTGCATAGCATTACAAAAAGACACAATTACATTTTAAGAGACAGAATGGACAATATATCGAACTCGTATCCTATACATAGGCTCAAGCTAGCAGGCGGCGAGAGCACACCAGTTACAAAGGATGCTAGCGATATACGAAGTACAGTCTGTAATCAATCACAAAGTAGATCCAACCAATGCAAACAAATACATATATCGAGTCAGATGGAAAGGTTATCCAGATCCCAATGAGGACACATGGGAACAAGTGCAACATTTTAGCAGCCTAAAACCCATACAAGATTACTGGACGCGACGTAACTCTAACTGCGCGGATCCAGAGATCAATAAGGCGAATGTACAGCGCAAAAGAAGAAATCCATCGACCGATAAAGTAGATCGCAAACACATACAAAGCTCAAGCACCGGTATGCGAAAAAGCAAACGTGTGAGAAGATCCAAAGTCATAATAGCCAGCCTACATAGAGCCAAGCTCTAAGCATGCTACAAAGATGTGCAATCTTTTTTACCCATTTTTATTTTTTTTATTTTTTTACATTATTATGTTTTTTTGTATATATATATATATCATGAAATGCTTGGTCCAAGCATAGGGTTTTTTATTGAAAGCACAACAGCAGTACAACACACGTAAACGAAAAAGTACATCTACACAAAACAATCTTACCGAAAAGCAGTAACGGATACCAATTTCAACATCTATATAAACCATTTAAGGGTAAGACGGTTACAGCACCTAATAATCATCATATATGCTTCAACCTGGTGGGGGGCCATGTAGTGGACATAACTACTTTACATAGAATAGTAATAGAAGTGGCCTGAATAGTTAACTTGTGTAATCGTGACTAGTTATATTTACTATATGTAACCACCACCCAGCCTATTAATAACAGAAGGCGGGCAGTGGTAGAATAAATCTCTCTCTTGTTTTCTGTCTCGTTAATTAAACACGTACCTAACTAATTACGAACATCTCAGGAAACATCTCAACTTCTACTTTTCACCCTCGCACAAATTCGAAAGTGGAACGATATAATGGTATCTTAAAACCCATGTTAAGGAAGTATGTCCAAGGACAATTACACCGTTGGGATGACTTTCTTCAAGCTGCTACGTTTGCTACACGCATTAGAATACATTCAACAACCGGTTATAGCCCTTTTTACCTCACTTATGGCCGTGAGCCCCGTCTTCCTGGTGATATAATGATTCCATATATTGATAAGAACGCTGCCAATGACCCTCGCACCGTAGCGGACTTCACTGCTCGCGAATTAGCCAACCTTGGTCAACACCGTGCTGCTGCTGAAGCACGTATGCGTGCTATGAATGCTAAGGATAAAGAAAAATGGGATGCTGCTGTTAAGAAAGTTTCTTTTGAACCCGGTGATTTAGTTTTACTTACGCATGAAGGTCGCCTTGGTCTCGAACCCCGTTATAAAGGTCCCTTTGTGGTGGTTGCTCATTACCCAGATTACGACACCTATAGGTTACAAACTGTTGCTGGTGAACCGTTAAAATCTTTGGTACATATTGACCGTTTGAAAGCTGCTCACGGTACTACCCCTGTTACACCATGGTATGATCCTACTGTGAGTCGCCGTAAGTGGCGTACCGCTACTAAGAACAATGGCGTACCAAATTTAAGTCCTACCTTGGTACAAAAATCGCATGGCACTACAGCCTCTCTGCCTTCAACCATCCCTCTGAGAAACGATTTTATTTCATAAATATTAGCATGTGTAATATTAACATTGTTATGTAACTTTTTTATATAATTTGAATATTTTATATAACATTAAAATTCTTACGGATGTAACTTTTTACAGAAACAAAAAATATTTCATGGATTATTATTTTATTTCTAATTTCTTTTTTTTATATAACAATATATATTTTCCTTAATTTATTAAAATATGAAATCGTTTCTCTAGCCAATTAATTTTTCCATCTCCGAAATCTGTTTTAAAGTCCGACATGTAAAATAAAAGTTAGAAATATAAAATATGGATCTTAATTATATTAATATAAAAGTAATCCATAGAATAAAAAACATAAATTCCATCGCTTTTATCGTTAAGAATTTATTTATTTTTATTTTCAAGGTTACACAAAATTAATTTGTGCGTATTTTTTTAATAAAAACTGATTATTATATTATAATATAAAAATGGATGAGATGGAAGTTATACATCATGATAATGATAAAGAAAAAATAGAATTAATGTTGCAAATGGAATATGAAAGTATAATAAATAAAAAATGGTATTTTTTGCATAACGAATATATGTTAGAAAAAAGAGGGTATCACAGAACAGAATTAATTGAAATAAATCATATTAATAAAATAAAATTAGAAATAGAACAAAAAATTGGTGTTTTAGCTACATATGTTTTTATAACAGATTTTTGCAGCAAATTTAAATTACCAGGACCATATAAAGACATTGATAAAGCATTAATAGTTTTATATCATATGATCTGCGGTCTTTCAATTAATAAAATGATATTATATATAAATGTAACAAATTATTTTAAAATATACAAATATATCTTTATTAAAAATTTTGATAAATTGGATGCATGGATTACAAATATAATGGATAATTGCTTTTCAAATATAAGAATTAGAATATTAACATCTTATTTAAAAAATCCTAAAATGGTAAAACATGTTACATTATTACTAGATGGACATCATAATAAAATTATATATGAAGATATAGATGTTGATAGAGAGGAAATGTATTCTTGGAAACTCAAAAAACCAGGTTTAAACACGCAATTTATAATAGATTTAAATAAAATAGTTGTTTACGTTTCTGAATCATTACCTTGCCGTGATAATAATGATGATTTAATGTTTATAAATAATATTGATTTTAATAAGTTTTTTAGTATTTATGATAATATATGTTTTGACGGACTTTATGAAAATACGCTTTTAGAAACAACTTTAAAATATAATCAAACAAACAATATTGAAATGAATATAAATAATTTTACATTTCCAATTAAAAAAGAAAAAAATATTGATTTAGATGATTCAGAAGAACAATTGAACAAATATTGTGCTGGGTTTAGGTCTACAATCGAAACATACTTTGCAACATTAGGTAGTTCTTTTAAAAGATTTTCAGGACAAAATAATGTAAGAGTAACAAAATTAAAAACATATAATATTCAATTAAGACTTGTATGTTTATTATCAAATATAAAACAATTTTCCGAAATAAGTAAACTTAATATACCTGAAAAATGTTATTTATGGACAAAAAAATCTTTTGATTATCCAGAAAAAGGAATTATTCCAAAAACAGATAAAGTAAAATATAGAATTAATTTAGCAGAGAGTATTAAAAATAAGCAAATGGATTTATTAAATGCTATGATATATAATATTAATAATATGAATATTAACAATAACAATAATATACTTGAATGTCATAATGTCTTAAATGAAAATGTTAAAAAAAATACTCCCCAAAAAAATATATATGAAGTACAATATATCATAACGCATAAAGTAAATGACAATACATCTGAAAAAGAATATTTTGTTAAATGGAAAAAATATAATAAAAAATATAACTCATGGGTTAAAGAAAGTGACTTCTATCAAAAGAAAATTATAGAAGATTATCATGCATATTTAATGGACGAATAGTTAACTTTTATATCATTATTCATTCAAAGTCTAGACTTTTATTACTTCTTCTAAAATATTAAGCTAGAGAAACGATTTTATTTCATAAATATTAGCATGTGTAATATTAACATTGTTATGTAACTTTTTTATATAATTTGAATATTTTATATAACATTAAAATTCTTACGGATGTAACTTTTTACAGAAACAAAAAATATTTCATGGATTATTATTTTATTTCTAATTTCTTTTTTTTATATAACAATATATATTTTCCTTAATTTATTAAAATATGAAATCGTTTCTCTCTGCTTAACGAACTTGGTAATCCTTTGCCACCTGCTGAACTTGAAATTGATCCAATTGACCCTGTGGCTAATGTGGTGAAATAGCCACATAATTGAAGTACAGACAGACTAGAGGCCTGTGCGCCCTAGCTGTAGCACATACATACTAAAGCATCATTGATTACCTTATACAGCGATACAGTCCTTAAACAGAGATACGTCCTTCTTATACTTCTTATATGAACACAAGTAAATAACCTTCAGTCACAATTCAACGAGTATAAATACAAGCTAGAAAAACTAGTTAGAAATAACTAATCACATTTAAGTTGAATAAACTATAACCAAGTTATAATCGACTTACTACCTGCTTTTATATTTTAATTTTACCGCATTTTTTTCGATTAAACTTAACAACTACACTATGTCTCAAAACAACTCTACCACTCCGGTTACTGTACCTGACCTTCTGGCTAATACTCCCACTGCTACTTGTGCTGCTGAAGAAACTATGGAAGGTATTGAAACTGGTAACGTATCCGAACTTAGTCAGGCTAAGACTACTGAATCAGTCATGGCTATGTCTGAGGATCATAAAGAGGAAAAGGGGCCCATTGGTGATCTAGCTATCAATATTTTAATGGATCGCCGAACTGTAGCTTCTCAGAGATATGCTAGTCTCCTCATCTCTGATGGTGCTGAACTTCTTGGTAATGATCCCGAGGCGTATGACCGTGAAATGGAAAGGCTGATCAAGTGCATCGATACCTACAATAAGCATATCGATGTAATGGTGACCGCCAACAGGAAAATTCAAATCCACAAAGCTGTATCCGAAGCCATGCCCACGGAGAGAGCTCCTGCTACTAATAACGGTGATACTACTATCCTCATGCGTTTGGCTCCCAGAGATCTGCCCAAGTTCCAACTGGCTGGTGATACTGTTTACTACCCAGGCGAAACGGTATACAACTCAGTAGAACACTTTTTACGCACATTTGAAAAGACTCTTATTTCAACTGGCAATGATGTTGAACGCACTTGGAAGCAGTACATTCAAGGTACTCTAGCTATGGATTATGACGTATGGATGAAAGGTGATTTGCTTGTACAAGATACTTGGGAAACGGCTCGAAAAGTATTCTTGGATACCTTTGGTGGGGCTCAAGACAAACTGGATGCTAGGCGTTTGGTGATGAATATGCGTATTCGCACCAATGAAACAATCAACTCATTCAACTTGAGATTTACTCGTGCTGCAAGTGAAGCAGGCTACAGCAAGTTTGACAATACCATTGCTGATGCTTTTATGTATGCACTTCCCCAAGCTTGGCAACCCGCAATTAATACAGTATTGCATTCTAATGGCAAGAACTCTACTACTTGGATTGTAAGTGATATCGCTGCAGCTGCTCTCAATGTGTATGGCCAACAAGTCCCTGGTTCATTAGCCAATGAAAATGGTTTGTCAAGATCCAAGGGTGGTTTCGGCGCTGATATGGCCTCGCCTCAAGGCTCACATAACATCAACAAAGGCAAACGTAAGGCTGAAGATTTTTATCATCACAAACGTACCACCAGTCCCACTTCTGCGTCCACGATTGATCGTTTCTACTGCCCTCGCCATGGTGGTAAGCTATCCAACCATGATGAACGCAACTGTTTCAGCATTGCCAAGCACGCTTCTTCGTCCTCTTCTTCTTCTGGTCGTGCTGGATCTATGACACCATCTGGGTCTAGACCATTTACATTTTTGGGGAATAACAATGCACCTTTAAGGGCAAACGGTAACAATCCCTGCCGTTTTTGCAAGAAGCCTTGGTTCAGAGGGCATTCTTGCCAAGAATACAGACAAGCCATGAGGGCTAACCATCCTGGTCCCTCAGTTCTTGCAATTCGTGCTGACACTCTGGTCTCGGAGGAAGACGAAGATAAGAAGGTCAAAGAGGCGATGGAAGACCTCAATTATGACTGTAAGTTCGATGATGACAAATCACATAATACAAGAAGTACATTTAATCTAATGACACCCATTTATATAGAGGGTCGTAGACTCGTTGCCAAGGTGGATAGCGGGAGTGATGTAGCTTGTATTAATAAAAAGATATTGAATAAAGACTTTTCTGATATACACATAAACAAAGTGAATGGTTATCTAAATTTTTTAGCACTCAATAACGAAGGCAAAAATAGTAAAGCTAAAAGGATCGGTAAAACACGACCTATGACTGTTACATACACAAATAATATATCCTTTAAACATGCTTTTGAAGTCGTAGAATTTAGTGACGTTATGGAAACTGAATTTGACGTACTCTTAGGTATTGATATATTACCAAAGATGAATATCTATCTTGGAGGCGTTGCTTTTAACTGGCCTAATGACATTGCAAAAGAAAGTAAACAGTTTGAAAACGTTAACTTCGATAATGACAAGCATTATGACCCTGACAATGCACTATACGGAAACACTGAACAAAGAAAAGAGTATATGAAAATGATTCAGGCTTCAATTAACAAAAATGCTACTATAAAACCTAAAGCGGTATGCACTATACCTGAATCAATTGTAAAGATTCCGATGAAAAGTGGTGCTCATTGCTATGTAAGACAATACCCATTACCTGTTCATGCGAAAGCAGAAATAGAGAAACAACTCAAAGAGTGGTTGGACAACGGTATAGTTGAAAAATCCAAGCCTAGCGCTAGATTTCATTCACCATTATTAGCTGTACCTAAAAAGGATGAAAACGACAAACTCACAAAGCTACGCATTTGTTGTGATTTGAGAAAAATCAACGCATCTATTTCAGAAGACTTACAAGAAAATTTTGCTGTACCAAAAATTACTGAGATCTTCGATAGAGTCTCAAAAAAGGCAAAAATCATGTCTAAAATTGATCTCAAACAGGCTTATTACTCTTTCGCTGTTGATGAGGCTAGTAGAGAAGTATTATCATTCTCTTATAATCATATAAACTACAAATGGTGCCACGCGCCCTTCGGATTAAGCTTTCTTACAAGCCAATACTGCAGGGTTATGAACATCCTCTTGGGAGACTTAGAAGGAGTAGAAACATATGTAGATGATTGTGTACTCTATAGTGAAACGATAGAAGAACATATTAAATTGATAAACACAGTGCTCGAAAGATTGACTTCTGTAAATTTGAAGATCAATCCCGACAAATGCACATGGTTTCGAACGGCATTATATTTATTGGGCTTTATTGTTGGACCTGGCATTACAAAGATCGATCACAGACGACTTTCAAACATTGATAAATGGCCAATTCCTAAAAACGCTGCACAAGTACGAAGTATTATGGGTGTGATTTCTCATTTAAGGGATTACTGTCCTATGCTTAGTAAAGTAGCTGCACCTTTAGATCAACTACGTAATGATAAGGATGTACAAACCAAATGGACGTCTTTACATACTGATCGATTCAATCGGATTAAACAGATTCTTGTGTCTAATGCCGTGCTTCACCAGCCTGATCTATCCAAGAAATTTTATCTGGAGACAGACGCATCTGTATATGGGATAGCTTGTGCACTCACTCAAAGAGATGAATTTAATAGAACTGTACACATTGCTTTCATTAGCAAGTCTCTCAATTCGGCTGAGCGCAATTGGTCCACCAATAGACGCGAAACTGCTGCAATTGTATTCGGATTGATCAGATTTAGACCTTTGCTATGGGGGCATCCATTACCTGTCGAGGTGCTCACTGATCATATGGCTCTTACTTACATGTTCACGTCTACCACGTTGAACAGTACATTACAATCTTATATGGATGTTATTGGACAATTCAATCTGAATGTAGTTCACTTAAAAGGCATTGCCAATAAACTACCTGATGCACTATCTCGCGTTTACCCTCCTATTATTGAAGATCAAACGCTGGAGGGGGAGCAGGATCGCAATATTAAACGATTAGAGAAATGCATCTTACTAAGAAGAGCTTCATCTAACAATGACAAAGATAGATTTATTCATAAAAAGAAGATCTACTCGAAAGATAAACGTTTGAACATCCTCGCGGTGAAGCTTAATAGTAAAGACTTCAAATCTAAAGGAACAGAGTATGCTTGTCCTCCAGCCCACGAGAGAGATCAAATCATCCACGATGCACATGCACTTGGACATTTCGGTATTGAGAGTGTAGTAAAGCACATCCACACTTACCAGGGGTTACATTGGAATACCATCTACGCTGACTGTAAAGATATCCTTTCACGCTGCAAAGAATGTGCACTTCACAATGTATCTAAGAAGGGTTTCAATCCACAAAAATCTATAGTTGCATTCGAACCATTCAGTCATGTAACAATGGATCTCTTTGGACCACTTCCTGTAACTGAGGCTGGTAACATATATGGGCTAGTACTTGTCGATATTTGCACCAAATATATTATCACTAGACCTATACCCAACAAACAAAGTGATACCGTAGCTAAAGCTTTGATTAATATCTTTGCTGACTATGGATTACCTGACATCATTGGTAGCGATAACGGAAGGGAATTCAGGAACGGATTGATGCATACATTAACCAATACCTTGGGCATCCAGCACCGATTCTCTACACCTTATTATCCTCAATCCAATGGTGCTGCTGAGAGATCCGTGCAGATGGTGAAAAACACACTGCGGAAACTTTGTGGTAATGATACAAGTAACTGGGACGAAAGGCTAGGACTTGTACAATTATGCTGCAATATCAAAGTAAGAGATCGCACTGCTAGTACACCATTTTCGTTAATGTTTGCTAGACAAGTAGACTTGAGCACAAATCATGATCCTAAAATGAAGGGCAAAAAGAATCCTGTATCAGTAAAAGAACTGGTAAAGAGAGCTGATTACATGGCTGACGTTGTATTTCCTGCTGTTGAAGAGAGAACACGTAAGATCGTCGAAAAGTACAATGAGGATTTCAACAAGAAGCATCGCATTATTGATATCCCAATAGACACTCCTGTAATGGTCAAATTACAAGGTGGTCGACCAACATCGTTATCGCCTCTATATGATGGGCCATATACTGTAGTTCGAAAGACACGTGCTGGCACCTATGTATTGAAGGACGAGTCGAATGAACTATTACATCGTGAATATGTACCCTCAGAACTCAAAGTCGTATCTATTGACGAATCTGCTATAGAAGAAGAACTGTTTGAAGTCGAGGAGATACGAGACCATAAAGATGAAAATGGCCAAAGGTTATATCTTGTAAAATGGGTAGGCTATGGTGAACGAGAAAATGACTGGATCTCAGTTGATGCATTTTCGTCTCCTGTCACTATCGAAAAGTATTGGGAAAAGGTGAGACAGTCAAAGCGATTAGCAAAGGAAAGGTTGAAAGACACTTACCAAAAGAAAACTCATACCAAATCACCAACTAAGAACACAATTACTGATCAAAAATCTGATAATGTGTCGAATAATAAGAGAATGCGAACTGGTGAGGTAACTGATTTAAATCATCCCATATCACAGACTAGACGTAGTAAAAGAAGCAGGAAGTAATGACACGCAACAGTGAAAGAAACATTAAGTTCTCACTTGCCCGGTCAATATACAAAACTAAACAAAAAAAATATAATAATATACTGTCACGCAGTTATGCCTTGGAAATTGTATCTCAGCAGTTGATATCATACTACAGTAAAAATAAACCTGGTAAAATTGAATCACTGGAGAACAAAAAACAACATAACACGTAGATACAACTTCTTGTTATTCTTTACTAATGTCGACTCAGTGTGCACTGACTCTAGTGGGGGAGCATGTGGTGAAATAGCCACATAATTGAAGTACAGACAGACTAGAGGCCTGTGCGCCCTAGCTGTAGCACATACATACTAAAGCATCATTGATTACCTTATACAGCGATACAGTCCTTAAACAGAGATACGTCCTTCTTATACTTCTTATATGAACACAAGTAAATAACCTTCAGTCACAATTCAACGAGTATAAATACAAGCTAGAAAAACTAGTTAGAAATAACTAATCACATTTAAGTTGAATAAACTATAACCAAGTTATAATCGACTTACTACCTGCTTTTATATTTTAATTTTACCGCAGCTAACACTGACAAGCGGAACTCTGACTCTGAAAAAGCTGAATCCGAACTTCAAACACGTACATCCGTTATCCAAAACGAGGCAAGCCCTCCCAAAGTGACCCCAACTGATAAAGAAGGTGCCTCTCCGTCGAATGGTCCTACTCTCGATAATCTGGTACATGTTTTCACTGATCCATCCAAAGACAAAGATATCGACATGGTTTTGCAAGAACAAGACGTTGAAATAATTTCCTCGCCTCCCTTTGCCGGCTCAAAATATTTGGACTCCGGAAAATTAACTTCTAAGGCTGATACACCTATGAGCGACTCTTCTTGGGAAATGTCTCCTGATTCTACTTATTCGCCTATGAGTGTTCAGAGTCGAACACTAGGCTGGAGGGGGGATAATGTCGGGTTCAGAACGAAAGGTATTCCAGAGGTTCAAGCCGCACCCCGGACCAAGCGTAAGTTCAGTCCGATAGTACCTTCTGGAAGAAGCTCTAAAAGAAATAAGCTCTACAGTATGTTGTAGACATTTCTAGAGATTTCGAAAGATTACCATCGCGGGATGGCCAAGACATTCAAGAAGATTCCAGATCCTCAATGTTATATTTAGAATCAGAATCAACTTCACTTTAGAATAGTATAAATATATGCTCCCTTCTATTAAATAAAAATCATCAACCCTTTAACTATTATTTACTCTATATCTAAAGCACTCTCCTACTATATTACATAATATAACTACCTTATTAAGTAGTCTGTACTACATCGCTTTTACTCTCGCCGGAAAACGCAAATACAATTTTACAGAAAGAGAAGTGGTTTCTTGGTGTAGTCGGTTATCACGTCTGCTTAACACGCAGACGGTCGGCGGTTCAAGTCCGCCAGAAATCAATTTTTTTCATCTTCATCTGATGGTGTGTATAGTCTTCTCTATGTTATTCTGTCTGTTGGTATTGTCAGGTACGCACAGGCTTGTGTGTTACCTTCAATTAATTATAATGTCGTGTGCCGAGATATATGTTTTATAGTCGATTCCAATAAACGTGTACAAAAGATTATATATGAGACAAAAGATACACTATTTTCAGAAATTATTCGTTCACAAAAAATAAAAAGTATCGCTCATTTAAAATTTTAAATACTAATCATTATAAGAAAAAAATTTCGCTCATCTTCAGATTTTGTATTTTATTAAATCTAAAATGAACAGAGTTTTGTTTGAAGATGGTAAAGGAAATCTTACTGATGAAGATGGTGTAGAAGTTTCAGTTGTAGATATGGAAGTAGACGAAATTGAGTGTTGTGTTTGCACAGTGAAATAATAAAGAAGACTAAAAAGAGTACTTTTTGAGACTGTGCTTTATTAATAAAGATGAATATAAATATGAATGTGGTGAAATAGCCACATAATTGAAGTACAGACAGACTAGAGGCCTGTGCGCCCTAGCTGTAGCACATACATACTAAAGCATCATTGATTACCTTATACAGCGATACAGTCCTTAAACAGAGATACGTCCTTCTTATACTTTTTATATGAACACACGTAAATAACCTTCAGTCACAATTCAACGAGTATAAATACAAGCTAGAAAAACTAGTTAGAAATAATTAATCACATTTAAGTTGAATAAACTATAACCAAGTTATAATCGACTTACTACCTGCTTTTATATTTTAATTTTACCGCAATGAAGATCCTATAACTATGTCTAAACTAAACCTATTTATACTAATCGTCTATCTAAGTGTGGTGAAGAGGATTTAAGAAGATGTTATGTTATAGGTCTATGTTCTAGATATATATCCATCTGAGACATGAATCTTAAACATATCAACTCATAAGTGCTTCCGTAAAGATGAGATTGATAATGAACAAGTTATTATTCATACAATAATCTCTATTCTATAACATTGAGTATCCTCTGGAAGACATTACGAACTACGACAGCTATCTGGACCTCAAACCGCCTGAAAAACCGGTGAAAGTAAAGCAAGAGGTCGAACAGCAACCATATGAAACTAAAGTAGAGGATGAAGCGAATAATAAAAAAACCAGAACCTATAGATCGCACAAAGCCGAGGTCAAAAACTATTTTTTTTATCTAGTACATGAAAAAAATAAGAGTATTCGCTCTGCAGCTGCAGAGCTAAAAGTGCCTCAGAGCACAGCTCAAAGCTGGATGAAAAAAGCAAACCAAGCTGGTGACGATGACTTTGAAGAGAGAAAATCTGGTAGTGGCAGACCAGTTGGTAGACCTCCTATTTTGGGATTAGAACATAAAGAGTTCTTAACCAATTTAATCGACGAGAAGCCTTCTTTTTAGTTGTGGATGAAATGATGGAAAACCTTATTGTCGTATACACGCTTATATTCACAGGCTATACATACGACATGTCTCAATTAAAGCTATCTAACTGCGTAACTGATTGACCCGTCAAACAGGTTTCACCAATCAAGCAATCACGCATAATCAATTAAGCTTCTAGATCGATTCATCATCACTTGTCATTAACATTACTCATCAGTAATAATACAAGAACCAATACAAGAACTGTACGTTTACTTGTATAAACTAATTCTACCGTAACTTGCAAGTAATCGGCTAAACATGAATTATTGTTTCATTCATTCATTCATTCTCAGCAGTACCTGTCAATTGGTTAAACATAAGACCTTTAACTAATATAAATACACCTTCATTTTATGATCGAAATAAAGGACAATTAATAACTATCTTATTACCAATCAGTAATCTGATTACATATACAAGTCTTATTATTATTATTACGTGAATCTTTAGTCTTTAGCTACTTCGGATTCAACAATATATATTCTTTTGTACACATTTATTGGAACCAACTATAAAACATATTATCTCTGCACACGACAGTATGTCGAAGGTGTCAGGTACACACAGATTTGTGCGTAACCTTTTAATTAGTATAAATATCAAATAGAACGCTAAATGAACAAAGATTAGCTTTTATCTCTTAATTACACGTTTATATAAATCTATACTAAAATATACATCTCTGTTCACGACAAAGGAATAAAGGTTATTCTTTATCTCTTAATTACTGTTGTGAGCAGAGATGTGTCAGGTACACACGGTTTTTGCATGCAACCTTTTTAATTAGTATTAATATCAATTATATCTTAGAATAATAAAGAGTATCTTTTATCTCATATAATCTTTTGTACGCATTTATTGGAATCAACTATAAAACATATATCTTGGCACACGACAGATGTATATTTTAGTGTAATTAAGAGATAAAAAATAATATTTATTCATATAACGTTCTACGTAGTGGATATAACTATTTGACATAGAATAGTAATAGAAGTGTACCTGAATAGTTAACTTGTGTAATCGTGACTAGTTATATTTACTCTATGTAACCACAACCCAGCCTATTAATAACAGAAGGCTAGCAGTAGTAAAATAAATCTCTCTCTTGTTTTCTGTCTCGTTAATTAAACACGTACCCAACTAATTACGAACATCTCAGGAAACATCTCAACATATACAAGTCTTCTTATTATTGTTGTTACGTGAATCTTTGGTCTTTAGCTATTTCGGATTCAACACTCCTATTATAATCTTCTTTCTACCTACGTACACAACAGCGACCTATCTCGTTGATAAACTGTGATGCCAGAACTTTCACGAGAGTGTTAAACACTCGTATAGCGAAAGTTGCTAACCAAATCATTCAACCAACACAAACAGGATTCATGAAAGGAAGATTTATTGGTGATAATGGGCTGGCGCTCCACCTCCTACTCTAACAGGCTCGTTACCGTAAATGCAAGGGCATAGGTTTACTACTCGACCAAGAAAAAGCTTATGATAGAGTCCATCCACAGTATTTGATCAAAGTGTTAGAAGCTTTCGGTTTGCGCCCAAGTTTCATACATTGCATCCATAGCCTATTTTTTGGAAACTCAACACAAGTGAATGTTAACGGATTCTTCTCCCCATCAATTGAGCAACAAAGAGGACTAAGACAAGGCGACCCATTATTTCCAATACTATTAAACCTGGACTTAGAACATATGTTACTAGCTACCAATCAAGACTCATCCATAACTGGGTATCAATACTGTCATGATAGTAATGTACATAACGTCAAAACTTTAGTCTATGCAGATGATGTCTGTGTTATTCTACACAACCAATATAATTATAGTAGGTTACAGAGTCATTTCAACCGATTCTCGAAGGTATCGAATGCCAAGTTCAATCAATCCAAGACTGAAGCCTTCTCGCTAAATGGGAACCAGGATGAAGGATGGAAACCCTTTTTGCAACAATATCATATCGCCAACTATCACACCAATCGCTCACCAGAACCTTTTCGATACCTAGGGCTCTGCATGGTTTACACCATGGCGCAGCGAGACTATATTCAAGACAAACTAATTGCAACCGTTAATGACCAGATAACGAGATATTCCGTTAATCATATCTCCTTACGAGGACGAACCACAATCATAAACACCTTAATTATGACCAAGATATGATATGTTTTGAGACTGTTTCAGCCTACACAAGTTTTCTTTCAGAAGATGAAGTCCTTGATGTACAACTACGTATGGCGCAAGAAATATCCCCTCGTCTCATACAATCAATTATGTCTACCTCTGGTCCAAGGCGGTCTGGGTCTACTAACGCCAGAAACACAACACAGGATCTTACAGGTTAGACATCTTCGTCATCTTTTCTCCAACTCGCCTACATCTCTGCTAGTTCAACCACTCCTGCGATACCACCTGTCAATTATCACCAACAGCAAAACTCCAGTAACTTTATCATTCTTTGTTCCTGAATTGAAGAAACATGAAATTAATCATCCAACATCTATCATTAATGCTTGTCACTGTTGTATTCCACCTACTATCTAGCATCGACATAATAGTAAGGAATCAACTGTTCATTTATGTTGTTGAATCCGAAGTAGCTAAAGACCAAAGATTCACATAATTACAACAATAATAAGAAGGCTTGTATATGTAATCAGATTACTGATTGGTAATAAGATATTGATTGTTCTTTATTTTGATTATTAAATGAAGGTGTATTTATATTGGTTGAAGGTCTTATGTTTAACCAATTGACAGGTACTGCTGAGAATGAATGAATGAATGAATGAATGAAACAATAATTCATGTTTAGCCGATTACTTGCAAGTTACGGTAGAATTAGTTTATACAAGTAAACGTACAGTTCTTGTATTGGTTCTTGTATTATTACTGATGAGTAATGTTAATGACAAGTGATGATGAATCGATCTAGAAGCTTAATTGATTATGCGTGATTGCTTGATTGGTGAAACCTGTTTGACGGGTCAATCAGTTACGCAGTTAGATAGCTTTAATTGAGACATATCGTGTGTATAGCCTATGAATATAAGCGTGTATACGACAAATAATAGTCAGGTCTGTGAAGTCCCTTACTATTTTTCATATGCTCCCTTTCTTAGAATGTTCTTTTCATTTTGTCAATTATTCTCAATGGCCTTCTTTTCTCGATAATCATGGATATGTTTGGCTTCAATCAATTTTGAATCAATATGACAAAAAAAAATCCCCCATAGGATAACCAAGGTTTCCAGATGCGATGAGAATATGTTTAATGTTGCAACCGAGACGTAGAGAAATAAATGGGCAAGTACTGTCATTACGAGTAAAGAAAAGAAACTGTTAAATAAAAAGTTGTAGTACGAAAATTAATGCAGACGTAGACGTCTCATCAATGATCTCGAAAGGATTAATATAATCTTTATCGCATATGTAGTGGATATAACTATTTGACATAGAATAGTAATAGAAGTGTACCTGAATAGTTAACTTGTGTAATCGTAGCTAGTTATATTTACTCTATGTAACCACTACCTAGCTCATTAATAACAGAAGGCTAGCAGTGGTATAATAAATCCCTCTCTTGTTTTCTGTCTCGTTAATTAAACACGTACCCAACTAATTACGAACATCTCAGGGAATATCTCCGCATAGACTCTACTAGAAATTGATGGTTTTGGGAGGTAATTAACATACAATCTTTAAAATGAGCGTATATCTAGACGATACTATGCGATGTCAAGATACAAAGCACTACATATATTTAAGATCTCAGCTCATCTAATCTGGTGCAATATAGAGATCTTGGTCTTTTCTTTTACATCAATAAACAAAATTATACGTTCAGCGTGATTGAATTGTTGTAGTAGACATCATTTTATATTCCATATAACCCTCAGAAATTATTGTTCCGCGCTCATTTTAACAATACTTTAACAGGTATGCACTATTTCCAATACTCATAACTAGCACAATCATATTAGTAATTATCCCCCCCCCCCTCCCTCTCTCTATTATCCTTTTATACTTTTAACTATACACTACTTTCAGCGTTTATCTAAAAACCAGCATTTTTTATCGGTTAGTATAACGATAACATCATAGAAACAACATACCTACATTACTGTAGCTGTTTTTTTATACTCTCAGTCCATAAATCAATCTTGTAAATGAGGTTTTCATAATTCCGGCTGAGCCATTTTGTTAATCGGCATGAAGTTAATATTAGTATTAAAAACTCTCTCTCTCTCTCTCTCTCTCTCTCTCTCTCTCTCTTAATTAGATATATAGTCTTCTCAAAACATGTTCAAGTCATCAAATACGACTTCAGTATCGATTCAATAGGGATGCCTTTGTATAACCTTAGAAGGGTATTAAAGGCTTTTTTAATCTGTGAATTACTCTCAAGATTAAAAGGTATGTCATGTTAAGCAAGAAAAAAAAAACCAGGAAAGGTTAGAAATAACTTTATAATACCTGTCGCGCTTTTTTACATATTTACAATAAGAAAATTCTATTATTACACCATTGCCATTATCTGCATTTTTTATAATTATCATCCAAGAGCCGGATAACAGATCCATGTGATTTAAGCCAATCATCTGTATTATGGTTCTAAGTGCTTACCAAATAAATAACGATTGATATTCACATTTTGTCAGTTACTTGGGAAGAGTGAAGCATGAGGGTTTTAAGAAACTACAGCGTTGCCGTTATATACATTTATTTTATTATTCTAGTTTTGCTGTCATTGAAGCAAACATTTTACGAACTTGGTCAATGGCCATAGTTCCTAAAACTTCCCCCTTTCTAGTTCTGACATTGACAGTACCTTCGTCCATTTCCTTTTGTCCAACAACGAAAATGAAATTATACTGTTGAAGTTGTGCTTGACGAATCATTTTGTTAAGTCTGTCACGAGGAGAAGAATCCACGTCAACATAATACTGTGGGTCAGTTGTCGTCTCTGTGTCTTGGCCCATGGATAAAGAGCGTGCTACTGTTTTAGCATATTCTGAGAATTGAGTCGATACAGGGATCACAACACCTTGGCGAGGACTGAGCCAAAATGGCCATTTACCATTGGTATGTTCGATCAAAATAGCCATCATACGTTCAATTGAACCCAAGATAGCACGGTGGACGATGACAGGTGTTTGAGCTTTATCATTTTCATCTACATACTCTAATCCAAATCTTCTAGGTAATTGGAAATCGAGTTGAATCGTAGCTGTTTGGTGTGATTTTCCAGAAGAATCCTTAACCATAATATCAATTTTTGGTCCATAAAACGCACCATCCCCTTCCTTAACTGACCAAGGACGACCTGTCGCATTCAAAGCTTGAGTCAAAGAGTCTTCAGCATGATTCCATTCTTCAATAGATCCAATATATTGCGATTCAGGTCGAGTTGAAAGTGTCAAGTCATAATGAGGAAATTTGAAAGCAGAATAGACGCGATCAACAAAGGATAAGCAAGAAGTGATTTCCGAAGCAATTTGATTTTCTGTACAAAAGATATGCGCATCATCTTGGTGGAACCTACGGACTCTTGTTAATCCAGAAAGAGCACCAGACGCTTCATTTCTAACAAATAATACATTTAATTACTCCGTGGATAATCCAATATATAGCGTACCTATGTAGCGGGCTAAAATCAGCTAATCGAATAGGCAGATCGCGGTATGACTTTGGTGTGCTGTCAAAGATCAAACAATGGCCAGGGCAATTCATTGGTTTCAGGCCAAATAGCCCTTCATCTGTATCAATGGCTTGGTCCTCTGCATGATTATGGCTGCAGCTTTGTTCACGACCACTTTTTACCATGAACATGTCATCCATATAGTTCTGCCAATGTCCACTGGTCTCCCACAAGTCTTTTTTATATATCAAGGGAGTCATAACCTCTTCATACCCGTATCTAGCATATTCTGATCTCAAAAAGTTCTGCAATTTGTGAACAATTCGTGTACCATGAGGTAGCATAAAGATAGAACCAGGACTGACAGGGTGAATCATAAATAACGACTGCGATTTGCCAATGGCTCTATGATCATTTTCGTTTGTTTTGGATACGTCTATATATTAGGTTGGGTTAATTGTTTCCAAGCCAATGTTCAAATATGACTTACCGTTGATCTTTGACTTTTCTTTCACTTTGTTCAAGCAAATCCCAGAACTGTGTAGAGAACGAGCAATTGGAAACGCATGCGTAAAAGGGCCTATGTTTAAATGCTTAATATAGTCTCGCTAATCACCATCAAAATGCTTACGTGAATTCGTTCTTAAGGAACGTAGCAAGTTTCGTCCCAACATTATGTCAAAAAAGAAGGGCAAGGCCACCCCACGCTCTAGATAAATTATATAGGTTCATGCGACAGTCACAAGAAGCATCTTCATGTTCAACGTTTGATATTCAGTCTGCGTTATTTCACAAACTCTATAATATACATGGTTATCTATATATCGCACACATAGTCTCTATAGTATCACCGTCATTTCTATATATTTGCTTATACAAATATAAAGGTCTCTCTCAATATGCTCACTGTCTTCTATACATCGATCTGTACTTTTCATTGATCCCTAGGATTGGCCCGAGACCAAGGCGGAACCTAAAACATATCATTTCTTTTACTGTCAAAGGGAGAAGGGGTAAAATCTCGGAGTTCTAATTCATAATGTTTATTGTGCATGATTTGGAGAGAGATATCACTGATCTCAGTTGCAGCTTCTATAACCATTATTTAATTAAAATATAATACCTAAATTGTATTTAATGAAGAAGATTGAACCGTATAAACAATTTTTGCCATTTATTATAGATGGCTTTACTGTCAAATGTTGCATTTGGTTAGTAGTTCTTGCTTAGAATGAACTATTGTATTTACTAAATAAAATCTCATTACTTTGTGCAATAAAAGTTTTCTATGCATACAAATAGCAATATTAGGTTGGCATAAATTTATCTTGAGAGAACAGAAAGGGTGAATATCAGTAGAACTGGATTTGGATAATTAGCTAAACAGGAAAAAAAAATACTTGACGAGATGATTAGCATACTACGAGGGCTTTTATTTTGGATAAACATAGAATAAAGGAAAGTAATAGGGAAAAAAATTAAATTAGCATATCATCTGCACTGTTATCTGTATCCATAGAATCTTCGTCGTCGGTTTCCATAGAATCTTCATCTTCATCTTCGGCTCCCTCATAATCTTCATCATCTTGAGAAGAGTATTGGTTTTGCTCCAAGAACTCAGTTAATGAAAGATCTTTTTCCAAGTCTTCAGATATTTTTTCGGCAAACCAATGTTTGTACTTTTTCGCATGGCTAACTGTATTCTGGGTTCGACATTCTTTACCGTATTTACATTGAGGTTTACGGTTGAGCAGTTCTGTGTTTTCCATATGAAAAATAATAAATAATCGAAAATTAGATGATATTCATTAAGCTACTTTCTTAAGCTTACCAAACACATCAATCGAGTTTTGTTCGCTTGTCATTCTCTTCTCCAACATCATTGTAGCAGCTTGCTTAGCGCAATTATCACATACTTTGTCTTCTTTCTTCAAATCAAGAGGAATGTTCCATTTTTTCTCTAAATATACCAGCAGAGAGTTAGTGAAACCATGAATACAAAAGAAAGTTATACTTACTGTATAAAGCAGTTTCGATAAACGCATCCAAGTCTTCATCGTAAACAGTTTGGGCGGTGTTGCTGGTGTGTAGCAGATATGATTTTGTGAGCTCTGCTTCGTAATTGTTGAAATCCATGAGCTTATAATCGCTAAGATCATGTTTGGGAAGAGGCTTTAAGTTTGATGCGTGTCCAGTGTTTCCACATAGAGTACATTTGCTTGATTCCTTTATAATTAGCAAATAGCGAATCTTTACACGGTCTTCATTATAAACAGCATATTCGTTGTGGTTGAGGAGTGGGGCGGGGCTGAAAATGCTAGGAGTTTCTGGAGCAGGGCGAACATAAGGAACACATGGCCCTAAAGGTATACATAGCTAAAACAACCAAAGAGATAATTAGCAACTGGCTAAATATAAGGACTTAAATCAAATACTCACGCCGTTGGCATCATACACAGCGTTATCTGGATCAGGAATGTTGCTGCCTTCACCTTTCATCGAATCGAGGTTCTCAGTTTGCATTTCAAGGTTACTTTGGTATACCGCTTGTCTGGGGCCAAGCGCTACTTCACACAGTAGCATTATTCTGTAAGTCGATTGACGATCGCCATAGTACTCGGACGAGTAATTCAAAGATTTTGCAAAAGTATCTGCAAAATAAATACCATTTCCCAACATAGCACCCTGATATAAAGAAAAATTAGCTACTAAATCCTCAAAAATGACCAAAAGATATGATACTTACATTGATCACATTAGAAGTACGCGGTGTAACGCGAAGCCCTTGTTTCAATATGCCCATAAAATTACCCACTCGAGAACCATGCCAGAGAAGTTTACGATTATATTCATTTTCGAAAGGACGAAAGCGACTTTCTTCGTCAGCACGATTGACTGTGAATAAGTGAACAAGTTCATGTGGCTGAGGAGCTGTAGAGTCCATATACTTTTTAATTAGTTGATATTCCGAGGGAGAAGTCGCTGAAGAAATACTCTTCAAAGAGCAGTTGAGTGTATGGTATGCATAGTCAAGAGGATGGACATTGTCGGCGTGATGCTTTGCTGCTAGAATAACATTTGCTGCAAAACCAACGTAGCTTAAGTCCTCAATCTTGGATAATTCTTCAAAGATAGCCGAGTTGTTATGGTTATACAAAGATCTGATGGGTTTGTTTGCTTCACCACTGCGTGGCATGAGACGGGAGTATTCTACACATTTCTGCGCAATTCTAAACGCATAAACTAGTTTGAAAGAGACCAGTTAGCACATTATTCGCTTCTCTCGATATGAGATACAATTACCTTTGGATTCTTGTATCTTGGTTTTGTCAGAGTAACACCTTTTCAGATCGGAATAAGTATTTATGAGCTTGTATGTATCTTTCAATATCTGTCGCGCTTCTTCGATCCGTTTTTGAGGGATTTGGCCGAGTGGCATATCTACATTTGTGTCTTTATATACTCTTGAAAGGTATATATAGTTGCAGATAAGCTTCATAATGTTGGACACCTCCAAAGGTAGCTCGGAGGCCACAGTTGTGGTCAAGAAGTCAAAGTTCTCGATAATAGTATCCCTAGGATGACGAGCAACCTTCATAATCTCATAGCGTCCAGGCTTTGTTTCGAATGATTCACGGTGGTGATCCCAAATGTTTCCAGTTTTTGACTTGAAGATAGACTTGAACTCTGTAACAGCCTCGTCTTTAGTCAAGAAAGGTGTCTTTTGATGTTGCCCTTCTTGTCCAAAAGGTCCCCAACGGGTCCATAAAATGTATACATTCGATACCTTGCTATAAATGATGCTCAGCTTGTAGAACCTAAGTTAAATAACAGAAATATTAGGACCATAATGCGATTAATTTACAGTGAGGGGATTTCAACTTACGATGTATCAGTATCTGATCCCCAGCTTTGCAGTTCAACTTTCATTAGCATAATGTTATAGGGAAGGTTATTTTCATCTGAAGCTATGGATCCGACCTTCTCCAGTTTTGAATACGTGTCCACTTTGAACGACTCATCTTCCTCTATGTCTGCCTTTTTGGATGCGTTTTGAATATTTTTGAATTGTTGAAGCTTCTCTCTTTCAATTTGCGCGTCTTCATCGACGCTTTGAGTTGAAATATAGTCTATATCCATAGGTGATGATTCACAGAGAGTTTGGAAGATATCCTTATCGTAATGTTTGGCAGCAAAATCAGCCAATGTCATATCAAGGGTCAGTAAGGCATTGTAAAGTTCTTTGTTTTCTCTATGATAGGCATTTAATATTGGAGACACTCCTATAATTACGTTAGAATCTTTTCTGAGCAACATTTGTTTTGTACTTACCCTGATGATTGCTTTGTTGTAAAAGCTTAGTGAAAGTGTTTTCTTCCATTTGTTCCTTTACATATTGTAATATGATTATATTCGAGTGCCAACATCCACCAACTAGACCAGTGACATAAGAGAGCATGTTATTTCCATATACATCTTGCCATAGCCAATTAATAGATCCAATGGATTTCTCGCAAACCAGCTTCAGTATATCCAGATTTCCTCTAATAATAGCATGAAGTACAGCAGGTAGAGCAGTACCAAAGGGATTCATAGCATTGTAATATCTGGTGGAGCCTTGGATACGATTGCAGCTTTCAGTATTTACATTAGCCCCAAATAAAAGTAAACGCTAAAAAAAAAGATGATATGAAGAGTTAATAACAGTGAATTAAGCGCCTCAAATGGTAAAACTATACCTCTACAATAGTCTCATTCTTTTCATGAATAGCCAGCTCAAGTGGAGTCATTCCAGTTACCATATCAATATGATTCACTTCAGGTTGATATTGTTGAATCATCTTTTCATATATAGAATTATTTAATTTGGGAGCTTGCTTACTGGAGCCATCCTCTGTCGGTGTATGGACTTGGCTCACTTTGTTGAAGAAGAATTGGTAAAAAATTGTTCGCGACGTTTGCTCGTCAAATGCGTTTATATCAACTTTATATTCCAGTAGCATCTAAAAAAAATAATGAAACATATTAGCCCAGAGTGAGCGATGCGTAAACCTGTTTCTTCATTACCTCTTGGTTTTCAATTGAATTAATAACTACGTTATACATAAAGCAGGTTCTTCCATCTTCGGGTTTAGACTTTGGGCCCATTACATTGGGGTCAGCACCTCCTTTTAGCATTGTCTAATCGCACAATTTTAGCTCTTCGGTTGCCAGTCTAGATTTACTGCTTACCTCCAAGAAACGTTTGTCTAGTGTTGATGCGATGAAAATGGGATGTACCATCACTTTATACACTCTGTTCTTCGCATCCTTTCGCTCTATCTGTGAAGGATTGTTAAGGTTTGCACCATATTTGATAAGAAGCTCCAACACTTTAATATTTTTCTGTTGACAAGCAATCATGACTGAGTTGGCAAAACCATGATGGCTATCTTGATCATCGGTTAAAGCTCCATGTGAAAGAACAAGTTCAACGATATCAAATCTAGAGTTTTCAACAGCTTTGAGAACAAGGGACTTGTTCTTTGATCCATGCGGTTTAATCACCTTTGACCCAGCATCCAAAAGTGTCTAAAATATACATAGAATATTAGCCAAGATCAATTGAATTATTGCTTGAATTTTAAATTACTTTGACACATTCGACTTCTCCAGACAAAACAGCATAATCAATCTCGGTTTCGCCGACCTGATCTTGAAGGCTTAATGCGCCTCCATTTATACTAATAAGATGCTTGAGCAATACACTTTGTCCATGTTTAGCTGCATAGTGTAGAGGTGTTCTACCATAATTGTCAGCGTGAATAGTCAGCTTTAAAGAGTCAAGTCTTTTGAGAATATCTTCGAGGTAATCTAACCATATCTCACTAAGAGAAACAATAAATGTTATATATTCAAAATTATCTCCAAGTTGTTCATGAGTATCTTACTTATCAAAAGGTTTGAAATCGGCTATGATATGCCAGATGTTTTGCCCCTCTTCTGCTAAAGTCTCAGAAAGTGCCTGATCTTTAGCCGATTGTAACAAGACCTCTGCCATATGAAATTTGCCTGCAGAAAATCGTAAGTAAGCTACCACAATCACATACCAAACAATACTAATCATACCATTCTTTAACGCATCACGAATGGATTCTGCCGATTAAAAAAAAATGCGTTAATATCAGAAAATAATTGGAATTGAATACGTTTACCAATTAAAAGCACGCCCTTGTTCATTATCAAGTAAGCTACATTGATCAAGGACTTTGAAAGACTAAAACCAAAACTGGAAGTACTTTTACCGTCTTTCAGAACAATGTCGCTTTTTACAGAGGCACCAAAATTGCAAAGCATTACAGAGTAATCGATATGGTTGTTGCGAAGAGCCAATTGAAGAGGACCGTTCTTGTGATAGTAATAAATTAGTCAATGCATGCTTCATTATTACAAGCAAAACTTACATTATCCGTGTCTACCGCGTTAATATCAACATTCTTTTCGATCAACAATGTAGTGCAGCTAAATGCACCAACACAAGCAGCATAATGAAGAGGCGTCCTTCCAAATTCATCCTTGAGATCAAATTGAACATCATTAAAATCAGAAAGATGTTTGAGAATATCGATAGGATCGAATCTTTCAGGCATAATGTGCTCTGTTTCCCAACCGTAAGAATAATAGTCTTTGATAATGTCTCTCTCTTCTTCTAACACCACTATCTCTTGATAACTGTCCTTGTTTTCGGCAAGTTTCTTTTCCAATGTTTGACTTAACCTTCTCTCTTTGGCCTCTCTCATCCAGTTGTTGATGCGTGCTGTACTTTCCTTGTGGCTGTTGGCATGCTCGTTTAAGCCATACTTGCTGTTGTATTCAGCCAAAAGTTTCTGTTTTTCCTGATCGGCCTTGATCTCTTCTGAAATCAGTTTAATCTTCTTCTTGATAACAGTTGTATTACGCGTAATGGGAATGAGATTACTATCGACGAAAACGTAATGAAGAGGAGTACGTCCTTCACAGAGTAGCTAGTATTTTAGTAAACGTTCAATTAATCGAGGTGCGCACTTACCGAAAAAATCGATGGCATTGAGATCAGCACCTTTCTTAATCAAACTAAACTCAACACGAAGCGAGCGGTTGGTTTGGTTTTTTGTTCTTTCGATAGCCAAATGAAGAGGCGTTTGCTTCTTGTTGTTACGCGCATGGACGTTGGCCGAATATTCCAATAAAAGATCAACTATGCGATGCTTTTCAACAAGGACTGCGTTGTGCAAGGCCGTGTTTCCGTGGAGATCGCTCTCAGTGACAACTGCCCCACTCTCCAACAACAGTTTGACTACTTGAATGTTTCCGCTCTTGACAGCTTCGATGAGCGGTATTGATTGAGGTTTGCAAATGTTGGGGTTGGCACCTAAAGAGATCATCATTTTGACAGCATTAAAGTTCCCGTTTCTGCAAGCGTATGCAAGCGGCGTGGACAGTTTTTCATCAAATGTGTTGAGGTTGAGTGTATTTGTACTTCCAAAAGTTTGCAATAAATTTTGTAGGTACAATTGCACGATTTCAACATTGTTTAACTGAGCAGCAATTGTCAAAGCCATCTGAAGATCTAAAATGAGCAGATTAATATATAGTACTTGAAGAGTCAATGCCTTTTCGTAACACATACTGTTATTTTGATGGCCGTGATCAATGGCCACGATTGAATTCTCCAAAATCGATTGAACTAAAGGAAGATAGGACATCTTGATTGCCTTGATAAGAACTGTATCCCCATTATCATACTTGACGTTTGGGTTTGCATTAGCATTTAAAAGAGACTTTATAACAGAGACTTCCACTTGTTCTTTCTTTGACTTGATAAAGGCTTCAAGAGAATCTACAGCAGTCATGAGAGCCGTTTGGCCATTTTCATTTTGGGCGTTAACATTGGTATCTTTCGAAGGTTTTGCGCTGCACATCAACTGTAGATTAATCACATCTGTCTTAGCAGCAGCTCTAGAAATCGGAGAATCACCAGAAGCATTAGTAATGAAAGGGCAAGCACCAAACTCCAACAGAACTTGAACACATTGATGAAGCATTTCCTTGAAATCAGGTTTTTTGATCCTAAAGCTTTTCTTGATAAACTCTAGCGTTTCAAGTTTTTCGTCTGGAAGCTCTTGCTTTCTATCTTCTTTCATATGATAAACTATCAAAAAGGGCGTACTACCAAGCCATCCATCAATGTTCACTCTAGCATTGGGATCCGCTCCGTTTGTGATAAGGAACTTGATCAAGTCTGCAGATTGTGTCTGGCAAGCTAAGTTGGTGGATTAATTCGTTAAAACTTGGGTATAGAAGAACATAATGGGACCAATAGTAGAACTTACCAAGATGAAGGACACCAAAGCCTGTAAGTTCTGGATACTCAGATCGTTTTGCTTTGGGATTATTATCTGTAAATTCTTTAGGAAGTCCGATAGTGCTGTTCATATCAGGCTTTGTTTTATCGATTAACCTTTGAGTGAATTCAATCTAATAAAAGAACAGTTAGATCGCTCCATTGTTTCTTTCCATTCAAGTGCGCTATAATTACATAATGTTCAAAATTAAATCTTAAATCGATATCTACAATCTCTTTGTGCTCAAGGTATCTCTGGCTAGATCTAAATTCCTTGCGGTTTCCAAAGCCATTGTATTGGTTTGAGTCAGGAACAGCATACTTGATCAATCGTTTTTCACGGGCCACTGCTAGCTTTTGGTTAGTAATTGCATGATAAAGTCCTTGCATCAATGGAGACTGAGCAGAGTCATTCTTGGCATTAATCTAGTATTGTATTCTTTAGTACACATACAGTGTTTTAAAAAGTAGACTTACAATATACTTCAAATCCATTTCGCTTGTCAATTTACTTTCTATTATATCCCAAATCTTTTTGGCAATGGCAATCCATCTTTGCTGCTTAACGACATCTTCACTAAAGTGGGGCTGAAAATATCCCAAGCGAGAAATAAGGTATCCATAGTGATGAAAAAAGTTATTGCCCTTTTCGTCTGTATCGATCCAAAACTTGGAGCCGGCCTCAAGTAGCGTAGCGGCCAAATGGTAATGTTTGTTATCCATGGCTGTTAACAAAGGGGTCTCACCCTTATCATTCTTGATATTCAGATCAGCACCTCGTTCAATAAGTAACTTGGCCAATCTAATGTGGTAGTGAATGCCATCCATATCATCTTCAAGGTTAGTAGGATGATCCCAGAATCTGAAGTAGGTAGGCGTTTTTTGAGGATAGAAAGAGGACCATTGTTTGGGAAGCAACTTATTATACTTGGTGTTCTTGGCCAATGTATGCATTGAAGTACATCCTATGAAATAAAAAGTAATCAGAACCGTATATCACTTGACAATACAATATTAGATTTCTTACCATAGATATCTACACTGTTGACATCAGCGTCCATAGATATCAAGAGTTCAACTTTTTTTAAATTCGTTTCCACTTCATTATTGGTAGATACATGTTCGCTAATAGCATGTTGAAGCATAATCAAACCTTCTGGATCCTTAAAGTTAACATCAATGGGATGACCAGGTAGCTGAAGAAGATATTTAACTATGCCTAAATGACCCTTCATATTAGCTACTGAACAAGGCGTACTTCTCCAAACGTTAGTGCTAGCAGGATCAGCTGAACCGTATGCAATGAGAAGATGTAAGATCTTAATGTATCCGTAAGCGGAAGCATAATGAGCAGGGCTATTCTGTGAGCTATCAGAGCTATCAGCATTAACACCGACAGACAAAAGGTAGCGCACAATATCTACATGACCGTAGATGCAGGCCAAATGCAGCGCGTTCCTTGAAAACTTGTCGCCTTTTTCAGGATTAGCACCACCGTCTTCAATTAGTACGCGGACACATTCCAAGTATCCATTCTTGGCAGCGAAGTGCAAAGGAGTTTGCTTATCGAGGTTTTCAATGGGTTCAACAGCAGCACCATATTTGATCAATACCTTGCAAGTATCGGCATGTCCAAAGAAAGCGGCATAATGCAAAGCAGTTCTTCTATTACGGACCAGAGATTGAAACACAACAGAAGAGGCTTCGTTTGAACTGTTGTCACCGATTTGAAATTTGATTAAAAGCTCTACATTATGGCTTCTACCGAATCGAGCAGCCTGAAGCAGAGGTGTCATTTTATACTTGTCAGGAATTGTCAAGTTAAAGTTCTTCGAGATCAAGTATTCCAAACAAGCAGTAGTCTCACTAACTGCAGCATAAAAAGCAATGGATCGACCGAATGAGTCAGTTTCAAGTCTTTCAGCCGCATCGAGCGCTTCATAAAACTCAGCCAAATAAGATGAAGAAGGGTGAATAGCGGCACAGTGATAAGGTGTAATATTGAAAGCGTCAGATGCCATCTTGATTATTTGAGGTCTTCTGTAACTAGTGAGAACCTCACTTTTATACTATAAACAGTAGTATAAATTAAATATCAACTTGAACCATTCATTTAGGGAACTCTACCTTAAGAATTTCTTCATGAAGATGATTGAAAGTGTTTCTACCTTTAACTTTTTTGGCGTGTTCCAATAGCTTACTTGCCAGGAGTCGGTTTCCAGCCATAACAGCTATATACACTTCAAGAGGTCCACCATTCACTAAAGCTACACAGTTGTCTACAACCTCGGTTTTTTGGAAAATACCTTTAGAGATATAAGGTAAGAAACATCTAATGCTACAGTGAGACATAAAGTCTTCTAAGTTCATAAAAGTCCTTCTAGGGTAGGTCGAGCTAGTGTCGTTTCTGTAGAACGCAGAGTTGCCCAATCGATTTCCTCTAGACTCTTGTACCTGTCTGTAATTAACAAAAGTTTTAAAACAGTGTATCAGTATATAAACCTTTGATTATTTATACCTGAAATTGCGGTTAGAGTAGGACCCAAAACCTCTATTGTGGCCAGTATTATCTCCATAAACCTTGTATTTGTAAGGGACGGATGGTCTTTTTACGCTCTCTAGTGCGTTGGAATCGTTTTTTTTATGAGCATACTCTGCAAAATCGAACTTTTCAAGGATGATAGCATATGAAATCAGGTCAAGTCCATTGGGTTTGTCCTCATCATCGTAACTGGGAATGTTTTCTCGATCTTCAAAGAGAGCCTTGAATCCTTCCATATCACCTCTTTCAAGCAATTCTCGGTAGGTGTTGGAAGCACACATCATGCAACAGTCCTTGCCTTGTACTTGATCCAAACAACAGATCAATTCATTAACATCCAGCTGTTCTCTCTGCTTCTTTCTTTCCAATCTTTCTTGAATTTGGATTTCCATCAGGACCTGAGCTTTCGTCTTTCTTCCAGTATTTCCAGATCGCTTGCTGACCGAAACTTCCCTGTCGTCATCAGATTTAACTGACTTACGTTTGGTGCTGAGATTGATTTCCTCATCATCTTCAATATAAATGGATTGCTTGAGAGCCATTACAGCACGTATCTTGGATACTCGAGCAAGAGGCTTTCTAAAAACCATCGCATCGTTGTCTTCTTGAACAGGTGCTACAACTCCATTTTGATTGATCAAGTAGCCTGAATCAGTTTGAACTTTTTGCTGGTAGGCGGATAAAACTTCGAGATCTTCAATACTTTCTTCAGTTTCCCAAACATCATTCTCAATTCCATCACGTTGAACGAGATACATTGTTATGCCCTGTCATATAAAATGATTAGATACATTCTTGTTAATTCTCCTCAGAATAATAGCACTTACGGATCGTTTGTTAAAATCCAAGATATTAACAATGGGAGGCTTTTGGGACTGTTCCGTAGTCTCAGAAGAATGAAAGGCTTTCTTGGTTTGCTTACTCAAAGATCTGAATTTTTTTGCGGAGGTCAATGCTTTTTTGGTAACTGATTTTGGTTTCTACATATCATAATCGTTGACTATTGTTAAAAAATACGCTATAAAGATTATATGAGTATGAAACACTTACACTATCAATAGCAATTTTTGAGCTTCTAGTCATTCTTTTTGTAGGAGAGCTAGGTGGTGTTTGTTTTGTCATTTTTTTTTTTTAGATTAATGAGCAGATGGATTGATAAGAAGTAAAAGAGTGAAAGAGTGGCTCATTATATATAGTTTTTGATTTTTTAAACAAAGGCGTAATTTAGGTAACATTTGTGTAGTACAATAAATGAAGTTTAATTACACGAAGATGCCTGGGGGTGGTTGCTATGGTAGTCGGTGGCTGAAAATGGTTGCTATGGCATTCCAGCTTGCGGTGATTGAAAGGGTTGCTATGGCGCCATAGTAACCAATCAAAGTGATCTAAACAGAGCATAACATCATGTGAACTAGGTCTATAAAGAGTCTTTGTATATATGCATGGCCACATTAGATCATTAGTGCGATTTGCTGCGGACATGAAGGCTCCATCTGAAATTTAAGTGTATACCAAAAGTTCTTGTCCATGACCGCAGTAATAAAATGAAGCTCTTTAAATTCATCATCTTAAGTAACAGGTTTAATAAGTACATGTCAGACGTATCTCATCTGAACCTTCATTCTAGTTAATAATGGACCATATAGCTCAATTTTGACGAAATAACTTTGTACAGATACTATCTAACTTGTTATAGAATATCTAGGTGGGACCTAGATGGATAAGAATTAGACAGAAGTCAAATTCTAAGCAAGAACTAGATAATAAATTGAAGACAAACTTTGCTATTGTGTAAACTTGATATATACAAATTATCGAAAACGCCAATATATAATATAAGATGTCATTGATGCGTGGTAGTATTTTTATTTAGACAGTGCGAAATGCATCTAAATTTTCCGCTTTATGCTTTTCTTGCTCATCATTTTCATTATTTTAATCAACTTGTTTTGCTTTATTTTCAGGATAATATTTGCAAACGAAGCTTCTTCTGCAGCCACAGAAACTGTACTTTTTTTTTTTCAATTATCTATTTTAAAAAATGTTTTCTTTACAATGAACATCAAGCACTACAGTATATTGATTCATACAAGTTTTATTTTACTCATTACTCGATTGAACTTGTACATGGAAAGATAATATCAATTTAAATAACTCCAATCTTACTGAAGTATACTCTACTTGAAATGAGGGAATTATGTTTCCAATGTGAATACCTAATCCAAAAAAAAGGCCATGCAAGTCGATGGCACCATCCTTTTCTTTTTGCTTTGTAGGATACTAATCAAGCATATGCCCTCCCTCCAGGCTCAAGGTTACAGAGCGTGCAGTTGTAAAGGATATATATACTGACAATGCATTCATTAATTTGAATGTAGATACTATGTATGTGCGTGTAAATACGATTATACTGCCTTTTATCTTACAGGATATTGGCGCTGAAAATATAATGCAAGATATCAGTTTACATGAAACCATAGTAAAAAAAAAAAAAAAAAAAAAAAAAAAAAAAAAAAACGAGTAAATATAAAAATCAATGCTAGATATATAAATACTCAGTACATCTGTAGTATTAAAGAGTTCTTAGTAGAAAGAGATTTATTTTAATTGAGACAGTTAAAAAGCAGATCTAGAAGCACAGATTTCAGACAGATGAACGTGATTATTTGTATTTCCCTCCTATGAAAGAACAGAAGATGTGGCCAATTTATTCAATGGATCAAGTTACTTTTAACTGTTATAGCTTTCGATGGAAGATATAAGACATTGATAAAGCTTAACTTTTTTTGCTCACCTTTATTACTGCGTTATTTTCAAATTTCTTAAAATATATTTTTGAGATTTTTGCGACGATGTCTCAAATGACTACATTAAACTAAATAATAGAAATGTAAGCTTTAAAATTATACCCTGATAATATATGGTATTGATTTACACTAATAGTATAGAGAAACTTGGAAAGGCATCATGGATTGGAAGCGATAGCAGTTCTAAATACTGCCGTTATAGTCAATAGGTGATCAAGGAATATATTTGCTCACGCAATAAATTAGATTCTTAATTCCAGAACACTTAACTGATGCAGCGCAAGAACAAGTAACTAAAGTACAACGTTATTCATTATGCACATCTCGAACAGGTAGTGGTGCTGAAAATCTTGAGAATGATCTATTGGAGTTTCATATAAGTTTTCACTTTATTAATCGATATACCACTGATAGTTTATTTGCGATGAAGTCAATATTAGTCTATCTTGTCATGAATTCAGAGATTGGCTTTGATGTCCTTAACATGAGTAGAAAAAGATGACAGTGAGCCATGTGTTTTTGGTTGTTTGAGGAAAAGACAGTTTTGCTGTTATTAGTTCTGACGTAAAATTCGATGATAACGAATCCTATAAAGCTTTACCTAGTTGATATATTAAGCTTTTTAGCAAAATAGCATGCGTAAGGGTTGCTATAATGCAAACTTTATTATGACTAACTATGGTTTATATGACTGGTTGCCTGTAATAAGGAACATGCTTTAAAATCAATAGTGACATATATATTGCAAAACTTTACTAGTGTCACTGGCAAAGCCATGTCTAATTTGCAAGTAGCTGGCTTTGTTGATCATTTAAAATTATGTATATATTTTGCTAAGACCAAGGCAAGGCTGGGCTTCAATCCATAAAAATCAGATAAGCAAAGAAAAGGACCAATATTAACGGAGGCTTGATCGAGATACATTGCTCTAGATTTAGCACTTACGATTCAACTGAAAATTTTAAAATGAAAGATGAATCGAAAGAGCATTACATCCCCTCGACGTTATTTCTCCGGACGGATCTGATCTTGATCGTGATGGGTAAGTATATCGATATCATATACGTATAAAATGAGAAACTGGCATGTGTTTAAAGCTTAGTGTCTCAAATTATCTGCAGAACGTTTAGGATAGTATTAATATGACCAATGTATCCTTTTTCTTTCAGCTTCGAATGCCAAGAAATCCAATCATTTAGGCTTTCGTTTGACTATAATGCAAGAAGTGTAGTATAAACATGTAGTGTAATTCACAGTATGTTATATACCTTGATTCACAGTAGAAAAAGCATACTGCAGATTTTATAGTTTAGAAACACACGTTTACTCATATAAAATCATGTAATAAGCCTCATATTGCAGCCATTGGAGATGGTATATAATACAAGTATATAGCATGCTCTGTTGTGAAAGAGTATTATACGTACCAAGTGCACGTATATAAAGTGTTATAAGTATTACGATATATTGAAAGCGCCGCGGATCTGAATAAGCCAATGCACATAATACTCACTGTAGCCCATCGCAGCGTAAACATAGTGCGTGATACAGAAAGCATTTTTGAAATAAAGGACCCTTCTCAGTCAAAGCAATGATGGATATTCTAAACTCCATGTTCTTGCCTATCAGAACGCAGCCTAGGTCCAAAACAGAAATATGAACAGAATGCAATATCCTACATCTAAAAAAAGCCTAGGTACTAAAATAAAAAAAAATAAAAAAAGAATTTAGAAGTACCTTCAAAGTATTTTTGTTCAATCAAGGCGTTTTCAAAAAAGTAACGACCCTTAGACATCCATTATTGGTAAAAACATGCGATTTTATTGACTATCAGGCATTAAAGGTTTTGTCTATACATGTTCGATGAAAAGCCTCAAAATAACAAAATGATACCTAAACAAAGATGCAGACTTGAATTCCGGGAAATGTATAGAAAAAATCATGCTCTATAAGCTGAGACCACCTTTATAACTATAAATAGCAGCTGGAAGAGAGTTAAATCATTAGATGTATAACATTTTTATCACAAAGCAAAAATCTTTATAAATATATATATATATAAAGTACATTGTATAAAAGAAAACTTAATAATCTACAGCTATTATTAGCAAAGTAAAAAGGGAAAGAGTAAGGACTGGTAGTTGTCTGCCAATATGCATAAATTTAAAATTCTTGCTGCTGGAAATCGCAGCACAGAAAATTGGCGTAAAGCAACTAATTACCACAAGAGATCTCGAATGATTTTGCTTCAATGTCGCATATGATTTGTAGTTTGAACTTGTAATGAACTACTGGATTCTATCTTTGCTTCGCCAGAAGCTCTCATTTTTGTGATAGTATTCATACCCCTACAGTTTGCTTTGGTTTAAAATAGGTATTTGTACTAACTGCTTTATTTTACTTTATTTTTTTGGTTACAGGATAATAGGTACTAAAAGTTTGGTTGCTGAACATTGACCCAGCCACATGTCTGGCATTCGTATAGATGTTTTGACGATCCACAAGGAATTAAGGGTATAAAGCAGAAAGTAAAGCATTCGTTGCTTTTTATGAGAAACACATCTTTAGCTTGGCAATTTGGACAATGCCATACTGAATGACCAGACTTGCGTTTAAAACGCTCAAGACCAACTAGAAAGACTTTAGCTGTTTGTCCAAATGAAGCGTAGTAATTCTTGATACTTACAGGTGAAACAAAAGAACATGATTAATTGTAAAGAAAATAAAAATTAGAAGGAAAAAGGGCTAATTATACGCAAAATTGGTTCTCAAATATACCGTAGTACGGCATGAACTTGGCATTTCTGTGTGAGTGGGACAAAAGGACACTTTAGTGAAAATGAGTTTATATATGTATTTTAATGTTACAGAAAGAATGATTTTTCTAGTTTGTGGGGATGCCAGCATACTCATCAAAGCCTAAAGACAGGTTCAAGTTCTATGATATATAACACGTTAGACCATCTAGAATTATTACAATTTCTCATATTTTACCTGAACAGCCTGTGTAGCAGCACCCTTTAGTAAATTATCGATGGTTGTTGTGATGACTGCGCGGCGACCATCGGGATGCACATTGAAACCACCAACGCGAACATAATGCTTACCAGCGTTATCACGAACAAGAGGCTCGCCAGATTCCAATACTTTCACTAGTTGCTCACCTTGATAGAATTCTTCAAAAGCAGACTTGATGTCCTGACTAGTCATCGTCTTGGACAAAGGTACATTGACGGTCAAAGCAATGCCTTGGAACCAAGAGGCAACATGAGGAATAAAGTTAACTGATGTACCAAGCTGGTAAGACACTTCACGTTCGTGGATGTGATTTGTTAAAGAATAGGGTATTAAATTGTCTTTCAAGAAAGCAGGATCATTCTTGGGCGAAGGCTTTGTACCTGCACCGGAATAACCAGACACACCAAACACGGTAGGAGCAGAATGCTTGTCAAAGAAAGGGAGCAAAGGACGAAGAGACATTTGAGCGCCAGTGGCATAACAGCCGGGGTTGGCAATACGAGTAGCACCCTTAATATTAGCACGGTTAAATTCAGGAAGACCATAAGTCCAAGTAGTATCAAAGCGATAATCGGCACTCAAGTCAACCAAAACCTTTTCAGAAGATTGTCCATTCTTGACATCTTGATTCACTTCATTGACAAAAGGAGTACATACGCCATTAGGTAAAGCTAAGACCCAAGCATCCACCTCTTCTTGAGCTTTGAGATCGGCAGGCTTAAGATTGACATAAGTCAAAGAGGATTTGGTGTAGCCTTCAAGAGGTTTACCTTCTAATTCACGAGAGCTGACGTGAGTCAAGTTCAAATTAGGATGGGAGTTGATCAAGTTGATTAATTCACGACCAGTATAGCCACGAGCACCAATCAAGCCCACGTTCTTTGGACCAGAAGCACTAGCAAAGCCGCGACGAGACATCAAGTTGAAGTTATTGCGAGAGAAAGTAGAATAAGCACGGGAACCAGAAGGTACAGAAGCCTTCTTGTTACTGATGCTGTTTAAAGTTTGCTTAATTTTATCCGTATCTTCGATACCATAAAAGAAAGTGGTAGATCCATCTTGGGCATTCTTGAGAGATCCATCGGCACGTTCAAAGTGCCATGAAGGATCAAGGCTACCTTCCTTGGCCTTGCTATCAACACACCAGGTAAGATGATCATGATCCTTGCGGATGGAATTCCACAAGTTCTCGGGGACATTGTTCAATACGGCGGTCTTGCTGGTCAACAACTTTTCAAGAACAGCAGGCTTGGATGGGTCTTTGGGATCTTTGGTAACAATAGCCAATACTTGACCAGGCTCATCAGTATAGATGGTGATATCCTTTTGCTGGAGAGATCGAAGGTAGCTAGCTACTGAGCTTTGGCCAGATTGAATAGATGGATCTTCAGCTTCCATAATACGACGGAGCTTATCAGGATCTACTTGATCCAGCTGATCATACTTGAACAACTTATGTCCACGGCGAATCAATGTACCAGCACCAGAATCAGTAAACAATTCTTTGTGAAGATGGCCAGCAGAGATAATAGCGACTGAAGAAGAACGGGGAAGACCGTCTAAAAGTTCTTTACATTGGTTAATCTTGAGCTTGGTGCCATATCTAACCCAAGGCTCTTTCAAGAGATCCTCGTATTCCTATAGATCATGTCAGCTGTTTTTAATCTATTTCATCTTATCAGTTTGTCATACCTCATCCAGATTAATTACATCAATCTTTTTACCGGTAACACCATGGTAAAGTCCGTTCTTTTCGTTCAAAAAGACAATCTTTAAAGGCTCTAATACAGTAGCAAGTTCAGCAGCAGCTACATCAGCGTTGACGTTCAAAATTTGACCAGTGGGTGTTTCAGCCAAAGATGTCAGAATAGGTAGTGCACCAGCACGGATAGATGACTCGATCACCTCCTTATTCACACCAGTAATCTTACCAACGTATCCATACTTTTCTTTATCGAGATAATCAGCTACAAAAACACCGCCAGGAATGGGTCTAGCGCGTGTTCCATGGCGTTCAAGTGCATCAACAAGTTTCAAATTCTCGGCCATGAACACTTTACGAGCGATTTCAAGCGTATGAGGATCAGTGATACGGATACCTTCTTCGTATTGAGGCTCGATTTTTGCTTCCTCCAACAAACGATTCAATTGAGGGCCAGCACCATGGAGAACAATAGGATAAAGACCGACGCGATTCAAAAAGGTCAAAGCGGAAGCTAGAGTTTCAAGCTCATCTGTTAAAACTGCACCACCGACTTTGATAACAGCAAACTTTTGGGATTCAACCGAAGAGAAATGGCGAAGATATTGCTCAACTTCTTTGCGAGATCCAATATTATATAAGAGCTTGGTGATGGTTTCCTAAAAAAAAAGCGCAAACAAGATGAGTCATTTTGTCACTGAGGCTTATATTTGCAATCGTCTACCCTATTGAAAAGGCTGGCTTTAAAAGGTAGAGATTATCAAACAAAACGTACCTTTTCAGCAGTTGCACTGGCATTCGTGTATTGACGTCTCTGACTAAGATGTTGTGTAGGAACGAGTACAACAGGTCTAGCAGCAGATACAATTGATCTCTTGGCAATATGCGAGATAGTACCTGAAATTGTTGATTTTCGAGCAACAGATAACATATCAATTCTTTTTACAAAAGTAAATCAAACGAGAACCCAGGAGTGAAGAACCAGAGATGAAAGGTCAAGATAATCAGCAAAAAAAAAAAAAAAAAACCACATAAATATATCATATCTATACACACGGTGTGACTATCTATCGGAGTTTTCCCCATAATGCACTGACGATGACTCACCAAGTTGATTATCACTCGTACTTTTTTAACCTAAGCTATCATTATTCATTCATCCATAAACTCGGTCAGGTTTCAGTAAGCTAACCCACTTGATATAAAGACCAATTTACTCGAATAAAGTGCGGTTATCCCTTTATAATCATCTGATAATGTGCATTCATATTAGGTATGGTTCAATTTCGTGATATTATTCAATGATAAAGCGCCATAGAATAATGCTTTAAGATTATATGAGCTCACTGCATATCCCTGTAGTTTGATTGAGAGTGATTTATAACCATGCCTTAAGCTTAGTTCTAAATGTGAAGCAAAAAATGCATGTACACTGTCAATCGTTACACTGATCGTAGGATGAAAACTCAGCACTAGATATGAAACTGATTGGATTATAACGACGAATTAGATGTAGCACCACTTTGGTTTACCCCTTTTCAAAAAAAAAAAACTCAATCCGAAACATATTTGACATTCCATTTAACATTCAGCAATACATGTAGTTTTGCCACTATATATAATATAGTTTATTCGTTGCACTTCTATTGAATAGTGTTTCTAGTAGGTACAGTAGCTTATTCTAAACGTGGAGCATTAGCCAGATATTCAATTTGACCGAAATCTGCCAAGGGATCTCTCGATCATTAGGCATTATTGATGAAAAATATATGTAATTACAGTAATTTATTGGTAATATAATATATACTTGTTACAATCCCGCTCTTTAGTTTCTCTAGTAGATGAAGCACTTCATTATGAATACATTTGACCGAAATCAACCAAGAGATCTATTGGTGGTTAGACATCACTTGTGTAAAATGAATTTAACTTACTGTAAATGATTGATAATACATTAAACCCATAGTTTCTTTTAGCCGATAAAGCAGCTCAGTTTTAACATGAAATATTGATTAGATGCGACATTCGATCGAGAAATCTCTAGATCATGATGGATCTCTTAACTAGACTATATAAAATAGTTGTAATTAAAGCCAGTTGCTTGAATAGAGCATGCGCGCAGAATTTCGGTCAAATAACTCCAGTAGACTTAATGGCTCTGGGCTATTACTCAAACGCGCCATTTGACCGAGATTAACCGAGATATACTTTAAGTTATGCATTATGCCAAACTTTCCAAGTCGTGATGCATACAAAGTTTGGAGCCAAATTTAATGTTGTGTAAAAAGCGCGAAGTCAAACCTGCATATTAACTTCTTAATGAGGCTTATAGAAATTGAATATACTTTTGAGTGATCTAGGCTTAATGAGATAGAAATGGAAGATAGATTTTTCGATGGAGAGAAAAAATATAATACGTTGATTTTCTAGCGCTTGGTGAGAAAATATATCATTTGTACAGCAAACGAGTCCGAAAAAAATAATACTCTATATATGTGTTCCAACTTTCAAACAGTGCTACATCAGTTTATCAAATTAGGCGTTATTACTTTTGAAAAAAGATGTCACAGTGATGGGTTCATTTCCAATTACTACCCTCAAATAAATTATAGTTTATATGATCCATAGTATTCTCGACAGAAATCTTTGAAACATGCAATAGTATCCAATTGTACAAATAAACAGGGTAGCATACTGAAGGTTAGAACATAGATAGAGTGTATTATGTTCTTTTGGAAAAAAAAGTATGCTTTACACAAAATAGTCAAAGTCAGTTGATGAGTGCTAATAAAAGTTATCGACAATACAACATGTATATCTTCTGCAAATAGACCTTTTTTCATGTGCTATTTTGTAAAAACTATAGAGTGAGAAAGAGCATCAAGTTTTCCACAAGATTTATAAAGAAAATAAGACGTATATTTGCGCTTATCACTTTGTATATTACGATTTTCAATTTTTGGGCTTAAAATTTTGCGATAAACCAGAGCTTAAAAATTTTAACATAGTGCATAATTTGACGCGTGAGATCTTGGCCGATCTCGGCATCTGATTAGTAGTCCATGTTCAAAATGAAGTATTGAATAAGTTACAGCCTCAGTATAAGTCAACTGGAAAGTTCTATTGATCAACTTATTCATAGTTGTTGACTTGTCGACTTGCTGGATATTTTAACTCTAGCTATATCTTTTTTTTCTCTCTTGAGTTGGAACGTGAGTTGTTTGTTAGAAAGTACATTTAGATACAGAATAGATTATGCGAGTATAGGTTTTTTTCAATTACTATTACATATTAAATGGGGTTATATACATATAAATACTAAAAGAAAAGAGCATCTAGCGCAGTTACACACAAGATGATACTGATCGGGGTAACTTGTTTTTTGTTGATTCTTCTATTTTTAAAAGTGGCGAAGAAGCATTTTTTAGTGGAGTACCACCTCCTTTGACAAGAGGAAAAGAATCGTAATCAAAATGCTCGATAAACCGACTTTTCATTGGAGGCATCCTACTTGTAGATTGCTCCGAAGGAAATAATTGAATAGGCGAGGTAGACTGAATAGGTGATAGCACATAGGATGAATCTGAAGGTTCGTACATTCTGGCAGTTAGCTCTAATAAAGACGTTAGACATTTGTTACAAAAAAAAAAAAAAAAATTCAAGATAACCAGCTTACTTGGATTCTTTTGGTTTAATAATGGCCAATGCAGGCTTTTATTTTTGTGATTGTCGATATGTCGAGGTACATTATGACGGCTGCGCTTATTTTTTAGGCAGCAGTATATAAATAAAACGAGAATCGCTAAAAATAAGAGACTGCCCATAACAGAACCAAGAATGATGGCTAAGTCATTCTTCTTAGATGTGGTGCTATTTTCTGGTTTTGGCGTATATAGCCACTGAGGCTGTGGTGCAAATGTGAAACTAGTAGTGTTGAAGAATTGAATCGTATCCCCATAGAATACCACCAAGTCTTTACCAAGATACGTTGCTGTACTTTTAGATATAGATTCATTCTTTAGCATGATAGGCGATAAACTAATGTTGGTGTGTATCCAGGTGGAAATATCCAATTTCCAGAATACCGTATCAGCTTCACTATTTGTTGTGGTTTCACTCAGATTCACAACAGATGAGAGCAATACAGAGTCTGATCCTTCTATTGTGCTTTGTATTTGGGTCGCTTGAATCAATGTAGTCGTATTAAACGTCAATATATCGCCAAGCCATATAAAGCTGAGCGGGTCAAAGCAATTGATAACAGTAGTATAACCATTAGAAAGCGTTGAAGTGCGAAAATGCAGAATCCAACGAGAGGTGGCTACCAGCAAGTCATTACCAGTCAAAGGAGGCGCAAGTGATGTAGCAAGTAATTCATACCAGGTCCATTGAGTTGGAAAACGAGTATCTAATATGAATGTGGTTTCTGCTTGTAGCATTACATAATCCCTAAAAGCAACCAGCGAAACATTGGAGATGGGTTGTGATCGAGTAGTGAATCGATCGATTGCATTTTGAGAGCCTTGATAGGTGATATTTTGGGTAGATTGCCATCTCATATCAAACGCTTGTAATGGCGAATTGGAAGATAACAATACAAGTTTGCCTGATCTTGTGATAGCGCAGGCAATAGCTGGATCGTAACTGTGTTGTTTCGATACCCTAGGAGGATCAATGTCCCAAGGATTACCGAATGTTATCGAAACATTATTGGTACCTTGGATATATAGCGTGTCATCATAGGCAAACGCACAATTGTTGCTGTTAGGTAACCCTAAATCAGTGTAATTCAGTGCTTCTATTAAACCAAATACCAACAATAGCCATCGTATCTGAATGACATGCATAATGATAAAAGAAAAAAGATAAAAAAGAAAGGTAACTCAATAAAAGAGAGTTATTTATACTGTTTGTATTTGTACACAAAAAGGGCTTATAACTTAAACCTTGGTCTTTCTATACAAAAGGTTCTTCTTTTATTTTATCTTCATTATGTCAAGAAAAAAAAATGGTCGCTTTACAGTTGAATTGGTCTATGGCGTGAGTTGAATATCATCGTATTTAACCGGCCTTGTAGCTATATAGTAGAATAGTTAGTATATATCATAAAAGAACACTCCACGAACTTACAATTGCCAGGCAGCACCTATAAATAACGAGACCATCGAGTTTTAGTAAAAACGTCATTATGTTCAATAGTATCACAAAAACACTTACCGAGGAAAGGAGCACCGAAACCAATACCCAAGTACAAGGTCATCTTGATAGCAAGACCAACTCTGTTCTTGGTGTTGAAAGGAATGTTCTATCACGATATACGTTTAAACTCGCGCTTTATAGCCTCGTTTCCTCTTTTCATTTACCTGACCGTTAGTGTTGGAGAAATGGTAGAGATCAGAGCGAACAACTTGACGGGTAGAAGCGCGCATGGCGGAACGAGCAAGAACGTTGGAGATCATTTTTCTTTAAGTTAATGGAAGAGTGGGGTGATAAAAAAGTGAAAAAGAGAATGAATTAAATGATAGCCGGACACAAAAAATCAAGCAGGGGAATTTGCTGTACTGTAGAAACCTCTGGTATCGTGACATCATCACCAGCAACCACGCCTCGACTGAATTCTCGGGGGACAACAATTGTGTATTAAAACTCTGTTGATTGGTCAACCGAGATACGTCAAAATCGAGTTTTTGCCATTGTATATTATAATAAAGTAAGCACTCTACATTGTGTTTTAGTGCTCGTTCACACTAAACTAAATTGTGTATCGAATAATAAAACTTTCTTATCCAACAGGATCAGTAAAAGCTTGGGTTTTTATCCGGTTGTTTTTAACTGTTAAGTTTTTTCGGCATGCATTGCATATTTTCCTGGGGGGGGGAAGCAAAGGCAGTATCTCTAATTAAAGGCAATTTTATGGTATTGCCAGTCTTCCCAAAAAAAATTTGAACCTATACTACCATAAAGACTGCTAAAAGTTAGTTTGATGACAACGAGAGTAATGGGTAGGCCTTACATTGATTAATACTCCGATATAAACTTGTATTTTGATTAGTGGAAAATATAAACATTTTATTGGAATGAAATCTAAATCAAACAGTAAGGTACTCCCTTTGCTTTTTTGATAATCTCAAACTTTCTATAACTTCGACGTCTGAGAGTCAACTAAGTACATACCGGAGAATAAAGTATTCAGCCAATGAATATAAATGTACACATGATTAAAGCCTTGTTCTTCAATTGATATACGGAATTCAAAAATAAGCGGTATTTAAACCTTTCGAGCCGTCCTGCGCGTAGCTGGCTTGGCCAATAACGCGAGAGCATCTTTGATAGTGCTTGATATGGTAGTAACCATCTATATGGGAAAATAAGAACTAGAACTATTTAACCTTGTGTCAATCTATATTTTCTTTTTTCTTTTCTTTCTCAAATATAATAATATATTCATCATGGTTGATAAGTAAGTTATATTTCATACATGGTGCTACCGATAACTAACGCGTAACATTCAATTGTACTTTGACAGGAAGATTCTTTTGCTCGGATCCGGTTTTGTCGCTGCCCCTTGTGTCGAATACCTCGTACGTAAGTCTGAGAATAAGGTCACTATTGGTAAGTACACGCATACCTACTTGAGGAGGATTGAAATCTGATCTTTATGGGCAATACTAGCCAGTAGAAGACTTGAGAATGCTCAAGCCTTGGCTAAGCAATTCCCTGGTACTGTTGCTGTCTCTTGTGACATTACCAACGAGGATGCCATTGAAAAATTGGTTTCTGAACATGACGTTGCTATCAGGTACGTGAGAAAGACGCGTTTATGCACTTTGATTAATGTATTTTCTAGTTTGATCCCTTACATTTATCATGCCAAGGTCATCAAAGCTGCTGTCAAGCACAAGAAGCACGTAGTTACCACTTCCTATGTTTCCCCTGCCATGATGGAATACGATCAGGCGTAAGTATTGATAATCTTTCATCTTGTCTATATACAGCTAGATGAAAATAGGACAAAGTTGTTAACGATTCTTTTCTTTTTTTTAAAAAAAAACAAAAACAAAAACAAAACAAATAGTGCTAAAGATGCTGGCATCACTGTGATGAACGAAATCGGTCTTGATCCCGGAATTGATCATCTTTACGCTGTAAAGACCATTGAAGAAGTTCACAAAGAAGGTGGAAAGGTTAGATTATCAATCACTTTAAATATTACTTGATATGGAGAATTAAAGCCCGATCTTATAGCTTAAAGAGTTCATCTCTTTCTGTGGTGGTCTTCCTGCTCCCGAGGATTCCAACAACCCTTTCGGTTACAAGTTCTCTTGGTCTGCTCGTGGTGTCTTGTTAGCCTTGAAGAACACTGCCAAGTACCTTGAAAAGGGTAAGGTTGTTGAAGTTTCAGGCACTGCACTCATGGATTCCGCAAAGAAATTGAACACTGGTTATCCTGGTTTTGCATTCGTTGGTTATGGTAACCGTGATTCTACTCCCTATGACAAGCGCTACAACATTCCTGAAGCTGAGACCATTATCCGTGGTACTATGCGTTACGATGGTTTCTGTCAATTCGTTAAGGCCCTTGTTATCCTTGGTTTCTTGAGTGAGGAAGAGGAAGCACATTTTGCTACTGATGCTCCCGAGATCACCTGGAGCCAAGCTGTTGCAAAGACAGTTGGTCTCAATGAAACCTCTGAAGAAGCTTTGAAGGCTGCTATCATTAAAAATGTGATCTTGATAACAACGACCAAAAGGATCAAATCTTAGATGGTATGCGTTGGTTAGGCTTCTTCTCCAACACCAATGTCCATCGTCGCGGCTCTTTGCTTGATACTCTTTGCGCTACTCTTGAAGACAAGATGCAATATGGCCAAAATGAACGCGATTTGGTCTTTTTGCAACACCGTTTCGAAATTGAACTCAAGGATGGATCTCATCAAACTCGTACTTCTACTTTGCTTGAATACGGTAAGGTCGGTGGCTATTCTGCCATGGCTAAAACCGTTGGTGTTCCCTGTGGTATTGCTACTCAACTTATTTTAGACGGCAAGTTGACTGCCACAGGTGTCCTTGCCCCCATGTCCAATGAAATTAATGCACCTATCATGGAATTATTGGAGCAAGAAGGCATTGGCATGGTTGAAAAAATCTTGTAATATAAACACTTTTAATAAAAGCACTACTTCTATACATACCAAATACCGTCGGGATGTAATTGGATAATCTTACAGCCGTTCATTTCCTTTCCCCGCTTCTTTCCAGTGATATAAAAGCAAATTTTTTTCAAAAAAGAAACTTTCTTCCTTTCTCTTTTGTTTCTACACATATCGACAATGTTCTTGCCTCGTTCTGCTTCATTTGCCATCAAGTCTAGCGCCTTGACTGCTGCTAAGGTATATATCTTCAACTAAAAAAAAAAAATCTCGAGCACTACATTCGATTGTTTTCAAATAAACCATGTAATTGACTTTTCGATATAGGTCAACTCCATTCGTTCTATCACTACTGCTACACCCAGTATTACTCAAGCCTTCAATGCAAGCAAGAACGAAAATGTAAGATTCATATACAATGACAATAGAAAAAGCGGGGTAACATTAACATGATAAAACCAGGGCAATTACAAAGTCACTTTGATTCCTGGTGATGGTATTGGTCCCGAGATTTCTCGTTCTGTCAAGCAAATCTTTGCTGCTGCCAAGACACCTATTGAATGGGAGGAAGTCGATGTCACTCCTATCATCAAGGATGGTAAGACTGCTATCCCTGATGCTGCCATTCAAAGTGTCCGTAGCAGTACCGTTGCTCTTAAGGGTCCTCTTGCTACACCTATTGGTAAGGGTCATGTTTCCCTTAATTTGACTCTCCGTCGTACCTTCAACCTTTATGCCAATGTCCGTCCTTGTCGTTCAGTTGTTGGTTTCAAGACACCTTACGATAATGTCGACACTGTCTTGATCCGTGAAAACACTGAAGGTGAATACTCTGGTATTGAACACGAAGTTGTTGATGGCGTCGTTCAATCTATCAAGTTGATCACTCGTGAAGCTTCTGAACGTGTTGCTCGTTACGCTTTCACCTATGCCGAATCAATTGGTAGAGATCGCGTTACTGCCGTCCACAAGGCCAACATCATGTATGTTAGTTTGTTCAAGGGTGGTTGCATAGAACTAACTTTCTTTTTTATATATATCTTAGGAAATTGGCTGATGGTCTCTTCTTGGATGTCTGTAAGCAAGTTTCCAAGGATTTCCCCAACATTCAATTCAACGATGTTCTCTTGGATCGTGCCTGTCTTCACGTAAGTACCATGTCTGCGAATATATGTATATATATATATAAAAGAATATTAAACCGACTCTTGCTCTAATAGATTACTTCTGACCCCTCTATCTACGCTGACACCGTTATGGTTATGCCCAACTTGTACGGTGATATCTTGTCTGATATGAGTGCTGGTTTGATCGGTGGTCTTGGTTTGACTCCTTCCGGTAACATTGGTCGTGATGCCTCTATCTTTGAAGCCGTCCATGGTACTGCTCCTGATATTGCTGGTCAAGATAAGGCTAACAGCACAGCTCTTTTGCTTTCCGGTATTATGATGTTGAGACACATGCGTTTGAACGAACAAGCTGCCAATATCGAGCAAGCTGTTTTCAATACCATTGCTGAAGGCAAGGCTTTGACCGCTGATTTGGGTGGAAAGAGTACTCTTTCTGAATACACTGCTGCTGTTATTTCCAAATTGTAAATACTTTTTAATCCCACAGTACTACTATCTTGCAATAAATAGATATATATACACACACATACACACAAAAGGCTATACACATTATGTGTTTTTGATTATATAAATGCAAGTAATATGCACATTGGATCGTTGCCACACCACCTATTATCGTAATGCTACTGTAATTCTCGGTAGATACAAGTATATTAACACAGTTTATGTATACTTCTATTGCGCAACAAACGGTGTAAACAACATGCTAAATTAGACACATAGAATCAGGAATATGTTTTGATGTATATAAGATTATTCTAGATGTTAATTGTACAAAAAGAGTCAAAAAAAAACTAAAAGGAACATACTTTACCATAAGCTAGACTCTAGAATGTAAAACTGTAATCAACCTTTCTTTGATTGCAAAGTATATCATGCTTCATTGTTGACACCAAAAGTGATATTGTGATTGGCGATCACAATTGAACGACAAAAAAGATCAAGTATTCTAGCCAACCTATTATGATGATATGACATTATGCATTCGCTTTTATTGGATTTCTGGGATTAAATAACTTTGCTCCTCCTCGAGTTCTTCTACTTCTTGCTTTCTGCAATCTACAAATAATACCAAAGCTCGTTAAGAATCCAAATGTAAAAACAATTCTCACCTTTTATTGACAAAAAACGAATCGATAAACAAATAGTATTTCAACGAGTTTAATAGGACATCAAATGGTGCTAAAAATTGGTGCTCTTCTGAAATCGACCATTTTCAGTGTACGTACAGCTCTAGACAGGATCCAGTTCAATATCGCATCTGAAAGTCAACCACATATTCGTAATTAATCACCGATTTTACCCAAATCATTGCTTAATTAAAAACTTCAGCATATATTCTAGTTTAACGATTAGCCATAAATATACGCATTTCATGTTGCCTAGATTTAATGATCATTAGATTTCTTGACTGATCTCGGTTCAATGCAGCATTAGAAGACTAACTCACGCTTACAAAGACTATCCAACTCTACTCAAACTATCATTTAACTGCAGTTTGATCAGTATATTATGCTCATCGATAATTCGCTGCGAATTGTATATTATGGTCTAATAATAAGCACTGTTACGCATAGTAAGAGATGCTTACCTGATCTGTACGCGTTCTAGCTGTCAAAAACGTGCGAATACCAGAGACTCTCTGTTAATTGGAGAAATGTGTCTGTATTATGAGTAGAAATCTCATTGGCAACGGCGAAATGACAGATATCACCAACAATCAGCTTTATTACAACTACTTCTTAAACAAAAGCAAGCAAGTATATCACTACAAGAAAGTATATAACGCAAAATACCATCTACAATCCAGACTTTCTAATCTTTTTGACTTTTTTACCGCCTTTCTTTTGAAAATCACGCCAGCTGTTTACACGTGTATCGCGAGAAGCCTCCCATTGCTTAGCATCTTCTTGCTTTCGTTTTCTTTCATTCACTACTTGTTCTGCCTTTCTCTTTTCGGCACCTTCTGCTTCCATTTCCTTCTTCATTTGGCGGCGCTTACGTAGCTCCATTTCGATCAATATTTCCTTCATCTTTTCTTTGACCTGTGTCTGACCTTGGCTTGTTTGCAGATAGGGATATTCTTTTTCATCCACAATTGTTATAGAATCCAAAGATGCTTTTAATCGTGGAGCACCTCCTTCTGTATTTTCAGTCATGATTGGTGCATTGACAATTACTTCAGTTTTTACCTTGTGGCCATTCTCACGTAGCACTTCTACGCGAGCTTCTTCAATGACTGTTAATAAAAATTTTAGACGAGCTTCATCAGTCAATTCAGACTCGGCTTTCTTTAACAATGCAAAAGCATCTTGCGCACGTTCATGTTTGACTTTATCTGGATGAATCATTAAACTTTTTTTGCGATAGGCCATTTTGATTGTCTTGGGATCAGGTTTGCTGTAAGGTAATTCAAGTATAGCAAAAGGATCTAGTTTAAAACAAGCCAAAACTCTTTCGATTTCTACGTGTTTTTCTGTTTGCGAGAAATATTTATCGAGATCTTCTTCAGTTGCGTTAGTGGACATGTTGTAAAGTTGATTAACTTTTGTGGATGCCAAATGGAACAGCTTTTAAATTGACTGCAATACGGTACTTGAATCATTCATATCTGTGATTGGATGACGTTATTTAAATAATTTATGCTGCTGCAATCACTCGAGTCAAAACTTTTTTTTCCATTTACTTTCATTCAAGCACAACTGTTAGATTTTTTTTTTTTAGGATTCTTTCTTTAAAATTTAGACATGAATAGCTACTCAAAAGAGGTTAATTTTATCTAATAAGTATTCAGTTTGCTCCTCATACAGACCAATAATCTATTTTTTCCAAAATCTGAGAGCTCTATTTCTCTCGGAGATATTGTTAGTAATATCGTTAAGCGGCATTAGTAAACTATGCTAAAGAAAAAAAGAGGGATATGAAGAAGAGATAGTTTACATTTTATTTTGTTTTCTTTAAAAAAAAACTGTATTTTCACTTATTGTGCATGACTGTATTAGCTATGATTGCGTGTTTGAAAACTGGAATAAAGCCATTGCCGTCATATATATATATATATTGTGAGCCGTAGGTAAAGGATACGATTGTGTAGGTATATCAATATAAGATTGCCTGTTTAATATAATTTGTTTCATTTTTTATTTCAGGAAGATATATGCTGTCAAATTTACGCGTGTTTGGTTATATAAGTTGGCGAAGCTTATAAATGGGGTAGCCAATTTGCGCTACTTGGATATTTTTGTTCGGTTGTAGCATTCAAGCAAGAGTAAACTACAAGTGTAATCGATAAACCTAGTGGAGCCAACATTGGAAGGAAGACTATTAAAAGAAATACGATAGCTGGTACTTTACGATCTAGGTGGTACAGTCGGTTTTCCAAGTATTCCCATAATACCCAACCCAAGCATCCCAGCACCACGACAAATACTGAAACTGTGCTTAGAATCAATAACAATGTGTTATTTCTGTTGATGTAAATCAATAAAGAGGCGATTAAAAATATTGGTATAGATAGGAGAACACCTAGTAATATACGTGAAGAACGATGTCGAAAAACCCGGTAAACACACAAGCGCAGTTTTAGAAATAACAATGTTCTATTGATATTTTGATAGGTTATCACTTCGTTTTTAGGTATACATACAATAGGTTTAACATGATAGGCTGGCCTGAACGATACATTAATTACAGTGCATAGTAGCATATAACTTGTATACATCGATAAAACGTCCATTGTGTGTACTGATTCTACATTTTGTAAGCGCATACAGGATATCAATATTGTTGAAGTACACTGCAAGACACCAAATAAGCAACCCATATGGCTTTTTATAGAAAAAATTTTGTCCAAGTCAGGATCACTAATATAATTTTCATTTGGTAGAGTCTGTAGATTAAGGTCTTGCCATTCCATGATTTTTTCCGGCCAGTATTGCGGAATCCATATAATTGATTCTACTTCAGTGCTGTATTTATAATCTTCAGCAGCAAGGAGCCTTTTGTTTAATTTGTCATTGTTGGTTTGATCATTACCGATGGTTATAATGTATTCTTTTCCGCTATCGTACCGCACATTTCCGCCGGAGAGACCATAGCCGGTGTAATATGTTGCAGAGGACAATAAGCGGATATATTTGTATGGAAAACCCAAACACATGCCTCTTATTAAATCACGTAGAGCTCTTCCAGCATCACTAACAATACCTATAGGGCAGATTAGCAGCATCGCCAACCCATGTCCATAAACGCTCCAACTGGGAGTACCAATATTGTATCCACTTTTTTCCTTCTTCCATTGCTCGTTTATGCCAAGTAGCACAATAGTAACAAGATTGGAGATAATCGTAGTTAGCAATGTAGCGACATTTCTTTCATATGCTATATCCATGTTGTATGTAATGATAATAAAAGGAAGAACCAACAACAACAGTTGCTTATATATATACTTAGATTATGAGCCACACAGGATAAAGGGCTAGTTTTGATTACTTTGTTTTCAAGAACATCTTTTTTTGCTGCACTTTTCATTGATCTAACGGCATGGCTTTACTTGAATAATATTATGGCTGTAGACAATGGAAGTAGCCTGCATTTAATTAACACAAAACATTCTGACTAACTGTATACTTGAGATTGGAGTGTATTCAAAAGATCTGGCAAGGCTTATATTGTTTGTATATTCATTACTTGTATTACAACATGCTGGGCTGTTAACTAGAAGAGAGTAATATACAGAGCATATACACAAAAAGAAACCGATAATTATTTAGTTAAATGGTATAATACAAGTGGATAACTCATCAATAATGCGATTCAAGCAAATAGATGCATAATCGTCATTTGACAAGGATAAGTATGATTTCGGTTATATTATAGAGATTGACAGGTTTCATGAAACGCTTAAGAGTACTGTAAATTTGTAACAAATAAATAAGAATGGGCCATCTATTCATTATTGAATTGTGCGTCAGCTATATCCAGCAGGTCAACAGTTTCGTCTCTCCTATTACAGCATAATACTTTTTAAATCACCCTCTGAATATATCGTATATAGTGTATAATTAGATATCTTTCTTTTTTTCTTCAATTAATCCAAAAAGTCATGTATTTTGTTACTTCGTGTTCGCTTGAGACCAAAATCATCCCTTTCTCCACCTGGGCCTTCCATCGGCAAAAAGTGCCATCATGGAATATAAAGTTCTGGTCATGTTCTCGTGTGAGTTTATAGAGCTAGAGGAGGAGTTTATTTTTTTCCATGTTCAACCAATGGACCCAAATATTCAACCCACAAACCGTTCCGTAACATCATAATAGAACCCGATCTAAAATCGAAGGTAAGCAATCAAAAAAATAGAGGTGCTTAACAGATCCATAGGGCCTAAAGCTCGTTTTCTTATATGCATTCGTGATAACTTGTTTTGCTTATTGCTATAGCCAACGCTAAATAGTGAGTTCTCTACAGATCATAAAGATTTCTTCGAATCATATACTCCAGTAAACGCATGTTTTAAGGAGCAAGTGCTTTGAGTATGCCTTAATGAGGCTGAATAGTTTACAACCATATTCACAGTACTTCGTTATTATACCACTAATAAGTGAAGTCAGAGTATCAAGTTCTTTTGAAGTTTCCGCTTGTTTCTACTTAGTCTCAATAGCTAAAGCTTGAGTGAAACCATCGTGTTCTTTTCCTTTTTTTTTTTTCGTTTTTTCATGATATCTGGAAGTGCAATAGTTGAATGTGAATTTCATAGGCATCAGTATATTCTAAAACCGGAGTATGATTCTAATTCGATTTTGAAATGAAATCAATGGAATAATTTACCATTGGAACAATAAGGAGAAAAATGTATGCAATTGAGTAAATTAGTATAATCCAAGTTTGCACAAAGATTAGTATACAAAGATGTTCTAATCAAGCATTTCTTAAACTATAGCTGCCATATTTCCTCCAATATTATCAAATATAACTAGCCTTTTGATAATAATTCATAATATATTATATAGTATGAGCTATATACCTTTAACTTATACATTTCTGATTATTAACTATTACTTGGTCCACATATTATGGATCATGAACCTTTATCCTTAATACATGTCCAATGATTGCGTATGTAAATGTTTTAAGTGAATTAATTCCCTAAAGGGAATCAACAGTATATTGTTTTGACACTCAAAGGCACCATCAAGATATAAGGAGCGTAATTAATGATGTGAGTTAAAAAATACGCATGATAAGCCCCAACATGGGACTGATGGGTATAAAAGAGGTATTTTTTTTAACCTAAAGACTTCTTCATCTTAATAAAAGCGCTTGCCAGGCCTCTTTCTCTGTCATTATAAAACATCCATCTATCATAATGACAAAGTAAAACAGTAATTGAGGTTTCGCTCACCAGATGGTTCCCTAAAACAGTCCTCCAAACTTGGTCTACGATTCCACCGCAATACTGACATACTATACATATACCTCCTTTTTGTTTCCAGTTATGTATACCAGCTGGTAGTGATTATCCTTGACTATTAGGTGTTATCTCTAGTCCTTTCAGTGATGCAGCTCAATCCGCCTTGAAGAACAATAATATCATTAGTCAAGTGCATCGAAAGTCTATCCTGGAGACTACATCTATCAAGTGTACCAATGTCCTCTTTCACATTACAAAGAAGCCTTGATGTGCGTTCTGGAAATCCAAGGTCAACTTTAAAACCAAAAACATATGGTACAATATAATTAATAATAAAGCCAATACCAATATGCGGATGCACTCTATACTGTCAGACGAATTAGAATCTGCTCTTTTCCAAATCTGTTCGTCCATCATCTTCATTCATCATACCATATATTAGATACCTGTCAAATAAGGAACCATGTTCCTACTTTCAATTTCCCTTTAGATTAGATTTTTCAAATCTAATCCAGGATATCCAGTATTGGATATCTACCACTGTAAACAGCTCATTATCTCATTCATTCTGTTACTTTATTAAGCAGCTAGTATATCTATTCACAATAAACAGTGAGAAGCTTCCATTGAACAAGCTTAACCAATTTATAAAAGTGAACTAAAAAGATAATTACTTTGCAGAGATAAGCTTTAGCGTATATAATTCAAGATGCTTGTAATAATATGCTCGCAAATGGCTCATAAAGCTTTTAAAAGCACCTCATGTATGTTTGCTTCAAGTCAAATTTACTTATTACTTTAGACCCATTTTTTTTTCAAATTATATGCGAATAATTTCTGAAAATACGTAGACAACTTTAACCTTTAAAAATGGGGATTAGGTATCTATATTACCTTTTTTTTTTTACAGTAGAAAAAAAAAAAAGTTAGTAATCTTTTATTGGACAGCTGTGAATAAATTATATGAGTTAAACTTGTAGCCCAGATCCAATTAATGACCCTGATTCGTTTTTAATTAAAACCCCTCTGGTCCGTTTCAGATTCGCTCTTTGGGATTTGGAAGCTCAACGCGCTTTCATATAGTAAAAACGTGCTAATTGATACAAGGTCATTTAATGGAGTTTGTACATATTTTAATTGTGCATCGAATGTTGCAAAAATTACGTCAACTTTAATATCAAAAAGTTTGGTTTCTTACAAGATCCTTTACGATTCCTTATGAATAACAAGCTCTCTCCAGCAATTACAAGACCTATAATCGTGACCGTTATTGTGAGCGTGGAGTATTTAACTGCAAAATTTTTTCCCAAACCTCTCTTTTCCTTTTCCCTTTGTCTGTTTTCAATAGAATCTTGTTAACGTAGAAAAAGAGACTCATCTGGTCGCAATCTATATACTTTTTCTCTTTTCAAAACATATACTATATATTGAAACCAACCTTTTTTATTCTCCCCTTTTCTTTAATACTGTATATACTGCACATATCAACCACTTTATATATAACTTCCCATGTCTAGCGGCACAAATGGTAAGCTCTATTTTCTTAATTCATTGAAAAATATACACTTGTTTCCAAATCAAGGGCCTAAACATGTCGGCTACGGCATTTTATTGAACTCTCTTACTTTCTCTCCCTCTTTTCTTGTAAAACAAAAGAAAAAACCTGCTTAAATTCAGTGAAACCAAGTGAATTACTTGTAAGAAACACCAAGTGTATGATAAAGCTTTATTGTATGCTTTCTGTTTGATTATGCTATTATCTTTTTTTCAATTTTCACCTGATGAAATCCTAAATCTAAATAACCTGATTAAGAGAAACAGCCGCTACATATACTGTTATCAAACAATCTTTCAAAAAGCTGTATACAAGCACACCAAACCAAAGAAAAAGAGGGAAGAAACGAGAATGAAATACGTGTTTTATTTTTTAAACTTGCATTACGTTAAATGATAAAAAGACTTATATTGGTTTACTTCAGCAGAAATGAATCCGATAAATGGTGTGAAACCAATGGCAGATGTAATAGGTGCGTGAGGGTTTTAACCAGCTATACATGTTTGTGCGCACTTTCATGCGTCCATCGTAAATGATTCTTATTACCATTGGTATTAACGCGACTTTATATTATAGAAACTTCAGTGATTGAATCAAATCAACAAGGTAAAATATATATATATAAACCATTTATTGAACCATTCTAACGCCTCTTAGTCACAACGATGTTAAAAGAAGGTCTCAAATCCATTATTGAATTTCAGGATTATCTTGGTTTATTAACCAAGATGAATGAATTTCAACCAATTTATCTTGAACCTCTTATGAAAACCGTTGATCCAGAAATTTTGAACAAGTGAGTTGCTTCTCCTACCTGCTATGACCCGTACTTATTATCTTGAATAGCATTGGAAAATCGCAAGAGTTTGGCAAAGTATTAAAACAAATATTGGAACAAGCTGCCAATGCTTGGTCTGAAGAATCATTACTGGCTATACTCAAGGTATGCCTATACACCTTTCAATCAGAAACATGACTGATAATCTCGTTTTTGTAGGCGTTAGAGTACATTCCTTTTGATGTAGATGTTTTAATTAAAAACAGTCTGGGTTTTGGAGTTAAAGATGTTAAAAAGACTGCAATTACTAAAGCCAACGCGCAACTTGTCAGTATTACAAGCACTATTATTGATAAATGGAAAAATTTACATAAAAGAACTACTCTCAATGCTAATGGAAAACGTGATAGTCCTGATAGATGTAAGTCTACCTTATCAGTAGTTGTAAAGATACTGACACGCGCCTTTTTTTTTTTTTTTTTTTTTATAAATATCAGCATCCGATTCTCCGCCTTCTTTATCACCAACAGGCCCTGAACCTGCAAAGAAACCTTTCAGACTTGCTATTCAAAAAGATCCTCCAGCAAGACCTAGAGCAATTGCTGATCCAAACTTCTTCTCTTCTCTAAGAGAAACCAAAAAATATCCAAGTACTCGTCCTATTTATCATGTGGACCGAATCCTTGAAGATCTTAATACTAAAACTGATAAGACTGAGAAAGGCACTGCTGCTAGTATGCTAAATGCAGGCCCATCTTATCCAAACGCACTTCATTCCAGTACTCCTACTACTCCAGCTGTTGAAGAAGCTGCTATCACATCTGTCAATCCTTCTTCCAGTAATAGAAGAAGGGTTCGATTCAAGGACAATTTGGTTGAAATTAGAGAGTATGAGAAAAACCCTGAGGAGTGGAGAAGTTTTGTAAGTAACAGACGGCCAAGGCACTTCTTTTACCAAGTTTGACTGATGTTTTTGGCCCATGTAGGATGAAATCGATGATAAAGGAAACCCCCTTGATATTAATGCTAATAAATCACCTAATCGCATACCTCAAATCGCCTGGTATCCACCTCAAGAAGTCAAGTTTGACATTGAAGCCAATCAAAATTTGGTTTTACCTAAAGCTATCCGCAGTCCAGAGGCAGTAGCTCAAGAAAAACGTGAAAAAACAGCTTTAGCTGCTATCTATACTAGCCCACAACATATCCCTCCTTCACCAGCAGAGCCAGACGAGGTGCCGAATCCTAATGCAGATGGTACAGTGCCTCAGATTCCATTGGTGGACACAGAATATCCTGTAATTACTCCCAGTGATCCATCACCACCCCCACCTAAAGTTGTAAATCAAAATATGATGACACCTGAAAACCTTAGTGCAGCTGCTGCCATAGCTGCTGCCATTTTACCTCAGCATCAGCAACAAGCCTATACTCAATCCACTTTGACCCCACCTTCTCTGCCTACACCAACAGCTTCAAACTATTACACACCTCCTCATACCTCGGCCTATACTCATCGTGTATCAGCGCCCGCACCCACACCTACACCCGCGCCCGCACCAACTGCCATTCCTACAGCGCCTGCTGCACAGCCTGGTCTCTCAAATCAAACAGTGGAAGCTATGCTCAAGAATAATCCTGGGTAAGTCATGTTGAATTCGCCTAGCCTTATGCATTGACTTATATATTTTTTTTCGATCTAGCATTATGCAATCCTTGAAACAATTGTCCTTTTTAGCCGCAGGCAATGGCTTGAGCACCACTCAATATCATCCAGAGCCTCAGCCTCAACCTCAAGTAAACTATCAGCAACCGTATATGCAACAGCAATACCAACCACCGGCACAGAATGTATGTATAGCAATTTCTATTTTGTCAACATGTAATATTTATTTCTTTTTTTTTTCTTCTAGGATTGGAATCGAGGAAATCTAAATAGAAATAACGAACCAAAACGTGGTCGTAAAAGTGGAAAGGGTCCTAAAGGTGGCCAAGGAAATATTGGACGCGGTCGTGGTCGTGGAGGAAACATCGGAGGCGGCGGTCCTATTCGATCATATGAAAATCGAAACTCTACGCGTTGTAGCTTTTTCCGGTCTCCTGAAGGTTGCCGTAACGGCGATCAGTGTCACTTTAGTCACGAATAATGAAACGGCCTACTAGCCCGACATTATTAATGCTTGTTATATACTCTAGAAACATACTTTTTAACTCCCTCACCCAACGAATACGCACCTCACAACTTCACATAATGTAACACTATTAACGAAAAGTAACATTGAATTATTGTAGGTCATTATCTTGCATTTTCTCTACCAAAACCACTCCCCCTCCCCCTCTCCCCCCCTTTACCCACCTCTTTTTTATTGTTACGTTCTGTACTTTATATAACAGAAGTAACTGCACGATAATAAAATGTTATATGATCTGCATATCAAAATATTTGATAATCAATTTGCTATTATTAACTTAAATGTGGCAGGAAAAGAACATCAATACTGTGTGTAGTTGACTAATAGTAGCTATTTAGCAATAATAAAGCTGCTTTATTGTTTTTAAATAGTTGAGAGTTCATGGGATACAGTAATTTATTTGTAACATGTACAATTGATCCGAAACAATGGGTAGATTGTGATTAATCGAGAGATCCATTGTATATTAGGTCTAATAGATTAACTGAAATGTATGTCATTTACAGGTCAGGTATTGAAGTATAAAATACGCTAATTGTATTGTAGCTAAGCAATGTTCCTAGCAGATTTTATAGCTCTTTCTGAATCAATATTATTTGCCAGATGTAATATTAAAACGAGATCCATGAAAAGATCTATTGATTATTAGCCAAAATTATAAAGGTGCATCATTTACAGATCAATACTGAGTAATCTTATACGGCAACTGTGCTGTAGTTAAATAGTAGCTTTGATAAATTTAGTAATTTGCTTTAATCAAAAAGAGTTAATCAAATGTGACATTTGAGCGAAATCGATCGAGAGATCTGGGCTAATTGCAGCAAAACTAATTAAAGCACGTATAAACCTTTACATGATCTTTTTACTGATCAAAAGTGTAAACTTTACAAATACAGTTATTATACTGTTTGCAGAGCAGTAATTCTAAGGTGGTTTATTATTGATACATATCAAGTATTAAAATGCAGTAGTAGTATAATTATTATTGTGTCTAATTATGAGAATATTAGGGTCTATGTAATGTAATGTAATATGATCACCATGGCTATGTGTACCTTGGATAAACTATCTATCTCAAATAGATAGATTAAACCTTGATCAATGGATTCCAGCCTGCTCTCATAACACGCAGAGCTAGACAAAGCAAACCACCCACAACCATCAATAGACCACTCCATACAGCGGCATACACGTAGTTTGGAGGTGTTGTACGATTGATAATGGCAGAAGCAATGGGTGTACCAAACAAGTAACCAAATGTGTTTGTAAAGTATAGCAAGCCATTAGCAGCTGCAATATTATCATATCCAGCAACTTGTGGCATCGATGCAGGGAAGAGGGTGAGATGACCGCCACCAAAGAAACCATACAAAACAGCAAATACCCAAATGGCGGCCTCAGTGCGAGCATTGGTCCAGATAGCAAGACTCATGATACCTGCTAGAAAAGTACAAACGAACAGACCATTGATACGACCAATGCGATCACTGGTGAATCCGTTGGCTAATTTTGAGACTGCATTGATTGCAGACATGATAGCAGACAAGTTGGTGCCAACCCAGGGATTCAAATTCAAGAATCTTGCATATGCTATATCAGAAAGTCAATATAATGGATAAATAAATAGAGGCATATATATATATATATATACTTTACAAGGCAAGAGGAAAGAAGGCACTAAGTAACCAAATGTTGTGACAAATCCAACCGCCAACATGATATTGAATTGCGAGTTTTTGAGCAGCTCTTTTTGCTTAGTAAACATCTCACGTAAACCTTCGTTATTTGCATCCTGCTTTGATTGCTTTGCCAACTGAGCAGGGGATTGTTTAACCAGAATAGTGGCCAAAGCCAAGAAAAAGAAGCAAATGAATCCTGCAATACGAAGTGCCCAACGATAGCCTAAGCTGAGAATAGCAGCCTGGCAGATGTTGGAGATAATAAGACCGCCAACACCTGATCCGCACATTGTGAGACCAACAGCGGATCCACGACGACTAGAAAACCATTCTTGAGGAGCACCGATACAAGGAAACCAGACAAATGAAGCTCCAAGGCCAAACATAACACCTTGGGTCAAATACAAGTGCCAGATCTAAAAAAAAAAAAAAAAAAAAAAATGCGTTCATGAGCACTGAGTTACTTTTTGCGGTGGGGTGTTTTTTTTGTCCTACCTGATGGCTGATGCTTGCTAACATCAAGGCAAGGGGACACAAGATGGTAGCGATGGCCAACATTTTAGTGTACCCCAACTTTCGAACAACCCATTCATTTACAGGCCCAAGCCAGAAATACAAGGCAATACATATAGAGCCAATCCACGACAATTGATTCATTTGACCAACATATACATTCTCATTGTAATTACGCAAAAATAAGCCCCAAGAATAATTGACACCGTATCTGTTCAATAAGCAGGTTAATGCACTTGTTTTTATCTTGAAATAATTCTGATTCATCTTACATAGCAAACATGCCCTGCGTTAAGAAAGACATACAATGAGTTATTAAAATGGCATTTTGGTAGCTTCTCTTGATTTACTTACACAAAAAGAACCAAAAACAACCATCCACGCAGCTCTACCGCCATCGGGTGCATCTATCACACCAACTTCTCCCAGTTTGCTTTCTGAAGGCAACGTAGAAACAGCTTCTACACCAATCTCTTCCTTATGAAGACTATTTTGATCTTTTTGCACTTCTATTTTTTCTGTCATTTTGATTTAGAACAAGGAAGAAGAGATAGATAGATCATCAGGTACTTTTTTTTTCATAAAAAAATAGATCTTTTTTGAAGTTCCGAAGCTTTTCTATCCTTCGGGAAGCGTATAGTTTTCCATATGTTTCGTGTTGTAAAAACATGTACTGTTTTGTTGTGCCCATAATAGATGATCGTATTAGCATATAGAGTCATATTTTGCATTGATCATTGCCTTTATGAAGCTATTACATGGACTATTCCAATGATTTAATGTTCGGATGACTTAGGAGCGGCTTGCCTGTCACACTTTGAAAATCTATTACGGTGTCTTGCTTTGTTTCAAGGCATTCTTGAAATGCGGTTTCTTTTTTTTTTCTTTAAAAATAAAGAAAAAAAGGCGATGTTTACGTGAAAATCAGAATTAACTTTTCATTTTTTAAATGTATACAACAAGCTTACTTTAATATACATATCAATAAAGAGCTGCTCAAAGAAAGTGGGTCCACTTTGGGATGGATCTGAGTTCTCGGATGATAACGATTATCACTGAAACACTTTTTCATTTAACTGATTAAACTCCTCTTTGTTTTTTGATTTCCAGTATTATGCAAGAGTTATTTAATAACACCAAGTAATCGATTGAACTGGTGGCAAACACGTCGTATCATTCTAGTATGCCATATTGCATAAGCTATACGTTTAATGAATAAAATAATTATATGTTTCAAGCACTGGTTATTCTTCCAGAAGTGTAGCTGGTTACCCGAGTAGCAATATCTAAACTGACAGATCCACCCTTATCCGTAGAGATCGTATTCTATTACTGGAATATAAACTCATATTTTTTTCCAAAAACGTTTTCAGGTCGTTGTACTGCGCGCAGGGGCCTAGACCTTTTACTGGATGTAACAAAATAACTCTATAAAGTGACCGTAGTCGGCTCAGCTATTTATAACAAAAGTTAATCTATGGTAGTCTGTCGATCTGCGACATTTGCACACATGGAAAACCATAGCTAATAAGAATGATGAATTAATAGGCTTTTATCCTATTTTTTTTGTAGGGGATCCTATAATTGTATGCCATCTCTTTATAACGCCAATTAGCATGTACATTTTTTTTAAAAATTTTTATTGCTTTGTGAAGTAAACAGATCATTAAAATTCCACAGATTGAACTATCAAGTAATATCTCATCTCATTGGCTGTTCTCAATATATTAAGCCTCCGATATACAATAGAATTTCTCGTACACGCCTATCGCCTTGCCACTGATGTACACATTGAATTAAGATCATAGGCACGATCGCCTCTGGAGTTTTTCAAAATGAGACTTTATAAGGCGCATAACAAAGCGATTTTTTTTTAAAGAAAAAAAGAATTGAGTCCATTATATAATAATAAAAAAAAAAAGAAAGACATTTAAAAACACTGCTACGGCTTATTATTATTTTAATAGCTGAATCACAAAGACTTTATTACTTGGGATCTACCGATTTTATGCCGCAAACCAAGCGTAAATGTTTACGCATTATAAACCATATCTCTAAAATACCTTTGCTGCTACTAAAAAGTGCTCTAAAGTCACTATGAAATTTACTCCATTTATATCAGCGGACGGTGAATGAACAATATCACGAGATATTCTAGATTTAGAAGGAAGAAACTGGTAAAGAATTTTGATCATCTCTACAGTAGTGTGTAAGGTAACTCAGTAAATAGTATGAAAGTTTAATGTAGCCCTTAATAATGTAACGATCATTGAGCATTTAATTCAATCGAAGAAATTATCATTGATAGAAAAAAAAAATTAGAAATGCAGCCATAGAATAGTGCTTTGTATACGATAAAACCCAAAAAAAAATTGCCATTAAATATTACCATACATACTAAACTTGCACTATTAAAATGTCATGCCTCTCAAGTACTGCCTTTGTACCCTCCAAAAAAAGCGTTGTTTCAAAACATTCGGCCTAAGGGTATACCTTTACGAAAAATCCTGAAATCCACCTCATCTATATATTTCTCGATAGATTTCGAATGTGTGACTAGAAAGAAGTCCTGTATTCAACAGCTATTATTGGATTAAAATGGTATGATTAGATAATTTTTTAGATGTATGCTAGGAATACATATGCGTCCTGTGATATGATCGCTTGACCGATCCCGGTTTAATATCGCATTTGATGACAAATACAACCTTAGAATAAACTACAAGATCTGTTATAACTATTGTTCAAGTGCAATGCGGTCCATATACTGCATTGTGAGTAACTAATTGTTAAATCATGTAGATTTATAGAACCCGCAGCCGATCCCAGTTAAATGTCACATTTAACTAGCATTCCGTATTCAGATTGAATTACTTCATTTATAAAAATAATTAGGATGAAAGGATAGGCTTGGATAACTGAACTTGTTTCATTTTCGTTAGGAACGGTAAAGCCTCTCCCTTTTTTTTTTTTTACTGCTTTATGTCCTACACCCAGCAACTGAAACTTCAAATAAAAACTACGCTTAAATGAGCCATAAGTCCTCTTTCTGCTTTGTCATTAAAAACCATTATGTAATGCTTTAGTACATGTTCTAGCTTTCTGAGTGATATTCGCGAATCGCATTCAGAGCTGGCTTGTTGTGCAAACATCGGATTGTTCCGATTTTATTGAAAGTAGAGTACAGTCATGAGCTTTGGTTTTCGCGCGCGCAGATGGTATACTCTTTCTTGACAGGTGCAATATCAGCTCCTAAAACAAATTTGAAGCTTTTTTTTTTTTAAAAAAAAAATAACACAATTTGCGTATAATAAGCATGATGGTTTCTTTTGAATGATACACCCTTCATGTAAAAGCCTAACATTTTGAAAGACACAATTGTCCAGAACCATCAGTATTCAAGAAACGATGTTGCACAAGTTCAAGGAACGTGTATTCCCTGAAGGGTATCATCACACTCAAAAAATCTCTGTTTTTGCAGCAAAATCCACGCGCTCCATATTTCGGAATGATCGTAAAGTGATCGTAAAGCAGGGTATGATGGCACCAAAAAGTAGAACTACGTGTCTTTAAAACGTCTATTTTTTATTTATTTTTATTTTTACTGCCTACTAGCCGATCTTGTACAAATGAGAACTTTCTCATAACAGTGTTTCAGTATAGCTATCTGAGAATTCCGGGTTCACTGAATTCTGCACACTAATGTATAAGCTGATCAAACTTTATTGATGAGCCGTAATGATCTCATTACAGCTGGATCGACTTGACGCCCCCAAGATATAGTTTTTCATTTCTTTTTTTCTTTTTTTTTTAAAAAAAAAAATTGAAAATTTCTGATCATGAACAATGGAATCTTTACTAACGCGACTTATGCCCAGCTTACTGCATGCATATAAAATGAAACGGATGATGACTGTGTACAGACCTACAAATGATCTGTTCGGAAAAGACAGTGTTTTGGGGAAATGTGCATATAGAAGATCATCCGTCTTGTAGTCGATTCTAGATGCTAAATGTGAAACAGTTTACTTTTGGCTCAGTATTTATGCTTGGCATGACACTGACCAATATACTTTACTTTCCAGCTATCTCTTCTAAGCCCAAGAAGCTAAAATACAACTAAAGTGCTGCACATCCAGTTACACCAAAAAGGCTTATAGTGCATTGTCTTTGTGGACATTGATCGTTAATTAGTTAAAGGTGTGCCTTATTATTTGTATGACAGAACAAGTTCTTTTGGAAGTTTCATCAAATTCAGGACAGTAATGTGATTGAGCTCTTAGTACTGTGATACCCTTTACATATTTCATTTTGATAGTCATAATAGTAACTGATTAGAAAAAGAGAAAGATGGACCGGGATTCTCGTTTAAAAAAATCGTACGTCGTTTCACTAAAGCGCAAAGCATATTTTCTTTAGTGTATTACTATTGTTACCCTTGTTTAACCCTGCTTCTATGACAAGGACGCCGCCCTTTTTTCGTGATTATATATTATGTAAAACAGTAAAGCGGACCATCAATTCTATATTAACCTTCTATAACAAGCTTAGCTCGTAAAAAGAGCACAAGGGTAACATAATCGCCAAAGAATGGGAAACGTCAGAAGATAAAAAAAAAAATGATACGGTTGCGCTCTATAGTAATATTGCGGTTTCAAAAGAAGCAAGCCTTAAATAGAGGTAAAAAGACTTTTATAGACTAGCACTTATCTATCACTTATTACAACTTTCAAGGTCCCATGAAATCAAAATGTAAACTTATTTTTTTTTGCAACTCACTTTCAAATATACTTCAAGTAACTGAAACCAATGAAATTTTTGTGGAGATCTGCACCTTTTTACGTATCATATGGTGGGATTTTCAAACAAAATATCCACTTTGTATAGTGTCACCAACATTTATAAGGTTTTGTGTATCAGAGACACTAGGGAAAATAAAATGCTATTTACAAGGAATGTAAGCTTAATAAGAATAGTAATAATAATAATAATGATAAGAATAGTAAGGAAATGGGTTGGGTAATATAATACATAATGTGAAGGGGGGGGATATATCATACTTGAATAATGTACATAATAAAGGATTGTTAAAGTGAGTGTGTGTGTGTGTGTGTGTGTGAGTGTAAGGTGGGCATATAACTATCGTTAGACACTGACAAACAAGTTGATGGTATTCAAGTTGCCTCTGCTTTCAAAAGCCATTTGAACATCATCATCTGAATTAATAGTAATCAAATCGCCATCTTCATCTTGATATTTTAGGCGTAATACATCATTTGATTGCAAATTGGCCACCAAGCGAATTTTGCGCTCCACTTTTTCCATCAGTTCAAAATAAAGTATTTCGGTAGAACACATTATTACGTAGATACCATCATTATAGTTTAATTTCACCTTGAGCGATCCTGGCATAATAGGCGATTGAGGCACTGGTAGACGATTGGGGTCTGAAATATGAGACGAATTGGTACTAGCAGCTGTACGATAAGATGCATTACTATCTCGAACAGGTGAATCCAACGGTGAAGGCGGTGCTTGATATAAAGTACGTGAATTGAACGGTAGTTGAGGTGCATCTTCCCACTTGTGCCCTTGGTTATTGTGATGAATATTAGGACTACTTTGAGATCGAAGGCGCGGCATTTGCTGCTGCTGCTGTTGCTGCTGCTGCTGCTGTTGTTGTTGTTGATAGGCCGCCGCCGCTTGTGGTGATGGGAAAGGTGAAGCAGCGGAATGGGATTGACTGCGATTCATATGAGGCGGAGGCAATGGAAACTGTTTATATTCCTCTTCACCAAGCCCAGTAGACATAAACTTGGAAGCAATATCCGCTAATGGAGAACGCGTTGAACTGGTTGTACTAGACTGAGATGCTCGAGAAGAAGTCGTAGGTGAAGATGGACTGGACTGTGGAGGAGAAGCTGGATAGTAGTAATCAAAACTACTATGTGTATTCGCACTACTACTTGTGCGAGGAAGTGGACGTCCATTACTATTGTGTTTGATGTGATGATCTGCACTACCATTACGAGGCATCTTGGGTCTTCCAGAAATCGAGTTTAACAGGTGAGCTGATAAAGAGTTGGATCTTGATCGTTGTTCTTGTTCTTCTTCTTCATCATCCTCATCATCTGTACGAAGAGAGGGTGGTGGAGTTGGCTGTGCATATTTCATTGAAGCTAATTGAGTATTAGATACAGTGGATTTCTTAGGCGTTGTCTTTCTTTTGATAGTGGTTTCCCACAAGTTGACTTGTTCTTCATTACGGAATTTGAGAATGACGTTATGGACATCACCATCTTTCCAGTCAACACGCAAACACCAGTTACCTTCGCCTGCAGACAAGTTGCGTACTGAAATAATACGACTCATGACAATAAGGCCTTTGGGTTGTAAACTAGCTCTCCTCTTCTTTTTGATCGAAATACTGTTTGGTTTCGAATTCTTGTTCCTTGTAGCATCTTTACTTTCCTTGCATATCAACATGGTTCTTTCAAAAAAAAAGATAAACATTTCCTTGTCTGATTCATCTTCCTGTTGCATGATAAGTTTATCATGCAGCAAAAGAGCACCAAAACTATCAATTTGAGCGGTCCTTAACTCATCAATTCTACGTTTGAGATCATCCACCACCTTTATATTTTCGTGTTTTCTTTGAGTTTCATTGACCTTTTCTGTGACACGTTTGATAGATTCTAAACCTTCTTCCATATCTGTGTAATGAGGCCAATCGGGTTTGGTTGATTTGATCAGTTGATTCAAGAGCAAAGGATATTTGCAGATACGTTGGACTGGTTTAATGAGCATAGAAGGTAGCTCATAAGATGGGTTAAGAATACCCGCTAATTTCTGCAATTTAGGCGCTTCTTGAACCACTAAATCTTGAGCCGAGAAATAGTTGGAACAATAAGGTTCATAAACAGTAAATTGATCTTCCATTTGACTAAACAAAACACCAAAATTTTGCTCTTCTGCAGGCTTTTCACCAATTTCTTCGAGATAGATCAAGAACCGACGTTGAAAGTCGACAAGATCGTTGAGGTTACCGAACAGATAATGGATAGTATCTGGATTTAAAACTTCCTGGATTTGTAATTCACGCATATAATTCTAATTTTAAATCTTAGTTAAAAGGTTCGAGACATGTTCTATAGCAAAATTTACCTGTAAAACTTCTAAATCTTGCACATATTTACGTTCCGTTTCAAGCAGCTCATGAACTACCTTGTCTCTAGTATCTTTGGGTGCGTTCGCAGAGTTTCTGTTGTTCAAATCAAACGTAGAAATGATGCCCTTTTCTTCCAACAATTGCAATATCAAGTCAATTGTATTAACAACCTATAGTAAGCTTAGTACAAAAATTAGAGTGATATTAAAAAAAAAGTCACTTACTTTGACAAAACCATTGGTATTGTTCTTGTAAAGATCAGACAGAGTGAATACATCCTCTTCTTTGAAATTCAGTTGGTTGCGACATGCTACAATAAAGTGATATACGGTCTTTTTACATTCGTTCAATTGTTGGCTGCTACCAAAGTCCATTTTTAAAGGTTCAATAGGGTTTAAAGCATTAAACAAAGTAGCCAACGGCGCACCTCTTTGACAGAGCTCCCACAATTTTGTTAGTGGATCATTGGAGTTGGTACTATTGGTTGTTGAACTGGATTCGGTAGATATGATGGATGAGCCTGAAGAAGATTGAATCAAACAGAGATTTTCAAAGTCCAAATAATAAGTCATGCCCTCCACCAAAGACAGCTTATCTAATACAGAACGACATTTATGATACAATGATGTACCGCAAGAAGGTTTATTGGTGATGGATATAGATGGTATTGGCATGTCAATAGACGTTGAAGTCGTTGAACTGGATATAGTGGATATGGTACCTATTGAAGGCGACCTATTCTTTAGAGTCATGACTGTCATTCAAATTTATATATATATATATATAAAAAAAAAAAAAAAAAAAAAAAGAAACATAAAGGTACCAAAGCGCGCTCTTTTTATACTTTTTTATCTGTGAACCACAGGTGATCTTTTTAATAATGAACGGGTTATGAAACAGAGTGCTGTGTAACTTTTATTTTATTTTTTATTTCTGTTTCAATTGATAAACTGATAAACCAATGAAACAGAAAGGAATAATTGTTTGTAAGATATATCTAAATTGACTATACAGTATATCATTTCGTAATAGAATGAATTCATCTTTATCAATGTATTCATATTCATTCTTTCGAATATTGTTATACAATAGTCTTTTGGTAAAATATCCCAAGCAAAAAGTGACAGTCAAAGTGCCTAGACCAATGATATAGTTCGGTATAGGCAATTTACCCTTCTCAAATACATCCAATTCCATAGTATCCATCCCTCTTTCCAACTTTAATTTTTGCAAGTAATAACCAAATAAACCCCAACTACTTGAAGACAGGAAGAACTGAACACGGTGCAGCCATTTTTGCTGTTTGACGCGTCTTTTTTGTACTGCTTGTAAGGATTTGCAATCATGTTGGATATGAACAATCGGTATATCATATTCTATCACAGTAGCTAGCTCTTGGGGGTTTGATATACCTACTCCCAATACCATCTTTTGTTGTCTAATTCTTTGCTGGATTTGGCTCTCTTTCCATCGTGTTTGGGCCAACTTTATAATATTGGACAATTCCTTTGAATCGAGTGCTGATAGCCGAGAAAATATAATAAGGCTAGCTGGTATATCGAGCATGTAGTATATATTATGGTGCAAACAGAGATAGTAAATGAGAACAAAAAGAGCGAAAGAGAAGGAAAAGGTAAACATGTGAAAAAAAGGGAAAGCGAACCGAGAAACTCAGCACTAGACATGAAGTTGATTGGACAAAGTAAGAGCAGTATGATGGATATAATACTCATAGTATAATGCCTTTATTATGCTGCAAGTAAATAGCAGTAGTACTAGAAAAATTGATGTTCATTCCAAACATGAAATACTAATCAGACACAACATTAAAGCAAAGGTGGCCCCGCATTCTGGAATTGGGTGAATATATGTTCCAGGTGCTCATTGGCAAGTATCATTTACTGAGTATACTACAATTAAGCAAAAGCTCTACTCTATTAAGTATGTTCTTCCAAGTATGTACACAATTGATCAGATGCAACATTTGACCAAGGCCGGTCGAGTGATTTATTGGATCGCTAGATCTAGATTACGCTAGCCGTATATTATGTACTGCCAGACTTTGTAACATTATACTTTAGTTAAATAGTAATTCTATAAAATTCAAAGTTTTTCTTTTAAACATATGCTAGCCATCAACTGTGACATTGAACTGGAATCACTTAGAGGGGAATATAACGATAAAAATGGCTCAATTTCAGAAGAAAAGAAAAGCTCAGGGGTATATCCTAAAACCCAGGTTTCAGATATAGTTAACAGATATCATTCTCGAGACATAACATGTAACTCGTGTATCTTTATCGTAATAAAGATTATGCGCATGTAATCTTCATACATGCATATATTTATTTGATATAGTATACGTAAATTTTGATTGAATATCTAAAACACGTAAAAACATCTTTTATCAATGATAGCATGATAAATTAAACTATTTTAAATTTATCAGCTACGCTATTACTTTCTGAATAAACTTTGTTGATATATTCTGCATCTATTGGCAAGCGTTTGTTATGGGAAAATCGGACCAAAGTTCTAGTAAAAAACTCTGTACTCTTATTTTTTGTAAGGGAGCAAGCTCCGATTTTATTTTAAATCCTTATATCGTCGCAAAATTTTGTACTCTAGTTTAGTGGTCACCTGTATAATCACTGCTCATCGGGTAACAGCGAATCGAAATTGAGGAATTCTTCTAACAGCAGTAGTAATCGGCAGATCTTTGTATCACTTTTTTTTAGCGGTATTAAAAGTATTTCAATCAGAGGTATACTTTATCATGTAATCGCTGTTTATCCTCTTTTTAATGCAAGTAACCATGCTTTATTTATCGCTTTCAAGCTAACATGGACCAAGCAGCAGGAAAAAAAATAGATGGTAGTTATTGCCGGTTGATGATATAAATGACGTGCGCGTGCCTGAAGCTCTTCCAAGAGCTAAAAAAAAATTTGATTTACTTTTATCCGATCTTCGAATAATAAAAAGATTCCAATGCACAAGAATAAATTAAGATATGTGTATCATTAAAAGACGCACCGAATGGTGCAAAGGTGTTTTAATATTACGTTTAATTCATTGAGTTAACTTTGATAAGAGGCAAACTCGTGGATATAAATGTAATCATAGTAACTCCAAGTGCGCTATATATATATATAATAAAATAGATAACAAATATACTTGCATACACCCTAGTATATTGAGCTTAGCTTGTCTTAGATGGTATCCCTATGCTCGACGGAATAAAAAGTGATGTTTGCAAATGTGGGGCCAAGGGAATACCTTGCGACTTTTTTTTTTTTTTTTTTTTTTTTTTTTATTTTTTTTTTAGAAATATCTCATTTTCAACATCCCTACATTGCTCGACAGAGTCCAATTTAATGTTGCATCCGATGAATAGTGCAGGCTTAAAATGAATTACTTCAACTATTAAAGCCATTATTGACTAAAATGCAAAGAATCTATTATACATCGAGAACCATCAGTAAAATACATCTATTTAAGTCATAATATCTGTTTATCGCTAATTTTTTGACCAATCTCGGTCTAAATTTGCCTCTAATTAGTAGACCATACTCAAAATGAGTTACCACATCTGATAAAGACTTAATTTACCATCTATGTTTTGCACTTGTCTTTAAATCTATAAACATCACTATCCTACCAGTCTTTTTTTTTTTGAAACTGTTTAAAAGTCTCGAAATTTCTTGGATAGAAAAGCGTGGTAGGATGTTTCCCTATCGTATCAGCTATGTAGACAGAAGTAGAAAGAGTGGAGAAAAAGGAAGAATATCGGTTGCGTTTTCGCGCTTGCTGGCATACAAAAAGCTTAATTTTTTACTGGGGAAATAGGGTGACTCACTTGGGAACTCCAAGCTCTTTTTTTTTCTCCCACCTCAGAATAGCTTTTTACTTTTACATTTTCACATAATGTCAAATGGAAAAGATGAACCATTACCAACAAGAAAAGTTCACCCATTACCTTTCCAGTCCTTATATCAAGAAATAATATGGGGTAAAAGCAAAAAAGGAACTGGCACAAGTGCTTATTATTGAACGCGTTGTTAAAGAATAGCCAATCGAACTATTATTGCCGCTTCTGCAGCTGCAGTAGTTGGTGTGGTTTCTGGATATCCTGTAAGCATACACAAGAATTTAGCGTGCATAATATTTACTATTATCGTTTAGTTTGATTCGATCAAGACTAGACTGCAGACACAGCATTACGAGTCGATTAGTACTTGTATAACACAGACTTACCGAGAAGAAGGCGTGCGGGGGTTCTTTAGAGGTAAAGATATACGTGTAAAAGACACGCGTAGAGTACTAATGGGATTTGAATAGGTGTAATTCCTCCTTTAATTACTGTCAGTATCATCAAATCAATATCCTTTTCAGTCTATGAAAACACCAAAGTCTACTACAAGAAACACTATCCAAAATTGTTTGATCAAAATACCATGATATCAACTATGTCTATATCCACTTTTGCAGGTTCAGTCAGTGGCGCTTTCATCGCAACTCTCAGCTGCCCATTTGAGCTTGTCAAAGTACAAAAGCAACTAGAATACTTGCTACAAACAAGCAGTATATCAACAGGTGCAACTGTCATTCATATCCAACCCCAGAATGAAATGATTAAACCTACCATCATCAATAAAACAACTGTGGGTGCTGGACTACCTGTCACTCCCACATCCATTCCACCCATAATAGTCAAGAATCAAAACCATCAAAGGAAACAGCCTTATGCTTCAACTTCTAGTTGGTCTTCTGCTAGAGAAATATTGAAAAGGAAAGGCTTGACTGGTTTATATAGCGGCTTTAGTCTTCATCTAAGTAAGGGCTAAGCACTCCATTCAATTGAGTTTGATACTAATATGCGCATTTAGTTAGAGATACAATAGGTACTGGTGTCTATTTTGGCGGCTATGAAACTACGAAATATGTTTTGAATGGCAATCAAAATGGTGCCAATGCGGGTCCATTGACTCAATTCTTGGCTGGTGGCATCTGCGGTATTATGTGTTGGATCGTTGTATTCCCTTTAGATTTGGTCAAGACACTAATACAAAAAGAAATATTACTGCCAAACCCAACCTACAAAAGCGCAAAAGATTGCGTACGTGATATTTATTTCAAGAATGGCTTCAATGGATTCTATCGTGGTATCTCGGTCACTTTAATACGTGCTTTTCCTATCCATTCTTTAAACTTTTTAGTATACGAACAAACGCTATTACTCGTACGTCACTTATCTGGTAATGACGATGACCATCTAAGTAAATAAGTTGTATGTAGCTGTTTCTTTTGTATATAATAAATTGATTTACCGCCAAGGTAAAAAAAAAAAAAAAAAAACGCGAAGTTGTCAGACGATATACTTTTATACGATTGGACAACGGAGTTATGCAAGCATTTTGATTGGATGTCGGGATGATATGATGTAAAAGAAGTGCTTTTATTTCGGATATCCACAAAATAAACCTCAATTCATTTTAATGCAAAGATCATATAATAACATTGTAAACATAGATACAAAATACCTTGACATAGTCTGTATATGATTCATTTGAAATTTGAATGGTATAAAAAGCTTGTCATATTTGCCATCCATATTTTGTATTATCCTGGCCTTACTTTTGTTTTTTCATGTTTTGGTTTTGTACTCAAAAGCAAAACATTTATAAGAGGACTCCTAAAAAAACCTTAAAACACTCTACTGTGCATTTAATATGTTTGAATCAGTAACTGCACCTCAAATGCAGATTTTTTTTATAGTAAAAGGGTGCAATCAAACATTTTAGAAAGTTGAAGTAGAAGGTAGTCGTAATACTAAAACCAAACCTCCGCTTAAAGCGTGGTTGTGCAATCAAGACCTTTCATTTACCAGCCGCAAGATTTTTTTTTTCTTTTCTCTCAATTATGGAAATTCCAAAGCAACAGTTTCAACAAAAGCTTTCGGCTATTGAAGAGGCTATTAAAGAATGCGATGTTATCGCTATTGATACCGAGTTATCAGGTAAACTAAGCTAAACAACAACGAAACAATACGCGCATAAACAAACTGACCATTTTGTTATATAGGTCTTCATCGACCTTCTAATCCAGTAAGACTTTATTCCTTGAAAGATCGCTACAAAGAATACAAAGAAGCCACCGAACGATTCTTGATCATTCAATTTGGCATGTGCACTTTTAAATGGGATCAACCTTCAGGTCGCTATATAGCGAAACCTTTCAATTTTTATATCTTCCCTACCAGTATTACAGGCCAGGTACAGACCAACCGAGTGTTTATGACTCAGGCACAGGCCTTTGATTTCTTGACAAAACAGTCATTTGACTTTAACAAGTGGGTATATCAAGGTATTCCTTACTTGACTCGGGAAGAAGAGAAGGTCTTTATAGCTGAAGCTAGTAAGAAACTCAATGACGATATGCCGGATATTCCTGTAGATGACAAGGAACTCGAGTTTATGAAGGCTGCTAGAGCCAAGATTGAAGACTGGCTCAAAACACGTAAGCTGGATGATGAGAGTGAAGGTGTCAACATCGTAACGAAGAACGCGTATCAAAGAAGGCTGATTTATCAAGAAGCTAGAAAGTAGTTTGTTATTATGGATTTATATGTATTTAATGAGCTAATGCATATTTAGATTTGAAGGATTAACAGCTATAGGCATGCAGGGTTTTATCCGTATAGTTCAGTTGACAAAGAAACAAGAGCAAGAAAGAGCCAAAGAAAAGCAAGAAAAATTTGAAAAAGACTGTACGATAGCAGTTGGCTTTCGTAAAGTGATTGATATGATATCTGAATCAGGCAAGATCATTGTCGGTCATAATATGTTACTGGATATCTGCCATATGATCGCACAATTCGTTGAACCTTTGCCAGAGACACTACCTGAATTCAAGAAACTAGCACATCAAGTGTTTCCAAAGTAAATGAAAGCGTAAAAGTACTAGAAATTCAAACTAATCACCTTGATCAGTATGATAGATACCAAGCACATGTGTTCCTCAGAACCAGAATTGAGGGTAATAACTTGTCATCTATTCTCTTGAACAAAAAAAAAAAGAGAGAAAGAAAAGAAAAAGTAATAACCCAAAGGCTATTTAGTCTATTTTTGGTACATCAACTGCCTTGGAAACACTACGATTTGAAACCAGCAGAGAAGCCTTCAAAAATCCTCGCATCGATATGCACTCTGAGTTTCCTCGCTATTTGACAGAAATGGCTCATGAAGCAGGTTATGACGCTTATATGACAGGCACTGTGTTTCTCAAGCTCGTCTCTTACTTGGATAACCAGCGCAATCAAGAAAAATACGCAACTTTAGAAGCCCAACGGCTGGCGGAAGAAGAGCAAAAGGAATTGGACAAGTTGAAAGAGACCAAAGTGGATGCTGACGGTTGGGATATCAGTGAAGAAGAAGAAGAAGAAAACGGCGAAACATCGCAATGGGATTTGAATGAAGAGGAAGATGTTTACAACTATGGCTCAATTCGTATAGACCTTTTAAATAAGGATGGCAAAATGGACAATGTACTGCTCAGTATCAATAATAAGACGGCTTTGGTACGTACAGCATATGATTGCTTTGATTTTGTTTCGGATGAGATTATTTCAAACCAAAGCAACGCCATTCATGTTTCTTATGCTCCTGGTTCAATTTTCACCAAAGAAGTAGCTGCTTTGCTCTTTTCAAAATATGGTAAGCATATCGTAGAAGCCAACGACAATCAGTCTTCTTTTGTCATTTTCGAAAACCTTCGTGAAGATCCAAACAATATCAGGATTGAAAGTGAAGAATATGTTATTATTCCTGTATCTAAGTATTTTTCTGACAAATAGCAATAAAAAATGGACGTGTATGAATAGTATTATCATTTTCAGCGTTATATTAATCTATTCCGCATATTATCAAAAGATATATATATATATATTCTAGGTATAGTATAACGATGATACTGCAGTTAAATAATGCTTTTATGATATTGCAAAGATGAACATGGAGGATTCATCAGATGGTGCGATATTAAACCAGGAGGATAGTCTGGATCTATAGATCAATCGATCCAGTTTTCCTGCTACTAGCTAGTTTGATGTTCGGTCTAGTATACAAAAACATGGAGCCAGAATGAAAAGAGCAATATTTTAGTTTTCGATCAGGTCAATAATTGCGAATTAATCCCGAATTTCATTATATAGTTTAGAAATAGATTCTATGGGATATGGGATATGCTTCTTTTATGGCCAAGGCTCACGCATTTTACTATGTACCAAAATATATGCTTATACTATGGAGCATGTTTAATTCTGGTAATAGAAATACAGGTCACTTTCTAATTCCTCATGGTTTACCGATTGCAAATTAATCCCAGGTTTCAGTATACAAATTAATTTAATTGATGTATGTCATTATACAGATTAGCTATTGAGCATTATAATATATTAACCATGTCCAAGTTAATCAAAGGCTATAATAGATATAGGGGCGCATTAAGAGTATATGCTATTCACCCAATGTGACATTGTGCCGAATCCGATTGAGAGATGCTGATCAAATCTAGATCGCATAAAATGCATCCAATCATCCATACAAGTTATACTCACAGTATTTCAGCCAAGTGATAGCTTTAGTAAACGCAATGATTTATTGTAGATTTGTATTATCATTAAATGTGACATTGAACTGGGATCTGTCAATTGGTAAAATGGCTAGATTTCAGAAAAATCAAAAGGCCACGTTCCTCAGACCCAATTTTTCAAAACATCACTTCTTTTGTGAAACACAAAGCCACCATTGTCGAGACTGAATGGCTTAATCACGTAGGTTAGTATATCAGAGAGTATGCAAGTCTATTTTTTATAGTTGTTCCACCAAAAACACGTGAGTTGTGAATGGATCTTGAAAATCTGAAAAAAAAATTAAAAGAAAAACTGTACAAATTTGAGAAAATATAAAGCGTGTTTTATGCCATTCGCTTTGAGTTTTAACTCTGCGTAAATGTTTTTTTAAAACTCTTTTGTGTATCTAGTCTTTTGCTGTTATCCAGAGATCAAGTGAAGACATTTCTGAACTTTGATTAAATCTCAGGCATAATTTGTGAAATGACACTGGCCAATAAAAAGTGCGATTCTCACATTGCAGTAGTTCTTATCCTAGAGAGCCCAGAAATTTAATTGAGAAGCCAATTACACTTTTATAAGATATGGCCTTGACGACATAATGAGACTAACAGCCTAAATATCTATAGGTTGCATTGGTTTATCCAAAACTTTTTAGATGATCTTATGTATGTATGGTCTCACAAAATTTACACGGACTTCTTGAATACAATGAATGAAACTTTATCAAGTTGCACAACGGCTTCCCCCTTTTTATAAGTCTACGCCATTGGATACGTTGTTTGATGCACAACGTATTCCTTTACCCTCAATCTCCTATCTTTTGGGAGTTTGGGGTCTGACAAACACGTTGTTTCAAGGCCGTTGACTGGCCGTTAATCATTTACGATGCAAAGTTTTAACTTGCGAACCTTAAACTATTTTCAGACGATTGAAAGCTAATGATAAGGCTAAGTTGTATTTTCTCAAACTATAATAGTAAGCAAAATGGGACAGATCGAGGCTCTTGTTCGATGAGGGATAGCAATGGCAGGCTGCAGAAGTAAACCTGTTTTGCTTTTCATTATGCACATCTATCTGGATTCTTAGAGTGTCGTCTACATTCGTCTTCTAAAGCACTGGGATATATAGATTTGCAGTCTATTGTTTTCGCCAGTTATTGAAGCTGGAAAATAGAGCTTCATGACGCCCTCAATAGAAATTATTGAAATCATACAATTGCATCTATACCAGAAAAACACAATGGTAAAGCTTTGAAACTTGGCAGATATATATAAACAATTGTGCATAATTGCTTTTTATAGTTGGAGATGAAAGTAAACAAGCTCTACATAACGCACACCATATTTTTTTTTTTTTTTTTTTTTTTTTTGCTGCTGCTATTTAGTGTAATATTTTGGCGACTGCTTTGGCATATAACAAATAAATGTATACCATCTGGAAAGAAATCAAATTCTAAAGCTTTTACGAGTGTTAAAGTTGCTGGTTTCCAGTCATCAGCGCTAACACCATGATTTATGATTTCAGGTATAACAAAGTTCCAAATTCTGTGTCAGACCGAATCTTAAAGTTTTGGCTCGAGAAATTTGACAGGTCTACTGAACAATTCACGCGATCTCGGTTAAACGTCGCATCTAATTAATAAACCATGTTCAGAATGGGGAGCAGCCTCTGTTAAAAAATGAAGATTTACTTTTACACTTTTTGTTATACTATGACTTTTTCACAACATCCATGTACACTGCTCATGAGCCAAATGACTGTTTTTTTTTTATTGCTCATATTATAGCCGTTAATGAATTTCCTTAAAGATGGCATTTAGTTTCAATTTGCTAGTTAACCTTTTTATAAATAATATAGAAAAAAGTATCGTCTTTAGTGTCAGCTGGTCCAATTAGACTGAAAGTAATCTACATCTCATTACTGCTGTATGCAGAAATGTATACTTGTAATGCATCGGAGGTTGAATGTGTCACGCACCATATGGTTTGCATGGTGATTATCTAGATCTTTTATTGTTACATGTGCTTATAAAAAAAAAGAAAGCAAGGCTGGATGGTCTTGATTCAAGATAAATACAAGTAATTGACTTTTGATATATTTATAAGCTTGACAGTTAGTTTCAAAGTTTTGGGAATTCGATGGGTCCCTTTCCTTCGGGTTCTATTGTTTTGCTTTGAGCTGATACTGTTTAACCAATAACGAATGTTACATACATGTACAACGTACTAATAGGATAGATACCCCTGGAAAAAAACACGTTACATTGGGCACGACGAGGTATCAGAAAGAAGTAAAGTTTTTTATCCTTAATCAATGTAGAAACCAACTGCTGAATTCATCCTGCTCTTTTTAGGTCTAAGGATAAAGCTAAAAAAGAACCTCGATGATGCCCTCAATGTTTACTACATGATTTAGTGCCAATTCTACCGTTCTTTGACTGCGTTTGAATAGATGTGTGTGCCTTGATATTTGAAACTCGCTTGGTGACGCAGACTGGACCATAAGAGACAAAGAGAGCGAGAAAAACTTTTTCTCTCTTATTCTTCTCTCTCTCTATCTTTTCAAACTACCCTCGTACAATATACTAAAGAACAGACTAAAGCAAACCTCTTCTGATCGCTTGGGATTTCAAGTCAATTTGTTAATTGTGAATCTGACATCTAAACTCCTCATCGCCCCGACTATTTGCCTGATCTCGATATCAAACGATTCTTTACAAGTGCTCTCGTCGTCGCCTCCGGAAACCTGGTGTTGGTAAATGATCGCCCGCGTCAGGATAGTACTTTTTGTGGTGTGGTGACAAGCAGAAAACGTGGATTTCGGTTGCTTTCCTTTGTCGTGTCCCGGTGGCTCAAATACCTCCAAGTGGCAAACTTCTTGGACTGCCTTGTCCCCCGAACGCCATCTTTTCTTTCTTCCCCCTCCCTCCTTCTCTCTCTCTCTCTTTCTTCCCTGCTGGCAGAATGTTTTTTCAAATGTTGGTGTTTCTACATAGTTACAAACAACAACAATAATGTTGGCGGGGACTAGGTGTGAAAGAAAGGAAGGGGACACTATATAATAGAGAGCTGGTGGTCCAAACTAATCTTTGGTTAGGATACTCTCTGAACAGAAGAGGGTTGGATCTGTTGAGAGAAATTGCTATTGGCCGATCAATCTTTGTGTCGCCCTATATTTTCTTCGGATGCTTCCGACAAAACCCAGGCACACAGTAATATGAATTCGTCGGCTTCCACGCGTCATTGTGAGTCCGCCCGTCGGAAACCGGGCTAGGTAACACTTCTCTGCGAAACTTGAAGAGAGGTGTAATGAAAATGTTCCACTCCTCATTGTGCGGTTCCGGACAATGTCATTGACAAATACACATGCCCTAGGGCACGACTAACAAAAGCAACTGCAATTCATTATTAAATAAAAATCCTTCTTAAAACTTGATGGTCATTCGGTTTATTTAATAATATAATGCTTGGGCTCGGGTTGTATAACCAGAGAACTCGTAATAAGGTTTAACATGATAATGAGGTGATATTAGATATATTCCAATTTCTTCTGAGTCAGCCGCGCATACATTAAACGTGGAAATAAACTTTGGTTTATTCAAAAATCACCATTTTAGCCGTGAACTATATATAACAGAGCCGATTTACTACTAAAACCGTAATTTGACGCGTCAAATATGTACTCTGTAGTGCATAGAACCTTAATATCAGGTTACATTATTATGTTATGTACAGTTATGCATGCCTTTTATGTATCGTTGTGAATTTAATATTGCCTTACGATCTCAAATATGCAATTAATAAATCATCTTTGAACGTATATAAATATCGTATAACCCTCCATTCTTTGTTCTATATACTAAATCAATATGCTATCCATTAGACAAAGTGTATACTTGACCTTGTTATTCTACATAGGCAGTTGTGTTAAGGCATTCTCGACTAACGAAAATCACCACCAATACGGTCGATTGGATTCTTCTGAGTATGACAGACCTTCTGCGACTATTGATGCGGATGTACTAGATATGGTCCACAAGATGACCATTGCCGAGAAAATTGGGCAAATGACGCAGCTTAACCAGGACCTTGTGCTTGGTAAAGATGGTGTACTTAATCGCACAGCAGTAGAATACTATGCAAAGAATTACTACGTTGGATCCTACCTGAATCAATTGGCAAAGTATGATTTCATCTATAGAGATAAATATAAGAAACTTAACACTGTCTATAGTAACGGAGTCAATTATGACGCAAAAAATTACGCAAAACTAATTGAAGAAATTCAAGAGATTACACTCTCTGTAAACTCTACATTCAAAATCCCAATCATCTATGGGTAAATGTCTTGTGTTTTATTCAATAGCATAGTCTAATCAATTTTGTTTTCCTCAAATACTTTAGTTTGGATCATATTCACGGCGCTCATTATGTAGCAAACAGTAAGTTATTCTTCAATACTGATAGACCTGTAATACTCACCCATGTCACCACAGCTACAATCTTTCCCCATGGAATCAATATTGCGGCTAGTTTCAACCCCGAATTAGCTTATGAATCATCTTCTATCACTGCTAGAGATACCCGTGCTGCCGGCGTACAATGGTATAATCATTATTCAGGTTTATTTCAACTCCTATACAAAATATTTATACATGGTATAAAGGACGTTTGCTCCTGTATTAGATATTCCAGTGAGTAAACAATGGCCTCGTGTATTTGAAAACTTTGGTGAAGATCCTCATCTATCCTCTGTCATGGGTGTTGCTTCCATTCGTGGATACCAAGGAAAATATAAAACTGATCGCTCCAAGGTGGCTGCATGTATGAAGCACTTTATTGCCTACGGAGCTCCATGGAGGTAACTTGAATGCAACACGGAGAAAAAAAAATAACGTTTGTTATACTTACTCAATCATAGTGGCCAAGACCGAGACTCTACCGTAGTGAGCGAACGCACAATTCACGATTATTTTGTACCAGGATTCCAAGCGGCCATTGATGCAGGTGTTGCGACCGCCATGGAGAGCTATATCGATATTAACGGTGAACCTGTAGTAGCATCCAACAAATACCTTCGCCAACTTTTGCGTAACCAAATGAAGTTTGATGGCATGCTGGTTACAGACTGGCAAGAAATTGAAAACCTCCATACCACGCACAAGATTGCAGCAACCCACAAAGAAGCAGTACGTATGGCCATTGCTGATACTAGTATTGACATGTCCATGGTACCTCAAGACGTTATCTTTTTTGATGCCATGATAGAATTGGTTAAAGAAAACAAGGTCTCTTTGGAGCGTGTCGATGAATCTGTAGCTCGTTTACTGCAGCTCAAGAAGGACTTAGGTCTCTTGGAAATAGATGGGTGGAAAGCCGATCCCAAGTTGCAAAAGAAGGTGCAAAGTAAGGCAGATATCCAAGTAGCTATTAATGCCGCGCGGGAGTCTATGACTTTGCTCAAAAATGAAAATTCGACTTTACCGTTGAGTCAGGATCAAGTGAAAAAAGTACTAGTGATTGGTCCTACCAGTGATGATCTGAGTCATCTTGCTGGTGGCTGGACTATTCAATGGCAAGGGTAAAACTAGCATTTTTAGACATATTACTGTTCTGATGGCTAACAAAGTTTCATTTAGAGCTACAGTAGATGCTTGGCATGGAAAGGTCAGCGATGATCAATTTTATAAAAAGGGTATCACCATTTTGGAAGGTATTCGTAAAGCTGCGCCCAAGGGTATTGAAATCCAGTACACACCAGGTTTTGATATTGATGGTAAAGACGAAAACATGGCAGCTGTACTCGATATAGCCAAGGAATTTGACGCTTTTATTGTTTGTCTTGGAGAGCATGTTTATTCAGAATGTAAGTGCTATGCGGCGATATGCTCAAAGGAATATAAATTAACTATTTGAACCGACATGACAGTGCCTGGAAATATTCATGACCTGTCTTTACCTCAAGGTCAAATTGATAGTGTCCAAAAATTATCGGATGGTATTGAAGGCAAGCCATTGATTACTGTTCTATTGGAAGGAAGACCCCGTGTATTAAAAACTATTCATGATAATTCGAATTCCATCTTGCAAGCTTATCTTCCAGGCCCTTGGGGTGGCCAAGCTATTGGAGAAGTCATCTTTGGCCAAACCAATCCCTCAGGTAAACTTCCTTATACATATCCCAAATACCCGGGTGATACCAACCTCAACTACTGGAGACCTGTCAGTGATGTATGGGATCCTCTCTATGAATTTGGCCATGGGTTGAGCTATTCAACTTTCAATTACAGCAATTTAACAGTCGACAACCAGTTGTCTAGTGAAGTCAAACCTTTATTGGAGGTGGATGGCAAAGAAATAGAAGTGTCACTCAATATCACCAATACCAGTCCTGTGGATGGTAAAGAAACTGTGCTAATGTTCGTCCAGCAACCATTCCGTACCGTGACTCCACCAGCAAAACTGTTGAAAGGGTTTCAAAAGGTTGATATTCCTGCTGGTGAGACAGTACAGGTCAAGTTTGCTGTAAGCGCTGACTTGCTTCGCTATACCGGTCTGGATGGCGTTCCCCATGGAACAATTGATGAAGGTGCTGTTAAAGTATTGATCGGAGACCAGCAATTTGAATTCGAAGTCGTGAAGAATAGTACATGAATATGAAATAAAAGAAATCATCATTTGGAATACATATTGAAATGTTAGATGTGTTTTTCTTGTTTTGTTAAATATAAACCCAACTAGAAGAATTTTTCGATCTCTACAGGTGTATTTTATTCGATCCGCATTTTATTTAAAGTTTTTAATAGATGTAGTAGCTCATTCTGCATATGAACCACCAAGTAGATGCGACATTTGACCAAGGTTGGTGGAAATAACGACAAAAAAGTCATATATTATCGCAGTTTTAAAAATGCTGATAAGGATTTGAAAAAAGAGAGTATTTACCGAGTTCTTCATGTCTCGGCTAGGGTTTTCTGGCACATTCTAACGTCTAGATTTAACAACTTTAATTGAATCAATTATAAAAACGCTCAAAAGCGTGATTCTTCATTCCATTTACAAGCTACATCGCGTTATTGCAATGTGATTCATCTACTTGTATGTTGTTGGGACGATACAGTACTTAGAGCTTATTCAAAAACAGGCATAGAAAAACTGTACAGCGCCCTTTATCAACTTCTTAATTTTTCCGGTTATGCAGACCTCTTATTTAACTTATTGCTATCTCTTGTTCTCATTTGCATAGTAGCAGGATATCTTCTTTTAAAGAAGACGCTTAGAAAATAGCGAAAAGACAAGTAGTTGGAGATCACCAAACTATATGTTGTGCCCCTTAGGAACTGCCACATTTCCATCGGGTATATATGTACTTCAACGGAAAGACCTTTTCCTTCGTCCTTCACTTGTCTTTTGATCCCCTTTGTTATTTATCATTGCGTGTAGACATATTTAAGTCATTCGGGTCCTTGACGCTCTCGCCTTGATAGAAACAAAGTAGCTGCGTGCAAAGCCATTAATCACTTTTAGTATAAAGGTCAAGTATGAGAACTAAATGGAAGAATACACTTACTAACAAGTTTTTTTCTTTCTTTCTTGTTTGCGATTCTATAAAACTGCATTTTGCACAGCAGCAGGATATCTTCTTTTCGGAGAAGACGCTTAAAAAATAGCGAAAAGACAAGCAGTTGGAGATCACCAAACTATATGTTGTGCCCCTTAGGAACTGCCACATTTCCATCGGGTATATATGTACTTCATCGGAAAGACCTTTTCCTTCGTCCTTCACTTGTCTTTTGATCCTCTTTGTTATCTATCATTGCGTGTAGACATATTTAAGTCATTCGGGTCCTTGACGCTCTCGCCTTGATAGAAACAAAGTAGCTGCGTGCAAAGCCATTAATCACTTTTAGTATAAAGGTCAAGTATGAGAACTAAATGGAAGAATACACTTACTAACAAGTTTTTTTCTTTCTTTCTTGTTTGCGATTCTATAAAACTACATTTTGCACAGCAGCAGGATATCTTCTTTTAAAGAAGACGCTTAGAAAATAGCGAAAAGACAAGTAGTTGGAGATCACCAAACTATATGTTGTGCCCCTTAGGAACTGCCACATTTCCATCGGGTATATATGTACTTCAACGGAAAGACCTTTTCCTTCGTCCTTCACTTGTCTTTTGATCCCCTTTGTTATTTATCATTGCGTGTAGACATATTTAAGTCACTCGGGTCCTTGACGCTCTCGCCTTGATAGAAACAAAGTAGCTGCGTGCATAATTGAATGGTTTATTCTCTGATCGCCTGTTTTGTGATTATAAATGTTTTTTGGGCTTTGCTTGTATATCTTTTTTATGTATGGTGCAGAGGTACCTCTTTGATTTCCATTGCTATATCTGACAAGATATCTTAATTTGATTATGGAATTAGCCATTATTCAAAAGGAGGAATCATATCGAAATATCAAAACAAGTGCAAATACAAATAAACTACTGTAGCGTTAATGGAGAGCTTGCAGGGCTCCTTATTTTCATAAAAAAAACTACTATGGCTGTGGAGGAAAAAGTAAAGTATGGAGGGACTATTTTTCCTAGTTGAAAAGTTGTATTTTGCTTTAAGGTCTACTGTGCTGTTGACTGATAAGTTTGTAGTAATAGACTTCCAATCAGTAAGCCGTTCGAATGATCTCTCTCCGTAATGGTTTTATCGCATAATTCATTTGTTTAAAAACGCTTAAGGAGCCACACTCAAGCTAAAAGCTAGCAATTTGTAGTAGTAGTTACAACACCTTTGTTTTTGAACGTCAGATACTTTCTGGAATTGTTATGAATTGACACCACCATGTAAACATCTTTAGGATCTCTCTTGCACATAAAGGCCGCTCTATTCGACATTATTCCTCAGAACTAGGACACTTTTTATCTTGAACTCTATCCTTGTAGACATCTGTTCAATTCTTGAAAATTGGGGTAGGCCGTTTTCTTTTCTTTTTTTTCGTTGCTTCTTAAACTGTGAAGAAATTTGACAGTAAGCCTTGGTTGTAGACAGCGATGATCATTTGGAAAGCATGGCACTTCCAATTTTTGAGTTCTGATAAAGTTAAAGTTAATAGTCTCTATTTTGATCCAAGTGTCATTATTGCATGTTCATATACAGTCTTTTTAATGAACTTGAGTATCTGAACGAGTCCTTTTAATGGAGCCTTGTACAAATCTTTGGTAATCTCCTCTAGGTGGTCTGCTGTTTCTATGATGAAATCCTCTCGTTCTCATTCTTTTCTATTTATATTAAATCAATTAATCAATATAAAGCAGTGCTTGAAGCAAAGACAACAGTGATTGTCATGGAAACGACTGATTCAAAAGGATGTTGGTGACAAAATTTTGTTGCACAGCTTTTCTATTTGTTTTTCGCAAACAATGCTAGACACTGTATATAAATCCAGTTTGGAATATATTCTCTTTTTCTCTCATTCTCCAGCCTGTGATATTTTTTATTACAATGTCTAAACAACTACTTGATCAACGCTATGAAGCCGAGTTTGAAGGCTATCTTCAATACACTGCAAATGCTATTAAAAGTATAGTGAAACCGTATTTGCATCCTTCGCTTCTTTTGATTGAAAAAATAAATAAATAGGGAATAACTCTGAGGTTTCTGATGATTCTGTTCCTTCTGACCCTGAAGTAAAAAGAACTAAAAAAGTCATTTATTTTGCGGGAAAAGGCCAAATGGAATGGAATCCAAAAACCTTTGTATGTATAAAGTCAGTATTTCATCTCCATAGTTTGTTTCTCACCTGATAAACATATAGCTTATTGTTAAAGGTGTCAACATCACAAATTTACTGGAAAAGTTCAGAAACAAGAATGTTAAATTTGCTAATGGAGGAATAATCAACTCTATGCGCGTCTTGTAGGTATATAATAAAGAAAAATAGATAGCAGAGAATTAAAAAAAAAATAAGGTCCTTGTCATTTATTTTTCCGGTTAACAAATATGACAGTAAACAATGCATTACAACATACACCAATCACGAGAATAGTTTACATGATTTTGCATATCAAAATATTGTATTCTCTAAAGCAAGCGACACTGCTGTATTGTATTGTAAGCATTTCCTAGATGTAAGTTTTGATAAAAAAAAGGGAGGGGAGGAAGTATCAACCCTATTGACTTAATTTCTCAGGCGTTGGATGAAAACAAAGACTTTGACTTTGCTTCTTTCCTTCCTACTACCAAACTTGATCAATGCATAAAAGACCTTTGTGGGTATTTGGTTACAAAGAAGGCTACGGCGAACAGCCAATCTGAAGCAGCATTCACAAAACAGTATATCATGCCCTATATGGACAGCATCTTGCTGGAAACAACTGACGAAAATGTCATCTACACGATGCAAGTGAAAAAAAAAAAATAGATGCGTCTTTTATTGTACTCATTTTGATGGACTAGGATTGATGCAAGCGTCACAAAAACCAAGTCGGACATGAAGCCTGACTTTTCGCTTGGCTTCAAAAATAAAAAACGAGAACTTTACTTCTTCTTTGTCGAGGCTAAGCGCCCAGGCCAGCATTGTTCAGCACAGCCTGAAGATGACTTTTCCAAATTGATGAAGCAAATGAAGGCTTCTATCAATCAACAAGTTATTTTAGGTGTGCACAATCCACTTTCCTTTGGTTTGCTTTCTGTCGGGTATAGCTGCTCACTATACCAAATGAAATTGTATGAAGATGGGGTATATATTCCAACGATGATTAAAAGATTCAAGCTACCAGAGAACGAAGGAGACATGTCTCTTATTCCTGGGGCAGTGGAAGCCTTTTTTTTTGTTAAAGTATGTATATAACTGGTAGTAAAAGTAAATGCATTACCTAACAGTTGCTTTTTAGGACCAATTCGTAAAACTGCAAGCTCGCTTCAAAAATCGATCAAGAAAGGAAACAAAAGAAAGGGATTTTATGAGGCCAACGTTTCAAACCGTGTTTGAAGAAAAATCAAAAAAGAGCAATAAAGCGCCTAAATAAACTCTAACAGCGCTAAGCATTTGTTTCACGACAAAAGCCTGATCAAACGAAAATCTTATAAAAGGCGGTTATTTCAACAAAAAGCAAAGGTGTTGGCAATATTAATCTTTGTACAACATCAAAGTTCATGCATATTTCCATTCTCATTACTGGTAATTGATTTTTCAATTCAAACCTGATGAATTGCTTTACACCAAAGCATGACACCACTCTAGCCTAAAAAAAATCCTCATCATTATCATCATAACTATTGCAGCAAATCAACAGTAGCAGAAGGGAAATGCGACAGGTGATACGCATACAGGATAGCTAAAAGCACACATTGAATAATTGACTTTGAGAACACTCAAAATGCCTGTAATTTGTGTATTAAGGCCCATTTCAATCACCTTGATACCCTTCCGTTCTTTCTATCCTACAATAGCCGTTGTTCTTTCTTCTCAGTGACTTTCTGTGGCTGTTTTTTTTATGCTATTACGTGCCTAGTGATTGTGCCTCCGTAAAGTAATAACAAACCTATCAAACAATCGATTCTATCAAGGGTAATTCCATACATGAAAGCAGATGTAGAAGTATTTATACGTTAATATTAAACGCGCCATCTATTAGTATGTTTCCTGCGCGTTGACAATTGCTTGCATTATATAACTGGATAGAAGTTTGTAGCAAAAAAATACAAGAGTCTGAATGGACCTCATCACAAAACTTTGTCAAATTTTGTGCTTCTGGATCCATGGCTGCTATGCCTACTCTACATCGAATAGATACAAATTGAGCTGGTTTTCCTGTTGCTTCCCAATTTCTAAACTACACTGTGCCTTTTGTCTGAGCACAGTTGAAGTATGATTTAATTATCATTAAAATTTTCAAGAAAAAAAGGAATGCTGCAGACCTTGAAAAAATCCAAGATCGTAGCGCTTCTTCCTCCATAACTGTCTTTATGTAAGCTGACGACCAATCTACAGCATGAACCTGTACATACAATCAAATACCGTGTCTGACTAATATCTGATACTTGGAAAGAGATGTCACATGTATTCGATTCTTTGATTAATTAGGAGAACGCTCAACGCTAAGACTCTTTCAGTATAAATACTGATGCCCATATGAAAAAGGGTTTAGAACCAAGTCGATAGTTATAAAACTGCATTTGACTTGTAGTACAGAATGAGTTGTGCTTATTAGAATTTGAACATACATGAAGCCTACTAATCTACAAACCGTAAACACTCAAGAACAATAGACTATATAAAACGTGATCTTTATAGTAAAAACCATGAAGGAACAGTTTCATTTAAATAGACTTTTTCATCTGGATTTGGTGGATTAATTGAATGCTTTATTATAGTAGTGTAGTAGTAAATGGATTAAATGTATGATATGATTTGTAAATGAATAACAGAATGAGCTACAGGGATTCCATGAATGCAAAAATTATTAATGTAAGTAAATGAGGGTTGATATTCTATGATTCAGAGACTTTTTTTAATGAAGGTCGTTGGACATTAAGCCTAGCAACTGCTTCTTTGCTTCAACACCATGTTGACGTCTTCTCTTTCCTGTAAACAAGGTTTTAGTGTAACTGTCAAATGTCATTTGTCATTCTAAATTACCTTCGAGATATAACATGCTTTCCGCGTAGGTTCTAGGCAAGATTTGAGGTACTGTCTTATCTTGTGCAGACAAGGAAAAGTGGAAAGTATTTGTGATATCTGTTGTGTTTGCTTCTACGTCTGTCACTTCTGCAGTAACACTGACTTGGAATGACTTGTGATTTTCGCCTTGAGAATAGATGACTTGAGATGACAGATTCAGTAAAGAACCTACTGGAACAGGTTTTTTAAACACAATTTCATCCAACGACAAAAGGTTGACAGGCGATTTGGCAAATACAGATCCAGTAACATGTGCAAGTTCATAAGCCCGTCTCATCAAATAACCGCCAAAGACCTTGTTATGGATATTGCGATCTTGAGGTTGCATCAAAAGCACACTCTGTAATTTAGTATCTTCCATCCAAACTGCCTTTTCATTTTTGGCTGCCTCTTTATCGTCTTTGGAGTATCTCATGTAAATATCGTGCAAAGTCAATCGTTCATCCACAGTTGGAGGCGCTTTACTGAGGGCTGATTCACCGAGGAGCTTCTTTCGTAATTTACAATCCTGAGCGTATGCTACAATCTTTTGCTCTTTCTCGTTTCGAGGAACAAGGGGGTTGACTCGAACTGATTTACCGGTTGCTGAATCAACTGCTACCATAGTAAAACGTGCGAACAATACTGTATTGGGTGTTGGTTGTGCGATAAAGTTGTGCGGAGGGAAGGTAGAATTATCTATCGCAGCAGGATCATAGCGAGGAATGGTTTCCAGTTTGACAAATACTGTTATCGACTGATTAGATTTCAAGTTGCTTTCTATCTATCCTAATGAATAGTTACCTTCCATACTGCTCTTTCCTACATGAGCAACGTGGCCAGAAAGCTTAAAGTCCTCAACAGTATTGGGCATGAGCAGTTCCATACGATCGACACTAGCGGTGACTACGGTAAGAGGAGGACTAGCAACAAAGGTATCAATGTGCTTATAAGAGATAGCACCAGCTAAAGCATCCAGATCTTCCAAGATTTTACCGATTCTGATCTTACCACCAGTGGTAACATATTCGTCTAAGAGCTCAGGGGATGATTTGAAAGGAAGATACTCCTCCATATAACTATCAAGCATCGTCTTTGGGACAGATATATGCTGATATTCGGTATCTGGGATATCTAATGGTCTCTTGTTTTCTTTCTCGAGGATCTTATCCATCCAAAAAGCTACAGGACGAACAGTATATACTTTTTCTAATAAAAACAAAATCAGTTTGATTCCTCTTTTTTTTGGAATAAATGAATGAACATACTAGCAAAGTTTTGGACCTGAGTGAAATCATGATCAGCTTCAATCAAGGAAGGCTGAGTGCCTCGCACTTGACGTGTACTGGTAGCCAAAGTAGCTCTTTGGGTGCTTACTAAGCGTAAGACTCTTGATGGTTTAATTGTTCTTAACATGATATAATTGAAGAAAGAAGGAGATACAATGACAAAGAACACTTAGTTTTTATATCATTTTCAAGATGGATCGATTGCCTTGTATAGAATACCTCGGAAGGTGATCGGTTTGATATGAGCGCTGTAAAAGGAAACGGCTCCGAATTGCGAATAGCTACACAAGCCAATAGTTCGCGTCTTGGGGTTCTTTTTTATCTTTGTTCTGTCACTCAACAGATAACTTTCTGTCCCCACCCGAAAATTTTTTGACATGCTTAGATACCAAATTGAGTTGGAGCGGCAGACGGAATGGTATTGGTAGGGAGCCTTAAATGTTCCCTGATACTGCTGCACTCTTATCAAGCCAGAAAGCAACTCAGACCCGAGGGTGATAAGGCTAATAAATTTTTTAACAAAGCATCTCAAAGAAACGTCACAAGCTTAGAGAGTAGCTTCTTTATTACAGTCGCCTCTCGATTTTGATTGTTGATTTAATATATGATAAAGCACAACTGATAAGAAAACAGCTTGTCAAGAAGAGACTAGGACTATTTGGTCAATAGCCATAATGTGAATAGCATATTTATATACAAAATAGCAAATATGAATAAAAGGTTAATCTCATGAGGAGTGACATAAATCTCAGCCTTTAAGGGATGCAGTGGTTCATTCTGAATTTGAGTTACTTATTCGATGCGACATTTGGCCTAGATTAATCAAGATCTCTGTGATCATACTGTATATCAATTTTCTTGCTCTGATTTTTTTTGTAACCCAGAAATTGGAACCGTATTCATGAAAATGAATAAAAGGGAGGCTATAAAAGGTCACAAGTATAGCTTGACGCTTTGTGCTGTTAATAAAGCAAAAAATCATCAAATTCTCTTTCAAATGATGCAAAAAAACAAGAAAGCCTATACATTGAGTTACATTAACAAACACCCATTCATCTGAAGGCACGTGCTTGATTCTCCCCGATTCCCGGAAATCAAAGCTCTATCACGTTCAGGTATCAGTTATATATCCAGTGTTTGCAAAAAAAAAAAAAAAAAAAAAAAATGTCACTAATCAATGACTATGAATAAAATTTGTATATAGTTAATGGAATATGCATTTATATATAAAGTCGATTTTTTTGTGTTTTTGAAAAGTGGCCATCATAAGTCATGAATTTGATAAGATAAGTGCATATTGGTGTGCTCTTACTATAACCAATTTACTTTGCTAAAGCATTATGCCTCTAAACCGCTTACTTTGCACTTCAGAAAAATTGAATATGGTGAATTGCTGATGATATTCATACCCATAATGAGCTGTTACACAATGCTTCAAAAAAGGCCCCGATAGGCACTTGCAATTGCATGAAGCTGATGTATAAAAATAATATAGACGCTAGTAGACTAATAATGATCCAGATTATTTTGATTTCAAGAATTCTATTGAGGATGTCATGGATATGAAAGTCAGTTGCCTTTCACCAATAAAATCAACGTACGATATATCAGCGAGAAACCAATTGTTCAAACATATGCTAAAAAAAAGTCATAAAGCGAAACAAGATTATGCCGATAGAGATCATTATAACAACGGCGCATGTATAGACATCCAGAACCAGTGTTTAATATAATAAATAAGAGTCGCCTGCAGTACTTACAACAGTAGACTCTAAACGATCATTGCGTTTTGAATACTAATACTTTCGTCATTGAAACACTGACGTAAAGCTATGTCATAAAACTTCCATATGAAGTATAGAACTTGCTCGATCAGAAACGCCCATAAGAATGAATGTAAATGAAACTCTCTTTTGTCTTTCTCTATCTGATACAACTATCATGACGGATACAATTAAATTTAATTCGGAAGATATTCCGGCCTTGGAAATGCCAGAAGGCCCTAGAGAAGAAAGGAAAAGGCAAGAGGAAAACAAAGAGGAGATCAAAAACATTCAAGAAAAATGCCATACCAGCACAGACAGTAAAGAACAAGACATGGAGAAAAAGGAAGAAGAAGCGCCTGGAAATAGACTCGATGCTGCAGGCCAAGTACATGTCGACTCGAAGCCGCAGGAGACCAACAACGAACTCGATCGTGGTGTTTTACCTGAGCAAACAGATCCAAACGCCAAAGTCTGGTCAAACGACCCAAACGAACCTTTTGCAGATCAATGGAGACCTACCGCTTTGTCAAACGAGCCTCAACTCCAAGATCAAAGAGATACTGCTTCTAGTCGTCGTAGTAGCATTGCCAGCAGCAGTGCAGACAAAACGCACCGCAGTCACCACAGTGCAGGAAGCCAGACATCCGAATTTAACCCTACATTTGAGTCTACCATGTCAGATATAAAGAGCATCTTCAACTCGAGCGATGCCAACTTTGAAGATAAACAACCAAAATTGCATAATCCTACGCCTTTAAATCCGGTCCAGCCAGACGAACTGATTTATAACTTGCAAATCACAGCAATCAAGTATATCGTTGTGGCTTGTTCCATTTGCTATCTTTTGGGCCGTTTGCGATTCGGTTATATTATTGGATCAATTGCCATCGGTTCATGCGCCTGGGCATATGTGAACCTAGGAAGAGTGAGCGCTGGAGGTTTAGAATGGCAGTTGGAAAAGCAAGAGAACATGAAAACAGTAAGAATAGCTGGATAGATAGCTTTCAATTCAGTATAACTAACCCACCATTGATAGCTATATACTTCAGAGGGTGAGTCTGTCGAATGGCTTAATTACATGGTCGAGAAAATCTGGCGCAGTATTGATCCAGAGACATTTACGATTGTGGAAGACCTACTTGAAGACACATTGCAAAGTGTTTCTCCGAGCTTCATTGTAAGTTATTATCTTCGAATCAAATAGATCACCATTGACACTGTGTACTCTAGCAAGCAGTCAAAGTATCTGATTTTGATATTGGTGTGCAAGCTCCACGTATTCAAATGTAAGTTTAATCATGCATCATAGACGCGTCATATTTAACTAAAAGCTTATAACTTGGTGATCAGGATCCGCGTTTTTCCTCCTTTGCCCGGTCAACCTGAAGAGAGTATTGTAAGTATGGACTCACTTATCAGGAGTATACTGTTGCTCAACTTTTGATCTGTTTGTAGTTTGGTGAAGCCTCGTTCAGTTTCCATGCACATCCAGTAGCCTCACTTGTTACCAACCGTAGCTCCAAGGCGACTCCTCCAGGATTGGCCATTCGTTTCCAAACAGCCCTCAAAGCGCCATTGGAAGTCAAGGCCGAACTGACCGCTCTATCAGGCAAGATTCGTTTCAAGATACTAACTTCGCCTGATATGCCGTTCATTTCTAAAGCCACCATTGCTTTTACAAGCGTACCCAAGATCGAGACCGGTGTCATGCCATTAACAAAGCATTTGAATATCATGAATGTATGTATTTACAAGTCTACATTATGATTCTGTATTCATTTATATCTACTCCATAGTTACCAACCATCAAAACACTGGTCAATGAAGGCATCAAGCTCGGTTTTGCTGACCTAGTTGACCCAAAGAGTATGACCATTGATATCAAGGCATTGATTGGTGCATTTGCTCAAGATACCAATGCCATTGGTGTCGTAAAAGTGGAAGTGAGAGAAGCTATAAGAGATGGCTCTGTCAAACTACAAGGTAGATGCGTTAAACATGTTGTAGCTTGGCTTACTAAGCTTTTTTTTTTTTTTTTTAAAAAAAAATATTTATTCAGATATGGAAGATTCCTATGCAAGTTTGTCTTTGAGCACTCAGCCCAAGAAAAGCTCTTCGAGTACTCGCGTATTAACTAATGATAAGAATCCCAGATGGAATGAAAACCTCTATGTCTTGGTATACAAAGGTAGGAATATACATAATATTCATTTGTCCTACTATAAACTAAATATTACCTTTTTTTAGATGATATTGTCTCTGAGACCAAGGTAGATGTCAAAGTTTGGGACGCTGACAAAGTCAAATTTGATGACATGTGGGGTTCTGTTTCCATGTCCGTTAAAGATATTGTGCAAGGCAAGCTAGACAAGCTTGGTAATGTCTCTAGCTACTGCCAAGAAGAACGCGTTGTTTTTGACGGGTAAGCAAACTTGTGCGATATATAAACCTTTTGTACTCACCATGATGTAACAGTTGGACTCCAATTGATGGTAAAGATGAAAGCAAATCCAAAATCAAGCTGAATATGAAAATGAGCTTTCATCCCAAGTATCCTACACCCAACATGGATATCTTCAGTGGCAACATCATGGAAAAGAAGAAAGAATCAAAAGAAGCCCAAAAGAAGCAAGAGCAAGAACACAAGGCAGTATTGGATATACCTGTACATCCAGACCATACAAATGGTATTATTTCAGTTACAATTCATCAAGCTGTGGATTTGGAAATTGGTGATCCCGAGGTGTTGCCCACTGCGGAAGAATTTAAGCATCCTTACAGTCCCAATAAGGTAGTCAGTCCGTACGCTATTCTTTATATAAACGATAACAAGGTTTTTCGAACGAGAACAAAATTAAGAAACCCCAGCCCGGTAAGTGGTTCGTATCTGATTCATCTTTATTTGAAACTCATTTCTTAACAGCATTGGAATGCTATCACTGAGCACCTTGTTCGAGACGTCGACACGGCAAAACTTCGAATTTCTGTGAAAACATCTGTTGACCTTGAGCGCGACCCAGTTCTGGGCACCAAATCTTTGTCTCTCAAAGATCTTTTCCAAGATCAAGAAGACAAGTTCAAAGAAGTTCAGCAATGGATTCCTCTTGCGAATGGTATCGGCTTTGGTAAAATACTATTGTCTATCAAATACAAGCCTGTCAAGATGACCTTACCTCGCGAGCTTCAAGGATCAGGTAATACATACTGTTTGTAATAGTAACTTTTTTTTTCTGATTTTTTATTTGGTAGATGTCGGTACTCTGGTTGTAGAAAAACTGAGTTTAACGAATCTCAAAGAACCTTTCAATGAAAATTCCATAAATTCTACCAAGGTGACTTTGGCTCTTAATGTGGATCCGGGTATACTTAAACGACTCAAGTCAAAGAACATGACTAAAGAAGATGATGGCGTCCATGAAGGCCCTTACGGTTGGTATGAGCAGCATTTGTTTTTCCCATTGATGATGCGCTACCGCACGGCTATTTATGTTCATGTTACTCAAGGTGCAATTACTACCACGAAAGCCACAGGCCGCTTTTGGCTCAAAGACATGGTGGATGATGAATGGTGTGATATCACTGTAGGACTTCATCCTTCGGTGGGTGAACATACCAAAGAAGCCAATCGTAATGAAGATCCCTGGCCTCAGGAAGGCGAATTTGGTCATGTCTCTCTTCGGATGAAGATTGTGCCTGGATTTTCACCCGTACACACTCACTTGAGTTCATTCAATAAGGACTTTGTCGCGGCTGATCCATTTTATAACGACACACTTAAATTCAAGGCCCAGAAATGGATCAAAGAACAAAGTGAGAAGAAGGAAAAAGAAGGCGAAGAAGCGGCCGAGGACGAACCTGTTGATTATGATTTGCAAAATGCTGTGGAGGAAGAAAAAAACAAGATGGATGATGACGACGAGCGTAGAAGATCTTCTAGCGTATCATCTGAATATGGTGAAGAAGAAAACGATGAAATTCATGAGTCTGAAATTCAAGCTGATTTAATCGATCAAAAGAGAAAGAAGAGTATTAGCAAGCGACGTGTTATACGCAAGGTCGCATGGGGCCTTGATCAAGTCAAGCACAAGGTGGATGTATTAAGAGAAGGCTTTAATTCAGAGACCAGGGCAGGACGATCGGTGGCTAAGGAAGTTTAAAAAAAATCGTTTCATGGAATGATCTCTACTTACGTATTATGAAACAATTCAAACGTTTGTATCACCTTGCTTGAACTATTTTAACAAAAGCCTTTGATTGAATAAACCATAAACTTTTATCCTGGAAACAAAAACGCAGTGATTGGATGTCACTATTCAAAGTTTACGTTTTTCCCCGCACAGGAAAAATGAAGCTCTTTTGCTTTATAGCTTCGATTAAGCATATATGCAGCTGTAGATCTTTTTTTCACATTAAAGATGAGTTGGGTGGAATGGTTGGACAGCATCACTGCTAGAGTAATCACCATCAATTGAAGAAATATGGCGTAATGACTGAGTTTCAATATTATCTAATGAAAATGGAGCATTTCGACAAGCTCAGTTTCTGATATAAAATTGAAGATAAACTAAATCTCTTTTTCTTTCTTCCTTTCATACATTCTTATCCTCAAACATGTTATCCGCACGCGCTCGTATTTCTTCTGTTGTTTCCAAGCGTACATTCGCAACTGCTGCTGTTGAAACACCCAAGAAACAGCCTGTCGTTGATCAAAAGTTTAAAGTTGTAGTAGTTGGTGGTGGTCCTGGTGGCCTTTCAGGTAACATACGCACTAATAGATGATCAACGTGATATTAATCATATGCAATACTAGTATCTTCTACTGTCTCGAAGTTACTTGGCAAGAACCAAGTTGCTGTCATTGAACCCTCCAACAAGCATTATGTAAGTCCGTTTGTATTACGTGCTCTGGGTCATGTACTCATATATTTCTATCTAGTATCAACCTTTGTGGACCTATGTTGGCGGTGGCCTCAAGGATTTTGGAGAATCCGTTAAGCCTATGGCTGAAGTAATGCCCAACAACGCCGAATGGATTCAAGACAAAGTCACTGAATTTGATCCTGATAACAATACTGTCAAGTTAGCTGATGGACAAACTGTTGGATATGATTACTTGGTAGTTGCTGCCGGTATTCAAATCAACTGGGATGGTGTCAAAGGTTTGAAAGATGCTCTCGGTAAGGACGGCGTTACTTCCAACTACTGTGTCGATAGTGTTCAAAAGACATACAAATTCCTCCAAGAGTTCAAGGGCGGTAACGCTCTTTTCACTTTCCCCAACACTCCTCTCAAGTGTCCTGGTGCTCCTACCAAGATGACCTTCTTGGCTGAAGAAGCTTTCCGTCTTTCTGGCGTTCGTGACAAGACCAATGTTATCTATAACACTTCTGCTGGTAAGATTTTCGGTGTTGATCATTATGGTCATGTCCTTCAAAAGTTGGCCAATGAACGTGGTATTACTCTCAACACCCAACACGAATTGATCGAAATCAAACCTGAAGACCGCCAAGCCATCTTCAGAGACAACACTAACCAAGAACTCAAGACCTTTGACTATAACTTTATCCACGTAGCCCCTCCTCAAGGCCCTCCCGATTTCATCAAGAAATCCAAATTGGCCGATACTGCTGGTTGGGTTGATGTCAACAAGGATACTCTTCGTCACAACAAGTACAAGAACGTCTTTGCTTTGGGTGATTGTTCTTCTCTTCCTACCTCCAAGACTGCTGCTGCCATCACTGGTGAATCTGGCGTCTTGAAGAAGAATTTGATTGCTGATATTCAAGGTAAGAAGGTGGAACAAGCTGTCTACGATGGCTACACGAGTTGTCCATTGGTTATTGGCCGTAATGAACTCATCTTGGCCGAATTCTCGGGTTATACTGGTCAACCTCTTGAAACTTTCCCTCTCGACCAACGTAAGATCAGCAAGGTAGCTCAATACTTGAACAAGGAAGTTATCCCTGCTGTTTACTGGAATGGTTTGTTAAAGGGTACCTGGACTGGTCCTTCTCCCGTTCGTAGTATCTTTGATCCTCTTCGTCCCAAGCGCGATAACTAAAAAAAAAAAAAATAGAAAAAAAAGCTCATTCCAAATCTCATTATCAGTCATACCCTAAACTCACACTCTCCTTACATTCTTTTATTCGAAAACAAATTTATTTATCATTTTATTTATGTATACTCTAATAAAATAAAAGCTATATTATGCAAACCAACATTATTGTACAGTCTAGCAATATCAAGATTTTTTTTTTCTTGTGAGGAAAATATATAACCCATTAAGTTAATAAAGATTACAAACTAACAATTATTGAAACCAACAATGGCATCAGAGTAAGCCGAGTAGTTTCATTAGATATAACAGTTCATTTTGAACATTAAACATTAACCAGATGCAACATTTGACCGAGATCGACCGAGATCACGGACATGGAAGTGAATATGCCATACCAACTTTTAAAGCTGAGAATATCAAAGATTATACCCAAAACATCTAAATCAGGACATGAAAGATAATGATTGGATGCTCATGTTTTAAATGCTTAATATAATAATAATAAAAGCTATAAATATCGGACCTTCTTTTCAACGGTGCACAACCAAAAAGAAATCAATAAAAGAAATGGGCTCTGAAGCATGAAAACACTCAGTCGTCGGAGTTTAATCGTATTTGATTGACTAAGTATGTAGCTTAGAAAAAAGGTTTACTCTAAAACGTTTACATAGTTTTAGATATACCAAATATCAAAACTCTATCTTCCTTGGTTGTTGGTTTAAGTGTAGTTTTAATTTTCTCTTCATCCTTGGACTAATGACGACTAATATAACACAAACGGTGCCTACGAATAAAATCACATGTGAAGCTTAAAAATGGCCATGATACAACTTGGCAGAAATTTATGAAATGTTTAATCATATATAATTCAACAATCAAGAGAGATAAAACTGTGATATTTGGTATATTTATAGAACAACATATACTCCCTTGAATAAATCAATTTTCATAGTAGTCATGCAAAGCAGTTCGGCGCTATATAACTCTGCATTTACTATCAGTTTACACCCCAGAGTTTTTTTTTTCTATTTCTTTACAGTATGCAATACCATTCAAATGAACAATTAATTATCTATAAATTCGATTAACATTTAAAGAATAAGCATACCTTTGTTCTCTTTTACAATAGGACTAAAGATATGAAGTTTTCAATTTCTGAGCCTCAAAAAATAATCTGTAATTTCAGCTTATAAATTTTCTATGACACTGTTCGGTGAAATGTGCCATTTTGACTAATCTCGATCTAATGTCGCATCTGAATAGTATATCTTATTCAGGACGAGTTACTGCGTCTAGTCAAGCTGTTTAATCTACTTTAATGACTTTGTTTGTTTCGTAGATTCAAATCTATGTGCTAAGTTGTAACTTTAATCGATAGGCATACTCTCTGTAGTCTTGTTAATAGACGTTAGACTTATAAACTAGCTGAAATATTCCCCCTTCAAATGAAAGAATATCTGACTTGAGAGCAAAGAGTAATTTTCATGGATAATAAAAAAAACATCATGAACAGGACAATGCTTTTGAATTGAGAATTGACAGTAAAGCATGGTTTCAACAAGTTTTCTTTATGTAAAAAAAAAAAAAAAAAAAAAAAAAAAATGAAAGAATAATCGTTGATGAGAGCTTGAAAATTACTATATTTTAAGAGATTAGAAATGCATCGACTTGATTAGGCGATGTTTTCAAGTGGAACTGGCTTTCCATATCCCGTCAATTTTAAGTCTAAGATTTTGTATTCTAGTTTGGCGACCGTGTGGCCTTTTATCCAAAAGACAATAGTCGCTTGTGTCCCTCAATGTATGTACTTGCATACTGAATTGCTTACTACAATATGATATACATCCTTATATTAGCGAATTTTACTCGAAACCCAATCGCGGAAATATACTAGCCCCCCGCAAAATCCTATAATCACGTTCGGGGTTCTAAGGTAAAGGCGCGACTGGAACGATGTACGTGCAGCTGGAAGAAACCTCTAATGGAAAGAAATAAATGATATGGTTTTGACTCGGTGGAATAAGAAAAAAAAATAGATTTTTTTTTCGAATAGATATAATTTTTGCGTGGGTCAGTTTTTCTCTTTTTCTTCTTCTCTTTTCCTCTTTGTTACAACCCTAGAATACATAAAATGGCTCTTAGACTCTTGACTTCTCGCGTTATTGCTCGCTCCTATATGCCCGTTGTTCGCAAGTCCGCCACTATGGCTGCTTTCCGTGGATATGCTAGTAAGTTATCAAACGAAAAAGGAAACTGGAGAAAACTAAATTTCGTGTATTAGCCAAGAAATACACCTCTGACCATGAATGGATCTCTGTCGATAACGGTGTCGGTACCTTTGGTATCACTGATTTCGCCCAAAAGGCTTTGGGTGATGTCGTCTTTGTCGAAACTCCTGCTGTTGGTGATGTTGTAAAGTCTGAGGGTAAGACATACAGATACGCGCGGTATCTACGAGATAAGAGTACTGTTGCTTATGTACTGTTTTTTTTTATTTAGACCAAGTTGGCGCTATTGAATCTGTCAAGGCTGCTAGTGACATCTTCTCTCCCGTCTCTGGTGAAATCGTGGACGTCAATGAAGAGTTATCCAGCGAACCTTCTTTGATCAACTCTAGCCCTGAGGAAGACGGTATGTGTCGCCCTTCAAAATAACGTGTGAAGTTGCAGTTTGTGACTCTTAAAAATTTCTTTTTGATGATCTAATTTCCTTTCCCGTCTTTTGATAGGTTGGTTGGCCAAGATCAAGCTTAGCAACGAGTCTGAGCTCGAGGGTTTGATGGATGAGAAGGCCTATGCTGATCACTGTGATGCTGCTGAAGATCATTAAATCTAATATATCGTCTGTCTATATGTCCTTTCTTTGTACTTTAATAAAAAAAAAACTATATACTTTTCGCAAAAAAAACATAGCCTGATTTGATACTCAAATGGGTCTTGATCAAGCATCAAGGGCACTGTTTTAAATGTATGCCTTATTAAAGACATTGCGCACTTTACAACAGCAGCATTAGTGCTCTTAATGACTCATTACCAAGATCAGAAAGGTTTTGCGGAGACTATGGGCTGATTGTTTATCGGATCAAAGACTGGTTGCTAGGGCTTCTGAGTTTTAACCACAAACTGGTTGCTATGGCGTACATCAGGGACGATTGTTATGGTTAATATCAGGGTCTGATTGCTATGGCAAAGATCAGGGTCTCATTGCTATGGTAAAATAGTATAAACTAATTTCTATAGTTTCAAAGGTGATAATCGTTAGATATGAATAAATGATACCTTAAAAAAAAAAGATGACTCGGTGATTCTCGAGGAACAAATCAAATACTACTGTAGGTTCCTAAGTGCAACGCGAGAAAAATAGTAAGGGGCTATGAAACCTACAGTCAAGAAGCTCTATCAAGCCCCATAATTCATGGACATTGTCTGCACGTTACTGGCCTAAAATAAGTCTAGTCAATTTCGCTCAAAAGATGGCTGAATTTTAATTGCCTGTCTCCTTCTGGATCTGAAGTATATATAACAAAGCAACACAGTAAAGTGGGTAAAACAAAAAACAAAGCTTCGTCTTTTCTCTTTTTATCTCGAAAAAAAAGTGTGTTTGTCTGGTATATGCTTTCATGACCCACTCTTTTATCAAACCAGATTGTGATGCTGAACAAGGAAAGCAGCCACTTTGTACAATCACATTATTAAAGTCTTCGAATCAAGAGTTTCAAAAGATATACGCTGAAGCATACCTAAACGCTTGTAACGCTGTCAAACTAGACACGTTAGCGAATTATACCAAAGCAAGAGACGCGTATAAAAAAGTCATACAGGTATTCATTAGAAGCTTAATTACCTGTGTTCAACCTAATTAATTCATAATTGAATAGAATTTCTCGATATTACTCCAAGGTAGCTTCAATTAAACTCGAGAAAATGGAGCCTGCTAATCATGACTATAGATAAAAATAATGGCATTGATCGAAACAAGCTGATTCAAAAGTTGAATGAATACAAGCACAGAGTAGAACAACTAGAACGCTACATGGAAACAACAAAGACCAACTCAACCACAATTTATATAAACGAAAACTCACCCTATCAGCAACGGCGCGACTCTACAGACTCTGAAATCATACGAACTGAAGAAGACGATTATAATGATAGAGCAAAGGTAAATTTAGAGACTATATTTATTATTATTATATATTATCTATCGGATCTAAATAACGCTTTATGGATAGTTTTCCTTTGATCAAGGCGAATTGAATGAGATAAAAGGCAATATGGATCATGCTCTCGAGTATTACTCTGAGTCAGCAGAGCTTTACTTGAAAGCCTTTAAAGGGTACGAGAACGACACTGAACAAAAGCTAAAAGCCCGGGAACACTTTACTCGAGCACTAGACAAAGCAGAGTCCATAAAGAAAAACAGTAATTTCCTGAGCGTGTCTGAATCACCACCATTACGTACCCGTTCTTCTTCTGTCGCCTCTGATAGACCAAGTATACTCAAAATGCATCACCGATCTTCATCTGTTTCTTCTCTCTTGTCCATTGAAGCCCAATGTCCAACAGACGATATCTTGACTCAAAAACTATCAGCAGCCGAGATTGAAGTGTTAAAGTGCACCTCCAATGTTAATGGCAAAACGTTCCTGCCCTGGATTGATGAAACAGATCTCAAAGAACAATTTTCTTATCAAACAAAATATCTTGATCCTGAAGGCTCTTTACGATTATCTGAGAAACAGATTGAAAAGTTTGGCGGTTGGAGACGACCAGCTGATATTATGAAATACCCCCAACTCATTTGTCTTATATCAAGGTATAATATCATAGATAATGCGCTTTGAAAAAAAAAAAAAGTTTAACTCGATTATAGTACAAGCATTATTCAAGATATTGTGACAGACTGTTCATTTGTTGCGTCTTTATGTGTTGCTGCAGCCTATGAATGCAAATTCAAAAAGCAATTGATTACCTCTTGTATATACCCTCAAAACAAACAAGGTCAACCTTGTTATAACCCAAATGGAAAATATGTCATTAAACTTGTATATAATGGAATCGCCCGTAAAGTAGTCGTTGATGATTTGTTACCTATTTCCAGAGAAGGAACTTTGATGTGTACCTTTTCAACCAACAAAGGTGAATTATGGGCCAGTATCATTGAAAAGGCTGTAAGTCTACTTAATTTGCTTGCAAGCTGTATATTCATTTGTATATATAGTATATGAAGCTGATGGGTGGCTATGACTTTCCAGGATCGTAAGTATGCATATCTTGATTGATTCATTATTATTCACATTATTGTTTTTAGTAATTCTGGTATTGATCTACAGTAAATGTCGATTGTGGCGTTTGATGCACGAGCGGTTCTAACATTCTACTTTTTTTTTTAAAAAAGCTGCCTGACAGGTTGGATTCCAGAGCATATCTTCATCTACGAGTAAGGGAACCGCACTTATAAGAGGCAATCACTAACATTGACTTAGCAAACACTTTGTAGCTGATAACGTTTGGGATAGAATCCTAGATGGTATCAAATATGGCGATGTTCTTGTAACTATTGCTACAGGTGACATGACCGAAGAAGAAGCCACTGAATTGGGGCTTGTACCTACTCATGCTTACGCTGTCATTGATATCAAGATGGTCATGGGTCAGAAATTACTCCAAGTTAAAAATCCTTGGAGTCATAAACGATGGCGAGGACCTTATAGCCATCTTGATACTACCGTATGGACAGATGAGCTCAAGAAGGCGCTTTCGTTTGATCCGGATGTAGCGGAAAAGAACGACGATGGTATCTTCTGGATCGATTTTGAATCTGTATGTTTGAATTTCACCTCAATTCATCTCAACTGGAACCCAGAATTATTTACACATCGCTGGGTTTTGCATTCAGTTTGGCCAGAACATGTAGGGCCTAAGAAGGATGTTTATAGCTTGGGCTATAACCCTCAGTTCAGCCTGAAGGTCAACGTGCCTGATAAAAAGCCTGCTGCTGTATGGCTATTACTCTCTAAACATATCATGGTAACAGAAGAAAACACAGACTATATCACTTTGCATGTTTACAATAATACAAATGGTGAACGCATTTATTACCCTGGAACGCCATTCAAAGAGGTACGAATCTAATGATATAATATGTTGAGTTTACTTATGTTTTACTGTATAGGGAACCTATGTCAATAGTCCTCATATTTTGGTTCGATTCAATGCACCACCAGGCCAAAGTGATTACACTATTGTAGTTTCACAACATGAAAAAGAGCGCTCTCTCTATTTCTCGTTACGCGCCTATTCTTTAGCTCCATTCAAGCTGCATGAAGTGCCTCTACGGTATTCGATAGAACAAAAAGTACGGCTTGTTCTTGCATATACAAGCATACAAATAGTCCTAACATGTTTCTATTAGATTCATAGTCAGTGGACTGAGCAAACAGCAGGCGGCAATGCATGCAATTCGTCTTATTTAAATAATCCTCAATGGAAGATCAGTATACCAAACACGGGTGTGCCTGTCGGCCTTTTATTACAGCTTGAAGCACAGAAAGACTTTGCTGTCCATTTACTATTGGTGGAAGGAGGAAAACGAGCTTCCAGTGTATCTGTACGTGATATATTGGCTGAATCAGGTCCATATCGACATGGATTTTGCTACTGTGAATTACAGAATATCAAGCGTAAGTATGCCAAGAACAGTACAAGATACATGATTAACATCTTTGTTAGCTGGCGATTATACTGTAGTAGCATCTACGTTTGAAGCAGAGCTACTAGGCAAGTTTATTTTGACAGTTGCAAGTACAGTGAAGCTACAAGTTGATCCAATACCTTCAGAGGGAGCCGTAGGTAGCCTTATACACCTTTATAAACATACTAACTTGTAGGTTAGGGTATGTTTAAAAAAGTACTTCATGGAGAATGGATTGTTGGCTACAGCGCAATGGGCTGTCCAAGTTTTGGTAATTATGGGAAGAACCCTCGATATCTATTAGAGATTAGAGAATTAACGACGGTCAAGTAAAGTATATACCAACGCGTCCAAAAGAAAAAAAAAGATTGACTCGTTATTACGATAGAGTGAGACTTCAGTCTGCCAATAATTCCGATTCTGTACCTTCAATGAATGTCACTATATATGAAAAGCATCCAACAGAACTCTTTGGTGCAGAGCTAGCAACTTCGGGCCCCTATACGAATGTGATACAAGGCGTAGCGACAGGTGAAGTGGTTCTAAGTCAAAATGAAATGGGTAAAGTAGTAGATTTTTTTGTCTCTCATACAAAGTCCTCATCTTTTTTTTTATCATTTGCAGGATATATCATTGTATTAGCAACGCATGACAAAGACGTAGCTGCAGAGTTTACAGCCATCGTCTATAGTGATCGTCCTGTCAGCATAAAGAATGACAGATAATAAAACAATGTTTTTTATTCGTTCTTCTTTTGATTGAGTCTTCTACTTTGAATGGAACCCAAAGCGCGTTGTCCAGTGAAGAAAGTGACGATAGACAAACCGCCAAGATACGTCAATGTTTGGAAAAGGTTGAGCTCGGTCCAGTAGAGATAGAATAGGAATTCAAGAGAGGCTAAAGAAGCCAAGAACGCGACTATGGATACTGTACGTGTTGTTGAACCTGAGACGAGCTCTGAAATAACCTTTCCTGGTGTATATCCAAGTTGAAGCCACTACATGTTTAGAAAAAATGAGTATACGAAAAATAATATAACCCAAAAACAAGACTTACGCCTGCAATAAGGACGATCCAAGGCGCTAAAGTGATGAGAGTGAACAATTGTGAGAATGCGGCAGGTGGCATCTTTTCGGCTTCTCTAAAGACGTGGTGAATCTCGGGCTGCAATTCAAAAATATCCTCGTCACCAGCCGCATTGACTAATGTGATGAGAGATGTAGCCACGAGAAGACCTAGAACAGACATTAAGGAACGTGACATGTATTCAATATAAAATGGTTTAAATGAAAAAGAACTTCTTGCTGCTTTACAGCAATCGATTTGCTGAAATAACGGAACTTGAATATTTGAAAAGGTAAAAAAAAAAACCCCCCTTTGATTAATTTTTCAAAACTTTAGTTGAACAGTTTGGCTGTAGATATATCATGTTCGAAATATGGTTTATAACTGAAGTGAATAGCCTATGTCTTAAAGTATATACAGGTGTTTTTTTTTTGACGCCAAAAAAAAAAAAAAACGTTAAAAGTGTAAAATCACAAAACCAAAAATCAGTTATAATCCGAGGATAACCTTGAATATTTTAAGTCAATTATAGTGTGCTCTTTACTCTCTTGTATGCTTCATTTAATTTTATACAAATCTTTTCAAACAACTTGGTGTCTATACAATCTTTTTTTATTATTATTAAAAAGTCGTGTTAAAGCAACAGATGTTCCATTTTGTATTTGAAGCAAGTGTCAGGGCTGACCTCAGGTTTAAAATTTCTATAATCTGGTGCCCAATAGAACTCTGCCAAAATTCATCTTGTTGAACTTCCGTCATTCAATCATAACCACTTACAAATTAAAGCGCTTGCACAACACAAACCCTTTCATTCAGGGACGTTATCCTCTCTTGATGATCCAACGCCACATCGGATAAGTTATTCTGAAAGTACTCAGTATAATTCATGTATTATTATTGTTGATTTTTATTATAACGTTATGTACAAAGGAGGAGGAAAGTTTAAATTGGCAAAAAAGAAAATAAGATATGATATATGAGATGTAATTAAATAAAACAGATGGAGAAACGACAAACTATTGACATGCAGTGATATACCTCTTGGCCTTTTGGAATTGTCTACAAAGAATAAACTTCTTTTCGATATCTTCTTCTTTTTGTTCGTATGTGGTGCAATGATTAGCGGCAAATTCACAGAGATATCTGCAAACCCTGGCTTGAAGCCATGCCAAAGGGCAGAAAGGAGCATAGTAGTTGGAACGACATTCAGTTAACCAGCAACTATCAGGCTTTTTGGTTTCTTCTGGATCCGTTTTTTCTTCACTTAAGATCTTGCTATTTCTCTCATTCATCAATGTAAGAGGCTCTAAAATATCCCATACGGCCTTTGCTTCTTTATCCGTCATTATGGTTGAGCCTGCAAATGGCTCCTTTTCACTGTACTGGATAGTAGCAGGTACAGGGTTCAATTTCGCGGTCGCCAAGAGATCGTCAGTACTCATAGTCATTGTATGTGTCAAAACAATAGACATTAAAGCAGGAGCAAGCAAAGGGTATTGCTGGAATAAGTTGGGTCCAGTCATCACTTGCGATGTCTCTTTTGAAAGCACTTGATTGATATTCCAGTGAGGCACTACAGCATGAGACAGATAGGTGTTGTTCTCTTCAGGAAGTACAAAATCCCAGTTATCAGGGAAATCGGAAAACAAGTTGGGTGGAGATGATAATGTAGACTCGTCTGAAGAAGAAACATTGGAGAGGTTTAAAGTCGAATTAACGATGGACGTAGAATCAAGCGAATAAGGTGAAGTTTGTTGCTGAGCTTGAGCAGGCGTAGGTAATACCATACCGCCAAGAACCAAGTCGACTCGTAGCTTATCATTTTCCTTCTGAAGCTTCTCCATCTTTGCCCTGACCCACTTTAATTCGAGCTTCAGTTGGCTATTTTCTGCTTTCTGCTGGTTCAATTCTTCTTCCAAGGTGCCGATATACTCTATAAAAGGGAATAATTCGCGACGTAAGCTATTTGCCTATTATAGACTGTACCCATCACTTTTTACCTTTTCTTCTATTTCTAAAGTTACGTGCAGAAATCTTATTTCTCAACTGTCTACGTTCCTTGGAAGTCATCGCTTTGAGTTGAGACTCTGGAACATAATCATTAATAGGTCGAAAGTCTAGACGGCCAGTCGAAGAAGCGGGTGGTCCATTATTATTCGATTTTTTGGAAGGTTTTTTATATTCAACCATGAAAACATCTTCACTAGTCGAAGAATCTTCATCCACACTATAAGATAAAGGGACAGGATGATTCTCTGTCATTACTGCTTGTTGAGCCTCTTCTCCCAGTAAGAATTGGAAAAGATCGGCATCAGACAAACTAAAAGGTTCCTGAGATGGCTGAGGCTGTGGTTGAGGGTCTGTTTTAGTTGTCTTGCTTGTGTCGGTAGTTTTAGAGTGATCTTCAAGTGCCCACGTAAAAGTATGGCTGGCAAAATCGTTATTATTCATAATAGTAATATTTTATAAAGAAAGATACCCAGAAGACAATAATAAAAAAAGCTTATTTTATATGAGGGTCAGGCAATATTATACTCAGCGAATTCCTTTTTGATCGAAAACCACCCGATATTGTGACACGTTATTTAAAGCTGCATGTATTAAAAATCCTTCTATCATTAGTAACACATCTTTATCAATGCATACGCTAGCATACATATACCATCCAACCGAGTCAATACTGAGATTAACAGTGGGGTTTTCTACGTACTGCGAAAATCTATATTAAAAGAATTAAGTTCTGTGCTCATGTTTGAACTATTATACCAGACCTTCCAATGAAATGTCTTCGATAAGCCAAATTCTTCCCACAGTCATTGGATCAGCGAAGGACATTGAACTGCCAAGATGCCCTAGGCTATTTTTACTTCTTTTGGTTATACCTTTCATTTGATCCTTGGACAATAAAAAAAAAAGTATCGACCTACGAAAGGAATACCAACAGTGTTTATACAGAATCCAATTGCACTTCGAATGGCGTAAAGATCATATTATACTTCCTTTAAATTGTAGAGTTTGCTTTGATGAATCGTAACATGTCACTGAAAGTGAAGCTAAAAGAATGACAATTATTTTTGGATTGTATATAATCATTAGAGTATTTTGCCCACTCATTCCAGATATAATGATCAACTTGTCAGAAAATTTCTGGGCATTATAGGCATGGTTTATTAGAAAATGCAACATAAAAAGTTTGTGAAAATGGGTTGATCAGTATAAAAGTCACCATCATGAAAACGAGATAAATCCATGTATTCCTTGTTAGGGATTCTAAAAGATTTAGTGACTCATTTTGAACACGAATTTCTAATCAGATGTGATGTCTGACGGGGATTGGCCGAGAGATTTACGGATCTACAGATCATTTATCTGAAATAAATGCATCCATAATTTGATTACATATTTCAGATTTAAAGAACATGAAACAAATACGCTTGTATACCCCCAAATGCTTTAGATTAGCTACACCATTAACTGCTCCTAGAATGCCTCATGCTTCATAAAAACAGTTGAAAATTTGGACCTAAAGCATACCTAAGGATTTTCTCATCTGTGAAATGAACTTAATGGTCTATAGATCTCGCGATCAATCTTTTGTTAAATATCACATCTGATAAATAATATATACTCAGATTAATGAACTTCATCTATCAAAATATTTGTTTAATTAAAGCATAATCATCAATACATTATGTTTTATTGCAATTCCGTACATCTCTCGTAAATACACGTCATGGTATTTTTTTTTTTTTTTTTTGCTATACAATATACATATAATTTTAATTATATGTTACTCTGAGAGTACTAAATACGATACAGTAATATCCCAGCTATAAGTCAGTATTATATTCAACAAACATGCAGTGTCTAAGATAATTTAAGCTGGCAATGCATTTTTTTTTGTTTTTTTTGTTCAATTATACATAATATATCAAAAGTCTACGTTCAGCATGATCCCGTTTGTTATATTTCCACAATAGTGTAGTATAAAAACCTACAAATGTTTCACATGTAATTTTTTGTTACTATAAAACTATGCAGCCTATAAGACTGAATAAGCTTTTGATTATCTTAGGGTATACGCTATCTTTTTGTTTTGCAGCTTTATGTCTGACCAGTGAGTTTCAATATCCAAATGGAAAAAAAAATATTGACCAATTAGCAAGAATTTTCGGTAGTTGGGCTTGGGGCAGCACGTTTTGGAAACTCGACTTAAACTCCTTTGGCAGTTAAATAAGCGAAATATAAATTATCAAATACGTGTGTCTTGTTAGGTAGTATATTGAAAGAAGTGCGATTTTCTGTATTTTTTTCTCTCAATAACCGTTGTAATATTTGAATGTAAAACCTTAAACGTAGAAAAAGCTGCGACAGTCGCGTAAATCCAGTAACAATAACGGGTTCAGCTAGTTTTACACAATTGGATATATAGATCTGTAGATCTCTTGATAGGCCTTGGTCAGATGTCACATCTAATTAGTGATCCATGTTCAGATCAGTGCATCTACTGGAATTTAATAAATACACTTAATGAACTCAGGAAAAATGTTTAAATATTCCTTCATCCATATATGTACTATATTCATAAATGCCTATTTTTGAATGGGTTTCTATGAAACATATGATATAAAATGACACACCTTATGCACACACATACGAAAGGAAGTATTACGGTGTTTAGTGAAGTGTCACAACTGATAAAGACAGTGATCAATGCTTCGCGTAGCTGCGGCGCCTAACTTGTGACTATTAATTCAATTTCATTCCCGCATTTTGTTTCTTTTGTCTCTTCACCCAAATTCACAATCTAATCTACACTTGACCATGTCTGCACGACTCCCACTTCAATCCAAGGCGTCGAGAGCCAAATTTCAAAACAAAAAGGCTATCTTCGGTGATGATGATGACGACGAAGAGCAAATTAATGATGAACGTGTATTAGGCTTCGAAGATAATAAAGTAAAAGAGTAAGCATGTTTTTTTTTTTTGCAAGGTAGATTGTCCAAGAACTAATAATCCAATTGTACATAGAGCTGAACCCAAAAAGGAAGTAGCGCCTCTCAGTATATCACCTTTACCTAACGTAGATTGGCGTGCTAATGCAAAACATAAAAAAGAATTGTATGTGCCAGCCCGAGCACTTCAGCCGCAAGACGGTTCAGTGAAACCAGAAGTGCTGACACAGTCAGCTTCGTCGTTCGGTCTACAGATTCAAAAACGAGAAAAGACTGAAATTGTGACTCAGGATAGCGTTGTAGAAAGCACAACTGTCGAAAGCTCGACTGTTTTACCCGAGGCGGAAAGTGAAGCACCAAAGACTTTAGAGGAACGTGCAATTGAAGCCATTATCAAAGGTAATATGCATATGAGTCATACAACGCCGTTTAATTAACATCTTTGCTATGCATTTTAACAGAGTCAATGGGTGAAGGAGACGATGATAAGGACAATGGGCCCAAGAAAGTGATTCATGTTGATGAAACGCTTGCTTTTCGAGATGATGTTGAAAACAGACCTGAAGAAACTACCATGGAGGAATATGAAAATATTCCAGTAGATGAATTTGGTGCTGCTTTGTTAAGAGGCCTAGGATGGAGTGAAGGCGAAGGCATTGGTAGAAATAGAAAGAATGCACCGTAAGTCCACCGAGTATTATGTATTATGGCTCAAGCCTCATCATATTGTATAGAGCTCCACCTCCTGTTCCAGTCAAACAAAGAGAAGCTTTACTAGGTTTGGGGGCCAAACCTGAGCAAGTCGATTTGAAAGATCAACGTCAAAAATCAAATCACAGACGTGAAGCTTATGAATACAAAGAATCAAGCTTGTTTAAAAAGATATCCAAAAGAAAGGTTGAAGAAGCACTAGATGGAGAAGAAGATAGACACAGAAGCAGAAGCTCAAGTAGACATAGCAGCAGCTCGAGTAGACATAGCAGCAGCAGTAGAAATAGCAGCAATAGTAGACGAGATGATAAGAGAAGTAGACGCGATGACGATAGTAGAAATAGCAGACGTGATGACGACAGACGCAGTCGAAGAGATGATGACAGAAGCAGTCGACGAGATGATGACAGAAGCAGTCGACGAGATGATGACAGAAGCAGTCGACGAGATGACGAAAGAAATAGCAGACATAGCAGTAGCAGTAGACATAGAAGCTCAAGCAGACATAGTAATAGCAGTAGTAGACATAGATGAGATTGTAAATCTGCTATAGAAAAGGCAAAGTACACCTTTCTACATAATAAACCAGAATCCAGATACTACTGAGAGCTGTTTCAGTTTCCTCGTCTAATTATACATTTGCCTTTTGATCAAGCTTTTTGATACCGCCCATTGATTCATTATGCTTGGATGCTGCGGCTTTTACTTTAAACGATAGTATTTTCTCTATTACAACACAACCCTGATATAATATGCTTACTTGGTAGGTAAATGATTTTTACATTAGATCCAACTAAGCTATGAACAGCTTGTAGTTTGATCAATATATTTGTTCTGATAATTTTTATAATATCAATATCTATCATTTTACCAATAAAACTGACTACAGCTTTATTGACTCACTAGAAGGCCCTGGACAGTTGTTTTCTGGTTTAAACTAAGCTTTTGGTACAACACGAGGTTTCATAACTTTTACACAAATCGAGTTAAACCTCTTGTATACCCGTTGGTCATACATCAAGCCTAAATTTTCCTCTTTTCGCTATATAATTATTATGATATGTGCAATTCGCTTTCATTTAATGATCATAAAATCGCTCTAGTCATTATAATATGCATACGTTGAAAACAAGATATATATGCAAATTATGGACCCTCTTTTTATTTTTCCCGCCAAATAACCTGTGCAACTCTAATCACATTATTATTTATCAGATCTGTTTTTATAATTAGGAAACGCTAGCATTGATTTATTATCAGATTGTTACATTGACATGCCGTATTTAACGAACATTCTACGGGTTCTTTTACACGCTATAGGTGCGGCAAGTAAAGTCTTGCTTACAATTCCATTACTACTTCCTCCGTAAACGCGGTAATGTATTTAACGGGGCATTATAATAAGAGATAGTTGATTTGTATACCAATTAAGTCGATATAGAAGCATATGCTCAACTAAATCTCTTTGTAGAATGGAACCAATGACAGTTGCTGTTCTACCAAAGCAGTTGCTACTCTACCAAAACAGTTTTAAAGGCGTAAATGATCAGTAATAGGTACACAAACCGATCGCGGAGTATTACTCATGAATCTTGTTTTCTATGATTACGAATTATCATTGACAGGCGCCTGAAAGTTATCTGATCTATGCTAGTGTAACATACATTGAATCTGATAAAGGTTATGTTACTGTCGACGCTACATTTAACTTATTGTACCATGTAATTATTCAACTTGTATGGTTCATTCAGTGGCCTTTCAATTCTACATGTATCACTACGTTTGAATCGCCTTTGATGGTACATAGGCAATCTTCATGGGTACTGTTCCACCATGCATTGAAAGAGCAGCTTCAATTTCGTATAAATAATCTACATTTCATCCCTCTCCTTTCAAAATTATCATCTCTTCCTCACTTAACAAAATGCGTGCTTCCATTGCCATCTCTGCCCTTGTTGCTTTCGTTGCCTCTTCTGTCTCTGCTGCTCCTACTGCCACTGAGTGCAACCCTACCTACAATGTTGCTTCCTCCACACCCTGTTTCACCCAATGTAACGTTGAGGCTGGTCAAGAATGGGTTCCTGGATGGACTATGGATCGCACTTCGCCTTACTTCATCTCTTCTTTGGCTCTTATGTGTACCAAGACTGGCCCCAACTACAGAAACTTCATGACCAAGGCTGGTACCTGTATGTCCAAGTGTGCTGGTGATGATCCTCAATTGTTCCATACTGAATTCCGTGATGCTTGTGCTTGGTGGGCCGATCACAAGTATGATTCTTGTTAATATATTTATCATATCCCTTAAAAAAAACCTTTTCCGATATAAGAAAAGGTTGTTGAAATTGACTTTCATCACTTTATAATTTATTCTCTTACAATCTTCTTATTTATCTATTGATTCTTACCATTCATATTAATAAAAAGCTACTATACAATGCAACTATAAAATACTATTCGCGCTAATTTATTTCAAGTTATTGGCTGTCTATTTGGAAATTCGGTATACATATCCTAAGGCCCAAAATTAATAAAAAAAAAAAAAGGTTGATAGAGCTACAGTTTCTGCTTAGGGCATCGAGTATAACACCCATATTATAATTAAATCAAAATTATACTAGGCATGACAGCTCATTTTGAACAAGGTCTACAAACTAGCTGCGACATTTGACCGAGATTGGTCAAATATTATGTGTCAACATGTGCCATACAAATTTCTAAGCTGAAAATTTTGAGGCTTGGAAAATGAAATAGGATTGCCAGCACAATAGATGATAAAACCCTGTTAGAGCTCTGGAATCTTAATAAAACGCAAGGAAAAATATGTTTTCTTTGAAATGGTACAAGTTTTGTATAGTAGTAATTGGAAACATGATGTCTGGACAAGTAAGAGAATCAAATCGTCAGAGTTTTTTTTAGAGAGGGGGTTATAAAAGTGCTATCAGTAACAAAAAAAAAAAAAATACTATGTATGCGAATACTAAATATTGTGTATTCTTTGTTTGCTGTTGGCACAACTATGCTTTATTTATAATTAAACAGGTTTTGTCGGGAGAGTTTGTAAATTCGGGTTTCAATTTCAGTTATCCAGTGTAGCTGGCGCTATGCAGATCAGTCATATAATTCAGCAACGACTCGACTTCTCAATGTATATCAACTGTTCATAGATCAACTTTTAATAATTGCGCCTAGGATTTGATCAATAAGTGCCAGTATAAAGAAACTATTTTTGGATATTGAAGATAGAAGTCATAGTTTTTCTACTTTACAATTCTAACATCTTTTCGAGTCATTTGTTTTATATACAGGGCCAGATTTCTTTCCTTTTAAACGATTGCATTTTACAAACAGGTACTGCATATTTTTTGGATAAATTACATACATCTCAGAATATATTCTCCGTATGAATCCTAATACTATGAACGGTAGTACTAACATTGATGAACGGATAAAGAGTTTTTGCGCATAGTAGGTTCTCGATTTAATGATACGTTTTTCAAAATTTGATCCATGTGCATCAAGATTAGATTACCATAGTATTTGCTTCTAGCTAATTATAGTCTGGTAAATCTATTAGTATTCCTTACTTATCCATCGCCTTATCAAGGCGAATCTGGCTTTTCAAACGGTTATGACCTCGGTACGGTACATTGAATGAACACTAGGGTACCATTTATCCGTGAGGAAATTATGGCATTAATGCAGTGTTACGCAATATGTACCTGATTTTAAATCCAAAATGATTTATGTTCACCGTTCCGCATAGTACAAAGACATGAAAATACCTTACGATATATTATGAAATCTTGCTAGCATAGATGTTTCACTTCTGTTTAGATTTCATATGTGCTAGCAATTTAACCTTGCAAATTGACTATAAGGTTTCTTTTTTTATCTGGTTACATAGCCTCAGTCTTCATCAAACAGATACGTTCCAAGTATAGCTTCCATATGAAACATCGGCTGTTGCTCTCGTATAAACGCCTGGGTTTAATCGATTATTTAGTTCAAAATAACAGGAGCCATTTAACGTGCAAATAAAAAATAAAAAAAAATAAAAAAAAATACTATAGCCATTTTTGGTATTACTATTATGTGAGTTGATTTGGGGAAAATTCATCACAGAAGTAAATAACAGTAGCGATCTACAACAATTCTATTGTTGATCATGCAAACATGACATTTCATTGGGCCTGATATTGAAGTTTGTAGCCACCACTATGGTTCCTTTTAACAAATACCTTCAAACGTCCCTCAAAAGTACTCAAATCAATAGCACGACTTCTTCTTCAACTTGACTCGACCCACGACCATCAACCACCAATTCTTTCCATTCATTCCACTTGTCAACTTAATTTTAACCTTATTATATCAGTCTTTTCTTCCTCTCGCACCTGACGTTTAAAGGACCTTAAATAAAATGGAGCTCGCTCCCCTACAAAAAAAAAGGATATCTTCAAATGCAATCTAACTGCGTTTAGATCAAAACTAGGGTATATAGATCTTCTATTCCCGGGAAATGCTTTAGATCTAATGATGCTCTTTTTAACTTATATTTATGTAACCAAAACCCCACGTAAAGAAGCCTTCCAACTCCGGTCATATACCACTTTTAAGCTTTTGGAAGAAATCTGTCTTTCAACAAGTTCTATAACATTCTAAAGAAAACTAAATTATATACAGCGTATACTAAATCGCAAACCGTGATTGTGAACGTATTGCATTTTATGATTGAAACTCTAAGCATATATATATATATATTAGAAAAATCTGAGTGTAGAAATTACCATGGTATGAGCGATCTCAACCAGGCTTGACCTAATGTCGTAACTGTTTAGTAGCTCATGTTTAGAATGAGCTACTACATTGAATAAAATTTTAGATCTACTCGATCGCGCCCATTAGCAAGCATATATGGTTAATGTAGAAGCTTCATTAAGCAACCAGTTGCAATTTATTTTGGCTTGGGATTTCTTGATTTAGCGATACGATAAAGAAATGTTTTCTTGACGGTATACTAGACCAAAAATAGTGATATTTGGGCGTGGAACTGTTTCATTAACTAATGAAAACCAAGTCGAGGATCGATTGTACCAAACAAGCTTTTCAAGTGTGATAGGCGTTTTGTATCGTCCTTTTTACATGAAATGATCTGTGACTGTACTTGAAACACTTTACGAATTGATATTTAAATCCAAATCCTATGTAGAAACGTCAATAAGAATAAGCAAACCTACGATTTTTTGGGAAAATAAGGCACCTGATATATGAGTAGATAAATTGCAGATGCATGGAAATCAACCATAAAGCTGTGCATATGCTTTTGCATTTGATTGTTTAGCGCCAATGTCTCACGTAGAACTCGGTAATACTTGCTGAAATGTATTAGTCGTAAATGACGGATGCATACAGTCTTTTTACAAGGCGTGTCCATCTTTGTTGATTCGTTCTAAGCCACGAAACGGTAATGGTGATAATGCTAGTCCAGCATAGATGATAGAGCCATTCGTCGCCCTAGTAAGACAAGACCTAACAGTACTAATTGTTTGGCAAAGTCTTCTGATGGATGATCATCAAATAAAGATGATAAAAAAACCTTATTACGATAATATGATTCAACTAAAACAAGATTTTAATTGGTAGATAAAGCCATATCGATATGGAACTTACGGAACATTGCGAATCCAGGAATCAAGCCTTCTAATACGCTACATGCTGTGTTTCAAAAAGTTACGCAATTTGCGTGAAAAGTAGCACTATTGCGCCATCGATACACCATCTTATTAATACAAAAATTCTTTTTCCATGGCTATAAGAGTATCAGTCGTTGTCTCTCTCTCTTTTTTTTTATTTTCTTTTTCATTATAATACAATGACTACTACATCACCGCCTTCTTTTCATAATAAAGAAGAAATTATTATTGACTATGAAAATGTTTCTTATAAACACCAAACACAAGAATTCGTGACACATTTACCTCATTATACTAAGGATTACATTGTCAGCCTATTCCCCATTGCCTCATGGATTCATAGATACAACTTAATGGTATGTATTCTATTGATTGATCGATTGATTCAAGCTCACACTCTCTTAATAATAGTGGCTGGTTCGAGATTTGATTGCTGGTGCTACAGTAGGCATTGTCATTGTCCCTCAGAGTATGGGTTATGCCAAAATTGCTGAATTACCTCCACAATATGGTTTATAGTAAGTTCAACAGCATTGAAATCAGTCAGGTGACTCACTCTATCTATAGTACTGCATTTGTTGGTTTATGCGTCTATTGCTTGTTTGCTACTTCTAAAGATATCAGTATTGGCCCTACTGGTAAGTACTTTTTTTTTTTGTTCATAAACAAATAGATACTTAGAGTTTAATTTAGCCGTCATGTCGTTGCTGGTCGGTCAAACTGTAACACGAGTAGTTTCTGCAGACCCTACAATCACAGGGCCTGAAATTGCTGTGGCACTGTCTCTTTTCACTGGTATGATTTCCATGTTCATTGGTCTTGTGCGCCTCGGTATCCTGGTGGATTTTATTCCGGGTAAGGAAAAATAACAACGCATGATTCAAAATAAGCTTTCTTACAAGTATTATAGCTCCCGCCATTGCTGGCTTCATGAGCGGTTCTGCTATTACAATTACCATTGGACAAATGCCAAAACTATTCGGTATCAAAGGCATCAATACGCAAGAATCTTCTTACTTGATCTTTGGCAACTTCTTTAAACATTTGCCTGAGACTCGCGTTGACGTTGCATTTGGCCTCGTCAGCATGTTTTGGCTTTACGGTGTTCGTTATGCGTGTCAGGTGCTTGGAAGACGTTACCCAAAATATTCAATGCATTTCTTCTTCTTTAGCATCATGCGTAACGGCATTCTGGTAATCTTTGGAACCTTGGTCGCCTTCTTGATCAATATCGGTAAAACCACTAGCCCTATTAGCATCTTGAAGACCGTACCTCCAGGATTCACGGCAATGGGTATTCCCGTTATCCGTACAAACGTGATATCTGGTATTGCAAGCTCTCTTCCTTCAGGTGTCATTATCTTGATCCTGGAACACGTCGCTATTGCCAAATCATTTGGTAGAATCAACGATTATACAATCAACCCAGATCAAGAAATCATTGCTATTGGCTTCACAAACATCTGGGCTGCCTTCTTTGGCGCCTACCCTTCCACTGGTTCTTTCTCTCGTACCGCCATCAAAGCTAGATCAGGTGTCAAGACACCTATTGCCGGTATCTTCTCCGCGCTTGTCGTCTTGTTGGCTCTTTACGCTTTAACACCCGCCTTTTACTTTATTCCAGACGCTGTCTTGGCTGCCGTTGTGATTCATGCTGTCGCCGATTTAGTGTCAGGTCCAAGCTATGTCAAGCGTCTAGCTGCCGTGAGTCTCTGGGAACTCTTGATTTTTGCTGCCACTGTTATCATTACCTTCTTTACTACTGTTGAATATGGTATCTATGCCTCCGTTGGTATGTCTATTGTCATTCTTCTTTTCCGCATTGCTCGTCCTCGTTTCTGGGGACTCGGTCGTATTCCTTTGAGTACCGCCATTAGCTCCATTTCCTGTGATGATGAAAAGAAGCAAAGATATTCTGTCTCTGAAACTCAAAACTATCTGTATGTACCTGAATCTCATCCTTCCCTTGGTAAATTGGTCGAACCTCTGCCAGAAGGCATCCTCATGTGCCGCGTGGATGAATCCTTTACCTATCCAAATTCCAGTTTCATTTCGGACAAAATTATCACATACTGCAAGACACGTAGCCGTTCTAACGGCAAATTTCTGTCTAAAGGCGAACGTCAATGGAACGATGATGCTACTCCAGCTGTGATTGCTGCTCGCGAAAACTTGCCCCGCTTACATGCTTTGATTCTTGATTTCGCTAGCGTGAACCGTCTTGACTCCAGTGGTCTTCAGGCTATTGTCGATGCCCAAAATACACTTAATCGTTACACTGGTCACCATGTCGAGTTTCACTTTGTCAATATCCTTCATCCTGCTATCCGTCGCTGCCTGATCGTCGCTCAGTTTGGTACCCAGCCAAGACCTGGAGATAATAACAAGGAAATCTTGCCTGTTGTGCCTGCTTCTCGCGATGGTCCTCAGCCTCAGCAACTTCGTCAACAGCAAACGGATGCTGAAAATCAAATAGATAGCTCTATAAATAGAGAATCGGATGATGATGACGATAACAAAAGACAAGAATTTGTCGAAGTGGCTACTGCATCAGTCGACTATGAAGGCGGTAGCGGTATCCCTCTTCCCAAAGATCGCTATCCTTTTTTCCACTGGAGTGCTGACGAAGCTGTCCGATCTGCTCTAAATTCTTTGAATATTCGTCAATTCCTGGAGGAATCCGGCGAAATAGAAGATTCCACAGATAGAGTTGTTTTTAAAAAATTCCTCCCCGCAACTTTTTGGCTTTTTTCAACGAAAATATAATATTTTTTTAAAAAACTAGTGTCAATCGATGGTACTATCACTGCGATTTATTCCGAGATGAAAAAAAATGCTTCATTATTATCAACTTTATTTTATTTCAAGAACATGAAAAAATGAAGATTTCGAGAAAAAAAAAACGCATTTAAACTCAGCTAGAGTCCATTTCTATGTCTTCATCAACTTCATCGAGGTCTACAGTATTATCTACATTATGGAATTCATCTTGATAGGTTATGCACTGTAAGACGCTCTTTTTCCAAGCAGAGAGAAGCGATTTTTCTGGTACATTTTTTAATGAGCTTACCAACTTTTCTCTCAAAGTAGAAGCTGTCTCCTCAGGATCAGGATTATAGGCAATCGGATTTTTCACCATTGCCCATACCCTCTCGATTGGCTGCACCTCTGGATGATATGGAGGAGTAAATAGTAATCTATGCCCATGAAGAGTAGAAATATTGTAGCATGCGAATTGAGGCTTTATTCGCAAATCTTTTATAGCTTGCAAAAGTGTCTTTTTTGTAGGCACTTTACCTATTGCATCGCTGGAAGGCACCAAAAGATTATTTTGCAAAAACCAATTGATGATCTCGCTCTTAGTTGATGCAGCAGTCGGTACTGGATTTATTCGACGTTTGTGATAAGATGCGCCGTCCATATGAATGATACAAGAGCCATAGGGTTGGATTGCGTGACAGATAGTATCAAACAAACGCTCGAACTTCTCAGCATTAAAGTGTCCATGATAGTCAGTATATAGATTTTTGTTATCTTGGACAGGCCATACATTCACACTTTCTTGGATGATTTCTGCTTTTCGCTTGTGACCCTCTTTGAAGACAATGAAGGCGGCGAATATTACAAGTATCGGCTTTCTTCCGCTTTCGTTTACAACACCCCGTGGCCTTACCCAGGTACGTCCTGTAGAATGATCTATATGACAGTAAGACTCGTCAAGAAATAATTCAGGTTGATTGGGGTTGAATTTGTCGTTAATATTAGCCAAACGCTGATTAACATATAGTTCTCTGTATAGCATGTTTGTAGATGAATCATGAAGGATGTTTCTTCTAATACCCTTTTCATACTTAAAACCCAAAATATGAATATCCCGTAAAAGTATATTATATGAAACCTTAATATTATAAGAGTCTTCTAGCATCTTCATCGTCCGTTTAACTGTATTGATTTTGCCACTTTCGTTGTTATAAAGAATGATTTCTTCTACGGCAGAACTATATTCCGGATCAAGAGAACGTCTTGGTCGACCAACAGGTTTATATTCGGAAGCTTCCGCAGGGTGATTATACATATGAATGGCCTTTCTTGCGACATGTTCAGAAACACCACAGACCTTCATTAGAAGGTCCCGTTTTTTAAGGTCGCGATACTTTCTGTCTTCAAATTTTGTTTTCAAAAGAATACCATAAACATGGGTCAAAATCTTGTAAACGTCATTTGATAAATGTACATTTGTTGTTGTTCCAATGGGAGATTGCATTTTTTTAACTGAATATGATTAATGAAAACAATTAAGGTAAAAAAAATACTAATGAAACTCAAGTAGTTAGATTTTTGTCTTTTTTTTTTAAGGAGCAATGGCTTTTTTTAAAAAAATGAAGAATTTCGGGGAGATAATTTTTGAAAACGACTATAGTACCAGTGGAAATAATGCACCTACGGGTCATTAGAAAAACCACTATATATTACTTTTATAGATCTATTTGTGCATGAATCGCTTGATGCTCTTAAAACCTACACATTCACTTGTTTATACCCAACCAATACTATTCCTTTTTTTGCTATTTATCTGTTTATTATTTATTACATTTGTGCTTGAACTACACGCTTTAATAAATTGTATTTTATAAAGATTTACTGGCTCTACTAGATACGGCATTAAGCTGCCGATCGTCTGAGATTAAAAAATATCCGATTTCGGAAAAATTCAAAGGGTAGATCCCTTGGACCCAAATTTTCAAATCTTATTTTTTTTTTTTTTTGTGGAGCGTGAGAACCGTGTTTTATAAGCATGGTAACCCTTAAAACATATAGGATATATTTAAGAATACACAGAAGTGATTTATATATATTTCAAATATAAAATGATAGAGTTATAGATGCATTTTTTTTAAAAAAAAAAAATAGCAATAATAAACTTTTCTTCATAATAAGCCCTATAGAATTAAGAAAATACCCAACGTTGCCTAGATCATTCGATGCAAAGTGCAAATATGCATAAGCACTATTGTATTTTGTGCATATCTGAACATGTTTGTTATTCAAAAATCAATTTAAAAGACATTGAGAAATTGTGTATGGGTTCAAAATTAATATAGAATACTGCTCTGATACAACAAATATCTTATATATATTAACCTTCAATAGCCAGATGGTTGACTATTTCAGTTTGCTAAAAGAACTTGCAAAAAAAAAAAAAAAAAAAAAAAAAAAAAAAAAAATGGTGTTATATATCACTACTTTATTGTCATTGCATTGGTGATGGTAGATATAATAAAAAAGTAGAAGACTACATTGATATACTAGTGGTATACTCCATTGTGCAGTATTACATTAGAGATAGTTATGCATCCATTCATCTTCATTATTGACTGTAGATTCAGTGGATGCACTTGTATTCAGGGTAGTAGGTGGCTGGTGTTCTTGTTGCTTCAATATTTCTTCTTCTTGTTGCTGTAATTCAGTCTTCATGCGAGTAGCAACATCGTTGAACATACGAAGGCCTTCACCTACAACTCCCTCACTGAATGTCTTTACGTTCTGACCAATTTTAATCACTTTGGTAAAATCAAATAGTTCTTCATCGTCTTCTTCTTCCTCTACCTCTTGAATTGTTTTCTTTTCGTTTGATTCTTCACGAGCAGCAACAAGCTCCTTCTTTTTCAGAGTGGAAGATGAAGGTTCAGGTATAGGGCCTGCTAATGCAGAGAACAAGCTTGATGGCGAGAAAGAAGATGTGGAAGATTGAGAGGAAGACAGTTGGACTGTTGCAGCATCTTCAGTATGGGTACCATTAATGTGATTTATGAACCTAGCAATGGTTGGCGCAACGTCCATCAGTGAGCTTGTTCTACGGTGAAGCGTTTGGGGTCTTTGTTCTGATCCACTCTCGTGGCTATTGGGTAAAGGTTAGTCATGAGTTGATAGATTTGTTTTTATGATATACCCACAAACCTATTTGTTTTTATCAGCTTCGACTCTTCGATCTTTTTCAACATAGATTCGGCGTTATCTACTTGGTCATCTTCATCATCTGAATCAGAGTTCATGATGATATTTTTCTTTATAAAAGCCAACTTTTCTGTAATGTCATCGTACTTGTCACCCAATAATGAATGAGCTGCTGAGGATACAATAGACGCTCTTCTCTCTTTCTTTTGAGCTGGCTGCTGCTTGATCTGACTTTGACTGTCTGTAGATGAAAGTGGGTCTTGCGAAACTGCCTCAAGCTGGGTAACTTCAATCTCTGTTGCCAATGTGTTCTGAGATTCATCGTTGTTCATTGATGTGCTCGAAGTTGATGGTTGCTCGTTTTCCAGTTTGGGAACCGCTACAAACGAAGAAAGCGATTTTCGCTTCTCCTCTTGTTCTTTCTTTTTCATTGCTAAATAGTCTTCTTCAGTCATCGAGAAACGTGAGACTCGGTTACTACTTTCACTAGTAGATTGGAGTGCTGATGTAACTGGCTTATCACCATACATTGAAGGTATTTTGTGTATCAGGGTCGGAGGAATCTCTTTTGAAAGTCGTGGCAAGGGTAACAAGTGCAATACTTCTTCTTCAATCTGTGGCACTTTCTCTTCAACAGCAGGATGATGATTTTCGGCTATTGCTTCTGTATCTTTGTTTGTATTTTCGAGATCAGATATCGTATTTTGGGTATCTAAATGCTCATCGGCATTTAACGCGTCTTCTTGGATCTGAAAGCCTTCTATATTGCTGTTGCATTCCTCTTGATCATCATCCTTATAAGGCTCAGTCCAGTCAGACTCGTTTTCATATCTTGTAAAAGAAGAGCGCGTAAAATTGGACAGTTCTTCGTCCCCGGTAGTCTATGTAGCCTGAATTCATTAAATTGATCCATGATCTGTCAAATTTGCTCTTACCTCAGATTCAAACCTCTCTACAGTGATCGTACTTTGACCTTGTTCGTTATTTATTATTGTAACATCTTTTTGTTGATTTTGCTCGGAAGGGTCTTCGCTGGAAGCTCTTGCAAATGGGTTACGCGATAATATGCGAGCAGTATTATCAGTTTGGTTTTGTAAAAAGGCATTAGGAGAATGTTCAATAGGCATTCGCCCTACAATGTTTTGATTATGAGAAGTAAAGTCTGGCTGATTATATTCATCATCCTCTAAATCAGAGTCATCTGGTAATTGAATAGCACCTCCTCTACCAAGAGTCAAATTGCTACAGCAAGGGATGCTCCATTTGGATGATCTCGAGATCGGACGTTGATTAGAAGTCATATTCTCGGCCTGCTCTGTACCAAGTTGGATAGTTCTTTTAGTTTTAAACAAAGACATTTGTTCAAAGTAAAGGATAGTTTTATTTGCCCTGTAAAATACAAAAGAACGGTATTGTGGATGCTTCTCGTAATTAGTAAAGTACCACAAGGGATTTGATGTAATACAACGTGTCTTTTGAATTAATTTATCATCTTAACGCTCCTTCACTTGTTTCAATAATAAAAAATACTCGATTCTTTTTGAGGGTATAAGGTCTATAGGATGCCTTTTATTTACTTTGACATGTAAAATAAGTTTCAATGGGGTTGTTATGAGGAGGAAGTGCTTCTGTATCTGGTTGCTATGGCAAGGAAAAATTATGTACTTATAATTGGATGCCGGAATACTAATATGTTTGTAAATAACTTTTCATTGGCTTTCGGAAATAAAACAGTATAAAGATCATTATTCTAACTCCTTACCGAGAGTTGTTTTCTAGCGTCCGAGCCGGATCAGAGAAAGATTGACTTTCGGGCAAAAAGTGAGCTTTTTCGTTTGAGAGGACTATAGGATGGAAGTACCGTCGCGAAAATAGATTAATCCTTCTCTTTTGGCATACAGAACAATGGTAGGTCAAATCCATCCACTTTTCACATCCATCACCATCCAGAAAGAATGTACTCTACTTGATAGAATTGAAAAAAAAAGTTTCACTCGTCCATTTGACCTGTAACCAGCTATCTATGCACCTTACCAGTACAATTTTCAAAACGACAAAGACAAAAGCATTCGACATTTAGAACTGTTTATTCGCAGCAGAACAAATTATTCATTACAACTTATCAATTCAACAGCTTTATTAATAGACATTGAGTGGGACTTTTTTTTCAATTCGAGAAACGCATTCTTTCCTCTTGCTAGACATGTAGGATATTAAACCCTTTGATAGGTCAACATTCCCAAGACCCGTAACACCTACTGCAAGGGTTCCAAGTGTAGAAAGCACACTCCTCACAAGGTCACCCAATACAAGGCTGGTAAGGCTTCCCTTTTCGCTCAAGGTAAGAGACGTTACGACCGTAAGCAATCCGGTTATGGTGGTCAAACCAAGCCCGTTTTCCACAAGAAGGCCAAGACTACCAAGAAGATCGTCCTCCGTCTCGAGTGTACTGGTAAGTGCAGTTACGATTTATTGTTGGATTGGATTTTGACATCATTTGGTTTATATTAGCCTGTAAGTACAAGATGCAACTCTCTATCAAGAGATGTAAGCACTTCGAATTGGGTGGTGATAAGAAGACCAAGGGTGCTGCTCTTGTTTTCTAAATTACTTTGCTTTATTTTTGTATATTGTATGCACCAAACGTATATAATAAAACTAAAATGCTTTGTATAAGAACCTGCCAAGTTTTTCTAAGTTATTTTTTTATCTTTTTCAATCGTGTCATTGAATTCCATCAAGCTGAAGGTATCATCTGTATAGCAAAAGCAGAAAATATGAGCAATCCTACAACCTATATATTAGATTCAAACGTTTTTATTCTGGTATGAATCATCTTACCAACTTATTGCTGACTTCATGCTTTTCAAGGTTGAAAAAGACTTTGTTTTTGTACCTGTGCTTATCTTTGGCTTTGCGATATCAGTTTTACCTGATTTTCCTATGGTTGTTGGTGGATGATATTGCTTGCTTCTACCTATAGCTTCGCTAGCCTTGAATTGTATACCAGATCTTGTTGGAATACAATCATGTTGGTTATACTGATAGTATTTATGATGGTACAGCTGACTGTTATACTGTGTTTGTCTAAGATAATTCTCGTAATACTGCTGCTGAATCAATTGAACAGGCGCATAAACTTGAAGTGGAGGGACAGAATAATAATGATGATAATACTGAGCATGGTTGCTGGATGGAGGTGGTAAAGATGATGCATGGTAATGATACATGGACGGTATCGAATAAATGACAGTATTGGAATTCATGCTGAGCAGAAATAAAAAGACTGTTTAAAGCGTTTTATTCGTTTCTTGTGAAAATCACGCATCACGCGTATATCAAATAGATAAAATGGCAAAGCAGTGCTACTATTATGATACTATTGTTTGTTTGCATGCACCAAGTTGTTGCAATTTCATATGAAGAATAGAACAGGTTTATATATAAAGGAGTCTATGTTATCATATCTTTATGGCTAAATAGATATAAAGTAAAGAAAGGACATAGAGGGTTTTGTGATGCAATAACTTTATATACGCTAAATCATCTATGATCTTTAATGGCTTTGTAAATCTCACGCTGATATTTGATAAACACAAGTATCAAGTGATTATATAAAGCGATTGCAATGACATGTACTGGTTCATTGTCATTATTACATATACGATTGTCATTTATTTTATCGCCTTTATTGCTTCTCTATTGTTTCCGCGAGAAATCTATAGGCTATTAGATGTAAACTAACGTGAAATACATCTATTTTACAGCCAACTTTTAAAATGTAATATATTTGTCGAACTTGAATCTTGGTAAACTCAATAGTTTGTTATGGACATGTACTACTCATCAGATCTGATATGAAACAAGAACTGATATAAAACTCTGGTTGTGGATGCATGTAAAAATGTTGGAAAAACATGAAATAAATGCATCAGAGAATTCTCATACGTACTCCATCTATTTCACTTGCAAGCATATCTAAACAATGTCGCTTTGGCTGTCCACAAAAAAGCAAGTTTCAGATATTTGTGTCTAAGAATATAACACGGGAGTTTTTCCTTGAAGCCGGTCCATTTTGGCTTGTTATCAAGGCCATTACGTTTCTCGACCGACTCCTGTTTAATATTGAGTTTAAATATCACTGCATGTTCCTAGCGGCCTGCATCTACCAAAACCATTATTTGATTCTTCAAGATCAATAGATATATTACATTCTAAAGATTGACTATAAAATAGGTACATTTCATGCTAGTCTAAATTCATGGATCTATAGATCCTTCGTCCGATCTCGGTTACATGTTGTATTCGACAATGATTCTATACTTGAAATGAGCTTCTGTATTTATTAAAACATTTGTTCAACTATAACATAGTCAATAATATGTTGCAAATATCAAATAATGAATTTTGCATTGTGTGTGATTCTTGTAAATAATAACATCTAATCATTCGTAGATCTTTCGGCTTATCTCGGTCAGATGTCGAATCATGTTGATACTTCATGCTCAGAATGTGTTACTGCATTTGATAAAATCTCGATTGAGGCACTGTACTTCCATTACAATAGTTATTTTGTATATAATGTTGATCTCTCTTCTTTATTAATCAGTTACTTTTTTTTCACTTGATTGAAACACTTTTTTTTTTGAATCGGTAGTGCAGTGGAACGTTTTGTTTTAAGCATAACAAATTTGAATCATAGCTTTTGAGTAGCGCAAACACTGGTAAAATGTTACTGAATCGGCCACTGTCACAGCCGGCCGCATTCCTGCCGCTACTATACTTATAGATTTTGATATCTATATGTTTGCTATGACTCCTCTCATCCAAGCATCTAGCAGACGATACCCGCTCAGAACGATTTCTATTTCATGCCGAGGAAATTGTCCTCTTTTTCTACTGTCCTTGATTTACAACCCCCGCACCTTGAAAGGTGAACCAAACAGCTGCTGGGGTTGACTCTTTTTTTCCCGTACAAAACCAAAGTAGCCCATGACAGTACTCACAAGTCGGCTCTCGTCGCGACTTTTACGATCGCGATCCTATATCCCAGCAACATTATGCATAGGATCGTGCAAGTCTTACGCCACGGCTACCACTACCCAACGCAAGTTACCCGTGGACTTTGGCCGTATTGAAGCAAAATGGAAAGAACGTTGGCAAACCTCGACCAAATCTCGCAGCGGCAATGACCCTAACAAGCCCAACTATTATACGCTTTCCATGTTCCCATACCCAAGTGGCATGCTTCATATGGGTCATGTTCGTGTCTATGCCATTAGCGATACTATTCAACGATTCAGAAGAATGCAAGGCTATAATGTCTTACATCCCATGGGTTGGGATGCCTTTGGTTTACCCGCCGAAAACGCAGCTATTGAAAGAGGTATTCACCCTGCAGAATGGACTACCAAGAATATTGCTGCAATGAAAGAACAAATGTCAAAATTATGTATAGATTTTGATTGGTCAAAAGTGAGTAACTCATGGATCAAAGAATTGCCTTTGCTGATATGTTATGGCAGGAAGTCACCACATGTGATCCCGAGTATTATAGATGGACACAGTACATATTCTTGGAACTATACAATGCCGGGTTAGCATATCAAAAGGAAGCGGTTGTAAACTGGGATCCTGTAGATAAAACTGTATTGGCAAATGAACAAGTTGATCCAGATGGAAAGTCATGGCGTTCAGGCGCATTGGTTGAAAGAAAGAAGCTCAAGCAATGGTTCTTCAAAGTAACAGAGTTTGCAGATGTAAGTTTTTTTTTTCCTCGACTATGAATATGGGAATTTTCGTCGCTGATATGATATTATAAAGGATCTTTTAAAGGATATAGATAGATTAGAGAATTGGCCTGATCGTGTCAAGCAAATGCAGAGAAATTGGATTGGCAAATCTACCGGAGCAGAGTTCGAATTCAATACAGTGAGTGAATCTTTTTGCTGCCGTATATTTAAACTAACTTGCTGTTAGACTTCAACAGCAGTCAAAGAGCCTATCAAGGTATTCACCAGTAGACCAGACACCATTTATGGTGTGCAGTACCTTGTGTTAGGCCCCGAACATCCATTAGTGACTAAAGAGTAAGTATATATGTATGTATATATACTATTACTGCATATTCACTATATTTCGTTCATGATAGGAATTTACCGGTGGAACAAGCAGAATCAGTATTAAGCTTTGTTGAAGACTTGAATAAGAAGCAAAACATGGATGAAGCAGAAGAAAATAAGAAGGGTAATATGATATTAATGGTACGAAACTTAATAGCTAATGCAGAGAACGCTAGGTGTGTTTACTGGTCTATATGCAAATAATCCTTTCACAAAAGAAGATATCCCTGTATATGTCGCACCTTATGTACTATCGGACTATGGTACTGGTGCAGTTATGGGCGTCCCTGCTCATGATAAGCGTGATTTCGAGTTTGCAAAGGTCAACAATGTAGTAGAAAAGGTGCGATTCGTTGTAGAACCTGCTATCAAAGAAGTGGATCAACTTTTGGATTATGATACACCTTATACGGCTGAAGGCATTTTGACAGGTGCCTGTGGGCCATATAAAGGAATGAAATCCAAGGATGCTGGTAAGGCCATTTTAAGAGAAGCTCAAAAGATAGGTATGGGACATCCTGCAACACAGGTAAGACATATAATGGAATAGACATTTGCAGGGCTGATTGGAATATATATCTGGTATCTAGTTCCGTTTGAAGGATTGGCTGTTATCAAGACAGAGATATTGGGGCGCACCTATCCCCATTATTCATTGTCCTACCTGCAAGGTGAGTACCTGCTAAGCGAGAATAGAAAACGGACCATTGAAAACAAGATGCTAGGTTGTTCCTGTACCTAAAGAAGACTTGCCTGTTCCTCTTCCTTTGGATGTTGAATTTTCAGGAAAGGGACAATCACCACTTGCTCGCAAAGAAGATTGGGTTAACTGTCAATGTCCCAAGTAAGCATATCTTACCAGAGACAAGCAATTGTATTATTCACACTATAGATTAGGTGTCAAGGCCCTGCCAAGCGTGAAACAGACACAATGGATACATTTGTAGACTCATCTTGGTATTTTATGAGATACACTGATCCCACAAACCGATCTTTGTAAGTAGACATAAATATAACCTGACTATAGTTACTGATTATATCATCAGGCCTTTTGATCCTGTAAAGGCTTCTGCGATGCTCCCTGTAGATATCTACATTGGTGGCGTTGAACATGCTATTCTTCATCTCCTGTACTCAAGATTTATCTCAAAAGCATTATTAAAACAAGGCGCTTATAATGAAACTCCTAATACGAAACCAGGACATGGTGAACCCTTTAATGTATTACTCACGCAGGTAACAACAAACATGCAATCCTTACTGCCTTGTTTGCCTAAAGCTAATGCATGTTATATATGTCGCTGTAGGGTATGGTACATGGACGTACTTTTAAAGATCCCAAGACACAAAGATTTTTGAAACCAGAAGAAGTAGATGTATCAGGTAAACTTTGCGTTTCTGAGAATAATGAAAAGCACCTAATAGCGCATTGACAGACTATGCAAACCCCAAAATGGTTGCAACCGGCGAAACACCTCTGATTTCGTTTGAAAAGATGTCCAAGAGTAAATACAACGGCGTTGACCCAGATGTAAGTAACCAGATATTATCAGTGAATGCGTTGCTCATCTATTGTATAAAGACGGTAGTGAAAGAATGCGGTGTTGACCCTACACGTCTTCATATCCTCTACAAAGCACCGCCCTCTGAAGTACTTGAATGGGAAGATGCTAGTATCATTGGTATGCAGCGATGGCTTGCTAAAGTCTTGAAACTCTCACAATCCATACCCGCTGATAGCTGCAATCAAATGCCTACTCTGGATACCATGTCCAATGCTGAAAGAGAAATGTATAGAGTCACAAATCAAACTATCAAGCAAGTGACAGAAACTATGTCCAGCACCTATTCTTTTAATACAGCTATTTCAGATCTGATCAAGCTGTCTAATCATATCACTTCTGCCTCATCTCAGGTACAGTCTTCATCAGCTGTGTATCAACATGCAGTCAAAGCATTAGTCAAGATGATGGCCCCTATGACACCTACAGTGAGTGAAGAATGCTGGGAGATCGCCAGCAACAGTCAAGGCAGCGTGTTTGACCAATCTTGGCCAGCGCTCGATGCACAAGCACTTGAGAAGAATGAAATTGATTGCATTGTACAGGTAATTGCAAATTGAAACGACACTTGAGCTTGCACTAACTTGTAGTAGGTGAATGGCAAAACAAGACTTAGTATTACTATTCCAAAAGATATTGCTGGAAACGCTAGCGAGATTGAAAGACTCGTTAGAGGATCTGAAGCAGGTCAAAAATGGCTCTCTGACAAGCCTATTAGAAAGTTAATCGTAGCCAAGAAAGGCGAGCTAGTGAACTTTGTATTGTAATAATAATAATATTTATTAAATGGTATATATTCTATCCAAGAATGCGTGTTTTGGCTTTCGGACAGCTACTTCTTTGGCTGCCGAAGAAGAGGATGATTTAAATAACTTGAAATTGGCTTTTGAGAATTTTTTGATCTGCTGGTTCAAAATACCTGCAGAGAGAATATTAATAAATAATATAAAAAAGCAATTGCTATCAAACTTACCATAGAACCAGTACAAATGTAATGGAAACACGACAACGGCTACTAACCATAACATCTCTAGTCGATGGCTTTGCTTTAAGGCCACAATCATATATGCATGAAACACAAGTCTTAATGCAAAGAAACTAGCGGCGAACAATATATCACATCGCCATTTGTCTTTGAAAGAACCTAGGGCCAATAACAAGGTAGGTAGCTCCAATAAGCAATTGGTGCTAAAAAACGAGGAAGAACGGCACCTCAATAACCAGAAAAGGATACCGATATACAATGGATGATGAATCCAACCCGTCAATAGTGTGATTCGGTTTCTGTAATAGATAGAGCCTAACGAGAGATCCAAGACGAGATAGCTGATAAAGAAACAGACAATGGCTGTATGCCAATTTGAGTCAATACCAAGTCTATTCATATCCCAACCAGAGAGCCAAAAATTTATGAAATAGGGAATAGAAACGACTGTGCACACTAGACTGCTAGCGAATGTCAGAATCCAGCTGATTTGTTTGTCAGTTTTTGTGAAACCACTCTTGATACAGTAAAAGAAGAAGCCAATGAGGCCACCGAAACTGATGAGGAACGAGAGAGGAACCACAGGTTGACAGAATACTTGGCCTATTGTCAGCTTTGCAATCATGGAAAAAGAAAAGAAAGAGTAAAGTACATGGAAAGAAAAAGTGATTGAAGCTTGCTATTTTGTAGTAAAAAAAAAAAAAATTTGGGGCCACGGATGTATTAACAAAGGGATAAGAATAGGTGTTGCATCAACCCAAGACTTAGGGCAGTATAGTTTTAGGAAGGGATACAGATTAGGATTAAGGAATATGTGTAATCTATACTACAGGAGCATTTCGACTAAGTTAAATCCTGATTACATGATAGGAGACGTATAGCTTGGTAGTTCATATAGAACTGCCACTGTTGGTGGTGGCAAAAAGGACTAAAAAACGTGCTCTTATATTGACAGTACCTTTATTGACAGATGCGTTATAAACCGGTCAAGCGCTTTGATGCTCTTTTTCATTATTCGTTTAGTAGTTTATGCATTATGCGACAGCTGATCTACCTATTACAATTACACCGTATAGTCTTTCTAAACCTTGTAGCAATTCTTTTCTTACTAACCTCCTATGACACTTTACAATCAACCTCCTATTCTATACTGAATAACTTTCTTTATTCATTAGGAACTTCTGAGAAAAACTCCTTTAAAAAGTCCAAGTTGTTTTATTGTGAATTTAAGCTTGCAATCAAGATGCAAGGCACAGTGGTTCCCTTTGCTAACTCTTTTAACCCAGGAGTTTGCATCGGCAATTCCAAGAGTCCATTGGCTTCGGCCATACTCAACATACGACTGCTTTGCTGCTTTCCAGTGGATTCAGCTATCAACCCTTCTTCTGGTGAAATAGAAACTTGTACACGATGAAATTCTGGTCGGCTATCTAAACGAATAGCATGTTTGATCTTGACTGGCAAGGGTGTATGTTCAGGCTTGCTCCAACCAGCCATTCGACGTAATGCAGGCAAGACAAAGAGATGGAAAGCTACGGTAGCAGATACAGGATTACCAGGTAAGGCAAAAACCAACTTAGCAGGTCGCTTGGGGCCTTGAGGGACAGTGGCAAATGTAGTGGGTTTACCAGGTTTCATCAAGACTCTACCGAAATGAACAGTAGCCTCGAGCTTTTGCTCCAATATAGGCTTCATGAAATCAGCTTCACCCATAGAAACGCCGCCTGTAGTAATCAACACATCGACTTTTGATAAGGCTTCTTCCAATCGTTCAACAATCTCATCGACTGCATCATCGACAATGCCTAGATCCACTGCTTCAAAACCGGCGGTTTGAATAGCAGCTAATAAAGTGATGCGATTTGTATCGCGGATCTGCCCTGGTTTTAATGCATCCGTATGAATATGGTCAAGCACTTCGTTTCCTGAGGACAATACACCTACACGGGGTTTACGGTACACTTTGACGTGACGCACACCCACAGAGGCTAAGACACCAATTTCGCCACCAACGCGCTGACCCCTTCTGCCTACGATTTCCCCTATTTTGCAATCAGACCCAATATCGCGAATGTTATCTCCAATATTAGCTTTAACTAGAATTTCGACTTCTAATTCTTCTTGCCCTGATTCAGAACTTTTAATAAGTTTGGTGTCTTCAACCATAATTACTGCATTGGCTCCTTCAGGCACCATGCCGCCAGTGGCAACGCGTGCAATCTTGCCTCGGCTTAATGTCTTTTGCTCATCCGTAGATTGAGCAAGTGATATAGACTCGATCTCATAAATGCCTGGTCCATCCTCCACTATCCCAAGAGTGTTAATACCATGGTAGAATCATACAACCAAGCACATACCATGAATGGCGTAACCATCAACTACGGAAGCGCGGTATCCAGGCACAGGTTCAATCGATACGACGTCTTCTGCCAATACATAGCCAGTTAAAAACTGGGATACAGGTACACTGATGATATTTAACGGATTCGTGTGTTTCGCTATTATTTTGTGTGCTTTTTCAACTGGAATCAATGGATAAGGTGAAGACCGAGCACGTCTAGACACTATTTGAGACGTTAGTCGCTTAAAGAAAGCTCATTTGCGTGATGTATACCTGGTGTGTCTAGAGAAGCTGAGACGCCTGTTTGACTTTCATGACCTTCAGCATCATGCTGATGCGTACATACATGACCATGACCACTATTAATAGTAGTTGCCTGCATTTGATTATGTAACTTTTTGACAGATGAGCGGTCTAGCAATAAATCAAGCGCATGAGGCAAGACCTTTTGGATAGCCTCTAGGTTTTCTTTGCAGGCTTTGGGACTACCAGGCAATGTTACTATGAACGTCTTGTTTCGAATACCACTGATAGGGCGTGATAAGGCGGCAAATGGAGTCACTGTCAGGGAAGAAGACAAAAGAAGATGAGTGATACCTGAGGTTTCTTTGGTCAAAAGAGGTTTGACTGCCTCAGGTGTGATATCTCGTTCAGCAAACCCAGTGCCTCCTGTTAATAGAATAAGGTTGAGTGTAAGTTGATCAGACCAGTGCTCAAGCACTTTTCGGATATCATGTATCTCGTCAGGTACAATAGCCTGCTGTTTGACTGAGAATCTTGCGTCATTAGTCAAAAGATCGCGTAAGAGTGGTCCACTTTTATCGAGCGCAGTATCTTTCGAAGCAGTGTCGCTGACTAAAGGCTTAATGATGAGTAAATGCGAAATAACACGGATGTTTATCTAAGTTATACCTGTCAAAATGCCCACAGTATAAGGTATTATTTCTATCAGAGCATTTAGTTTATGAAATAAGTCATCAAGTTATTCTATTACCTGCCATCAAAAACTAATTTCTCAAGAATTACGATGAAACACTCAATAGAATACTGGAACCACTGGAATTTAAATAGATACGCTGCTGCTTTTTTTTTCCCTTTTCTTTCTTTTCCTCACCAAAAGAACATGATTAGTGCGTTTTCTGCTGTTATAACCTGTTTGATACTAATACCAACGATACCACTTGTACTATACGCGATTGGCTTGTTACTACCTTCCAGTCATATTGTTTCGCGTTCGACAAGATATAATACAACACCCGAGATCCTGTGGGCCATCTTGACCAGTGTTGAAGATTACCCAGCATGGCGTTCAAATATTGACAGAGTTACTGTTCGACGCGATGAATTTGAAAATGATCTCAACAAATACGAAGAAGAGAATAGACTGACCTTTGTCGAGTATACTAAAAAAGATCGACGTACAGTTGTTATGCATATTGAGCAAGAACCTGAAAGAAAATTATTGCGAGTACTAGAAGAAAGACCCTATATTGCACCTGGTGAAGAAATACCCAAACGAAAATCTACGTTTAGTGGTTCTTGGACCTTTACCATTGAACCTGTAGAAGGTGAAGAAAAGGCTGTCACCCTTAAGATTACTGAACAAGGTGTCATTAAGAAACCAATGGTTCGCGTATCTCATATGTTATTCTTTGGTTATCATCGTCGAATTGACCGCTTCCTCAAAGACCTTGGTAAAGAAATTGACCTAGGCATTCTTGATTCTATAGAAGAACAAGAACAAGAAAAAGATGATATGATTATTGAAGAAAAAGAGGAGTACGAAACAGGACCTGATGATAGTATCATCCATACCAATACAATGACAGAATCAAAAATAATTGAAAAGGAATGGGATATTTTATAAGCTATAATAAAATCTTTTTAAAACGAGCTACAAAGAATCCGCTTGTTCGGCTTGATATAGGGTCAAATCGTATACAATGGGTTTCCATGTCAGCTTGTATTTGATCGTCTATTTCTGATAGCTTTTTAATATGAGCAGGCTTAATATTACACTCTGGTATCTTTTCTAGTTTGGCTTCTTTTTTGAATTCATTCAAAAACCAAGCTACATTCTCTTCGTTTTGTTTGATAGATAAAGAGCAAGTACTATATACCATAACGCCTCCATTCTTGAGCATAGTCCATCCTTGTTTCATCAAGTCCCGCTAATGTACACAATAAAATTACTACTTGTCAATGTATCTACTACACTTTACTATATACCTGTAACTGAGCTATAGTAGATATTCTATTTGGATCCATAAAGTTACTTTCAAAAGTGTCCCAACCCCACTTTTCATACTGTCATATCAATTAGTTGGTATTGCATTGCGTTTTGTTGTACCATTACTCACTTTCAAGATATGTAGTATGCTTCCGTCATGAGTACACTCAGCATCTACTAGCACTTTATCATATAATACGTGACTATTTACATGGTTATTGCTTCGAAGCATTCTAGGCGCCCAGAAAGGTTTTATTGATTCCACTCTTTGCCGCTTCTTGGTTGGATCTTCTTGATGAATCACTCGATTACCTAATCTTGTAGGTGGCGATACTGCAAAACTAGTACCATCTGCTTCAAACAGCCTCACCTTTTCGCCCACTTTATACTTTCTCAATAAGGATCGACATGTAGCTAACCGATGACCCGCTAAGTCGACGCCTGTCGCTGTACCAAGTCCTTCTTTACCTAACATATTGGCGATCATGCAAAGCTTGGCTCCAGGTGCACAACATAAATCCAGTACCTGATCATCCTCCTCAATATCCAGTGCTTCTACTGCAATAGCCGAACTAACATCAATACCAAATATAGCATGTTCTTTGTAACTACATAAATGTCAGTAAAGAGCGCTGCATTGCCAACAAACTACTATTTACGCTGGAATATCAGATATACGCATTTTTGTATCTGACAGTTGAATACTAAAAAAGTTATCCAGGCCTTCCACGGCATGTACTTTGGTTGTTTTTAATTGGGTTCTTAAGTCTTCTAAAGTGGGCCGCTTTTCAATAGGTAAATGCGTGTTCAGTCGAACATAACGTGGTAAATTGGCAACGGTATAGATCTCGGGATCGATCGAATTGTCTTTTAGAAACTTTTGGAATGAAGCTGGTAGTTGGCTAATATCAAAGCTGGAGACTTCAGAGTTGGGGAGATCTACTTGATCAATGCTATCTGGATTTGGTGCTTCTGAATCGTTATTTGACATTGAATTCAAAAGAGAAGAAAACAGTAAGCATTCATTCTAGGACAGCCTTTTTTTTTTCTTTCAAGGTACAGTTATGATTGGTTACTGAGTTTTTTTTTCACGTTTTTTTTATTGGATATCGCTTGTTATCATTTTTAAAAATTTGGGTTAGAAAATTTCATTTAATATGATACAACAATAAAAAGGTTCAAAGAATTTCAGCAAATAGCATTTGCTTGTTAATTATGCTCCTAGTTAAAATGTACAGTCTAAAGAAATGAAAATAAATTCATTATGAAAGTAAATTGATTGGGCTGTGAAGATTTAATAAGCTTGATGCATGGATTTTCATTGGATTTTGAGATTTAAACATAACATGGAGCAGAGGAAGCTTTTTAACGATCCTTAATAACAAAGAAGTGCAGATACGTAAAGTACTAGAAAAAAAAAACTTGTGGAAACCTAAGTTGCGCGTCAAATGGAGTAAAAATTATAGCATTATTTTGGGTGAAAAAGCCGTTGGTTTTAAATACAATCGTAACTCGTGGCTTTCATGATAACAATACATAAAATATATTTATGTATACTCTCAAGTTCTAGTAATCGAGGCTACTTATAAATCATATTTCTAATATATAACTTATGGTCTTCAAAAATATAGCAAAATTAGAGATTTAGGTCTAATCTGACATTTTCGACTAATTTTCAACATCTGTAAATCTCTTGAGTACTAATCTAATATCGCATCTGATTAATAGTCCCTGTACATAATGAATCCCTGTGTGTATTATAACCTTTGCTAAACTAGAGTATAATCAATATATTTTATATCGATAATGTGTACATTGGAACATTTGTTTGATTCCAACTCAATGAGTAGATTCTATTTGTCAATAGATCGAAAAAAATATGGAAGATACTGGAAGAAAAGGGCGCGGTATCTTTGGGAATGAGTCACGTCTCGTTGAGTCAAGTTACGAAAGCTTTGAATCTTATTTTTTATTTTTTCTTTTTCATTACTACATGCCAAATTATACAAATATTTCTATTACTCACCTTCAAACATTTGAAGAAATAAAAAGAGTGATCGCTGTTCGCCACCAAGTCTTTGTACTGGAACAGGGCTATTCTGTAGAAGCCGAATCAGACAAGTAAGAAGCAATTGTACCTATCAAATAGATATCCATTAAAAACAATATCATGATAGTCTAGATGACATTTCTCAACATTGGATTGCTACTTGCGATAAAGAAAATGAAGACGGCACAAAAGAACTTAATATTGACGTAGGTGTTGTGCGCCTGATACCCAAATCAGCAGGCGTCGCCAAGCTAGGTCGTCTTGCTGTCCTATCTTCAGTCCGTGGCCTTTATATTGGTAGAAAACTTACTAATGTTCTTATTGATTATTGTCGTAAAAATGGTTTCCATACCATTGTATTACATGCTCAATATCCTAAACGTGGATTCTATGAAAAATGCGGCTTCTCTATAGAAGCAGGCGATCATGAGATATTTAATGAAGCTGGAACTCCTCATGTTCGTATGTGGATGCGTAATATATGTTAATTCCAATACATTTATATATATATTTTAATAAACTTTCAGGTTAAATGTAATGCATAGCTATAAAACCGATTGGAAACCAAGTTAGGCATCTCAAACCTGTACTATCGCTCTAGAAAATCTCCTTGTCAAGCCAAACGCCAAACAAACTAGCAGACTAATCTTTACTATTCGGTTCATACCGAGGCTTGAATTTAAATACTAATCTTGAATCAGATGCTAAGTAATCAGGATTTTAATTGGTTAAGCGCGTACCTGATAAATCTTAATGACTCCCAGTTAATCAAATCAAGATTAGATCGCAGTGCTTTCATATTTGCTGCTTAAAACTGTGATATAAGTCCTCAGTTGATCCAATTCTTTGTAATTTATTGCGTTGGCAAAGTTTATTTCATTGTTTATTCATATGCAATATCAGAAGAAAAAAAAATTTATATATGAAATGCTTGGGTTGTATTGGGAAAATAAAGATTATAAAAAAATAACTTTCGATACATCAACTCACTGCTGCTTTTCTCGAAAAAATTTAGACGTTTTGCCCATCATCTTACCAAACTTATCAATGTGATCTACGTGTTCACCGATCCATTTGGGGAGTTTCTTCCCAATACGAGGCGTCGCGTATCTTTTATCAAGTAGTATAATGGTAGCGTAATCACCACGATGACGGATAGCACGACCAATAGATTGATTGACACCACGCATACAAAGATTTTCATAATATTCTGTACCTGCATTGATTGTACTGTCGACCTAAGCTACATGTCAATAGCTGTTTCTGACTTGCTTGCATTCACTTACCGCATTGTCTTTTGCATATTTCATCTTTTCGATCAGTTCCACTGAACCTCTATTAGCAAAGGGCAGGCCAATCATAATGACGCCTCTGCACAGTATGAGTTTCTATCAATAATATATTGTATATCTAAATTTACCTTCCAAGCCTGTCACTGAAATTAATACCTTCTGACATTTTGCCATTCACAACGCATAGTAGCAATGCACCCATGTTCTTATCAGGTGAATCTATCTGCAACGTGTAGTCGTGAAGCGTTGTTTCTACCATATTACTCTCTCTGGGTTCCTTGAATATCTTCTTTCTCTTCTCGATTCGTTCAAGAATCTTCCCACTTTCAACTGAAGCCCATCTTTTATATACTGTTTCCAGATAGGTGAAACTAGGGAAAAAGCACACAACACCATCTGGTATGACATTACAGATATTGATAATGGACTGACCCACTTCATCCATCTATGTTTCCGATTAGAACATGTCTATAGCTTGTCTTAAGTAACTTACAAGTTTAATATCTTGCCTACTCTCATAATTGAATACCAAAGGTTTTCCAGTAGGCCCTTGATCCAGAGTAATCGTAGATAGATTAGAAGAAGGTATAATATGTCCGCAAGAGAAATGAGTAATACGGTCTTTAGGTACACTTGGGAAAAGGTGTAACAAAAAATCTGAAATCTATTTGAATTATCTATTAGAACAGCTTTAATTACAGATGGCAACCTGACTTACAGGCTCCATTGTACCACCAGCCAGAATGACACTTCTGGCTTCTTCCACCACAGGTTTAAACGCATCTGCTGGATTGAGAAGCATGTATTTGATGGACACGCCAGGATTATCGGCACTACCAAAGTTAGTAACGATGCGACCATCTTTATCAGGATTTGTCAGAGCAAGCAAGAAAGATTCAATCTGAGTCAACGTCAATGTGGAAGAGGATAATGAAGATGTAGCCTGAGGCAGCGGTGCATTTGGATTCTTTTCCCTTTCTCTTTGTCTTTCTTCCTCTTCCTTTTCTCTTGCCTTATCAATGAACCCATTCAACTTTCTAGCAAGGCTGCTCACTTCTAAATAACGCTTAATCTTGAACATGTTGATATGATCAATAGCAGAAGCATGTAAAAACTCATTGACACGCATGACATTATCCTTTCTCTGCGTTTCATCTTTGGGGTTTAGATGTCGAATTAATATCTTGATTATATGTAGTATTTGCTTGATATAAACTACATTTTTGCCTAGTAATCTTGTTCTATATTTTTGAATGTACAAATTGAGTTGATTCCAGGCCAGCTGGATTTGATGCAGAGAAAGTGACACTGTGTAAAGCGATGTCATTGTTTCCATCAAGTTATGAGCCTCATCGATAATAACGATATTGTTTTTGAGTGAAATGCCAAGAGACTCTCTTGTAGGAGCATGCAAAAGATGTTGATAAGGCAGTACAATGAGCTATATGTATATGACTTAGTAAACTGTCTTTTAAATGTGGAATCAGCCCTACCCTAGCAGTTTTTACGGTATTTCTGGATCCATAATAGGGACAAGTGGACAGCCTTTCACCTACGCCTACCAAATCTTCTATATCTCTTACTCTAGCCTAATAGATGATTAGATGGAAGATGTTGTATAAGTGGCATTGCTTACAAGTGCATGATCACGGAATTCATTCCATTTGGCTGTATTATCGGATGATGGCAGATACTGACAAGGCCCCTTTTTTGATCCTGATAGCACATAGATCAAACTTTAGTCTTTCAGTAAGTCTATCACTTGGTTGCTCACCTTTTTTTTGTAAATCCAAACAAGCTTCATTGATCTTATTTACATTGTTCAATCCCTTCACTTCTTTATTAATGCACATATTCTTTCTTGAAGCTAGCGATACTTCGTAGATGTCTTTGGCATAGACAGTCTTTCCAACTTCATGAACAAACTGAGATAACTGAGAATGGGTTCTTGAAGCATAGTAAATCTTTGTTTCTTGTTCCAATTCATCATCATCCTCATTTTCATCATCATAGGTTATGTTTTTGTTCTTCGATTCGAGTCTGTAACGAATGAATAGGTCAATATACACCCTTTCAAATAGATCAAGAACGTTACTTTGATAATAGATCCTGCACTTCTTTTGATAGATTCGAAGTCGGATCTGATCTTTTACTGCCTTCAGAATCACTCTCATAGTCATCAATAAGAAAATCATCATCATTGTCTACTCTAGTTGGGTTGCGCTTAAGCCTTTTTCGGTTATTTTCTTTGGTAGCCAGTTCGAACATGGCTTCATTGTCTTCGATCTGGCGAACATGATCAATACGTTTCTGCAGATCACGTTTCTTGGCCTCCAATACAAGTCTTTGTTTGTTATTTGTTGGCTGTCCTTGCAATGCTGTGATCCAATCGGGTTGATTCGCTACTTGGTATTGAGCATGTCAATAGTTTGCATAATCAATAGCAACAGGCTGTATATACCTTTCGGTTTGATGGATGACGCAGGTTTTTCTGGGCCTTTTTCATCACTATCTTTCAGCCATTTTAAAGAGCCACAAATTAGACTAAGCGATTTGCCCTATTATTCATGTTAGAAGGATTAACGCAAAAAAAAGAGGCTACGGATCCTACTGTTCCTGTTGGACTCTCAAAGATCCCAATTTTTCCATTAGAGAGCGCTGAATATAACTCCTTCATGAAATCCTTTTGGATTGTGTAAGGTTCGAAAGGAAAACCAAATGATTCTGGTTCCATTGTTGAATCTTTTGACATAAGGAAAGCACATGACATAAAGGATCAAGGATTCCAAATAACGCGTTTGGGCAAAGCGGTGTTTTAATTTGATATTTGAGAAAGATTTTGAGATTCTTTATAGATTGTACATTAGACCTTTCTATTTTGATACGAGCTTCGTATAGTAAAAAGTGTTTAGATAAGCTCATGTTATCTCAAATGGATCTGTAAAGGATTATATCTGTCACTCAGTTATAAAAAGACAATGTTGGCTTTTATCGAATTTTTGAGTTACTGAATTATGTGCGACTTTTGATTTCTCTGCTTTACGTCCCAATGTTCAATTATTCATATGCTAAAAAAAATTATTAAAAACAGATATATATATTCTCAAAGGTTGTAAGTGTGTTTCTGTTATAAATTATTTTTCAAAATTAAAAATGACTCCAGCAAAAAGATTCGCTCAAGATTCTTTAGAGTTGTCAATCCATGTTAGGAAGAATTTGGTATTTCGTCTACTGGTACTGGGAATTGGGCTTTTAGGTGATTAATGCGCGCTTTTTTTTTCGAGACATTTATTACCCTTTTAAATTTACCTTCCAAAATAACTTTATCTGATATCTCTGCTTGAATTTCACAAAACGCAACTAGAACAAGAAACAGTGTAAAATTGACTAAGGAGATTTAACAATAAACTTTTGGAGGAGTGAGGAAAACAGTTCAGACTTGTTCATCATGAATCAAATGCTGCGTATGCTCAACTTTTTCCTTCAGAGCAGCTTATACGCGCATCATATTTTTTTAATAATAAACATTTTATTACCACTATTATGCAATGTGAGTACGAAATGATATATCATAAATGTTTATTCTGTGACATGTATCATAGATTTAAGCATATATATCAAGTGCACAAGGTTTCAAAACGGGTTTTATTCTAACAGTATATTATCATCTTCAGCATTAAAGAGGTATGAGCATTATATATAATAAATAATAGTGATGCAGTTTAATACAAACATGGTATCTGATTATGTAAAATATAGTTTGCATAAAAAAATAAGCTCAGAAGAAAATGGTATGTACACTTTTTTCCAGAACTAAACAAGCTAATCAATAAAACAAATGGTAAGCTAGCAGAGCAAAAGAGAGAAAAAGAATGCCGAAAAGCACTTTTATTTGGTCAACCAGAAAAATATGAAGTACTTGAAAGTTTATGTATAACTTTTTTGTGGTATTGGTCTGCTTTTAGAAAGTTTGGCATTACAAGCATCAAAAAAGTTTTTGGTTAAAGAAATGTTTAGTACTAAGAGGAAACCACAAAGAGCAAATTAATTAAAAAGAACTACTTTACCAGGTTCAAATGAAGAAACATTATCACAACAAATATCCAGAGCTTAATGCAAAAAAAAAAAACGTTTATTATGATTTTTGGAGTCGACAATTTTTAAATGGAAACGATCTTGAACGATTCATGTCAGTTTCAAACCATTTTAGAAGACTGACCAGAATTACAACCAAACTGTACAGGAAAGTCTGCCAGGATAACAACTCTAAAACCAAGCGAGGTTCTGGATACTGTTTTGATTTTGTAGGTTTTCTAATGGAATGACAGTTTGTGCATGAAACGCTGTTTGTAAATAACATCACCACTACCAATCAAACCTTTTATAAAATATTTTAAAATACCGTTAGTCACGTGATTTTTATATTATTGCTGGATTATATATACCTAACTGTTAAAACTTACAAGTAAGTCGCTTTGTCGGAGTGGTTAACGAGATAGCCTGCTAAGCTATTGCTCTTTGAGCGCGCAGGTTCGAATCCTGCAGGCGACGCTTTCTTTTGCTTTTGTTTCTATTTGTAGTGGATGTAGTTTGTCGTAATTAGAGATGTATGGTCTAGTGTTGATTTATATAAGATGGTCTTTATTCATTTGTTGATATTTATACCAATTAAAAAGTTGTGCACAATTCCGTGTGTGTTTAACTGTTTATCGGGTTTGTTCTGTTCTTTTCGCGTATGACTGAACGACCTACCTTAGATGTTTACTTTTACTGGAGCTTAATATTCTGTAATTTCAAAAAAAAAAAAAAAAAAAAAAAAAAACATATTCTGATATATATATATATTCGGAAATATAGAAAGTATTTTGACTTGTTATCGATCAAAAAATGGTTCTTATAGTGGATGTAATCATTTTACATAGGGTGTAATTGTGACTAATTATATGTTTACTCTATGAAACTACTACGGCACAGCCTACTAATAATAGCAGAAGGCTGACAGTAATAGAATAAGTATCCCTTTTCTTTTATACCTCGTTAATTAAACACACACCTAACTAATTACAAACATCTGAGAAAATATAGTACTGTAATTTCAATTATTTGGGTAGATGCCATGGTATGACACCATTTAACTATCGCACCAATTAATCTTGTGTTCCTGAATTTTAGTATATCGCATCTAGCGCTTGTGTACTCCAACACGTTAGTATGGCTTCAAGTTCATTCAAAAAAGCAGGCCTTGCTCTAATATATATTTCATTTTAAAGTTTCAATCAACGTTTTTAATAACCAAATACTATTTTTCTTGAAATAAGTGGGCAAGAAAGAAAATAGTGGAGCATGGGAGGAGGTTATCAGAAGCCCTTAACCATCTTCTGGTGAACATACACTACTTTAATCTTATGGTATTTGAAACTGATGTAATATTGTATCCCACCTACTATTTTCTATCATCGACACAATAGTAAGGAACCAACAGTTCATTTATGTTATAATGGACTTCATCTGAAGGTCCAATTTGATTAACAAAATCCGCATAAATACAAGCCATATGTCATCCTTCAAACTATTAGTCAATATGTATTATAAGAAGCATGTGGCATCATGCTATCTAATAGTATTGAGTATACTTCAAGGTAAGGCCTGAGCACCAAGCAACACGCGATTGGAAATCTTGTTATTGATTGCTGGGATTGGACTCTGTTGTACAGCTATGCTGGCTGATGGACTGAATATACGTTATTGAACTCTGGTGAAATGTATATAAAGAAGACCTAATTTTAAGTTGTGAATGAATATTAGAATAACTTTTATTATCAGGATAGATGATTCCATTTATTATCTATTCTTTTATTTTGTTTAATTTGAATTATATCCTTCGTCTTTAGCATCGGATATAACATGTGATTTAAAAAATATTTCAATAAAGATGATATGGCTCTGACAGTTTTCGCGATATTATTATACATATTATTCCATAACTACGCAATACTTTGACTGCAGCACTATCATGCGGTCAGATATTAATTAGTCTCTTTTGGCATTCAATTATATGATATATAGCGTCTAGGCGGACAAATATGTTACTATCAAACATTCTTTAATGGCTTTACAATGCTGATATGGTAAAAAAGAACATTAGGTGCATGACAAATTACAGCTTATCTAGTTTTACCTAGATATAGAGAAGTTTGAGGTGAAGGAATCTCCGGCAGCCAATCAAAAGATCCATCATCGGTTTATCATCGTTCAGATGGAATCTCTACCTTACTGAAGTAGCTTCTAGTATTATATAACCCATAATTTATTCACCAAACCTATATCTGAGGAGTGGTGAAATATCATAACCATTCGTTCTACGCATTGATGAGTTCGTGATATTCAGACGTATCAATTAATGGGCCAAGTAGTAATCCTTTAGTTTTGCTATTGTGCGTCACAACAACATCATAATGATACATAATGCATAATTATATCATTCACCAACCCTTGTATATTACTATTACCCATTATAAATACAGCTGTATTTTCTCCCCGCTGAAGCTATTGTAACAACCATTCTATTAGTCACTAATACAGCATGAATGAAATAAAAGATGACAAAAGTATCTCCACTAAAGCATTTGATGCTGCAGGAGGAATGATACAAACGTTTGTACCTATAGAAAAAATACACCAGCATGTTTGTGGATTACACTACTATGCAAATGATAAAAAGAGATCTGTAGTGGCACATCATTTCTGTACACACGTAAATGAAGATATGCACCAATGTGTCATTTATGATTCTGATCAGCCCAATGCAAGGATAATTGGCATAGAATATATAATCACAAAGAAAAAGTTCGACACACTTCCATTTGACGAAAAGAAATATTGGCATTCTCATGTATACGAAGTAAAAAGTGGAACTCTTTTTATGCCTTTTGCTAGCATGGTGCCTAGAGCTGTCCAAGATAAAGTTGAACTCAAAGAAATGGAGCATTTGGTAAATACTTATGGTAAAACATGGCATTTATGGCAAGTAGACAGAGGCGATGAATTACCTTTAGGAGAACCACAGCTTATGATGGCATATACGAAGGATGGTCAAATGTCTGATGAAACCATCAGAGATTACGAAAGCAAATATAACATATCATTAGCAGAAAAAAGAAATTTACGAAAAGATATACAATTTGAAGAACCAGATCCTTCAGCTGATGTTTATTCTATAAAGTAGATGATATTTAAAATATAACAATAAATATCTTTCAGATTTGCAACTATTCTCACTCCATAGTGTATATATTTGTTTTTACAGTTGCATTTATTGCTTTCGGGAAAATATATATCAAATGAATCATTTTCCAATAAATTTACCTTTATAATATAATGATAAAATCAGTTTGTTGCTGGTATCGTTACTATTAGAACTCAACTTTATAATCACCCAGTGTTTTCCAGGCTCTAACCACTGCCAGACGCAGTATCTCATTACGAAAGCAATTTCGGAAAAAAAAAAAAGATCAGGCTCTATACATAGCCTGAGATATATTGATTTACCTTGATTTTCATTAACATGTTTATAACCTAAAAACGCAAGCTACCGATGAGATTTAACAATGTCTATTACAGAGTTTATACCTTAAAAGCTGCCTGAGGCTTACTGATTATGATAACCAAAGCCATTCAAACCAGCTTATAAGCAAGTTGTAGCTTGATCCTCCACTGTTACCAGCTGATCCATCTACCGATTAGTTTAATTTTGATCTTGTTTCTAATTTATTTTGGCATATTACATTATCCACCACATGATTATTCAAATATCATTTGGCATTGATCTCTTAGTCGTAAATCGCATAACGTATACCATTAATCTTTTTTTTATTGTTGCTAAGAATCATATCTTATATCAAAGGTAGTGTTTGCTTATATTTAAATTATCACTACTTACACAATAGAAATACTACTATTTACATAAACCTAAAATAAATTATACATCTCTGCTCACGACACTGAACAAAGCCTCGAAAAGGTCTATAAACACTACTAAAAGTGCCAAAAAACAAAAAAGAAGCGTCGCCTGCAGGATTCGAACCTGCGCGCTCAAAGAGCAATAGCTTAGCAGGCTATCTCGTTAACCACTCCGACAAAGCGACTTACTTGTAAGTTTTAACAGTTAGATATATATAATCCAGCAATAATATGAAAATCACGTGACTACCGGTATTTTAAAATATTCTATAAAATATTTGATTGGCTCAATTATGTTATATTTAGGATGAACTCTGTGGAATTTGTTTGCCCTAGTTAGTACAAACCAAACACGATATTGGCATACTATCAGCAATCATCGACTGAACTTTTCTGACATAGCAATAGAAAGTAAAACTACCTCCTAGCATTTATTTAGGTAAAGGTAAATAAGTTTTTATTATACAGTCCAAAAAACAACTGTTTCTGTGTAATGAATGATACTGTCTGTTGTATTCCACCTACTATTTTGCATCGACATAATAGTAAGGAATCAACTGTTCATTTATGTCATACACGGACTCTATCTGATAACCCAATCAGATTAACGAGGCCTGCATAAATACAAGCGATGTGTCATCCTTAGAACTATTAGCCAATAATCCTTACAAGAAACACGCGGCATCATACTATCGAGTAGTATCGAGTGTATCTCAAGATAAGACCTGAACATCGAATAACGCGTGGGTTATACAATTACAACAATGCGTGGTTGAAAGGCTTATTAGTGGCTGCTGGGATTGGACTCCGTTGTACGGCCATGCGTGCTGATAGATATTGAATGCTACACTATTAAGCTCTGATGAAATGTATATAAAGAAGACTTGATTTTGAATTGTGAATAAAACATTAGAATAACTTTTACTATCAGGATAGCTGATTCCATTTACTGTCTATTCTTTTATTATTATATTTTAAATTATATCCTTCGTCTTTAGCACCGGATATAACACTGTCTAACCCATAACATAATAAGAAACCTTTACTAAATGTAGAATAAACAACTGATAATTCATACATACAGGCATAGTACTCTTCTTCTTTCTCAAACGTTTTATTTACAAATAGAAATTAAATGGTGCCTTGTATAGTATATTACTCTAAGTTTTCGCCTTCATCGTCTTCATCCTCTTCTTCATCCTCTTCTGCTTCCTCCTCCTCCTCCTCCTCCTCATCTTCTGCAGATTTAACCTTCTTGTTATCAACAGACATAGCATCCTCGTCCTCATCGGCAGCAAGTGCTCGCTTTTGTCCTCTGGTGGATGATTCTTCCATTTGTGCATCATCTTCGCCTTCATCAATAGTCTTGGACTGATCCTTTTCCTTCTTTTTTTGTTTCTTTTCTACCATAATCTGTTGATATGCTTTAAAATAGCGCGTTAGTTGCTCGTATTGTTACTTGTCATGTACCTACCTTCCAAGGATTCTTTTAATGCAGGAGCTAAATTGTCCAATTCCACGATATCTAAAGCTTTAAATACGTCAACTGCACTAATTGTTTTATGATTGGCACCCTTGGCTACATCGTTAGCACTAATGCATACATATCATTAGTATAATCTAGCAACTCGCATTGTTTCTAAAATAGATTTACACTGAAGATAGATAATTGATAAAGACGGTGGCTGCTTTGCTAACGGCTAATTTGGCATCTTTTTGTAATGCTGTTCCGGGTGGAAGCTATTGTTTCGGTAGTTTGATTAGTATTATAATAAATATAATTCAAATATAGTGATCATTACAGCTGTCTTCAGAACCCTAGTGACGTTAGCTTTTGGTAATTCGTTATCCTCAATAGTTGTGCTTGACATGTTTGAGTATGAACGCGTGTTTTGAACAAAAGAAAAAAAAAAAAAAAAAAAAAAGACAAATATGCGCGCTCGTGTACCCTCTATTCCATTAGTGGCGAACGTGACTGCGATTGCTGTTAATACCTATTCCTTCAAATCTTTGATCGTTTTATTTAGCTGCAGAAATATTAGTTTGAAGTTATAGTTTATGATTAAAAAGTGTGGTAAACATGTAAAGGTATTTTGTAGTATTTTTTCACCTTTTTATATATGAAAAAGTGCGACTTGCAATCATCAAACTAAATGGTCTAAGGTAATATCTATTTACATAGTAATTTTAAATTTTGAGACTAAATACAATCTAAAATCTATACCAGTCGATGCACAATGAACTTCTACGCAACATTTGTTAGGTGATCCTGCACTTGTCTAAATTTTTCAATTATTACAAAATCGCATTAAAACAAACCACTGATAAGTTTTATTACCTTCAAATCACAAATTTGCTTGCCGCTCTAGTTATTGAGACACAGACATCCAATAAAGGGTGATATAAATTCAAACCACCTCTTAGATCTGTTATTGAGCGCACATCTCCTGTACACCGGCATGAAAATCAACTATAAAAAAGAAATCATAACTGATCTTTTCTCACAGCAAGTATTCTGTGAAACACACTTTGAGAAAAATCAATATGAGCACTGAACAAAAGGTAATTGCAGAATTTAAACCATGCCATGTCCCAAAAGAAAATTAACAGTATTCTGCAAAGCCTATTCTCTATGGTTACTTTCGATCTTCTGCCTCATGGCGCGTACGAATTGCTTTGAACTGGAAAGGTATTGAGTACGAACAAAAGATAGTAAACCTCTTGACTGGAGAGAACGTAAGTAATGCACGCAAAATTCTTTCAGGTTCTTAACCGTTGTTTTATATAGAAAACTGAAGAGTATCGCAAGATCAATCCTACACAAAAGGTACCTTCGTTTGTAACAAAGGATGGCGAACTTCTTTCTCAAAGCCAAGCTATCCTTGAGTATTTAGAAGAGGCTTATCCTGGTAAGTATTTTAGATAATTTACGCGTCATGATTACTCAAGGCCATTATTAGAGCGCCCTATGCTTCCCAAGTGTGCTGTTCAAAGAGCTCTCGTTCGTGAAATCTGTCAGATCATTGCTTGTGATATTCACCCTCTTCAAAATTTGGGTGTTCTTGCTCGTATCAGTGATGATAAGACCAAACAGGAAGAATGGGCTAGAACCGTGATCGAACTTGGTTTCAGAGGTTTGGAAGTTAGATTACAAGCTGTTTCGGGCACTTATTGTGTTGGAGACACAATTACTATGGCTGATATATTTTTGTCTGCGATGATTGGTAATGCCAATCGTTGGAAGGTGGATATGAGCGAGTTCCCTCTCATTACGCGTATCAATAACACGCTAATGACTTTACCTGAATTCATTGCCGCTGTTCCTTGGAAACAACCTGATTGTCCTGAAGAATTAAGAAAATAAACTGATATAGTCAATTATGCTACAGTCCATCAAAGAGAGTTTTAACAAAGGCTTAAAATAGTTTCAAATTAACTTTCAACGTCAAACATCTACTAATACTCAAAATACCTTTTAACCTAGTTAAAGTAGAATTAGAGTGTACATTGAATAGCGTAGGTATGATTTAGTACAGTAATACTGGGCGTTTGAGAAACTATATTCTTTCAAATATATCAAATGTATAATATTTAAAAGCCATGCCTCGTGAGGTACATTTTTACACCCTCGGTCTTGGAAAACGAGGTCCAAACAATATATCTTAAAATTTCCCCAAAAATCCATTTCATCTCCACATTTCTCGATTGATCTCGATTAAATGTCGCATCTGATTAGTATGACATATCCGGGATGAGCGACTATATCTACTAGTGCCCAATTTTTATATATATGAATGATTGTCAGTATAACAGTGAAACAATTCACACATAAATAGGCACACATTGTTTGCTTGGACTGGCCCCAAACCAGCTTATCCGGCCCATCCGTACCAATTTTTATTCTAGAACCTTTTCTGTTTCGTCTTCTCTTTTTATACTATATATCGAACTATACCTTTACAATGAGTATTAATTGGGTCATGTTAACACAGGACGGTGCTACACCTATACCTTTACCACAAGAGAAGATGTTCTTCACTCAACCCAGTGTTAAAATGATTCTAGATTGCAATGAAGTGTAAGGTATTTCAGTCAGTATCTCGGCCCTTGTATCGCTGATAAATCGTTTTCTTTTATGTAGGGAAGGAGGATATCCTGGAAATTCAGAGTAAGTACCTATTCTACTATAAGCTTATGCGCATAGCATTAAGCCTTGTCATAGAGGCTATTACGAGATAAATAAAGGCACAGTGATTCTATCAAACCAAAGAGTAAGTACACAATAGACATCATGTGAAAGAGTAATAGAGGCTGATCAGTCACTCTATTAGATAATGTACTTGGCAGAACCACCTACACCTCATTTTAAAAACTTGAATGTTCCTGTTTTAAACTTTAAGAGTTGGAAATTGGAGCAACCTTGGTTTGGAGCAAACTATGTGTCTGGTATTGTCATTCCTGTAAGTATCATAGTCGTATTATAAGAAATGCATATTCATGAGAATGGTGAATAGGTACCAGGTGGAGGATTGACAAAGAACAGTAAGCTAAAGCTCACATTTACAGAAGGAGGTACATTGTATAAATTGCAACAAGTATACTAGTTTTCTAACTATATACTGTAGGTGCTATTGAATTTACAAATATATTGCGAAGCCTGCTCGAAAGAATCGGTGAATCAAACGAAATACCACGAGAGTATGAAGCTTTGCCAGCATATGAAGGTAGTAGCGATGGTAATCAACCTCCTCCTCCAGCACATGATGATTTACCTCCGCAATACTCTGCTTAACGTTGTATTCAATTTACATCATTCCATATCTTTGAAGCTTTTCCCACAATAAAGGAGCAATTTGTTTATTCCTTCAAGAACTTGCTATGGCTTTATTAGTGAATTGTTAGGTGATTTATTAGCATAATCAACTTCTTGTATCATGCATTGGCCGATTGGGCAATTTTTTTTCGGCATAAACGGGAAAAATCGCAACATTACTATATACGCCAATAATGTTGAACGTTTATCCATGCCATATATGAACTGTACTTTACTCGTTTGTCTCTAATGATATTTCTACAAGTGCCTCAGAACAGTCTTGATAACCACTGACGTCTAATCCTTCTTTATGATGGTACATGGGTGCGTTAGGTACCGAATATTGAGAAATGGTGTCTATGACGCTTTCAATTAAATCCTTGATATGCGGAGAACAAGTGAAAAATATGCTTGTAATACCAGTCATATAGCTTGTTTTGTTTGAAGTCAAAAGATGCATATTATGAACGCCATCAAAAATATATAATTTTTATCTTTTACAGAGTTGTTTTTCACTTTATTCTCTTCCGAATTTATATACTTCAAAAAAAAAAAACTGTGCATTTCAACTTAATACCATTGTTCCTTAAAAATCTAGATACTGATTTTTAAGCAGATATATCCTATCTGAGTCCAAAGTTTCTTCCCGGTTTCATTGGTAGCGGACAATGAAATGATGTCATCATCATCATCATGAGTCTCCTCGACGGATTATAAAAATCAGCCCAGATATAAAACAAACAAACAAACACACATACGCGCATATATATATGAATGTTACAAAGTTTGTTGAACGAATTACAGCCTTTTCAACTGATTGGTTTGTAAAGCTGCAGAGTTATTTAACAAGCACAGCACAACTCCGATGATTTGGTGTATTCTCTTCTTAGATCAGTAATTTCCCATTTAACTTTCTTCTGAAACCTACATAATCCGACAGAGAATTAAATTATATTAATATCGCAAATCGTTAGTTTGTACCCATTGTTTTTTTATATCCAAATTCCAATTCTTAGTTAGACAGAATGCCGTCTTCGGAGTACCAAATTGTTTTAAAAATGACGGCTTAGAAACTTAGCAAGACGCATTATTCAGCACGAGATTTGACTGATCTCGGCCAAATGTCGCATTAGATTAATAGTCCATGCTCAGAATGAGTTTCTGCATTTGATAACGACGCCTGATTTATTTTAATATATATTTGAATGACATGCTTGCATTGGTTTCATTATGATCTTCCGCTTACCATGGGCAACTAGCTTGAGCCTATAGGTTGACTGATTTTGGAGGAAAGCTTTACAAAACACATCAGTTTCAAAAACCGTAGGCTATGGATGATGAATAGTATTAAGCTGTGAACCAATTGATAACCAGGGCCAAGCTGTGACACTTCCCAAAAGAATCAGTTCACGTTTTCCCCCACATTGGGGTTCTGAAGGTATAGATTGCTCTGTGATGAACTTACTGTCCTTGGAACTAGTATTAGTGGTATTAGTAGAAGCACCACTTTCAATTATTGCATGATAGTGTCAGGGTCTGGACGGAATCAACGAAATGTCAATGTTAAATATTTGGGTGTACAGAAAGAAGCGATAGTTGGGTACTTTAACAAAAAAAGGTCAATGCCCGAAGATTTTACCCACCATCACGAACCAGGGCCCAGATCTCACAATAAACTATCATACAAAGCCTTCTTTTGACCTTTGGATACCAAAGTTTAGTTTGCCTTATTTGAAAAAGAGCACGACACTTTACAAGAAACCTTTCTAATATTATAAATAGGAAAGCACGCTTGTAACACCAGGTCAATATGACTCTTTCTATCTAATGGAACAAATCTCGATACACAGTATTAGCCACAGAATGAAAGACGATATACCACAAGCTTGTATTTTATTATTATTATTATTATTATTATTATTATTATTTTATTCATACGTTCTATTGCTTGGTAATTTGCCGCTATTGATTTGCCACCAACTTAGTCATGAGCCCCCTCTTTTTTTTTTTAAAAAAAAGGGTGGTGACCTACTCCATCCCTATAAACCAGTTATGCTCTGCAAATACAGTTTATTATTAAAAGTAGCCCAGCACTTGTAATAAACAGAAGTAGAATATGTACAAAAAAAGATATTAACCAAAGGTAGATACAATATGTGCCAACTGAAGTAGACTGCCTGAAGAAGGCGATTTCCTATCACCATCCTCGTCCATAGGATCCTCGTCTTTGGGGTCATCTTTAGGAGATGAAGGATAATTCCCACTGCTCTGATTTGGTGCTACGTTAGACAGTTCTTCCTCTTGTTGTTGTGCGGGATGGAGTAATGTATACGGGAAACTCGAGTTTTGTGGTCTTGTAAAAGTCAAGGGACGATGTTGGTAAAACAGGGTTTCTTTTGGTGTAGATGGCTTATCATCTATTATATGTTGAATAGAAGGTAATGAAGTTGAAGAAGAATGTGATAAAGTAGGCGATGGAGTGCTTTCATGTGGTTTTATCAAAGGTGATCTTGCAGTAGAAGACAGTGGTAATGGAAAATTGAATCTAACTGGTGTATGTCTATCAGTAGTTCTTAATGATTGATGGTAATTGGAGAGATGTTGGTCAATAGTCAGCGGTGGCTCAACTCTTACAGGGTCAGATCGAATACGGTGATGAGCATGAAGACGCGGTCTGGGTCTTGCTTCTTCTGCTACACCTCGCTTTTGAGATCTTCTAGATTTTGGTGACATATGAGTTCTATAATGCTGCATCATATTATCTTGACGTGAAAATCGAGATTGACATCCGGGAAACAGGCAAGGAAAGTTCTTTTCGCCTGTATGAATCCTGTTATGTCTAGCAAGGTGGCCACTAAGAAGTATAGTGTCAATTTCCGCTCTTTTATTTGGCGATTAATAATTTACCTTGTAGTAAAACTTTTGTTACATCCAGGTTCTATACAGTGATATTTTCTTTTTGATTGTTGCGCATCTTGCTGCCATTCTTCAGTAGAAGAAAACGATGTAGGCGAAGTAGTAGTGCTCGGTTCATCATTTGTATTCAGTAGACTCACTTGTCTTCCAGAGGCATTCTTGACTGATAATAGACCTTCGCTCATCACGATAAGTAGATATAGAAAAAGATAAAATGAGAAGAAAAAGAAAAAGAAAAGTAGGTTTCAGAAAAGATCAAATGAGGTTTTACGCAGCCTGCCTGTGACTAACTTCTAATTTCAAGTATCTATGCGTGAATTTAAACAGTTTCTTGCTCATCTTGAGACGGGAAACCAATTTAATTTCGAATGTCCTTGCAGTAAAATGGTGCTGAGATAGTCCTTTTACGCAGATAGCATATCCTACACTATCTAAGCTCTTCATCAAACTTCTGTTACAATCTATCGAGTACCCTATTTTTTTTTATTTTTTATTTTTTTCATTCTTAACTGTATTTGACTAAAGCTACTCGCTTTAACATCTAGACCAAGTCTATTTTAATCCAAATCTCATGTACTTGATGTCTAAATCTGCAGTGTATAACCTAATGAAACCCCGTCCTCCGCGGATTTCACAGAGACCCTTAGCCTTAAAGGGTACCCAGCTCAAAGATCATGTCTGACAAGGGTTCTCTTGTATCCAACACGTTATCTAATACATTTCATCGCCATAACCTTCAAAAAAAAAAAAACCAATGAAAAAAAAATACTTTATCATTATTATTTTTCTTATCCGCGGAAACGAATCTAAGACATTACCAAATATTCCCCGCTTGGTGTCTTGAAAACAAAGTTTAGCGTAGTGGACCCTTAACCTCTATTTGTAGTTCATATAGCTGTCTTGAAGGGTGATCCCTTGAATTGATTAGGAAATCAAGTTTACTGCAAAAACAGGTTTTGACATAGATCACTTTTTATTTATTTATTTTTATTTTTATTTTTTACTTTGCTGCTTACTCATTATCTTGTAACATTTTGACTTGGAAGTCTGACTAAAGGAACCAATAGTAAGCTAGATCTACGATGTTTAAGAACGCGGGCTTTGTTTGTTGTATTTTGACTTTAGAGTTTCCAAACAATGGCACAAATCCAGTTTTTGTCAAATCCTAAGTGCAAAGTTACTTAATAGCGTATGAAGCTTTAGTACGCCAAAAAAGCCTAAGAATCGTAAAATCAATGCTATATGAATAACGAAACGAGCTATCGTTATAATTTTCGGGAAATAGCAATAGAAAAATTTGCTCTCTTTAATGAGATGACTTTGCAACTCTTTACCAACCTACGAAGATGCTGGATCATGATATCGCTTTTCAAGAATAGCAGTTATATTAGACAGTGAAAGTTAAACCAACATGTATGGAGCCCTTGACTGGACCAATGAATGATAAAATCTCGTATAGCGCAACAGCCCCCTGAAATAAGTTCTTGATGTTTAACAAATAGATAGAAAAAAATACGCTCTTTTTAATGAGTATACGTTTATAATTATATGTCTATCAGAAATATGCTAAACAATTATCAAGAGTATTATGCTTTTTCTCTATAGAGCAACGTTATTATGTTCACTTTTGCACCAAAACTACAGAATTCAATATATAGTTATGATTTCCACAATTTCAAGTAATAATATAAAGCTCAAAGACGTACTCTTTGCCTTTTATTATACAATCCTCGAAACATAAAATTCTGATCGATAGGCCAATTTTTTAAATTAACAAATAAGTCATTTTTATTGGATAACGAATGTTAAAGAATATTGCCTATCAAACATCTTGACATTGTAAAACCTTACGTCAATAGAAATACTCTCTTACTTTATGAAAGATATGTACTCTTTCTGATAAAAGTATTTCTATAATTGTAAGTTTATTCAAAAGGATGCCAACTAACTCCAATACAATTATGCTTTTATTTTTTATTTTTTATTTTATTTTTCTGCTTCTTTATCAATATTGCACTAAATAATGAGGGGCATAATTTTGCAATCATTTGATTTCTTCAATTTCCACAAGTAGAGTTTTATTATTAAGTCATTTTTTTCTAACCAATAGATCCCTTGTTTTTTATTGGGTATCGAAAAATCAAATCAAATGTTCTTCTTGATGACCTCGACCAAAACCATCAAATCATCTGCCTTTTGTTTCCTCAGCGTCACACCAATAAAAGTTACTCTGCATCTAACTGGTCTAAATTGGCAACTCCGCGCGGAGAAAACAGAAAGCCTTGAAAGTTTCCATTACAGTAAAATCACAAATCATAACTTTCCAATTTTCCGGCAATTCTGAGTTTTAAATTTAGTGCTTGGCTTTGATAGGCCAAGGAAATCTCCTATTAATTATTCAGTGTGACAACTTAAGGATATTGATACAACCAGAGGTTTACTTTTTTTTTTAAATCACAAAAATCAATACAGCGAAATAAAAAGCGAGCATGTGGTCTTCAAATTCGGGAATTATACATAATAAAATGCGTTAGCTTTAATGAATAAAGCATAGAACCATTTGCTATATATTGGACAGGAACTACCGAACTCCAAACTACGATATTTTTACTGAACTTTATACGAAATCTGCGTCATTTGGAAGAACATTTCATTTGCTGCCAACTTTACTGATTACAAACATAGGTTTTCACTCGTCACTTCTTATACTATAGTTTTAGTTTTTTGACCTAAAAACTTCAGCCGAATGAATGTATAAAATTCACGGCTTGGAAAATTAGTAGTTACATCGTTTAATAGATGCGATCTCGACCGATCTTGGACCAAATGCTGCATTAGATTAGTATTCCTTGTTTAGAATGAGATGTTTCATCTAATAAAACTCAATATCTACTCCAATATCTTTGCTGAATTGATGCCCTGAAGGCGACTGTGGATCTATACCCTTTTATTAACCAAAGATGGCAGGCTTTTTTTTTCTCCGGCGCTTCAATCGAGCTTTCTCGGCTTTAATACAGTAAGTATGATTACGTAGTAATATGCATTACTTTAGAGTTAATAATATCGGCTAGGAATAAGTGATTTTCGTCAAACAATCACATTATGAGACTATTGCGGGTATTTTCGCTAGTTAGGTTCGAAGAGACAGTACCACAGGTGGGCTATATTTGTTTCAGCGCACAGTCCAATTACTTCTATGAGTTGCTCAGTTTCACCACTATACAAATATTATGTAGACGCCTATAATAGATCTACACATAATAGGCGAGGCTCAGTCGCTGGTCTGTAATAGTTTGAATGATTGAATTATATCTGAAAGCGAGCTTTTGCAAATCACAGGTGGTCTCAGTTAAATACTAGTTTGAGTCAAAAACTTTCCAAGGAAATCCGAAGCATTCCCCAGATAAACACATGGTAGCGTTCTATTCCGTCGTACTACTGTGTTTCTATTAGTAACTCGAGCCTAAGAAGATACAGAATGAGGATAATAGGCCACGATTCAGCCGCTGCCTTTTGATTGGATCAATCTCTCAGTCTAGATGGTACCTTAATCTGGCCTTCATAGCGTCATTGACTTCATAGCGTCATTGCTTTTTTTTGCTTTACTTGTCAAGGCAAAGTATACAGTTCAACCAAATAATTCTATTCTGATTGACCCAAAACAAGTCGATAGAAACATATCAACACCTAGTTTCAGGATCAATTTTTCGAAACATTGATAAGAAAACTAAGCTAAAACTGAAACCAGTCACTGTCCTGGACCAAGGAAAGCTTCAGACTTTGAGTTTCCGACCTTTTTTTTTTTTTTTTTTTTTTTCGATATCTTTACGGGGTGGCCCTGTTTGTTTAAAATTCTCTCTCTTTAACCCACCCTTCTCACTTTTTCAAGATAAAGATGTTCCCCTCTCAAGCTTCCTTAAAGAAGAACTTCATCGTCCCTTCTCCTGCTGGTGATGTTGCTGCCCCCACTGGTGCCAACCTCTATGCTCGTTTCGCTCTTGCCGGTGCTGTCTGTTGTGGTGTCACTCACGGTGCTATGTAAGTTGTTTATTTCATTTAATATAACAAAGGTACTAATTGTTTGTTATACAGGGTAATTATCCGTGTTAATCAACATGATCAATATACTAACTTTTAGATAGACTCCCGTCGATGTCGTTAAGACTAGAATCCAATTGTCTCCCGAGATCTACAACAAGGTAAACTATATAGAGACATATGAGTGCGATTCATATCAATCAAAGATATTTGAATCAATGGGAAAGGGAATCTTCTAGTTCCAATCATACTAAATTTCTTTTTTTTTGTAGGGTATGATTGCTGGTTTCCGTCAAGTTGTTCAAGCTGAGGGTGCTGGTGCTTTGTTGACTGGTTTCGGTCCTACCGCTGCTGGTTACTTCTTGCAAGGTGCCTTCAAGTTTGGTGGTTATGAATTCTGGAAGAAGACCTTCATTGATCTCATTGGTGTTGAGAAGGCCTCCGAGAACCGTACTGCTATCTACCTCGGTTCTTCTGCCATTGCCGAATTCTTCGCTGATGTCGCTCTCTGTCCCTTGGAAGCTACTCGTATTCGTCTCGTCTCTCAACCTACTTTCGCTTCTGGTCTCCTCAGTGGTTTCTCCAGAATCTTGAAGGAAGAAGGTGCTATCAAGGGTTTCTACTCTGGTTTCGGTCCTATCTTGTTGAAGCAAGTTCCTTATACCATGGCCAAGTTCGTTGTCTTCGAACGTACCACGTAAGTTTCTCCTTTTTTTTGTAGTATTATCATATACGTGTGATGTTAACCTATTCGTAACAGTGAATTGATCTTGAAGAGCATGAACACTCCCAAGGACCAAATCGCTCCTTCCACCATGACCGTTGTCAACCTCAGTTCCGGTATTGTTGCCGGTACTGTTGCTGCCATCGTCTCTCAACCCGCTGATACCTTGTTGTCCAAGATCAACAAGCAAAAGGGTGTTGCTGGTGAATCTCTCACCTCTCGTCTCCTCTCCATGGCCGGTCAACTCGGTGTCAAGGGTCTCTTCTTGGGTCTCGGTCCCCGTATTGTCATGGTTGCTACTCTTACTGCTGGTCAATTGTAAGTTGAATTGAACTGATTTATTTCTTGACTGTATATTAACTTATTCTTTTTTTTTTCTAGCGCCATCTATGGTGATATCAAGCGTGTCTTGGGTGCTACTGGTGGTGTTGAGATTGCCAAATAAGTTTCTTAGACTTGCAACTCTTTATTCATCATTTATTATACACTCATATACAGCACTTTTTAGTTTTTTGGTTCCTTCCTCTATTATATACATTCTTTTTTCTTAAAAGAAAAACCTCTTATTTAAACATACATTGGGTTGTCTCAAAAATAAAATTTATTTAGATCAAACTATCACTTAAGCCACCCTTTTGCTACTACTGCTACTTTTCTCAATTGACTTAATGCTTGATATACTAGCTGGTCTGCTGCTACTGGCAACTGTTTTGGATGATACAATAGGACTACTCGTGGATCTTTCTATGGTCGGCGCGTCCGTTACAAGCATCCTTTTGATCATAGAACTCCACCCTTCTGTCTGAGATTGAATAGCGATCTAAAGAATATAATTCTTCAATTATACCTTTTTTTTTTCATGCTCGTAGATATACGTGTATCTTACCTGGTAAGGAAATGGATTACCTTCAGTAGTTGTAATAGAAGGTATGTGCTCTTTGTAGTCGTTGGCAATCTTTAGTATATGCATCAAGTTTTGATTGAACTGATTCTCGACTGATTTGACTGATTTTAACTTGTCTGTCATCCTTCTGTTAGTTGTATATCTCTAAAAGGAAAAATGCCTAAAGGTGTACCTTTTTCAGAAGTTGGTGATGGTATCAAATGGAGTGTAATATTCCATTGTTCCCAGCAAACAAACTCTTCAGATTTCGAGAACTGAAACCAATTCTTCTTCAATCTCTTTTCATAAAATAAGACAGCAAGCTATTTCCCCTTTCAAACATTACTATCGTCTTATACATTCCAATTATTACTGCTATGTACCTTTCCTTGCTTGACTTGAGTTGGGCTGGTGTTATGCAAAAACTCCGCAATTTTCTCTTCTATTAAACTTTCTACGTCTGGACTATCTGTAATGGCCTATTGCAGTGTCAAAAACAATCTCGGTGGAAACAATGATAACGCGACTTATTTACCACTGTTGTATTCAGTACTCGAAGATCTCGAGGTAGAACATTGATCATGAGTCTGTGGAAAAAGATGGAATGTAAAAGTCCTATACTCTAGTTAATAATCTTGGAATAAGGCATTGCAATAGCCGTCTATACCTCGAAGAACATCTTTGACTTGATCTCGTGGTATGGCAGTCTATAATATTAAGCAAGATTCCATGTGACGCAGCAATTTTTTTTGTTAAAGGACGCTGTAAGTTTCATATTGATACAATTTCGTTTTTTGTGTTCATTCTTTACCAATTCCAAACTAAATTCTTGTGCTGAGGTCGTCATGTTAAATGCTTCAAGTAATGAAAAAGCGATTTATATAGAAATAGTGAAAAAAATAAGAAGAGAATGTCTTTTTTTTTTTCTTTTTTTTTTTTAGTGTCTCTGTGATGTCACACAGAGAAAGATGGCATAATTTACCACGCATAAGTTCCTGGAGAAACCCGCAGTAGGTTCAAGGATTATCAGTCCGAAGAAAATGGTATTCAGTGTACTGTTTGGAGGAATATGAGCCATATAAGTGATGTTTCTTTTCAATAAATGCGTAAACAAATGTTGCAATTTAGTTAGAGCTAGTTAGCAATGCTAGATACCATTTTGAGAGGTCATCTTACTAAAATATCTTATATAATTCAAGTTACCATAGCAGCATGAGTAAGTAAACTATTGATAGAAGTATATTTATATATATCGCCACTTTATTATACAAACAAATGTGTTTTGAAGATATAGTATTCTATCAGATGACAATCAAGTTTAACAAATAATTGTATATATCTATAGATAAATAAAGGCTATTCTATATACTATAGATAATAGAACGTACAAAATGATGATGCTTAAGAGGTATTAGTTTACTCGGTAATAGGTTAAAGACGACCAAACGTAATTTGTACTTGCATACATTCAAGATGAAGGTGCATACTTCTACTGATATCTTAAATTTCAATAAGCTAAACGTGATAGTTAGTTAAACAAAAATTCTGATGGATGAAGGAATTTACTAACGGCAGGGGATACTTGTAGGATCTAACATTGGACTGAGATGGGTCGAGAAGAAATCCATTGATTAGCTATAAAGTATATAAAATACATGTCATTTAAGGTTATCTATTAATAAATGCAATGTATTTATTGGAGGAAGTTTGAGCGAAAACTGCAATGAGTTCAGTACATAGTGCATTTTGAGCGAACATTACTTGTCACATGCGACATTGCAACAGGATCAATAAAGAGATCTATTAATGATCGTTAAATCCAATTTGTATGAAATGGTTGAATTTCACAGTGCATACCAAAATGTAACTTATTAGTTGCATACCAAAATGTAACTTATTAGTTGCATTCCAGTCAAATAATGGCTCTAGTAGATAAAATAATTTAGTCTAAACTTGTACTGGTTATCAAATGCGACTTTAAACCAGAATCTGTCGAGAAATATAGAGATGTTGCAATTGAACAAAAAATGGTCCCAAGTCAGAGAAGTCCCAAAGGTATACCTTTAGGCCGATTATTTTTGCAGTTTACCTTTTTTTTTTTTTGGTGAAACATGAAGATAGCAGTTTCGAGATAAATGAAAATAATTTACAGATATAAGATATTTGAATATAGAAATATATTTTTGTTTATATTTTTCAAACATAAAACAGTCGATTTAGGATCATATGGAAAAATAGAAAAAAATCGACTTTTCATCAAGGTAAACTCAAAGAACTTGAAAAAATACCAAATATAATTTGGATCATTCCATGCACCAATTTTGTAAAAATAATAAAAAAAAGGCTTAATTCACAAACCAATCAGAAGTTCTAATAGCATCTATCACTTGTAATACAGTATCGATAATATTATCAGGGAAGATGCGCTTATGCTATGCTTATTGAGACAATATTGACAGACAAGACTAGCTTGACATAAAGTAACTTATTCGCCTTTAGTATTGTGAGATTTGAGGCAATGGACCTTTAATGACTTGGAAATAGATAAACAATACGCGTCATTCAGCAGATATCGCGTGAATACAAATAAGGTTTTACTTTACGCATCAAAATGTGACTTAATGATGTTATCTATAATTGAACTCATGACTCTCTGTGTATGTGTACCTTGAAACTGATATAAACCAACCAGATAATACTTGTCTGTTCTTCTCTTTTTTTTTTTCACACACAAAGTACAAGAAGATGGGCGCTCAATCATCAAAGGAATTCAATGATATTAATGAAAAAGTCAATACTACCGACGTTTTGTCTCAGCAACTGGCTAGATTAAACCTGGACGAAGCTGCTGCGTTGGATTATCCTGCCACTCTATCAAGCGACGCGCTTGCCAAGTATTCCAAACATTTTGCTCAAGATAACAAGAACTTGCTGGCTAGAAATGCTATTGTAGGCACAGATCCCACTCAAGTCATGTTGAATCCCAAGGCTGCGCTGCAGGACCAACATGTATTTAACGTCAAACTGGACTTGGAAGGTAGTGCCACCAACCAAAAATCCAGTGGCCGCTGTTGGCTCTTTGCCGGTTGTAATGTGATGCGATTGGCTGTCATCCAAAAGTACAAGCTTAGCGATGATTTTGAGCTTTCACAAAGTTATCTATTCTTTTATGGTAAAAATCATTTTCTAAACACATCTAGTTCTTTACAACTAACAATTGTGCGATAATAGATAAGCTTGAAAAGGCTAACTGGTTTCTTGAAAACATGATTGATCTTGCTAGAAAGGACATCAATGATCGCGTAGTACAATACTTGCTGACGGATCCTGTAGGTGATGGTGGTCAATTCGATATGCTCGTCAACTTGGTTGAAAAGTATGGTGTAGTTCCCAAGAGTGCTTTCCCTGAAACTTATGCTTCATCTAACTCGCGTCGTTTGAACTGGCTGGTTACTGTTAAACTTCGCGAATTTGCTACTCAAATCCGCAACTCGGTCGATCAAGGTGTTTCGGTTCAAGTGATTCGTTTCCTCAAAGACAAGATGCTTCAAGACATCTATCGTATCCTGGTCATCTCGCTTGGTGAGCCTCCATCGCAGTTTGATTGGGAAACTACCGACAAAACTGGTAAATACATTGGCATTCACCATTTAACACCTAAAAAGTTTTTCCGTGACGTTGTTGGATACCCTGTAAGTATTGCTACTTAACTTTAATATTAAATGAATAACTCATCCCTCCTTTTTTTTTGTTATATAGATTGCTGAAACTATATCACTTATCAATGATCCTCGTAATCCTATCAATCAGTTATACACCGTAGATCGTCTTGGTAATGTTGTCGGTGGTAAGCCGATTCGTTATGTCAATACAACCTCCGAAACACAGAAACAATTGGCTATCAATGTGCTCAAGTCTGGCTCACCTGTCTGGTTTGGCTGTGATGTAGGCCAGTTCAGCAATAACAAGATTGGTGCAATGGATACCAAGATCTATGACTATAGCTTGGCTTTCAATGTAGAATTCAATTTGACCAAGGAAGAAAGATTACTGTATAAGGAAAGTATGATGACGCATGCCATGGTCTTTACGGGTGTTCATCTCGATAAGAACGGTAAACCTGTTCGTTGGCGCGTCGAGAACTCTTGGGGTGCTGATACTACAGGCGACAAGGGCTTTTGGGTTATGTCGGATGATTGGTTTTCAGCCTTTGTATATCAGGTAAAAAAAAAAAAAAAATCATGTTTTTTATGTATGTTATTAATTCTATAGTAGCTTGTTCTTGAAAAAAGTGATGTGCCTCGTAAACTTGTGGCACTTTTAGATACGAAACCAATCGTTTTACCTGCTTACGATCCAATGGGCGCGTTAGCTAGCCCTCAATAGGATATATTGTGTTGTGTTCGGTAATACAACATTCTCAAACAAATAAAGTGATCGTTGATTTTTATTCAATAATAGCATTGGGGAAATAGTTTAAAATGCAAAAGTGCAAAATATGGCAATCACTGCAAAAATAAGATTGGACCATTCAAAGATATTTGAGCTGGCTGCCCCCGTAGCCTTTCTAATCGCTTCTGCCTCTTCTTGTTCTTCAGCAGCAGCCGCTTTATCTATCTTGCTAACAACAGAAGCAGCAGAAGCATTATCAGGCTTCTCAGGCACAATCTGACCCGCCTTATACATTGATTGACCATATGAATGCTTATCGCTTACATACTTCATAGAACCGGCGGATTCCTTGTAAGGTTCCTTATCATTTAAACAGCCATCCATACGCACCATAGTGTAGCCAGAATCATTAATAACTCTTACAATATCATAAATGGCTTGGTAAGATCCTGTATCAGGGATATCATATTGAACAGAAATGAAAGAACCTTTGGAATCATATGTATCCATCTGTTTGGCAAATATTTCCTTGTAAAGATCGGAGATGCCTACTGGATTATTCTTGTAATTGTAATCCATTGTATCCAAGTTGTATGAAACCAAAGTATAACCTAGTTTACGAATAATGTTTTCCAGACGAATATCCTCGGGTTGAGAATAGTGAAGACGCACATATTTGGGCGCAACGCCGATCAATGTTTCAATAATCTTGGCAGTATTGGTTACATCAGTCTTGATTTGATCGTCCGTAAGACCTTCTGAAGTGTCTCCAGGTGCACGGTAAGTCATGCCAATAAAATGGCCGTCGTTATAAGCTCGTTGTAGGATCATTGCGTATTGTTGAGTATATAGCCTAATAAATGTCAGCATAAGGATAGCTGTATCATCAATACTTACCAAGTAGCGTTAACAAAAAAATTAGCTTTGGCTTGAGATGCCTTTAATCCATTCAAGACCTTGACTGTAACATCGCTAGGACCTTCATTCTTTTTTTTTAAAAAGAAAAAAAAAGGAATTAGGAGATTATTTTCTTATGATATATGACTTACATAGGTAACAGCAATTTGACCAGAGTTTGCACAAGCAGTAGCTTGAGGAGCAGGAGCACCATCGATTGTTTCTGTAGGGTGGTTCCATACAGGTAAAAGCAGACTACCTAAGATGAATATAAGTCCCTTGCTCAGTTATCTTTAAAGAGACTAACCCTCTTCCAATGCATTTGCCATATTAGCATATGCAAATAATGATGCTAATGAGTTGTATGTTATTAATTGATCTCCTATTTACTATATTGCGACTTGCCTAGTAATATAATCACACCAGACCGCAATTTTGTCATTGTTAATTGTATAGAACAGAAAAAGAAATACATATCTTTATAGTTTTCACTTTATATGAACACATTTAGTTATGGCCTACATTCCCTCTGTTAATGATACTAAACCGGAATATTATGTATGTTTTATTTGGACAAGATATAGTTCTAAGTGTAAAGATGCTTTTTTGTTAATAGGGGCAAAGGGGTTTGTATGTATGTATGTATGTCTGTATGTGTGTATGTATGTATAACGAATATATAATAGGTAGTGCTAAGAGTGATTGATTGTCTATGAACGCAGTTTTTTTTGTTGCTGCTGCTGTAATCGCATTAATGGAAGGTATTTTCGGGGCAAATCAACCACTAAAGAAAGACGCGTTAAAATGATGTTTTCAATACTATAAACCAAACTTACCAACTCGATTTCTTTGTCTGTTCTCTTGACATGTAGAATTACAGTACCAGTTGTGCTGTGATTTGATTACTGGATAGCACGCTCGATGATATGCACGCGAACAGCCGCCTTGACAAACAACCAGCTTATTCTCTTTATTTTCAGGGCATTGACAAATAACACAAAACTGCTGTACAATTGGACGTCGGCGATCTTGTAGTTTCTCATTGGTAAATGCAGATAGATCGAGTCTTGGTAATCGACTAGCTAAACCATAACCTTTGTAATCGCATCCATGTTTGCTGTAATAGCATGAGTACCTCTGTCTATACAATAATAACTTAGTAACTAACTTACTTGCACAGTGTTCTTTTGCCCCAAGGTCCCGGTCTCCAATTAACACCTTCAGTTGTACCACAGTATCTACACCAGTCAATGCCAGATTGAGTCAAGGTTTCAAAAACAGTGAGTGAACTATTGTGCTTGGACTTCTTGCTAGTATATAAAAGCAGAGGTTCTTCTAGTTTTCTTTTGAGTGATTTTCGTTTCTTGGTAATAACAATCTCAGTATATTCTTCATCTTCTTCTGATTCATATTCATCCAATGATCCATCATCCATATCAAATACTTGTTGTTCTTCTTCAATGGCAGTAGACGGTGTAGGAGGTAAGAAATCATCATAATCATCATGAGTAAATTGACTTGATAAAGCCGACCAGTCTAAATCATCACTCATAATAGATACTCTTTCACTTTTCTTGATGACTGGATCGCTCTCAGTAGCTTCTGATTGATCCAAAAGCTCATAATCAATTCCATCAAAGAGAGGTTCATGGTCGTACAGCAAGTCGGAAGGGGAAGTCACGGGCGACAAACAAGGGGTAGGTATCGTCGTCGTATTAGTAGTAGGTGTCGTTGTATCGTCAATCTGCTTAATGTCAATGTTGATTATAGGTGCAAGAAACACATCATCTTTCACCAAATGCTGAGGTGACCAGAACATCCAGCGAAAAGTTTGCTGCAATAGTTCCTCTGATGTGCTTAGGAGCAAATTGCTATTTAAAACACCTGTTGTGCTGCACTCGTGACACGTTGAACCACTGGTTGAAGAATCGGCTGATCCTGTAGAGACATTATCATCATTCCAGATACTCTCAGTTAAAGAAGAGTCAGAGATCATCTTGGCCATAGCAGTAGCAGTAGCAGTAGTGGTATTGTTAGTCATTTCTAATTGTAAATTCTATATAACTATATCTTGAAGAAAGAGGAAAAGAAGAAAGAAAAAAAAAAGCTTAAAAATCAAAACAGAACCCATATTTATTTATTATTTATCAAAGATTTGATACTGCCTGTTTATATGTATATTTGTCTCCTTATTTTCTACAAACAGGTAGTACCTCATTACACGCGTTTGCTCAAACAGACGCGTTTCTAGTTAATTCTTGCTATTGCTGTATTCGTTTATTCAACCGAAAAAGAACTCGTTTTATGTGTATAAAACTGGTTTAGCCTCTCAAACCTCACTGCTTGTCGATCATTGAGAGTGCTCTCTTCAATTCTTGTGCTATTTAAGCATTGAGCCCAATATACATCGAGAATCTCGGACAGTTCGTGATACTGACAGTATGAGCATCATGAGTCAATCCATTTCTCCTTTATCTCCAAAAAAAAAGAGGTGATGCATTAAGGAAAAAGCTAGTCTATTCAAGATCCGCTATTAAAGTCAGGCACAAAGCAGGTCATATTGAACCCAACTTGCCCTTAGACATTATGTCTTGGAAGGGCACTAGTTCCATAAAATACCAACGTCTAATTGTAAAAAATAGCTCATTGAAAAGAGCATGTTATTTTCTATATGTGTCCCGGAAATCATTCACATATTTCGATGCATTGTTGAGAGTAGATGCGATTATGTAAGTTTAACGGGCCATCATCTTCAAACCCTAATATAGCCTCCGCATCAATTTCCCGGCTTATGAAAAGGACAATGTGCTGTCATGAAAGTATGCGAATTAAAAATAATGCGGTCTATTGTATATGTTCCTCGAGAATTAAGGATGAATCTCTACCCATTATTGATCTATTCATAATTTAGTTTAGTGATTACCAGTAAGCCATTTTCAATCTCCGTTTCAATCATAACCTATCAGTAAGTACTATCGACTATAGTACTTCTAACGCCAGTTTTACTTGATATACAGCTACAAAAATTAGTAAACAAAAAGAATATATACTAATTTTTTATTTAAAATAAAAATTAAAAGTGTACCTTGATAACACAGCGGTTTGGAGTTGGTTTAGTGATTTTCAGACCACAAAGTACGCGTTCAATTCCCGTCAGTCAATTAAAGTAAAAGTCCGTATTTCGGCAGTGCAATGTAGATCAATGCATAGTGCAAAGGTGTTCTAGCTTATTTTGTTACTTGAAAATAATTCAAAGAATCTTTTCTACATGTATTATTGCTTAGAATATATTTATAATGCAATACCGCTGCATTCTTGTTCAAACCAGAAAAACTACTAAATACATGTTTTCATATATTGTGGCCTAATTAGCCTGTTTAGAAAGTGGTTCCACTCATGCAATGCATTATTATAAACAGGCGATTTTAACGGCACTACACTCGTATGAATTGACAAACAAGCCCTCATATGATCTATTATAACAAATATCGTGATCAGGTATTCTTTAAAACAAATGTACGCATAAATCTCTATTTTATTGTTTATGAAAGGACCTTAATGATTAGCTTTGCGCGTTTAACTTCAGCAGATTCATCTTCTTCAGCCGTTTCTTCCTCTTTTTCTTCTTCAACAGCAGCAACAGCAGGTGCTGCAGTTGCAAGTGCCAATAACTTTTCAGCATCGAAATCGTCATCGTTATAACCAGTATTTACATTGGAATAGCCTGTTAATATATTGCTACTGGTGGCTGCAGGTGCTTCCTTGACAGGAAGTTTTCCTTCTGCTTCTTTTTTCGCTTTCTAAAAAAAAAAAAAAAAGAATCAGTGAGTCCCTTTTTTTATTATTTATTTATTGAGCCATGGTCATACCTCACGCGCTGATCCTTGAAGGTCTTTCAAGTATTTTAATACATTATCAAACTCTTCCTCTGGAATCTAATTATTGGGATTGTTAATATCCTTATCAAATACACTATCCGTCAGTTTAACTCACCTCATATAGATTTTGAAGTAACCAAATTTGCTGTACCTTCTTAAATTTCCAAGAATCGCGATCATTCACGAACGCACGAACATAAGCAAGCGCCTCTAATGAAAACTCGCATAAGCACTTGCATAGCATATATTCCTCCAATTCCTTACCTTCTTGCTTGGTGTCCTTTTTCATTTCTTCAATTTCTATCTTTGTTTTCTTGGGCTTTTTGGCTTTCTTGGGAGGCTTTTTGTTATCTGTTGCTGTTTCTTTCACGTCCTCTTCCTTCTTATCATCTTCCACCTCCTCTGCCTTACGTTTCTTTTTCATAGGTTCTGGCTTCTTCATGGCTGGACGGTTCTTGTTGGTCTTTTTAGGCGTAACCACAGGTGCTATTTTTTGAATAACTGTTTCAACGTTGGCTTCGTTACCTTCTTCATCAAATACTACACGGGTTGATTTTACACCTTTCATCAAGGCCTTCTTGGCGGCTTTTTGGGCTGTCATTGACTTTAACAACTTTTGTCCTTGTGTTAACTCTTTAGGCTTTTCTTCGGTAGTAGTCGTAGTAGCTGATTTGGCAATAGCTGCCTTCTTGGTGATGGGCTTGGCAGATGCTTTTTTAACAGTGGTTGCTGGTTTCTTGGCTTCTTGAGTTTTTTCTGTCATTTTGATGTCTTGATTCAAGATCTAAAAAAGTGATCGATCTCGCAAAAAAAAAAAAAAATCTTTCCTCCAGACCATGGCATCCTGTTGCTATTTTCAAAGTCCGATAAACAAGTCCCTTATGCTATCGTAACAGGTAATCTGTGTAACAAATATGCAGTGGTCTTGCTACCAAGGAAATTCCTCAAGTATAGTAATTTCCCCATAGCTCACTGGTCAATTAATGAATAAATTACAGTTTTGTTTAAACCATAATCTCGGAGTTCCGATTAAGTTATAGATGTTTCCGATTTTTTTCTAATTTTCACGAAAGTCTTAGGTTCTAGTTGAATATTGGTTAGAATGTGCTATTTTCACCATATCAATATATCAATATATCTAAAATAAAAAATTAAATTGTTTATTATATAATAAAAGGTGTTGAAGTCGACTAAATCAAGCAAGTCATTGAGTATAAGAAAGCATTAAGATAAACATTTAGGTTTCGTTTGATTAAGCAACACAACCAGATGTGACATTTGACTGGGATCGATCGAGAAATCTATCGATCTTGTCAATCTTGATTAATTGAAATGCATGTGTTTTACAGTATTTCTTTGATACGTGATTCAATCATAACACTTTAGTAGCCAGATAATAGTCCTAGTATATCGATGCTGGGCTTTATGATGTTAAAAAAGGTCCAGTTTCGGAAAAATTTCTTAGGCCCAAATTTCCAAATGATTGCTTTTTTTTTTTGTAGATACAAAGTGGGGATTTTTCATACACAGACTGCAAATAAAACATACTGATTATATTCGCGAATTCCTAACTGTATTTATTATGGATTTTATTCTATATCAAATACGAAAGTATCGGCTGTGTTTCTAAATAATCCATGAGTTTAATTTTTATTAAATGTGTCTCTATGGACTAAAAGAAATATCCAATGGCAGTTCCATCATTTGATGTGTAATTAAAACTCATATGAGCTTTGTTAAGACTTTCCTTGCGTGTCTACTTTTTTTTTTTTTGTTATTCAAACATGGATGAAAGTGAACGTCTAATTTTTAGGGGAATTATAATGAGTGTTGGAGAAAAAAAAATCTTATTAAACCATCGACAGCCAATAAAAACCATAAATATTCACAGTAACAGTTATACACAGATAGTGCCTCTTGAGTAGTAGAAACAGCAGTTTAGAAGTATAGTTTGTAATAAATTCATGTCAATACACTTCCAAAATATGTATTGATATCTTCAATCCTCTTTTTTTTGTGATTTGATTATAGTAAGCCAAGGCAAAACATAAATTGTTTTTGAATCAATGAAAATATGGTTTTTGGTGCAATAGAACATATTTTGTACACAGTTCAATGCACAAGTAAGTTCCGTATAAAAATTACTAATAATATTTTCGTATATCTATATCAAAAGTCGGATCAAAGGATATTCCAAGTAACGCTGCAAGTCCTTCCTCGAGGATGATCGAATATTCTGCTCCCCGCTTATATTCCTGTATTACACGATCAACGCGTGTACCGCACTATTATCCTATAGATAAGAGGTAATATGCAACATATCCATGGTCCAGACAAAAGTAATTTATTTCATATGTATCAAGTTACAAATATACAACACATAAAAAATAGGCTGTATATCTAGTACCATTCAATAAATATCTGTATCCGAAAATGTGCCTATATTACAAGTATGGTTAATGCTATAATCATACATTACAAATGTAAAAAGTTTATCCTTTACTAATGTCATATGCCAATACATGTACCACCCGCTTCCTTAAAAATGGCAAACGGAAAGATTTAGCTATGGCAAGAGGGTATAAGGATAGCTGTTATCTTGTTATTAACTTTTTAGGCATAAAATATCTAATTTGGGTCATTTGCTGAACATCAGATTCAATTCAATGCCACTTGCCCATCTGGAATCAACGTGTTACCATTCAATGACTGTAATATATACTGCATATAAGCGTCTTTTCTAGACTCCAGACTCGATATTTAATTGTTTAAATGATGCTTCTAATGTATGAGCTTTATTGAAAGTATATACTTGTAGAGAAAGAACAAGATCAAACTCGATTTATTGTCCTAATGCCTTTTCCCTCAAAGCATATTACATATACTGCAATGAAAAGCAATGATGGCGTTATCTCTTCGTCGGCCGTTCGATTCAATTTTTGTACTATATTAACTGCATTGGGTCGTAACTGTAAAAAGTAATTAAACTATGGGTTTTGTCAAACGTCGATCTTTACAGAATGTGATACAGAGTAATGCTATCTCAAATGATGCCCACTTTATGCTTATTTAGGTACTATATTCAGTGTATATTGCATTTGTGCACCTACGAGTACCTTCATTTTCTTGTTTTACAGTTATTTACTAGATTGGATCATATAATGCACCATATTCAGGCAAAAACTGCAAAAAAAGAAATACTGGATGAATAAAGAAATATTAGTACTTCATTTGACACTTGACGCTAAACCTTAGCTTCTTTTTCTTGTATAAAAGGACCATAATTCAGCTCAACTTGGTTTTTCATTATCACATCAAACAATCAAATCCTACTCCATTCCTATCACTTTCAAATGAAATTTACTCTTGTCTCATCCTGTGTCGCTCTTGTTGTAATGACTCTGGCAGTCGAAGCTGCGCCTGGTGGCAAGAAGCTTTCCATTCCTTTAGCCCAAAACAACAATTACAAGCCTAGTGCCAAGTCTGCTGTTGCAAAGGCTCTCGCTAAATACAAGAAAAATCTCATTCAACCTCTCAAGAACGTTCCTAGCGGTGCTACCACTGACGGTACTGGTACTGTCCCCGTCACCGATTACGAAAACGATATCGAGTACTATGGTACAATTACCGTCGGTACTCCTCCTCAAAAGCTCAAGATCAACTTTGATACCGGTTCATCTGATCTTTGGTTTGGTAATTATATTATTTGTCTTATTATAAACGGTATACTAAAGCGAAATTATAGCCTCTACTTTGTGTTCTACTTGTTCCACTCATACCCGATTCGATCCTGCCAAGTCTAGCACTTACCAAAAAGATGGCCGTCCTTGGTCTATCCAATACGGTGACGGATCTACCGCTAGCGGTATTTTGGGTACTGATACCGTCAACTTGGGAGGTCTTGATATCAAGAAGCAAACTATTGAACTAGCCAAGCGAGAATCCAGACAGTTCGCTTCTGATCCTATTGATGGTCTCATGGGTCTTGGTTTCAATACCATCACTACTGTTTCCGGTGTCAAGACACCTGTCGATAACTTGATCAGTCAAGGTTTGATTTCTTCTCCCGTCTTTGGTGTCTGGCTCGGTAAGGCCAAGAACGGTGGTGGTGGTGAATACATCTTTGGTGGCTCCAACCCCAAGCATTACACTGGTAGTTTGACTACCGTTCCTATTGATAACTCTCAAGGTTGGTGGAGCATCACTGTAGATGGCCTCAAGGTCGGTTCCTCTTCTGTCACTGGCTCTTTTGATGGTATCCTCGATACTGGTACCACCCTCTTGCTCCTCACCAACTCCATGGCCAACAAGGTTGCTGCTAAATATGGCGCCAGAGATGCTGGTGATGGTACTTATATTATTGACTGTGATACTTCCAAGTTTGAGCCTTTGACTTTCTCCATCAAAGGTGCTACTTTCCATGTTCCTGCTGAAGATCTTGTCTTCCAACAAAGCGGTAACACTTGTTATGCCTCTTTTGGTTATGGTGGTCTTGACTTTGCCATCTTGGGTGACACCTTCTTGAAGAATAACTATGTTATCTTTAACCACAACGTCCCTGAGGTCCAAATCGCTCCCTCCGTTGCTTAAACACATCTCAATCCGAGATTGAGTCAACAATAATATGATTTACTCTTTATTATTATTTATCTAATTATCTAAATTACATACAATAAAAATTAGTTTTATTGAAGTATTTATTTTTATTCCATGTATTTTTGGATCAATGTTAGTATTGTTTTTAATGGTAATGTAGGGTCCGTCTGATTATGCTACTAAAAAGCCAACGTGGTTTAGTAGTATTGATAGTAATGCAGGGACGCGCTAAATTTAATTTTTGATTGATAGCTGACTTAAAATACCTTTGATTTAAATACTCATCGTTCTCCAAACTGATCTATTCACCTCGGGCTCTTCTAACAAAGCAGATAAGAAACAGCTCCACAAAATAGTTATTTGAATACGGCTTGACAAAAAGAAAAAAATTGGGGTGAGGGAATAGATGCTTCAAATGCAGGCTTATTTAGAGTTCTAATGAGTATAGAAGTTTGAGAGCTGGCCCTAGATACATCAGTAAAAAATATCTCATAAATGGAAGTGGGTCTAACCCGATTAATAATATACATCCTTTAATAAAAGTTCTAATTGATGAAATGATTCATTCTAAGTACGAAATATTAATCAGATGCGACATTTGACCGAGATCAGTCGAGAGATCCATAGATGTAGGTTACATGAATGCATATTGTAATTAAAAGTGCATTTATAAAATGTAATATGCGTATTGTATTCTAGTAGAGTGTTATTTCTAGTTGGTATATAACCTATTTTAAACATCTACACATATTCAGACGCGATAGTAAACAAAAGTTAGTCGGGAAAGGTAGGTTTGTTACAGATGGTCCGATTTTGAAAAAAGACTCCCCCATACATCCCAAAGTTATGAAATCATCATATTTTTGTGGAGAGACAACAATGTCATTTTCAAAACGTTTGATATTAATAATTCAAGTTATAACGTATGAAAAATATCGAACTGTATTTTTATGAATATTATTGTAGGCTAATACTGCAGCAATAATTGCACTTCTAAAAGCCCCAAAAATAATTTTCTATCACTCACAAACTTTGTTACTAGAAATTACACGTATTAGTAATCGCATACTTTTAAAAAAAGGAATAACAATCGATATCAGTTTTTCATCTAATACTAGTAGTGCAAGTTTGTCGAAACGTCGATGGCCAATACGGAGCGAGTAACTCCATCAGTAATGGCTGCTATTAGTTGTAGTAAACATATTTTAGAGGTATGGTTCAGACAAAAGGTTCTTTCACACTATACAAGCATATGTTGGTGCTTTATTTGTAAAAGACTCTGGGGGTATACACCAAATTTAAGAAGGGCGAAAAGCAGTGATCCAGCTACCAAAATATTATCAAGCCATAAAAAACACTTGTGCATCTTTCAGATGATGTACAGTGCTTTTTATCATTTAGTAGTGAATAGATAACTAAATCTTTTGGTTCATACTGTAAAGTGCTAACAGAGCTGCGTATATTGACGAAAAAAAAAAAAAAAGAAAGGGTGGCGCTATTTGAACTGCAAAATATGACTGTGAAGAGATTCCAACTAAATCAAGTTTGGATAATGCTATCTACTATATTGACGAAATGTAATGCTTGTAGGCGTAAAAAAAAGGTGCCTAATAACTTAACTTTTTTTTATAGACAAGCCATTCGATTTGAGGTATAAAAAGGTGTAGCTCAGTAATTTGACGTAAAAAGATAACAAGAGAAAAATTCCAAGTTTTTTTAAATCTACAAGTATTATATTTCATCAATATAATAGACTGTATTATTCAAACCCTATATATAATTCGCAGTTGTTAGCGAATAAACTATGTTGATTCAATACCAGTTAATCAATGAACCTGATTGAGCCAGTAGCTCATTCTGAATATGCACTAGTCATCAAATAGAACATTAAATCAGGATTGATCGAGGGATCTATATCATTAGATCTAGTTTATATGAAGCACATTCATTTTACACTAGTCACTAGAATGGTGTATAATAATAGTACTCAAATCAAATAATAATTCTAAATATAATAGTTCTTTCCGAATATGCACTGATTTTCAAATGTCACATAAAACGAGGATTAGTTAGGAAATGGAAGAGATGGTTAAAAATGAACCTATATTTCAATCCTTGAACCCAATACTCACCTCATTCTATGTACTACTAATGAATTATTTATTCTCCGACTCTATATTTTCAAGTCGAAAAATTGAGACATTCCAAGTTCCAGGGATGTACCATACTATATTCAGTGTATATTGCATTTGTGTGCCTGCGAATGCCTTGCATATCATAATTATCTTTAAAAATTATTTGCTAGAGTGAGATTCAAATAATGTGCCATATATAGGCAAAACCATAAAAAAAAATACCCTGTATGAATAAAGAAATACTACTAAGTACTGATATGTGCTTTATTTGACACTTGACACTAAGCCTTTAGCTCCTTTTTCTTGTATAAAAGGACCATAGTTCAGAGGTTTGCTTTCATAAGCGTCAAATCTTTAATTAAAGCCTGTTCCATTCCTATCACTTTCCAATGAAACTCACTCTCGTCTCTCTCTGTGTCGCTCTTGCTATGATGATCCTGACAGTCGAGGCAACACCTGATGGCAAGATGTTTTCTATTCCTTTAACTCAAAACACTGGTTATAAACCTAATGCAAAGTCTGCGATTGCAAAGGCTATCGCCAAGTACAAAAAGAACATCGCTCAACCTCTCAAGAATGCTTCTGGCAGTGTGACTCCCGAAAGTATTGGTATTGTCCCCCTCATTGATTATGAAAGTGATATTGAATACTATGGCACTATTACCATTGGCACTCCACCTCAAACGCTCAAGATTAATTTTGATACTGGCTCTTCTGATCTCTGGTTTGGTAACTATTAAGCTATCCATCTTGTATAAAAGTAGAATACTAAAGCAAAGTAAACGATGAACAACACTAGCCTCTACTCTATGTTTGGCTTGTTTCCCTCATACCCTATATGATCCTACCAAGTCTATTACTTATGAAATTGATGGCCGTCCTTGGTCTATTCAATACGCTGATAGTTCCGCTGTTAGTGGTATTTTAGGTACTGACACTGTCAACTTGGGCGGTCTCGATATCAAACAGCAAACCATCGGTTTAGCTATGATAGAATCGGAACAGCTTATCACAGATCCTGTTGATGGTATTATGGGTCTTGGTTTCAACAGCAATACTAGAGTTGCTGGTATCAAGACACCAGTCGATAACTTGATCAGCCAAGGTTTGATCGTTTTTCCTATCTTTGGTGTCTGGCTCGGTAAGGCCAAAAACGGTGGTGGTGGTGAGTTCATCTTTGGTGGCTACAATCCCAGTCATATTGCTGGAGCTTTAACTACCGTTCCTATTGATAACTCTCAAGGTTGGTGGAGAATCACTGTAGATGGTCTCAGAATCGGCCTTCTTTCTGTTGCTGGTCCTTTTGATGGTATCCTCGATACTGGTACCACTCTCTTAATCCTCACCAACTTTGTCGCTAGCAAGGTTGCTGCTATATATGGTGCTAAAGACAATGGTGATGGTACTTATACCATTAACTGTGACACCTCCAAATTTGAGCCTTTGACGTTCTCTATCAATGGTGCTACTTTTTTTATTCCTCCTGAAGATCTTGTTTCCCAACAAAGCGGTAGTACTTGTTATGCCTCTTTTGGTTATGGCGGCCTTGACTTTGCCGTCTTGGGTGCAGCTTTTTTGAAGAGTCATTATGTTATCTATAATCAAGTCATTCCTGAAGTTCAAATCGCTGCTTCCGTTGCCTAAATATTTTCTAATCAGGGGTTTGACCAGCAATAACATTTTTTACACTTTATTATTATTTAACTAATTATCTAAATTACAATAAAAACTAGCTTTATTGAGGTATATTTGAGCTTTTCTCTTATTCAGATTGTTTTGGATTTTAAAATTTGCACCTTTACTGTTATTTTCAATTACTAGTCTAGTATCCGTAAGATCACGCCACTATGAAACTAATAAGGTTTGTAATTGACAATGATGTAGAGGTGCTTTTTGAAAGTGTCTTTCAATTGAATGATAATGAATAATATGTTCTATCTAACCCCTTGTAAACAATAGTTCTTTGGTACAGAAACTTGGTGGCTAGCGCTAATCGCAAAGCTCTCTATAATGCAAACAAAGCAAGTTCAATTACTGAAATATACTTTTTCATAATAGTCCTAGTAGTTATAGTAGCTCATCCTGAGTAAAGAATACAAATCATAGGAACCATTTGAGCGAAACTTATCAATAGATTATATGTCATTGGGTTGCCTAGTAAAGGATTTCTTGTAGCACTACTGTTAATCATTGATGATATAAAGTATTCATTAGGTTTAAGCCAAATAAAAGTTCTAGTAGATGCAGCAGATTCCTCTGAGCCTATAATGCTCATTAGATGAGGTGTCAAACCGATACAAGTCGAGGAGATTTATCGATCTACAAGTCTAAATTTTAAATGTTCGAGAAAATTTGTAGGGTATACCATGGTAAACTCTCAATTCAATATTGAGTAGCCAATGAACTCGATTCTTTAACGTACTAATAATAAATTCGCGGCGTCCTCGATCAATCAGATAATGGCATTGTGCCTTCATAATATGGAACTTGTGGTAATGAATCAAGATGAATGATAAATGATCATAGAACCAGCTAAAATACAAAGGCATTCGTGTAGATCTTGCCGAGATCTGACATTATCAAAACCTTTTCTCGGTAAAGATGCCGATAAGAATTTATGCGTTTTGTTGTGGCTTGAAAATGAACACACTTGAAACTCCGTATTCATTCATTTCGTCCAGACCCAGGGTTTTATTTCTCTCTAGGTTTCCTCAACATTAACGAAAATGTCAGCTCCTATACGATATGAATACCTCATTTCAAGGTAATTACAGAACATGAACAAATGATGCGTATATTCATATTGCTTAATAGGTCTGGTGATGTGATATTCTCTCTTACAGTTGGTACATTGGCTTATTTCTTAAATGAGCGAGATAACCCAAGAGCACAGAATGGAAAGTCATTAATGGAATTAGTATCGAGAGCCAGACAAAAGAAGATTAACGAAAGAGAAGCCAAGCGTAACACTCCCTAGTAATGATAGTAGTAATAATAAAAAGATACGGCATGAATTTTCTACGGTTATAAATGCCCTTTGTTAATACCGAAAAACTATATATAAGAACTTTCATATTAGAAAAAAAAAAAGGTACAATTATGTTAATTTTAGCATTAGCTGGCTTATTCTTTGGTGCTATTGTGATCACTTCAAATGCAAGCACAGAGGAGTTTTCATATAACCAACAGTCGAAAAACATTATCATTGCAACTTCCATTGGCGGTTCTTCAGTGAGTTTTATGTTAGATATGACTATCTAAATACTAACAGCTTCAAGCACGCACACTGGGTATTAGAAATAGGCAAGATATTAGCCGATCGCGGACACAACTTGACCTATGTAACCAGAGATGACCAATTACACCTGGTAAATGCGTTTCCTGAAATCAAAGCTGTCTCTGTTGGCGGTCCTATATATACAACAAACATTGTTGCTAAAGTACGCAACCTAAACTTTTACCAAATCGCTAAAGTAGTGCGCAAGTTTTTAAACGATGCCTATGCCACTGATATGGCCTTTTACCAACACGACCCACTAGCATTAGCCGCAGATTTTTTGATCTGTGATGCCTTTAATGACCCTTGTATTGACACAGCAGTTGCTCTCAAGAAGCCCTTTGCCATTACATGTACTGGTATCTTGCATCAGGATATTAGTGTACCTTATATGAATAGCTTGGGTACAACTCACCATGCCACTTCTGAACATATGACCCTTTGGGAGCGATTCCATCACAAGTATGTAGATTTGATCAAGATCCTGTTTCATTTGTATCCAGAATTAAAGAAACTGGATCAACATCGCCAGCAGTTTGGTTTGGAAGCTTTGGGGTTGAATCGATTCAAACAATGGGATAATGCGCTCAAGTTGATTAATTCTTATTTCGGTATTACGCCTTCTCAAGTCTTGGGTCCATTAACCCATATGGTTGGTCCCGTCATGAGCTCGCAGCATACGCCTTTGAGCGATCAAGAACGAGTTTTTTTAGATACTCATCAACGTGTAGCCTACGTGGCTTTTGGCCAAGTTGTTGTACCTCATCAACACAAAATTGAATTGATACTGGGCGCACTATTGGATCAAATTGAACGTAATCAACTGGATGGTGTTATTTGGGTAGGTTTTGAACAGCAAGTAGCCGTGTTTGAGCAAGAAAATCCCTTTATGGTATGGACTTTAAACACAAGTTCTTCAACACATACCTTTAAAGCACCTATATTTGGCAGTATATTATCTAAAGATCTATTTACACCTTCCTGGGCGGCTCAGTTTGCTATATTGCAGCATCCTTCTACTGTCCTATTTGTAAGCCATGGTGGCGCATCCAGTGCAAATGAAGCTACTTTTCATGGTGTTCCTATCTTGGTACTTCCTTATAACGGTGATCAAAGTTTAATGGGCCATGCTCTGTCAGTAGCAGGTGTAGCCCGTATGTATGACCATGCTGAGTCGAATTTTGAGTTGATAAAGAGTCAGATAGATGAACTATTATTTGATATGGATGGTTATGTAGCACGTAATTTGACACGGATGAAAACATTGGCACAGATTGGTTCCAAAAGAAAGGCTTATGCAGCAGATTTAATTGGTAAGGTCATACCAAAATGATCACTATAGACTAACAACTAGTAGAGGAACAAATGTTGGTAGCTAGCAATGGTATTGCCCAGCATAGGTATGAACCTTCGAGAAATATGTCCAGGATCAAAGCAATGGATCTCGATTTGCATTTTGCTGTACTCGCTTTTATAGTACTAAACGGGTTTACCTTTCATTACATGATCAACTCTTTTCTTTTAAAGTGAGACATTTTTAATAAAAAAAAAAAAAAAAAACTTTCGTCAGTTGTATCTTTTTTTTTCCCGAAGCTAATTAACCAAAATGTCACAACCTCAACGCGTATCTGATACAAAAAGACATGGCAATGACCAAGCTCCACTTCTGAGTAGTGGAAGAGATATTCCGCAATCTTCTAATGTCACCCAGAGACCTAATGCTTCTCGCTCATTTCCTCAACAGAGAACGTCTCAATACAATACTTTTAATGACCAACAATCTCAACAGCCTCAACAACAGTCTCAACAACAACAGCAACAGCAGCATCAAAAATCTCAAATAAGAACGAGTAAAGCCAAATTACCTATGCGTACAACCAAGATATCCCAAAAGCTGAAGCTTTTCCCTGAAGATGAACCTTGGTTTAACGAAGAAACCGACGAGCACGAAGCAGATGTTTATAATCAAATAGCAAAAATACCTTATGGTATGGCTAGACAGGAAGCAGAAATGCTGAATAAAATGGATAGAAATGAATTGTCAAGAATGACAGCTTATTGTACTGCATCGTAAGTTTTATTTTATTGTACGTGTAACATATAACCTAAATTCCTCTGGTAGTGCTTATCGTATGGATGAACTAGTAAAATACCTTCAATCAAGGAAAAAAACCAATGGAACAGCACCAAAAAGATTTGATGAATGTCTTTACACACCTTATTCTTTTACATATGCTCCTCCAAGCGATCGTCATACACCAGACACGAAAAAGTTACCAGAAATGTTTCTTTTTGATTATGGCGTAATAGTCTTTTGGGGAATGACTCTAACGGAAGAACAGACCATTCTAAAGTTATTAGTACCTTTTGAAGAAGAAAAACTAGGTGAGAAAAACAACTACTGTCTCGGACAAAAGCACTAACAATGTAAACAGATGTGGATGATGTAGAAACCGAAGAGTTTCATTACTATTACAATGAAGCATATCAGCCAAGGTAAATATATGATGCACTCTTTGTATCAGCTATACTCATTCATTCACAGAATCTACAATGATATTATCACTTTAAGACATCCTTCAAATTACTTGATCAAACTAACCATTGCTCATGCGATTGCGCAAAGCGTCAAAATGACATTATTTGAAAGATTAATTGATGACACAATCAACGAAACCAAGTATATTCCTCAAGTAATGGCAGAAAGCGGCAATATCCAAATGTCAAGGTAAATAAAAATTACTACGATTCCTTCTTTTATTGATCTATTTGACAGAACTGCTATTACGAAAAAGATTGGCCAACTGTTTATCATGCGAATCAACGTCAATTTAGTGTCAAACATCTTGGATACACCAGAGATCTTTTGGTCAGAACCTACATTGGAGCCTTTATATAGTGCTATACGTGGTTATTTGGAGATATCACAGCGCGTTGAACTGCTGAACCAAAGAGTAGAAGTTATCAGTGATTTATTAGAAATGCTAAAAGATCATTTAAACAGCTCTCATGGTAAGCAAGAGCATACAATGATGAATTACAATTAACATGTCTTTCTAGGCGAGCATTTAGAATGGATTGTCATATGGCTGATTGGTATGGAAATCCTTGTAGCTGTCATTACTACATCATTAGATGCTTTTAGTTTGTATTATAATAAAGAGTAGACACAATCATATCGTTCTAGCATCATTCTCCCAGTAGATCCGTTCTTCTGAGCCTGTAAGCACTCGCAGCTTCAAGCAATCAAACGTTTTTGTTTCTTGCTGTTTACCCACGATGTCTTTTTCTGTTTCTTGTACAGTAGGGTGTGTATCAAAGTATTGACAAATAGCAATGGCATCCTTGGGGTCTTTAAGTCGAATATGCGTACTAGATAAGCCCTTCTTTTTAGTATTCATGAATGCAATCTTAACACCCGATGTTTCTAGTAGACTGATAGCTGCGGTCTTGGGACATTTTGGATGCAATTGATCTACATGAACAATCAGCCCTTCGGTATATGGTTTCTCATCTTCGACTATTTCCATCTTTTGATTGTTATATTCTTCCCACATCTGCTTTGTTAAAGCTCTACGTTGATCCAACAAAGCAATATATTCGTTCTTTAACTTGATCCAATCCAGTCTATTCCAAAAACTTAATACAGTACACGTATTATCTCATTATAGTCGCCTTACTTTGACATGACTCTTAAATTTAGCTTGTCAATATTGGATGTATCACCTTCTGTAGGCTTGTTTCCACAAGGGTACCGATTGACTATGTTAACCGCTTTGCTTACATAATCTTTGTTATCAAACTCTATAAAACAATAACCAAAAAACTTGGTCTGTCCTTTTTGATTTGGTGGAATACGGAAGAAGGAAACGTGGCCTACGAGCGAATTGAAGAGCTCTCTTATGCTTTGTTCTGTATTGTAGGGTTTGGATAATCCTTCCACATAGATGGACCATTCGTCTAGTTCTTCTTTTTTGTTCATTACAAAGGGCTTGATACGACCTACCCTCTCGTCATTCTCGCTCAGCTATTCTTTATTAGTCGATTGTTTGTTGGTATGCATAATAACACAATACCTGTAGTCGCGACAGGGAATGCTCTTTGGTCAAGGCCCGAATCTCAGCGACAGTTACTTGCAAATTCCTTAGTTTAGGTAGCTTGGACAAGTCTTCAAAAGAAACCACTATGATCAAAAGAAAATGTCAAAAAAAAAAACATGTAAAGGTTATAGATCAATTGCTTACTTCCTCTGGGATCGGCCAGTATCTTGCTTTGCATGACCTTATCCCATTGTAACGAAGCATCACTAAAATAAGTCTCTAAAGCATTGATAATTTTTTGGTTACGATCTTTGCTCAAGTCCATGTCAAAAGATCTGGAAGTGGTCTAACTGATTGAATAATGCGTTTGACGCGTCTGGATAGGCTTAAATTTTGAGCTTAAGCTTTCTTCTGTTTCATCTCCGGAAGCCAATCAAAAAGTACTAGACTTGGAAAAGAAATGGATGGATCTACTTTATGGAAGTTGCCCGTTTAAATGTCTATTTATTTGGCAACATAAATAAAAATTCAAAGGCAACATTGCTGACATTTTTTTTTTTTTTTTTACGTTCACTAATAGTCTTATTATCATAAAATTTGAAATACTATAAACAACATATATTTGACTAGTAACTCAAAGCTCCAACTTGAAACAACATGATGCTCAAATCATTAGATGCAAAATTAAACTCACTCAAAATCTGTTGATATATTCTGTGCTTATTAAAGCATTCCTTTTATCAAGCACTGCTTCAATGTAAATCTGATCACTGGAAGTGATCCAATGGTTAATTTCATGGCTTTTAATCACCGACACCCAATCAAGGGTCCAACACTACTGCCTCGTCGTAAAACGCGAACTTGCAAATACCACAGCAGTGCACTTTCCTTTTGTTTACCCAACCTACGGCTACAAAATGACTTCGACCGTACCCTCAACAGACGAATTATTAATACCATTACATGTAAAATACATTCAATCACTCGACACGAGAAAAGATGACCTCGAATACTGGTTGACAGAACACCTGCGTCTCAACGGCATCTATTGGGGCCTGACAGCTCTGGACTTGATGAACAACATAGACGCTTTACCAAGAGACAAAGTCATTGCTTATGTCAAAAGTTTACAACTTGAATGCGGCGGTTTCGGTGGTGACAAGCATCACGATGCTCATATGACACACACTCTATCTGCTGTTCAAATCTTGATTACCTTGGACGCTCTCGATGCTATTAATGTAGACAAAGTCGTTGAATGTAAGACACAGCTTGAGCCAACAGCCCTGATGGCTAACTGTTAATATAATAGATATTGCCTCTTTACAAAACGAGGATGGTTCATTCAGAGGTGATGTTTGGGGAGAAGTCGATTCTCGATTTTCATATATTGCGCTCAGTTGTTTGTCTTTGCTAAAACGATTGGATGCAATCCAAGTAGACAAGACAGTAGAATGGATATTGGAATGTAAAAACTATGATGGTGGATTTGGAAGCCGACCTGGATCTGAATCGCATGCAGGTCAAATATTTTGCTGCGTTGCGGCTTTAGCAATCGCCGATGCATTGCACCATGTTGATTCGGATTTGTTGAGTTGGTGGTTATGTGAGAGACAATTGAAAAACGGCGGATTAAACGGTAGACCCCAGAAGTTGGAAGATGTAATATACCAATGAATTACAAAAACTACCTACTAACAATAGGATATAGGTCTGTTATTCATGGTGGGTATTATCAGCTCTGTCTGTACTGGGTAACGTGCATTGGATCGATAAAGAAAAGCTGAGCAAGTTCATTTTGTCTGCTCAAGATCCTGAAAATGGTGGGATATCAGATCGTCCTGGAGATATGGTGGATGTATTTCATACCTTGTTTGGTGTAGCAGGATTGTCATTATTGGGATATCCTGGTTTAAAACAAGTCGATCCAGTGTATTGTATGCCTAGACATGTCATTTCTCGCTTACAATTGCCACAGAGATACCATACATTAGATAAAGAATAAAAGTATATTGTATAACCTGTCAATTTTTATTTGTATAAAATTTATTAATTAATTAATGAATTGTACTTGCTGACAAATAAAAGGCTAAATGAAATGACATTATCGTATGGAGAATGTTTTGGTTGATAGGCCGTTAACCAAAGTCACCTACGTATTACCGTCCGACAAAGCTTCGAATGGATGCAGCTATTCATTCCAAGTATGGACCGATATTAGCTGGGAGTTTGGTAAATTATTATAATTAGTTTATGTGTTATGTTAATTAATCACTAAAATACAACATATTCATCGTATCCAAGTCAAATAAATAGACTAATAGTATATGCTACAGTCCATTCCAAACTTGTATTAGCAATCAAATACGACACCTGACCGAGATCAACAGAGAGATCTACATGGTATGTGTGTGTCGTTCATTAATATACAATATAATCGTTGTATTATTGCAGATCAAATATCTTAATAGACGCAATAGCTTATTATAACCATGTTCTCCGTATTAGATGGGACGTCAGACCGGAACCTACTGAATAATATACAAATCATTATATCGAATCTATATGAAATGTATGTATTTTACAATTACATTACTGGAATGTAATACACCGAGAAATTTAGCTTTATAATAGTTGCAGTAAATAAAATGGCTTATTATGAGGATAATTAACGTTCAGATGCGACGTAATTTGGATTGGTAAAAAAATAAAATAAAAGAATGCCAGTGGCCGTTTTCCTGAAAACCCTGAGGACATGTTCTCAGGAACAAAATTTTAAAATATTACCTTTTTTTTTTATCAACGTCATTACGCAGAGTATTAACGGATAAGTAAAACAAATGGCTATGCAAATATATCCCAAAACCCGTTTATATATATATATATATATATATATATATATAAATCAGTAAATAGATATAAATAACTAAATTTGTTTACATAGTTTGACGATCCATTCAATTCTACACAAATACTGATATGTATCATCAATAGTTTACCTTAAAATAGAAGCCAAACTCGGATGGATTTTTCTACGTTCTAAATTCGCTAGTAGATTGATCCACTCCGGGTCTGCTGTTGATTGGTTTTCGGAGATAATATAAATAAATATCTATTGGTGCGGATACAGCATCCGTTCATGCAGATAATTTAACTGGCTGGTAAGAACTAAATAACAAACAATCTCATTCTGTACGCATCATTATTATTACTGGCAGAATTGTATTTATTATGGATGAAATGGTATATTATTATTGACTATGAATATATATATATGTTATAAAATAGATAGAGCTAGATTTAACGGAATTCAAACTTTCCAAACGCCCTTTCAGATACATGATCCAGATTCAATTCTTGAAACCAGTCTTTATGATGACGGAAAAAGTAGTAGCCTTTTATGCGACTTGTTGAACGTTGATAGCAGATGTAGTAAAAACCAGCAAAACTAGCGCCGTGAATTGCACTCACATGATGATTGGGAACCAGGAAAATTTCTTTCCAACGCATATATACAAAATCTTCATCGTTTGCTTTTGCTGCATCATATGTAAAATCATCACGGTTAAAGATCTCAATATATGGCTTAAATGAAGGAAATTTTTTCTGTATATAGAATAGTTAATGTATTGTATACTATATGCAGCAATATACGTTACCCAATGGAGCAAGTCGCTTTGCTGATCAGCTTGCCATTTACGTGTATGAAAAGAGTACTTGGGTCCGATTATTTCGGCTTGAAAAAAGGTCTATTATAGTTATCAGTAGCTATTCAATCATCATACAAGCAGTGCTTACAGTAAGCTCCGGAAATTCACTTGTTAAGCCTTTGATCTTTAGATATCCACACAACGTGCTTTCTTTCATGTCCACGTTCTATACAACGTGTAAGTATCTAATAGGCATTCTGTGTTGTATATACTACTTACAAGCAGCTCTACATTAACTTCGTAGCTGGAACTACCACATTTTTGAGTGCCTTGGAATCGTGAACCAGCATATAAACCACTGATGCACACAGGTCGTAATCTTTTTTCAGAGAGATTCACAAACTTGTCATCATCTTCACGTCTTGCATGCAGCAATAGTACCTTTTTCTTTTGTTTAAATTGCACAGTAGCATCTTGTTTAGCATCAATCTCCATGGCATCGGCATCATTGGTTGCACTATTTTTATTGTTGTCCTTGTCCTTGTTAGAGTCCTTGGTGCTATCGAGCGCTTTTTGCTGTTCGGCTAGACTGGGTAGCTTTTGCGACTTGTTACGTTTTGATTCATCAATGACATTGACGACGGCATAGGTAGGTGAGATAGAAGAAGTGCTTGTAGAGGAAGATACAGAAGGTATAGGCATATTGTTTATAATGTAAAAAAGAAAAGAAAAAAAAGAAGGTGTGGGCAACTCTTGCTCGCTTTATTGCTTGTTAAGGCAAACGAATCATCAGAACAGCCTTATTGGTCAGGTGCATGATCCAATTCTAATGCAGAACAAGCCCGAATAGTTTATGCCCTAGTGAGATGGGTCCTGGTCCTTGAAAAATGCAATAAATAATGTAGAAGGACTTGCAGCTCAATGCACAGGTTGAGTGAAATCTATCAAAGATCCTTTTATTATTATTATCATTATTATTTTTAGTTTTATTTTTTATACTAATAGTTGCTATGTAAAACTTGTTTTCAGGTCTGGTTGGGAGACAGGTAATGGATTATGGTGACAAGCACTGTTGCTAGGTCAACACAATGACCTAACAATCAAAGATTTGACAGATGGGCCATACTAGACTATTCATCAAGCTAATAGACAACTAATTTTTTTTTCTAAAAAAAAAAAAAAAAAAAAAAAAAAAAGAACCAGACCGATTGAACAACGCATCGACCAACTGCAGTACTTTAAAATAGAAGCCCCGCCATATAAAGTTTTTTTTTCTTTCTATAAACATAATGGAAGACGATCAACAAAAACAAGTACGCGTACTATATTCAATAAGAAGTTTGATCACTGATAAAACAAAACATTGAATAGCAATTGTTGGCTGCCATTTGGCATTCTGTTAATCAAATCGCACAGAAAGAAGGTAATGATGCTTCTAACATTAGAATAAACATGAGCTCAAAATCGATGCTGTAGCACAATCAGTTGGAAAGGAAGTGTCTGAAGGCTTTACTGCTTCTTTAGCTGACGTGGTTTTAGCCCAAATCCGTAACTATACTTTGAACCATGACTAGGCGGCCCTTTTGACGTTCTTTAATAGAAACAATGGCTACTGATTTAGAGGCGTTTGCAAAGTAAATAATCAAAATACCCCATATAATTTTACTTGTATATAACAGCTTCTCTCATAGTCATAGTAAACGATCTGGTATATCAATGGAAGATGTTAAACTATGCGCTAGACGTAATGATAGTCTGGTAATACCATCTAATATAGTATAGTCTCGAAATCTAACTAGTCTATAGTATGAACTGATATCCGCAAGTGCAAAAGAAATCGCTGAAGAATCCAGCAGTAACAGAAGAAAAAGGAAGACAAATGACTCATAATACAATGTTTATTCAATAAAAAAGAGAGATGATTAAACCAACTTGTTGCCGTTAGGACTAGTTTGCTCATTGACATGCATCATTTGATTACGAAGTTCATCAGCGTGTGTACATCCAACAGTAGCATCGCTATTATTATTAACAACGCCAGGGAATAAACCAGTAATGGCATCTGCTAGACGCGTAGGTGATGGCGCTTCTGCTGGTTGTTGAGTAACAGGAAGGTGTTCAGCGGAAGATCGACGTCTTTCTCTACTTTCTTCTTCCGATTGCCGAGGTGTATCAGTGACAGATCCAGCAGAACTTCTTCTTGTTGTTTTCTTTCGATGGCGATCCTCAACTGCATCTTTGATAAATCCTGCCACGTCCTTGACATACCCTACAACTCCCAGCTTTTCAGGTGAAAGACTATGTTGCGCCAACTTGTTCTGATGCTCTTCGCTTCTTTGTGTATGAATAACGTGCGTATGTTCATATGGCTTCTGATCGGGAGCCAGTGCCATATCTACTGACATATGCTTTGGAAGGTCTTCTTTAACTGTATTGTCCATTTGGCTCTTGATTGAATAATAATAATAGAAAGAAGAAGAGATGGTTGTCTGGAGAAATTTTTCAAGAAATACCCCGGTTTACAAATAAAATTCATGCAAAAACCACAATTTGTTTTAATAGCATGATTTATCGAACCATTCAAAAAGAAGACACCGCACCAAAATGACATCAGAGAGCAGCGGTTAATTATATTACCCTTGGAGGTACCTTTCAATTTACCAATTTAGCAATGCATTGTACTCTGTCCTTGACAGTAGTGAGCGTATTTTTTTAATGATCCAACTTTATTCTTTTACAGTTCAAAATATCTACTGATGTTTTGTTTGTTGGAATAGGTGCGAACAGAGCCTAAGTTAGCAAGCTTAAGTGGAACTAAACAATATAATTAAGCAAAGTATAGTTTAAACTTTATAAATCGTTCCTTACTCATTTCAGTGACAAACAATATATTAATATATTATTTGAGCCTTGGAATAAGTTTTATTATGAACGACGCTTTTAAAACGTATTTAATAGTAATAAAGCGGTGATTTTTCTTCACTAGACAATTCTCGGTTTATATTGGTTATTGAAGAACAATAATTCAAACCCAGAAGTGCACGAGAAGTTTTGTCTCCCTCTTTGTTCTCATTTTTTAAGCACAATAATTATCGATCAACAACGATTAAATGGTGTAACGATCGTTTGCAATTTCCTTCAATTGGTTGATTTACTCTTAATAAAATGCTGTTCGTTGATTTCTGAGATATATGGCTATAACTCGAGTATTTTACATAATAAATATGGGAAAAAAAACATTTACGTATTCCCCAGTATATAAAATATATCCCTTTAATATACTGTCTTTTTACTCAGCAAAAAAAAAGGTAATGTTTGATAACTTTGGACTGAACTATACCCATGGCGATTTCTCAGAAATCAGCTCATTCTCTTTTCTTGACTATCATCGATCGATTTCACTTTAATGTTGCATCGCATGACTAGTTCGCGTTCATGAAGCACTAAATCCACAAAAGCCGTTGTTTAATTCAAGTACAGTGTGTATATTATATTAGGAATGCATTGTGAAATACATGCATTTCTTGAAGTAGAATCTCATAATGGATAGACTTCTTAAAGGATCTCGATTGAATTCATGATGTTTAGAATGAACTGCTACATCTGCTTGATCCTTTATTTCAATTGAAGCAGAACATGTTTTATCCTATATTAACTTTAATGAGTAGTGAAATACGCATTTTATATATACAGTACTGATTCATTTCTAGAACTCTCTATTTATCTCGATCCAATGTCGTATTATATTAGTTTTTGCATGCCCAAAAAAGACTATCATATCTACATACCAGCCACTTATAATTAGGGTAAAACAACTATATGGTATGGAGCAGTAATTAACAGTGTATTTCGTAATGTTATTTCGATGTTCTAGTATGGTATCTGATCAGTAGTTCAAGTTCAGAATGAATTGCAGCATCTGTTTATGTATCGGCCCAACTATAATATAATGGCTATGTTATATGTCAAATGATAATCCAGGGCAAATTTCAGTTATATCTAGTACGGCTATAAATCAACATTACTTTTATGTTTGTTGCGGTTCAAGGACACGATATCAATTGCCGACCTCTGTAAATTTGCCGCCTATGAATAAACCGAGGATGTTAGACAAGGAAAATATACAGCTTTACTGCGTATATATATATAAAGTAAAAATCAATCAACGATCGAACTTTACAGTTTCAACTAGAATGCCATTTACTTGTTCTGATATTTTCAAGATCGCACTTGGTAAGATTAATCGCCTGCAATGCAAAAGTAGGATACATGTAGCTAATGCGTATATGTAGGTGTTATTCTACCTCCTTTAGGTGTTTTCCTCGAAAGAGGTAATATAAATATATTCAGAATACATATATATATATATATATATATTCATGTATTATATAGGATGTACTATGGATTTGGTGATTAATATTGTTCTGACTTGTTTGGGATACATTCCTGGTTAGCCGATGGTAAATACATATTTGATTCAGCTATTAACCCTTTTCTTTATAGGAATCATTCATGCTCTATACATTATACTAAAATATTGATGATATAATACACGGGTCTTTTTAAATAAATGTACCGAACATGTTTCGATCTAAACCTTGTGGTAGAAAAAGGGACTTTTATTTATTTTTTTATTTACACTGGTATCTATAATATGTACAAAGGTGAGGGATCATGGGTTTACACCCTTGGAATGAAATTCATGGCAGTTTGTGCTGCAACTGTAGCAACTGATGCTGCATTATATTGATTATAATAGTAATAGTTACTATGTATATTATAACGATTGATCGGACGTTGATAGGGATGATAGTGCCTCTTTTTCGTCATTAGCTTATTGCTCAATAGTAACTGCGACATCCAATTTTGACAGTGAGTAGACCAAGAAAAGAATTGGATGTGATGAATACATGTCTTGTATTGTAAAGCAGACAAAAACTCCATCTCCATGATATTTAATTCGTGTAGAGGCACACTGGATACTTCAGACCAAGTCTATTGAATGATTAGTCTACATAAACTTGCATGTATATAATATAGCTTTTTACCTTGTTTGTAAAGGTATTATCATCGAGAAATTTGTTGGCCAATACAAGTGCGGTTGTAAACAGTCTTATTTCAGATCCCATAGATCCTTGAATAGATGGATAAGCGAATCGAAGTCGGTAAATGTAGAATAGGGCCACCAAGATACATGAACTGGATATTTGCGTTGCGTGAATCATATTTTGACAAAAGGTTCGAAATGTGTTGAGTCGTTGAGTGGTAGTAAAGGATGTTCCAGTCCATATTTTAGGTACCATGTGCGCTACAAATTCAGATAACTGAGTGGTGTTTGTACAAGTGAGAATAGAGAGGGTCATGGTTAATAATAAGAAAAAAAAAGGGAAGAGTTAGATTGCAGTATTTATATAGTTATGTTGTGTATGTATATGAACTGATATGTTCCGAAATACCCTTAACCATTTCAACCTCCCCTCCCTCCAACCGAGTCCCTTTACCATTCCTGCTAACTGAAAATTTTTCTCAAATCACACAACAGAATTTGGCGCGCTTTTTAACTTTTTTTTTTTTTTTTTTTTTTTTTTTTTTTTTTTTTTTTTTTTTAAATGCTAATGTGGACCTTAATTCCTAATGTCAAGGACGCAATCGTCAAAAAAACTTTAGAGAAATACAAACAGCTTCCAAAACAAGGTAAACCTATTATACATGAAACCAAGGCCGAGTGGACTGTGCTGGCTTCGATTGTGATGATTCATTGCCGTACGTATAATATATATGTATATATATAAATATATTATTTTAACATATATTTATAGCCAGCAAGGATGATCATTCTATAGAGGTGATTTCTATAGGGTAAAAAAAAGCTCCTTTTTCTTAACGTGATGATAGTTATAAACAGTTTTTAATATATGCAGAACTGGACTTAAATGCTTACCATTTAGTAAGCTTTGCAAGACGGGTGATGTATTAAATGACTGTCATGCAGAAGTCATGGCTCGCAGAGGCTTTATAAAGTATGATAATCTTTGTATATATTAAATTCTAATCCAACGTAGGTATTTACTTGACCAACTAAGAAATGACAATGGTCCTTTTATCAAAAATGCTGATGGTGTATTACAATTACACCCTGATTATTCCTTTCATATGTATATCAGCCAGTCGCCGTGTAAGCTTCGAAATAATGTAACCTAGTCTTTGTATTCACGCTTCAATAGGCGGTGACGCTTCTATGAATGCTTTATCTTTGGCTCAGACAATGGAATCGTATGCATTATTTGAATCTGGTAAAAACAAGCGAAAGAGAAGCCCATTTCTAGCAGAATACAGTTATGCAAACAAGAGACTGAAAATGACTGATCAACAAAACAAATCGTTGGAAAGAGGCAGATTTGATTTCAATCAAATTGGTATTTTAAGAACGAAACCAGGTCAGTTTAATTGTTAGTCAGCTTGGTTGTATATTCAATCATTATTATTATGTATATAGGCCGACTTGATTCCGAACCAACATTGTCGATGTCGTGCAGGTACATATATTGTAAAATAAAAGCATATACTTACAGTATAGCAGTGATAAATTAGCGAGATGGAATGTATTGGGTTTGCAATCTGCTCTATTATCATCCTATTATGATCCCATCTATCTCAGCTCCATTGTTATCGGCGACATGTTTGATAAAGAAGCACTAGAAAGAGCTTTGTATCATAGAATGGCTGCATTGAAAGGTACGATTACTTTTATTATAATGATTACGCTAACTGATTACCACGCAGATCTACCTGTACCTTATAAATTAAACCAACCTCAGATATCATCAACCGAGATTCCATTTGAAGCATCCAAAACATACCTAAAAAAGACTGCGATATCTTGTGGAACAAGCATTTCTTGGGTTGTTGGTATGCCTAAATCTGAAGTCATTGTGAATGGCATGAAACAAGGTGCACCCAAAAACAAACCTTTGAATGAAAAAACAAGGTCTTCTCTATGTAAAAAGAGCCTGTATCAAAAATGTGTGAATGCTTTGCAGATAGAAGGCCCCAAAAGCTATTATGAATGGAAACAATCCTCAGTCAGCTACCAACAAGCTAAATCATGTCTTTTAGATCAAGTGTTTGATGCTTGGGTACAAACACCTTCAGACTATGAACAATTCACTTTATAATAAATCTCGTTATTTGTTTGTTTGTTGTGTAAACTATATGTGTCTCAGATATATAGTACTTCTCCTTTATTTGCCACTGCTGGTTACACGCTTAGAGTTCATATATTCCTAAATACTTTAACTATGTAGCTATCTAGATATAACCACTATTTTTCTTTTTTTTTTTTTTTTTTAGCTCCTTGCTACCATATGCTTTTGCTACTATATACGCTTAATCGACACGCAGAAACATATGCTTTGATTGTACAAGAAGATGCAATCGCCCCTAACTTTTGGACAAGTTTCTCTTTTACCGCCTTTTTCTTAGCCTAGTTGCTCTCCTATTTCTTATTTATACACTATTACTCCTATTCTTCTCTCTTTTCTCTCTTTTTTTTCTCTTATTAACAAAGCCTCTCTTTTTTCACTCACTTTGAATTGCCCAATCACTCTTTTTCATTTGCAAGAGTTTACGCGCCAAATAAAAACTGAAGCCTATCATCTATCTATCATTCTAAATTCCATTCCATTCGTTAAGTCACAAACATGGATATCAGCAATCTTGATCTAGAGGGACAAACTGCACCAGAATCAACGCGTGGATTATTTGATCCTCTTCCAGAGGTAAATAGATACACAAACCTGCAAGCCGCATTACTAATACATTCTCATAGAGCCCAGGCATAAGAAGAAGCGATTGGCTCAGTAAAAGACGATCCATTGAGTTGACTAAATCTTTTGCAAAGCAGCAGCAACAGCAATCACCACAACAGAACCGCAGCAGTGGACTTCATACTGTCAATGAAGAAGATTATCAAAAAAAGAATAACATGCAATTCCAACAAAGAGAGGACTCGCCCTTGATTCAAAGAAAGCAAAGGTCTTCAGTTGCTCACTTTAACAGCTTCCCAACCAAAAGACTAGATGATTTCGAAGATAATTCGAGACTATCAAGAGCGGATGTATTGGCCGAGACAGAAGCTAAACTTAACGGACATAACAATAAAGCCTCTAATCGTTTCAACGGTCATGCGTTTGAGGATGGCTTTGCTAAACAAAACCGTCGCTTATCGGAGCCCAATACACGTATCTATCAAAGTTCCAGTTATTCTCAGCAGCAGCCATCAGATCCTTATTATGAAAGACATTTAATCAACAGCGCCAATAAACGCATGTCGTTTCAATATGGTTCTTCGTCCAGCCCCAGAGACGAAACCCGTCGTCTGTCTTTATCCTCTTCTTCAAAATTGCATCTGGATGCTGACAGTCGAAGCTCTGTACGTGATTGGCGGTCCAAAAGCCCTAATGGTAGACCGCATTCCACTGTTGGCCTCATGAACCACCGTCTCTCTACCGGATCTTCTATTTTTGAAGGCGGCTCCAACAATGGCCATCAGCGCAAACCACTTTTTACCTCGCATCTACCGTTCTCCTCGGTTGTACCTCATTTGAAATCCAACATGTTGGTCAGCGGCCTACTTCGCGTCAATAAACGCAACCGTTCTGATGCGTATGTCTTTTGTGAAGAATACAATGCAGATATCTACATTTGTGGATCACGTGATCGTAACCGTGCTCTGGAAGGTGATCATGTCGCTATCAAGTTGATCGAGGTAGACCAGGTCATGCAAGAAAAACATGAAAAGGAAGAAGCCAAACTAGCTCGTAATAATGGTAATCCAGTCGTACGCAAACCTGATGAAGAGGATGAAAAGGAAATAATATTTGGAGGTGAAGAAGATGTGGATTTGGTTAAGCCCAGATTCTGTGGCGTGGTAGTAGCTATCTTGGACCGTGCTCAAAAGCAAGTCTTTTCTGGTACTTTGGGTTTAACTCGTCCAAGCAATAAGCGGCCCAGAGCTGGTGATGATTCACAGCAAAGAGAGAGCTCAGTGCCTCGTATCATTTGGTTCAAACCTACGGATAAACGCGTTCCTTTGATTGCCATACCTGTAGAACAAGCACCGTCTGGGTTCATTGAAAATAGTGAAGCGTTTGAAAATAGGTTGTTTTTGGTAAGTTTCATAATACATTCTCTGTTATTATTTATTTATTTATTTTACTAATAATATGGATATAGGGTTCCATTAAACGATGGCCAATTACTTCTCTTCACCCGTTTGGCGTGCTTGAAGGTGAACTGGGCCTTATACAAGACACACGTGTTCAACTTAGAGCCATTCTAGCAGACAATAACTTTACTTCTCCGCCTTATTCTGAAGCTCTAACAAGAACAATTCCTTCAAATTTGCTTAGCCAAGAAGCAATAGATCGGGATATTGAGAACAATTTACGTCGTGATATGCGCTCTACCCGATGCTATACTATTGTGGATGAAGAAGGCCACTTTCTTGAGAATGCATTGTCTTTAAAAGCCTTGGATGAGCACACTTACGAAATAGGCTTACATGTCTCTGATGTTACTGCGTTTATTGCCGCAGATTCTGTATTGGACAAGGAAGCTCGGTCAAGAGGTGTTGATGTATACCATACTATATTTGAAAAAGTACCTCTTTGGCCTGAGGTATTGAGAGAAGAATGTACTGGTTTAGTTCAAGGTCAAGATCGTCTCGCCTTCTCCGTGATTTGGAATATAACGGACAAGGGTGAAGTATTGGATACATGGTACGGTAAAACCGTGATAAAGTGAGTATGAGCCAATTAGGAGTAGAAACCATGAACCAACTCTCATTTTCTACAGCTCCGATGCCGTCTTGACTGCCAATGAGTTTGAAGACGCTTTGGTCTCAGTAAATAAGCAAGAGATATTAACTACCGATGTCCTTGCTATCTATGGTATTGCCAAAGCCCTCCGTCAAGGCCGTTCCCAACATGCTTTGTTCATCAAATCGCCTCAACTGGATATACGCTTCCAAGATGACCAATACCCTAGCCATATTTCTACCAAGTCAAAGCGAGACACCGACTTTGTTCTGCAAGAATTTCAAGTCTTGGCCAATACCCAAGTCGCGCAAAAGATCAGCAGCCATTTTCCTGACCATGCTCTTTTGATATCTCAATCTCAACCTAATGAACGCAAGTTGCATGAACTGACACGATACCTCGACAGCCTTGGCTATGTCATTCAGCCCGATTCGCCTAGCAGTCTGCAAAAATCAATCGATGCCATTGAATGCCCTGAAGCTAAAGCTGTAATAATTACACTAGTCATGAAATGCATGAGCCAAGAGAAATACTTTTGCACCGGCGCGTTTGATATCAACCGTTATCACCATTATTCTACCAATGCTCCGCTTTACACTCATTTTACCTCACCAACAAAACGGTATGCCGATGTCCTGGTGCATCGTCAGTTGGAAGCTACCTTGAAAAATAATGCCTACTTTTTCATGGAGCCCGAGATTGTGCAAAAGACTGCTCAGCATTGTAATGTCAAATCGCGTGCAGCAGATAATGCCAACGAGCAAACGCAACACATGTTTGCTTCTTACTATTTGGCCAATAACTCGGGAGTCTCGACAAACCGTGTACAAGATGCTATCGTCGTAGGTGTACAAACGGGTGCTTTCGATGTCATTGTGCCTGGATTAGGCTTGGAGCGAAGAATTCATACGATCAACTTACCCCTCAAGTCAAATACATTTAGTCATTCTGAAAACGTCTTGCATTTAGTGTGGATCCAAGGTGAAGCCACAGTAGATGAAGGTGTAGAAACAGCCATCTCTACAGATGACGATGATGATGATAGTGAGCATGGGATGGATACTTATAGTGTACGTAATGATGATAGTAAAAATGAAGAAGAAGACGACGATGTCTTGGTGGATTTGGATGATAGCGAGGTGAACCGATTGTCTATCAAGTCATCGTCCATGACAGCTTTGGATCAATTAAAAAAGAATCGCAGAAGATCAACGTCGATTCGTGCTATTCAAGGTGAAGATGCTTGGATCACTCAGAAAGAGTGTACGTTTCCAAGTGAATGCCGTCAACTTATTCGACCTTTTGATTTTGTCAAGGTTGTAATTACAGCAGATCCTATTCGTAGCCCACCTTTGATCAGAGTGTTGGCCGCCAATCCATTCGTTACGAAATAAATGCATTCTTGTTATTTATATACATATATTATATTTCTGTAGCATTTTTTTTTTAAAAAAAATAAATAAATAGTTTTTTGTTATTGTATAAGTTGAAATGAAAGAATAGTACAGTCAGTCGGCTTACAAACGGTATGGACTTACCAATAAAGTATAGATATTTAATCTTGAAAAAATATTATGGAGCAGCTTAATATAAGTATGGATTACTAAACAAATGCGACATTTGTACACCACTAACAAAATATTCTTCTTTTTCTTTTCTTCCATTTATCGTTAAATCCATCGGCTACCATTGAGCTTGGCAAGACATCCAGCTATGCATTCTCAGTTTTTTTAATTCGTTTTTTATGAATTCCATAAGGTACATAACTACAAAAACCAGCTTCAAATCTCATGCCAGAATGCTTTGATATGGTGTATTGTACTACTAAACTTGTTGAAACGATTACTAGGATAAGAGGAAAGAACATCGGGTAGTTTTGATTATTGGGTTGAAAAGATTACTTTTATTGACTGGTGGAGATTTAACTTCGATTTTAAGGAACATCCAGCATGGAAATTGAGGCCACCTTTACTGCTTAAAAAGTACCGGTGCTTAAAATATGTTTTTTTTTTCTTTTTACGATGATACATTCCTTGACTGATTCCATTTTTTTAATGCCGCATCTAATAATGTACATGTTCAAAATGAGACACCGTGCCTACTAAAACTACTATTTCTATGAAAATATAATAGGTGTAAAATGCTTACATCTTCTATGAAATGGTCCTAATAATCTATAGATCCCTCAACCAGTTCCAATTTAATATCGCATATGCTCAAAAAAAAAGTTACTGAATTTATTATAATTTTTTTTAACTACGGTCCAGCAAGATATACTGTTCAATAATCGACAGTAAACTTTATATAACAGTATGATTTTTTTTTATCTATTAAGTTCCCTTAAGTGTCTTAAAAAGTGCTTAAAGTCTAAGGAAGAAACTGTATCATTACCATTAACGACAAAAGATGCCCTAGAGTTGAAAAAAATAAATAAAGGTCTGACATAGGCTCGTTCAGTTCCTGATTACTGGATTACGCTTAATATGGTCACAAGCTCCGTTTAAACTTGATAGCTCAGATCATGTTAGCTTTTATGTGACAAACAAACTATTAATATATATGTTGCACTGTTCGCAACTTATTTGCATTAGATACAGTCATTTCAAAAGTAAAGTCGTTATGTTCAGGAATTATGTCAGTTGATCTATAAATGAAGTTGTGTTTAAATTTCGTGAATCTTGTTTATTCTCCTTTTAATCACCATGACTGACAAAGGTAAAAATGTCAAACTGACAGGCATAGTACATCCATCCGCGTTTATAGATGTAGAAACATTTGGTAATGATTTGTTGGCTTTCGGCTTATCCTTGAATTATCCGCCTGGAATGGATTTACCAAGCAAACGCGTACTTAACCCAAATCAATATCGGTACCATTGCGCGGTTTCTGTTTGATGTTTCAAACAGCACATATTGTAGCACGGCCACGCAGTGGAAGAGCGGAGTGTGATGCGACGCCCTCTATACCTCATGATTCAACATTCAACATCACTACCACTAATCTTAATTGAAGTTCAAAAAAAAAAGATAAATGAAGAACTTATCAGAAGATTAATTCAGTACTGCCTGAACGTTGCCAATCTTTATCTTAATCATCCCCTGTCTATGGTTTTGATTTTTTTGTATTGACAAACCATATGACAAGAAGCTTTGGTTGAAGGTTTTTCCATGCACAGAATGGACCAGCAACTGTTATCTTGTCTCGAATAACTCCCCTGACGACGATAATACCACTTTTGATCGGCCACATGCACTATTTTTGTTTTGTTTTTGCGACAATAATCATGTTTGCACGCGCGCTCGCACGCGCATAATGCAACGGTCAAGGATTTGTACGAGTTTATTATGGTGTTAAATGGGGAGGATGAAACTTATAAATCCAACTTTCTGAAGACAATCAACGGCGCCTGTGATGCGCATGAGAAACTGTACGATCGAATCAATAACGCAACCAAAGATATCTCTGGAACTCAAAAAGCATGCCAGATCATTGGCCGTATCTGCCAATACAACTCCAAAGTGGGGTGCAAGTTTAACATGGTCAAGGCAGATATCGGCTCGTCATTAGAAATCCTGGCCAAACCTCTCATGCCATCCAAAGCCACTGCATCTTCTGCGACATCCGAACGGGAAGCAACTTTTATCCCTCAGGACCAAACAAATATGATGGGCGGGATTAATTGGAACGATTGTTTGAAGCAAAATCATGCAGAAGGGCTGTCCAAATGATATTCAACTGGCACTAGCTTGCACACTACGGAAATCACATCACGAATCAGTAAAAAAAAAAAGTCGCAGAGTATTGGTTTTATCGTCTTTAGAGTCTTGTCTATGGATACATATTGTTTTATTTGAGTACATTTCTCAGGTGAGAAATCAGTCTTCCTTTCTTTTATTAAAAAAAGTTAATCAGATGGACTTTATTTTTTTATTTTTATTTTTATTTTTGGTTGTATTATTAAGCAGTAAGACTCAAGAGAAAGTAAAACAATGATAGGGTATAATGGATGATATATATATATATAAGCTATATATCTTGACTTTTATTACTATCTAAATGCTTACTTTGCATCGTTTATTTGACACCACTAATTGTTATATCGTATATAACAATTAGTAGTAATATCATACGGACTGCATAAATTATTAAAATACGATACATTATAACAAGTTTAAACCCAACTACAAGATTTTTATCTCACCACCTCTATTCAATTACAGTGTCACATCAATTATTGTAGAATGACTCAGTTCCATCGTCCCTGGGTTAACCAGCTTAGCTCCAATTCATTAGGCTGACTTTTATAGACACAAACGACCTTGTGTGTTCGAATAAAAACCTTCATTTTTTTTTAGACCTTTAATGAACTTACCAAAGACCAAATCATTAACATATATTAATGGATAATATATTTGACATAGATTCTGATTTGTCGAGTTAAATCGAGTCGAGATAAATTAAAACAAGGATAAAAAGTACTATTCTGTTAATGGAACTTTGTATAGTGTTTATATTAGGCTATATTAATACTAAAACCCATCCGTTGTTGGGGAGCTATATACCAATTCGAAAGTCAATGGTAGCGGACGGCAAATTATAGTATGATCGGTACGCCAAATTCACAATATCAGATAAAAAAAGATGTGCAGTTCCAAGTTTAGGCAAACGAAAATTCAGTAATCTCGCGTGTCATTAATAGTCAAAGACAGAGACTTCCAATATGACATGATATGTGGATCAGAAAATGGTTCAAGATTGGTGGTAGTGATGTTGAATGTTGAATCATGAGGTATAGAGGGCGTCGCATCACACTCCGCTCTTCCACTGCGTGGCCGTGCTACAATATGTGCTGTTTGAAACGTCAAACAGAAACCGCGCAATGGTGCCGATATTGATTTGGGTTAAGTACGCGTTTGCTTGGTAAATCCATTCCAGGCGGATAATTCAAGGATAAGCCGAAAGCCAACAAATCGTTACCAAATGTTTCTACATCTATAAACACGGATGGATGTACTATGCCTGTCAGTTTGACATTTTTATCTTCATTATGAGACGGTTTCAGTTTACTATTGGTTATTGACTTGCTCTTTAGAATCAGGAACAAAAATTGGATCTATACATTGATTCTCTATTTAGTAAATTGTAAATTATTGCTGATAGATGCTGTCCATTTTCAAGGTGGTTATATATAATTGAATGGGACATCTAATAGTATAAAAATAAATATACGATTTTTCCGTCATCTCCATTATCTAACAGAGTTATTAGTTATCAAAGTCGAGCTTTCAAAATGTTTATAAATATAACAGTTGCGCACATAAGTAGAAAAAAGATTCTATACGCGAACAGAAGAATAATATCAAAACTGTGATAAGTCTTTTTATTGATCAAAATTCAATTGAAGAATAATTCTTTTTCTAATCAGCCCTGAGCACATCCTTTTATGCTTTACAGCTTGCTGCTGCTGACTAAGGAATATATAAGTATACATAGACTAATGGCTTGTTGATTGTGGCTCATAAAGGCTTGCTGATATTCCAAGGCGATGATAATGTTGGCCGCCATACTGCAGTACAAGAATAGACTATAAATAAAGGTAAGCATTTTATCTTGGCATAACACTCAATTAGGAATTCTGGCTTTATTGCTATTCTTGCTTTATAACAAAGCGTTAATAATTATATAGACACTTATATTTTGGATTTGGGTAGTAATGGGTTACATCTTCAAGCTATCCATGAAAATAGGCATATGGCTACATCAGCACCTACATAACCTCTTCTTGACTGATATAATCATGAGCGTTTGCAACAACAGCAACCATAATTTGAATATTTTATATTCAAAAAAAAAAAGAAAAAAGAAAAGTAAAATATAGCTTGAAATAATGTAATAGATGGGCTGGTTGTATTAATTAAAAACTATATTTTAAAATGCTTTCTGTAAGCTCCTCAAAAAGGGTGTAGCCAAGATAAATTTGGGCGTAAAATGCTCTTACCCAGCTTTTTGGATCAGCAGTTTTACATTTCTCGAGCAGATCTTGGTTAATGTCGCATCTGATGATCTGTATATACCAAGTATGAATTTCTGGGCCTACTAAAACTTGGCTGAAATAATGCAATTGTATAGTAACTTAGATTTTATTTGTAAATTACATTTCATTCTAGCTAATTCTAATCTATAGATCCCTCGGCCAATCCCGGCTTGATGTCACCTCAGATTAGTACATCATACTCAGAATAAGCTACTTCATCTGACAGATCTTTAGGTTGACCCAATTGGCAAAGTATTTTACATACATTTTTTTTTAAAAAAAAATAACTATATGTCCCATTGATTTATGCTCAATTAAAAGGTTTGATTTAGTGATAATAGGGTGGGAATGCTTTCTACGGATGTTACTATATCCAGAATCAACTATCAATAAAGAAAAACGCGTCAACTCAGTATGGAATTAATCCACCACAGCATTTACGTCTCTTTAGTGAAGTGCTTTTTTTTTCTTATTCACACTATACCATTTAAGCAGACACACCCTGCATATTATTGCTTTCCACCTTTTCTCTGTATCTTTTGCTGAAGTTGCTTCTTAAAGAGCCCCTCACTTTTGTTATTACGAATAATAGATGAACTCAAAAAAGGTACATTGCATATTACGCTAGAACCTCCGAATTGACAGGTTCTTTCGACATGTACTCGCCAAACAAACCCGAAATAGATTCCATTACAAAAAAAAAACAACTCGAACCGTAGTGTGACAATGTGAATATACACTTTATAATACGAGATCTACACTATACATGAACAAAAAAAAGTATGTCATTTCTCTATCGATTGCGCAGCTATCGGGTAAACGATAGATTAATTAAAAGATGGTGCTACATGTCTATATGAGAATAATAAATACGAAACAGGAGCATTATCGTTGTTTTAAGCCAATTATAGCAGCCAACTAGTGTCCGCCTTGAATCAAAAGGCTTTGTTTGTGTTCAACTCAATACTATTCTGCATGTAGCACACCTTTTTCCAGTGCACAAACTTACAGGAATAGATGGACGAGATGTAAACAGTGTATGCTATGTATAGGCTTTGGTTATCTACATGATATCTTTCAAACTATATATACAAGCATGCTAAGGTTTTAGAAGCAGAAACACGTGAGCGGTTATTATGACAATTGGTCATTTGAAATATATAAGAATGGAGCTTGTAATTATAACTGGCTTTTCATCTTTAAGCCAGGCTGATGTTACCCGGGGCATTGGTGATACCCGAATCTTTGTGCTTTTTTACCCGGGAATAACCAAAATAACCATATCTGTATTATTTTTTTTTTTTGCTGAAAATAGATTATAGTAAAAACGCATCATATCAGATTTCACTGAAATAGAAACCAACAAAAAAGATAAAAAAAGAAAGAAAGAAAGAAAGAAAGAAAGAAGCAAGCAATTGGCTTTATAGAAAAAAGCCTACCTGGTCTGCCATGCTTTCCTTTTTTTTGTACGCGTCAATTGCTTGTAAAGAGGCAACACCATGATAGAGTACTCTTTATTGCTTAGTGTCTTTTCAATTGTTCCTAATTGTCTCACATTAATACTAAAATAGCAGCTGTTCATTCAGAATTAGACATACAGAAAAAAAAAAAAGTATATATAACAGCCTTGTTTTCTCTTAAACAATCCCTTAAATTCGTGGTGATAATATCCCTTTAAAACCTCTCTTTCTTCAAGTACTCCTATTTCTTTCGCCTCTTTCCATCTTTCTGAATAATGAAATTTCTATCCATTGCTGCCGTATTGAGTTTGATCTCGGTCATTCAAGCTCAAAATGCAACCTTGGCAGGTAATGGCACTACAACTGCCTCAACTCCTGGTCAATTATCATCTGGTTATCCTACCAGTGGCGCCAAACCTGTTCCCAAGCCTGAATGGATGGAATTAATTAAAAACGCCAACATTACAAATGCGCCCGTCTTGAAAAGCAATGGCGATGATGGTAAGCTACCATTTGACATGTGCCATTATCTAGTAGCTAATTGTTATTGATAGGACCTAGCACCAGCGGCGAAGACAAGTACTGCGATTGGGCCAAGTCTGGCTGCATGGGTAACAGTATCGGTGATTGTCCCAAGGGCATGTGGGGTCTTACCTTTGATGATGGACCTTCTGATGTCTCACCCATTCTTTACGACTTCCTCAAGTCTACCAACCAAAAGGCTACTCTTTTCATGATCGGTTCCAATGTCATCAAGTATCCTAACCTTGTCAAGCGCGCTTTTGACGAAGGTCACGAATTGGCTATTCATACCTGGACTCACTCTTACATGACTACTTTGACAAACGAACAAGTCGTTGCTGAACTCAAGTGGACTGAACAAGCTATCAAGGAAATTACTGGCTTCTCTCCCCGTTTGTTCAGACCTGTAACTATCCTAACAAGAATCTAAAACACTGGTACTGACTGTTTCTTTTAGCCTTATGGTGATATCGATAACCGTGTTAGAGATATTGGTACTGCTCTTGGCTTCACCTGTAAGTTTCATGCACATTTTGCACCCACCATACCTAACATTAACTCCAATAGCTGTCATTTGGGACCATGATACCAACGATTGGATGGTAAATATAATTAAAAACACCATGATCTGCATTTGTTGTATATATACAACGAATGCATGCATGTGTTTCCTAAGTGATAATCTTACTAATTACTATAATAGCTTGCCGAGAACTACCCTGGATTCAAGGCCGAATACATTGATGGTAACTTTACTGAATGGATTGCCGAAGCTGCTACTGCTAGCACTGGTGGCCTTTCATTAGAACACGATATCCAAAAAGTCACTGTGGATGCTGCTATCAAGAACTTGCCCGGTCTTCAGGTATGAAACAAATTCAATTTAATTAGGGCTAGTATTAATTCGCCCTTGAACTATAGAAAGCTTACAAGGTAGTTACTGTTGGTGAATGTGCTGGCGTTTCTTCTTATAAGGAAGGAAACGTGACCACCCCTGCTAACACTACCTCTGCTCTTCCTTCTTCTGCTCTTCCCTCTTCCTCTGCGTCTGCTGCTGTTACTCCTGCTGCACCTTCTGCTTCTCAAACCCCACCTCAAAGCCTTGATGCTAACAAGAATACCGCTTCTTCTGTATCATCATCCTCTGCTTTATTAGTATCTGCTGCTGTCTTTATGTTCACATTGTATCTTGCTTAAGTACCATATAGACATGTATCTCTTTTATTTATCTATCTAATCTATCGATTTTTGTAATTTATTAATACATCTGCACTCTCTTTTTCTCTGTTTTATTATATTCACTAAGTTATCTATTCTTTTCTATCTACAAAAGTCACTAGAGTTCATGTATATATTTTTAATTAAAACAGAAAATTTAAAAATACGTCTGTTATAATGACAAAAGTGCATAGTGAAGGCACAGTCAGCTCTCAATTGAATGACATGTTCATGAGCATAGTACGTCTTATTTCTGCAATGTCATGCACCGGAGCATCATCATTCATACATATACATTGCCAATTTATATATAGCACCCCCATAGTATTTTCATAGTATCTCCATAGCTGGTTCTTGTATGGCGTATACTAGTTCAATGATATGCAAGATTTAACACTATACTTTTTATTGACCAATGGAAACTCAATTAGTATATATCGTTGCTATTCAACAAATATCAGCAGTAATAACTAATCCAATGAGAAGCTAAGCAAATGCCTTGAAGTGCATAGAAAAAAGTATTTTCTTTCTGAAGAATAACTTTTTGTAATGATACAGTATTTCAATAATGTGCTAGACAACACTGACTATATATAGGGTTTTCCCTGTAATTCAAAATTACATTTTTTTTAGATCATTAAAGTATATCCATCGAAAGACAGCAAAGTTTCCTATAATTTATATTAATTGCATAAAATGCAGCGTCGCTTTTTATCACCTGCTATGTCAGGACTTCTATTTTTCAAGTAAAAAAAATCCTGAACCTGAAAATAATTATTATTCAGGAACGCGTCTTTTTATTGGCATACGGTAATTTAGCTTGACTGCTTTGGCACCCATAGACAAAATTTCTGCAGTAGGTAATTCAAGACAACGCTACAAAATTTTAAAAATGCACTATAAAAAAATCTAGTATTGTTAAAGGAAGACGACAAATGAAATATCTACGACGAGAATGGAGCTGAAGCAATAAACATTATTGATGAGAAGCATGGTCCTTACGCTTTAAAGCAATTAGTCAATCTGTATCCTTATCTAGAAGAAAGCGCTAAGTTTCCCACCAATGATAAACACATTGAATAAAACGAAGAAAAAATAAGAGCAACTATGAAAATAAATGCAGAGCACTTAACTAAGTATAGAACGTATGGCTCTGGCACAAGAGAATTATTTTTCCAGTACAAAGTCCAATGTCTAATGTTGGTTAGAGCTGTGGCTCTTCAAGCAGGCGTCAAAGAAAGAACTGCTCACGCCTGATGGAAAAAAAAAAAAAAAAAAAAAAACTGGTGAGTGATATGAAATGTGATATGAAATCCAGCTTCTCTTTCAAACTCATTTGCAATGAAGCTGCGCTGCAGTTCTTCGGCCAATCCCCATTGACGTCTAAGGATCCGCAATAAAACTTCATCTTGTTGCTCCATGTTAAAGCTAATTTCGTTGGTAAGACGTTGATATTGTTCCAGATGAATGGTTTTAAGCTCTTCGAGTTCTTGGATTTCGCGATTGTATTTTATTTTTTATCATCGAATATTTGTATAAAGATAATTCACATAATGTTGCATGAAACCAAATAGTTACACAGTTAAGTCTAATCTATATATTTTTATTTTTTATTTTTTTTTCCAGCTGGTGGCTGCTTGTGAATGATCTACAGCATATTAAAAACCTGAATTACTGTTTTCAATGGGAATAGAAACAGATAATGCTTAGAAAGCTCCTTCACTACTTCAGGAATGTGTCAATAGTGTTTCTAACAAGGCAAAAGGGAAGAAAACTAGAGAAACATACAAATGTTTATCATAGATCTAATCAGCTAAATACATCCAGTTCTCTTTAACATGCATTACCAGCAACTGACCATATCGCTATAACATAGATATATAGCACTACCACCTCACTTAGAAAGACCAACTAGGCTATGCAACGCAGACTAGAAGGCTCCTTTGCCGCTGAAGAAAAGGCTTGTTACCATCTTGAAATAAATCCACCAAGCATTGCTCCATATTGCACATCTCTACAGCGACATGCGCTTCCAGTGGGAGACTATATCGCTATAACATAGATATATAGTACTACCACCTCACTTAGGAAGACCAACTAGGCTATGCAACGCAGACTAGAAGGCTCCTTTGCCGCTGGAGAAAAGGCTTCAGAACACCTAAAATTAAAATTAGAACATCTTGTAATAAATACATAAAGGATGGTGCATCTCTGCAGCGACATGCGCTTCCAGTGGGAGACCATATCGCTATAACATAGATATATAGTACTACCACCTCACTTAGGAAGACCAACTAGGCTATGCAACGCAGACTAGAAGGCTCCTTTGCCGCTGAAGAAAAGGCTTGTTACCATCTTGAAATAAATTCACCAAGCATTGCTTCATATTGCACATCTCTACAGCGACATGCGCTTCCAGTGGGAGACTATATCGCTATAACATAGATATATAGTACTACCACCTCACTTAGAAAGACCAACTAGGCTATGCAACGCAGACTAGAAGGCTCCTTTGCCGCTGAAGAAAAGGCTTGTTACCATCTTGAAATAAATCCACCAAGCATTGCTCCATATTGCACATCTCTACAGCGACATGCGCTTCCAGTGGGAGACTATATCGCTATAACATAGATATATAGTACTACCACCTCACTTAGGAAGACCAACTAGGCTATGCAACGCAGACTAGAAGGCTCCTTTGCCGCTGGAGAAAAGGCTTTAGAACACCTAAAATTAAAATTAGAACATCTTGTAATAAATACATAAAGGATGGTGCATCTCTGCAGCGACATGCGCTTCCAGTGGGAGACTATATCGCTATAACATAGATATATAGTACTACCACCTCACTTAGGAAGACCAACTAGGCTATGCAACGCAGACTAGAAGGCTCCTTTGCCGCTGAAGAAAAGGCTTGTTACCATCTTGAAATAAATTCACCAAGCATTGCTTCATATTGCACATCTCTACAGCGACATGCGCTTCCAGTGGGAGACCATATCGCTATAACATAGATATATAGTACTACCACCTCACTTAGGAAGACCAACTAGGCTATGCAACGCAGACTAGAAGGCTCCTTTGTCGCTGAGGAAAAGGCTTGTTACCATCTTGAAATAAATTCACCAAGCATTGCTCCATATTGCACATCTCTACAGCGACATGCGCTTCCAGTGGGAGACTATATCGCTATAACATAGATATATAGTACTACCACCTCACTTAGGAAGACCAACTAGGCTATGCAACGCAGACTAGAAGGCTCCTTTGCCGCTGAAGAAAAGGCTTGTTACCATCTTGAAATAAATCCACCAAGCATTGCTCCATATTGCACATCTCTACAGCGACATGCGCTTCCAGTGGGAGACTATATCGCTATAACATAGATATATAGTACTACCACCTCACTTAGGAAGACCAACTAGGCTATGCAACGCAGACTAGAAGGCTCCTTTGCCGCTGGAGAAAAGGCTTCAGAACACCTAAAATTAAAATTAGAACATCTTGTAATAAATACATAAAGGATGGTGCATCTCTGCAGCGACATGCGCTTCCAGTGGGAGACCATATCGCTATAACATAGATATATAGTACTACCACCTCACTTAGGAAGACCAACTAGGCTATGCAACGCAGACTAGAAGGCTCCTTTGCCGCTGAAGAAAAGGCTTGTTACCATCTTGAAATAAATTCACCAAGCATTGCTTCATATTGCACATCTCTACAGCGACATGCGCTTCCAGTGGGAGACCATATCGCTATAACATAGATATATAGTACTACCACCTCACTTAGGAAGACCAACTAGGCTATGCAACGCAGACTAGAAGGCTCCTTTGTCGCTGAGGAAAAGGCTTGTTACCATCTTGAAATAAATTCACCAAGCATTGCTCCATATTGCACATCTCTACAGCGACATGCGCTTCCAGTGGGAGACTATATCGCTATAACATAGATATATAGTACTACCACCTCACTTAGGAAGACCAACTAGGCTATGCAACGCAGACTAGAAGGCTCCTTTGCCGCTGAAGAAAAGGCTTGTTACCATCTTGAAATAAATCCACCAAGCATTGCTCCATATTGCACATCTCTACAGCGACATGCGCTTCCAGTGGGAGACTATATCGCTATAACATAGATATATAGTACTACCACCTCACTTAGGAAGACCAACTAGGCTATGCAACGCAGACTAGAAGGCTCCTTTGCCGCTGAAGAAAAGGCTTGTTACCATCTTGAAATAAATCCACCAAGCATTGCTTCATATTGCACATCTCTACAGCGACATGCGCTTCCAGTGGGAGACCATATCGCTATAACATAGATATATAGTACTACCACCTCACTTAGGAAGACCAACTAGGCTATGCAACGCAGACTAGAAGGCTCCTTTGCCGCTGAAGAAAAGGCTTGTTACCATCTTGAAATAAATCCACCAAGCATTGCTCCATATTGCACATCTCTACAGCGACATGCGCTTCCAGTGGGAGACTATATCGCTATAACATAGATATATAGTACTACCACCTCACTTAGGAAGACCAACTAGGCTATGCAACGCAGACTAGAAGGCTCCTTTGCCGCTGAAGAAAAGGCTTGTTACCATCTTGAAATAAATCCACCAAGCATTGCTTCATATTGCACATCTCTACAGCGACATGCGCTTCCAGTGGGAGACTATATCGCTATAACATAGATATATAGTACTACCACCTCACTTAGGAAGACCAACTAGGCTATGCAACGCAGACTAGAAGGCTCCTTTGCCGCTGGAGAAAAGGCTTCAGAACACCTAAAATTAAAATTAGAACATCTTGTAATAAATACATAAAGGATGGTGCATCTCTGCAGCGACATGCGCTTCCAGTGGGAGACTATATCGCTATAACATAGATATATAGTACTACCACCTCACTTAGGAAGACCAACTAGGCTATGCAACGCAGACTAGAAGGCTCCTTTGCCGCTGAAGAAAAGGCTTGTTACCATCTTGAAATAAACTCACCAAGCATTGCTTCATATTGCACATCTCTACAGCGACATGCGCTTCCAGTGGGAGACCATATCGCTATAACATAGATATATAGTACTACCACCTCACTTAGGAAGACCAACTAGGCTATGCAACGCAGACTAGAAGGCTCCTTTGTCGCTGAGGACGCAAACAATGGAATTTTGGTTTCAAAATTTAAGAAAATAAATGAAAATGGTGACGTATAACCTTGAAATGGAAAAGTCTGCATAAAAAAACTCCTCTATGTCTTAAGAGAGAGACCTATCTTGAAGTAATAAACAAAAGTAATGCGCTACCCCGGTGAAGACAGTAATTTATTATTCCATTCGATTAAGAGTGTGAACATAACTCAAACGTGCTTATTAATTCACATTTATCTTTTTTTAGGGTTAGTTGAATTTGTGTTCAAAGGAAACCCGCCTTTGTTTGAAGAGTTTGTTAAGCGCAATAAGCGTGATATTACGATCTGGTGTAGCCAAGGCGAAAATCTTTGCCCTTCAGACTTGTACAACGTTTGGAAAAGGCGGTTTACACTCAAATTGTTTGATATTGGAAAGATTCACTTGATATGCGACAGGTAAGAACTAACAAGTATAAGCTAGATCCCCAAACTTATAGAAAGCTCTCTAGTAAATTAAAGTACGAAAAATCAGTATGGGAAAACATTGCCAAATCAGCAAACTCAATAGTAAGTTCAATGAATGAGATTATGTTTGCAGTATAGCAACAGCGACGTTCCTAATCATTATTATAGAGAGAAACAAAGCAGATTTTCGTAGATGAAGGTGTTCAAACATTAGCGAAGACAGCAAATGTAGCTTCAAAATTAGTCCAAGAAGCGTTAGAACTCAACACAAATACCCCAAGTAATGAACAGCGAAAAGAAGAGGACGACCAAGAGCAGGGAAATGAGCAAGAAAACGGAGATGAACACGATGAGGTAGCAGAAGTATCCGAAGAGACAAAAGATATAAACAATGAACAGCAGTTACACGTTTTAGCTTACAAGAAAGTTGCAGGAGACAAGATAGTGGATATGGATAAAGACATATACCACTTGAGTTTTGAAGATATGATGCCTGCCAAACAAATTTTATTGAAAGCAGCTGCCTCCCTTTTAAAAAAGCCTCTATTAAACGAATTCGAACTGTGCGCTATGGAACTCTCACTGTCAAGCATTTTTAACAAAATTAACCCGGCGATTGAAGAAGTTCTACATAAGGAATCAAGCAATCAAGCAGAACCGCCCTCAATCCCCCTCGAATTAAAGGACATCAGCGAAGTCACCCTTGGCTTAATGGAGGAGGTTATTTCAATCAGAGATGTTGACGAAATGCTGTCATTTATATATGAAAAAAAGAGTCAAATGGCTAAGCAAAGGAAGAGGTCTTCTGAAGAGTTCATAATGCTTAATATGTTGGAAAGGGTTGTGGAGAACTTTAGCCTTTGGAACTCAAGCACGAAGGATTCAGAATTAACTTTTTACCGACGTTTTGCCGAGTTGTTGGATATTTTGTTCAATGGTACTGATGTGAAAATAGCCGATGGCGAAACAGGATCAAAGAGCAGCAAAACCGCAATCGAGATTAACAAGGCTTTGTTCCACACCTCAGACACATCGCCAACGTATCCAAGAAAAATCGATCTACTTCTAAAGCTCAATGAATCTACCACTGTTGAATTGTCATCCAGTGAATGGAAGAAATCGTCTGTCAGCGAAGCCATCATCCTCAAACAACAAACAAAGAACTTGAAAACCAACACATGCATTTTATCCACACTACGCTCACTATATGGCAGCCAATTTAAAGACGTCTTGGCGATGGACTGGGTTGGAAATGTCGGGTACTTGTATAGGATAGAAAAAGGCGATCAAGTATTCATAGCAAGCCAAATAGATAGTTTGATTATACCAGAAAATGTCGAAACGTTTGGTTTATTTAAAAACACCTTGAAGAATCTCTTCAAGCTGAAATATTTTATGACAGACAAAAGCGTTCTACTCAAGCAAGAATTGTGCAAGATTGAAATGAAAAACAAGCTTACGAACATTGCCAGAAATACCATATATACCAATAACAATAGCGAGTTCCCCTATGTGTTTATACCCCCCGCAAAAAAAAGAAAAGGCAGTAATGCGAGTGAACAAGATGATATGAATGAACAAGATGATGAGAGCGAATAAGATGATGCTGACTTACTGAAATGAAAAGATATATAAATATGATTTTTAACGAGAAGAAATGTTGATTTTACTGGGTAAAAGAACCATGCAAGGTTTACGAAAACAACAACAAATACCCGTCCTACGATTTGATATATCTTTGAATGATACGTGTCAGTTTGATGAATGATGTCCTAATTAAAAGTGGGCTATTCTTGATGGCTACTCAAAGCTCTAGTTGGATAAAAGCAGTTGTCTCTGCTGAACTTTCGTAACCTAACCATTAAGATACGTTTACTATTACAAATAGCCTAAGCAAGAAAGCATATAAATACAGAGTTGAATTCATAGCTAGAAGATTATCTAATTATTAACAAGATTAGGTCGGCCTTTTAGGGCTGATTCAGCCCTAAAAGGCCGACTATTAGAGTGTATTTTTCGTATGTTTGTAAGGTCCTTTTCATTGTCTCGCATTATTTTACCAAAATAAAACACCTTGGAGTTTATTATCTGTTTTAAAAAATTTCATTTCTATAACCATTTTTCCTTATTTCATTCAGTTTCAATCACTACTATTTTTCAAAAAAATTCTTGAAACATACCACCTGCTAATCCTAATCTTGATGCTAATCTTGAAGTTTCTGTCAATAAACACTTTATTACGAACACTGAAGTAAAGAATATCTTACAAAGGAGGTATGACTGGAACTCACCTTACCTCAATTTCAAAGGGAAGACTGTTGCGCGTACCACAATAAGAGGACGCGATGGGTATGAGGTCATCTTGGATGATGCTCCCGACTGCAGACTGAAGCTTTCTTCAGGCTGCTTGAAGTATCTTTTTGCAAATAATAAGGCCAGCACAAACTATAGTGGAGCTGCTGAAAGTGCTACTGCTAATGTATACGGCCCAGCTGGAAGTCTGACACCTGAGGACGATGCTTCTACTGAAGATGAATCAGAAATGGAGGTTGATTTGAATCTAAGCGCCGAATGGACAGCAGGAGAAGTGTATATCGACAGCATGCTAGAAGCGACTGGTGGTTACATATCTACCAAGTCAAGAATCAACATGTCCAACTCTATGGCAGGTTCACCATTCGATTACTTTTTATACTTTCTACCTGTAGACGATTTTAGAGCAATCGTGGATAATATGAACATCTATGCAAGAAATGTCATAAACTCTTGGACTGATGTGGCTTTTCCTGAATATATGATGTGGATTGCATTACTGACAGTTATGACAGTAATTAAACACTCTGATCGAAAGGCTTATTGGCATTTAGAGCAGTCATTTCCAGATTTCAATCAACTTTACTAGCTATATGCCAATGAAAAGATTTAAAGACATTATGAGGATGCATGTTTTCGAAGTGCCTTCCAAAGAAAAGCAAGTTAATGATCCCCTCTACCAGATCAGAGAAACATTGAATGCATTCAATGGTCATATGAAGGATTGCTTAACACCTGGCAAGCATTTTGTTATTGACGAGACAATGAATCAATGGTTAGGAGTCGGAATGCCCAATCTCGAGAAAGTGCCTCGCAAACAATACCCAATCGGACAAGAATTTAAATCACTTGCTGATTATTACACAAACGCAATTATTCGTTTGGATACCGTTAGTGATCCTCGACCAAAGGAATATGATACTGATCCTGGAATGCGTAACTTGTTAGCCACAGTAAAGCGCTTAGTAAAACCATGGTTTAACAGTGGAAGAACTATTATTGCTGACTCTTGGTTTGGTCCACCCGAAATGGTTTCAATGCTGAACGAACTTGGGTTATATTCAATTATGCAGGTAGCGAAGAGAAGATATTGGCCTCGTGGAATACCTTCTACGGACATTATTGATCAAGTTGAAGAAGCTCGCGGCAGTCATTATACGATGCACAAAACTTGTGAGAATGGTATGAAAATGTTTGTATGCGATTACAGAGATTTGAAGGTCAAAACCTTCGTATCATCTTGCAGTACTACAATGTTAGAGAACTACAGGAGCACCTTAGAGTCTAGTGATGAAACAGTCATATTGCGTTGACCCCAAGTAGCTGGAGAGTATGAAGTTCACAAAAGTAAGTCTAAGAATTGTCAAATGAAGAACAAGGGTTTCATTATAATTTGCCCTTTAGGCTCAGTTGATACCGCAAATAATCGCAGAGACAATTTAACTTCATATCATGATATAATCTCTACCGAGCGATGGGAAATGAGATTCTTGGGGTATATTTTAGGTATTTGTGAAGCAAATGCCTTTAATTTCTACAAAGTTTATGCAGAAGGAGGAAATAGAATTGTACACGGTGCTTTTAAGGATCGTACAGCGTATTCAATGTTGAAATACTGCGAGAAATTACTCAGTAGCAATAACGTAGCTGCTCCTAATATACCAATGGCCCTTAGAAGTAGCGATATACATTTGTACGTAGCAATGAGACAAGGAAATACTAACAAAAGAAGAAGATTAGTATGTCAAATGTGCAAAAAACAAGGTGTTAATGGTATAAGAATCGGAAAAAGATGCAGCTGCGATCCCATTACACCTATGTGCAAAAAATGTCATATTATACATTTACGTGAATCTTTTCAAGCGCAATCACATTAAAATAATTATTTATAAGTTATATTTTCTAATGATAAAGTTGACTTTACAGTGTACTTATTAGCTACCAAACACTCGGCCTTAAAAGGCCGACTCGTTTTTTGCAAAAAGCCTCCTTCCAGAAAAGCCAATTAAGGCTTAAGCACTGCTTTTGACGAGAAATAAAAAGTATATCCATAAAGGTAATAGTTTTGAGTATTTGAATATTTGGTCACAAGTATATATGTTATTATTTTTTTGTAAAGCTATTAACACACAAAAGGTCGGCTTCAAAGGGCCGATTGGGGTAATCTGTACTTGTTAATAAACTAGAAACCTACTTAGTTTATCAAAAACTTTCTCTACTAAAAGAGTTTAATAAAGCAACAAAAAAAAAAAAAAAAAAAATTAACATAATGCACTAATTGTTGTGTCAGTCCTCGATCGAGCTTGGTCCGATATTACTTTTGATTAGCATTCTATGTTCAAGATGAGTTTCTATATCAAGTAAACCTCTCAATTTAACGCAAATTTAACCAGTACAATTAATGTTTTTAATAACTTAAACATTGTCAAAGACTATCAGATATATGATTACCAAAGTACATTAATGATATATATATATTACGAGTTTAATAATACTAATTATATCTATATTAAAGTATACTGTTATATAATAGATAGTAGCTTTTTTTTCATTTCTAATTGTCAAGAAAACTGCTTTTAGTTGGTAATCACTCCTCTAATAATTACCAGCCTTCCCATTCATCATCAGAATTTTGGTCTTTCTTAACAGTTTTTTTCATAGTAGATTCTCTTAAAGGAGTTCTAGTTCTTGATGGAGCTTGTTGAGAAGGCGAGGCGCTTCGAGAAGTAGGCGCGGATTGCTGCTGTAAAGAGCTAATGGTAGAGTTGAAGAAATCATCGTTGCTATCGTTACTGGTATGGTTAGAAGAGGAGCTATAACTGCTTCTCAAGCTACTGCTACTATGGTTTCCATTGAGGGAATCATTGACTAAGCTTCTGGTCTTTTCGCTAATGTTCTGAACATATCCAGAGACATTGTTTCTAAAATTGGGATCATTCCATTGCGTTTGGGCAGGCTTTACATAGTTATCATTGGCATAGCGGCTTAGTTGACCAGCACCTTGAGCTGCTACTTTGACACCCTCAGCAGCCACTTTACCTAATTCTTCCATGCCCATCGACAACAGTGACCAACCTTTGGTTAGAGCCTGCATAGGATCGTTTATAATATCTTCAATACCCGGTGTTGTGTTTCTGGAACTGGATGTATTTTCAACTGTAAAACCACAGTTAATCACTAGGACTATTCAGATCAAATAGAAACTTACAAGCAGGATTTCCAAAACCAGTGAATTTACCACCTTGACTGGGAGGAAGATTGCTAGATTCACTTTTTTAGTGTCTGTGCGATACCATTACTAATCAATCACTTACGCATCTCTGCTTTCATTTGCTTGACCTAAGGTAGCAAAGTAAGATTCATTTCGTTCTTTATCGGTCACTAATCCACCAGCAGCATCTTGGCTATGACTTCCAAATCCACTAGCGCTATTTCCATAAGCAGGAGAGTTTCTTCCAGAAGAGCTATTACTACGTTGATTTGCTAATGATCGGGTAGCTGCTGTAGCTCGCTTGGGAGATGCTGCAACAGCTGGAGCACTGGCTGTAGATGATGATGGTGTCCAGGTTTTTCCTTCTGCTTCAGCGCTTAGCTAGATACACGTACACAAATTCAATTGATTCAGTGTCATACATAGTCTAATTCACTCTTCCTTGCGTACCTTTTCTCTATATAAGGCAGCGAAACGGCTGCTATACTTCTGAAGGGGTGCCATATTAGGTGAATAGTCAGGCTGAGACTCGAAGAATTCTCTGGCATTCTTATTGCCTCCAATCTATGAATACCAACATCATCAATAGCCTGCCCATTAAACTAGTGAAAAGCTGTGTATTTACATCCATCTTTTTCAATTGATCGTCAAACCATTTGTCCATACTAATAGAGCGAACAAAACTGTATAATCAACAGTTTAGCGCCTAATCAACTATTTAGTTTTACTATAAATTCATTTTACCTAATGTGTACACCAAAAGATCTATGAACACCTGAGCAATCTAAACAGATGAAAATGCCATGGCTGACACTTGCCCACTGAGGATTAGGAGCAGGACAGTCGAAACAAGTACGGTTTTCGGGACGTCTCTGAATTTCGTACAGCTTTTGCTTATACTCAGCCATAATCTAGTTTTTCTTTGCAGTAAAAGATTAATTTTCATGTTTTGTATAGACTTTGATTCAAAGATCTTACATTTTATTCTTTTAAAAGAAAAGGAGGCTAAAAAAAACCGAGAGGAACACAGACTTTATTGCCTGCATTCCTCTTCTAATGGTAAATACCTTATACCTCCAATCGTTTGGTCTGGGTTTGTATATTCAAGCCTTTTGATTGGTGTATAAATAATAGAGAATATATAAAATGAAATTTCATCTACTTTAATGTGATGTTAGTATAATGAAAAAGTCCGAACTGGGTTAGGTGTCTTAACAAAATTTATAACTATCCTAGTAGTATTTTCTGCAGTTGATGAGTTATATAACATAGTATAAGAATATTGAATTTATTTCAAGTTTTTTTTTATCATTTTTTAGCTTATCGTTATATAATAATAGCTCGATTTCTTTTATATAAAAGAAACACAAATAAGGCACTTATTTATACATTCCATTATAATAAATACTTTTTAATTATCAGTTAAACTTTAGAAATGCCATTCCCACTCTTCAAAAAATGACAGGCAGGTTGAAAATTTGATCGTAAGTACTTGTCCTCTTTTGTGCATTTTTAGAACTTTATTTAGTGGCGGAGATTATATGATTTTAGTTATTTACCCTCAATGTCAATTACAAATTGCTCTCGATAATTTGCATATTCAAATAGCTAAAATATGTAAACAGACATGGAGTCATTTAACTGTGCCGATACAAAATTCAGCTACACGTCAAATGGTATAAAAATTATGATGAATTTACTATCAATGTTTGGAGGAATTGTGCATAATGACAAATCGTGTAACCAGATATCCAATGCGTAGTAAAACGAGAACGCAACAGAAGGAGGTAATTAAGCGGCAGAGTTTATTATAATAATATGAGTATGTTTACTCGATATTATAATTGTATCTTTAATTATAGTGAAAAATAGAAAGATGCTGCTGTATTGTGTATTAAAGTATACATTTGAGAATAAACTGCTTTTATGGCCGTTGAACCTAGAAGACTGGTATATGCAATTCTGATGGTATATGCACTAGATATATGAGTTTATCGATTGCATTGGTAACATGCTCTTACTTAAATGCTAAAACCAAACAAAAATGCCTGATCAGTGCCAACTGGCTGCCACATCTATAAGCCACTACCAATCCAACAAGTTTAAATGATTTTGCTAACTTTGATGATATATTATATCCTGATACTCAAAAGTGCCAAGCTATATTGGTTCTAGTTAAATAATCTCACATTTACTTACACATTCAGACATCGGTGTTAGAAGTCAGCTATTCAAAGATTCCTAGTTAAAATCAAAAAAATTGGTTGTAGGTTAACATTAAACCGATATATTGCATAACGATACTGGCAAAGAATATAAAAAGTTGTGCTTTTTTCAATATATCACCTAACGGGCTCAGATATATAGCGGCCCAAGTCTTGTTTTATTCAATTTCTAGAAAAGACTTAGTCGAGCCTCCAAGATATCCCACTCAAGTTTCAACCACCGAAGATTCCTGCTCATAGTTCAATCTTTTTCTATTGAATCACGACATAAAGACTCATTGATAAGACACAAAGTTACAGAAATAAACAAGGAGATGGAATAGATACCAAGATAAACAAAGCTGTACCTAATCTCATCAGATATTTATTTTCTAAGTATCAATGTGTTACGAATAAGGGTTCCGCCTGTTTAAATAAAAAGGGAATACGACACATAGAATCGTACTGAACGTGTGGTTGCATTTCATTTTAAACACTAGAAGAAAAGTGAGAATCATCAATAAATTGCGCAATTTAGGATATCCTAGACATTGCATTACTGTTGAATATCTGATTGACTTGGTTGAAATGTCACTGCACCATAGTACAGTCATGGTATCGCATAGCTAAAAATTATATGTATATTACACCATGAAAACCACCAAACGCAACAAAGAAAGCAAGTAAATTAACGTAAAGTATTTTATTGCACTGTTATAGACCGATTTACTTTTAATAACGATTATATCCTAAAATCCAGCCAAAAAAAAAGTGAGTCGCCATTACATTGTACACTAAATATTCACTTGATGATTAACTGCTTACATTTGAAAAAAGCATCAAAAGGTTGACAACGCTCATCTTGGCATTTAAGTCCTACACAACAACCGATGATACCATATTCTACCGCTTCACAATGTTCATCTTGAGATATGCACTTAGGGTCTGCTTTAACTGGGTTGATACATAAAAAGACAACAAGGGCTATGCAAGTAACACTGAATGATAGTTTCATTATGGTTACTATGCCTGTAAAAACTATGTAGAGATTTAATATTGAGTTTCTGGAAGGAAAGGACCAGTTGTATTTATATCATTTTTTTTTCTATCTGATAATAGATGATGTACTTTGCCAAATTGCATACTCATCTTTTTGAACGAGGCTAAGCCTCCCTTGATTCATACATTGCATCCATGCGTAAATGCATAAGAATCGCAACGAAAGCTTTCAAGCTTAAGGAGCTCAGCATGCTGTATTATTATTGTTATATAAGTCGTACTTTGAGAAGCTTTTCTAGAACATTTATGAGGCTGAGTTTATACAGTTGCATAGGTAAACTATATATAGATAAATGTTTATTTGGGATCAATGGATATACCGTATAGATATTAAACTACTACTACTGTATCTCTCTGGAAAGCCTTTTTAACAAGCTTCCATTTGAACAGTAAAGCAGAAAAAAGTTCATAAAGTCCAACAAGCAAGATGACAGGTGAGTAAACAATATACCAGAATATCTGATGACTCTTTTCGATCCAAGCAACAGGGCTTGAACGCTTGAAAACAACACGGGCAATCCAGCGTAGAATATCAAAGAATATGTCGATAAACAAGCTTGGTAAAAATACATTCAAGACTGGGTCCGAGCCAAGGCAGCGACGAATGGCCCAGTCTCGCTTGATTGTATCAATACGATTATTGACATCCAAAAAGGTGCTCAAGAAGGATGCAACCAAGAGAGAGCCCAAGATAATTACTGTGAAGAACAAGTAAATGGCAAGTAAAAGACCAGCTACTTGAGGTTGATAGTACAGAGTATCGCCAATTTGTGGAGCACTATTAAAGATGATATGAGTATGATATTTGTAAATAGGAGTTTCAACTTACTGAAGTGCACCAAGTACCAAGAAACGCAACATAGCTAGAGGATGAATATCATCAAATTGCAAGGCAGCAAGAGCAGCCCAGAAACCGAGAATGGTAACAATGCTAACAACAAACACCCAGATACTATTGATAAAGCACTGATGTAGAACATAGCTTGCCTTTGCAGTACTCCAACAAATGTCAGAAGAAGCCGAGAAAGCACGGAAGAACATGAGAGGAGTAGCCAAAACCAACAAACTAAATGAAACAGTAAGGAAATAATATTCCTCTTCAATGCTATCAACATCAAGCAAAGTGAATATACGGATAACAAAAGAAGAAACCAAGAGGGATACAGTGATGAACGAGATATATGAGGAAACCCTCTTCAAGTATGTGCGAGGACCTGTAACTAGCTTGAAGAGTTCCAACAACAGATCAGAAATGACAAATACATAATAAATGTATTCAAACACAAAAGGTACATCAGAGGTATATTCGAGGTTAGAGACAGTAGCCAAATGGAAACCAAGGTAAGTCAACCAAGAGAAGATAGCAATCAAAGTTTGATAACGAGCACTGGGCCAGCGGGCTAAAAAGTCATGGAATGTACGACAAATAACGAACCAGGCAAAGTGTTTGGGTTCATCCTGTTTTTCTACAGGCTTCTGTAACCAAACATAGCTTGGATGGTTCGGGTCTTGGCGCCAATTTGGACCATATTGCCAGAGATCCTATTGTATGCTTCAATATAAAACAAATAAACTAGATTCAATGATGACATACCTCAATAACCAGCTGTACTCTAGCATCACTCAAGATCAATTGGCTGTTATTTTCTACTGCCCATTCCAAAGCTACATAATAAACATTGGTTATTAGAACATCTCAGGCTATTTGTGTATATGCATCTATACCTGACTTATTATCTAGCCATTTATTGGTCAACATCTCGTAAAGAACGACATGTCTAACAGACTTATCCTGTGCCTTTAAGCCCAAATTCAATGTCGAAAGAGCCAAAGACTGCAATGAAATATCAGTTTCTTTAGAATGACCGGAAGACTGCCGACGTTCGTGTAACAAGGCTAGGACGGCGCAAACAGATGCATTTTTGGCCACTTCAAACACACTTTCAGCAGCAGAAGGGACTCCTTTGGCTAAAGGTTGTTCGTGCTGCTTTGATTGCTTGATAGCAGTAGCAGCTTGTTGGCCATTTCCTACAGCTGTTGTATTCAAACTAGCATAGGAAGTGTTATTGCTACCAGTGGACCAGCCATGTTTTGCTTTCCAATTGTCTGTAGCAAACTTTAGCGCATCTACTGCGTAATCACGCTTTCTCAAACGCTTTCCTTCATTATCGGCATGTTTACTTCCGTGAATAGACCATTCGCTTAGCTTCTTTTTCAAGGCGAGACGCGTGCTACCCGAGTCACTGTCACTATCACTACTGCTGCTGGATGATGATGATGATGATGATGATTTTGGTGCTGCAGCGGCTATAGCAGCTGCCAACTCTTCCTTCTGCTTCTTTTTCTTTTGATCCATTATGGCACGTTCTTGTTGCTTTTGTTTAATCTCGGTAAAGATGAGGATATCTTGGATTTTCTCGGTAAGCTGATTAACAGGAATGGTAGGTCGTCCTTCAGAGATGATTTTTTGGACCTGACGCGTATTTGTGGTAACTGGTAAGTAGTCATCCATTGTGATAACAGTTTGGCTAGTGGAGCTATCTTCTTGGCGAGCATTATAGTTAGGCGTGGGCGTGCTTAATAACCTTGTTTGCTCTGTAGAAGCAAGGTTATTGCTGCTTGGAACAGGGGATCCAGGAATACTATCAGTCATACTGGAAAATAGATATACAAGAAAGAAAGAGAGCTGAAAGGAATGAAACAGAAAGTAATAAAAAATAAGCTTTGATGCTGTGCAACCAACCCGACCGTGAACTCTATTGAAAACAATGTGGTTTATTATTATGATATGGGTCTATAAGTGGTGATTATTTATAATATGTATAAGGTATATGATCTATATGAATTACAAGAAAGGCAATTAAAGCCTAGAGTATAATATAATTATCTTGCGTTCTACGTGAGAGAGGATGTTTGTTACATGTTAGAAAAAATTGATCCTGTCATTCTGAGTTTCAAAAAGAGACAGATGAGTGAACCAAAAAGATACACAGCACCGGAGAACATTTGTACACCTATGTAACCACCACCAACGGTGGCTTGCTGGATAGCAGATGCAATTGGAGGTCCGGTTCCCGCGATTGCGCTGGCAAGGAACAAAATGGAAAGGCCAGAGGAAATATTGTCTGGACCAACAACTGAAGCAGTAATAGGTGGAGCAAGTGCATAGTAAATACCACACGTAAAGCCAAAAAGAACAGCAAAAGCCATAAGTGAGCCATAAGTCTTTGCAAAAGGCCATAACAGCATACAGATAAGGCCTGAAAAGGTAGATGCCAACATGTACATATTCAAGCGACCAATGCGGTCAGCAAAGTAACCTAGCACGATACGGCCGATGGCGTTCATAGCGCAAGCTACACCTACAATGTTGGACGAATCAGTAGGGCTAATGCCATATGTAGCACAGTATTCTATTAGTAAGTAAAAAGGTCAGTCATTAATAGCTATCAGTAGTCAATTGTGTACGCACTTGGCAAATAAAATAGAGGAATCAGATAGCCAGTGAGAGAGATAACCACACCAAAAAGCATAATAACAAAATTAGCGTCTTTGAGCATAGCAGGTTTGATAGGCGAACGCACAGGTTGCTTATGATGGCCAGGTGGAAGACGCGTGCGGATCAAACAAGATGCAATAAAGCAGATACCAAATGCCATCAGACCAACAATGCGGTGGGTCCAAGGAAGGCCGTATTTCTCAACCAAAGAACTAACCATTGGACTCAATGCCAAACCACCAAATCCAGACCCAGCGGAACTGATTCCCATAGCTGTACCACGCTTTGTAGTAAACCATTGAGGAATAACAGCTACAACAGACATGTATACCAAAGAAGATCCAATACCGAAGAGGACACCTTGTGATAGGTAAAGATGCCATACTTCAGTACTGAAACCAGCAAGGATAAGGCCTAAAGACATCAATACACTACCAATCATCATAGTCAATTTAGCACCCAAACGGGCCAACAAAGGACTAATAGGCGAGAAAATGTTCAAACAGACAAGTAGAGTGGAACCGACGCCCATCAATTCCATGGTGGTGGCTTTATCTTTAAGGACTGTAGTTGCGTAAGCATTTGAAAATACACCTAAGGAAAATAAGGTTTAGATCTGTGAAATAAGAAGTAAAACTGTTTAACCGAGAAAATAAAAAGTTTACCCCAAATTGACGCTGTGCCAAACATGATGAAATTAATTAGAAATCCTACAATTGCGACCACCCTGAGATCAGATCAGAAAACCCTGGATCAGCAAATATGTTTGATTTGATTTATTGTACTCACCATCCATAACCACCGTCTGGAATACCATCATAAAATGAGTCCTTGGGCAGTTCAATGATACTGGCAATAGTAGTAACATCTGGATGTACAACATATTTAGTATCTGTCATTAATAAATAAATTGTGTTATTTACTTGTTTTGACAGGTTCAACTGCTTGTAAACCGCCAGCTTCTACATCGTATTTCTCTGTTCTAGTTGTAGATATCTTTTCCAAATCAGTGCTGTGTTGATTATTAGGTGTCAATGTCAAGTCATTTTGTTCGTCGTATGATAATGAAGATCTACGAGTCTCTTCTCTGAATATCTCATTTGGATATGCAGTATGTTTACTCATGATGATATAGTAGCTGTTTAAGAAGGGAAGGAAAACTTTTTTTTTTTTAAACTTTAGGTTCTCTTTTATATATGAATGAATATCCGCTTAAAACTTTTGGTTCGTCCTGAAAATTTAGCCGGGCATCTATTGTTATCTGGAAATGAATACACATTAGATCTCTTATCAATGCAGCTTTAGCGCGTACGAATGCGCCTTGCTTGACGTATGCGCCACCCGAGAAAACGACAGAACCGAGGTTATTTTCTTACCTTCTGAGATGTCGCTTTGATACTCGGAACCTTGAATCTTGATGACTTTGAAATGTAAAACATAATGATTTTCATTGGTTAACTTGGTATTTCTATGTCTTTATCACTAGTAAATGGCTCATAATAAATTAAAACAAGGTTTGTTCGTATCCAGAATTAATAATCAGAAGCATTTTCCCCGCGTTTACGTTTTGCCTGTGTAAACATAAAAACGATTGTGTAACAATGCGATTGTTTTCTTATGAACAGCTGTATATATTCGGGAGATTCTTTAATTCCTGATCCGGGAAAACTCATCATTTAGTCTAATGGGACAAATGTGCGTAGAACATACAATAAAACAAAGATAGTATACACCAAATGAAAAAGTTATCAGATGTGGTAGGCTATTTCACACATGAAAAACTAATTGGAAGCAACATTGATGGATAATTGATGGAGAAATCTAGAATATAAAAACACATGTCCTATTCACAACCAGTCACCAAATATAACATATACTTGCGACGCTTGACTATGTAACGTTCTAGTGGATAAAGCAATTCATTTTGAATATGAATAACTAATCAAATGCAGTATTAAACCGAGATCGGCTGAGAGATCTACAGAAAATAATTACTAAGGATATTTTTTGGTAGCTTTGAGATCACGTTTTAGAGGCCTAATTTTTAAGTAATATAAGTTCATTATAATAGAGAGTGTATCGTAATATTTGTTTTGTATTTTTTTTTTTTTTTTTGAATATAAACGATTCGAGAAATCAATGTAAAACCAAAGATCTAAGGAGTAGGCTTCTAATCAATGAAATTTTATAGACTCATAGAAATAGACTAAAATTGTACCAAACGACGTAAATTAAATCTCGAATAGGTTTTATTAATTAAATAAATATTTTATGTATCTCAAAAGTGTGGATAAAAGTCTAGTATCCCTTTCTTCGATTGGTGGTAATCTAAAACTGATTAATTTAATGCGTTGCTGTTTAAGATTTGAACTTGAGCAATGCAAATAATGTTCGGATATGTAAAGAGTGTACCAATGCAACCTGTTTGTAATTTATATCAAATACTGAAAGAAAAATCGTCATTAATTTCCTCTGCAAACAAACCTCCTGTCAATTTGGACCGCTAACTTGCATTCTTACTGATATCATTACATCTTTTGATAGTGATATTGTTGATCGTTCTATGAATTTATTCAAGGCATACCTCAAAATCTCGACACTATATTAGCCTATCACTAACGGTTGCATTGAGCGGTTTAATAAAACATCGATTAAGACAAGGGAGAAGTTATCTATGAATAATCCGAGTGTTTGGGATGAATACTTGGATCATGTGTTATATGCCTGTAGAACAAAAGCCCATTCAGTTTTCGAAATACCACCTTATGATAAAACCCCAAATTCTACCCGTCAAAACCTACCTTAGTTTCTAAGAAAATTACTTTGCATGAAACGTCTAGTTCAAATTGATAATAGAAATATGCAAACTGATTATTATAATGCTCTTCATGAAGGCTATGCTTCAAAATGGCTACGATCAAGAGAAAATAGTTTGCTACTTGTATTAAAATGACATGTATTCGGTATAATACTTACTCAAAAATGGATGGCAAGCTTAAAACTGAAGCATTCGCTGTTGTTTCTTGCTTCACTAATGGTGCATGTCAATTTGTTGATAAAGTCGGAAGAGTATCAAAATACCGTGTTAACATAGGCTCATTAAAATAAATACATCTTAAAGATTGATTGGTCTGAGGTGTATTATATGTATCACTTAGTCGTTTATATATTATGCATCTGATCTCTTTACTTTTATATTCTATTCATTAAATTCCAATAGCATCGCGATTAGTCAATTAATAAACTTATCTTTATAATTACTGCTGATTTTTTATATTTAGTTAATTTATATAATTATTACATTTGAAGTCTCCCACAAAAACCAAGATTCACCTTTTTCATTAAAAGACTTGAATCTCACGGAGCCTCAAGCTAAAATTTACGGAACATCATCGACTTGGCGGTAATCTGTTATTTCACAGTCATGTGACTAATAACTGCCGCCAGGACGGGAATTAGCTGTTGACCCTGAATTATTCTGGCTTTGAATAGTACACCTTTCAATGCTTTAATGTTAGTTCATTTAATAGAAATTTTCGGATATATACACTGTTTTAATGCGATTTATACAAATTCTATTATTCAATTTATCGATATAATCAGCTTATAGTATTCGTTTAAAAGCATGTGAATAGTATGCAGTTTTTAAATTTCAGCTTTTACATAATATCAATATTCTAAAACATATGACGTTTTTTTAAAACATAGTCATCTCCTGAATCCGTTTATATTTCTAATTGGCTGTAGAGATAATGTAAGCTACGCCAACCAAAGACCTATCTGCTATTTCTACTTTATCTTTTTTTTTAAAAGAAACCTTGAATGGATATCTATTGTTTAGACAAATCTCGCGCAAGATTTGATTGCTTGTCGAATGGTAAAAGGATCGTGTTGCATTTCATGCATATAATCTGTGGGTATTTTTGGTCTTTATATTAGCATGTTTGGATTTACCTTGTCGCGTCTTTGGTATATAAAACCATTAAAAAAAAGTCATCCAAGCTATCATTTCATTATATCCATCTTTGCAAGTGATTCTTTGCATTGAAATCTGTGTTTCTAAAGAGACACGTTAAATAAAACGCGTATTTTTTTTTCTAAAGAAAAAAAAAAAAAGATCGCCAAACCTTTTTGGGTTCTTATGCATATATGTTGATTAGCCACAACCATTCAAATGATCATTCAAAAAGCTTTCGTCTGCTTTTTTGAGTCCCATAAACCTCTTTTCACATTTACAATAACAGAATGAATCCTGAAAGAAACAATAACAGAATGAATCCTGAAAGAAACAATAACAGAATGGATCCCGAAAATAACGACCAAGAAATAAACCCTGATCTTCAAAGAGCTTTGGAGCTGTTTGAAGAGGAAAGTCCAGAGGTGAGACCTTATTGTAACACTTTTTTTTATTGCTATGCACAAGTTACTAAATTGCTTTCAATATTAGACAGCTCGAAACCCATTACTTAAACAATATGAAAATATGTTCTTCGCTAGCTTGATAAAAGGTAAAGCACAATATCTGCTGTTTGGTCGTTTTTGCTTGTTCTTTACTCACAACTATATCATTAGGTGTATTTGGTGAATCCGCTTTACGAGCCAGCAGCCGACTCGCCGCAGCATACTACTATCCAGGACCACCGCCAATTTTTGGTAGTAGCTATGCATCAGCTAGACAGCAAGAGACAGCAGCCAGCACTAGCACATTGCAAACAACAGACACAAGTCCCCCACACAGCACAACCAACAGGGAAGTGGCTGATAATGACGTTGATACTACAAATACGGCTACTGCAGAGTCTCACCAGGTTTTTCTTGAGGATCCTGAATCTCCTCCACCATCTCCTCCATTATCCACACGCCCCTCAACTCCAATCATTCCTCTTTATCCGGTAGATGATAATGACCTTTTTCACAATGCTGATGATCATAACTTGATCGCTGTTAATGATCAAAGACTCGTAGATCAAGAAATTCTATCGTCTGGAGATTCTTCTGCGTCCAATGTTTCTTCTTTATTTGATGCGCCTTTGTTTGAAGAATCTTCTTCGTCGGAGGTGTTTTCTCTGTCTGAGGAGTCGGCTTCATCTGGAGCATCGTCTCCACCTGGAGCACTATCTCCGTTTAGAGGATTGTCTCCGTTTAGAGGATTGTCTCCGTTTGGAACACTGTCTCCGTTTAGAGCACCGTCTCCATTTGGACCATTGTCTCCATTTGGAGCATTATCTCCGTTTGGAGCATTGTCTCCATCTGGAACATCATCTCCATTTGCACTGCCGTCTCCGTTTGCAGTGTCATCTCCGTTTGCAGTGTCATCTCCGTTTGCAATATTGTCTCCATCTGGGGCATCGTCTCCGTTCGCAGTATTGTCTCCATCTGGAGCATCGTCTCCGTTTGCAGTATCATCTCCGCCTGGAACATCGTCTCCACCTGTAACATCTTCGCCTGGAGCATCGTCTTCGCCTGGAGCATCGTCTTCGCCTGGAGCATCGCCTCCGCCTGGAGCATCGTCTTCGCCTGGAGCATCGCCTCCGCCTGGAGCATCGTCTCCGCCTGGAGCATCGTCTCCGTCTGAAACGTCGTCTTTGTCGGATGAAGACTCTTTACCTGGATCCAACGTCGCTGTTATTACTGCAGTCAATATATCCGCAAAACGTAAGCGAGATAGTGATGATGAGGGTCATCAGAACAAAGCCAAATCTTTCAAGTCAACTACACGACCTATCCGACAACAGATCACTTCTAAATTTGATCAACTGGCCACTCCCTTTACTACGAGGTTAATCGAAAAAATAAGTAATCCACTTCCTGCTTTTCATTCTGATACGCAAGCCTCTCTTAAGAACTGGAAAGAGGAAGAGACAAAATTAGCCCCGATGAATTGCGGAAGCGCCTCACCATTCAAATTAGCACACTCCACTATAGCTCCATTATTGAATCGGGATGGCAGCTTGCGACTTTGGTGGTACGATGCGTATGAAGAATACAATAATGGTTCCATTTATCTGTTTGGAAAGGTAAGATATACACTAGCTAAAACACATCAATGTCTGCTAATACATTTTTTATTTATTTATTAGGTGCTGGATGATTCTAAAAACAAGCATGTTAGCTGCTGTGTCCAGATTCCAAACATTAAGAGAGAATTGTACTTCCTTCCTTTCCCATACAAATTGGATGATGACGACAAACCAACAAGAGAGATAGTTGAATTGAAGGATGTTCGCCAAGAAATAGAAACAATACTTGAACGAAAAGGCATCCGAAATTGGACCATGACCGAGTGCCAACGCCAATATGCATCAGGGCTGCCTGATGTCCCACCCAAAGCTACGTATATAAAATTAAACTATAGCTTTACCGGTAAGAACAGGGCATTCGTTGATGAAATCATCGCTGCTAATCATCTAAAATAGATTATGAATTTCCTACCTCTATCAAAGGCAAAACGTTTAATCATGTCTTTGGTTGCAATACTGGTCCACTTGAGCATTTTATTATCAAGAATAATGTAAAAGGTCCTTGCTGGTTAGAGTTGAAGGATGTTACTGATGCCGAATCACCTGTAAGTCAAATGTCCATATATATATATGTAAACATGATACTCAAAACATTCTATTCTTGTAAAAGGTTTGGTGCCACTTCAATACTCAAATCAGTAAACCAGAGGATTGTTCAGTCATCAAAGATGATAATGGCAAGCAACTAAAAACCTCTCCACCTTTAACCATCTTGTCCCTCAATTTGCAAACAAAAATGAATCATGAAAAAAACACCAATGAAATTATTGCTGCCAGTATATTTTATTGTAAAGATAGTAAGTAGACGCCCCAAAGTAAATCTTGTTAGCAAACTAATGGTTAATTAATATAGCATATATTGAGAAACAAAATTCTGTCGAGCATATCAAAGGTTCCAGAACTACTTTCATTAGGTCCATGCCTGATGCAAACTACCCCTCAGATATCTACAGAGCAGTGGCCAAAGAAAACTTTGAAAGTAATCATAATATTATTCCTGTAATTTCTGAATCAGCATTACTTTACAGTTTGTTAGGTATATCGAAGCATTTTACAATTTTCATGTTTTTTTTTTTACTAATTACCAATGTAGCGAAACTTCATAAAGTTGATCCTGACGTTATCGTAGGACATAACGTTTCAAGCATAACTCTTGGTACTCTTTTACGCAAAATGAAAGAACTTGAAGTATCGTACTGGCCGGCACTAGGAAGACTTCGAATAAATAGATGGCCAACCATGGAATCTGATGCTGAAGACTTTGATACAATCACTTATCAGCAAAGTCACTTTATGGCTGGAAGGCTCGTATGCGATACTTTTACTGCTTCTAAGAACTTTATATCCAGCAAATCGTATCATTTGTCTGAGCTAGCTTCTTCGCAGCTACACATTAAACGTGAGGACATCAATACGCATAAATCGCATGACCATTTTGATGATAGCAATAGCATCATTGAATTGGCCAAACATTGCTCATTTGATGCTTTCCTTTCTTATGCTTTGATGGACAAATTACGAGTCTTACCCTTAACCAAGCAATTGACGAACGTTTCTGGCAATCTCTGGTCAAGAAGTATCAATAGAACCCGATCTGGAAGGAACGAGTATTTTCTCTTGCACAACTTTTATAACAAGCAGTTTATCTGTCCTGATAAAGTTAGCCCCAAAGGCAAGCGTAATTTGGAGTTTGACGATGAGGAGCTGGAGCTTGAGATGCGTGAAAAGAAAAAGATGAAAGAAACTAATAATAATATAGTTTAAATATATTGTAATAATAAATGTCTATTTATTATTGTTAAGTGATACATTGTAGATTCATGCATATTTTAAAAATTGTACGTTCATTGCCAATGAAGCTATCAGTCATAAATTGTAGGGAAAACCAACAATGTCGATTCAGACCTATTGCTAATTATTAGGCATACAGTTTTCTCAAAACTACCAATAAACATAAAACTATTAAAAAGCAAAAAGTATGCTTCCTGATAAACCAACTCCGAATTGTATGAGTTGGAAGTTAATGATTCTACCACTGCATTATAATATCTTTCAAGAAAATTGTTGAGCTTTGATATCCAAGCATTATTCTTGGATAACTGCTTCTTCAATTCTTCGCGTTTTTCTGGTATCCAATGCATAAAGATAAATTTTGTTGTATAACAAATTTTCTAAATTCCAATACTCGCCATTATATAATGAAGAAGATGGAGGAAATTCAGGGTCTTCAAGGTATACTTGGTAATAAGACTCTGAAGCAGTACTAGGAGAAGCAAATGAGATAACATGCAACATAATTCGAGGTCTACCAGCATTAATACGAGAATTGACATCAGAAGGAGTAGATATATCGTTATCCGAAGAATAATGTATATATACTTGACTTGATAGATATTATATATAATTATTCTGGTAAAATAATCACACAATTGTAATAAAAAAATAGAGACTAATGTCCTGTGTGTCCTAATTATTGTATATATACCAGTGTTGTTGATTATATTATACAGCAATATAATTCTTAAACTGAGATACGTTCCGTATATACATCTAGTGTGAACACAAATAAATGGCCACTAATCACAGTTCAAGAGCTAATTTTAAGTTAAATGAATAAAACCAAGTCATAATCGACTTTATCTGCTTTTATTGCAATCGTCGTCAAAAGATCCATGTTTAATACACATAGCATCAACATCTTATGAAGAGGAGACTGTATTTTGATACATTCATTTTATATCTGAGGCGATGCTATCATCACTATTGAGTTCATCAAGCGCTTTATCAGAACGATGGCTTATCTTGGAGATGGTATGGGAAGATTCAGCAGCAGTCGTGTTTGTAGTATCAACATCATTATCAGCTACTTTCCTGTTGGTTGTGCTGTGTGGGGGACTTGTGTCTGTTGTTTGCAATGTGCTAGTGCTGGCTGCTGTCTCTTGCTGTCTAGCTGATGCATAGCTACTACCAAAAATTGGCGATGGTTCTGGCTGGTAGTATGCTGCGGCGAGTCGGCTGCTGGCTCGTAAAGCGGATTCACCAAATACACCTAATGATATAGTTGTGAGTAAAGAACAAGCAAAAACGACCAAACAGCAGATATTGTGCTTTACCTTTTATCAAGCTGGCAAAGTACATATTTTCATATTGTTTAAGTAATGGGTTTCGAGCTGTCTAAGATTGAAAGCAGTTTAGTAACTTGTGCATAGCAATAAAAAAAAGTGTTACAATAAGGTCTCACCTCTGGACTTTCCTCTTCAAACAGCTCCAAAGCTCTTTGAAGATCAGGGTTTATTTCTTGGTCGTTATTTTCGGGATCCATTCTGTTATTGTTTCTTTCAGGATTCATTCTGTTATTGTAAATGTGAAAAGAGGTTTATGGGACTCAAAAAAGCAGACGAAAGCTTTTTGAATGATCATTTGAATGGTTGTGGCTAATCAACATATATGCATAAGAACCCAAAAAGGTTTGGCGATCTTTTTTTTTTTTTTTTTTTAGAAAAAAAAATACGCGTTTTATTTAACGTGTCTCTTTAGAAACACAGATTTCAATGCAAAGAATCACTTGCAAAGATGGATATAATGAAATGATAGCTTGGATGACTTTTTTTAATGGTTTTATATACCAAAGACGCGACAAGGTAAATCCAAACATGCTAATATAAAGACCAAAAATACCCACAGATTATATGCATGAAATGCAACACGATCCTTTTACCATTCGACAAGCAATCAAATCTTGCGCGAGATTCGTCTAAACAATAGATATCCATTCAAGGTTTCTTTTAAAAAAAAAGATAAAGTAGAAATAGCAGATAGGTCTTTGGTTGGCGTAGCTTACATTATCTCTACAGCCAATTAGAAATATAAACAAATCAAAGAAACCTCTCAAGTGCACTAGTAAAAAAATTTTTTCTCAAGAGATAATCTTTCAGAACTATTGTATACTAATGTCATATGTTTATTAAATTTGAAAACGATATCATAAGTACATAATAGTTGAAAGTCAAAGGTTGTATATTATTTTCATTTTTTTTTTTAAATGAAATGCTACTAGGCGTTTATATTGTTAAACGAAATAATAAAAACAATGGAAAACATATTTTTTATTTTGACCAAACAGCGCCACTGCTGCTGCTGCTGCTTTTTTTTTTTAAAAAAAAATGCTTCTATCCAACTAAAAAACAGCACTGAAAGCAACTTAGGAAGCAAATAAATCTTGAATACCCTGCGCGTATTGGCTGGAAATAAGCTGTATGATTTCGTCACGCGTCAACCAAGCATAATCAATAATTTCTTGTCCATCAGGTTGGCATTGGCCTGAGATCCATCTAGCACGAACAAAATGAACCTACTCTTGACATTTAGTTTTTCCAGACAGTCGTGTTTTATTTTTATACCTTTGCACCAGCATATCGCTTCTTTTTCTTTTTCTGTTTAATAAACTCGAATGGAAAGGGATATTGATATACACAAACTGCATTTTCGTTGTCTATCAGTTTGACTTGCAATTGACTTCCGCATTCCTCTGCTAATTCTCTCAGAGCAGCTTGAGGAATAGTTTCATTCTTTTTAACTTTCACACCTCCTTGTGGAAATTGCCAAGCGTGATCCTGTCTTGGTTTTTTAACAAGCAAATAAATCGTTTCTGTAGGTTGGCGTCCTGTATCGTGCAGATCGTCATTACTCTCGGCTATTTTTTCGGTAGCATCTCGATAGACTACAATAGCAGCTACTGTACGATACTCTAGTGTTGTTATATCAAGGTCATCTGCCATGATTTTGTTGATATCAAAAGGTATAATCCCCGTTAACATTACACAGAAAGCGTCATGAATTCATGCTGACACCTTTATAAGGCAACTGAAACCTTTAGATAATTGCCAAGTATTTCTTTTTTATCTTTCCTTTCAGTACTTTCATAAAACATGTCCTTTAATGACTTGGAACAAGGTTTAAGTTCGCCTCATTCTTCTCACATTTCACCAAATGCAGTGAATTCAGTCTTTGGTAATAAGCGAATGCCTATTATATTTCCTTACTAACTATGTTTTATTGGTAGACGACGATAGAGCATACAAAGAATTAACACAGCGTATTGCACAACACATATTTCATATTAATGGTAACATCAGTAGCATTGAAAGGCTAGTTAATATGCTTGGAGGACCACGAGATACAAGCGAAGTTCGAAGCAATTTGTAAGCGAATTCTTTATTGTAGTCGTACATAATATTAACTTCTTCCACAGACACGATGTAACTAACGCTACGCGCGACTTGATCAAAGATTCAACGCTCGATCTCAAGTCATTAGCCTCTTATCAATCATTAGACACAAAGAAGAGTGTAAATAAATGCCGATCTATTGTTATGTAGGTTAACTAAACATGCCTCTATAGCGTCAAAGGCGATTGGAACAACAAAAACTCTCCAAAGACTTTCAAAAAGTCCTAGGTACCTTTCAAAAGGTGCAGAGAAATTCGGCTAGTAAACAACGAGAATATGTTGATAAGGCGAAAGCAACTACAGTCATGTTACAATCACAAGCTGCGTAAGTTTTTTTTTAATCATCTTTTCAATGGATCAGTTGGGTTGAATAGACATATTTACGTAGAGTCAATGAGGCAGAACTTGAAGATAGTCATGATTTGGCAATGGATCATCAACGCCAAGTGCAATCGGAAGCATTGGATAGTGAAATTGAATACAATGAATTGTTGATTACAGAAAGAGAAGGAGAAATACAAAACATTGAACAAGGCATAACTGAATTGAATGAAATCTTCCGTGATGTGGGTATGCTGGTAAATGAACAGGAAAGTGGTATTCGTAAGTACATATTTCTGACGGTATGTGAACAGTGATTAACTCTATTTAATAGAAAGTATCTATGGTAATATCTTGAACATTGCTCAGAGTACAAGGCAAGCAGCTGATGAACTGGTGGTTGCTAATCGTCATCAAAAGAACGCACGTAGAAATATGTGTTGCTTCCTATTGATTATCACTCTTGTAGGCTGCTTTTTGGCCCTAATCATTGTGATAGCAAAATAAATAAACCAAGGCGTCTTTACTGTCAATCCGTATGTATATTCTCTATCTGAATGCATAGAAATCTATGATTAGTTATTTGATTGACCAACAACAATTAGCAATAAGTCGAACTTGATTCCTTATAACACGACTTGGGTAGATGGTATACTGGTTGGTAATAGCTCTTCTTCCAACACTACATTCTCTACTCAATCGATTGTTTGTTCCAATCAGCCGTTATATATTATCCGGTGTGTCACACAGAAGATAATTTGAATTGTAAATAGTGAAAATGGTAGCAGCAATTGAGTAGTAACTGGCAGTCATTTCACAAGTAACCAGCAAAAAGCTCTTATTCGCGGAATTCCAAACAGGTTCTTTTTCTTCTTTTCTTTAATCGTCTACTTTAATTCATGACATTCAGATGCTCATTAAAAGAACCATCTTTCTGTTAGTATTTTGCTTGTCTATACCCTGTCAGGCTATACAATGGCTGAGTCAAGCCGTGTCACCATTTACATATTTGGGCGATACACCCTATCAGAATCTTACATTGAATTCTAATATCACTACTGCTCTCCGAGTGCAAAGAGATATTGCCATGAACGTCACAATCGATCAGCTCATTTGGCCTGCAGTCGACCTTTCTAGTGCCTATTTTAGTAAAGATTATTCAACAAAGCATGCTTCTCAGGTGAATAACCTTTTGATCATGGGTTATAAGCGTCTGGTAGTTGATATCTATTGGGATCCTCTTTTATTGGACTGGCAGTTATGTCCTTTTGCTCTTAACAGCAGTGCTACAATGGCTGACATTAATGTAGCCAATGGCATTATTTGTTCTACGAAATTCAAGTTTCGTAACTTGATGGAAACGATCAATAATTATCTTACTACAACAGATACTACAACTGCACCTACTAAAACAGATATTATTACACTTATTCTCAATTTACATGAACTGAATACTAGCTCCTCACTAACAAGAACAAAAACAGATTCGAATTTGGGACAGATTGTCCAAGAATCAGTGTCCGCTTCTTTGATCAATACACCTCGCATCTATACACCAATGAACCTAACACTGGATCGCACCAATATCAGTGCTTCTTTTTATGCGCACGGACGAGAACCCTATTTCCCTCTAGTTCAACAGCAGCAAACAGCTGAATGGCCGCAGTGGTTATATTTGATTCAAGAAAAGGTGCAGCTCATGGTAGGATTCGGTACAATTCAAACTGGTCCAGATGTCACTTTCCGTCTTTCATTATTTGATAATCAAACTATATTTGATACTAAAAACTTGGGAGGCCAAATGAGTTCGGACGATACATCTTGTGCGCAAACTCATCATTGGGACTTTGTTGGTGATAGGCAAGCCCGTTTTTCGTACGAATCAGCTTTGAACATAGTAAGCTCATTATGAATAGAGTGTATATTCAACGTTCTAATTGTAGGTCATAGACACAATGTGGGCTATCGCCTTATTTCACTCATGACAATTATTCCAATCAAGTAACTCGGTATTCTGACTTTGATAAAGGTCATTTAGCTGATAATGTATTATCCACCATTTGGTCTTGGGATGTCAATCAGCCTAGTAACGATGATGAGTTACGCTGTGCTGCCATGATGACCAAGAACGGACGTTGGCAAGCAAACGATTGTGCAAATGAATACCGTACCGCTTGTCGAAGTGCCCTTGATCCCAATGTTTGGATAATCACTAAAAATGCTCACACTTATGACAGATCTCTCTCCGCATGTCCTAATAACTTTATATTTGATGTGCCTCGAGTGCCTCGCCAAAACAGTCTACTATTCGACGAGATTCTAGCAGCGAACGTAACAGAAGAAAAAATATGGATTAATTTAAACTTGGTTAATAATGCCAATGCTTGCTGGGCCATTGATCGATATGGCACTTGTTGGTGGGCCGATGAAGTAAGCTTTTGCTCAAAAAAAAAAAAAATCAAAGATTCAATACACTCATTCAACTGTTTTTTAGCATAATGCAGAGTATCTTGGCTTGATTACTACTTCAGTAGTTGCTGGCGTTATTATCTTGATCTTGGTAGGCATCTTTGCTTGGGTTAAATGCGCCAGGTCATGGAGGAATAGAAACTCGAAATCACGTAAAGCTATGGTAAAAGCCATGTTGAAAAAAAGGGAATATGCAACTGTACCGGTAAAATTTCATTTCTTGACGTTTTAAACAAATACATCTAACAAGAACCTGTATCTAGGCATAGTGTATGACTTTTCTTTTCCTTTAACTATATACACACTGATATACCCTTACTTCAATACATAATAGATTAATCCATCATCTAGACTTAATTACAACTCGTTTTCGACTTTTTATTATTACTATTATTATTACTATTATTATTACTATTATTATTATTATTATTATTATTATCATCATCATCATCATCCATACATGCTTTGAAATTGTCACTATGTCAAGCGATCAATATACATATAGACTCTGTAATTTACTTGCTTGTCATTACAATAACTTTTATTTTTAACGACTACAGCCATCACTAGCGTAGTATAGAACGGAATGATGATCAGGAAATAAATGAATAGTAAGCTCGAGAGATCATATTCACACATAACAATCAGGCGATGTTTTCATGTGTCAAAGATCCAACAAAAATACATGTGTATATTAAGAGTTGCAACGATCATATTGCATAATGAATTATGCCTCTGAGACTCCATTTTACTCTATCAACAAATGGTATAGATACTTGTCATCTTTATTATTACGATTTTATATACTGAGATTTTAAATCTTCATTGGCTGGTGACGATTTAACTGTTAAAACTACTACTAAGGATTAGCTCAGAAGGAAATATATATATATATTTGAAAATGACTTTTACCTATTTTTAACACCCAAGTGTCAATGAACCAAGATTCATTTAGTAAAGTTATAAGAATTCAATCGATAATAGCATGGATCAAAAGGAGTATAGTATTTTTTTTTTTTTTTTTTTAGTTTACTGACGTACCATCGATATAACAAGATTTTTAGATCTTTTAAATATGCGTCTTCATGTCAAGTATTTTATATTAATAAAATCCAACAAAAATAACTTCGTATATTAATTATACTTGATCTACGTTATGAATGAATTATGTTATGAAAATACCGTCTCCAAGCCCCATAAAAAAAAAGTAATTTTGTGGAATTTCGGCCCAAGGGAATACCCTTTTTTATATATATAGAAATCCAGCCATTATCAGCCCGTTTTTAATATTTTTACTTTTCCCGGCTAGTTCAAACTTCATATCGTATCAGATTATTAGTACATGCTTAGAATAAAAAACTGCATCTGCTGCAGCCATTGTTTGGCTAAAGTATAATGAGCATATCTTTTTTTAGTAGATAATATGTTATAAATTACATGTATTTCAAGCAATCTACATTTATAGATTTACAGATCTCCCGACCCATCTCGGTTAAATGTCGGATGTGTTTTGTATACATACTCCATGCTCAGAATAAATGCTGCATTTGGCCGAAACGTCAACCCTACTCTATTGTGCCAATTAACAATACGGATTTGTTGATTCATAATCTTCATTAGCCCAAATGGTCATAGTTTGTTGCACTTAGTTCTTAAAGGCTTCATATTTTCTGGATGAGGCTTGTTATCTGGTTATGATGACCAAATTACGCATAACCTTCTTCGAGTATTTGCTGTAAAAGTAGTAGGTCGAATGACGTACGAGTCATTTATTCACTCAATGCCCTAAAAAGAGCCTGTTTTTAGAAAAGAATCCATATGATCGCTGTCAAACAAGATCATTCGGCGTAAACAAAAAGGTCACCTGCTTATGCACCTGCAAGGTATTTATCGGTTTGTGCACTATTTTTTCCATCTCTTGGGCATTTTACCTCCTGTATGGAACCAATGCATATAAAAGACTTAGCTTTAATGATTACAGTCATTGGTATTTTTGGAAACCAAAAAGGAAACAAGGTTGGTATCCTACCCCTGGTCTCCTTGTATCTCATTACATACGTTTCAGTTTCATATAACGAATAGCGTGTGTTTTTGAGATGCGTCAAGAATGTAGCCAATGAAAAAGTTTTGCTACTAAAAGAGAGCAAAGGTAGATAGTTCTAGATTGAAATAGGGTTCTTATCTCTGGTGCTACTACTATACAAGAATTGATCTATTTCCTTCTTTTTTCTTACAAGCCCAATTTTTACTCTATTTGATAGCACCAACAAACAAAATCACCATGACAGCACAAAAAGAAAAAACTTGTTTTTCTAGATGGATGAATAATACACGAATGGCATGACTTTTTCCTTCTCAGTGTAACATGCGGTCATTCAACCGTTTAGTTTAGCCTTTATGGTTGATAATAATTAGACGAGGAAGAACATTTGGTTTTCTTGCAAGTTTTTTCCAGCGTATAATATTAGACGCGGCAAAAAAAAAAGCAAAGACCAATGTATCAAAAAAAAAACTTCTTGGGTTGGATCTATTCAAGATCCGATTTCCATCAATCAACCGTTGTGTGATACTAATTTCAAAGCTGTATTACCATCGTCTTTATTGATAAGAATTAGGGCGTGTATTAGTAGTATTAAAAAAGAAAAAAAAAAGCAAGTGAATGTATGTGTGAGTATGTAGATACAGATTAAGAGGGAATTCTTGTTTCCTTGATGAAACAAATAGAGAGCGAAAGGGTTATATATATGCAGGAGATAGATGCCGGCCGTGCATCTGTAATGTGGGTTTAGTTTATTTGGATACTTCACTGACTTTAAGAAGCAAAGTATCACCAACTTCACTAACCACCTCAAGAGTTCTATCGATGTCTTCTTTAGTATGGGCAGAGGAAAGACAGAAACGAGCACGAGAAGTAATAATAGGTGTAGCAGGATAACCTACAACCACGGTGGCAATGCCACGCTTCAGTAATTCTCTAGAAAAGGCGGGAATCTTGGCAGGATTGAATAATAAAAGGGGAATGACAGGACTGCCTTGATCACCATAGACGATAAAGCCCATTTCTCTTAAACGCTCAATGAAGTAAAGCGAGTTTTCGGCCAACTGCTTGATCTTTTTGCGGCCAATATCAGTACCATCTTCACCGCAGATAATCTTCATAGAAGTAATGACTTGCTGAGCAACAGGAACAGAGACAGGCTCAGCGTAATTGTAGGCATGGTTACGCAGACGCAAATGATCAATGATGGCCTTATCACCGGCAATGTAACCACCGGCAGCGCCAAATGATTTGGTAAAAGTACCCATGAGAATATCAACCTCTGCAGGATCAATACCATAGAAATCGCAAACACCACCGCCGTTCTCGCCAAGAGCACCAATGGAATGAGCTTCATCAACGTACAAATAAAACTATAGTGTATGTTAGTAGGTGCGATATGCAATCAAAACCAATGGGGGGCTGTACCTTGAATTCTTTCTTCAATTCAATAAGCTCAGGAAGGTTCACAATAGTGCCTTCCATAGAATAAAGACCTTCAACAATGATCAAAATCTTTTTCCAAGGACGATGTGTACGAGGTTGACCTTGAGAAATTACTTCACGCAACAATTCACGCAAGTCATCCATGTTATTGTGCTTGAAAACACGGACAGAGGCGCCGGAAAGACGAACACCAAAGACAATAGAAGAATGGTTCAGTTCATCAGAAATGACAAGACAGCCTTTGCCAACAAGAGCAGGAATCGTAGTCGAGTTGGTAGCAAAACCCATACTGACACACATGGCATCTTCTTTACCAACAAAACGAGCGACCATTTGTTCCATATCTTGAGCATGCTTGGTGGTACCGACTTCGGCTCTAGGACTGGCAGCCGTAATACCTAATTCTTGAGTGGATTGTTCAACAGCATCAGCACAAGGTCCTGAATTGTCAGAGAAACCCAAGTAATTGTAGGAAGCAAAATTGAGTGCCTCAGTGACAGTACCAGTTAATCGAAACGTCTTGTTAAAGTCTGGGGATACACGATCAAGTAATTTGACTGTTCTAGAGGCAACACCTGTAATTGGGCGATTAAAACAATCACTATCAAAACATGTAAATATAAACAGAAGCCCTCATTTGACAAGTGAAGTCCACTTTACCGAATACGAACGTATAGACGACGCGTATAAAAAGAATCAAAATCCGAAACAAGAGGTGCGTAACCCTGTTATATAACATACTTGTTAGTCTCTATAACATAAAGGTTACTTGCTCATCATCTTGCCTGATTCATTTTCAAATGAGTATACGCTTGAGGCTTGAAAAGTTTACCGAGAATATCTCGTAAATGGCCAAAAAGGATCAAGACAAAGTAATTGAGATAGGTGCATACAAGAACATAAAGAGGAGCGGCTTCCATCTTATGTTCGAGATCATCATATTTCATCTTGGGCTTACGAGGAGGCTGCCATCTTTCAGTAGGGTTATTAACAAAGGTAGTTTGCTCTGAAGTTGATTTCGAAAGAGAGCCAATAAAGTTGGTAGGAGCATATGAGTGATCGGAAGAAGACTTGGGCGTAGTCAAGTTGATGCTTGGAATACTGATAGTATGAGCCCTCTTTCCTTTACCCATTGTATATTATATTATAATTATGTATTAAGTATTAAGAGAAAGAAAAAGACAATGACAAGCCTTTTTTTTTCATTTGGGTTCGAAATTATAAACCTTTTAATCATTCAAACTCAGAGCGGGATTTTACGGGCCGCCCTTACTGAATCTGAAACTGAATCCGAACAATTAAAACCCCCACATTTGGCTCCGGTAACCGTTCAAATGACCTTGTTTCGAAGCTCAACCACTCTTTCATAGAGTTCCATATCCATTGTGTTTACAGATCGAATAATCCTTGCACGAATGCGAGCCGTATTATCATCTGAAGACTGGATAAAAGTAATATATTAAACCGTGGCTTTTGTTTTCTTTCTTATATGACAGCTAATATACCTTGTGTGTAATCTCACCAATGCATTGGATAACTTCTCCTCTAAGCGGTAGACTATTTTGTGTGTGCGTGGTATCTATTTCTGCCTTGGCATTTTTATATTGCAGTACTGCGATCTTTGTACTTTCATTATACGAGGACCAACTAGTATAAAAATCTTTCAATCTTCTTTGTTTCGCGCTACATGCATTCATTTATATACTTTACGTTCCTGTTATTCGGACTGAATCGCCTAGTTGGCATTGACACAGATCTTTCAATAAAACTAATTTTGCTGATGGCACTTCTGACATGTTTGAATGTACAACAAAAGTGAAGCTTGTCTTGGCTGCAGAAATAGGATTTACAACACCAGCTTCATTTTTTCTTCATTCTCCGGCCGCCAATGAAAAGCGCGTGCTATTATCAGAAACTATATTTTGATGATAAGTCTATGATTTAAGCGCTATAAAAACGTTTGAATAATATATATATATATATGTTATCTCCGACCACTGATTGAATCATTCTCTTCTAGCATGTATGCTCTTTTTTTTTTTTTTTTTTTTTTTTTTTTTACTATAAGGCATTTGATTTATGAGCATAAACGAAAAAGCGCAAAAAAAGAAAAAGTATTTATCTTTTGTCTGAAAAGGGGAATTCCTAATCTGAAATTAGTTCCAGAATTTGAATAATGTTGGTTCTCTATGCCCAATAAAAAAAAAGTTTAAAATTCAATCTTTTATTTGTAATCACCGTAATCCAATCAAAGCCCTCTAATGCGTTTTGCTGTGACAGACTATATACAGAAGCACACGTCTTTCCCAGATTTGATAGTAATTATCTTTCCCAATTACTCATCTTTTTGTGATATTACTCATATCTTGAAATTCGTTCCTTTAGCTTCTTTTTCATAAATCATGTGCAGTCCAAAAGTAATGGCCTCTACTCTAAAGGCTAAAGGTTATGGCGACGATGATATTCTCGGTGAATTCGACGATAACTATTCATTCCCGAGACAATTGATCCCAGACATAATGAAAGGTAATAACAAAAAACCGCACATCACCCTGTATTCATTGTCAGTGCCTAGATCAAACCAAGATCCCTTTGGTTCTGGTTGCATGCGGATCCTATTCTCCTATTACCTATTTACATTTGAGAATGCTTGGTAAACTATTTTTCTTTGTATAATACTATGCTGTATTATTAAAAATTGATCCATAATAGAAATGGCTAGAGGTCATTTTCATGAGCGCGAAGAATATGAGCTGATAGCAGGCTACTTTTCACCTGTTTCCGATGCTTACATGAAAGAAGGATTAGCGAAAGCAAGCCATAGAGTCAATATGTGTCAGCTGGCGGTAGATAGCACGTCAGATTGGTTGATGGTTGATTCTTGGGAATCAAGGCAGTCCATGTACCAAAGAACGGCAGTCGTATTGGATCATTTTGATTATGAATTGAATCAAGTAGGTGGGGGTGTGAAGACTCAGTCAGGTATATACTGAAGGGTTACAAGCTGATAATTTTCCTAACGATCCATTATAATAATAATAGGTGAAAGAAAGCAAATCAAAATTATGCTGCTTGCAGGCGGCGATTTGATGGCTTCTTTTGGACATCCTGGCGTCTGGTCATCAGAGGATGTAAGATACATATAAAATATAGATGCAAAGTGCTCACCTTTTTTTTTTCAGTTGCATCATATTGTAGGCAAATATGGATGTGTTATTATAGAAAGAACTGGCACAGATGTGTATGGATTTCTATTATCTCATGATATTCTATATCAGCATAGAGTAAGTTGAAAACAGCTTGTATAAAGAATGTGCTAACACGCTGTATAGATGAACGTCATTATTATAAAACAACTAATCCACAATGACATTAGTTCAACTAAAATAAGGTAAATTCTTACATCTTTTAGCATATTATTCTTATCGACATATATCCTCATAGGTTGTTTGTAAAAAGAGGCATGTCTATTAAATATTTACTACCTAATCCCGTCATAGACTATATATCTGCTCATAGATTGTATTTACCTTCGCCAGATTTATAAGCATACACATACATATACACATTTATATCTACAAAAAACGCTGTATTATATATTTTATTATTTTACTATTACTATAATCTACGTGTAGAGAGCCTCATTAGAAGCAATCACATCTTTTTTTTTTTTCTTTTGAATAAAGCATCCTGACCTCTCCTTTCGACTCTTGTCTTGTAAGTATGATTCTCTTTCAGGGACGTCAGATATCAGACTGCGTAGCACTATTAGTTGATCTTCAGGAACAGTTACCCATAGTTACGGTACTATGATGTTGATTATCTGGAATAGAATCCAGTTACTGACGCTAGTGTCTAGCTTACTGATCTCTCGGCTCAAAGAGATATGTTGGATAAAAAAAATCTGGGACATCATCATATCTTTTGCAACATGTAAAGCTAGTGCATCAGTACCATTGTAATATTCGCTTTAATGTACTTGTTTGTGTTCGTAGCACTGTTTCTGTAATGTCCAGATATCGTCAATTTGAATATGAATTAATTTCATTGGCTTGAGCGGCATTGAATTTATTATGTAAAAAAAAAAACCAACCTCTCATTGAAACAACAAAAAATGTTCATTTATCAAATGACGCTTACAAGATTTTGACCCATGTTTACGGTGTTCTTTTGGAAACAAAATTTGAGAGTATCACAGCCCTGAAAAACGGAACCTTCTAATGAAAGTCTGTGGTGTTTCTGGACACGCTGCAAGATCATTCACATGTATAATCATCCTGCGGAAGCTTCCGAAAATAAATCTGATAGTCGACTAAGACGTACTCTTGACCGGGGATATAGTTCCACCGTAGTAGGGATCATTCTTCATAACAACAAAAGTGGAAAAACCAATATTGTCAAACGAGTGATGAAGATATTAGAAGACTCTTATCATATTAAGACCTTATATAATATGCTTTTGAAGTATATTCATATTTTGGGTTTTAAGTATGAAAATGTGTCATTAGAAGAAATATCCTTCATGATTCACCTACAAACATGCTATACAGAGAACTCTATGTTAACCAGCGTTTGACGAATATTAACGACAAATTCAGTCCCAATCAACTTGAAGTATTTTTTGACGAGTCCTACTGCTATGTAGATCATTTTACGAGATGTACCTGGGCAGGACCACGAGGTGTTGTAAATGAAAGCGGAAGAAAAACAATGCTCGTAACATTTGCCGCCTTCATTGTCTTTAAAGAGGATCACGAGTGAAAAGCAGGAATCACCCAAGAAAGTGTGAATGTATGGCCTGTCCAAAGTGGCCAAAATCTATATATTGACTATCATGGACACTTGATTGCTGAGAAGTTCGAGCATTTGTTGTTCGATACTATCTGTCATGCAGTCCAACCCTATGGTTCTTGTATCATTCATATGGACGGCGCATCTTATCACAGATGTCGAACAAATCCAATACCGACTGCTGGATCAAATAAGAGTGAGATCATCGATTGGTTTTTGCAAAATAATCTTTTGGTGCCATCCAGTAATGAAATAGGTAAAGTGTTTAAAAAAAACACTTTTACAAGCTATAAAAGGTTTATAAATAAAGCCGCAATTCACATGCTACGGTGTTGCTACTCTTCATGGACATAAGGTACTTTTTCATGTTCTTGTAATAAGACAAAGTTAATAATAAAAAAGCGTTTTTTTTTTTTTTTTTTTTTTTTTTTTTTTTTTTTTTTTTTTTGGTTCGGAATAACCCGCAGTGATAATACTATCGATTAGCACTAATTTAGAAAAAATGTTATGTCCTCGTTGAAAAAAGCGGGGAGGAATTTCTAAAAACAACTCTATCACGAAATCACTCTAGTAACCACATTTCTCATCCCCAACTATTTACTAAACATCTCATTCATTATTCCCTATTTTCACTTCACATCAATTTTTTGTATTTAATATTCAATAAGCCTGACAGGTGTATTGTTAATGTTTCTTATTCGGCAACATTCTTTTTCCGCCATTCAAAGTTACATTTAATAATAGTATAGCTTCTTCTCCAGTTTGATTAGATCAACATCCATCAATAGGTACTCCTCCTCTATAATCACCGCTTTCACTTTCTTTTTACTTTAACCTTGCAAAAATAAAACTTTGTTAAACAATTTCGTTTAAATCCTCACTAAATGTCAATAAAGTTTTAAATTAGGGTACATTTATAAGTCGGATCTGATCCTTCTCAACTAGCAATTTACCACGCCTATTTTAAACCTTCTATGATTAAAAATATACTGGTTAATAGGAAGACATTTGCTTTCAAAGACTCGCACATAAATTAAATGGTCTGTATAACGAAATAAAGTTTTTTTTTATTCTACTTTTTAAACATAGGCGAAATTATGATGCAGGATTTTAAATAATTACCGTAACCAAGGAATTATAATAATGGGTTTAATTATTGAATAGTGAAAAAAAATAGGATAGCAATGATCTTTAATAGATAAAAGCATCAGCTAACCTAATGGTACAACCAGTTTTCCTCCTTTTAGTAAAGCTTTATGTTTCAATTTTCCGTAGTACATGCATCATTAAAATATACATGTATTTTTTTTTTTTTTTTTTTTTACTGTTACTAAGGCGCACTGATCGCCTTCTAGATCAAAGTTTTATTCGCTGAGTTAGAAGTTAATCGGCCGCAGCGGTAACTTAAAATAGAGATCCATAGGTACAACACGATGAGAATCTTTGAATTAGAAAACTGTAAAGAGAGCAATAGTAGATATAGATATACCAAGTATATCTGATATATGTATATTTTAAAAAGAAATTATTTTTCAATAGATTTACTTGCATTGCGCAAAAGAAGTATTTTCAGGTTCTATAAATGTCCGCCGCATATAATTTTTTTTTCAATCAATAACATAGCTTCCCTTATTATTATTTTTATATTACTTGCACCATTAAAATGACAATCAAAATCTCCACAACCTTTATTAATTACACAAAGCGCAGATTCGAGCTTATTGTCTGTTATCATACGATTTTTTATTTCTTGCTGGATGTCTGAGCCTTAAATGTTTAGAAATCAGAGTTTAAAAATTCGGGTGGGTGCGATAGTTGACGCGTGCGATTTCGGCCAATCTCGGTAGAATATTGCATCTGATGAAAAGTCCATGCAGAAAATGAGTTGCTGCATTTAACAACATGCGAGAATCTATTCCATTTTACTTTATTATTTTGAATGATGCGACACATGTTAATTATTAAGGGCCGTCATTAGCCAAATGACTGGATTTTCCTTTTTACTTGGTCATGCATAAGCCACGAATTTCTTGTTTGGTAATACCCAAGTATATTTTTTCATTAATATTAGTAAATCAAGCAGTATCACATCAAGGATCTTTTGTTATCAATTTTCAGGGACAATACTTCTCTGATGTCGTGTTACTGCCTAGGTTTCAGAGACCCTTTTCTCAGTGTCTTTACCTGAAACATCGAGAACAATAGGCATTTGCATTGATGCATTTGAGACTTCACTTCATGGAATTTGATTTTTCATCAAAGACAGGTCAGAGGATAGTTCTTCATCACCCTTGATAGGCCGTACCTAGGTTCGTTATATAGACATTGAGCAACAGTTTTGGCTGTCATTTTATTTTGGAAAATTATAGTTTGTGTTACTCCAGCATTTTTTTCTTTGGTAATAGAGAGTGCTCTTTGTACGATTTGTATCACTGTACCTATAAATTTTTTTTCTTCTTTTAATTCGGTTAAACGATTTAACTAGATTGTATTTAAAAAAGACTTTATAAGACTTTCTTTTCTTTCTTTTCTTCCTTTTTTAATCAATCGCTTAGTATGGGTGGCCGTCTATCAACTCATAATAACAAGAAAAGAGTATCCTCGAGATTTCAAACACCCAGCATTAAAAAGTCAGTTGTTAACCAATCAATACCACAGACCTCTTCATCAATAACTGTTGCACCTTCTATTTCAAGTCAATCCTCTGACGGTATTATTCGAAACGGCCGAAAATACCATAGTGAAATCTCGTCAACCTATTGGTTTCCAAATGATGATGAAGAAATAGATAGACTTGTTGGCGTAAAGTATTAACTGATCACACAATGTATTCTGTTCTAACGCTTTTTATAGCAACACTTTGCTCTTAAGGCCTTGTTTCAAGGGTAGATTGAATACGGGAAAAAAAACCTCAACAGAAGGACTAGAAGCTAATCTCTGATTCATTAGAAACATTCCACAAGAAGCTTTAGACGAGGTTCCTTTTGAGAATGGGGCTAAAATCTTGGATTTAGGGTGTGGACCTGGTACTTGGATCATGGTATAAAAGAAATATACTCTTTACTTTATGAAATGGCGGAACTGAAAATACCATAATATAGGATGTTGCTACGGAGTTTCCTTCGTCAGAATTCATTGGTCTAGACATGTCAGATATATTCCCCAATAATATTCGACCCGCCAATGTCGATTTCATAGTAGGCAATGTGCTGGAAGGATTAGACTTTGAAGATAATACATTTGATGTGGTGAATATCTGTTTGTTCATATTAGCCTTTAAATCAGACCAATGGGTTCCTGTCTTGAAAGAAATTAAGCGTGTTTTGAAGCCCGGAGGATTCATATTATCAAAAGAAGCTGGCATGCTTGTGAGTAGGGAAATCATCTTATAAAACATGTGATATTCACTGGTTATTATAGGAAATCGGAAATGACTTTGTAAAATGGGCTGGAAAAGTTTGTAAGTATTCAATGACAAAAAAACGCTACTTATTGTACTAATATCATATATAGTCAAAGACACAATGGTCAAACGTGGCCAAGAGCCTTATATAATCGATAAAATGGTTGAGCATATGGAAGAAGCTGGGTTTGACATTGTGCACAAAATAAAAAAGGAAATTTATCCAGGTAAGAATAACATCTGTTTTATATAACTCTTGGCTAAATATCTAGTATAGGAAAACCTGATCAACTGAGCCGAGAGTTCTTGTCGGATCTTCATTCTATCTTCAAGACCGCCCAACCATTCTTAAGTGAACAGCTTGAGATTTCAGATGATAAATACCCTGCTTTTTTGGAGCAGTTTGTTAATGAATTACAACAAGATCCTCCAAGTCAATGGTCAATGGCATCTACTATGGGAAGAAAGCCATTTTAACATATTATATCCCACTCTTTATTACATCGGAAACATTTTAGACTATCTTTTATAGCATCTCTCAATCTTAATAGCTTTTTATTTAGAACTTCATAAACCTGTCATCAACCACTCCCTATCATTTTGTATCAGATACATGTTGAAGTATTTACTACACATTACCTTATCATATCTGAATTAGACATGAATACTGCCATTAATCCCACACCAGCGCCAATAGTCACTAGTGTATATAATGCTGCATTTCTTTTGTCCAATTGTAACAGTTTATCCAATACAGAGCTTGATTGTTGTACCGATGATGTTTTGGCAGAAGATACCAACTCAATAGGTTGGCGCTCTTGTTTGTCTTTCAATATTGGTATTACTTGCTTTTCAATGGTATCATTTAGTTGTTCTAGTGTTTCAATTGGTATCCACTCATGTTCAAACCGGTTGATAGCAGATACTTTATCTAATGCTACACCGCTTTCACATTGCACCTGATAAACAGAATATTTTGATTCAATTTGGCACGCTCTTTGACACAATCCTTCTACATCCAAATCTTTAGGAAGCTTTGTCAAGAAGCTGTGAATAGTACTCGTCTCACAGGGCAGAGCCAGTACTTGATCACGTCTAGAAAGAACTACAGCCGCACTAAAGTATACCACCATGAATGGATTTGAGCAGAGAAAAAAGTCAAACAGACGCGCAATCTTTTCGAGATCTTCCAGATCATGACTACACCAAGTAATGACCCAAGAAAGACAGTAATAAGGCAATACACCAGCTCTATTAAAGGAATATTTTAGCTTTTTTTTTTCAAAATGATCTTGACCTTTCACGTACTCTGTTATGAAATCATATACTTCGACATCTTCTAATCGTATTAATGTATCTAATATGGTTAACTGTCGCAATACAGGTTCCATAGTCGTATACATCTCATCTGTGTGGGATATAAAAGGTTAAGGATAGTATAGTTCATCTGGATGCGTTAATGTAGACTCCGATTGCGAAGAGAGAAAAAAAAAAGGATATCTTAGATAGAATAAAGCCACTGATTCCATCAGCTTGCAAGCATACTTTTCACCAAAAAGCAAAATAAAGACAGAGCATATATCATGGAATCCCTATATGATATGTCAATATGGTTTAATCCTTCCCCTAAATGTTTTCATTGACTCTTACCTGATAGTAATGTAATGAAGGATAAGATCTTAATACATGAGTTATCACTCTATCTAATTGTCCTTCGAGTTTCTTCTTGTCCTTTTCATCAATATCTGCTATTCGTTAGTATACACTTTTGGCCAAACATGAACTATATCATCGTTTTACTTTTAGGAAACGAGTTGAAAGATCGAATAACATCCAGCTTGACTTGCTCTTCGTCTTTATGAGGTACTATGATAATATGGCAGGATTAGATTGGTATAATACAGACTTATTTTTAGGTATACCTTCAAGTGAACCTTCTGTCACTTTCACTAGATCGAGATCTGAGCAATGTAACAAAAAAGGCCTTTTAATGTGTTGGCATGAGTAAATTGATGAAGCATCTAGTATAAATCTAACATGTTTACCAAACCCTTCTTCTCATGGCATCGTTCAAAAACCCAGTTTCTCGACCTATTTCTCGAAGCAAAGCATAATTCTCAGTATTTAATGCTTGGTTGATCTTGAAGGTATCTTTGAATTCCTCATTATCTTGAGCTGATTGCTCTTTGTAGTTTTGTCTCTCGCGTCGCTTGACTTGCTTTCGCTGCTTACGCTGTTTTTTCTTCATTATTTCGGGAAACAAAAAAAGGTAGTAGGATAATCAAACGTGTTTCGTCGGGCCATGTTCCTGGGTCGGTGATCCTATTTCGGACTATCGTAGAATATAAGACCATGTTACTTGTCATTGAACAATTGATTGATATAAGCGTGGCAAGAATCAAGTATATAATTGGCTTTGCGGCTAGATATCTAGATTGGTTGATCAGATTCAAAAGAATGCAAAAAACACAACGACACACAGTGATCATGATTATAATTGGTTGTCGGTATTTAAACATTGTGCGCTGCTGCTGCTCCTACTGCTGCTAGCGCTCTGTGGTTGATGTTCATAAACTCATACACAAGACATGATCTCACATTTCGAGATAAAAGGTAATTGATACAAAATAGAATATTTTAACAAAGCTTATGCAAGAACCGATGGTATATTAAACTGTGCAAAGGCCATCTACTATTTTGTTTGTGTGTCTATTCATTATAGATCAAAGATGATTTTCTGGAATTTCCTTAAATGAAGCTATAGCGTGGATGCTTCATATACAATAAAGTCCATATAAAATATGACACTAAACCATCCATTATATAAAACGTGTATTATTAATAGCAACCTCTCTGGAACACTGTCTTCGTGCTTCATAAAGCAATCTGATTTTTGAAAATTTTAGCCAATGAGTTAATACCTTATGACTTTTCTGAAATCGGCCTCATTTTAATATTCTACATGGTTTGACCGATCCTAGCTTAATGTCGCATTTGATTATTGCTGCCTGTCCGACATGAAAAAACTGTATCTACTAAAGTATTATTTAATTGAATTACAAATGATTCTATTGCATTTTAGATGTGCCTTGTGGATTACAAGCATTCTAAGCATTCTCGATTTAGTCATCATGTTCGTGAAATCCAGAAAATAAGACTATATCGAAAATACCCGCGATCGAGAATATGACCAAATCAAGCATGACTAAATCGAGAATTGACTGTAATCATCCAACCGTCGGTTGCTGAGTGGTGTGACAAACCGTATGTTTATCTCGGATATTACGGACATTACGGACATTACGGGCATTACGGACAGTACGAGCATTACGGGTATTATGGGTATTATAGTTATTATTGGGTACTCTGCTTGCTGCGTTTTTGTCTATCCACTAAACTGTCAAGAATACTCATAGAGAGCATTTTTAAAAAAAGAAATATTTCATTATCCAATCATATTGTCATGTATCCCAACTTTTTTGAATGGATACTTGTCAAACAGGTGATACAAACACCTTGCATTTATATGCTGTACTGCAACTATTATGTTTACCAAGAAAACCTGTTTGAGCTTGCGATATCCAATAGTCTGAAAGGCTTGGTATGCTATCCTGGTAGTATTTGAATGTTTTTTTCTCAAAAAATGCACTTCTTGTCTTGACATTAAGAGTCAAGTAACTAAGTAGTATAATATAGGTGCTGAGAATATTTTTTTTGGTAGATAGGACTCAAATTCATACTATTCATCTCTCAAAAGGAATATATGCCTAATTTTTTCTAAACAGGTTCCATTTGAGTATTCTTTAAGCTTTATAGGTATAATAGTTCATTCTGGGAGGATGGATTATTAATCAGATGTGAATCTGTTAGGATATTAAATCTAGTTAATATGAAATACTTATTTTACAGTCAATCACTAAAGCACAGTATCGTTGTAGTATTTCAACTATATGATATATTTAATAGGCTCAGTGCTTCAATGTGAGCTTACACTGGCTCATCAAATGTGATAGTAAAGCATGAATCGCTCAAAAAGTGCAAAAACATGAAATATGACCAATTTCAGAAAAATATCCCTTAGGACTGAAATCTTTGAAACTTTTTTTTTTTTTTTTTGATGCAGCGCAAAGTCAGTATTTTCAAAGTGTAATACTTTAATATCAATGACTGTACTTACACAGTGCCAGACAAATGTATTTGTCTTATATTTAATCAACAAGAAATACTCTTTTGGTCGTACTTTTGAAATAGACCAGCGTTGAAACCATAGTCATTAATCAAAAGGAACTCAACAAGTATATTGAAATATATACTACAATTTAAATTAATCGATGTGCCATTTGTTGCATCGCAACTCGTGCTAATACTTGCTATACTTCTCGGCAACTGTTTATCATAAAAATCAAAAGCACATTTCCATGTTCGCCCGAGAAATTTTTTTTTTTGTCAATAACCAGCAGTCAATTAACATCGAAAGGATCCAGTAACGGGCTGGATTAGAAAAATAACTAATAAAGAAACTTTGTTTCTCGCATTTACAAGTGTGCTCTGGTATTTTTTTTTTTCTGCATTTTTTTTTATACAAGAAACATGATTGGTTATTATAAAGTAATGTAGGGCAAATAAGAGTAATTATATCGTCATAAATGCAACAGGCAAAAATGCAACCTACTTTACCAATTATATCTTTACATTCATTAGCCCCGTTTCAAGGAAACAAGTATCACAACAACGTCAGTAATTCTAATTGTGTCCCGGGGTTTAAATATTCATTACTGTGTATCGAAATTTTTTTTTCTACTGCAGAAATATTTCTGCATTTACTTTAACCCGGCTTTTGAATAACGAAAAGGTAAACAGAACTCTGTCGTTGTTAGTGAAACAGGCACGCCATTATTTTGTGCAGCGAGTTGTACAAATGTAATTCTTTGCTTTCTTTTTTTTTTAAAAAAAAGGTGGGGTTTTGAAAGTAATTGCCTTGATTTTTGGAATTTTTATATTAATAGCTGGAATTTCCTGTATGATAATATTCGAAACAGCATATATACACTTGTCCTACCATAATATATGTGTATTAATTAAAAACTATAGTTTCACCTTGCCGTCCGCAGTCCTAAAAGAAATGATAAAGCTAAAAATTTCGCCCTGAAGTCAACCCCTTCCAATTTTCTTCAAAATTCCAGGCAAATTCATTGGTATTCGGTAATTAAACAATGTTGGTTGTTCTGCAACTGACTAATTAAACCAATATCTTCATCTCTTGTTACTTTAAAACAATATTTTGATAATAGAACGGTTTGGGTAGAAACCGAGTCTTTTAATATGATCTGTAGATAATTAAATTGTGCACCGAATAATTTACAGCGCATTTTGTATTTCTAAATGAAAAGGCAGGTTACCTTTGTCTTGCATTTAGTTCTTTGATTCTTTTTTCTAGAAATCCAGTTTTTATACGAGAGAAAATACAAAAAAAAAAAAAAAAAAAAAAAAAAAAAAATGTGTATAAACTAATATAAAAAAACAAGCTTTCTTTATGTATATTGTTCTGAAAACTAGTTTATACATCAGTATCAATGGCCAACATTTTGAAAAATGGAACCCAGCGTTGTCCAACTCTCCATAATTTTGAAACTCCTGATAAAAATCTCGCGTGAGATAAAAAAATATGCAGCTACCCAAGTAGTTTTTTTTATTATTACTCAGAGCCAATTCATTCATTTCAACCATGAATGCGACATTCATGTCTCGATGCTATAAGCCATTGATCCAGCAGCGCTTTTTTGCTAGTGCTCAAAAGCCTAAGACACCCTTTGAAGTATTATCATTAACAGAAAAGGCCAGTACTGCAGAAATCAAGCAGAAATACAAAGAGCTCGCCAAGACCCTGCACCCTGACAAGTCTACAGGTAATCTGGCACAGTTTCAAGAACTCGTGCAAGCCTATGAACTGCTGATTGACCCGCATAAACGCACCTATTATCTTAAAAGTGGATATGGATGGGGAGCCAACCAAGGTCGAGATGTTTCCAGATATCCACCCCCGGGTCATCGCCCTGCATCCTATACAAATGCTCCTTGGGCAGAAAACTATACAAGCAACACTACATTCATGTCTATATTGGCTGGTATTGTTGTGGCTATCGGCGCAGTCAATTTGGCTTACTTCCAGTCTTCGGGTACTATGCTAAGCGCAGCAAATCAACATCATTTAAAGACAAGTGATGATTTGAAGCGCGCTCGAACGGAAGCCCAATTGTTTGGTAATGATAGAGGTATTAATAGAGTAATAGAAAATCGGATGAAACAATTCAGGAACGAAGAAGACAAAGAAGATTAAGTTATAATAAAGAATATACTGATGTGCGCCGAATAGGTCAGCGACAAGGGGAGTTCCAGGACTCCAATTTTCTAAGATACACAAAATTTGCCATGAGGATTTCATTCTTGATTGGCTTCTTTCCGAGGCAGCCCCACTATGTATGGTAATTAACGTACATAACGATTGGTTCTTTTGTTTGCCACATGGAAGAACAAGCTAGTCTATCGTTCTAGATGTTGTATTAATAGCAGACGTCATGAATAAGGCTGAAATAATTAGACATGTTTCGTGCTACTACACGCTATTCAGAACAATGGTTAAGCTAGAAAGGGAGCCAAAAGAGTAAACTTGCTTTAAAAGGTGAAAGCACGAGCATCGCTATTTTGTTTTTTGTGCTCCTTTGATTCTCAGCGTTTTTACCAAAATCATTCACATGGAAAGCTATAGATCATCATCGCGATTTACATTAGTTCTCCTCTAAACGTTTTCTTATCGTACTATATCAATAAAGCTTTATTGTTAAACATATAATAAAAATCAGACAAAAAGATATCTTTTTCGCGTGTATAATATATGAAAGAAAAAAAGGGCACGCCCTCTTAGGCTTCCGTGTCAATCAAAAGAAAAAAAAAAGAAGAGAGAAAAGACTAGATCTATATATAACAAAAAAAAGGGTACAGAGCATAAGAATGTAAGATATTTGGCCTAGGGTATCGTAAAAGAGACATAAGAAGAAGAGGATTATTATTATTATTATTATTTTTCATTTGGCTTAACGCCAGCCATAAAACGGATCTATTTATTGATGAGTAAAGAAATTCAAGTCAGATATAGATAAACTTACTAGTATCTGACGAGCCTTGGTCTGGTGTGATGATTGCATTAATAAGATCCAGTGTCGCGTCGTAAGGCTGAGAAGCAGGAGAAGGAGTATTGATCATCGAATTACGATCGCCAATAGGTGTTCTTACAACAGGGATAGAACTATTCAACGGTTGATCAAAAGGTTCAAAGGCGTTATAATACATTTGTTCGACAAAAGGTGATGAATCAATACCAAACTGACTGGGAACAACCAGACTATCAGTTGTTTGATTGAAGTTATTGAGGTCGGCCATAGTAAGGCTATTATGTCTTGATACTTCAGGTGAGATGATATCTTGTTGTTGATGATGCATGGACTGATGACTATTGTATCGGTGATGCTGATGATGATGATTAAAAGGCTGTTGGTACTGATCGTAATGAGAAACCGTAGCCGGGTAAATAGTTTGTGTTGGGGTATTGAAGTAAGTGTAGCTTGGAGTGGAAGTAAGAGATGGAGGGGCTTGCTGGTATGTCTCGGTTGTGACATTTCTCTTTCTTCTTTTACTGTTGGAAGCAGAAGAACTTGCGTCCGCAACAATAGATGATGAAGACTGAATAGTTGAATGTGAATCGCTTCTTTCTCTCTTTTGGGGTAGCTGCTTTGAAGGTATAGGTTCTAGTTCGTTCATTGATCTCTTCTTGCTGGGCTTAGTTTCAACAATAGATGCTTGTGATGATTCACCTATAGATTTTGTAGGTGATAAAGGAAGCTCTTCGGATTCGAGCTTTCGTGATTGAGATTTCAGTTTACTAGGACGTTTTCTTAATGTCATAGCCATTGTCGATTTGCTGGGTTCCTCGTTTATAGATGACTTGGCAGGTTCCTCATGTATGGTTGTCTTGGTTGATTCCTCGTTTAGAGTTGTCTTGGTGGATGTTTCGTTCAAAAGTGGTTTCTTGGGTTTGTCTTGCTCTAAGCGTCTCTTCATACGCTTTTTCGATAGTGAGGCTTGTCTCATTAGCTGTTCATTCTCTTTACGAAGCGCCTGTAATTGTCCCTGGAAATCTGACTCTCTTTCATTCGCATTCGATACTATAAAAGAGTTTTAAAAAACGGTACAAGAATCAAGGCTGGCGTGCCTTACCAAACTCGAGCGATTTCGCTACAATCATGCTTTTACTTGGCCTACGGATTTGCTGTAGTGCAGGCAGGACATGAGCCAACTCTTGAAACTTGGAGTTGAGACCTTCTCTTCTTTGCCTTTCAAGGGCATTGTGAGCAGTCCTTTTTTCGATGTATGCAATGTCATCTCTAGTCATATTATTAGAGATCTAATATAGGTGCATAAAACATGGGTTATCTACCTTTCATTAGCAAATGCTATGTTGGAAGTGAATGAAATACCGTAGGGGTAGTTGGATGAAACTGTTGTGGCAGGCATTGTTGTTGATTTACTATGGTTCTTATTTAATGGTTTTTCATGTACTTTTGAAGTTTGTTCCGTTGCCATGAATACCAAAGGAAGATATCTAAAAAGATCTAATTCGCTGGCGTGAAAAAGATTGAGTAAAGGGGAAGAAAGAGATAATAAAAAAAAGGGATAAGTGTATTTATACCATTACTAAAAACAATAAAGTTTCCCTTACTATTGTATGTCTTTTACATTAGGCAATTCACAGATCTTGATTCAACCAATTGTTTTTATCACGTAAACCCAAGTCTTATTAGGAAGCGCAACCATAAGTAATATATCGATTTAGTCAAACTTAATTTTTCTTTGGAAATCGCCATGTACAGTGACAAGACATGATCTACGTTGTATCTTGTGGACCTATTATAGTATATCTTTTTCTATTGAATTTCGGGTGATTTCGCTATCTGACCTATTGTTTACTTTAATCCCTTCTAACTATCATCATGCTAGAAAACGTGCACACATATCTCATTGTCTAGTATTACATAATTAACCAGGGTAACATTTGGAATATATTCTGTGTGCACATTACTGCATGAAATAATGAAATTTCATCAAATAAATAATGAAATGTTTCAATTGAATAGGTCGTCTTCCAGTTTCCAACTCCCGCTTACCTGTCATATTAGTAACTTGGATGAATTTCCCTCAAGGTCACACCTGTGTAGCAAGCATGGCCCAATTAAGAAGACAAAAAGAATTAAATATACAGGTTATCCTTCTGTAAGGCTGTGCAGTTCTAGAGCTAATTATTTTCGTGTAAAGTATTTACAGAATCTTCATTACCAACAGCCTTACTAGATGCTATATACAACTGAATAATGTACTTTCAAATGCTCCAATAAGGCAATAAAAGGGAGGGCTCAGATAATCCAACTAAGCTCGATCGATCTTTTCGTACAACGCACATTTCTTCAAAAGTCTATTAATTCTAGCAGATCGTTTTTTACTAGACTTTATCCTATCATTACGCGTCTTTTTCCTACATTGGAATTCGTAGTTCCATCGAGTTACCGTTCATTTACACATTACACGTAATTGAATGATCTACTGATTGCTTAAATTGATAGTACAATAACAAGGAACTATATGCAGTCATCTGAACCACGCATGTTCATTTACATATCGCACAAATCATATTCCACCATAGCATCTATTCTTTGGGGGAATCAATACAGCGGGATTAAATATCGAATATAGACTGAACCCCAACACATAGTAAATGACAATTAGGCCAGAATTCGAATCTCAGATCTGGCATATCTCAATACGAATCATATAATAATGATGCGATAGACTTTCTGTCTAGAATGCCTCGAAATAGCAAACTGTCAGTGCTGCAATTAATAACAGAATACTACATATACTGTGTCTAGATCTCCTAGAATTTTAATGTGACCCATGATGCCTGCTATTCGGGATTATGCATGCAGTATGATAGATCATTATAGAAATATGGCGGAAACTCTCTTGTGTTAAGTGCGCTATGATGGAGTAAACATAATGACCATGTGGTTCTTTTCTATATACCGCAATAGAGCCTACACTTTTGGTAAAACTTGACAGCCAGCAAGCATGAATGAAAAAAGAATATTCTGTTGAACATATATTAAATTAAGTGACAGCTGCTACAATAAAGCGTTTTTCCTGGTCAAATGACTTCGATCCCTACGACTAGTCCTATGACATGCAATGCACTAGGTAACCCCGCACAGTCCTTACCATACAATGCTTTCTGATAAATAATCGCGTGGACACCTCTTAAGGAATGAAGTCTTTGCGGGGAATAGCGCTTTACTTGTAGATAGTACATGTAACACGCTGTAACGTTCACCAATAATGATTCAACGAGTGTACTCGAAACATCGGATCATTGGAAGGGATATAGTACGTCCAAGCACAAACATCATACACCAATCATTCTGATGATGCTGACGTCGAATTCCCTCGTTTTTTTTCTTATCGTCTATTCTGTTAGACGTAACAATCTTTCATTAAACTTAAAGTCTAAATCTATATATGCTTGCGCCTCATCATGATGTTTTCCGATTATATTATGATTTTCGTCAGTATGGGCCGATAATATTACGGATCTCTCTAAATAAGGTGGTAACTCATTATGTATCACGCACGAGACACTTTTAATCTTACGTTGCGAATACATGATGCACTGATGTAGACCTGTTTGGTTCTGTAACATATCAATAAACGTATTGGTTCGTTCATTGATCTACATGCGTCGACTTCATTGGTCCCCGGAGATTAAATATGAGGTCCCCACTATGGGAAAAAAAAAGTGAAATAAAGTGAATTCATGGCAAAATCAAGTGAATTTCAAGTGAATTAGTGCTTTCACCTGAATTTAAAGTGAAATAAAGTGAATTTCATGGCAACTTGGAAACCAGGTTAATGCACCTTAACTTTTATTTCCATTATTTTTCCATGAATTTCCATGTTTCCCAATTGGAGTGAATATGGAGCTAGTTCGAGTAAATTGTATGTTAAACTAAACAGTGAAGCAGAGCTCTGGTTTCAACGAATATAAGACAGCATTGATAGTATAGAATAAATTTATATATGTACTTGGTTTAATAAGGTCTCCAAGCAACATATGTTTTGTCTTTATTTAATAAAGAAGGTATAAGTATAGCATATCCTATTATGTCCTTGGCTTTGATTATTTTCCATAGGAGCCTTTCTTCATAGGGTTGCGTATAATAGCAGCATGTTTGACCATCAAACACTAAAGTCGTTTGATGTTGTAATAAGGCAAGTATTTGATCTTTCCATCTAATAAACTGCTTTACTTGGCCTATATTATATTGTAAGGACATAGTATCATCTGATATGTATGCAACTATCTTTTGGTTTTGTTTTCTTGAAGAAATATCAACGGTTTGGCCATTCCTCGTTTTACCGTAAGTATTAGAAGTAGAAACAGAGTACTCCTCTTCTGTTGAACTGGAACCATTATGATCGGCTAGATATTGCTGGATTAGATGCTTAATATCACACGTTGGAAATAATTGGTTGATTAAGTCAGCAGAAGAAGGTTTAAATACCATATCTTCATCAACACTATGGCTTTCAATTCCAATCTGCCAGTTTTTATACGCTTTTGTGTAGTGATCCATTAGAACAGTGACAGAGTTTTTTTGAGGATTTTGTTTAGACTTGATATGTCTTTTTACATCTTGAATACTTCTTTCAAGAGTTCGGGCGCTTATCAATCTAAGTGGACCAAGCTGAAAAATAATATAGGACAAATGTTTTAGATAATGCTGGTTAATGGTAAATGTATCTTTTCCCATCTTCTGCAGTAAGAACGCATGCCATCTTTTTACTAATCTAGAATGAAAAGACGATATAAATTATCGAAAACTTAGCATAGCTGCACGTAGTAGTCTCTCAAAAAAAAAACTTACTCATCAATCCGTAACAGATCACTTGGATATATGTTGAATTTTTGGGTCAAAGTGCAGACCATGGATATTGATTTCAAAGCATTGCACGCATCATCAACAGCTTCCAGTACAGGAGAAGCTACCTTTCTCTTCTTTTTTCTATTTCTTTCGGTTTGGTAAATATCAGCATGTTGTTTTCGTAACGCCTCCACTACCAAAGTGGGTACTATGTACATTAAAAAATCAATCCAGTCAACGCTACGAGATTGGCCTGATTTGGAAGAAATATCTAAGTGAAGAAAAAAGCAAGGATATTAATTCATTGGAATAATTAGCATTAAGTTTCTTGAGTTAATCTCTAATACCTATAAATTGACCATCAATGGCTCCATTTGGAAGCATTCGTTGTATTTGAACCATTGCTCTGCCAATTTCTTCTCTATAGGCGTTCCGAAGGAACAAAGGGTTATAGTATCCGAATCTCTGAGAGTCATCCTTCATCATGGACCATATGTGCTTGGCTATATTCATTCCCCATAAGTGCATCTCATCTAATCCAAAAAATGAACATCCATGAAAGCTTTTTAATAATGCAAATGGCAATTTCCCTTTGAGTGAAGTAGCCTAGATAGTTAATCAAATCATACTGCATTAGACACTGATACAGTTACTATTGTTTAATTTATTAAGCTTCTTACCAAGTCACCGTTTTGATAATCCTCAGAAGTCCTTAATGGGTATTCAATGGGCTCTTGTGCTTCATTTGTTCCAGGAAAAACTATAGTCCTTTTTGATTTGGAATAAATGCCTTTGATCTTGCAAATGCGGCATCCATGGTAAGAATTATGGCCAGCATGTAAACATAGCTCTGATAGTCCAGGAATATCACCAATTATGTTTAATAAGTGGGCCTTTATACGGATGGAAGAGGTTCCTGTTTCGACAATAATGCCTTCTGTTTCCAAAACGAGAAGCTCCTGGATGGTAGGATAAAGGAAACTAAAGATATCATAGGGTTTTCTCGGACCAGGTATGACGGCAACGATCAGTCTGTTTTCTGGATCAAATCTATAATAGAGCATTTAATTTATCCATTAAAGTTTCAGCGCCAAGTTATTTTGTTTTGTACCTTTGTTCTGGTGGTATATCATTAATAGTAAACATGATAATTGCCATACTATTATCACCTGTGTCAAAAGGATGGAATCCATCGTAATGGAACGAGAGCGAGAGGTTATAGTCTTCTTCGGCGTCACTATTTCTACTTTTAAAAGCGAATCCATCCAATATATCTCTCTCGCAGCCATCAAGCTCATCGGTTGAACTATACACAGAGCTACGCGTAGCTTTATATTTCAACTTCTTCCTATTCTTTTCAGACAGCATAAAATAGGCCAACTGCTTACTAAGTGATAGTTGGTAATGCTTGGCTTTAGCTTCCATGATAGTTGATGTGGACGATGTCTCTTCATAACGATGTCTCTTGCAACTTAACCTAGGGCAAGCAGTTTGACTGTCACCAGGGTAATACATGTAGCACCCTTCAGGACACATGTCATATTTATCAGCTTGAAGTTGGATTATATGATTATTATTAATGCTTTCGCATTTATACGGGCTGATGAATTTTAGATGTTCTATAAAAGAAAATAAGAATAGCAGTGAGCACACTGGTAGTAGTAAAGCAGCAAGATGGAAATAATAACTATACCACTATTCATCTCAATTAAGTACTCATTGAAGAAGTTGAATATTTTTTCGGTCGTACTTTTTGATACATTGTTTTCTTTTAAGAGATACTTCAGTTCTAGACTTTTCCTCTCTGGAGGACTTAAAATATCCATGTACTGTTTACCATCGTCCTTGATTTTAAGCTGAATAGGATGGGTAATAGTATCTTTGAATTTGCTTAATCTAGAGTATATTTCTTCCACTGTGGTTTTTTTTATTGCGTCTTCTTCTATAGCGCCAACTGTTCGCCAACCTTCTTGTATTACCTTAGTTTTTTCTGAATTTTCTTCTTCATTCGCTATAGAGTCGCATTCATCCAAGCTGTTCATATCTACAGAGTTACTGAAATCACAGTGGCTTGTTCGTAAAATATCAGCAGGATTGTTATTTACAATATCAGTGCTTGATTGATGTTGCGTTTCATGGTTTAAAAGATCATCTGATACATAAGGGTTACTGGCGAAATGACCTTGCTGAGATAGTGTAAGTTTCTGCTTTACTTGACTATATATATTGAAAGCACGTCGCATTCTGCAATTGATAATATGCCTTCTTATTTCTTTTTTAGTAAAGTACTGTTGACACACTGGGCAGTTTTCACCAGGCATTATTCTTGTTGAAATAGGCGAAAGAGTAAAATAAAGGTAAAAGCGTTGGGACTCTGCACGTATTATATGCACAGTTTTAGAGATGCGGTAAAAATTGAATAAAAAGCGAATAAATGAATTAAAACCGTTTTATGAGGTTTTATTGATCTAAAGTAAGTTTAGCTATCCTATCTAGCACGTATGTCTTGTATTTAGATTTCAAAGAAAATAGTCTCTTGGTAACAATCAAAGGTCTTTTTTAATATATGTTCACTCTGCATTAATTGTCCTTTCAGCGGTGATCCAAACTTCCCTCTTTAGATGGATGGTTAGATGAAACCCATTCCTTAATATATATATGCAGAGTGCCATATGTGCGTTTCACCACAAGAGAGATATCAATATTCGAGCAAGGTTTGTTTATTACGCATAATTACGTTACATTAGCTCTAATAGGTTCTGATTTTTTGTATATGATACCTAGCACTTCCTGGTAAGATTCTCCCGACACAGGCTATACCTATTAAGTTAAAGCCATTTTTAACTGCAGGGCTTATGATATAAAGATGGTTCCACTACATGCATTTCTTTTGCACTCATTTCTTTCCATAAATTTTATAAAATCATTAGAATCATGCCAGCTAACAGAAGACAAATTAGACAGACCAGCCAATCCAGTCAATCCAGCAGCAGAGAAAACGACAGAGATCTTAACAGTCAAATAAATCTACCTCCACCTTGGATGGAAGATTTTAAACAAGATCTCGTAAACTATTTCGATGAAAAGCTTCAACCCTCTTTAAACATAGGAAGCTCAAAAACTATCCCAGTGCCAAAGAAGCAAAGGAGAGTAAATTCTAAAGTCTATATCCAATGCTTTTTAAAAGAACACCTAAAGGAGCCAGTGCCTAATGATGAAGATATCAGCAGCCTGATGGGAATACTTGATCAAGAAGCTTTCTCTTCAGTACTAACTTTTGCGCAGCAGAACCCAGAAGCTGCATGTAAAAGCTGGAGGCTGCTTTCTTCTCTTAATAAGCTCTCCATGATACAGTCGGCACTACAACAGTCGATAGCATCAGATGAACGGCTTGCTATCATCAACAAGTGTGTAAGATTTTGGCCTTGCGAGTTTCTTGTGCAAGAAAAATGGACTAACAGAAGCAAATATAACAGGAAGAAAGTGTAAGTGTACATTCTATAACTATTGCATATTGAATCAAAAGGAGAGAAAAATGAACACCCATTTGTAGGCTTCAAGCGGAAGGTGCGCAGTTAAGAAATGCAAGAAATCAAGGACTGCAGTAATATATCAGTAAATATAATTAGCTTAATATTATATACCCATTTTGTATCGTTTATCTTATTGAATAAAGAGTCATCATTACACATATGTTGTTTCATTATCTATACATGGTTAATACATGCAAAAAAGGTTGAAATATAAGTGGTTGAAATCATAGGAAGGTTAACATGCTTTTCGAGTGAATTGCAAGTGAATTGCAAGTTAACATGTTTTTCGAGTGAATTGCAAGTGAATTGCAAGTTAACATGTTTTTCGAGTGAATTGCAAGTGAATTGCAAGTTAACATGTTTTTCGAGTGAATTGCAAGTGAATTGCGAGTTAACATGTTTTTCGAGTTAATTTAAGGTGAATTTCGGGTTAACCTGATTTTCAAGTGAATTGCAGGTGAATTGCAAGTTAACTTGAATTCACTCGAAACGGCAACGATTCTCCTGCAAACCGAGTTAACTTGAAATTCACTCGAAATTCACTCGAATTTTTCCCATAGTGCCCTGGTTAGCCCTCGAGGAAAATCTGAACAACAAAAAAAGTTGTATCTGGCTCAGCAAACAAACAAGTTATTAATTTAACTCTCGGTCAATATGTCAAACAAAAACTGTTCTTTTGATTGAATTAAAGTATATAATTATATATTGGCTGTAAAAAAAGTCACAGTATTTCAAAAATATTGCATTTTTGCTTTCTAGATTGAAATTTTTCTTTTCTTTAGCTTATCTGGCGTGCGTCATTCAAAAGCGAACCACATTCCCAATCACTTACTTTAGAAACCCATGATGCAAATATACATGTGTCGTATTCTACGTTTATAGTTGTAGTTTTTAAGTTTGGAATTTTAGGTACTGGGCACCAAAAATTGAAGAAACGAAGAAACGCTCTCTATTGGCTGGTGGTGATAGTAGTAGGGTGATCATCATAATATTCTTAGTAAAAAATCTTAAATTAGTAAAAAAAACGCGCTAGATAAGCAACTTGGAATCTAAGAAGTAGGTATAACAGGTAGTGCTCTGTCAGACGTACCAAAATCCATAAATGCAGATCCCTCAGCGCGGGCGCTATGTAACTCCAATCTTACAGCATTTCTCTCATCTGAGTCACAATTCTTTTTAGTTTTGTTAAAATTTATTTTATTCGAAAGAGAATCTGATCCTCTTTGACTTTAAAATGCTCAGAGCACAGATATATTACAATTTTCGTTTATGAACCTGATTCCAGTTTTAAGGCTTCAGTTTTCTATGCCTGGACCAAAGGAAAAAAAAAAAAAAAAAAAAAAAAAAAAAAAAAAGGGCTTGAGGTACGCACTAATCAAGTAATGAGATTGCTACAGATCTCGATCAAATGTCGCATAAGGTCAGCTCTCCCTTCTCAGATTGAGCTGCGTTACCTAGTTTATACCTTTTTTTTTTTTTTTATCTCTACACATTATATTTTTAATTGCATTTGTCAATTTACAATTTTCATTCGCTCAATGGTCGACTCTTTCCTTGCACCAAATAAACTATTATAATTTTAATATATGCAGAGCTGATAAACGGATTTCTTATTGATGAATCAATCGGAATATAGTCAAAGTATTATGCCATACTTCATGAATTGCATATGCAATAATATTGGCATATTAACCATATGTGCACCATCACCATGAGATTCTGTACAGCTCCTGTTAGAAGCATCTACACGATCAATATGCTTAGAGGTATTAGCGGCATTTTTACCATTTCCTTCCATGCTTACAGTTTATAAATATATAGCATGAAACTATTGAACAAATCCTAATCTAGCCTCACCTCCTGCATCTAACAGTAATGATCCATTCATGGTCATCAACTATTGGTATTTACATTGAATCGAGCTTGTCTTGTATCAGAATAGGCCCAATGTTTTCGAACAAATAAATGAAAAGTTTTTAGATTAACAGAGCCATTAGGTGTTATTCTTGGCTGCCTACATCTCAAATAAGTAGCCCAGAAGTTTATTCTACGTATTATGAGACTTGAAACAACGAAAGAGAGAAGACTTTTTATGGAAGGACATTAGCACAAAAGAAGTTCATCATGTAACTTTATTCAAAATCAAGAATGTGAAAAGAGGTTCTAAAGATTTTGTCGTCCAGAGGGTCCTCAAAACGTCTTTTTGTACTGTTCTTGGTTATGGACTGTCCATTGGCTAATATTTCAAACGTCGAAAATGATTCCAATGGAAGCCGGATGGCACAGCCAGCTTCCGTTACAGATTGGACTCATATTCGATGATGTCTCGAATATTCACCTAAAGCAACAACATACGCTACAAGTTGCGGTTTTTTTTTTGGGTATATTTTTAAATACTGTTTCAAATACCTGTACGGCATGACTGGAGACAAGTATACCAAAAAATGCAGCACCCTTGCTACATCTACATTGAATCCATAGTGATTTCTTGGTAAGACTTAGACTAATGCCAGGCTATATTTTACTACGGTAATCGACTAAATTTTATACATACATATATATTTGATAAAATTAATATAACACATATCAAAACATACTTTAGAATGCATGAATCGTATTTGGATTATAAACCATGTATTTATAGCACTTTTATTATTGGTGAAAAGCTTTACAAAAGGATATCATCATACAACACTTTCGGTTTTTATTAGTTACCAGCGATAGAACAAGTAATTTCTAGAGACTATTTTTTTTTTATATCGAAGGATTGCCAATATGCAACAATCACTTTAGCAAAAGTGATGTACAAATACATGGGACGTTGAACGATCACATTATTTGATATGTTTTTTATTTTATAGAGTTATCTCTGCTCTTTTGAATTCATTAGAAATACAGCCATAACGCACGTACTTGATAAAAGAAACTTTTTTGCTATCTTCATTATGCCAAGCTCACGTTATTAGTGGATTATGTCTCAAAAATGCTGTATTCATCCTGCACAAAAAGCAATGCAAGGCTTCAAAATTTGAGCCTAAGGGGATACCCTTACTGAAATTGAGCCATGTTTGAAAGTGCTTCTGCATATTTCGAGCGATTCCAGTTTAATGTCGCATCTAGTAGCATTTACATATTTCAAATAAAGCACTGTATATACTGTAAAGATCATTAACTGAAATGCAATGAGTATACTAAGCATTAAAGATTAATAGTAATTTACATGCAATCCATGTAATATAGATCTATAAATTTCTCAACCGATCCTGAAGGAACATCGCATTTGATGAATAGTTTCTAATCAAAATGAATCACAAAATCCTTTAAGCCCGTTGTTTTTAATTGTATATTACGCTCATTAACAATTAAGTGTAAACTGTGTGCATTTATTCTCGTAGTCTTTGAACTAGTGATTTATAGACTTTTCAGCTGTTCTTGGTTTATTATCACATCTGATTAGCGTTCCATACTCAAAATGAGCTGCTAGGTCTAATGAAACCTTGATTTAGTTCTAGTACAATGAATAGGTTTTACATGTGTTAATATGCAGCCATCCTTAATGAGCAATTCCTTTCGCCTATTTAGATAATAAGCAGTCCTAAAATAATTTTGGGGAGTATGACCTACATTAACTATCATATTCTGTATGTATAGTCTATCATAGGCTTTATAAAGCACGCGTATCAGAACTTGAAAGAGCCTGGTCACATTATATTTCTTAAATCAGCTTAGACTATATATTTAATATGATATCACTGCATTAATATGTTAAAGTTTTATTTGCTTTAATGATCACAAACATTTATATACAGCAATGACGTACGATTATGTAAAAGGAAAAGGGTAGAATGCATATTAGGGTATGAAGTATGAGAGAGAGAGAGGGGGGTATATTAGAATATTTAACCAGATACGGCTTCAATGACTGCATTTGAATCGTCGTCGTACTGTTCAACATTCGTTGGCGGCGGTAGAATAAAGTCTTGTTCATTCACGTAACTGTATTACGGCAAAAGAAAAAAAGAAGGTATTATTATACATGATTTTATTTTTCGGTCTATAAAGAAAAAAAAAAGTGAGGTATTTACATGAGAGGTTCATCACTGTTTGACAATCTGTTCAAATGCAAATAAACATCAGTGCCATATCTAATACAAGAAACGTTAATCATAATAACGAATGTAATATTTCATCATTTTACCCTTCCATAGAAATCAGCTTAAGGTCTCCACCAAAATAACGTGCATACTGTAGAAAAAAAAATATCAATACAATTGGCTTCTCTGACTTTTTGTACCATCCTACCAATCTAGATATAGGTAATCCATATCCGAACCCGGCCATCGGTGCCTTAAAATCGGACTGACTAAACTCGGGTTCTAGCTCTTGAGCTTTCGCTGTGGTATACTATAAGCAATAAGAGTTAATTTACTGAGTCATCTACAGACAAAGGCTATATACCATATAAGTCCAAACAAGAGGAATGCCAGAACGGGGAATTCCTCCACCTTCATCTGAAATCTTGATGGTGATATCTTCTTTGCCATGTGCAATAACCAATTTAATTGGTGGATATTCGTCTTCATAGTCGCTTCCGTAGCGTTCAACCACAGCACGAAGCGAATTCTTGAGCAATTCAAACAGCATATGGTTCAAATGCGATGGCACATACATAAATTCAATATCACCAGGACAAAACATACGAACTTCTGGTGCCTTGAATAGTCCATAATGTTCCTCGCAAATGAATTTAGCGTTTGCTATCGCGTCCTGAGCCACATCACGCAGCTTGGTCTTTGTACAAATGACACCCACATAATCCTTTCTACTAGGTCCTCTGTATAATGCAACGTGTTGACCTGACGAATAATAATAATAATAAAAAAAAAAAGCTCTACTTTTTAGTTTCCTTTTTTTTTCCCAATTTTTGATATCAAATCCACTTACCAATCAGCATACGAATACCGATACGTGACATGTAAAATCGATCCAAAAATCGTTGAATCTCGGTATCAATCAACGGTGAGTTCAAATGATCCTTGTACTCCAAAATACCCTGAGCAACTGTGGTTACGACTGGATCGTGTCTCGTTTTCACCTGCTGGATGGTTTTAACAAAGTTACTGGTATATTCCACTATCTCTGGTGAACAGTCAATTTGATCAATATTGTTATAGTATCTATAACCGAGATAATCAGTTACTATGCGTTTATAGAGGTATTTTGTCGTACCTGTGACCAATGGGTACAGAAGGATGGAGAGCGTTATTGGTAGGTTTGATGATGCGTGCTAGTGATGGGTTGGGTACGCTATGAGGCAGACTTGCTGGTGATCTAGAAACAAGCTGTTCTCTCATTTTGCTGGATATTTGTGGGGTTTTCAGTTCAATCAAATCTTGGAAAGACTGGGCATACCAGTTCTTGACTTTGACGATAGAAGGCATTTGACTGAGATTGTTTGGTAGCTCATCCAACTCTTTTACACGGTGAGCAAGTCGAATAGGCAGCTCCTCTATGAAATAGTATCAGCTTTCTGTATTGATTCATCAGCTGCAATCATTTTTACCATGCAAAAATTGGCTTGCTTTAAACAATGTGCCTTGTGAAGGTTTCTGACCTACATTTAATAATCAATATCTCAACAAAATACCATTGACGGATCCTTACCAAACATGACCATTTGCCTTAGAGAGACGCCTGTTTGAGGAAACTTTGCAAAGTACTTGATCTTATCATAGAGTTGTGGCGTAAGTTGAAACATATTCAAAAATGAAAAAAAAAGGAAAAGAAGAAGGAAAAAGAAAAGAAAAGAAAAGGCAATTTAAATGAGTCACTGGTATTAAAGACAGCAGAGGAGGCCCATACCCAATCACATGTATTAAGTTGATTACCCCACATTCTAACCACTGAATGAAGCCCGTACAGACCCGTATGTTACACACAAATGGCTTTTTATTTTCTTAATCATCTTTTTTATCGCCATGAATAACGCTGAAGTTACGTATCAGCAAGTTGAATAACGACCCAAAGAATAATGCTATTACTGTACAGGTCAATGTAATCACATTATACGGCATACTAAAGTCTGGCGTAGGCAGACTAACCAGCAATGTATCAGTATAGATACGCATAGGTTCACCAAAGAGACTACCCAAAAAGAAATAAGTATCATTCATGTAATTCCATCATAGTCACTTACATGAGTCCATTTCCATTGTCCTGTTCAGGGATCCAAGCGGTGATCACAGAAGACCTATGTACAGTGAAAAAGTCGGTAAGTCGAATTTCTCACGCTAAAGCACCCGAATCGTTTACCCGACATCGAAACCACGGTTAGCGTCAGGCCTATGCTCAGTGTATTTCAAAAACACCTTTTCAAAATCCATAGAAAGCGTCACAACTGAATCTGCTGGCAGTAGTATCTCGCATTCCAACGTGGTTGGCCTTCCTCGATCAATAGCAGGTTGATAATACATCTGTTGGATGATATCATCTGCAGTGTGATTCCCGATAATTTCGACTTTAAGTGTATGCAGATAAAGCTTAAGGTACCAAGGCATTGAATCATAATAAGTCACTGGCATAGCAGTTTCTTTGTTGCGATTATGAATCGTAACTTTTAATCCACCTCTTTCTTGGCCATAGCCAGTAAAATAACGCTCTGCGTAAATCATGGGCTGCACGGGTTCAAGGGCTACGACACACTACTTAATGGCCATTGGATCATTTTTGAACTTCATGCTACTTACGGTATAGAAATGCATCTTGATTCCAGGTCATTCGAATATCTAATGGTTCAGTTAGATGATACACTGCAACCTTATTCTCTTGTTTTGTCATAGGTTTCAGCTCGTATTGGTCACCAGCATTGACCAAATCTACCAGGACTTTGCTTTCTTTAGCTAACGGACAAGCTTTTTTCAATTGACGGTCAAATACGCTTTCCAAAGACCAGTCTATCATCGACAGTTGAATAATTTACGATATTGCGTATATGAATATGTTTACCTCTTCTACTTGTATCTCTAACTGGATCCATAACCGATGTTACAGTTTGTTTCAATTCTAATTCGCGTTCAGTGCAGGCATCATCCTATAGGTTCATTATTAGAATGACCGCCAAAAAAAAAAGAAGCCAAAATTGTTCCAAATTTTCTTACAATACATATGGATTTGGCATGAATAGCCATTGAGTGAAAGTTGGAATTGTATATTCTATGAGGATTCAATAATACAGATATACCGGACTAGAAAGAGAGAAGAAATAAATTAGTCTCTATCTCCAGGCGAACAAATAAAACTTACTTTTGCTTTACAAGGCAATAGCTTGATCCAAGGAGTTAAATTCTCGGTACAAACATTTTCATGAGGTAAAGAACCATATCTCAATTGCTGATGCGTTGTATCTCCTGCTGTTGACCGAAAAGATAGCCTTGGTTCAGTTGTAATTGTCTCATCAATAAAGTTGAGTGAAGCACAGAAGAGACCCGATAATGTGTTGGTCAATGACTTCCAATGACTATCGACGCTATAGTAGCAAAACATATCAGCCTCTACACATATTGTATCCGATTATTCCATTACTTGGCTGAGTCTTTCATCCAAGCCCATAATTCTACACCAGTACCAGCTGATAAAGTTGGTGGATATCCCCATTCTTCATAATTCCATCGTCCCTGTGTAAAAGATAGATGCATTTCACGTACATTGTATGACTGAAGCACTTCACCAATGGCTTTTGGGTATAATCCATAATCCAAAACTATGCAAATTCAAGAAAACCAGTTGGATATTATCATTTTTCATTGAATATATATATCGTCTTACAAGCTGCATTGGGTTTGGTATTGGCTTTGACGCGCGTGGTGAATTCAAAATGGGCCAATAGTTTACCATCAGGCAAATCACGAAGGGTTAAATCTTCGTTGTACTCTTCAAAAGCACGGTCTGACAGCTGGCCTCTGACTGCCGCGGCACAAAAACAGAGGCTGAAGAATACAAATGTTCTCATTAGTATAGAAAAAAAGGAATAGTTATCAACAACTGAAGGTATCTTATTGATAAGGCGCGCTGAGAGTGGAGTTTTAATGAATTCTTAATAAGCACAGTAGGCCTAGACGCTGATCACTATGATTCTCATGAACAAACACAGCAGCCAGCTCAAATATTGATATATAGCATCAATAACAGCCAACTCCTCGTTGTGGATATCAATACTGTCTAGATACAGACCATAGAAATCACGCAGCTTTTTTTTTTCAAAAAAAACGCGATAATACCAAATGAGCAACTCCTTTTCTTTGGCGAATAATAGACGCTAAATATGAATTCTTTGGGCTTCATAAATCAGAGTTTTGTAGCAAAAACTAGCAATCTCAATATAGATGACAGTAATGGCTTCTACACAAAACAAATACTACAACTCAATAAGTCGATTTTTACTATACCGGTGCTGGTCTCTCTTTTGCCAATTTATTCTGGACATAACTTCATTCCTCCTTTGAACATGTTTCCGACACTATACTCATTCACCATTTTATCATTGCACAAGAAACGTCGAATGCCAAAACGGATTCAACTACTCAAGGTCTTCATGTGGTAAACGCGCATAGCTATATATCTGAGTCATACAACTGCCGATTCATCCATCAGTTCAAGACTTTATTCGAGTGTACATTTGTATTCATTGATAGAAAATACTCTCGATAATGCACTTGTTGATTGATTTTAACGTCCATTATTATATCCTTTTGAACAAGCAATATGACAATTTTCACGGCATACTTTATTTAATGCTGTTAATGACTGATATCTTGACTGTGCCAACAGTACAGCGATATGATATCAGCTATGTCTTTCTGGCATCATGCAACTATGTGGTATTTAATATATTTCAAGTTGTGCAATAGAATTGTACAGTGAAAAACTTGAGAATATGATGCGAAACTTTGAGCTTAAAGCATTTGGAAGGATGTTACTCTAAATTAACTTGGATTGTCCTGAAGATTCCGATATCCCTCTTGTTTTTACATCGGCCACCAATATTCAACGCTTCAATTATTGGCTCCTCGAGTGATTCCATTTCTCGCAACACCATTCCCTCATATATGAATACGTCCTCCGTGTCTATCCTTTTGAGCCATGGTGCCTGCACTAATACTGTTGTAGAGCTTACTAAACTTTGACTTCACTGCAGCCTCAATGCTGTTGCAAATCTTTGTAGAGAATGGAGCGAAGGGCTTAGTGTCTTCAGAATACGTACTGGGAAGCGACAGGCTTAACCGTATGACCTTGTTGCTCATAATTTAATTGATGCACCCAAAAAAAAATGTACGTGGTAACTGATGCTGATTGGAATGACCCTAGATTTGATGTTCTGTACCATTTATATAAAACAGCAATAGAAGTGTACCTGCATAGGCCATTTGTGTAATCGTGGCTAGTTATATAACTAATTTTTTTTTGTCTCGTTAATTATACTTGTACTCAACTAATTACAGTCATTTAAAGAAGCATCTCACTTGCCACTATTTATCCCTCAACGTTCCCTCTCACCTTTTCTGATTGAAATCCAAAATGTCCCAGCGGCACCCCATTCCTACAAAAATTGATCAATTACTCTCTGAACGTTATCAGATTGTGCAAGACCCTATCTGTTATATTGATTTTTGATGCTCATAAAGTTTCACTAATTAATCTTGGGCTTTACTTCTCAGATCAAAAAACTTGGCTATTCTACATTCCGTGTACCATTTGAGCCAGATTGTTATATCCGGCATTAAAGTCAAAGGATATAGCTAAAAGTAACAGCAAAAGAATAGCAGAAAATGAAATCGACTATCCTGTAATGAAATATACTATAATTTTTATTCACAACTCAAAAGTAGGTCTTCTTTATATACATTTCATTAACGCTTGTAGTGTGTAGCATTTAATCTACATAATAGTACGGCCAAAAAGCCTCAAATCACTAAATAACAATTTGATTGGAAATTTTTAGCTAAATTCTGATTCCGTACCAGTAATATTACATTCTTAGACGAAGTTACTAGTTAAGCCAATCATATTACAATCTCACTACACCCGCCTGAAGGCAGACCTGATTCATCAATAATCACAGTTGATCTCGATGACTTTAGATATCTAAAGGGAAAATGCCTTAGGGATGGCCCAATAAGCATATTTTAATAGCTGATTTCCGCTTCGATGAGTCAATACACATATCGTATTATCTGCATAGATGCAATTGGTATATCATTGAATAATGACAAAAAGTAAGACCATCACATGAGAAAGCGGAACTTCTATTCTGTAAAACCTTTTATTTTATTTTATTTTATTTATCTTTTTTTTCTTTGCTGTCAAATTAAGCATGATTATGCAATCAATGCACAGGATGCTTTATAGCAAAGCGTCACACGTTCCACAGCGAAGTATATAGATACGTTTACGGCCATAACCACTGACTAACCTTGATATTATAGCTTATTCTACTCAACCTTTCTCAATCTATATTCATTGGCCCTACTGTGAAAGGCAATTCAATGATTAATTTATTCGAGATCTCTGTATTGACATGTTTAATTTAGTAAATGTACATACTGCAATTTCAACAAGTTTGTCAATCCCAAAGATCCTCCTCACGATCGGCTTGTCAAAGCCATGATAACCGAACTAGAGTATTTCTTGACTAACCCAAAATATCAACTGAACCATCGAAAGTTACATTCGATATATTTTGGCGGTGGTACACCGAGTAAGTTTGCCAGATGGGTCTCTCGTCTGCTTATTGACTAACTATCTATACCACTGTAGGTCTGGCAAAGGTATTGCTGGAAACGAGTACAAACTGAGGGTGTCTCATCAATTTACATAGCCATCATCTATTGCTGCGATATTAAAAGCTATAGATCAGCATGTGGGTATACGAAAAGATATAGAAATTACCATGGAAGCCAATCCTACTGTAAGCAAAAAGCCGTGTGCACTTTATGTTGTTAGCTCACTTACACTCCAATCAAGTCAGTAGAGCTTTCAAAGCTGAGCGGGTTTCGAAAAGCTGGTGTTAATAGGCTATCATTGGGTATTCAATCTTTCAATACCGAGGATCTCAAAATGCTGGGTCGAGATCATACTGGAGTAGAAGCACTCAAAGCATTATCGATGGCCAAAGAGATATTCCATAGAGAAAGAGTTACGTTCGATTTGATTTATGCTCGTCCTGGTCAAACAACCAAAAGTAAGAAACCAGTGTGCTAAGTATCTGGATACTGACATACAACGCTTTGTAGATTGGATCAACGAGTTAAAAGTACGTGTATATGTACATGTAGTATGCATTTCTCAAACCATGTAACCTGTAGCAAGCATTGGATATAGCAGGCGATCATTTGTCAATGTACCAACTTACAGTGGAAAAAAGTACACCGTAAGTTAAAATTTGCGGAAAGCACAACCTGGTCAGTGAATCTTATGAATGAAATTCTAGTTTACATAAGCAATCGATCAAAGGGCTCTTGCCCACCATCCCTGATCCAGATACCGCTGCTGATATGTATGAAGAAACAGTAAAAATAGCAAGAGACTATGGTTATACACATTACGAAGTTTCGAGCTATGCTAAAAACGAACAAGCGATCAGTCGACACAACTTTTCTTATTGGCAAGGGATGGATTATTTAGGTTTGCTGCTATACAAACTACTAACTGAATATGGTAGATTAAATATGCTTGATATGTAGGTATTGGGCCAGGAGCACATGGACGATTGACAGATTTTGAAGTGAATCGGCGTGTGCGTACTTTTGGTGTAAGTCCATTAAAACAAGATGTATATACAATTGACTTTAAATTAACAAATGGTTATAGGAATTTCATCCTGATAAATATATGGCGCTTTGCGAAGCAGAAGGTGAAGGGTAAGCATCCATTGCAATCGTCGAAATGAATGTGTCTATTTAGCATATTTCTATAGAATTCGCAAACTAGTACCTATCCCTGTAAACACCATGGTTGAGGTAATTGAGCCAGAAAAAAAAAATCCAGCGTAGACTGGCTTACCGTCCTTAACTACAGGAATTAATTGTGTTTGGAATGCGAACGCGTATGGGTGTTCCAAGGTCAAGGTTTTCTGCAATGACTGGTGGCAAAGTATTAGACAAGGTAAGTTTTGCATTTAGAACACGTATCAATGTCAACCACCGTATTACATGATAGACTTTAGATAAAGAAGCACTTGATATGTTCATCAAGTATGGGTTTCTTGTAGATGATGATACTATCCAGGACGATCAAATGGAAAACTATACGCCAAAAGAACTTAGATCAGAATGGGAGAATCAAGGGGGAATAAGGCCGACTGAGGCTGGTCTGGAAAGAATCGATTACATATTACCTAGGCTATTGAACCGAAAGCCTATTAGTAGTATTGAAGAATAATGATATGATTTATTACAGGTCATATAGTTTATGAATAAAAAATTATAACTCTTTTATACTTTATGCAGTGAAGCAGTAACAATGAAGGTATTAAAATGATGCATTCTATTAAAGCTTGCTTGAGATCAAAGCTTCCATGTATTGGGGAATTGGTATATTCCAGCTCTTAAGTAGGGTCAATAACTTGAATAAATTTAACTGGATGTTTTGAATGAGCTTGCCAACAAATGTTAATTCCTAATGTTTTGACATAACATGAGCCATTGTATGATATTTATATATATATATAAACGCATTCAGATAGTTACCTTGGGCAAGAATTTGTCGGTATACATTTTTCTAAACACTTTAATTGCGTGAACGCTTTCCGAGAATCGATTAAAGGTGTTGAAAAGTGCAACGATTTCACCTCTTTCAAAGAGATCAGGATTCTTGATAGGACTAAAAAAGAATTCAATTACAAAGCTTTACTTCAATTCCTCTAATGTACCTACTCTAATGATTTGTCTTCATATGAGAAGAGGACCTTCAATGCAGTACCCAAGCCTACAGTTTGCACTTTTCCCCAAAGTCTACATTTTTCGCAACCAACGCAATCCATGATTTGTGATACATTACGGAAATGGTCCTTGAACTCTTTCTTGAGGATTTGCGCTTCAGGACCCTTGAACATCAAGTTTTCATCGAATGTAGAAGGACAAGAGTCAGCACTCTTGATAAAGTCTTGTACCATTAATCTTGTCTTTTCATCTTCTTGAGGATTACCTGTGCGGTATTCATACTTGTCAAGGTAAGGACCAACCTTCTTTACAGCTCTTAAAAGAAGAGCATAAGTGAAATAGACATTTTGAAGTCTCTCTGGGTGAGAGCCGATTCGATTAACGAAACAATCCAAGTTGGGGCCCTAATGAACCAAATTAGACACTTTTAAAAGCCATACAAAAAAAAAAAAAAAAAATTACCCATTTGCCAGTTTCTTGATCAAACCATTCGTCACAGATGTGAATAGAGATAGAGGAATGAAGCCCTGAAATCAATCGATAATAAACACGTTTTTCCAAACAAACTTCATCATTACTGCCACTTCCTCCATCAGCCTCTTCAGCTAAATCGTTAAGGAATTGGTGCAATTCGGCCTTGTTATTAGGGACAGGAGCAAATGGAGACACAGGCTTTTTGAACTTGCTGGATTTAACAGGTTTTGTAGGAGCTGATTTAGCACCCAAGTTCATAATGTTATTACAGGTTTCACATCCTTCAGTCATTTGGTGCACAATATCAAAACAGTTTTCTTCGTAAATAGCTTTCCACACTCTTCCGGATGATGGACCCGCATATCCAGTAAATCGTTCAGGGTTCTCGGTCAAATCGATATATACAACGCTATCTGAATCTAATTGATCATCTACTAGGCAGAAATCTTGATCTTTATATGTACATTGCTGCTTGAATGGTTGGAAAAGCTGGTATTTAAAATAATTAATATGGTTGCAGTTACACGCGCTTATGTAATACATTACTGCTCCCTTTGGAGGCAATTGAATTGCACTCAATGCACGTTTTCTCCAATCAACAGGTAAAACGTTCTACATTAAAAGGGTTACTCTCTAGATCAGCCCATGATTGACAATAAATACCTCGTCCGTTGTAGCTACAGAACAATCACGGTTTGTGCAAAGTGCGTCTTCGTTCCAGAAAGGACACTCTTTCCAAAGGTTAGCCTAAACATAACATATCAATATCGCTGAAACCCATGCTATCAAAGAAAAACCATACTCTATAGTAGCGGAAAAACTTGCTTTGCACCAAATTTTGTATCTTATCAAAGACCTCGGACTGAATACTCTCGATACTTTGGTAATCGCAACAAGTGTCTTTTATTTGGCCTTGTGGCTGTATTCAAGAATTGAGTTTCGAGATTGGTTGAAATGGCGAGATTGTTCAATACTTACATTGCAGTAATCTTTAGGCTCATTGTTTGCTAATATACTTTGAACAAAGTTGACAGGAGCAGGCTCTTGTAAAGGATACTGTGGCCCTTTGGCTGTATGCTGCAAAGTTGGCAAGATAGCCAACGAGGCTACAGTCAGTGTGTATAGCAATAGTTTTGAAGAACGCATAGTTTTGTTTCGAGGTTGAAGAAGGAGAGAAAGAAATCGATGGCCTGATTATTTATTGAATTGCGCCCGCCGAAGTTTTGCTTATAAATGAAATTTTATGTACGTGGAAGCTTCAATTACGTTGGGATTTTGAATAATTTCAGAATCAGATTACAATGAACAATTTGATTGGCTGTTTATGTCTCATTCGATACGTGGAGTGAGGAGATAATTCGTCTGGAGAGAGATTCAACCTTAGATACCAACATATTCATTGTACTGTAGTGGAGCACAGGATCCTATAGGTACAGCTGTTTACTCTTACAAACTGTTTTACAGATGTGGCTATCGACAGAGATCGACTAAGAGATGTCAAGCTTAGTTGTATAAATATGCATACTTTACTGCTAATCATCAGTGGTATAATATTCATCTAATAAATAATTGAGTGAATGCAAATATTCATTTTGAACGTAGACTACTAGCCTGAATGGTGCAATATTTGACCGAGATCGGCCGAGAGATCAGGAGGTAGAATATGAGGTAAATTTCAGAAAAAAGCCACGGGTATTCCTTGCAAGTCAAATTATTTTTAGAGGCTATAGACAGCATAATAAAAATGGATATATGTACTATATATTGATTATATTCAAGAGTGCATGTAACTATTTCTACGGTTGCATTTGGAAAAAGGAATTTTCGTCAAATAAAACTCCATGTATTAAGGACATGGATAATGACCATCATTCGATGCCCAAATAAATGTCAAAGCTGTGCTAGCTTTTATACATATATATATATATCCTCCATAATTATACTGTATAACAATTCATTTTTTACTGTCTTTACATGAATAACAGCCCAATGTTTTTTTTTGCTCCAATGCTTCGTGTAACCTGTCAACTCGGATAATATGACCGAGATCACATAGTATACTGCACATGTTAGACGAAGATCCTATATTCAGATACTTGTATTTCATTAAGACATTATGCTTATATATATACTTATAGCATACTATATACCTAAAGGTTTATCTATTCTTTTTTCATATATATGATAGATATTACTTTCTTATTAAAAGTCAAAATACTGTAATACAATGCTACGAATATTCATACACAAGAAGCCTCGCTAAATCTTATGAATAAGCATTTGGATGAATTCCAGCTTCAAATAAGCATGTATAATTAAATAGAGTGTTTTACGTTGAGTACATATTTGCTTTCATTCACCACAGCTATCTAAGGAAAAGTATGCTATAGTATTAATGAAAGGGATTCTCGAAAATAGAGTAATCAGAATCTGCCCATAGTTCAATGTGGTTCATAAATTATAAATGTATATAAGTTTGATTTGTCCTTTCCTTTATATATATACATATATTGTATATATTACATACAATATGGATGTATTATCGAGAGTAACGCCATTATAATGCTAACCACGATTATCTCCAATATGATACTTGGTATGAACGAGTACTGGAGGAATGAGGAAATATTTAGATTTACTGGAAACAAATTCGTTGCTTTCGATTGGTTTGATTATTTGATTGCGTTATCGATGATGCAAACCAGTCCTATTGGTACTGTCCTGAATGCAGAAAACGCTCTAGGAGATTTAACCAAGGGTATGCCTTTGAAGTTCTCACAAGTATATCCGCCCATTGTCCTATGCAACATATTACGCCGGGTTTAATCCCGACAAAATTAAACAATAAGAAAACTGTATCATACCCATTAATGATGATGAAAGCTACAATGGCAATATATCTGTGAATAGCCTTGCTCCACTTGATACATTAGAAAAGTTATAGCAATAATACTGATGTAGGATTAACTGCATGGCTTCCGTAATACTGATCAGAAAAAGTCGGTAACATCAAGAAGGTTAGACTATTGGCTCTACCACATGAAGACAATACTAGTGATCCTGAGTTTGAAGGAGTTTATTTTATCAAAAGCACTATGAGTCGCTTACTCGTGGCTATGCAATGTACTTTGGTAATACTGATATCCTATATGCAATTACAAAATATCGATATGATGCTCACAATGGATGTTTTATCCATGTATACAAGTTATATACCGCTTTGTACTGTAATAGATATATTATTTAGACTAGTTTACTATTTACAACCTATTGTATGTACATCTGGAAGTGAACTGACAAAGTATTAAAAGATCAGCAGTGAGCTGTGATTTCCAAAACTACACTTGCGTGTTTGATCATTTTTTAGCCAAGACCATTCATGTGTATTAGATAAATTTTCTACTTAAGAAACAGTCTTATTTATTGTATGGTAAGCGGAAAAGGAGGCATTGCTTCTTTTTAAGTGATATACGTTGTAATTTACAGAATTTGGATGTGCAGGAAGAGCTGATAAGATCAAATGAGGCTATCGATATTGCATTTTCATAGCATGTTTAAACACTCTTTATCTTTGCACACATAACCAGAGTACCTACATAGAGAATCGAGTTAACTACAAAAGCTAATATTTGCGTTGCATCCGATATATACCCTTTATGCATCATTAGCTGCGTCTTGAGGAACAGTGTCTCTTCTTTTAATTGAAGTAAAAGCTGCTTAAGATGCTCGTTTTCGCGCGACATTCTCTCTGCTTTATGTGCTAGTCCTTCAATCCATTCTTTCTTTCTTTGTCTACATTTTGAAGCTATGTTGGTATACAGAAGCCTGTCAGTCATAGGGTCGCTTGTCAAGTCTAAATACAAAAAAAAATGTAACGTAACACTCTACCTGCCAGTCTATTTCTCTCCAAGTTTCTTTGTCTTGATTTAGCTTCTTCCTCTGGAGATTCTGACTCTTCTTGTATTACTTTGCTCTGTTTTGATAAAGACTTTTTCGTTGGAACGGGTGTGCTCTTTGATTTTTTTAACGGTGTATTTGCTCTAGGGAACGATGCCGTGGAAGAATAAGATGAAGTTGACAAAGGTGATGAGCTAGAGCTTTCTAAAGGCCCATCGATTACTTTCCTCTTTTGTATATTTTGAGCGTTTAGGGATAGTATAGGGTTGTGATTGGAATAGGTTTCGATGTTAAAAGTAGAAGGAAGTGAATAAGGGATTGGCATTGGATATGGGATAGAATTGTTTGGCATTGCCACCATTGTATGTAATGGATGCACCAAGTTGTAGGAAGGGCATTGGTTGTAGTTTGCAGTATTATAGTGATTGTTCATTGTAATAAAAAGACAAAGACTTGCCCAATGCTCGATCTAATCTTTTTATCATAGTACAAAGAGAATTAAATCGCCGACATTCGCTTTCGCATGGCCCTTGTTTTAGTCACATTGTTCTTCATGTGGAAATTTCTTTTTAAGTAGAACAAAACAGAAAACAAAAATCTTAGAAAGGAATATTATGCATAGCAAATCAATACAATCGATATAGTTTATCCTTGATAAATCTCACTGAATATTTAGATCCTTCTAGTTGATATAATTTTGTATTAAATGGGTGGTTATTTGATTAAGACAGACAGATCATTTACATGTTTTTCTATAGGCAGTGCAGCTCTTAGCTACATAACAACAGTTTCATTGATGACATTCATCCAAGGAATAAGTGGTCTGGCCATGATATGCGTGTAATAGTAGGACCAGATTCCTTGAAACATGGTGCCAATCAGCTGCAAGCGTCGATCATCAAATCTGCTAGACATCACTTCAGATTTGGGATCATAGTATAATGGCTTGTGGAAGAAGTAATACTCGCCAAATTTTCACTTTGGAGGAGAATGATCTTTGATAGAGAGAGAATTCTTTTGGGAGTACAACCGACCACAAAGTGACACTTATTCTCAGATGCTGATTGACAGATAAGACGGAGAGGGCTATCATGTAACACTGGATAAATAGCACGCAAGAACTTCTGGACAGCAATTTTGCCGCCCCCCAGTGTGCATAATCTATGGAGTGAATTCCAGTTAAATAGTGATTCTACATAACAGATCCCCCAGCTCAATATGGGTACACTCTAATCATCAAATGCAGTAAAGCATTGACTAAAAAATCTATCGATCGTTAAATCTGATAGACTAGAAACTCGTGTAATTTACATCCTATCCCCAAAATGTGATATGCGCCTCACCCTTCAATGGTTTTGAAAGGTGCATTGTTTCACTTTACACATGTTCTAATAATCAGATGTGGCATTAAATCCAAATCACTCAATGAACAGATATAAAGATGGTCTGATTTCTAAAAATTCATAAGAGCATTCGTTATTATGGCCTAAATTTTTAAATCGTCAACTTTTTTTTTGTAGAACGTGTAGATAGAATGCCATTTCGCAATGTTATTTTTATGGATTTATTACCTAATAAGTATTTGGATAATAGCTTTTTTTTTTTTTTTTTTTTTTTTACAATGATTCGCTCATTTGAAGGAGGTAACAAACACTCTTTGCACCATGGGATGTATACTTCGATATCATATACACTGCTTTAATGAATCTTTTAAGTGCTGGCACTTCTCTGTCTTTAAGCGAGGTAGTAAAGTCCGTTTAGAATAAATTACGGACGATTCTGGAAAATTGTATTTCGTTTCAGCCACCAACAAAAGTGCCAACTATTTCGTAGTGGTGGAGGCAATCCTTGAATCCCTTTTAACAGTCATAACGCAACGTTACTTTTTTTCATATTTGAGCCTATATATTGATACTGTTTTGGCTGTCTTGTAAAAGATAATAAGTTCCGAGTTTTCAAGTTTAAGTGATGGCCAAGTAATCAACTTTAACGGCAATACAGCCATCAGATGCTAAGCGGCCATACCATAATTTTTATGGCCCCTTTTCAACTTTAAAACACTTCCTGTTATTTTAATCTCTAAAAAATCTCTTTTTACAGTACATGTAGTATTTGATGGAACAAAAAATAGTTTACGAAATATATAATTTCAAATTAGATATTAATAAGAGTAATAATATGGTTGTGTTGCGTCTAGATAAACGCTGTTTATAACAGATGTAGTTAGTAGTTCATATTAATCAAGCAATGTTTATCAGATGCGACATTTGGCCGCGATCAGTCGAGAGATCTATAGATCATTACATGCAGTTTTTATGAAATGGGATGGTAATGATTGTCCGTGATTAATGAATAGTGTACTTATTGTACTTTCAACACATAAATGCTCTATTAGATGCAATATTGTATCCGGAACATGGACTCATGTCTAACCATATGTGGAATCAGTCAAGGGATCTACTAGAGTCGAAAGAAAACACAATAATATCTGGGGGGAAAGGCTGGGCTGAAAACACCCCTTTTGCACTTGAAAATGGGACTCTTGACGTAAACGGCATATATACGTGGTTCCTGAAAACATACCATTGTCACTATACTCTTATTTAACTGTCAATATATGTATAATGGTTTATTCTTGAAATTTGTATATATAACGAATGGAAAAAAAAATTTAAAAAGCAAAAATTAAACAATCTAGTTGTTCTCCTCAGGCTTCATGGCAGGGAACAAAAGAACTTCCTTGATGTTATTAGAGTTGGTCAAGAACATGGCAAGACGATCGATACCCATACCCCAACCACCAGTGGGAGGAAGACCGAATTCGAGGGATTGACAGAAGTTTTCATCGATCAATTGGGCCTCATCGTCACCAGCAGCCTTTTGGTTAGCTTGCTCAGCGAAACGATCACGTTGATCGAAGGGATCGTTCAACTCAGTGTAAGCGTTACAGACTTCCTTGGTAGCGACAAACATTTCGAAACGTTCACAGAGACCAGCACGATCACGGTGCTTCTTGGCCAAAGGAGACATCATTTGAGGGTGACCAGTAATGAAAGTGGGAGAGATACAATTGACTTCAAGGTATTCACCAACGAGCTTATCCAACATACGAGCGTTGGTACGAGGTTCAGAACAATCAATACCGTGCTTGGCAAGAAGGTCAGACAAGAACTTGTTGGTTTCGGCAGTGTGAAGTTGATCTCCAGGAGGGAATGTACATTCTAACTTTTCTTCCAAAGTCTGAATCATGTCGATACGCTTGAAGGGAGGAGTGAAATCGATGTCCATAGCAGGACCTTCAGGACCTTGAGGATGGTATTGAATTTGATACTTGCCAAAGAGCTTATAGACCATGGTGGAAACAAGTTCTTCAGTCATATCCATCAAATCGTACATATCGGCATAGGCCATATAGAATTCACAGGTGGTGAATTCAGGGTTGTGAGTCATATCGATACCTTCATTACGGAATTGACGGCCAATTTCATAAACACGGTCAAGACCACCAACAACCAACATCTTCAAGTATAATTCAGGAGCGACACGCATAAACATATCCAATTTGAGGTCATTGTGGTGAGTAATGAAAGGCTTGGCAGTAGCACCACCAGCGATTGTGTTCATCATAGGAGTCTCGACTTCAAGGAAGTTACGTTGATCAAAGAAAGAACGAACAAAGGTGATGATCTTGGAACGAATAGTAAACTTGTCACGAACAAAGTTGTTCATGATCAAATCCAAATAACGTTGACGGAATCTAAGTTCCATATCCTTGAAACCATAGTTGGCCTTGGGTAACATACGGAGACAGGGAGACAAGAGGGTAACCTTCTTGGGGAAGATAGAAAGTTCACCACGCTTAGTCTTACCAGGGATACCAGTAACACCGACAATATCACCACGTCTCAAAAGGTCGTGAATTTCACTATAATCCTCACCTTCATTATCTTGAAGGGCTGCCATGATTTGAATCTTGACACCTTCACCGTGCAAATCGTAGAATCTCAACTTGGCACCAGCGGCACGCTTGTTGTGGATACGACCAGCAATAGATACAACTTGGTCTTCGAGACGTTGGTCAACATCAATCTTGCTGAACTTTTCAATGAATTCAGGAAGACTCATCTCAACACTGAACTTGTGAGGATAAGGATTGGGGCTGTTGTTCTCACGAAGCTTGTTGATGGCCTTGGAACGCAACTCAAAGTATTGCTATGCATGTAATGTCAGTTTTTTTTTCCACCTTTGACACATTATACGACTAATCAAAACTTACGTTGGGGTTCAACTCCTCCTCACCTTCTTCAGCATTCTTGGGCTTGGCTACCTTAGCAGGAGCAGCAGCAGCCTTAGCAGCAGCCTTAGCAGCCTTTTCAGCTTCCTTGGCGCGAACCTTTTCACGTCTCTTGAATTCACTGTATTTCATCGATAAAATTGATTAGATACTTGGTTTATCTTTGGTATATATCTACATACGACTTGGAGATCATTTCTCCAGTGACGGGATCCTTTTGAAGGTTCTTTTGATCAACGTTCTCAGACATGGCGTTTGTATAAAGAGGAAAAGAGGAAGAGCTTTAAAGAATTGCAGTCAGGTATATAAAAAAAAAAAATTTTGCGAAAAAGCGGCAGTCCAAAAAAATTTGACAAATAGTTACTGAGTTATTGGTTCCAATTTATAGGAAAGGAACAAAGATTATCTTTTTTTTCATCTAGTTTCAAAACCGCAGTTTCTGTGTATTCATGTAGAGTCATCCCTGTTTATTTCTTTTGCTTAAACGATCTGGATATTTCGTCCAACAAATCCCAAACGCATTCTTCTGCCATATAGTCACTATATCGATCACAAACAGGTTTCCAGTCATCTTTTTGATCGTTGGGTGGATACTGAAACTGAGGTCCAAAATTACACTGAACTACACCACCTTTAAACACACTAACAGCTGGATAATAGCCTAGAGTACCATCATCTTCAACTGGTGGGTCTTCTGTCCAATGCTGATGCCCTACACCATCAAACTCGTCGTCTTTTCTTTTCTTATCGTTTGAACTACTGCCATAGTCCTTTTTGTTTTGTTTTCTCTTCTTTTTCGCTCTTTTGGCCATGATCGATTCTGGTAAACTGCCAAAGTCTTCAAAGTCAAACAAGTCTGTAAACATAACTCCTTGGTTTACACCATTCTTGTAGACTGTAATAAAAGAGCCTGGCAATATCTTGGGCTCATAGTCATTCTCTTTCTCTTTGCGATATGGATCAGCTAATGCTTCCATTTCTTTACTGGGTCGATAGTCTTTCTCTTCAAACCATAAATGTTCTTTATAAGCAATGGGTATACGTCTTCTTGAAGCACTTTTAAAGTGTTCTATCTTTTTAGGCGGTAAGGATATATATAAACCAATCACATCGCCAGTTTGAAACGGTTCTCCGTATGGCTCTGGCCTAGAGAAGAACATTTTATCTCCAGTTTTGTCTCGGTATCCATAACCATAACCATCATAGCCCACAGGTGCGTTAAGACAGGCTGATGGTCAAGTTAGCGTCATTTTCATTCTCTCTTGTACTAAAGCACCTACCTTCTCTCCTGGCCCATCCAATACGTACATGAGGACCATCTGCTTCAGAAGGGCCTGCTGCTGCTTGAATTCTTGCTTCCCAAAACCAATTGCCTTCTTTCACACCGACATTGGCGCGACACATACGAAACCCCTTATCTGTTGTAACAGTTAATCCGTCTTTTGTCACTGAAACATACGAACTTTTGTCTGGTATACTGATTGTACATCCACCTAAACTGTTTTCGGCCTGTTGATAGGCAACGAGAGGTAATATGGATGGTTCGCAAGGAATATATTTGAATCCAAATCGATTGAATGGATGATCTGTGTTAGCAGAGCCTGGTGGAAACACAGCTGGCACTGTATTTGGTGTAAAAGGGACGGGTGAGGACGATCGAGGTGAAGGTGTGTTCATAGGTGTCCCTGATCTCCATTTAGGATCGGCTTGTGGAGAAGATTCTAGCTCTTTTCTTTGCTTTTCTTTTGGGGCGCGTGGTACTGAAGCAGGCGTTTTGCCAGTATGTTGCGCTGTACTCGGTCGAATATGCCAAAGGCTTGGATCAGCCAATCGGAAATCAGAGGCAGCAGATCGCTGCCTTTCATCGCGAGCTATAAACGTATCTTTGGAAGAATAAAGACAACTACCTAGAGTAGCCCACCTTTCAGAATAGTTAATATCTCTTTATCGATAATCTGTGTATGTCGAACACGTACCATGTAGTCGTTCTTGCTCTTTCTGTACATAAACTTTTCCAATGTTTATCAACATATGGAATAATTTGCTTCTTATTGAAGTAATACTGTTCTGGGTGCCATTCTTGCATTAAGGCTACGTTTTTGCTTTCAAACAACTCTTCGTTATTGGTGCCTATGCGTGACAATATTTCTTCCAAGATCAAGTTGGCAATCGTTGTTGAGCAGATATCTTTCCAGCCAGCAGTAGTTCTTTCAAACGTTTCGACATGGCTTTCATTACAATTGTGACAAACAAACATGTAATTTGTAGTGAAAAGTATGTCGGGAGGCGTTGCAATGGTAGTGCATTCCGTATGAAACCAATTTCTACACACTTGAAGATCCCGTTTAGTTTCATTTACGCGTAAAATTACAATGACCAAAGGTTTAGCTTACCGCGACATTGAATAGCTATTTCTAACAAGTTTCGATCTCGGCCGCAGTAACAGTATTTGTGTTGAGAATTGACTGTATGTGTATCATTCCATACAAGCTCGCTCATTCTAAACGTTTGACAGTAAAACGATAGAAAGGTTCAGACCATGTACAGTCGCACGCTATAGTTAGAGATTTGATTTTTTTTCGATATTTATTTAACGCTTACCAATAACCACTCTCCCTGGGTTCTAAAAAAATTTTAGAGAAAAACCAAAGCAATGTTACCTGAGACCAAAATTTTCATTTTAATGATGGTTTTTTTTTCTGGCGTCATAAATAGCATTCAAAAGCATAATTTTAAATTTATTTGCATTTATTATGTTATATAGTATACGCAGATAATTATTTTGTATTTTTTTTGATATAGAATTGCCTAATACAGTATGGCCGAGAATCAATAATGCGAACAATCGCATGAAACGGAAACTATGTTTTAACAGATAATAAATCCATTTATTTGCCTCATTCTGTGCATTATTTTATTTCATATCAACCTTGTTAAAAATTCTTCCTCGACAAAGACGTTTACACTATCTAAAAATTGCATGAAGGACTATCAAAAATCTAGGAATGCCAAAAACAGACGAACTTTTCTATTTAATTGCCGTATTCCAATCAAATACCGCTTATATCCGCCCTCCGCTTACAGCAGTGACGGTATAAGGAACAAAAGAATACCTTTTTCGGTTATTTTGACTGTCAATACTTTTTTTTTTTTTTTTTTTTTTTTAATCAAAAGATCATATTTTTACCATGGCTAAAGCAAAGAGAGAATCAACTGTCAAAAAAACACCTTATACCCGACCCAATGCCAATAAAAAAAAGACATTAGATATTGTGAAAAACAAAAAGCCTTTGACAAAATCAGAAAAATTAAAGAATGCTGATCTCACAGACGATCTCGATAATCTTATGGATGATCTGACACAGCACCTTGCACCCAAAAAGAAAAAGGCTATTAAAATCAAGAATGATTTGATGGAAGACGTAAGTATTGGCTTTTGATTACAGATTCCAGTTTGATTGACTTGCAATGTTATGACTAGACTTCTAAATTAGAGGAAGAGCAAAGAATTTACGAAAAAACCCAAAGTGATATGGATGCGGCGCTTGGTTTATTAACAAAATTGTAATTATGTGACCATAATAAAAGAGCTCAGGCTCGTTTTTTTTAGATGATATGATATAGTTCGACTTAAACACCGATATATGTAATATATGCATTGTACTACGGTTAAACATCAAAGCTGCCACTCACTCTGAGCACCATTTATTTAATCAGATGCGACATTGGACTAGGATTGGTTGAAAAATGTGTACATCCTTATATTTTTTTATATATAAAATAGTTACAATTTATTGCATATCGCTAAATTAGCATGTATCTATTGTATTTGAGTCCAATCAAGGTTCTAGTATACTCAGTAATTCATTCTGAACATGTACTAACTATCAGATGCAATATTGAGATGGAATTGCTATAAGAATGGAGGTCATTTTTTTTGGAGCATCAGTACGATATTTTTGATGCATGATCTATTAATACTGTAGGCTTAGTATATTTATGAATATGCACATATATCTTTTATAAAAACATTCGAATTACGGTTGCATTCCTAAGACGATCCTGTGGACCTTCATTTACTAAAGATATTTTCATCGATTGAAGGGAGTGTCAAATGATCTTTGCATCATTCGATGCATCATTAAATTCTACATAAATTTTGTTACTACACGTTTTGTGTATCTACGCGTTTTTGTGATTAAAAATGGGATTAAAGTGTAGGACAAAAAAAAATGGGGCTGTGGGTTAGTAGTAACTGGCAATTTATTTTACATCGCCGACCTGCCAATACAAATCGAATACGGTAACACTGTAAGCTGTACTGATGTACCTTTCTTTGGGTAGTATAAATGACACCTTAGAGACATGGCTTCTTCTAATTCAAATATATTCCTTACACTTTCAAGTATACAGTCATTTCTTTTTTATAAAAAACTTTATTGATGGGCGAAAAAGAGATATATTATTTGAAACAAAGAAAGTAAATGACTTTTTTTAATGGGTAAAAGTAACTTAGAAACACTTTCTGTGGACGATAGAAGGACCAGACTCGTCGTATTCTTGCTTTGAGATCCACATTTGTTGGAAAGTAGAGAGAGAGGCCAAAATAGAACCACCAATCCAGACAGAGTACTTTCTCTCTGGGGGAGCAACAATCTTGATCTTCATGGAAGAAGGAGCAAGAGCAGTGATTTCCTTTTGCATACGGTCAGCAATACCAGGATACATAGTAGTACCACCAGACTACAGAGAAAGAATGTTAGTGAAAACGCAAATACCCTTATATACAAAACTCTTATTTACCATGACAATGTTAGAATACAAGTCCTTACGAATATCAACATCACACTTCATGATGGAGTTATAAGTAGTCTCGTGAATACCAGCAGATTCAAGACCCAAGAGAGCAGGTTGGAAGAGAGCTTCGGGAGCACGGAAACTATAAGGGAACATGAGTATAAAAGACTAGATAGAATAATAATAAAAATTCTTACCGTTCGTTACCAACAGTGATGACTTGACCATCAGGAAGTTCATAAGACTTTTCAAGAGCAGAAGATTGAGCAGCAGTTTGCATTTCTTGTTCAAAGTCAAGGGCAACATAACAGAGCTTTTCCTTGATATCACGGACAATTTCACGTTCAGCAGTGGTAGTGAAAGAGTGACCACGTTCAGCGAGAATACGCATCAAGTAATCAGTCAAATCACGACCAGCCATATCCAAACGCAAAATGGCGTGAGGAAGGGCATAACCTTCGTAAATGGGGACAGTGTGGGTGACACCATCACCGGAATCGAGAACGATACCAGTAGTACGACCGGAGGCATACAAGGAAAGGACAGCTTGAATAGCGACATAGAAAGCAGGGGCGTTGAAGGTCTCAAACATGATTTGAGTCATCTTCTCACGGTTAGACTTGGGGTTCAAAGGAGCTTCAGTCAAGAGAACAGGGTGTTCCTCGGGAGCAACACGAAGTTCGTTATAGAAGGTGTGGTGCCAGATCTTTTCCATATCGTCCCAGTTGGTAACAATACCGTGTTCAATAGGGTAACGAAGAGTCAAGATACCTCTCTTGGACTGAGCCTCATCACCGACATATGAGTCCTTTTGGCCCATACCAACCATAACACCTTGGTGACGGGGACGACCGACAATAGAAGGGAAGACCTGGTCAGATGAAACAAAAAGTAAGATGATGAGAATTCAGATGAAAAAAAAAAGCCAAACTTACAGCACGAGGTGCGTCATCACCAGCAAAACCGGCCTTACACATACCGGAACCGTTATCGATAACAAGCTAAAGACGCGTCAATATAAGTAAACATTTGTATTATACAAACTTACAGCAGCAACTTCGTCCTCCATTTTATGAGTTTATTTAAAAATAAGAAAGTAAAAGAGAAAAAAAGAAAAGCGGGCGGAAAGAGAGAAAAAAATACGAATTAATAGCGTAACCAAGCCAAAAACTCAGTGACGCAGACGTATTTGAACGTGTATGATTGGTTGTTTTGTCTATTTTATTTTTATACATGAGATAAAGAAGTATCTAGTTCAACTCTAGGATGTTTCTCGTGTTTTATTTGCACTCCTATACTTGCTTTTGACCCTTTTGATACTTGGCTCCTTGTTTAAAGACGTGTATTACAATGAAACCACCTTTTATTACTCCATAAATCCTGAAAAAAAACTTCCCCTGCTCGTTTTCCATTCAACTTTTTTTTAGTTCATGGAAAGCGCTGGAAAATATTTAATATTCATTTGAGTATCCGCCTAGTTACATACTGCATTAGGCAGCACAGAGTCAGAAAAAAAAAACGCGAAAATTGAAACACACGCTCTATCTCTATGCATTTCTTTCCGGTAACTGAAAAACACGTTTTCTGATTGAACAAGGACGAGATTTTCAAAACCGCATGACATTAAAAAAGACTGCGCCTAGACCAATTTCTGTCAAAATCAAACTGTCATAGTAGCGCTAATAACTGTCAAAAACAGATCATGATAACAATCATAGATACTCTCCCTAGCAATCGTCGTACCTGTCAAAATAAGGTACAAAATCCTCCATAGCTACCATAGTTTTTCCAACTCAGATATTATTGGGTAAGACCATAGCAACCAAGGTTCCTTTTTAGCCCAGTGGATTACATCTTGCATTCTTCTCGGTCATATATCACCATTTTTGACTAGTATTCTGACAAGAACATTCTTGCCAAGAAAAATTTAGGTAAAAGCAATCATCTCGCAGATGAAGCTTATTAATTAACAAATACATCCCAAAACATCTAATGATGGTATTAGAGCTCAAATGAGGCTCTACCAAATATAGTTGCCCATTCTGAGCATGGACTCTATTTGATGTGACATGAACCACTGCCGGTCGAACGCTTCCGTTTTGACTGGTGGGCCAATCAAGTTTCTGTGTAATGATTTCTGCAAATCTGAGAATTGGAATATAAAAAAAAGAAATGCCAAAAAATAGAAAATACATTATATAACACAACAAAAGAAAATACACTACCAATTGCTTAATAACAAAAGTAGAAGTCTTGATTTCCTTTCGAATTATTTATGTATCTCGAAAGATTCGAAAGATAAACCGAATAGTAGAACATAAACACTGTATACGATCGGAGTTGCTTAACTCTTATTTCAAAAAGTGCATATTTAAATAGTTTAGTTAGTTGCAAAGAACACGTTTTGTTCTACTGTTTGCCCGAGTTTCTTTACATTAGCACGTTTTGTTCCTGAATTAGGTACCATTTCATAGTTTTTATCGAGTGCACCATGCGTGAACAGCATTTTAATTTTCCGCCAACCAATAAAAGGCTACTTGCGAGCGATATAAAATTTTGAGCATTGGAAACCGCCAAAAATTAGCATTGTAAGCATAGAAAACGAAGATTACATGCTATAACTCGATGCTACTAATCAAGTTATTGAAAATTAAATTTTCTATTAAATAGTGTGCGTTTAAACTGAAAAATATTCCCACAAGAACCAAAAGCACTGTAGATTCGGAGCCTTTTAGTATCCGCGCTATTGTTTGTCATACTATACAAGTAATTCTTTATTTATTCTTTATAACCTACATGGTTCAAAAAACCTATCTTTATTTACTGTTAATCTAGGCTTAATTGAGAATTTTCAATATTTTGTCAAAGGAATCCTATTAGATCAAATTTTCATTTTCCGTTTACTAATGATGGTAGCATATCAACCAAAAATTCAGCTATCCAGAAACTGCAAATTAAAGTCAGAGATCGAGATAATAAGTGTATAAAACAATAAACAAGTGCTTGCGTATTGTACAATTAATAAAAAAAAATATAATTAATTTTATTTTGAGTAATATGTATATATATATACATAAATTCTTCCAAAAACTAGTAATACTATCTATTGTAGTTCTCTAAACCTCGCATTATTGGGCCTACTACTACATGATATAACCCAACCGAACATTCAAAATTCTTCCTAAATATATTACGATTTTTGAAGTAGTATCTCAATCTAACATTGAAATATACGCGATTGAAAACTTAAAATTTTTGTCAAGTACACATCGTTGGCGTTGAAGGATCAATCGAACTAATTTTTTGCCTTCCGTAAGCCAATGAAATCAATCCTCTATCTATCAATAACAACAGTGCAAACGAACAGTAATAAATGTTTATCTAATAGAACAGTATCCGAGACTAATCTTTTAAAATCGAAACAGTATAGCAGTAGGCACGCAAATACAAACAAATGACGTTACAATATGCATGTTCTCATATTGAACTATTTGAGCGTAGCATGTCCATTTTTATTGGTTATCGGTGATTGAACATGAATAACCACCGCTTTCAAGTTGTAAATTTCGGGTAATGTATAATGTACAATGTGCTCTTTCCTATGAACAAAGTGTGATGGTCATACAGGCGCTATAGTTGGGTATACATGCCCATTTGTGGTACCTGTACAGTTAATTAAACAATGACCCATGATACGCGATTATATCCGTTGTAGTTTGATAATAAACCAAGAAGGCATATAGGCTGTTTTTGGCCAAACAAGGAACGAACCAAGCTTTTTTCGATGAACCAACTTCTATAGTCATACATAACCATTGAAAAGTATCAGAGGCCTGAATTTCACGGATATTTGATCTGCAGTATTGGAGAATGGATGCATATTTCAGCTGCAAGAACTGAACTAGATCCTTGTTGGGTATAATTTAAGTGTCTAAATCAAACATGATCGCTGCTTAATCTAAGCCTTTATCTTGACGTCATGGAGATAATGGTGCTACCTTGCGAACAGGTGCATAAACGAATAGAAACTGCTCCTTTGAGTATGAATTAGGCAATACAGTTTATTATAAATGATTGGTATATCTAGCCAAAAAGAATATATATAATAAGCTCCTTACATGTTTGTTTAAAACCAAACTTCTTGTATAAAGCCAATCTATCTCTTATTGCTTCTTCTTCAGCAGTTGGATCATTTTATATTGTTCCTCTAGTAACTCTTCCAAGGTTGCTGACTCGTCTTGTTTGCCGTCTACATAGTTGTTTTGGATTACTTTGTACATGGATTTAGAATTATCCAGTACTTTGTATAGTTCAGCCAAAGTTAAGCGTTCTTTAGTACTCTTAGGGATATAGTTTGGATTAAAAGCATTATTGGATACAGCAGTGATAGGTAATGAAGCGGGTGTAATGATATGCTGTTGTGTCTGATGAATACAGTGATTGGATGTGTGGGGTGATGGTGGTAAAGATGCTAGCACAGAAGCGCAGCGCACTTGGAGCTTATTGAATATCATTCTTTTCTATGTAAAGAAGAAGAACAAACGAAAAGAAAATCGGATACAAAGGGAATTTATAGTCCAATTGGCTCCGCACGACAGTTCTTTGGATTTATACCTTGCCACATAACTACATGTAGAATCACAGTCACTGAGGTGCCTGAAGAGCCTTTTTTTTCTTTTTTTTTTTTCTTTTTTTTTTTTTTTTTTTTTTTTTTTTTTAATGGATTCTTTCCTCTATTTTTTCCTTTTTTTTTTTTCTTTTCCATATAATAAACTATTGTAGCCTACTAAACAATAAAGAAATGAAGTACATTGACAAGTGTTCTTTGAACGATAAAGAAGTCAAAAGAAGAAAGACTAAAGAAATGATGGCATTAACAGCTACAAATTATATGAACAATAAGCTACTGATAGAGAACAAATATGCCTCAATGATGTCCTTGATAGACGCCATCTATCCTCCACTGCTATGCACTCTATGTAATACAGCATTCACATCAACAGCAGACTCGAATGATCATTATATCGAAAAACATAAGAAACGAAAAAGATATATCTGCATTCACCCTCATTGCGACCAGAGGTTTTTATCGCGAGCTGCTTTACGTTTTCATATATCGCAATCTCATTTGGTTATAAACGTTAAAAGACCACTACATGATCCACCATTGATACAATACAATCCACCTAAACCAAAGCAATTACCACCTGTCAAACAGCATCCAAAAGACACGGTAACCAATAACAATACACATAAAGCATCTAGCCCCATATCACAAAAAAAGACTCCACCTGTAGAGGATCTAACACCACCACCTTCACCCTTTTCATTATATCAGCATAAAAAATCATCCAAGAAACCAACATTATCTGCCAAAGCAGAGCAGTTCTTGAATAGCATTTATCCACCTCTACAATGCCCTAGTTGCAATCAAACATTTAATAGAAAAACCAATGTCATAAAGCATTTGACTGAATCCCATCTAGGTCAGGAGCCCTATCGCTGTATTTATCCTGATTGCAGCCATCCTAGACTATACGCTACAAGAGAGGGCTTGGTGTATCATATTGTACGTGTTCATGATGATAAATAAAACTAGTAGTTTATTCAAGCTGTCCATTTTAAACATCGTGTCTCAGAATGTGTCGATAAACATTTTGTTGAACAGTACTTCATACCACATTTCAAGCACTTATATTCACTCTGAAAGCCACACACCGAGCAAAACTTTCTTGCCGGGTATATTGAAGGTGAAACTTGACAGGTTTGATAGCAATAAGTCGTAATGGGCTATACAAAAAAAAAGGGAAAGAGAGAGAGGAGGAGGCTTTAGTTATACGTTGTTTTCGCTAATAAAAACTTACTGCTTCTTCGAGTAAAGAATTTAAATTGGCTTTGGTTGAATATATATTGGTAGATCTTGCTCTTGATTTACGTGGTATACCTATTGGAAAGCCTTTAATATCTTGATTACTGTGCCACCTGCTCCCATTACCTTCGTCTTCTTGTGCTGCTAAGGCTATGCTGATTAAACCTTCGACATCATTTAGCGATTGGTGATTATCTTTCTCGAGCGATTCTAACTGTCGCTTTAAATGCCTTGTATGTGCTTCAGGATCGTGATGTGTATGCTTTGCTCTTTTTGACATAATAATTTTGATATATCTAAAGAAGAAATAAATCAACAGCAGGACGCGCCTAGAACGCGAGTCCTCCTTTTTCTTTTCTCAATTTTTCTGCCGCAGTCATGGTCGATTCTGATCTATTTGATCACGACATGGATCTGGAGCTCCTAGAACTAGAAACTACAAGCAATCAACAGAATAACCAAGACGATGGCTTTGAAGATGATGATCTTGATCTAGATCAACTTGTTGAGGTTGCAGAAACAATAGAACAGCAACGCGCAGTAAGCAACGGTAATATTAGCTTTGTTTCAACAGAAGAAGACTCTATGCCTCCACCTCCACTACCAGAAAACACACCAAACTTTCATCCAATTCATTCCGAGAATTTGAGGACTTGGATATACCCTACCAATTACCCTATTCGTGGCTATCAGCTCAATATTGTGCAAAAAGCCATGTTCAATAATACCTTGGTTGCATTACCCACTGGTCTAGGAAAGACCTTTATTGCTGCCGTTGTCATGTTCAATTATTGGCGATGGTTTCCCAACTCGAAGATTATATTTATGGCGCCAACACGTCCCTTGGTAGAGCAGCAGATCGAAGCTTGTTTCACCATCTGTGGTTTACCTCAAGAAGAAACTGTAGAAATGACGGGTAGTATATCACCTGCTAAACGCAGAGATTTGTGGCAATCCAAACGTGTCTTTTTCGCGACTCCACAGACCATCCAGAAAGACATTGAGACGCACGCCTGCCCTATTGAAAAGATTGCGTGTATAGTGGTAGATGAAGCCCATAAGGCTACTGGCAATTACGCTTATACTGAGGTAGTGCGCAAACTATACAAAAAAAACAAACAGTTTCGTATCCTGGCTTTGACAGCTACACCCGGTGGAGGAATAGATACTGTGCAAAAGGTCATAGAAAATCTGCATATTACGAACATCCAAATTAGAACCGAAGACTCGATGGATATCCGTGAGTTTTCTTATGGCAAGAACGTACAGAACATTGTAGTGAAGTTAGGCTACACGGAAGGATCAACTGGTATCCTGCCGCGTATTGTTGATGATTATCGTAACAAGGTGTTTCTGCCCATACTAGTCGACCTCTCCAAGAAACCTATCAATGTACAGCCAGACATAGAACGAGCTTCACCTTATGGTCTGAGGTCCACACGTATGCGTTTCCAGGCAGAAGCCCGCAATTTTGATGCCAGATTCAAGTTTAGTATCATTGCACAAATGTTAGTTGCTGAATCCGCTAGTCGTGCACACGATCTTCTTTGTCAGCATGGTGTAGTACCCTTCTTGGAAAGCATTGAAAGCACCCTCGAGGAGTTTAAGAAAAAACCAAAGATGAATAAGGCTGAAATAGCACTTTGTAATAACTCTGCTCTGAATGCCATGATAAGAAATGTCAAACAAGAGGTAGTGAAGCCTGATTTCATCGGTCATCCCAAGTTGGATAGGCTTATAGCTATTCTACTGTCTCATTTCAGCGGTATACCTCAAAACGAGACTTCTAAAGTCATGATCTTTTCAAGTTATCGTAGTTCCGTTGTGGAAATCTGTAAAGTCCTGGATCGACATCGTCCTATGATACGAAGTTCCTTCTTTGTGGGTCAATCCACCGATAAACACGGCACCAAAGGTCTGAGGCAGTCAGAGCAGCAACAAGTAAGCGAAATAAAATATAATAATATACAAGTGCTTACTCTATACACATTATAGGTCATTCAAAAATTCAAAAGGGACGAATTCAATGTACTAGTATCCACTAGTATTGGTGAAGAAGGCCTGGATATTGGTGAAGTTGATTTGATTGTATGCTATGATTCTCAAACATCCCCTATCAGAATGGTAAATATCCAAGCCACGTAGCACGCTAAAACTTTCTACTAAAACCCTTTCTTAGTTACAAAGAATGGGTAGAACAGGCCGTAAAAGAAAAGGTAAATGTATCCTGCTCATGACTGAAGCTGAAGAAAAGAAATTTGCGCAAGCCAAAGAATCATACGCCAGAGTACAAAACATGATTAGTCGTGGAGGTATTCTAACGTATTACAAGCCTAATCCTACTGTTCTACCGCCAAACTACAGACCAGCCCTTTGTAGAAAGACATTAACCGTAGCTACATATCAGCCAAAGGTGGTTTCTTCCAGGAAACGCAAAAAAGAGGTAGCAGAAGATTCCTACTATGATCGAGAAGGTCTATTGAAACCTGAAGCTGAGCTAAATTTTGTCCGCAGCTTCTGCGATCAAGATCACAACTTTACCTCTATGGAACAAGTGATTTCACGTTACTGGCCTGTACAAAAGACATTATTATGCTTGAACAAGTATGTGCCATTGCAAGCAAGAGCAAAACCCACATTTCGTGTAGGTCATTCCAATCGTACTTCTCAACTAATAAGCTTAGTTCAGAAATGCGAGCACCGTATCTTGCACCCTGAAGAGAAGATAGACTTTCAATTAGAACCACGTAAGCGGCAGCAAACAAAACTCAATCTACCCCGAAAATCAACAGCCAACACTACCAAAAAGAAAGCTCACGATCGAAGGAATTCTAACATTTCAACGGCTATTGAGGATGAAGATTTTGCAGAATTTATGGCAAATAACGATGTATCACACTTTATTGATACAGCCAGCAATGGCATACAAGAGTTCTTTTTGCCTCCAAAAAAGAAGCCTGTTGCCCCTGTCGCTGCACCCCAGCCTACTGTTTCTAAAATGCCACGGTTCAAAGAGAAAGGCAAATCAAAAGAAATACCATTTGTAAACCCTTCCAAGGACGATTTGTTTGATTTCGGTGAGGATTTCGAAGACCAAGACCGAGAACCTTCTTGGGAACCCATCTTGCCAGACAGTTGTGATGAGAACATAACCCCATTTATAGACCCCCATCATCAGCAAAACGGAGAATCATCCACTTCTGTTTCCAATCCAAAAACATTCGACTCTCCGAAGGACATCGATCAAAGCTGGGCTGATAGCCTAGCCTTACCCTCTTCTCCAACGGCTGCACCACAACTCCCATCATCTACTCCTCCACTTGCTGAAGCGACATATGATGATATGGATCAAGACAGCGAAGAATTCTTTGATTTCCCAATGGATGATGCGTTTCTCGCACAGACGGACGCTTTAATTGCATCCAAAACACTGGCTTGCTTTGATGAGGCAATTGAACCTATGTTTCCTTTTGAAAACCCCGTAAGTAACCAACCGGTCAAAGCCATTGCGTTCACTTGGGCCCATACTGTTCCCAGCTTTAGTGATAAAGCCATGAAACTTTTAGAAAAGCGCCAGAGCGATATCAAAGAACTGACAGGCCAGTTTGTCCCAATGCATTATTTTCCTCAGTTCAAGTTTACTCGTCAGCAACAAAGCAATGAAATTGTCAAGCCAGCTCAACGCGATGATTGTATTTCGATGGATAGTGTCTTGGAACAAACCGCTGTCGTTGATCAACAGATAAACAACTTTCCTCAGAAACGCACTGAAGTTATTAATATTGATGAAAGCCAACCTATATCCTACAAGGACGACATTACTACTGCTGATGCTGTTACAAACGATGATGAAGATGATGACTTTGGCTTCAGTGAAGGCGCGTTGGCCAGCTTTTTGGAAAACAAGTTTGAGCAAGAGGGGGATGAATCTCATGTATTTCCCTACTTCATGTTTGGCCCTGAAGTGGCTCCTTCACAACCTCAGATCATATCCAAATCTTTTCTCTATGCTGATAAATCGAGTACTGCTACAGCAGTTATACAAAAAGAGGAAGAGGAAGATGAGGGGGATGACGAAAAATCATTTGAATATATTTTCAGCCAAGAACAGGACTATATTTCTAGTCAAGAATCTTCATCATCACGCAAAGTAGTAGAAGAGGTTAAACAGCTAGAACAAGACACTAATGAATCTAGGCAAGGAGAGCAAGAACAAGTTGAACTTGAAAAAGAAAAGCAAGACACGAGAATTGAACAAGTAGAACAGGATACGGTTGAGCTTGAACAAGGAGACCAAGAAAGTAAACCTATTCGCGCATTTGTAAAGCACGATTTCTATAGCAATGCCAATAAGGAGGAAGATCGACAGCCTCAATTGCCTGAATCCGACAATGATGCCATATCGTTGGATCTTGATAATGAAGAGCTTTATGCTGATGATCTGTTTGATACAGTCGAAAAAATCACTGTAACCAAGACTGCTTCTGCTAAAGAAGAAATACCTGATTCGATAGATAAACTAACAGTAATGATTGATAAAGACGAGTGCGAGATAGATGAAGCTATTACAGTCGGCAATCAAGTACAAAATCAACAGAAAAAGGATGATGGCATTGCCTTACCATCCATTGATGCTGTCGAAACAGAAGAAATCACTGATCAAGATCATCACTCTACTATTAGCATTCAGAGCAATCTTACTGAAGAAAGTCCTGTTGTTCATTTCCGTTCAATCAAGAAATTCAAGGCTATTACCAGTGAAGACGAACAAGAAAGACCCGAAGCGAGCCCAAATCGCGATCCACAGAGCCCCAGTCTTCTCAACCAGTTATCTAAAGGCCTTTACACACCTTCTCCACTTCGTATCCAGAATAGCGATAATGATGAATCACCCATACAACTGTTTCGCAAAAGAAAGCTCAACCGAAAGATACAAGATGAGGATGAGGATGAGGTTGTTTTAATATCCGAACACCGTCAAAAGAAAAGACGTCTCAAGAGGAAACCGACTACACCCATACAGCTTCGCCCCAATCCTACTATCCTCGAAGAAGATGAAGAAGAGCTCTTGCCAGCTCCACCATCAAGGAATGATCTACTAAACCGATTAAAACAGAGTAGCTATGGTGTTCATGGACAAAGGCGCGCTCACCGACATCAATATTCTAATGAAGATGCCTTGGAGAACCCATTTATTGATGCTGAAGCCGAATTCAGTAGTGATGAAGGTCATACAGATGATGAAGATATGGATGATCAAGAATCTTGTATGAATTCATTTATTAATGATAATAGTAGCCTGGGGCAGATGGAATCGAACCAACGATCTGTGGATGAAGAGGAATCGGAGGAAAAGAATGTCAATATCTATGCTGAAAGCTTACATAGAGATGAGAATCCAATGCATGAAAAGCACTGGTTAAACAGGTTCAATGTAGAGAAATGGCTTGATCAACGGGAAGAAGACCAAGTCATTGATGATACAGATGAGGAGAGCATTCAAGAATTTTCATCGGATCTTCATCGATTAGCACATAACAATATGAACGATGACGATACATTGGATGATGATTTTATGTAATAATGTTAACAATGTAATGACTAATAATGTATATATGAAGAGAATAGTAGTAGTAGTGTCCATAATAAAATGTATATATGCGTATATGGTATGATAAATATAGTAATGGTTGGCGCTGAAGACTCTTCAGGACCATCTGGAGACAAGAAATCCTTCGCAATGGGCCCTATCCAAAAGTGCTGAGACTCATCTGTATCTAATAACCCATTGTCCTCAGTTGCTACGCCAATACGCCATTGGGGACGCCCTTTTTTAAAGTCTGCTTCATCCACTTCATCATCATCATCGTCGTCATAATATCCGGCACCATTATCACCTTGAGACACAGCTTTACCGGTACTATCAGACTTGTTTTTGTATCTGCAGTTCTCGCAAGGTGGATGAGGCGGTGTATAAAAGGGGTTTGACAGATTTTCTTGTGAAATGCCAGACACAGAAGACACCCAATCCAAGAAAGAAGCGACGTTAGTAAATACTTCAGTCACTGTATTCTCCGAACTACTGGTGCTATGCTTGTTTGCCTCAATGGCAATGGGACAAGTAAGATGATCAGGGCTTATGTCGCGAGCTCCGAAAATGCGCGTAAGATCACCAAGAACATATGGAACTGTAGTGTTTCTCTTTGTGCTTGGATTAAACACTGTATAATATACAATCAGCGGGCCACCAGAGTCTCCATGACAGGCAACGTGGTCTTCTGTGATGGATTTGGATTCAATGTATTCTTGTCCACTGGGATCGAATTTGGTGATATCAAGTGGCATTAGTTGTAAGCTTTCTGCCATATGGCCTTCGCTATTCGTGTAGCCGAACCCAATCAATTCCGCTACAGAAACAATCGCCAGGTAAATGAATACACTGTTCTGAAATTCGGTTTGTTTTATCACATACCTTTACTTGGCAAGGCCAATGTCATATTTGGTGACCAGAAAGGCGCTCGCTTGATTCGAGCAGACTTTTTCAAAGGTGTTTCCAGACGCACAATGGCTGTATCATATCTGACATTGATAATACCTGATACATTGTAAAGAGGATGAATATACCAATCCACGATGGTAACAGTCTTTTGCTTTTCGCGATGAATGTCATTGTAAAGCGCGAAATAGGGGCTTTTGCCCTTTGCGTATTCCGTGGGATGGATAGGCGCATCAATACAGTGCGCTGCTGTCAAGACCAGGGCTGGATCATAAGAAATCAATGTACCTCCACAGACATGAGGGTTACCGATCATCACATAAAATGGATATCTGTTTTGCAAAGTGACCTCTTGTCCATTTTGCACACCAAATACATGACTTACAAGCACTGCTATTATAATAACTAATAGATATTTCATATTGATATGAGAAAGAGGGATAAAGTAGGGATAAAAGGGACTCAAGTCATTTATACTTTGAAAGAAGAATGTTAGTTTCATTCTTACTGAAGACGCGACGTTTTCATGAAATAAAAAGGTATAGCATCTTATGAACCTATGCTGTCAAAACTGCTGTTGTACCTACAAGCACGTACGCACATTCCCTAGGTTTAAAGACCCCGTACTTTATTCACTAACTATTCTCTTTATATGTATATTAATAATTATGAGCGTAAGCTTGCTGAGGGTAACCTGGAGCAGCTTGAGATGGAGGAGGGACACCAGTACCATAAGGCTGTTGTTGACCAGGTGTTTGTTGTGGAGGAGGGGAGCTATAATTTGGTGTAGATGGATATCCTTCAGGAACACCAGTAGCTGAATAAGCCGTATAGTTTTGTTGAGGTGGTACCTGCTGTTGTGGAGCTGGAGGATAACCGTTGTGGTCTTGAGGGGCGGTATAAGCTGGTGTAGCAGCATAATCACCACTAGGCTGCTGTGTAGGCTGTTGTTGATCGTAAGAAGGCTGGTATTGGTTAGGTTGAGCATTGTTATACTCATACTGGGCTTGTGGTGGTTGCTGTGATGGTTGAGCAGTTGGATCAGCGCTATATGCGTAGGCGGGTTGCTGAGCGGAAGGTGTAGGCTGGTTGTGAGGGGCAGGGCTCTGCTGTTGTTGAGGTTGATAACCACCGTAGGGCGATTGTTGAGGTTGTTGGGGTTGTTGAGATTGTGATTGAGCAGGATAAGGTTGACTAGCAGTATTGGGCTGATAACCGTAGCCGCCATAAGCTTGCTGAGTCTCAGCATGATAAGGCTGAGAACTAGGAGGATATCCATATGATCCCATATTGGATGCAGAAGAGTATTTTGCGATAGAATTCGACAGCATACCATCGTACATTGTTCTAGCTTGCATAAACTTTTCATTTAAAGCAACAAGCTCATCTACATGCTATAATTAGTATAGTACAATTTACTAAACGTAAGCGGGCATACCTTTCTTTAGGCTGTATTTTTCAATCAGCTTAACTAACTTGGGTCTGATAGACAAAGTACTATTGTACAGATTTTGGAGTTCTTCGTTATCCGAGAATGAATCCTTGGCACGAGGATCACTGGTTGAAAGCATCTCTAACAAACGATCAATATTACGTGTTTCGTTCATCACCTCATTTTCAATAGAAGCCTCCTTTAACAAATCAGAAGGTGAAGGATCCACGATTTTCTCGACATAGTTTACAGGGAAAATACCAGTTTTTCCTCGCAATTCACCTTTCCACCAATCACGATATACACTTTCAATGACACGGATAATATCACCCTTCTCAAATCCAAGCTCACCGCTTTCTGTAGGTTGAAAATCATATAAAGCTCGGACTCGAGAGATTTGAGGTGTAGCTTCTTCTTGTACTGGTGTAGGCTAATATGTATACATGTATTACATAAGTATGTGTTACTATCTTATAATTCATTAAATGTACCTTGACTGCGGCAGTTGAGTTCGTATAGTTTGTAGAAGCAGGAGCTGCAGATGACTTGTATACGTAATGTGTTTTAATGATAGAACATTTGAGCTTTTATCAAAAGGGTTTACCTTGTAAGAACGCTTATTTTCTGATTCTGAAAGTGAAAGAGCCAAAGCAAGTTGGAATTCTTCTTCCTCTTTCTGTTTATCCAACTCGGACTATTTAAATGGATTAGTAGCGCGCGCTGATTTTCAATCAATCTGATATACCTGAGTGAATTCTTTCTTGGGTTTTTGAGGCGATGGGAATTGAATACCTTCAGCGCGTAAAGACTGATAGACTTCATTCATTAAGCCAAGAGTAGATTCAGCTCTGAACTCAAAGGAACACATTTGAATAAACTCAAGGATTCTTAATTTAACTTTGGAGTGAACAGACTAGAGCAATACATAAGAAACATGAGGAGATATATATGTTGGAAACTTACTTTATCATGAACCAATTTTGTCAAGGTGTTAGTAAAAGAGCGTGAAGATATTTCACGATGAACAGTTATATCGCAGTTCTTGACTAAAGCTTCAGTCAACTAAATCAAATCCTCGAGATATTAGTTGCTATACAAGCACTGAGACCCTTTAATATTACTTACGGCAATAGCATAAAGTTGAACATTAGGATTCTTATTGTTCAAACGCTTCTCCACTGCAGCAACACACTCTCTAGCACTATTCATATAATAAAAGCCTTTTGTTAAGCAACTACTGTAAGTTTGAAACATATCTATTAGATTTTACCTATCGGGTGAGGCTCGAGTTATTTTATCAGTTACAGCCAAGATGAGTTCCCAGTTTTCAACTGTAAGATTCTCATTTGTTGCGGCGACTAGCAATAGTCAGACACAGTTGTAATTTTACGCGATAGCAATATCTTTTCCTCCGTTGATACTTACTGACTGACTCGTCAAAGGGATTAGCTCTTGAAAACATTGTACTTTAACTGGTATATTATTATAAATAAAAGGAGAAAAGACTGGGCGAAACATAAAAGAAACCACCCGCTTTATTCACCCACCACTACGACTCTGAATTTCGATGTCCGATATCCTGTGAGCGTACAGTGCTTCGCTGTTTGTTTGATTTACAGTAGTAAAGTTGAAGCAGTGTTTGATTAATATTAATTTGGGATGTTATTCAGTAAATATGTGCAAAAAAATCAGGATCTTTTGTACCTTTTTCTTACAATTACATGCGACAAAATGCAAAAGCCAAGACTTTTATAATTTTTGATAGGCCACTGGAATTAAAAATGGAAACTGCTGCTGCTGCTGCTGCTGCTGAGAAAATGATCTGTAAGGGAGAAAAAAAACATGCATCTCATTCATTTAAAGATAATGTAATGCGGTATAGTATACTCATTGTACTGAAGTTTATCAAACGTTTTGGGAAATGCAATAGTTTATTTTGAGTATGGAATACTTGTCAGATCTGAGATTTACTAGAGATTGTTTGCGAGATGTACAGATCAACACACCTAATTTATTTGAGGTATATATAATTTACCAGTTTCGATAGTGTATCGTGTTTCAGTCAATAATAATCCTAGTAAACTTTGTTGTTCATCCTGGGCATGTGAAACTAATCAAATGCGACATTTGATCGAGATCGACAGAAAGATCTGGAGAATAAGAATTTCTATATAATCGTGCTTTGTAACAGGCCATGCCATGTAATGTACGTGCATATTATATTAATAAATAAACTTTGTATCATTAGATAATAGTAGATAGAACACGGTATGACTCAGTCTATTAATAAAAATAGGCCTAATTAAACCGATAGGAAACACCAAAATTTAACGCATGATACTTTGATCGACCCTCCCAACCAAATGTTACATTCGGCTGATGGCTTTCACGGCACATTATGAATAAATCATACTACGGTAAATTAAGACCCCCAACTGGCACAGTTCAACGCTCAATAAGCATGTAGTATTGAAGTGCCTTAAGCCATATATTATATAGACAGTTCTTATTTTTCCTTTAATACAATAGATAAAATACCATGTTTAATGTGATTCCATCTGTTATGGCTCCTTATCTTAGCGATTTAGTATGCAAATCCACAAAACTCTTGCTCGTAATGCATCAGCATTTGGAAAATAAGCAACTCATAAGACTGAGTAAATCTTTATTTATTTTGGCATCTATCTCAACTTCTTTTTCGTTCTAAAGCTTTGTGATGTATCAGTAAGCTTCAAAATTATGATGCAACAACAAAGATTTAGCGATAAGCAAGGAATTTCGGCGACTGAGGTACGACTATATCTCTTCTGGTAATCGATTAAAACGGTATTATGCATTTGCAGTCTTACTGCACATGTCAAATAGTACATTGAAAGGAGCATGTTTTTCTCTGTATTTTGCTTGAAAATTATCACTACACCTCTCCTCGTTGTTAATCTAGAGTCGATTTTGCGATTTTAATTAGGGATCTTTGAATAGCTAGTGACTTCTAACACCAACATATGAATTGTGTAAGCAGGCGAAATTACCTACTGAATTATAATTAGTATAATTTGGTTCATTTCAGGTATCGAGAACAAGTATACTACTGTCAAACTTAAACGAGAGAGAGAAAAAGAGTACTTGGTTTGTGTATGTTGATAATACTTATAAATGCGGGTATTTTTGCTCAGCTGTAGCTTTTATGCAAGAACAAATTGCCAGTGAAATTGTAAGCCCAGTGTAACGGGTGTTAGAGGAAGAATTGATGGACAGACATATCCACCAAAGATAATTGTCTAATAACCTAAACAAACATCCCAGTGTCATGACACATACGGAGATAATACTTAGAACCAATAGCAATATGTTGTTTCTGTTCATGCAAACAAGTAAAAAAGCAATTAAACATAGTGATATTGACAAGAGAACATCAAATAATGTACGCGAACATCTTAAGTTAAAAAACGAATGGGCAATTCATGTATACGCATACATACAATAGATTTAGCAAGATAGGTTGGCCAGAATGATGTATTGATTACAACACAGAGTAGCAAATAACTTGTATACATTGATATAACGTCCATCGTGTGTATCGTACCGACATTCTGAAAACGCATACAAGAGATCAATAGTGTTGAATAACATTGCAAGACATCAAACAAACAATCTGAGTGACTCTATAGAAAAAATTCCATCCAAGACAGGATCACTAATACAATTTTCATCTGCTAGAGCCAATAGTCCGGAAACTATTTACATTACAAGATCTCAATAGTGCTTAAATAACCTTCAGGGGGGTATCGGTTTGAATAAGACGATTTACAATTTGGTCACTGTCAGTTTGATCATCATGAATAGGTATTACACGGTTTTCTTTGTCATCTTGCGTTATTTTTCTCATCGTGTCCTCTGAATTGTTCGTAAATTGGCAATAGAAACATTGATGTCCCCTTTGATGGGAATGGATGATCGATATCTAAAATATAGGCTAGTCGAATTTATGTACATAATACTTCATTGTGGATTGTATAGGTTAGAGATTATTCGCTACTCCCTTCAATTCGTCCGCTTATCATAAAAAAAGATACACAATTATGCACTAAAAATTTGGGTGTGAAGAATAATGCCATTCAGAATGAGCTATTTCATGTAACAGAATCTCAAAAAATATCCTTAATGATATAATTAAAGTTCTAGTCTATATTTCTCACTTGTATACCACCAATAATGAACCCAAGTTTTTTTTTTTTTTTTTTTTTTTTTTTTTTTTTTTTGAGTGGGTACCTGTAGTATCCTTCATTTCATATCGTCGTATGCGAATGATGCATCGTTTTATTATTATCTTACACATACACTGCTGCCGCCTATTTTCAAAAAAAGATTCTAAATCCAAAAACTTCTTTACTACTTTTTCTGGTCTATATATCCATCTGATATACTGTCGTAACTATATCCTTCATTTCTGGATAATGTGGGAATGAAACAGTAAAACGATCATTATTCGAAATAGTTCTTTAGGGGTGCTTCTAGGGATCCTCTAGACGCTTTTATTGGTCATCGGCAATGAAGAAATTGATATAAGGTGAATGCATGTTTCATGCAACACATTGTTTCTCTTTTTTTTCCATCTTTGCAACATGAACAGGATAAAATCGACCTTTAAAAGACGTGCGTCAACCAAAAGTTCCAACTTGGAATTCAAAAGATCTGGAGCATTTTTAAAGAAACTAGAAGAATCCAAAAGTTTGGACGAGCCAGAGTCAGAGGGCTTGACGGATCCACCTACACTTGACAAAAGCGACTTGTCTATACATGAAATTAATGCCTACGAAGCTTGGTGGGGAGATTTAGACCCATTTGATATTGGAAAAGCAGACAACCAAGCAGTTTTTCAGTTTGTATTTGGCAGTGGATTATCCGATGCTACACTGGAAAAGGTATGTCCATATACAAAATACTGAATGATTCATTTAGCTTATGCAGTTATTTTAGATTTTCTCACTATATCCATATGAAAGGGATGGTTTAACAAGAGAAGAGTTTTTTGCTCTTTTACGGCTAATTGCACATGCACAGCATGGACGTACTGTCAATCGAGATATTGTGTATTTAGGAGGTGACATTCATTGATTTCTTGGCACATAATTATATTAATAACTTATAAATAACAGTGCCTCTGCCAAGTTTTCAAACAAAACCAATTGATGCGCTGATAAAGAGATCGCCTCATTATGACAGATTGAGTATGTTACCTCTAGATAGACCGGCATCACTCGACAGCAATACCTTATTAGATACCCCAACAACAAACACACAACAACATTCACGTTCGAAATCTGTACCATTCAATTTTCAATTTACAACTGCTGCAGTAAACCATCCTGGTGATATTATTAGATCACCTGCTCAATATCAACTTGATACCACGAGTGCATCAGAAATGAAGAAATCGCAACAATCAAGTCACAGCTCACTGGATAGTCTTCAAAAAATGATGGACACGGGTCAATCACTGCTACTTACCCAGAGTTTTAAACCAAATTTCTCTATGGACGATGATAACAATAGTAATAGTGGTAGTAGTCAGCATGATAATAGCAGTAATTTGAGCTATCGCGGTAACAATCCGTACTTGGCAAATCCTTTTGAAACAGATGAATCAACTGCAACAACACCTCAACTAGAGCTTACAATGACCCCACTAACAATGATGCCTCAATCACCACCACCAGAAAAAAGCGCTCTTTGCCATCATTTAGTAAATTCATTCTACAACATCAATCGTATCCCTCCTCCTCCAGTACCACCTCAATCCACCAAACCAGCATACCCCAAGTATGCCAGAAGAGTTTAGTTAAGTTATGTTTTATTTTCTACAGTATGAACAAAAAAAGGAAGTAAAAAGAAAAATTGTAATTTAAGGCTTGTAACGTGGCTGAAGGATATAATGTACATTTACTTTTTACCAAACTTGAAGCTCTTTAAGAATCCCTTCTTCTTTTTACCCTTATTTAAATCGGCCATAGGATACTTGGGTGCGTTGTGTGCATCAGCGCGATAACCAGCAGCAAGCTCATCCAAGTTATCATCCCATTCAAGATCACGTAAACGATGGCCTAATTTACGCTCTCTTAATTTACCAGTATATGATCCAACTACTGCAGCAGCATAGAACTAGAGTTTTTTTTTTTTAAATCAGTCAAATAGCTTTTTGAGATGGTGCAATATAACTTACCATGAACAATTGTCCAACAAACAACATGATAGCACTGCCAATGACATCGGCTTGAACAGCTTGAGCACAATTTGCCAAACCATATGTATTACCGGTTTGCATTCCCAAAAACGTGGTGGAATAACCACCTACGGTAAATGTAGCGTTGGATGCTGGCGTGGTCGTGTTGGTGACAGGATTCGCTTCTTCACAAGCAGCTAAAGATTTGCTTCGGTTGATCAATGATAGAATGAATGAAATGGCTTGCCAAATGGTTAAAAAGAATACCAAGAGCCATATTAAAAACTTGCTCAATCTCATCATGCTCAGTTTTGCCTATAGAATCGCAGTTTAGTAACTAAGCCGGATAAAAACATTAGTAAATACTATACCACTGAGCCTGAGAATATTAAGATTAAAGCCACAACGGCAGTGGCAACTAGTGCAATAATAGAGTGAATACAAGTATAAGATAGTTATAAAAAAAATGCTTACTGTAGAAACCAATGTAGATCCAAGGAAGGACAATATGTACAATAGATAAATGGATGATCATGGCTAACATGGAATTGAAATTAGTATTTATTTTGTTTCATTTCTCAAGAAATGCTTACGATTCTTATGAGTAAAAGTGGCGCCGAGAAGTGCAACTGAAACAACCTATTATAAAGGACAGTGAGCTTCTATCATTAATAGCAAAGGCTATACTTACAAACATAATAAGAGCACTAATAATGACACCACCTCTTAGAGGGATAATACAGCAACACCTTGAGGGCATATTGACTAATAGTTGAGCGTTTGAGAAAAAGAGAGAGAGAAAAAAACGAGAAAATAGCCTCGAGCTTAAGTTTTTCATCTAGTATTCTATAGCGGGGCTTTGATTATAATTGGTAGTAATCCATACATGGTTAATGATCGCCAGCTCATTTTCAGTGGTATTCCCGGCAAACAAATCTTTTTTTTTTTTTCTAATTAAGAGCTTATCCATGGATTCGCTTAGCATATCTACTATGCTGTATTTTTCATAATAGTATTCAGCAAAAGGGTTAGCAAAATTTAATTTCTGGATCATCTGTGCTCTATAGGCAAGTGATCTATTATTGTTACGTCAAAAGTGGCTGAAAGTTTATAACCTCATCTCGGGCTCAGTGTTGTCATTTCGTTGCCTTTGAGTATGAACAGAACCTAGTGGACGATGTACAAATAGTCGATCCATTTCACTTCGTTACCATGTTTAATAAGCCAAGTTATGTTTATTAAACAGTAGCAAGTCTATAATTAGATATCCTTGAGTACCAAACGTGGCTGAACTTTAGAAGATGACCTAAATCTGCTAGAAAAGCGGTTAGGCCATCATAATAATATCTTTATCCAGAAAACCTCGCCTGAATCATCAATTAACCGAGATATACGTGTTGTTTTTGGAAAAAATATTAAAAAAAAGTATTTGTTCTTTCAAGTGAACCGATTTTTATGCCTATAGAATAACGTAGGCAGATGCAATGGATTGATATATGCTGGTTACTTACTAGTGGTGCTTAAAGCAATCAATATTCTTATTGGATGTCGGTAATGTAATTTGTTTGCCGTTATTGCAATCAAATCATAGATACATGGATAACTCGATGGCTTCCAGGCCATCAATAAACCAAAAAACCTGCATTACTTTTGGGGAAATGATAGAACACAACACATTCTTTTCAATGAACTAACTTTTTGTCATTATATCTTGTTATCGTAAGCTACTAGAGAGCTCTGAAGCTGATATTTTTAATCGAAACTGAATCCAAAATATAGTTTTAGTAATTTTCTGTACTACTTGCTGAGAAGCTCGGCATCATAACATCTCTGCCAATGCATATTCCCCTAATGGTTTGGTTTTGGTACATTTATACTCTGCATTCCAAGATATCGCAAAATCAATCCTATTTTCAGCCCAGAATTAAATAAAATGAATAAAAATAAAACTCAATGATTACATTCTCGATTGCAATTGAGATCAAAGCACACGTTTTCAGGGAATTCCCGAAATTCATCGATGAAAGAAATAAAAATACTGTAGAAAATACAAGGACTAGATACTTTAAAGCAGATACTACATTGATTACTGCACACTCTGGGAGACTGAAGAGACTGATCATGGGGCAGAGAAACTCTTGATCAAAAGCGTTAGAAAGAAATCAATAAAGTCTTTTGGTTATCATTTGAAACATGCTAGTATAAAGATCTGTACTCAAACTGTGACCAAGAATTTGAATGACAATGGCTTCCCATTGCCAACAAGTTTTGAAATCCATTCTGGAAGCTCTATATGGCGTCTAATAATTAAATGGTTGAAGCCACAGCCTATATAGTAGAACTCGAAAAGCCGTTTTGAACTTACTAGTGCTAGCTATGAGTATGTCGAGTGAGGATGTTCAAAATACGTAGGAGTTACTTGTCCTATTCTTTTCTTTATCAAACCTATTTTAGAAAAGTCCTTTTGACATGGCTATCTATTGACTCAAGATATAGCAATATGGAACTATATTGAGGTCACTAAAGGCCTTTGTTTGTCTGATTTTGTCCAAGACCGCCTAAAGAAAGTAATGCCATTATGTATTAAATAGTTCGGCAAAACCATGGATGAAAAAGTTAATATGTACAATAAAAATAAGACTACTTTCCTCATCGAATACTCAAAGAGGACTTTATGTTCTGTTTTGTTCCTAGAAGACACAATGGATATCTCAAAAAATAAACTCGTTCCTTTTAAACTTTGATGTCTGGCTTACGTAATATGTTGGTTGCTTCACATAATGAAAATAGAAAGATTGTTTCAATTTATTACTTTTTCTTTTTACAAAAAAGGGGGGAAGCAAAGAATCATATATATAACCGCTGAATAGCACTGTTCAAAACAGCAAGAATTATACCGATAGAAAGATTCACGGCATCATTCCTAATGTCAGAAAATATTGACTGGACAGAATTATTTGGAAGTGATGAGGAGGAAGAAGAAGAAGAAGAAAGACAGCCTATTACAACCTTTGAAAGTATTCCCGGTCTAAGACTAGTTCAACAAGGACTCAATCATGAGCAGCAAATGGACTTGACGAATGCGTTAATTAATCATAATTACTTTTCTGGACCTGATGCGAACCAAGCCATGATATTTGGCAAACTGCCAGACTATATTGGGTGGATAGAGTCTTGGGTTACCGTTAAATATCCAGAACTGTTTGATGATTGTATTTTAAATAGAAGCCCGTTATTCGATCAAGCTATTTTAAACATGTATAAGAAAGGTAAGATAACTGGAATAGCCGTAGTATCGTACTGATGATTATCTTGTAGGTGAAGGTATATTAAGTCATGTCGATCTACTTAGGTATGAACGTATTTGTAATTTTTTTTTTTTTAAAAAAAAAGGGTTTGGTTTTTGATGCATGAATGCTTAGATTTCAGGATGGTATACTCATCATATCCCTATTATCATCCTGTGTAATGAAAATGCAACCAGTTGATGATCCGTCAAATGAGACTATTGATATTCTATTACGTCCTGGAGATGTATTAGCTTTATCCAAAGAAGCAAGATATCAATGGAAACACGGCATAGAAGAAACATTAATAGACACTTATAATGGTGAACATATAGAAAGGGCAACTCGTATCAGCGTCACTTTGAGAAAACTCAAGCAAACAACGGAGCCACACACTGAAACATCTAAAAGATATTAATAAACGGGGATTACCGGTCTTATCGTAGCTCATTTAACCGAGAAAGACGGTTTGATAGTTGATCAAAAAAAAAAAAAAAAAAAAAAAAAAAAAAAATCGGACAAAGCCTAGCCGGGCCGAGGATCAATATAAAATAAGTCTTATTTTTTTTAACTTTCCCCTTTTCAGTTTGGTAACTATCACTTATGGACAATCCTACTAATTTCGCAGAAGCATTATTGCAAATACTGGCTTCAGATCTGCCCATGATCTTGTCTCTTATATTTGGTGGATGCTGTAGTAATGTCTTTGCTTTAGAAGTCCTTGTAACGTAAGTCATTTCAGTTTCAATATGATTTACAAAACTCATTTCCCTTTTTTGTCATATAGCGATGCACCAAGAAGCGGTAAGCTTCAAGCTCAATACTCACAAAACGCGTTTTATTCATATATTTTCGATAGGACAATTGATTACGTTTGGTCAGTTTGCGTTTGTGGCGTTGGAAGGTATCAGAAATCAGATCACTTGGGGTCGATATGGCCCCAAGTTGAAACCAACCATAGTTCCTATTTCAAATTGGTTATTTCTGGTTACAATGTTCTTTATTGTATCCTTGTTGAATAATTTGGCACTGGGTTACAATATATCTGTGCCTTTGCACATTATTTTTAGAAGCGGTGGATTGATTGTCAATATGATCTTGGGCGCATTGATTCTGAAGAAAAGGTATGTAATATCTAATAGACATGCAGACGCGTCAATTCTAACTAGTGCTTAGATACTCTGTAGGTCAAATTACCGGCGTCTTGTTTGTTACTGCTGGTGTCATATGGGCTACATTGGATAACGCTTCCACGCATACAGAGGTAAGGAGAGAAATTTGACAGGTCTTTTGAATTCAAACTGATTGCAGTTGGTAGAACAACCCAGGTAACACAGCAGAGTTCTTTACTGGTATCGTACTTTTAATCATTGCCATGGTATTATCGGCTGGAATGGGCTTATTTCAAGAAGTGACATACAAAAAGTATGGTAAACAATGGAGAGAAGGACTATTCTACACTGTAAGTTGCTTGATTGCCAAGTTGACTCATTATTAACATCTCAATAGCACTTTCTTGCATTGCCTTTCTTTTTGATCTTTTACAAGGACTTGCTTACTCAAGTTATAGCTTATAACAAATCGCCCATGATGGACATTCCTACCATCATGGACCAAATCCCCTTAATGGGATATATCATTCAGCTGATGCCTAACAGTGCTCTCACTTTGTTGCAAACCATTCAAGTGCGCAAATTATGGGCATTTCTATTGATGAATGTACTAACACAATATGTCTGTATTGCTGGTGTTAATCGTATGACATCCGTTGCAACCTCATTGACGCTAAATCTGGTACTCAACTTGCGCAAATTCGCTTCTCTGATGTTTTCTATCGTGTACTTTCAAAATGACTTTGGCTTCGGCGCCAAGATGGGCTCCGTTCTTGTGTTTTTAGGTACTTTGATCTATACGCGTGCTGGCATCCAAGGTAACAGTAAGCCTACAACTGTTGAAGAAACAAAGAAAACCAAGTAGTTCTTGATCCACCATTGTGTATATTTTACTATCACTTACCATAATATATATATCCTTCTGTTATTTTATATAATCTGTTAATGTTTTCTTTTCTTTTTTTTTTGTATATCTTTTTGCACACTTTAATAAAGAGGATTACTTTGCTAATAGTGGTTTCTGATCATTAATTAATTTAGCTGCTGTTCCTTGTCAAGTTCATATGTCAGGTTATTTTATTTGAAGTTTGGCCATTCTCTACAGAAAGAGTATTTTTTAGCCTTGTATTAGAATGCTTCACCAAAATTCATAGCCGACAGATTCACTCTGGATAGCCTCCATTTTGCATCATGAATTTAAGGCCTATAAAATCCCTCTTCAGCAGAATGACCTGTTGCTAAGACTATATAATTCGGCCCTCTAGCCAAGCTTTTGGATTTGTTGGCTCATCCATTAAAGCTTCACCCATCATCCCCATTAGTTAGTATAACACATTCAATCTTCTAGCTGGTTATCATTCTGATTATTGGTGTTAGCGATTATCCCAAAAAAAATCATTTATTGTCTTTTAATAGGATCTATTCTTCATACTTGATCGTTGATTCTTCGTCTTTTCATGAAAGGCTTTCTTGGACGATACGTCAAGTATGTTTAGAAAATATTTCTGATTTAATTGAGCATCCACTTTTTAATGCTGTCTCTGATAACCAGCATATACTTGGAATGAATTACTGCATCTATCAGATCCAATATTTAACTAAAATACAATCAGTATGGTAGACTCATCTACAATGAACTACTAATCACATGCTTTGATATAGAGCTATAATTGATAGATCCAGCTAAATGTTACATATGATAGACTATCCATGTTCAGCATGAACTGTTGCATCTATCAAAACCTCTGTTGCACGGTCAAGCTAGTATTATGTACTAATAATTAACAGATAATATATATTCATAATTGATGAATAGGATGAATTTATACTCGATAATCACACTTAACTGATCTTATTACTACCTTTGGCTTATATAAATAAAAAATCCGTATAGAGTTGCATTTGAGGGTATGAGGGGATTTTTTTTTTTTTTTTTTTTTTTACAATTACACTATGTACTATTTATAATGTCAAGGACTCTCGTATTGATAATACCTGATTTCTACAAAGATAATAAACTAATGGCATATATAGAGATAAATATTAGCTAATAATATTTAAAGCTATATAGCTCTACGATGAACACTCGCTTATTATCAAGTATAAAAGAGGTAGGCAATGCGATGTTATTAGCACCATGGGTCAAGTCAGTGATCACCATTTTCTTTGTATTGTAATCCAAATCAGTTAAATTGCTGACAATACCATAGCTTGCAAACTTGTCCCTCAACTTGTCACAATAGCATACTATTTGTTGCTGCTCCTCGGGTATTTTCGGCAAGCCGATTAATACTACTGCAATCGAGGTCGCTTCTGGATGCAGCCTTCCATATGACAAGTAAGCAGGAAGCAAGCCATCACATCCCCTCTTATCATCGTAACGATAAATATCGGGTGTTTTGGTTATCACTTGTTCAAAAGATATACCGCCGTACAAGAGGGTAAATGCGCCTCTGAGGGTACCTCTGAACTTGTGTAAATCAACTACGCTAGATCTAGTAACCCAAATATATCAATACACAGGTGTAAGCGTAGCTTTGATACTTACGCAAGGTTGATACTAGGAATAAATGGGTCTTCAACAACAACGACATGACCTTGGCCATTATCTTTTTGGCGAGTTAGGCCCCCAGCTTTCAACGACACAGCATATAATTCATAATCAAATTTATACCCATAATAATACAAAAAGTCGATAAATAACTCGCCTACTTCTGAGGTGTTAGACGAACGCCAGTAAAAACGGCAGGTCTTCTCATCAAACAGAGGTCGAGTTTCGCAGTAAGGCTTTGAAATATCATACTCAACGCAGTTATGGAATCGTGCTGCAATTCCGACCTCTCGATTTTGATATAGGACAGTATCCCAATATCGACCTTGAGAACTACACGAACCCACATTACAGTCATCGTCTGTGCTTCGTGGGTTAATATGATGTAAATTGGGGATAACAGGTGGATCCAACGATGACAAATATGCAAGAGCCATGATGGTATATCCATAGAACCGTATACCACCTGTCAAGACAGCTAAAACGACGAGTGATCAGTAATAATACACAACAGGATTGATCACTTACGCGCAAGAATATTTCTTCCTCGGCAAAAGTATTTGAGCGTTTTAAGGAAAGGATCGACCCTAGAGTCAAGCGTTCGATACTTTGCAATCAAATGTGTGCTTTTCGTAATGGCTTTCTTGTTAAAGCTGTATTCAATACCGTTTGCTTCGCTGGCTTTGAATCTAGTTGCGTCTATTGATTCATCAAACTTGACTTTAGTAAAACCAAGGGCTTCAAAGCGCTCTTTCATGGTATTGAAGCAGTGAGGTTCATAATGATCGTTTACAAATGGATTTTCGCGTCTGTCGAATAGTCTTTCCATGTCAGGTGAATCCATCTCTATATTAATGTTGAGTAAATTTTTGGAGAAACAAAGTCCAGATACTACAGATCTATAACAGAAAAAAAAAAAAAAGTCAGCAGTATGTCAAAGCAGCTCATATCATCATTATGCGTACCCATATGGTGTGAACTCCATATAATAGTCTGGAAACGCGTCATAGAATATCTCTTTTAATTCGTTTACTCTTTTCTGGATTAATTGTGGATTGCCTGTGCCTATAAACTATTCAAAACAGAATGTTAGCAGATCAGATTTTTTTTAGATTCGTAGATCATCACCTTTGCTTTCTCATCGATTTCGGCTGTAAGCCTTTTCCCAATGGATTTGATACTCTCGTTGATGGAATCTGAGGAAGGGTAGAGTAAATAGAGCATCATATTGTTTTCCATGACAGGAATGGCAGCAAAAAGCTTTTGATTGTACTGTGGAGAATTCATATATTGCAAGTAATTCAACTTCTCTATATGTTTACGATGACTGTCATTGGATGTTCCTTTTTTCATGAAGATTTCTTGAAAACGACGGCCGGATTTTGCTGAGAAAGTTATCATTAATCTTTCTGGCACGACGTACGGTTGGGAACTGAATCGAGTGCGATTTTCAGACATGTCAAAAAGTCTCATGTAATCGTATAGTTCATCCCAATCCAGGGCTATACTGTCTTTGCTAGTGGATCCATTTTCCATTCTATTTTTTTGAAATTGAATGGTGAATCGTAGTGTGTATTTATAAACAAAAAAGATCCAATTCTAAACAATCAGTCAATAAAATAGATTTTACTACTTATTCACTATGGGCGAGTTTGCTCTCCGCTTTGCAAGAATGTTTTTTTTTTTTTTTTTTTGGTATTGATATATCCGATAGCCAATTCAACTAATCCTTATAAAATAAAAATAAAAATATAAAAGCCAACAGGACACTTTCAAAAGAAATAATGACTTAGTATTAGTTTCCAAAGGGCTTAATAGATATCACGTTTGCATCCTTAGCTAATTGATTCAAACTGTATTTCGAACCTTTGAAGGAATTGACTGGTGATTAGATGATCTTTTCTTTTAAAAATATACAAGCAGAGTTTTAAATATGGATTTCACCGCACAACAAACGTGCGTAAGATTAAAAATGAAAATATCAATAAATTTGTACATGAACAAATATATTAAATATGAAGAACTGCTTTATATATGTTTTCATTGAAACATAACCATATTTTAGCAAATATATTGATTCTCATTGCTCAATCATGTAAAACTCGTGTCCAAATAAAAGGTGTGGTAGTAAGAATGGAGTTTGACAGATGACGGACATGTATTGTATATATTCTGGCCCAATGACAACGCTTCCACGTGATCTTCACACTTAATATTTTTCAATATATATTTTTATTTGGTCTTTAAGATATAAAGCGGGTATAGCTCAGCTGGGAGAGCGTTAGACTGAAGATCTAAAGGTCAGGTGTTCGATCCACTTTAGCCGCATTTCTTTTTTGACGATTTTTCTTTTTAATTATTTAATTGACTTTGGTTGTTTGATGTATTAGAGATAATTTCTTTTTATTGTTATTACCAGTTGATTCATTGTCGTGTGCCGCGATATATGTTTTATAGTCGACTCCAATAAACATGTACAAAGGATTATATATGAGATAAAAAGATGCTCTTTATTATTCTAAGATGCTATTGATATTTATACTAATTAAAAAGGTTACACACCAAAACCGTGTGTACCTGACACCATCTATCCATTAGCATAAGTTAACTTATCATATATTTTTGAACTTTACTTCCTTAACTTATTTTGACATATTACATTATTCACATAATTGTCAAATAGTGTTTAACATTGATACTTCAACAACAACAAGAAGCACAGCATATATCATTGGTCTGCTTTGATGTTATTTATTATTATTAGTTCACTTTATTGTTGCCGAGAATCGTTTCCTATATCAAATGTAATGCTCATTTATACTTGTATTATCGTCATTTTCCTTTATAAAACATTAAATACTATCATCTCCCACCCTATCTACACATAATATTGTCATTAGTTGGAATAACAAGAGATCCTTATAGAAACTTTAAAGCTTACATAGAAAGTATAAATAACAAGCAGAGTGCCATTATCAAGGTAGCAGCATATAATAAGGCGATCGATAATACATGTTTATAAATATAAATTATGCGAGTTATTTCATGACCAATTTGATTTGAGAAACGTTCTCTATGCATTATATTATGGGTTTGGTAATAAATATTCTGTTAGATCTACTTGCTTTTTCGAATTGATCGTATATAAAAATGCTAAATCGCAAGTAATCTACATTAGAATGAGAAGTATATATGTTAAACATTAGAATAGTCCTTAATCTTTTTTCGAATGCAAGCTGTAAGTGGCACTTTTTTGGTTTATGTTTTTTTTGTGTATAAATGAGATAGGTGAAGTTTATACTGACATCAGTACAAAAAAAAAAAAATTGAAAAATATCCTACTTTTGTCATTTAAATAAGCTGTAAAGTATATATTTTCATTTTCCTCTTTAAATGTGTTACTTAATTCCATTCTCAAACTCTTGGTAAATGCAGCAGCCCATTCTAACATGAAGCACTAATCAGATCTGAACTTTTTGCATTGAGATTGGTAGAGATTTATAATTGAATGCTGATTTTCATATAATAGGAATCTATACAATCCATTGTTTATTATCGACGGACATACATTATCTATCGCAATACAGTAAATTGAATATTTTATTAGATGCAACTATTCCTTCTGAGCATAGGCTACTTGTTTAAATCTGACAGCTGGCTGGAATTGATCAAGGGATCTATAAATCATTAAATCTAGGCGAAATGGAGTGCGTGGAATTTAGAGTAAATTATTGACAAGCATAATGAAATACGAACAGTATTTCAGTTCAGCAATGGTCCTCATAGTTACAACAGTTAATTATCAGAATGTACTCGCCGCCAAGTTCTATATAAAACCAAGATCGGTTGAGAGAAGTTGATTATATGAAGTACAAGCATTTTACACTCAATAACTAAAGTATGAAACACTCACAGTGCTTTGACCAAATAATAGTTTAATACAGTCAGTGTTTCGTTCTAAACATTTAATAGCCTTCAGATACGATGTTGAAAATGGCATCAATTACTGAAAATTTGATAAGAATACCATTGACTACTGTTTACGTAATAGTACACGTATACTTGATGGTTTTTGGAGATAATTAACATACAATTATTTAAAGTGAACATGTATCTAGATGATACTATGCGATGTCAGCATACAAGCACCACAAATATTCAAGGTCTCAGCTCATCTCATCTGGCATTCAATAATAATACAATATTTAATATATCTCAAGCTATGCAATATAGGAATCTTGGTTTTTTCTTTTACATCAATTAACAAACCGTAAGTTTAGCGTGATCGAATTGTTATAGTCCCTTTTGTAGTAGAAATCATTCTTATACTCCATATAACTCTCAATACTAGCATAGATCAGTACATAAAAAGTGTACTCAGGGGAGGATATACTAGTCGTTATTTATTGAATTGATAGAGGATTATCACTAGTTCCAATTTTGATAGATATAACTTTTCATTTAACACATGTTATAATAAAAAAATATATCAATTCAACCACCTAACGAAGAGTCATATGCTCTTCTTGAAATTATGATCCTTGACCGATAAATTAAAGTTTTGAACAAAAAAAAAAAAAAAAAAAAAAAAAAACGAATGCTCTACATCTTATCTCTAAAAGTTTTAATTACGATATCGGAAATCGTAGGTGTCTTTATTGCCAAATTCGTTGTTTATCATACTAATACGAGTGTACTCTGCATCCAGCTACTACGGTCTTTTGTTATTAGAGCGCCTCTGATGATTGAAAAAAATAAATAATATACTTCCAAATGATCATTGTACAACATTTTATTATTATCAAATATACTGACAACAGTTCTACTCAGAATGAACAACTAGTTTTCAGGCTCATCAACTTCTTCAAGAGAAACTGAACCTTGTCTTTCCAACAGCACAGTATCCAGGTTTTTGAGCGCCTTTTCCAATAAATCCGACTTGTTCAAAGTAATCATTTCAGGGCATTTGTAAAGCTCTAAACGCTATTGTACAACCAAACTATTAACCAACAAGACAATCAATTACACCACGTTATTACCTCTGGATCGGACGACGTCAACGTATTGTTCTTATTATTCACTTTGCATATATCAGCGATCAAATCAAGCGCCTTTCCAACCGAGTATTTCTAAAGCACAATTGTTTTAAGTACCCAGAATATCTAAAAACGAAAACTTCTTTACCTTGTCAAAATAAACGGATTGCGAGTCCAATTTTGATTCCTTGGGACATTGAACATATATATAGATACGTGAAGATGCGGGAATAGAAGCGTTCCCTTTAGCTTGCGATTTGATCTTCATCAGTTCTACCATCCCCCCATTTTTGCTTTTAATAGGTACAGATTTAATAACTTTTCGTTTTTTGCTGCCTGTATCACTGCTTGAGAATGTTTTTGCAAGCTGTTCCTGTGCCGCCAATTTTCTTTCTAATTTTCTTTGTTCGTCATTGTTTAAAGACTTGCATTCATGAGAAGCAGGGTGTCGATGTCTATGAAATAGCAATGAGATAATAGTAACAAAGGCGCAATGTGACCTCACCTTAGGCAAAAATCTCCTTGACAGCCTTCACAATGCACTGGACCAACACGAGGATCAATATCGCGACATCCTTTGATGGTACATTCTCGGTTGATCTTTTTGATCCCATTGTTGGGTGGATACAGATAGAGCTTACAATTGGACTCTTTGTGCTTCTCGAGCTAGAGTTCCATCATATCAATATACTCAAACAGGTCTAGCAAAAGGTGTGTCTATTTACCGTTTCTTCCAAGCTCAGTTGTGTTGCAGTCTCAGGTGCTTTTACGAGATACTGGCAGGTTTGACATTGAACCAATTGTTTGTCTATTTGACTCCATTTGGAGCAGCAATGATCTATGGGCAGTCGGTGATTACCACTAAATAATGTTTCAATATTGGATTAAACGCGTTGATTTCTAGAGACTCACCAAAACGTTTGCTGACAAAGAGGACATGCAACGGGCAAAAAGTCTTTTTTTTTTTAAGGGAAAGCTTAATTCCTTACAATCAATAAAGCAAACGAATGTATCCTTTACCTAATGAATTACAACCGTCAAGCTGACAATTTGCTCCAATTTGAGGTAATTCCATGTTTTTTTTTTCAAGAAAGAAAAAAGGGAGCCCTTGGCTGGTCACAATGTTTTATATATGTGTGTTTTTTCTAAATTGCTTGATTTTATTACTTTAATGTACAAAGAGGAAAGATTAACGTGCGAATCATACGAAAAAAAAAAGAACTGATTCCCTTTGTTATTTCTCGAGATTCTCTATATCTGATGCTGACAAGGATATTTTATACGACAGGAGAAGAAGTGGATGCGGATTCTGGAGCGGCAGCGGCAGCACTAGCTTGCTTTCTAGCTTGGATTCTGTTGTGATTCATAATCTTGAACTTCAATTCTAAAGCCTTCTCACTGAACAAGTTTTTATCTTTAGTTTCCAAAAGGTATTTATCTAAACCGCCCTTCTTGTCGATTGTACGTAAAACTGATGTGGTGACTTTGACTTCTACAAACTGTGAAAGCGACTCGGAATACAAGTTTTTGTTTTGCACATTGGGTAACCAATTACGTCTCGTCTTCTTTTTGGAGAAAGGGTTCTGTCAAAATGAACCAGTAAGTATCAAAAGGAATTAAAGCCGTTTCGAGCCGCATTTCTTTACATTGTTACCGAATTGAATGTGTTTTCCACCAAAGAGACCACGCTGAGCACGTTTGAAGGTAGCTCTTGCAAGCGCATAAGCTGGTTGTGCTGATAACATTTGTATAACAAGTCAAAAAGTAATAAAAACGCAATTCTCTCCGGGGAGAATGAAGGGGGTCGAGAATCAAGTCACACAGTTCAAGTCACAGACCGCTGTGACCTTTTTTTTTTCTGGCCATTTCAAAAGGGCCTTTTTCCAAAAATCATGCATAACGAGGTATGAGTTCCATTAACAATATGGAAGATCATCCCGAATACATTGTAACGCAACGAAAGGACGAAGTAAATATCCTCCGAGAAGAAGACATGTTATTATATGGATCGCTCATAGTTTCGCGTTACATTAGTATGGGGAAACATTTTATTTGGTGAAATGGATTGGTTGCGATGTTGATGATAAAACTTGGGAAAGCGAGGATAAATTGCAAACGTGAGACAACATTAATCCAACTATTTGACGAAAATAAGCTAATAGATTCTATTTAGTGAGTGGCCGAAAGCTTTGTTAAAATACAAACAGGAGCAGCGGGAAAAGAGAAACGGCAAGGCAGAAAAACCAAGGAAAAAACCGCAATTCTCTCCGGAGGAAGTTTTTGCTTATACTAAGTCAGTAAGCAATTGGGAATCTGAAGTGGATCAAATCAGATACATGGAGAGATCAAAAGTTCCAGGGTTTATGGTGTATATCGATTGGTTGGTACTAAAAAAATTTGAAATCAAGTGCGCGTATTAATAGTGTATCACGGACATAGGAAAAATGGGTTCAAATCTGTGCATCATTCAACAGAAGTTTACGCAAAATGTCCACAAAAGGTACATTGACTGATAATAGATGTGGTTGTATACATATACTTACTTAGTTTGTTAGATGATTGAGTATTTTGAGCGTTATCTCAAATTTAAAGAGATATTTCTTACTGATGATTAGTAGGGCAGGTGAATCTTGTATAATAATAAATCATTAAAACCAAGCATTTTCTAACTGTATTCACCAAAAAATAAAATAAAAAATAAAATAAAAATCGAGCACCACAGCTTGCTCTTACGACAATTTATGTTCCTGAGAACCCTGAATTGCACTTGACCATGACAACAGCCATAATCTCAGTTTATTTAATCAGCGGATATACGGAGTGGCGGAATTTAAAGTGTGATGCACCGAGGCTGCCTCAACCAACATCATACAGTACCTCTATACCACAACCAATAAAGATAAAGACTTGTAATACAGATACTATATTATATATATACAGTGATATGCACTATTCCCTAATGCTTATGTTTTAGAGAGTGCGCCTTAAAGAGACGGGTGCTAGATATACATACATATATATTAAAAAAAAGATGTTTATGTGCTCTAAAACAATATTTTTTCTTATCTTTCTGCTAATTAATAGCATTTGGAAGAGAAGGTAATGGCCTACAAGTTATATGAAGGTTATAAGGAGCAAATGCACGTTCATTCTCTTTTATTCATGATTTCAAATTTTGGTTATATGTTTTAGAGCTTAAATTTCTCAGCTCAGAAAATCGGCTTAGTGCACAAGATCGCAATTGATCTCGGTCAAATGTTGCATCTGATTAATAGTTCTTGTCCAGAATAAGTGATTACATCTGGTAGTCATTCAGATCTATTGCAATGCTTTTGTTATATTCAGCAAGTTCAAGGTATTTAATAGTTATAACTTTTATGGCCCTTAAAAAGGCTTTTTGTTGGTTGGATGTTATAGGTAAGAGCACTTTTTTTCCATCAATTTCATAATAGTGAAAACAGAACCAGTTTAATCATCATGATAAACAATGAGCCACCTGGTTTGTGAGTAAACCGATTATAATAGTGTCATTTTCAAGATTTAGATGCGATAAATATACACACCCAAACTGTCTCTGGTCTAAAAAGTCCTTGTATTATTCGGCATCTTAGAACGACAAGCGCCTACGCGTTTTAAGTTGATACCTATAAGAGGAAAAGCGGTTCCTGGTCCCTGAAGGCTTTGAGTTAGAATTCTCGAGTGACTAGTGCCGATTGTTATTTGAACTTGCAGTTATATATTGGTTCAAATACCGTAGTGATGTATATCATTCCATTCCATTACATTATAACCATAAACTTTATTTTGAAACATTTTGAATATTAAAACGATAGAATAAATACACTTTTGAAGAAGGAAACTTTTTTTTTTCTTTTTAGTTCTAGGTACTAGGTAAACTGATCAATGAAGGGAAAGTGTATGCCGCATTATCAGTTTTGGTCAGGTCGAGCGTCTTGTGATCTTTATAGGTTACAGCCTCGTCATCTTCCATAAAAAATTGTACTTCATCATCCTGTATCTGTAACTGCGATAAACCCAGCAAGTCTTCTTGCTGTAATAAATAGCTACCACTGCTACCTGTACCACTACTGCTACTGCCACCACCTGGAATGTTAATGGCTGCAGTGCATAATCTATTATTATTACTATTATTATTATTATCGTCATAGTCTGAAGAAGCATTTTGTGAAGATTTAGTCAAAAAAGGCACTCTCCATTGCTGTTGCTGTTGCTGCTGCTGTTGCTGCTGCTGCTGCTGCTGCTGCTGTTGCTGCTGTTGAGAAGCCCAGTTATTCATATCAAAAGATGAAGCAGTCCGACTTGGACTATAGCTCATAAAAGATTCATTGGCCTCTTGCTGTCTCGCTCTTCTCATTTGTAATTCAGTTGGTGTAAATAGATCATTCAAAGAAGAAGGAAGCATAGCATCATTCAGGTCGTATCCCAAGTCTTGTTGCTGTCTGTGATAACTAGAACTTTGAACAGAACAAGATAATCGACCGTTGCTGAATGGAGAGCTGCCGAAAAGATGATCGGATGATTCGCGCGGCAAGCCAATGAAATCGTTTGAAAGCAAGTTGCTAGTGCTACGAGGCCATAATTGTTCAGCATTGAATTGATTAAACAGAGAAACAGCTGGAGCAGAAGAAGCAAAAGGGTCATCAAAAGAGCGATTGGAAGCAAGTAGTTGATCTTGTTTTCTTCTACTTGGCATCATGAAACGATTGGATGTTTTACTTGCAGAGCCATATGGAGACATTGTATGTAATAGGGCGCATTTTGTACCGAATTTACAGTTGCCTTTAACAAAGTACTTACAGACAGCCGATTCAGAGGAAAGATCAGAGCTGTGGGAAAAAGTACAATTTGCGCCAGCTGTACAGGTACCTTGCTTATAAAACTTGCAAGGAACATGAGAAAGGTTGGAAGCTGGATTGATAATGTAAGTCATTATTCGTATAGAATATCAACTCACCTTTATTCGAACTATTATTACTTTGCTGAAGTGAAGATGAGTAAGGAATCGCCTGAGCACGCGACCTTTTAGAGGGAAAAGGCTCAAGTTGAGAAGGCGAGCTCTTGGAGAGAAGGTCAGGCGAAAATAACAGGTTTTGATCAGTCATGTAGAAAGAAAGAAAAAAAAAATATAAAAGATAAAAAAAAAAACAAAAAAAGTAATAAGGTTAAATACAAGTCCAATAATAGCCCTGTGCATGACTTTTTTTTTATTCATTAGATCCACGTTTCCTTTTGCTGGAAATGATATCACCTGCTCCATCATGCAAAGTATTTTTTTTTTCTCTCTTTATTTATTTTATTCTATGTATAATGATCTACTCAAACTTGATACTATGGCTTTCAAAAGAAATTTGACCGCCTCTATAAGATCCTCTCTTCTTTTTGTTCTTTTCAGCACGGAATTTGTCTCCACGCACCTTAATCAAATCTTGAGAAGCCTTCCAACCGTAAGATGCCATATCAGAGCCACCCTTAGAATCATACGTGTTATCTCTTAAACGATCATCTAAAAATTCTACTTCTTCAGGCTTGACACGTTGGAATGGAGTACCTTGAACTCTTTCACGTTTCACTTTGGGTCCGCTAATAAGAAAAAAAAAAGGAGGGTTATGATCAAAAGAATTTTTATTTTGCAAAATATAATGTATATAAGCTATGTAGTATTTACCTGTTATTCTTCTTGGGAGCAGGTTGTTCAACAGGTGCTTCTTCAGCCTTACGCTTGGTAGAGGTTTCAGCTTCGGCCATTTCAGAATCAGAATCGGAATCGGAAGAGCTGCTGCTGCTGCTGCTGCTACTGCTGCTAGAATCAGAATCAGATTCGCTAGATGATTCACTTGAAGAGCTAGATGATTCGGATTCACTAGAAGAACTTGATGATTCAGACTCACTAGAGGAGCTTGATTCGCTAGAGGATGAAGAGCTGGAGCTAGTAGATTTGGCTGCGCCAATGACAGGCTTTTCCTCTTCTTCCTCTTCTTCATCAGAGGATGATTCAGAATCACCATCAGAACCAGAATCGCTAGAGTCAGATGAGGATTCAGCCTTCTTCTCTTCTTCATTAGAGCTGCTGCTGCTAGAAGAGGATTCAGTCTTCTTTACTTCTTCTTCTTCATCGGATGATTCGCTGGAGCTACTAGAAGAAGAAGAAGAAGATGATGATGATGATTCAGCCTTCTTTTCTTCAGTCTTCTTTTCTTCTTCTTCTTCTTCGTCAGAAGATTCGCTTGAGCTGCTGCTGCTGCTGCTGCTGCTGCTGGAAGAGGATGATGATTCGGCCTTCTTTTCCTCGACCTTCTTTTCCTCTTCTTCTTCATCAGATGATGAATCGCTGCTACTGCTACTGCTACTGCTGCTGGAAGAGGATGATTCAGCCTTCTTTTCTTCCTCAACCTTCTTTTCCTCTTCTTCATCAGATGATGAATCGCTGCTGCTGGAAGAAGATGATTCAGCCTTCTTCTCCTCCTCCTCCTCTTCTTCGTCAGATGAGGAATCGCTGCTAGAAGAAGATGAAGAACTATCAGAAGATTCAGCCTTCTTAGCCTTCTCCTCCTCTTCATCAGAAGAAGAATCGCTGCTGCTGCTGCTGCTACTGCTGCTGCTGCTGCTGGAAGATTCAGCCTTTTTGACATCGACTTCCATGGCTTCCTTTTCATCTTCACTATCACTGCTGTCACTGCTGCTGCTGCTGCTGCTGCTACTGCTGCTACTGCTGCTGGAGGAGGATGCGGCTTCCTTCATCTCAACATCCTTAGCTTCTTCTTCTTCATCATCAGAGGAGGAAGAGGAAGAGCTATCAGAGTCACTGCTTGAATCAGAAGACGATTCACTGCTGGCTCTATTAACGGTACACATCATTAGATGCTTACTACATAAAATGTAGAAAAATGCAGCAAGACTTACTGAGGTTCGTATTGTTTGAAAATAGCATTCAAATCCTTCTTAGTCTTGAGTTTACCAACCTATATATGTTTTTGTGTCAGTTTGAAAGCTCGTGTCACGCGTCAAAAAATGACTTACGGAAGGGTTCTTCTTCAACAAAGCCTTGGCTGCCTCAACTTGGTTGGACTCTAACAAGTACTTGTAGACAAGAGCATCAAGTTTAGCATTCGACATGTTGAATTGAATTCTTGTTTTCAAAGAGAAAAGAAAGTATGACTGTGATAAAAAAAAAAAAAAACTTGGTCTCGACTATTTTTCGCATCTGTGGCTTTTGTAAACTGGGACCGTTTTTATTGTGTTAGATTCATATATGCTTTACTTTGTAATAATATATCAATTAAATATATATATATATAAATATGAAGAGTCCCATTGTATACTTTGGAGTGAAAGAAACCAAGTTATCTTAGAATCTGGGTCTTTAAAATAGTATCTACAACCAAGAAACTATCAAAAGACATACCTTTAGGCTATTTCATTAATTTCATTGGCTGTTGCGGAATTAATAGTATTATCATCGTTAGAGACCTCTTTAAAATTATTTAGAAACTCTTTGGCGGTGACTTCAATTACATCATTGACGACACAAGTTCGTAAATACACAACCACTTTTGCTATATAGCTTGTAGAGAATTTAATTACGCATCACATTATGTATGTTTTCATCTATTCGTTGGATTTTTTCTATGATGAAAGGTGAGCTGTGAAATGCTTTTGGCGCCCTTAAAAACATCGCAGAGCTTGAAAAAAGCGCATACAAAAGCTTACTCCTCCTCCTCCGCCCCCCCCTTTTTTTTTGGAAATCATAACGTTTCCTTCATCTCTAAATTTGTCCACCAATTTTGATTTTAGTTTCGCATCCATTGACTAATACATGTTCAGAATAAGTTGCAGCATTCAACTAGGACCAACCAAGAGATCTATATATCATGGAATTGTCTAATCTTACATGATATGCATGCATTTTTTTTTCTTTGCCGCCGCCATTAACGCATAGTATAATTGTTGTTTCACAAACAATAGTCCTAATGGATGTAGCAACTGAATTTAAGCGCTTGTACTGATGACTAGATGTAATATTCAATCGAGATCGGTCCAGAGTCTATCGATCAATTCATAAAATTAATTTGAACTGAGTATCTTTTACTGTTATCATGTACTATCTGGAATCCAGCAAAATAGAGTCTGATTCTGAGCGTGGTTTAATAAGCAAACAGATGCATCATTAAACAGGGATCCGCTTGGAAACAAATAAATTATTAGACCTAACCAATATTATATAGAATACAAATAGATCACTGTAGATCGTTAATGTATTGCATATTCTTTGTGTTCCAATGAAATAAAGATTCTAATGGATGCAACATTTCATTCAAATTATCTTTTATTTGCTAGATGTGAACGTTAAATAGAGATTGGTTGAAAATATATAGAACACTAGATCTAATAGTTTATATAATAATTCCCAGCACCTGTAATAGTAGTGGTGATTATATATACACGTAGTACTTTATTCTGAACATTTTTCTAACTATCAAAAGCAACATTATGTCAGGGCTGATCAAAAATATAATGCTATTGAAAATAGGACGATCCTTAAAAAAAAATCCAGGGTATATCCTTAAGGTCAAATTCCTTTGAGCTCTACAATACCACAATCTTGCCATTCTCGAATATTACAAAGTAGTTGAATCTATACAATTAAAAGAATATGTCCTTGTTGTTTGAATAGGACTGAGTCATCATTGGCCAATAAGTGCTTTGTAAAAAAAAAAAAAAAAAAAAAAAAAGCCTCGCAAGTTGATCCGTTACTGGATTAATCTCCAAGAGTGATCGGATTCAATGTATGGTTGTAAACAGTAGTAAAAAGATCAAAGCACTGATGATGATTGGTATGACCTGTGAAAACGTATTGCAAGAACACTTCAAGACGTACGTTTGTGATTTGATAAGACTAGCAAAGTTACAATTCAGTACCTGATTCAATCACAATACACATGTTCTTTGAGTAATTTCGTGTGCTTAAGCCATCATGTGCTCACTCACTCTTTTGTATATTCGTTTCAAATGAGAAAAGCATACTCAATACTGAAGATTGGATTGATTATTTAGCAGTCTTTTATGAAAAAAAAAAAAGTTGAAGGATCACCAAAAATAGCAATTTACTATGACAGCTTATCGATCAGCGCAATAAAAAAAAAAAAAAAGAAGAAAAAAAAAGGGATTATTTGCAGTGATACATAATGCTGTATTTGCTAGACTGATGACTTTAACACGTTATAGGATGATCTTTAATACGAGTTTGGATAAAGGGATCTATATCATCTGTTTTGATTAGAATCGATAGCGCGGATTTATTATATATTTTTAAAAATTTAGGCTTAGATATTCACAACAGTTTTATGAGCAGTATCTATTTATGACTCTCTCGGTCGATGTAATTCACAAGCGGTGTTCAATAAGAACATGAGGAGTCTAGACTCGGTAACATCATGTCAGACCGACATGGTATACCTTGTTTTTTATATCTCCAAGTTGTTGTTTTATTTGAAGGAATATTTGATAACAAAGCAAAAATTAAATAAGGAGGAAGAAAAAGGGTATGAAGTATATATAGGTGGAAGAATGTGAAAGAATACATATGTGTGCATATATCTGTTGCATCTTTTTTTTTTTTTTTTTTTTTTTTTTTTTTTTTTTTTAGATGGGTTTAATGAATGGTCAAGTATTGTCTGCGGAAACCAGAAATACCGATGATGGTATCTACCACACCAGGATGACTAGAGATAAACTGATAAATAAGCCATATCACCATCACTAAATAAAATAAAAACCAAGTTAGTTACAAGTCGATAGTCTACATACATACGGAAACTTACGGCATAACATGGGGACCCAGAATGAAAAGAGTCGCTTATCTCTTCGCTTTTGTGCTTCCATATAGACTTCATGTCTACTGGATGATTCACAGGGCTCTTGAGGCTGTTTTTCTATTTGTTGAGCTTCTTCAGTCAAACTTCTTGCACCCATAGCATAAGCCAAAGCCATGTACCAAGCCAATGTTTGTTCAGCAGGCTCTTCTTTAGGTTGTTGCTCTTGTTCTGTACCAAACAGTACAGAAACATTGGCAATCATGGCAGCAGCAGGTCGAGGGAACTGTAATAGATGATCGGCAATATTCTTGAGATTAAGTTCAGTTGGCTTAGCAGGCATATTGTTTTTAATGTTTTGAATAAAGGAATCGTTGGTAGGCTGTTGGAAATGAGACAAGGTACGTTGCATCCAATTCATTTCTTTATAGTCCATCGAATGGTTATCTTCATAGTCTGTCGAATGATCCAATAAGGAATCGTGAAGGGGTTGAGCATCCATGATTTCATCAGCAGAATGCGAGGTACTTTCTTCTTCATTCAGGTATTTGATAGTAGGTGTAGTGACATTGGATGCTTCTTGTTGGTAAGTAATCAATTGACGTTGGTGTGGATGGCGGCGACGAAGACCTTCATAATGATGATGTTCCAAAGACGAAGATGACTCTTCAGAATCAGACAGGTAAGATTGGCGCCAGGCATTCTCATCCACAGATTCATTATCTTCATCGCTTAACCAAACACTATCTTGATCAGTTTCATCTTCAGCATAAGAAGTGTCGATATCTGCACTCATCATATCCGAAGAGCTATAACCGCCACTAACAATAGATTCATCATCTTCAATTAAAGGCACATGGTTCCAAATCTTGCATCGAATATCGTGGCTCGTAGTTAGATGAAGAGGCTTCTTGTTCCAACGGTTCGAGATCTCTGGATCCGCAGCCCCTTTATCCAACAAGACCTGAACTACTCGAGCGTGATTATACCAAGCAGAATAATGTAAAGCAGTATAGCCATTTTTGTCCGTCATATCAACGTCGCATCCCAACTCAATCAAAGTTTCTGTCAATTGAGCAAAACCAAGCATAGCAGCCAAATGAAGCATTGTATGACCCTGAGCACTTGTAATAGACACATCCTCAGATTCAACGTCACGGAAAGTACGCATCACTTGTAGCACTTGAATGATATCGTATTCCAAAGACATTTGTTGCTGCTGTGGCTGCTGATGCTGTTGATTTGTATTAGAAGATGTGTCAGCGCCGCCGCCATTGCCGCCGCCACCAGCATTACCACCTTGAACAATACGCATAGCAATGTCGCGTGCATCCTCCACTTTGCCAGTCATTTTAAGACCAACGACTTGTAAAGCCAATTCCATTAAAGCACGATCGTTTTCATTGTAATAAGTAAACAATGTCACATCCTGACTATCAACGACTAGTGGATGTTCTTTGAAAGAGACAACGACAGTGCCTGCTTCGGCAGCAGGTGGCAAGATACATACAAGCGTATTAGGAGACCAATAATGGGTACTGGAAGCGGCTACATCGCCAAACATACAAGTAAGACCTGATCTAAATCCACTGCCCAGCAGAGTGACCTCGACACCGCCAAAGGTAGGGCCTTCATTAGGGATCAAACGTTGTAATAAAGGTCTTTCGGTAAATAAAGGAGTTGAAGAAGGAATAGGTGAAACTGCTTTTTCAGATAGATTGGTCGGTGTATTTGCAGTAATAGGCGAGTCCATGGGCGTCATGGCTGGACGTGGCTGAATATGATACTGTTGAGATGATATAGATGGTCTTGGTTGGTAATTCATGACTGTATTTCTATCAAATGTATCTACTGTAGCTTGAGGTGCAGTGGTAGTAGTTCGAAGTCTCTTTCTTCCATTGGTTGATTTGACTTTGTTTGATTTGTGGTCATCTGTAATCATGATAGGTGGAGACATGCCTGTAGCTACTTGCTTGCCTTGGTAATCGTGCATTTCAAAGTAAATACAAAAACCAAGTCTTTCATTATGATGTCTACAGTAACAAGTAATACGCGTAGGCAAAATAGTATCACCAGAACTGAAATCAACTACTTCAGAACAATTAAACAGCAGAACTTTTTGTTCTTCTTGTGCTAAAGACTTTTCATCTTCCATCATATCCTCCATTGTAGTAGTTGATTCAGATTTGAGCTTATTTTCTTTTCTACGTTGTGATCTTTTACGTTCACGTTGAATACAACCCAAACAAGTCACTACTTTTCTTGAAGGATCACTTGCGCAAATGACTCGAGCTGATAAGAATAGCATCTTTTCTGGTTTAATGGCGGTATTGGTGGCTGTATCATTAATGACATTGGCGATTTTTGAACCGTTGGCTGTGGTTGACATGAGTATTTGGCGTTTTAGTTTGTCTTTGGCTACTCGATTTTCTGGTAGTTTAAGGTGAGACCACCATTGAGCTTTATCACCATCATCAGTCACTAGTTGAATACACAGCTTGATTTGGGTTTCAACACGGGACTTTGCACCTGTTTGAGGCACACCAAGTACTCTTATTTGCATTCTATTGAATAGTTAATACCATATCCTACAAATGTTATTATGGTTTTTACCCTGGTAAGGTCGTATTGATTGTGGCACTATTGGTAGTAGAAGCTGAAACAGTACTTGTATTCATATTCATATCGTTTCTATGTATATATAATGAGTTTTATATCACAAAGTATGTATATTCTATATAATTACGGTTGTTGCTGCTGCATTGGATATCCTGATATATAATCTGTAAAGTTCTTTGCAAGATTTGGAATAGCCTATTTCCAATGAATACACAAGTTTTTATATAACTATAGCATCTACTTACATTATTGAAACCAGACCAAAAGGTAGGGTTGGAATTATTTGGATTGGAGGCATTCGGTAAAAGAGGGTCTACAAAGCTACTTGGATTTAATGTATGAGAAGGTGAGGGTAAAGACAGTGGTGGGGATAATGAAGGTGAAGTATGCATAGATTGTCTTGTATATTGTTGCTGCTGTTGCTGCTGCTGCTGTTGCTGCTGCTGTTGTTGTTGTTGTTGATGATGATGATGCTGCTGCTGCTGCTGCTGCTGCTGCTGCTGCTGTTGCTGCTGTTGTTGTTGCTGTTGCTGTTGTTGTTGTTGCATAAAGAATAAAGGGTTATCTGGTGAAAGTTGGTCCAATTTATAAAAGAAGGATTGGTCAATGAAAGATGGCTGCTGTAGATTCATTACATCGTCATGAGGTTCTGATGTCGAGGAACCTGAAGGGGAATCACAAGTTTGAAAGTTATCCTCAGTAGCTGGTGTAGCAACTGAACCTGTTAGATTCATCATTGGACTATTAGTAGTTGACATTATATGTATAAAAAAAAAGAAAGAAGGCTTCAAAAGAAAGTTTTTTTTATCTTATTAGAAAGATTAGGAAAGACTGGGCGAGATATACTAACCAATCATAGTGGAGAGTGAATATAGGTGTCACAAGCTCAACAAGGAAGAAGTGGCCCAAAAGTAGATAGGATGTACTGTACAATTGAGTTACATACAAGCTCAGATAGACGCGTTAAATGTATATATGATGTTGAATTCAATAGGGTTCTATCATAATATATATAGTATAGCTGGAAAAAGGTACAGGATCAATCAATACACGTGAGTACACAGTCCACACCAAATAGCTCAACACTAGTTACCCCGGTTTATGGGGAGACTTATTCTGCTGCAATTGCTACGTATACTACCTACTATTACTTGGCTTTCTTACAACGAATAGATCCTTTTTTTTTGGATATAAAATCATGCCCATTCATATGTCAAACAATCCAAGAAAAGCTTTGTATTGTATTGTAACCATCCCATCAATGGTATAATCTTATTTATGAGCAATATGTAGCATACTGCGTTAGATCACCAGAGTCGCAGTTACCAAGGCCTTTAGTATTTTCCCTTAAATGTGCACACAGAGACCTCTTCTCCGAGGAAATGAGCCATCATGTGCTCACATTTGTATATCTTGCGAAGTGTCTCTCTGCAAATAATGTATCATGCTAGGTCGGATTTACAATTTTTCTTGTATATTTCTCGAATTTAACCTGATTTTTAGTAACTGGGAATAACACGTTTCAGATCACAATTCTCGGCAGTAATTATCCTACAGTACGTGTTATGCAAAGAATTTGCCTGAGATCATCATGACCAGAGAGAACTCCGTTTAATCTATGGATGCTATTGGATGAAATCATCCAATCAATTTTATTGCCTCGCAGTTTGAAATAGCGTTTTAGTGCGCTCAAACATAGATACTGGCAAATATAATATATAAGCAGTTCAATAAAGCTCTTATAACCAAAGTTACTTGTTCCAAGTAGGGAGTATCTACCAATGCGACATATGAACAAAACCAGTCGAGAGATTTAAATATGACCAATTGGCTTTATATGTAATTCATATAGTTTTCTATTGATCATTAACAGTAGAATATATTTGTTGTGAGCTGCGGCTAGACAAGATTTTGTTTTTAAGTTACTTTGTGAAATATCTACTGATTGAATGCGATATTTAGGTGAAATCGTCCAAGAGATTTATAGCCAAATAAATAAATAGATTATTTATATATATATTTAAAAAAAATGAAACCTAATACGTCCTGTCACTAAGAAAGGGGAGTCTTTATGACAAAGAGATATATGTCTCTTTATATCTGCTAGTCCCGTATTGAGACTTACCATACGTACTTCTAATTTACACTGTTCATCATGTTTCTTGATCCTTGATGGTACCTTTCAGTGTCAAAATAATATATTATCAGTTCCAGTTAGAGAGTTAATTGATTTCAAAATTTTACATGTGAGTATTGGTCATGTATCAGGGACAAAAGTTTGCATGGTTTAACATATAACTGCCATAGGACATATGGTAGGCTAATTTATGACATGTACCATATTATAAAATGGCGATCAAAATGTCATTATATTTGATGACATTGGAGAAAATACGGTAGATAATGCGTCATAACAATGGCCATTCATTAACAACTCTCATTGTGTCCTCCTCAAATAAAGATTTTAATAAATGCACCTATTGATTCTTCTGAACATGACCTGCTCTCAAAGGCAAGTAAAGATAAAGCTTATTTTTTCGAGCAATGTCATATAATCAGGAATGTTATTTTTAATTCACCGTTTGTTGTAGTTTTACGTATACATAAGCAAGTACTACGAGCCTCTGATCAAACTCCATTTATACGCTCTGGATTTACACTTTTCTGTTTATTATGTCAGCAATACCGTATCATGTACAACAGAACTTCACTGCATATACCTTTATTAATCATTAAAAGCAGATATGGAAACTATAGCTATCAATTCGGATGTCTATAAAATTCATACAATCCAGATTTTTTGATTTCAAATTTTTTCATATTTTCCTTGTATGATTGATTTCAAATGGTCGTTTGCTGTTGTGCAGTTGTCCTAGATATTGAAAGCAATTATGAATATCGAAGCAAAAATACAAAGCTTGTTGAGCTCGCGTAATTTGTATATTCTTTTTACATCACGTAAATATTCCTTGATAGCACTGGTCGGAATTTCTTTTATAAACGCCAGAATGTTTGCTTCGCCAACGAGAAATCATTCTTTATCAGATAAGTGTATGGAGAATACTTCAGATTCAGAATCCTAAGTCAAGAACACAGATTAAGTATCTATAAAAATTGTCAAATGCCGAGGAACACATTTTAATTGCCTAAAGAGTCTAACAACCTTATATATGGCTGCTTCATATGGTTGGCAATAATAATGAGCATATGGGCTAAAGATATCTTCTAAATCTAGCAGCTTCCTTACCTTTTGTTAGCCATTGAATTTGAGTTCAACCTTATTTATTATGCAAACCGGACTTTGGAATCATCGGCACGCATTGATCACGAGCCGAATATGAACTATTATCGCATGCTTTGAAGTTCTATCAAGCAAGTTTGTCAAGCTAATAGTGTGTTAATTCTATGTCTATACAGTTAATTAATTCTTTGGACATTATATTAAATGACCATTAAATGTTTATGTTTACAGTTTAAAGCAAGACAACTTATTACTCGACAATTATATTTGCTTAGAGTAATTGCCAACCATTGCTCCAATAGAGTCTCTGATCCCATCAATATATCAAGGAATCATTTCATGCGTACTAAGAACGAAAAGTAGACAAAGGTGAATACATTTCTGATGAAATAATTAAAGTTGGATTGCCTTATACATCATTCATTTATGAGTTATCCTGGACGAAGAAGCAGAAAAAGAAGTCAATATATTGCTGAGACGATTGCAGAGAGTTTCTTTATCGTCTTGCTCTAATCCCTATCTCCAATATTCTTGCATATTCATTAAACTAGGTACACCCGATAAAATGCACAAAAAAAAAAGGTTCAACACAGGCGAGTTATTTGGAAAGAATCAATGGCATAACGGGAAAAATGCTCACAAATAAGAAAAAAAGAAAGGGATTTACTACCTGCGTGCATTTAAACAGGAAAGATTGAAATTAAAATACATTTGATAAACTGGATTTTGATAATCTCTAGACCACACGATCGTTTCCAGTTTTTAAAATCACGTCAGATGAATTATACATATTTATAACGGACTACTACATCTATTAGAGCCATAATGTAACTCAAATATCACACGTATACAGTACATTAATGATTGGCAATAAGCTTCATCCATTCTATATAAGCTGACCAGATCTCTTCATCGAGCTTGATTTAATACCACGTTTGATTAGTAGTCTATGCACAGAATGAGCTATTTAATCTACCGAAACTATTTCAATCAAAATATTTTGTCCAACAATGGTTAACCTGTAAATGACACGCTTTTCATGTCAACTAGATCTAACGATTAACAAGTTTCTCGATCTCGGTTTGAAGTCATATTTGATTAGTGGTTCATGCTCAAAGTAGATTGTTACATCCGCTAGGAGAACTTTATTACAAATTAGCTTTTTTGTAAATGCGTTGTTTGCATTCCGAAGCTTCGGTGTAGTCCGACTAGATAAATTAACCTGTAGCCGTTCTTCCATCCCATTTATCATTGCATCCTTCATTTTTGTTTGTTTGCTTCTTTCTTTATTCCTTTAAAGTATGAAATATAAATCATAAAAGGCAGAACAAGACGGTGCTATAATAAATGAAGTTCTTATACTCGGGACCACCTTCAAATGTATGGCAAATCCAAGTAGTCAACAGTCTCCCCAATTGAGCAATAATGGAAACCATCCTCGTCTACCAACAACGGAGTCAAATTACTATTGTAATAGTTGTATCTAACCTACGCACAACAACCATCATAGTTAATAAAGACAAAAATTCAAACAAAAGTGCCTGGATGACACAAAGCTTCCACAAAATATTACGCCAAATATTACTTGACCACTTGGCTGTCTGTTGTCGGCGATGAATCCTTGCATGGACAGTAGCTGCCCAAATATAAAGCATAACTCTTTGGCACCAAAACTTCAATGTCATAACCAAAACAATTGGATATCTAGCTCCAATAGACACTTGAAAATAAACTATTCAATTTGCATAGGTAAATACATTTTGATATTAGCCATTTTGAATCACATGGCTCCACACAAAAGCACATCAAGAAGAATCCGAAGAGCATAGGGGAGTTAATACGGGCTTCACCGATATTTTACGCAACGACCAACTTACTGATATACGACACATTATCCCAGCAAGGTTAGTAATGCGGTAGTTAATATATCATACCATACAATGCTGTTTGCCCAGCTAGGATATAGAATGATTGTATTTTATGAGCATCAATTGACCAGTAGAGACACTATAGTAGAACTGCAAATGGGTACATGGTTCAAGATATCAAATATACTTCAGGTTGGATATACCGATGCAGTGGTGGCCCATCCTGTCTTTTTTTCAATAGAACCAACTACTAGGATGTCGAACGGCTATTTCTACAAGGTCACTTGAACTTTTTACACTCACATTATTTTGGCGCTAGTTGCTATCCTATGTGACTTTTGGACAAACTTTACATACCTTTGCAAAACGAATTGGTCAATCCAGCACCGAATACATTCAACTTATTCCGTCTTTCTTAAGTGAAAGAGAATGATTGAACTGGTAGTCCAGACTACCATACAAAGCAAACACATGTATGTATAAGAAAACACCAAGTTTTGGCCAACTTGCCATATCTTTCGTAAAAATCCTGAAATTACAAGTAGCATTCGGGTGCTCTTGTGAAGTTTTTAATTAGTCAGAGGCCTAACGACTGGTTTATTGCTGCGTCCTTTATATTATAATATCTCTATCAAGGTAACACTGCCAATTAATAACGGAAACTTTGTCCGAGCGGGGATCCCCAGCGTCAAGTGTGTGATAGAAATATGCACCTTTCGCCCATAGAAATAATCCTCGGAACTTTGAACTAAACTATATCTTTAAATCAAAATACATTATAGTGGAGTTTCAACTAAACAGAGGTACTCTATTACTTACAAGACCAAATGCATCTTTAATAACCCGTTCAACCAAGTAGTAGTATCATGTGCCTTTTGTGACGAGTTTTCAAGTAAAATATAAAATCTTTTTTTTTTTTTCTCTTCTTCTTCTTGTTCCTTGCATTACTTGTAACTAAGATGGCTGAAAGAAAAGAAAGACCAAGTGGCAGTCATAGAAAGCCACAGCATAACAACCAACAGCAGCAGCATTTCATGGCTCCTAACTCGCCAACTTATCCACCCTATGCCACATTTGTTGATGTTCCTACTCAGGTCGTTTATGATCCTAATGATCCTAGTAATACTGCTACTTATGCATATGTTTACCCATTAAGCCCACAATTCTCGGTCCAATACTATTCTACTACCGCAGCTCAACAACAACAACAACAACAACAACAGCAGCAACAACAGCAGCAGCAGCAACAACAACAACAGCAGCAGCAGCCTCAGCCCCAAGAAGTGCGTTATGGAAGTTATCCCGGTTCACCCGTGCTTCATCCTCATCTTCATCCTGCTTATCATCACCATTCGCCTCAAGTACATCCTTCCAGTCCGCCTTTTAGTCCTACTTTACAATACCACCAGCCTCAACAAAATCAGCAAAGCCTTCAACTTTCACCTCCTATCCATGCTACCTTTGTTTTGCCTCCTCATCAGCAGCATTTTCCACCATTGCATATGTCTTCACCTATCTTGAATGCGTCTGGTTCGCCGCCTCATCATCAATATATTCAACCTTTAGCTTTTGATTTGAAAAAAAGACAAGAGCAATTGGAACAAGAATACGCCCATTTGACTCAATTTCATCCACAAAATATCTACGTACGTGGTTTATCTGCCACGGAAACGGATGAATCCTTTTTGGAACTGTGTAAAGTGTAAAGTACATTAAATGACGCGTCAATTGTCTGTGATACTAACTTATATGTGCTAGATATGGTCCAATTAGTAGCTCCAAAGCTATTATTGATCAAAAAACAGGTGAATGCAAAGGCTATGGATTTGCCATGTTTGAAGATCAAGAGCATTGTCAATTAGCGATTCACGGATTAAACGCGGCCGGTTATCAAGCTTCATTAGCACGAGTAGGTCAAGAATCCTTCAGTTCAAGATTGAGGAGTCTTCAAGATGAAACATCTACCAATATTTATATTTCCAATCTACCTGTCACTATGGATGAAGAAGGCCTTGAAGATTTGTTTAAACCTTTTTCAACAATATCAAATCGTATATTACGCGATCCACAATCTGGTTTAAGCAGAGGTGTAGGTTTTGCTAGGTAAAAAAAAAAAAAAAAAAAAAAAAAAAAAATGCTTTTTTTATGTTACAAGTCAACAAACTAACAAGAAACAGGTTAGCTGATCGTCAATCTGCAAGTGCAATTATTGAGAAATTCAATGGACATTCTATCTCTGGATCTTCAGCACCCCTGCAGGTCCGTTTTGCTGATTCACCTGCTCAAAAGCGACTCAAGAGTCAAACTTCATCCACTAAAAAAGTACCTATTAAAAACCATCGTGATAATACTACTATATTCCCTTTCCCCATCAGACCAATGATGCCTGTCACTCCAGAAACTATGTTGGGTATAGCGCCTTCATCTTCTAACGGGTAAATGTAGCATAATTTCTTGGTAGATATTTTTGCTAACGCTCTCTTTAGATACCCTCGCTCACTTGTAACCACTGAGCCTATTAATACTACTAATAATAATGGTGTAGATGCACTGGCAAGCGCTGTAGAACGTCAATTGGATTTGAATGAAAAAACAGGTCTTGTCAGACAATAAAAGAAATATATTAAAAGGAGGCTACTACAATATCTTGGTCTTGTTTAAACGTTGCTTGAGCCCACAATGGTAAATTGGGTGTTTCAAAACACCAGTCCTTTCCACTGTACTTATAAGCGTGCAACCAAAGCGCCAGTTGATCTGCTTTTGGATCAGTATTCGTTATAGGCACATTGCACTCTAGACACCGTGGCAATCCTGTTTTGTTAAGTGGATCATCATCCATATAATCATAAGGTGATTCTTTTATCATCGTATCCAAAATACTTTGAATTTGAGCTGGTTGATCCAACGTCTGGTTAGAAGATGGTAGTTGGTCTGACCAAGGATTGAGAAACCCATAGATGGGGTCATTAGCAATAGGATAGCCTAAGTAGCGCAAATGAACCCGAATTTGATGTGTTCGTCCACTCTGGGGTTTACAACGTACTAGACTTGAACGCCCATTATACTCTAATCGCTCAAATAATGTTGTGCATGGCTTTCCTGCGGGATGCACGTAATTCAAAGAAACTGTATAAGATAATGTTTTGATGGGTGCTTGGCATAGAATAGGTTCTCTGTATAAATACATGTACAAGAGTTGGTTTCAAAGCACATAGAGTACATGACTAAGACTTTTACCTTGGAAACTCTCCTGATACACGACAAATGTATTCTTTTTCAATGGCTCCTGTTCTCATCTGAAGTGCAAGCATATCAGCCGATTGCGTATTTTTACATATAAGCATAAGCCCGGATGTGATCCTATCTAATCTATTGCAAGCTATAATGATGACAGTAAGAGAACTACGTAGCAAAGATGCATATATCATTATTACTTACGAAACAGTCTATCATAATTCATTTCTTTACGCATAATATGTGTTACTGTATTATGTCGATATCTTCCACTGGGATGTACCTAACAAGTATATCAACACAAGGAGTCTATAAAAAAAACTGAATGCACTTACTTGTATGCTCCCAGGTTTATTAATCACTACTAGGTCATTGTCTTGGTAAATAATTTCAATAGGCTGATCTGTCACTGGTGGTTCATGCCGATGTACTGCATGACTCAATAGATCTTGCCTTTTCACAATCGTATCTGGCGTTGTTTTTTGATGATTCACTGTCAATAGTCCTTTCTCTATTGCATACCGCTATTGAAATTATCAGTATCAAATCGAACATCAGTGATGAGGTCGCTTACATAATAATCTTCAGATCGCCCACGGTATTCTTGAAGGAACACCTGCAAGACGGTAGAGCCAAACATGCGTTCTTTGGCATAAGCACGGAAATGATAATGGTATGGTTTCACTTTTCTCAATCCTATAAAACCATTGGCATGCTGATTTCAATGAATAAACCTGTTTATTACCATTTTCAAAATAATACTCGGCTGTATCAAGGTCATTGATTTTGCGAACGCTTTGCGTTCCTCTCAATATCTTTGTAGGCTCGTGTAAAGCTCTCTTGAAAAGGCGATTGAATAATCGAGTCCATTGACACGGTTGATCTCGGTGAATCTTGCTCAACATGGGGACACAGTTTAATACAAGCAGGGCAAAAAGAAAGATTTCGGGTGCGGCAAGCGTAGTTTTTAGCTGGGTATAGAAGTTTAGCTGGGCATTCACCAACACAAAAGTCCAGAATGCAAACACAGCAACAGGCTCTCATTTAACAAACTCACTCTTTAATAAACAAATGCTGTAGCTCAGTTTGATCAAAGGATACTATTCAAACGTGGCTTGGGATCGGAATTGGTTGAAAGATCAAAATATCATTTGACTTAGGTGGAAGTGTCGTACTACCTTAAAGCTAGTTAATGAGCCATAACACCGTTTTTACGTGCTTTTCTTTTTCGATTCTATAACACTACTTGTCGTTGATGGTAGCCTGTCTATCTGTTTTTCTTTTTTTTTAAAAAAAAAAACTACATCTCTTGCAGTGTATACTAGCATGTAATAAACTAAAAATAGCGTTTATTACTATAAATCATTATTGTTCATATAAAACAAGAGGCTTAATTCATTGCAAATCTAATATCTGGTGTATATTTTCTTTTCAGGCTACCATCCAGGTGATCACCAAAGTTAAGCATCCATAGGTAAGCTTAAAGCTCATACAAACATAAAGATCAAAACAACAAAATAACCTTACTCTGGCTCATAGCAATGTCAATTGATCGACATAACTAACGCGAGAGGACCCTGCCGTTACACTTCATAGTCAAGAATCACCTTGGCTAATATAACTTGAAAAGTTCATGTAAACCACCTCCTCATAAAAGGCACTACTTAAGAAGTAGAGCAGATTAGTTATTTCAATGCTTTGATCGGCAATACTACAGTGGATAATGATTGACTCAATAAAAAATAATGAGTATTAACAGAATAATAGTATACAGTGTACATGAATTACCATTAGCTTCAGTTTTCAACATGCAAAAGATCAAAACAACAAAATAACCTTACTCTGGCTCATAGCAATGTCAATTGATCGACATAACTAACGCGAGAGGACCCTGCCGTTACACTTCATAGTCAAGAATCACCTTGGCTAATATAACTTGAAAAGTTCATGTAAACCACCTCCTCATAAAAGGCACTACTTAAGAAGTAGAGCAGATTAGTTATTTCAATGCTTTGATCGGCAATACTACAGTGGATAATGATTGACTCAATAAAAAATAATGAGTATTAACAGAATAATAGTATACAGTGTACATGAATTACCATTAGCTTCAGTTTTCAACATGCAAAAGATCAAAACAACAAAATAACCTTACTCTGGCTCATAGCAATGTCAATTGATCGACATAGCTAACGCGAGAGGACCCTGCCGTTACACTTCATAGTCAAGAATCACCTTGGCTAATATAACTTGAAAAGTTCATGTAAACCACCTCCTCATAAAAGGCACTACTTAAGAAGTAGAGCAGATTAGCTATTTCAATGCTTTGACTAAGTTTTCGAAATGAGAAAAAAAAAGATCCGGCGAAGCTGCTTCGAATTTATCTTGAATAATGACGCGAGAGGTCGGTACTTGAATACCTTACATATATGCATGTTTTCCACCTGAAAGTAAAAAGAACGCGTTTTCTTCAACTTTCACCAATAATGTCACCACACAAAGGGAAAGGGAAAGGGAAAGAGATATCATCTCCTATTAGCTATATCAAATCTCATGCTTCTTTATCACAATTCAACAGCAGAGAGTTCTTGGAGCTTTTGAATTTCGACGACCCTGAATTAGCCAACATAGAAATTACCAGAATCCTGCAAAAAATGCTTTCTTTCACAAATATCAATAAAGAACTTGAGAGTTTTGTCGGTACTTTGCTCACGGATAAGAAGAAAATTTTCTCAGATAGCAAAGCAAAATCATATTGGTCAGATAAAGGACAAGCAGCCAAGTTTATGGAAAATGCTTATCGACAAGTGAATATGCATAACATGGCCACGTCAAGCGCGTTAAAAATGGCTTCTGAAGTAAGAAATGCCAACCTCTATTGCTAACAGTATATTAATTGCAATTACTGTACCATTTTATCTTACATTCAAAGTCTCTTGAACAAAATAACGCTGCCCCATATTCTAAGAACAAAAGACAAAAAAGAACAAACGTCGGCGATGTAAGTTTCGTGTAATTCGTTTCATTTTGTCAATAATATGTAATTTATTACTAGCCTCCTTTAACTGAAGAGAATGAAACAATAAGAGTACGTAGTGTGAGGAATAACCAGAATCAGCCATCTACAACTTAGTTCTCTTTAGGACGAAAATACTACTGAAACAGATAACGAAAGCACTTCAAATATTCTCTACAATTACTGGAAATCGTTTTTGCAGGAAGCAACTAATAATGCTGACTACCATGCTCTCAGGTAATGAAAGAAGCACCCCCCCCTGTAAAGTGATACATATTTAATGCATCTTACAGTGCTCTTAAGAATAATATCGTTCTAGTTGGTGATGGGATAATGCCCAATGCTAATATGGACCTTGAGCAGTACAATCAGCTCAATGATAGAATGAATGTTAGTCAAGTGAAAGGTTATGACATTGCACCAGATTTGCAACCATATTTTAAGGGCCTTTTAGACACAGTAAGCTCGAGCAGTAGTATCAGACGATATATGGATAATAATGTGAGACCAATTAAATAGGAAAGCTGCTTAACCTTGGAATTTGCTACTCGGACACAAGTACCAGTAATTGATGTTGATAGTACAAGCCTTCGAAAACAGTTATTCTTGATACAAGATATATCACTAGCAGTGTAATCTATTCACAGTTGGTTATTATTATAATATCGTTCTCACCTTTACGCTTTTTCTTTAGTGTCTCATTGATCAAACATGCTGATATTGTGCAAAGAGAAGAGAAATCGTATCGCTTTTATTTCGTTCATCCTGTTTGCGTCGCAATCAATGCCACACTCTCTCCCAGAACAACGTTCTTCCCCGCTGAGGCTCCCCTACGCTCCATGCTCAAATATCTAAAAAATCAAGATAGTACTCAAACAGAAAGGGAAGCTTATAAAGCTGATGGAATCTTTGAGTTTGATGGTATTGAAATTTGTGTCAACGAAATCAGTGGTCCGTTCAACAATACTTCACGAAAAAAATACCAATTTGACTTTCATAAAGCCATGTATGGATGTATGGCAATGTTGTGGAATATTGTGCAAAAGTTCAAGTTCGCTAGTATGAGTACCCTTGAAGAGCTCGAACTGTATTTTATCCATAGCAAAAGTAATATCCTTAAAACATGTAGTTATTGGTATATCTAACCTCTCGGGTCTGTTATAGTCGATTCTTTACAACTCTGGTCTTTAAAATACGATGATGGCAAGTTTATAATGCACAGAAAGAGAAAGATGAAAATTTCCGTTTCGTTTGACGATAAATCGTATACCATTCATCAAGTCATGTTCTTCTGTCATACTTGCAAAGTTAAGTTCCTCTTACATATAATTATTATAGCTTTATTCTGACAGATCGAAAAAACATAATTAGGTAAAACTTGAGCAAACTATTGCCACCATTAACAAGCTCAAAAAAGAGCATAAAAGGGCTGAGAATGCTATTATAACGGGTACGGTTCCCTTGGAAGAGACGACTGATCTGACAAAACAAGTGAAGATATCAATTTACAAACTAACGGAGTCAAATGATTCAACTGGATTAAGCAAGGCCGATCCTGTTTCAGTTGGTGAGTTCGATGAGCATATGTTAGGTTTTTTACAAACGTTAGAATAAAGCACAAATAAAAAGTGCGCGCATGGATATCAACACACGCGGTGAATAATGTGAGATGTTATACTGTTTATAGACATCTTCCAAAAGATTGAAATCAATCAAGATGCCGCTAATATAACGAAAAAGATACAATTTCATGTTTTTTTAAATATATATATATATATATATATATATTCCAAGAGTACTCTTAATTTTCTATATAATAGAATCAACAACTAATTCTCAGCATGCGGAATTTGATCATCGGTCGAGATTTATGAATTATTAGATCTGGGTTAAATGAAGTGTTTCATTGAAGGATTAACTATTGGAGTATAATCTATTAATTGAATTATGGTTAAATAAAGCCTAATGTAAATATGGTAACCCACCCTGAGCATATATTACTCATCAGAAGTGATATTGGATCAAGATCGGCCAAAATACCTGTAGTAGCTGGTTATATTGTATTTACAGTCAATTGGAGAAATGATTTTGCACTTTAAATTGTAAGAAAAGTTGGACCAAGAACTAAGCGTTTGATAACTGTAAAAACTGATTCAAAGGTAACCACCACTTGAATATAGCTGTTTAGTCCAATATTAGATGAATGAACAGCAGAAGTGCTTTTGCCCATCTTTTAACTGTATGGCACTTCTGTTGTTGATGACGATCTGTCAACCCGGCTTTGTCCCTACAATCCTTTTTTTAAGTTTATATCAGCGATTGACAGACAAGTAATAGTATAAAAAAGTAAATGCCAATACAATAATAAAATGGAATATACATGTTTATTGAATATGATTACAATTGTTATTACTGTACCCGTGATTATACATTAACTAAATTACTTCAGAGCATTACACCTATAGAGGAGCAGTATTAATAATCAGAAGCAATTTTTTTTTCTTTAATTATACGTACATCTCTTTCAATTCTTTTTCGTAAGTAGTATTGATACTCTTACGCTTCAGTTTTTGAGCTGCTGTCAGCAATCCCATCTCTGGTGTCCAGAGATCCTTGCAAATCCAAATATCACTGATCACCTCCACACCTTTTAATCCGCCTCTTTTAGCTTGTTCTTGCATGGCACGCAGCACTAATTGACGCGCTTCTTTGCTAGCACATAATTCTTCCCAATCTTCATTCTCTACACCCTGCTCTTTGAGATATTTACGCAGAGGACCTTCAAGCGGCACAACCAGGCCTACAGGCTTTGGGTATAAAGGATCGGCATATACACACATATTTTCAACAATGGGAGAAGATTTGTATACGCTCTCCAACTTTTCCAATGCAATATATTCACCATTACTTAGTTTGACCAGATTTTTGATACGGTCAATAATGACTAATGTACCACGCTCTGTCCATTCACCAATATCACCCGTCTTCAGCCATTTGTCTTCTGTAAGCGCTTCCTTGGTGATGTCATCTTGCTTGTAATAACCAGAGGTAATAGAAGGCCCACGGATCCAGATTTCGCCTTGTGGGCGAGGCTGGTTGGTAGACAAATAACCAAGCTCGGGCTGATCCACAAGTTTGACTTCAACACAGGGCACTGGAGATCCCACCTCACCTAGAGCCCATTGTTCTGGTGCCATAATAGCACACATACCACAACTGTTGATGTGTCAGTATAACAAAATACATATCATCATGCAGTATTTTACCTTTCTGTCATGCCAAAACCAGCAAGGATTGGACATACAGCCAAAGACAAAAACTCTTGTGTCTCTGCAGCAACAGGAGCACCACCGGAAAGACAGTAACGAAGTCTTCCACCCAGTTGCTTCTTTACATTATTAAACACCACCTTATCCAAAGCCGTTGTAGGTAATCCATAACCCTTTAAAAACTTTTTCAATCCAATAGCGCCACCAAAGATTTTTTCAATACGAGGACCTCGCTCAGCTACTTTGGTTAGTACAGTCTTCTTGATCGTCTCCCATACTTGAGGCACACCCGTCATGATTGTAGGTCCAAATTCTTGCAAATCACCTTTGCAGTTCTTGACAGATACATCTGTCAGTGTACGAATTGAGCCATATCCCAACGTAACACCTAAAAAGATGCACAAGTTTTCTACCAAAAATTCCAGCACATGGGCTAATGGCAAATAAGCCATCATGGTATCATTGGGCTCCAATAAATGCTGTAGCATACGGCACACACCACTAATAGCAGCCACAACATTACCGTGTGTCAACATGACGCCCTTGGGATTACCTGTACTTCCACTGGTGTACATGATACAGCAAAGATCATTGGCCAAAGGCTTCACAACGTCTACAGGATGATCTTGACCAAGCTTGAGCAATTCCTCATAAGAAACAATGTGTTTGATCTGGGTATGTGATTTCAACAACGTGACGTGCTCTGGTTTCGCTTCTCCTCTGTAAATGACGGAATCAATGGAAGGACATTCTGATAGAATCGAATGAAGGGTATCCAATTGCTCACCGTTCATGAAACATAAACTAGCTTCTGATTCATTGATCGAGTGTTGAAGACCTTCAGGGCCCAAAGTATCATACGCTGTAACGATCGTCATTGCTTGAGTAAAAGCACCTAATATCTAAAAGGTTAATAATAGTTCAGCTAAAGAGTGTCAGTCTTGTATTACCATGCGCCATAAACATCCATTCAACACTAAAGAGCACGGTACAATTTAATAAGAGTTTTCAGTCATTGTGTGTAGACATACCTTGTAGAAGCAGAAATTTGTACTTTGGCACCCTTTTTCAAACCAAGTTGAACAAGTCCTGCACCAATGTCTTTAGAAATGGTCAAAGCTTCATCGTAAGTGTAATGGTGGTATGGACTCAGTTGAAAATATGTCCACGTCTTGTCTTGCTTGGTTTCAACACCGTCAATTATCTTGGTGATTTGTTTGGTTGTAGATATAGTATCTTCCAGTTTACGATAACCAAAACCCTTACGGTCTTTGAATGTTTTTGCAGCATAGTCGAGAATATCAAATAGTGTTTCAACCCCTTCTGCAGGTGTAGTCATTAGTGAGCTAGGTGAGAGAATAGAGCGACGAACAGGTCCTTCTCCAGGATTTGCCTCAGATATCTCAATTGAAAAAGTCGTCTGTACCATAATATAGTTAAAGAAGGAAAGAAAACGAGTTTCAAACCCTGCAAGCGCGTCCTTTATATACTACCACCGATTCATACAGCGCCTGCATGTGAATTTTATTAAATACATAGTATGTAGCACGCTTTCTTGCACAAAAGAATATCATACAATGGAAACCACATGGTATATGTGAATATTAATGCATTTAAAAGAGTTCTTTCGTAACAGAAAGTAATTATAAGGGCATTTTCTGACAAAGAAGCCATGTTATTGTTTCAAGGGACCGATGCTTGGCAACTCTTCGAGTTTCAAACTGGATTCTGTCATGCTATTTGAAAATACAGTATTTCCAAAACGTAGTATCGTAACGAATGAAAATCGATGTCGCACGGCTAAAGTACGATCATTGCAGAAAAATACATAAGGTACTTCCCTTTGTATGAATTTTTGAAACCTTCAATATTTTGTAAAGACTATAAATTATGCTTTGGAGATGTATTGTACAAGGGATATAGGCTTTACGCATGCGTCACTATACATACATATTTGTTTTATAATTTTACCGTTAAAAACGCAATAATTATGATCGTTTTACAAAATCTCAAGAAGCTGAAGTTCTCATAAAGAAAAAGCTCTGTGGTTCCGCAAAAATGTAACATGACTTTTGCATCATTTGATGTGTAATTCAATATTATACAAGTTTTGTTGGTATTTTTTTTTTATGCTATTAAAAACTTGATTAAAGCAAGTTTGAAAGACATGAAATTGGAAATTTCAAAATTGTTGCTGGATTATCGACAGCCAATAGAAATCGAGATAATCATTGTACACTGGTTTTGCGCCATTTGTTTAATAGCCTAAATGACACTCACGAGATATAGTTTCTGGTATAAGTATGTTGTTTATTTTTCAAAAAATACGTGTAAAACTTGAATGATGATTGCAAGTCAAAATAAAGCATTAACCAACAATGTAAATAAGTCAAAATTGATTGATAATTTAGTTTGTTCTGTTATGCTTGGTAAATCTCTTATAAAGTGCCTTCTTCAGCTCCTAGAGTTTCTATTTGCCTTCATCTTTATCTTTTATGCCCTTGCGTGCAATATAATATACCAAATAACTACCCTCTACCTTCTTTTTTTTAACTGCACATACATGCTTCTGAGCTGGTGTGCTGGTAAGTCCCTTTGTTTTAGTCCAGTAGATGCGCCCAACAAAAGAATACCACAGCACTAAATATCGCAGCGTTTTACTATAAAGATGGCATCCATTTATTAGCATAATTATTTCCGGCATTACGGTAATAACAGACGCTGGACACTGCAAAAAGAGTATACGTTATAACTAAGCGTAAATAGATCGACAATTTCAACTTTCCTGTTACAGCCCAAGATAATCTTGAATAGATCATATAAAGTGTATAGATAGGTGTCCCTCTTCTTTTTTTAAATCAACTTTTATTATGTTTAAATAAAGTACTATTTCAAAAATATCTTTATTGCTTTAATCTATCACTAAAATCCTTCTACAAGCTTTCCCCCTAAAAAAGTGTTATTTTTGTTGTAAGATTATTTTTTTTATCAACAGGACTATATGGATAGAGCCTTATGCTTGTTAAGCAAACAGCATCCACTTTGAAATACGCAGCATTGATTCCGCTTCCAAGTGACATTTACTTATCACTACTTTTCAATATGGATAATTTAATGTTCCATCATACGACGCCTCTGTTCAACGCGAAAATGAACATGTTATATTCGCAAAGCTTAGATAGGCAATGCGGACTTGCGCAATGTACCCTACCTGATCAACATTCCAATTCGTGAAAATGTTGCCAAGAATCCATATCAAGAACATCCGAGGCTTCTATTAGGCATCAGAGAAAAAGTTACAAATATAAAGAACACAGTCGGGGTTTACAACGTGCAACAACATTTTTTGAACATGAACTACTCATCAGATGTGAGTTTAGTCGTTTGACAGCATATATATATATATATATATATATATACATATAAACTCATGGGACATATCCAATCTATTCTTACTGAAAACACATGTTTGCTATATAACGAGAAGAAACAAAAGATACGTCATTAAAACAGCCTTGTTTATCTTGATGCACTTGACTTGCTGTAGCAAGCGCTTGATAACTGGAGTCTTGATCCGCTTCCACTCACTTGTGGAAAACTCTACTTTGGTTGCAAGAATAAAATTAATATAAGTCGATCAAAGCCAATGTTAAGGAGGACACTGGGATCATAGATTTTTTTTTTTTTTTTTTTTTTGCACTTGTTTTCATCATCCAAAGTATTCAGCATGGTGTCATCTAGGATAATATACATAATCCTGCTAGTTACTTGTATTTTAACTGTATCAATGGTATAATGATATGATAACAGCTACACCTTTCTGACATCACGCTACCATGTGACATTTAATATATCTTAGGCTATTCAATAAAGAGTTCTTGGTTTTTCTTTTTAACTTGCACAATAAAATGCAACTCCACATATCTGCGTGATTCAATCCCCAGTGCCCTTTATTACTTTTGAGACCCAAAACTCTCAATTTACAATTGTTTTTGCGCAAGTTTAGTTTCGATGGTAGTCTTTAATTATTATGGCTTGTTATAGCTTTTTTTTTGGAAGTAACCAACATTTTGCGCACAACATAGCGTTGCCATAGTTAGCCAATGAAGATGATCCTTAACTGATATTTTGAATTGTTGACGGATGTGTACTTGAGGTGCCTATGGTTAGCTAAAATTACTTAGAGCATTAGTCCACTGTTTCGGTGTTAGCCCTTTTTTTTCGTTTTAAACCTTGATAGTTTTCTTTATCTCTTTCATAGAATTTCCAGTCTTGTGCTTGGCATAAGGTGGACTGTCTTGCCTTTATTTGTTTGTGCCAGACATGATTTACAAGTTAGCAATCAGAGTTTTTTTTTCTTTTTTTTTTGGATGGAGGAACCAGCTAGAGCTTGAAAATAGCGCTCAAATTCACGGTAACCCCAACCTTTGACTGAAAAATAGTCTTTGCCACTATAGATATACAATTTGCAACAGTTATTTTACTTGTTTATATCAACAACACTAGGAAAACAAATAGATAAAATATTGCAATCGATTTGAACGGCGATAGCCAATTCAATGTATCGTCCTGTACAGCCAATATCTCGATGATCATTCCTGTTCAAAATTGGGCAGTATCAACACTACATTGTGCGCTGAAATACCTGTTACTTGAAAAAAAATCATGATGATTAAAGGCTATCACCAAAGCCAAACTCATCAAATAACTATTGCGAATTGCCATTGCCATGAAAAAGGTATCATTGTTCATTCAAAACAAACATATAGCTTGCAAGTCTTGGGTATCTTGACCTGCTGGACAGACGCTGCTTATCTAACGCAGTCTCTTGCCCTAATACCAATGCAAGTGAATTGGCGTTATATCACAAGTTCACCCACTTATATTGACAAGCGATCATCCTTCATTGATGCTCTAGATTATCTCTATTCATAGCATAACTATCATGCTTATCTCAAGGATATTATACTGCGAGCTCTTTGTAAATGCGAACAAACTATTTTTTTCCCATTCTGTCCTTGCTCCCTCTATCACTATTAATGCTAGCGCCTCTCCTGATATATATTCGAACTCTCCAATCCCACCCTTATAGCAGAATTGAATCTGACAATGAAGGATGTTTTTTTCGCTCTTTATAATATGGATTGCGTTGATAATTACTTTTTTTTGTATCCATTTATGTTCATTTGTATCTATGTTCTTATAGTAGAACAGTAACTAGAAACTGTAATATCAACGAATGTAAAATTCCTGCATGAGAATCTTGTAAAAAGATAAACTTAGTTATATAAAACAATGCCCTGAATTTCATTTGTAACGATACTGTTTATTCTAAAGTTTGTACGTTATACTTTAATGTTTATGTCGTTATATATTGAATAACTCAACAGCTATTACAATTTAAAAGTCTCTTTTGAGACTTAAATAACATTGTGAAAGGACTGAAACTGTATCTCTCTTTGTATTCATTTTATAGGTGATTAAGCCGGTGTTTTTCTTTTCTGTCGTATATAGGCATAAAAATACCATTTTACATAAACATCCTATTACATTAGTATATCAAATATCTAGAGCAATTCAAACCAATACTAGTCGATATAACTAGATCTTAAAATGGCGTGGAAGAGACTTGGGTTGTCTTCAAAACCATACTTTTATCGATGGGTCTATATTTGATATTAATATGAGGCCATCGGAATGCAGTATACCTGCTACAGCTAGTTCCTTTAATTAGAGCTGAATTGCATACAGTCCTAGGAGGAAACAATTTCTGGAATTTAAAACTGTGTTCTTTTTACAATGATTTAGAGGCCACAGAGGAATGCTAGATTTATCAAGGATACCTTTGAACTTTTAGATTCAATCTCAAACAGCAATGAAATCGATACTCCGCTAAATATTCGCGTTTTTTCAAACTATTTTATCGAGTCTCGGTAACCTACCCTTTCTATTAAACGCGTTGAACTGCTGTACAATAAACAAAATTATGAATTCAGCTAATCAACTGGAAACTGTTCTTCGGTATGCATACTTACACGGGTTTACTGCCGATCAGGTACCTTTATATAAAACCATTTGCCTATGAATCCCATTAACAAAACTATAGTGGATAGAACCAACCAAAGAATGCCTTGAAGCCGGAAATCTCGATACAGAACTATGTGGTATATAGAGAAGAAACTCAGCTACACGACACATCCACTTAATCATTTGTTATATCTATAGAACTTTTGTTGAAATTCCTCTTTTCATTCACTCGTATCTCTGATCCATTACTCGAATCGTATCTAACTTTAGCAATCACCGGCAAACCTACGATCGACAACAGCAGCCTTTCGGTTAATATCGAATCCATTATTCCACCTACCTTGTTTCTATCTCAGCTTGTGCCTTTGGGAGAACTAACAGCACACCGTCACCCACACCAATGGACTTATCTTTTAAAGTTATTACCTACGTTACTCAACTCGTTCGATACAGACACGGTCGTTTCTGATCTTCAGAAAGGACAAGAGAACCCCTGGGTCGATACATTGAGCCACGTCTTTCAATTGCTTGCGCATATCGTTGCAGTGGGTCTTTTTGATTGGTATTCCAAATCAATTACACCAGCACAATCACCTGCTACTTTGACATCGGCTATTTCGTTCCATAATACACAGCCTGGTTTTGACTCGCAATTTTCATTCCAGTCACAGCACTCGATGAGCTACGACCTAGACGCAACATTGGATATCGATAACACACAACATGTGGAAGACGAGGATATGTTGGATCATGTAGATACAAAAGTCAGTCATAGCAATGGTGATATCGAAATGAAAGATCATCTTGTTGAAACAACCAGTAACAAAAAGTTGGTCGAGATTGAGAATGCAGCTACGGCTGCCCAAATCATGATTCATTTGATTGAAAAGAGAGGTGCAAAGCGGTTGTTTGAAGTTTTTCATAACCAAAGAAGACAAGCAGATGAAACGGCCTCATTAGATCATGGTAAATCAACGAGACAGTAATCTATGCAAATCCATGTGCTGAACTTTTTTTTTTTTAAAAAAAAAAAAAAAAAAAAAAAAAAAAAATGTAGAACCTTGGGTACAATGTCAAGCCAAATTAGATCCCAAGAATTCAATGATCAAAGAGAGTCTTTCTTCCACTGCTTCTCAAAACACACATATACAAAAGCTATTGCAGTTGGTTCAAAGATTGACAGACAGAGACTTGGAAAGACGTATGGCGGTGCATATGAAATATCATGAATTAGAGGATGAAGGAACTGCAAGAGCTATGCCCAGTGCGGGTTTGATGGGTCTTTTATATCATATGGTACCTATCATGGACACATACATACGATAAGACACTAAATGGATCATTGTATTAGGTTCAAATCAGGCCTTCATTAGACGATGAATACATTATAGATCATTTATTAAAACTTCAGACCATCAAGGTAAGCTTAAACACTCGTACAAAGAAAGGGAAAATAAAATCTAATATGCATACTCCACACAGGGATCGTTTGATGAATCTTTTTATTTAGAACTCTGGCTTACAGCTTTAACAGGTCTTCGTGAAGCTTCATTGAATACAAGTTGTCAAGGCCCTCCCAACGAAGAAAATAATACAGATCAAGAAAAGAATTGTAACGCTGTAGTAGCTACTAACCGTCTCTTGTGGAAAAGCTTAGTGTTAGTCAAGGTAAACGGTTATTCTACAGGTTGACATTAGTATTAACTTGTACATAGCTTCCATTTTTACTAAGTAAACTGCAAAAAAAGAAAGAAGAGAATGGTGATCTTGCTATGGATAAGTCAGGGGATGAAAGCGAGGCAAGTGTTGAAAGAAAGCATTGGCGCTTGGATGCTAACATTTGTGCAGTTCAATCCATATGAAGCGTCTTTAAGAGAGCTCAAAGCATTCACAGGTCTACTCAATGCATGTAGTCCACCTGCTTGCTGTTCTGAATTTTATGCTCCAGATTCCATGTCTTGCATGCTTGTAGATAAGATTGCCTTTGGACAAGAAGAAGATGATGATGATGATATCATGAAGATGATCAATGATATAAGCTATACATCCGACCTAAACACACCTTTGGTGACAAAATCAATACGATCTATCAGCAATAACGATATATTTACCAACATTGTAAATGTCTGTGAGCGCTATGGGTTTGTCAGACCCAATGTATCTGCCGAACTCTTGACCAAGAAAGACAGTAGCAATGTAAGCTTGATGGATTTAGGAGAAGAGGCCGAGAAAGTGACGCCTGCTGTAGCGATTGATCAGGTACATAGTAAATACAAATCATAGGGGATTGCTGATTGACGTTTTCTGTAGAATATTGATCTTAGATTTGAAGCACTGAAGAACAGCATAACATTTACTGCGCTGACAGAGTTGTTACATATTGGCCTCGTATCGCCTATTCATTTACGAAAGATTATGGATTTCATATTGGGGATGTTACGAGAGAAATCGGCCTTGAATGATTTTTATGCCCTGTCCAAGATATGTGATGCCTTTACGGAATGTCCCTGTAGTGTAGATTTGATCCTCCAACTTTATACCCCTTTCGAGCTACTGGGCCCTTTGGAAAACATTTGCAATCACTGGAATCCCAGCGACAATGAAATGGTGACTGATGATGAATCGACTACCAGAAGAGTGGAAGGCGAAGAGGAACTAGACGGTGTACAGCTGCTGTATAACAAGTTTGGTAAAATTTGGAATCTTACTGTGTCAGTAGTTAGAAGATTCAAGGTAATGTCTATATCTATATCCATATTTATGTGACTTTAGTCAAAAAGACTCAAGTATTGTGGTAGTTGTATCGTGATATGAACAAAGTGTTTCAAGACAAGGATGGATTTTTGTATCAGTATTTTACTCAAGGCCCAATGATCTATGGCATCGATATTGAGGATGCTTCAATGGAACCATTTATTAATAGCTGGATGACTGCTCTAGCTGGAGGCAATGGTCTCTCGGATGACTTGCTAAGGTAAGCAGGATGACTGTTTTCCAACAAATCTAATCATTGCTGATTTGAATCATAACAGATCCTCGAAAATCCAAGAATTGTTAATGGTTGTACCTACCATCATTCAACGCAGTATCTCTCTTTATTCTACTAGACAAATGCAGGAGAGTGCGTTTACTGGCATGATCTCCTACTTTCAAAAGCCGTTTTTAGACTTCACTCTCTCTGGTATATTTCCTATCCTCTGTGACGAGCTATTGGGAGGCCAATCAGCCATTGCACTTACCTGTTTGCGTCAATTGATCATGTCGGATATTACTTTATCTCGTGAAATCAGTTTACATCCTGTATTGGGATCGTTGGAATCACTCTTGGAATTTAAGCGCCAAGAAAGTGCGTTCTTGACCAAGGAAGAAGAAGAAAAGAATGTCGAATTGGCCAAGGGCATGTCAGAGCTGACTCAATTCATCATGACCAACAATCGAATGGATAAACTAACAGAAGACCATTCATTATTACATATTGAGACGGTGACTACGGGCGTAACACCCAACACGTTATTCGAAAAGGCTACATTAATGTTCAAATATATTGTGAGAAGTGGCAGATCTATGTTTATGAGTGATGTAGATGCCGATACGAATGCGCTTTGGGACGACAATGCACCATCAAAAATGCAAGTCGTATCTCATTATTTGGATATGGTCTTGTTTGAAACTGCTTTGGAGATCGGAGGTGGACATTGGTTTGTCAGTATGATCGTAGATCAAGTCTTGGAAGCTGGTAAATGCGGTGGTGCAGTTAGAGCAGGTAAGCAAAGGATGGGGTTCTTGGACATGGATTAACACAATAGATAGCTGAACTTGGATCGTGTCTTATTGCTACACCGTTACTTTATTCTGTGAATAGACATAATAGCTGTGTCAATCTGCTCCGATGCCTTTTGCAAGATGTACTTCCTTCAACATTACATGAATGTGCGGAACAAAATATGTCCTTCTTTCAAGGCCAAACGCTTGGTGTATTCACAAGCGATGTTCTTGTGTTGATGCAAGACCGATATACCTCTGTGAATAGACTTGGAAAATGGTTCTTTGAGGCTTTAGTGGTTGATCGAGAAAACGAGCAAAAGAAAAAACTCAAATTAGAAGATGCCTTTCAGGTTTCAGAAGGCACTCGGTTTGCAGAATGGGATGATGATGTGACAAAGAGTGCTGTTTGGAGAGGATTTATCAAAGGATTAATGAGCAACCCTATGATTGAAGAAGTATGGCCTCATGCATTTATCTAGATTGTTTCTCTTTACTGCGTGTGTATATTATATAATAAAAGTAAAGTGATTGAACTAATAATAAAATACAATGAATTGCTATCTATTTTTTTTTTTTCATTATACTGCTACAAGAGATGAAGATTTTCCTTCTTCCTCAACCGTATATCCACCTTGCCCATCTAATCGCACAACTATATTATGCATATGAATGATATTGTGATGATGGGTTACGCTAACTACAGTTGTTCCCATAGTCATCAATGTACTATACAAATGCTCTCCAGTTTCCTTGTCCATTGCACTTGTTGCTTCATCCAAAACTAATAAAACATGTTTAGTTGAAAATAAATAAATGTTTATCTTGCTATACCTGCAAAACGTGGTTTCCAATAAAAGACACGAGCAAATACAAGGCGCTGTTGTTCACCAGGAGACAGCAGCTTGTTCCACTCTTGTCCATAATGCGTATCATAAGATTCAATCAACCCAGAAAGATGACTGAGTCGAACCAAGCTCAACAATCGAACTATTTCTTGATCGGTAACTATATAATATACAATTTAGTAAGGTTCCATTGAGTGAACTTTTACAAATACTTTACTTTTCGTAGCAGGTGCTGCGTTTGGATAGACGATCTGATCCCGCAAAGAACCATCAATCAGGTAAGGTAATTGAGGTAAAAAGATGATATCCTTTCCTAGTCTAACTTTGGGTACATGTACTTTGCCTTCGCTGCAAGGCCATAAGCAAGCCAGAGCGCGAAGAATGGATGTTTTACCACAGCCTAAACGTAAATATCAGTAACAGCCATATAAAAGCGTTATACTCTTACCATTAGGACCTGTGAACGCCACATGATCGCCTTGGTTGATTTTCAAGTTGAAATCGTGTACAATCAGCTTGGATCGAGGCGAGAATAGAGTAACCTTTTCAAATTCAATAGTTTCGCTTTGATTGTCTTGTCTGTGAGGATGATCAATTTCAATATTCTCAATCTCGTTTGCTACTTGATCTAATGCTTCTAAAAGTTCGCCTATACGAGCAGTATAACCTGCGAGATCAGATAGTTTGGTGGATTGTTCGAGAATAGTAGAGAACAAGTATATCAGATACATGGCTACGAATGAGTTCTGTACACATACAATTAGTTATGATACATCCATTATATATGTCACTTACTGCACTGATGATACCGCTGAGTTCAGAGGCATCCTTGCCCTCAAATGCACCTGCAAAGAGAGGAATAGCAATCAACAAGTAACTTAGAATGGATCCAAGGTATGCAAAGCTTTCATTGGTCACTAGGAATCGCTGGATGTGAGCAAACTGAACGATAGCTTAGATCTTGATTACTTACATTTGAGAGGAAGCTCTTTGTTTACAATGTTGCGCTGATATGTCAACAGGGTATCCAGACTTTTATTAGCTCTAGCATTTTCTTCCATTTCACCATCGCAAAAGGCAATTGACTCTGCGTATTGTCTCAATCTAACGTGTAGATATCGAAAGTTTCCTTCTTGGTGCTCTTTAAAGAAGACAGCGTTTACAATTGGTTTGATGAATTTGCGACTAATGTATGAACCAATAAAGAAGTAACAGTAAATGAATAATGGACCAGAAAACCCAGTAACAGCCCAGCATTTGTAGGTATAATACACCACCATGACAGGCGCAATGATCAGATTCGTAACTATTTGCCGCATTGTTTCCGCAAATTTGTCGATATCTTGCGTTATACGCTGATCTCTATTTGTTTTAGATAAGTTACACCAACTTTATAGATCTAGATTTTTTTTTTTTTTCTTACGGATTATCAATTTGCTGATGATTCATCACAAGGGTATACATAGACTTTGGTTTGATATAACGATCTTGTAAATGAGTAGTCAAGAGTTTACGAGCCTTTAAAGCAAAAAGACCACCCATAAAGCTTAACAAACTTTTACACTAGAACAAAAACGAATTAGATAATAATAAAAAATAAAAAAATAAAAAAACACGCTTCACAATGAATTGCTTACAGTAGCAGCAGCAAAGACTAACAATAGAGACGGTATAATGTATCTGGAGAATCCAGTGATATCACTTGAAGTAAGAATTGAATAGTATCGGCTGGGTATCATGCCAACAAAGTACACAATGGACTCATGAGCGATACCCAAAGCCACAAACGTCATATAGAGCCAGAATAGACTATGTTTACGAGCTTCTCTTTTGGTGGACCAAAATTTGTATAATTGGTTACTATGAAATAACACCTTCAATAGTCGACGAAATCGTTTGAAAAAGATACGGTCAAAGCTATACGTCGTCTTTTTGGCAGTTTTTTCGTCGTAATGCTGTTCTGGATCGTCACTCCCATTAAGAATGGGCTCATGTGAGGAGAAGGAATTCCTCATTTCAAGTGATTGCTAGAAGGGAACAAAAGAATTAGAATCAATTTATCCCTGGTGACCCGTTTTGTCAAGTGCCAATGTTACTGTTCTTCTAATTCTAGGCCAAGCAAACTTTTGGATAATCAGAAAGGCATATTTAGGACACTTTAAAAGAAGCAATTGAGCAAGATGTTCGGAGAGTACAAGATAGCTTGCGACAGCTACGATAGATATAGACTATTGGAACTATCTGACGCGCAGTGTATGCAAAGACGCTCAGCTTTGTAAAAGCTAAGCATTAGCTTTATGTAATCATACTGTTACAATGCTAGATATGCGCTATATGTAACTTCATTCAAAAACTATAGATTTTTTTTTCCAAAAAAAAAAAAAAATCACAGGTCTCAGCTAGATACCATTACTTTGGTTAGGTGATACTGCCAAGAAATAATTCTGCCGTATATGTCCTTGAAATAAGAAAGATTGAGTTTTAGAGAATAGACAGCCATTTAGCCAAGAGGACTATAATTAACAATTGAGTACAAGAGGCGAAATGCAATTAAAAGAAAATCAATAAATCTCGTTTTACTAGATACAGTTGCTCGTTTTAGGCATGAAGTACTAATTAGACACAGCCTCTAACTGGGGTCTGAGAAAGGATCTATAGACTTGGATTACAAGAAACTAGTGTAATCATTATTCGCTCCAGACACACAACGAGTATATCACATCTTAAGAAAGTACCACTATTAATGGCCGGTATTTAACTAACTGAATTGACCTCGGTTTAATGTATTTGATTGGCAGTCTTTGTCCAGAGCTTCAATATCTAGTAGAATTTGGCCAGATTATAAATTATCGAATGATAAACAGAATCATACAGTTATGCATGATTGAATTCTAAAAGAAAACATCCGGATATCATTCTGAAAGAATTGTAATCGTTTTGATTGTCTAGAATAACTCCAACTAAAAACCAAAAGGACTGACAATTTATCAATTTTGAGAAGCTTACAATTATCAAGATTAATAGTAAATAAACCTTGAAGAGGCTATGATGGGATGCATGGTGGTAATTAGTCGCGTCTATATCTTCCTGACCGGGCCAAAAAGAAAGATAGACTCTAAAGTCCTTCAGCAAAAACAAGTGTAGAAACGGAGATAATGTAAAGGTTCAGGTGATGGAGGGGCTAGCGGCTAGCTATGGGAATTACTGGGAAGCCATTCAAGGGGCCTTGGGCCAAGGAAAGATTAAATAGCAGATGCTGGGTCATTTTGAAAGAGATGATCCAGTTCATAGAGAATAGCACCTATTGCGGGCCAACTTGGGATAGTGTCAAAGGGAGCGGAGTTTTTTCTCAAAAAATTGACAATCATTTGACCAACGGTGATCATCAAAAGCTTTTCCTTTATGCAAAGTACACTTATTTAACATGTCTTCTAGCTTTGACGATTCATCTTTACTTAGAGAGTACGATAGTTTTGTACCGCCTGTATTGCGCAAAACTCCCATATCTGACCAGCCTAAAGAAACGAGTATCGTAATAGACCTTATTTCTGATAGTGAGTCTTCTGATGAAACATGTGAACAATTGCGAGATCAAATGAATGAGCTCGAGCTCCAAACTAAGATTAACAATGAGAAGGATTGGATTGTTATAGATTCTGATAAAGAAGAAGAAGAAACTATAACTCAAAGCGAGTCTCTTAAAAACAAAAGCGCAGTTCGCACTGCGCCTCATCGACCTCACCGTGTTCCTATAAATCATCATCCAGTTCGACATTACTACGGCAAGCGAAAAGTATCAACAATTGTCCCACAGAAGCCAAAGGTAACTAATAACCAGACTAGTTGTACATAGTCTAGTACTAATCTCTTGTTTAAAGGATTTGCGACCGGATACTGAGAATTTCTCGAATCCTCTGGTATGTGAACTGTGCAAAGTATCCTTGTTACAACCTCGTAGCGGTTTCCCTCTACAAGAAAAATGTAGATACCAATCTAAAATCCTCTGCACTGGTTGTGCTCGGTAAGTATTACTTTTCTTCAACATTTATATATATACATACCCTTTATTCATGCACCTTTCTCTAGACTTTTAAGCAATGTGGCATCTAAACAAGAATATCAAGACGTGATCCAATTCTTTATCACAGGCAAGCTGCCTAATGACGCTTTGCCTTCACCAATTTCGATTGGAAATCTCATGTTCAGATTGCATAAACGCCAATCTGACATGAAATTGCGCTGCTTAAGGAAGCGAGGTGCTAATAGCTCACAGATAGTTTCTTTGAAAGATTTGATAGAAATTTGTAAGGCTGGCCAAGGCCGTTGTGCAATATCTGGATGGCGATGCTTCTTGCATCAAAGTAGAGCTGCTCCTTTTTGGGCGCTTACATTTGATCATGTAACACCCGTCACCCATATTGCATATCGTGCCGAGGCTTGGTCAAAGCACAATATACAATTGATGTGTTCTATTTTGAATCAGATCAAAGGATGCTACAGTGATGATGAGATACGACGTTGGTTTCAACGTTTTGTTCAATCCCAAGTAGTTGAAATTGATTAAGTAGTCTTTTTGTATAATAATAATTATACCCTTTATCGTTTAAAAATAAGAAAAAGTTCAGATATAATATTTAGACGCATTTAGCGGTAGTAGTTTGTTCTGGGCTGAGAACTGTCAAACAGACGCAATGTTTGATTTGTCTAGTAATTATATATACATTAGTATGTACACAATTTATTGTCAATCATGAATGCAAAATAACCAGTCTAAATATTCAAGAAAAATAATTGTTTTCGTAGATGGAGCTGTTTATTTTGGATATGTACCAACAATCAGATGGCATCAAGGTGAATCAGACAAGAAATATACAAATGTTAGAAATGGGACATATTTCTTAAACCCCCCCCCCCTTGCGTATCCTTGAAGCAAATTTCGAAATACAATTTTTTTAGTATCTCTTCGATGCATGATATATTATGTTTGAAAGAACGTAAATCTATTTTTTGGATTATATTATTCAAAAAAATTGTATTTCAAAAGAAGCAAAAAATATTTATCTGATCCAATCGAAATCACAACGTGTAATTAACTGCAAACAATTTGTTATTACAAGACGACTGCCTAATGGTTAATACAAGAGTTGCGATGAATCATACAATCTTTTTATACCAAGTTCACTTAATAATATGGTATTCGCGTATATTACACATCATGGCCAAAGTCAACGCGCGATCCTGTAGAAGACACATGTATTCAAATGCCTCTAGCCAATAATATCGACCTTAGTAACTACCCTTGTCTCGATACTGCAAATCAAGCTCTTGTCAGACCAAACATGAATAAATTATCAGGAATCAAATATGAAAATGTAGAAGCGATCTAGAGACGGTCAAGTGCGTATAGTCATGAAAATAATCAATTAATTCATATTGCACAATAAAGATGGACTTGCTGTTTCATCAAGCAGACGTTTTCACAGCAGAGCTTTTATTTTTTCAGTTTTGCTTTTTATTTCACAACATTACGAATATGCCTACTGTAACAGATTCAGCTTTCGATTTGTTTGGAGAAATATCTCCAGAAGAGCAATGCCAATTAGACCAAAGACAGAAAACATTCCAACAAAATCTCGAAGCCAAACTAGCAAAGCTGCCTTCTGATCCTTCAAAGCGATCCATGTCGGAAAATCGCATGGTGTTTACTCATAATCGAGGACAATTATTTGGCATACCAGGCATTCGATCTCGATTACTTTCTCGACTGGAATGCCAGCACGTTTTAGACATTTGCGCAAAGCAATCGAACTGGACCACCGATCGACATTCTGCATTTCCTACCACAGATATTCCTATACGCTCCAATACCGATTTACAGTTCCTTGAGCCTCTGGTAAAAGAAAGGCTCTTTGTAGAACTTGCAAACTACTATCGATTCAATGCTTCTGATTTGGAGTTTCGCGATATCTTTTTGGTTCAATATGCAGCACATGCTCAGCGAGGACTCAAATTACATACAGATGGCTGTTTGTTCTCTTTAACCCTACTGATCAGTCATGAAAACGATTTCGAAGGTGGAGGTACTTATTATCAAAGTATTGATAAAGTGATTCATCTGGAGCAAGGTGATTGCGCGTATCATGATGCTCGTGTGATGCACAGTGGTATTGATATTACAAAAGGCTCTCGATACATCCTTGTAGCCTTCATAGATACTGTAGATACAGTCTTGAAGGACCAAAGAGCCAATAAAGCCACATTGCGTTCTGAATGAAAAAAAATGCAAACTTTTTTTTTAAAAAATTGATTTACTATGTACAAATGTGATATATTATCTTCAAGTTATTGCGTCGGGACGCCGAGAAGTTCTGCTGCTTGTTTCTTTGTTAAAGGGCTAATTTCCCACTGAACATCATCATCGTTCTTGTTTCTTTTACTTTCCAAAATGGCAATGAAATCACTGACGCTTTTTGACAAATCCACAAAGGTACCTTAAAAAAAACAAGTTAGATGATGACAGGTGCTTAGCATTCGATACTTACAAGAATCCTGTATACAAAGTCCAAGGAAATGATATGCTAGATATAATGTTCCCGGTTGTAAACTACCAGTATGACTCATTGCTCGGGCATTGGCTGGAGACCGGCCTGATTTCAATGCTTGCTTTTCTTCCATTGTTTTGAAATTTTCCAGCCTAATCATTGGTTTGGTTACTGGCTGAATATACTTTAATTCAGGGCACGATTCGAGCGATGTGACGAAACGTGGGATATGGGCTGCCATTTTTCTGAGCCTACATGGAGAAATTAACTTAAACTAATTAGCATAAATTATCATTGTATTTACCAAACATCATGACTATTGGCGGTGTCTGTACTGGTTACAATACAAAGGTAGTGAGTATATCGTTTAAAGTAGTTGATAGGATTGAATAGTTTCTGAAGGGTCCTGGAAGGCTTTACTTTTGAATGCATAATATATGAAGCTATGTTGGTTTAGTATAATAAAGACTTTTAAAGTACAGGTAGATTGAGTACCTCTTTCAAACTCTCGTGTCATTATCTTTAAGGTGGATTTAGTAACGTATGGTGTGGCGAGAGATACAGGATAACATGGTGATACAATAGGCATAATAGCGTCCTGGAATTCCTCTAGTTTTTGGTAATCGACACGAATTCCGTTCAACCCAGGTATATGTTCTGTGAGTAAAACTGGAGCTGACCAAGACCAATCCATCCATGTATCGAAAAACGTTGTTAAAAGGTAGGTGACGCTTAACTGTTCAATATTCTTGACAATTAAATATGTTTTTAGCAATAAGAAAGTCCAAGAACTTCCATTCAAATAGCCCACAGGTTTGTTATATATTTGACGTGCTGTAGCCCAATGCTTGATGCACTGAAGACTTCTTTGAAAGATTGGAATATGATCGTATTTGATTTGCGTTTGAATAAATTGACTCACTCTGGGCCCATCCATACTAGCAACATCAACTTGTTCGATATCTTGCAATAGTGAATCATCTAACAGGTTGATATTTGGTTCAATCTTGGAGAGTTTAAGTCGAATAAACGATATATCAATCTTTTTTTTTATGACTGATTAACTATGCAATACGAATACAAAATATATATATATATATGACACTTACTGAGATAGAGTCCACTGTGCATTTGATAATTGGAACATTGGCGCGTCCTATAAACTGTGAGGAAATTACAAGGTTAATTCACAGAAAGCAGAATAGGCTGTCTCTTTTTATCATACTGTCACATCCTGTATCGTTGCTTGCTGCCTTAATAAATCCAGTAGTATTCTTTTGAAATATACCCTTTTCACAATAGCCGGACATATCAATGCAAGATCAATGTCAGCGTGCCGAGTATGGCCGCGTAAAGCATAAGACCCAAACGGTAATAGTTTCATGATAATAGGACCTTTCTTATGATCATTGTCTTTCATGATCATTCTACCAAAGTTGTGTATCGTCTGTTCAAGCAGCAGTACGACTTTTTCTCTGTGAACAAACAGAAATAAGCGCGCTATTTTAATCGAACCATGCTGTCTTGAAGTGATTACCTCTTTAATTTTTCTTCATTCGATTCAATAGCGCCGATGCTACTCAGATATTTTCCCCAATCCTCATCATGAATAGTATATTGAATCATAACAGAATGGTATATATGAATAAGAAATATTGAAAAGCAAGGAAGCTCTTTTTTCTAACACAGGAACGAAGGAAAGCAAAACTGACCTTGTACAGCGTTTCTTAATAATTGGAGAAAAGTTTCGAAAACTAGCGCGTCATGGTAGAGTTCTAAAAACTCTTCAAAAGCTTTTTTCAAAAACTATGGCGTAGTGGATTAAAAGCAGCCACAAAAATCAATATAGCTAATCACTATAGATGGCACCTGTCAAAACTCATCAAGATACTAAGCATGAAGCCCTTCTGGTCAGTGTTCCGTATAGACATTATATAGACAAAAAATGTTTTTATTAAAAAAAAAGAGAGAGAAAAGGGTTTCTAGGCATCTTGTCTTTAATATAACCTTCATTTACTAAAGTCGATGACAACAGTACATTTCAATCTCTCTGGTTTCACTATTATACCAATGGGAGGGGAGGGGAAGATAGCATCCAGATCACTAAAGTAAAGTGATTGATTGTTGAAAAAAGAAAGCGGTATTAAAACATCCAATATAGATCAGTAATTGCTACAGTTTGCTAGTAAGAAAAGATTTTATTAAATTGTGGGAATTAAGAATGATAGATATTAATGCTTATAACTAGAAGACTGGTTTAGACTAAAGCAGCAACAGCAGCACCTGCAAGTACAGCTGCGCTTATAGCGATTTTGTTAGGCGATAGGTTAAAACCAGCTGAAGGAGGGTTATTAGTAGTAGCTGTCTGAGAGGCTGAGGCGGATACAGACGCTTGTGATTCTACAACATCTGATGGTACCACGTTCGTTTCCTGTGCATTAGTTTCTTGCTCGCGAGAAGCTGAAATGGATGATGTAACAGGAGAGGATACAACAGCAGAAGAAGATGAAGTAGCAGATGGCTGAGCACTGCTAGAAGCATCTACGGATGGTTGGGAACTACTGGAAGCAGCTACAGATGATTGGGCATTACCATTACTCTTGATTGTAAAAAGACCAGTAAAAGACATATCTGGAGAATCACCGAATTCCAATGCGTAATCTTCACCAGCAGGAGTATCAGCCGGTATATTCCAAACGTAGCTACCAGCTTTAGCATCAACGTTTTGAGCAATTGTACTGACAGGTACAAGTGCAGTAGGATCACCCTTTGCTAAAACAATCTTGGAAATAGTATCGACCTTTGCGTTAATCCTAGAAGAAACCGTTATTATTATTATTTTTCTTCCCATGGTTGACTATATACTTACCATGAAATAGTTGCTGGTTCACCGGCAGTGTAGACTGTGCCTGTAAGAGGAGATGTGACACTGATAATGTTAACCTGAGCAGAAACGGCAGCAATGGCCAGGGTAGCGATGGCAAAGATGGATTTCATTGTAAAAGAAAGAATGGGGAAGAGAATGAACTGAGCTTGATGTTCCTTTTTATTCTCGGGACAGCGCATTGACCTACAGAACTCCGAAGAAGGATTACAACAAACTGCAGGTTTGTTACAGGTCAACAAACTACCTTTTTTGTTTCAAGTGATGCATTGACCCTGTTCTTGAAATGATAAGTAGTATTCTTAGAACATCGCACACTCATCAACTTGCATAGTGACTAAATAGCCACGCCAAGCTTTCATTATGTTATATCCTCACTCCAGGTTGTGTTGGCATCTGCTCTTCATACGGAATTATCTGAAACCATACGCACGTTTGTCCTACTTGATTTCTGGAAGTTTCTGTATTACTTTTTTTTTAAAACTCGGAACCAAATACACCTTTCCTTACAGAAATAGTCGATATCTTGCTATATATACACCTTTATCAGCCCTTCCCTTTCGATAGAATAACATCACGTGCCTCAGAGTTGAATTTTATGCTAGGTACTTACCGAAGTTGTAAAGCGACATCTGTCAAGGGGTAAACAAATATCAAAACAATTGAGCAAGTTGCTGTTCAGATTTTCCGATTACCAGGCCTACGGCCGTTATTCAATGACGCAACTTGACAGTTATATAACATAGATTACCAATTATCAACGTCATAATAAAAGAGTTGTCCCCATTGGTTTTACAGCTAGACTATTACACTTGGTATCGTGATAAATTACGGTTCCATCGTATTCACTTGACAAATACTAACCTGCTTTTTTTTTTGTGGAACTGGACTTGCAATGCTTTATGCAATGCTCGTAGCACTTTGTATTGTGGTGACGAATATCACTTGTCTAAACCAGTAGAATTTACTGTACATATATCGCACATATATCATTCATACAAGTGCTACAAACATATGATTACTATTTATAAATGTTCCTGAGGTTTTAGAAAAATAATTGGTTTGTTTTGAGCATGAAGCGCTCTATCAGATGCGATAATTGGCCGGCCTTGGTCGAGAGATCTAGAGATTATTTGGCCTAGTAAAATAGTGAAATGTACGAACTTTCAGATTAATTCATACCGAATATAATATGATGGTTGTATTGTAACCTAACGAAGGGTTTAATAGATGCAGTGGTTTACTCTAAATATGGCCCACTTGATGCGATACATTTGACCGAGATCTATAGATTACCGTATTTAGATCACATAAAAATGTATATGCAATTTATTCCCACCCACTAAATTACAATATAATCATAATGTTTTGGTCAAGTAGGAGTCTTTGTAGATACAATGGCTTTTTTCGGAGCTTGTGTTGTTACATTAGAAATAACATTAAACTAGCATCGGCCGAGAATGGCAAGATATTCAAACTGGGAAAGATTTCGAAAAAGTCATAGTGTATATTTTTAGGCCAGAACTGCTGAAGTAACAGGATCACATTTCCTAAGCATGATGCCATTAATGATTTGGATTTGATATGTTTGAGGATATACAAATTGTTTTTTTTTTTTTTTTTTTAGATATTTTTAGTGATTTGAATTACTTATTATAATTTCATTTCTAAAAGAGTCGAAAATCAGATTTTATCTAGAAGGAAGTAGCTATTAATACTTATATTTCAGTTTAAACAACTCGCCAGCTTGTCATGATAAAAATTATGCGTATCTGTTTTTGACGATATGAATGGCATTTTAGAGATACAGTCCTCAAGGCAATTTCATTCCTTATGGCTTCAGAAGCGTTTTAGTGCTTTATAGCATATAGAAATTGAGGTAACTCGAGTTGTAAAATTTAAACTTGGCATAAAAATAGAATGAAGCGCAATATCCACTTTCAGCAGCCCAAGAACCCTAGTAGTAATTGTATATGTTTTTTAGTTCAATAATAATTTTTGCAGTCGATGCTAGTCTTTCTGCTTGTCATGCATCCTTATAATACCTCTTTCAACATATGATAATGTACTATAGACAAACAAATCGTGCAAATCATCATAAGTTGGTTTATAAAAATGCACAAGTGATGATAATAATGGAAATTAAAAATGGACTCTGTTGACATTGAGGCTATGTAGGCCAAAATCGACCGGGAAATATATTCCTCATTGAATTAATTTGTGCGAAAAGAATCTATTTTACAGCTAGTTACCAAAATGCAATATACTCATTGCCTCATAGAGAAACAATGGCTTTATTACATGCAGTGTGTCATTCTAAATAGGTACTAGTTATAGTATATGGCATTAAATCGAAATCGGTCAAGAAATGAAATATTCAAAACACCGTTCAAAGTGAATTTCTAAAAAAAAAAAAAAAAAAAAAAAAAATGTTAAGCTGTGCTTCAACTCCGCACTGAATTAGATAGGCTTATAGAGAGAGGCGCCAAAACCATTGTTATCTAAGTCGCTTTTTTGGCTTACTACAAATAAAATGGCAAAGCAATCGAAAAGAGCAAATAATGTCAAATTTCAAGCAGGAAGACGGAAAAAAGGCGAGAAAAGAAGTCATCCCCGTGGTGGCGGCTTTGGCTTTACTAAATCTAAACAGATCAAAGAATTCGAGGGTGCGATCCCAAGACATGGTAGTCCTAAAAGATCTACAATCAACCTAGATCATGACAGCCATGAAGAAGGTAATCAATCCATTTGAAGGTATAAACAGTAGCTGAATTCAATGGCTATATGAATCTAGTTTTTATTGTTTCGGAAAAGCCTTCTGATCAAGAGCCTCGAGTCAACACGTTTAATCAACTTTCTAGTATCTCAGTCACCAACCTCACTTCAACTGCGGCAGTTTTGGAAGATGTAGACTCTGAACAGTTGGGCGATTTGGGGTTTTTTATCGATTCTACACCTGCATCGGTTTCAGTGGACGAAATACCAGAGATTGAACCACCTCAAACTACCATAAATCACCAACAGAAAATGTCTTCATACCAACAAAAGAAAAAGAAAATCTTGCAAGATGACTCTGTTTACATTGAAAGCGATGAGGAGGACCTTTTATTAGATGACGGTGCATCTGTGAGTAGTAGTGAAGATATTGAAATGCTACAAGCTTTATCTCATTGGGGAAAGAGCGATATCATGCAATTCGATCAACCTGTCAAACGTACCACTGATGAGGATGATTATGCCATGTTAGAATCTGCTACATTGAATGATATTTGTGATTCAGATGATGAAGGAATAGATGATGAGGATGACACTATACTGTTGGATCCATCCTTGAATTTTGATGAGTTGGAGCATGTGCCTGAGAGTATGAAGAATAGTTATCGTGGTATTATTCAACAAGAAAAGAGTCGACTCAAGAGACAAGCGAAAAATCAACGTAAAATGAATCAACGACTGAAGAACATGGAAAGAAACCAAAAGATCACAGAAAAGAGTCACTTGAAGAAACGCAATATACTTGACCAGTAAGTGTACTATATACATTGCAACCTACATATAGCTTATGGATTACTTTTAATAATAGAGTACTGCACGAGTTCATTCGTAAGGATCACATTAAAACGTAAGCAATTTGATCATTTGTGTAATTGTAGCTAACCTGCTTGTATTAGTTACCGTTTAACGAATTTGACGTATCATGGGCGTGCCATGATCGTTCCTAAGATTGCTAAATTGTTTCAACTTGACATATCTGAAATAGAGTCCAACAAAAAGTGAGAAGGCTTCATTATGTTATGATTCAACTGATTTTTGACACGTATATCCTTAGGAATATCCAACTAGTCAAGACTTCAAAAACATGCATACCACTTTCATATCAGCAACATATTGAAAAAGAAGAAAAAATCATGTCCAAACTGAAAAAGACACCCATCAATAGACCAGCAAGATTCAGAAACAAAGAAGACTTTAAGAACAATGCGTTACACGGTAAAGAAGTTGCGTCCGGTTCTGTTCCTATTTCCTCTAGTAATATTGGTCATCGTATGTTGGCCGCCATGGGGTGGAAACAAGGCGATGCGATTGGTAGTAAAGAGGACGGTATTAAGGAACCTGTCAAAGTTTTCATGAGAGCCAATAGAAGAGGTTTAGGTGCTTAGCAAGTTTATTATACCACACTAGAACTATTTTGACTGTACATATCATCAATAAAAGTATATTATTATATTGTTTATATCCATCGAATGTTGGCTATCTGATTGTTCATTGTCTACTACAGCTTAATATCTACAGCTCATAATTACTAAAAATAAAAAATAAAAAAATAAAAAAAGATGCACTCACTTCATTGGTCAAATTTGACTGTACTTGGAGTCTACCATGACAACTCGACAAACACTGTAAGTCGGCGACCAATTGATATGGCGGTTTGAAATTTTACAGCTTTTAGAATCAAATACATCTTTTTTTAATAAACTTTTTGTAACTATACACAAGTACAAAAAAGCGCTAAAGAATTGTACCCCATTACTTGACTCTTCCTTTTAGTGCGACATTTGTTTAATAGTATCTCGTGAAAACAACATTAATCAAAACAAAAAATAATATTCTTTACATTTTCGGTTTTTTTCATGCTATTATGATGTCTATAGTTTTAGTGTCATTTCTGAGCTTCAAACTTTCTTAAAAAAAAAAAAAAAAAAAAAAAAGATACATTTATACGGGCTATCAATTGAACTGGTGCACTAATTGATGTGTAAGGTCCTGATGAATTTTATTCCAGTACCGCATCAGATGAGCACTTCATATTCAGAATGAATCTTTACATCTTTTAGAACCTGCATTCAGCTTGGATAAAATGATTATATGACTTTTTGTTGGTATATAACTTTCAATCACCAAAAGAAGACTATCTTTTGATCTAAATACTCTTTAACAAGACGGCAAATCTTTTTAATCTTTGTCAAACATCCAAAGATTAAATTCTGATAGAATTCAATGTCCTTTTCCAGAGCTTTTGTGTAAATAACCTTTCCAGAAAATAGAAGTTGTACGCGCATGCACCGAGAAATAGATCAGTGCATTAAACCAAGAAAAACAATAACAGGTTTTCAGTTGAACAGACTATAATCAAAAGAATGATCCCCCGTGGGGCTCTTTTTATTTTTATTTTTTTTTATTTATTTTTTTTGGCTTTTATTCCAATTGTACTCTATCGCAATGGATGAATATGAAACCCAGGTATTGGGAAGTGGCAAGAAAATCGAGATTTTAGCGCGACGCCCAAAAAAAAATAAGGTACTTGGTGTAACAGACTGAAACGAGTTCTTAGTGTTTCTCATACACAAAAAAAAATGTTTACGCGGGGTGAATTTAGACCTAAATGACGTACCAGTAGAAGACTGCTGATTATATTCAATAATCTAGACTTTTCTATAGTGATCTCGTGTGTGGGTGGGCTTAGTTATCAGTTAGTACATTAAATAAGCTTCAAAGCTTTACCATCAACTTTTTTTTTTCATAGCACCCTGAAACGCTGTCTAGAAATAGTTAGTTTCTCTATAAAACGATCGAGAAACCCTTCTTTAGAAATGTTTATTCATTTGCACTGAAATTAAAGTGTATCAGTAACCATAGCAATCACTCTAACTATTTACTAGCGTATATTTTTTAACGTCCGACACAATTCTCGTGATATGCTTCCAAGTTATATCTACATAGTATCGTAAATCGATACCAACAAAAGAAAACACGTTAATAAAAAGACATATATGTCGAAAATAAAAGATAGGACGCGCGTTCTTTTTATACTGTAAAGTCTTTTAAAAGGTACACTGACCCAGTATGGGTACGGATGACGTATTTTTACCATAGAAAAAAGAAAATTTTTTTCGAAGCAAGCCAATTCTTTTTTTTTTTTTTCCTTTTTTCTCCTTTAAACTATATTATACACTAATTCCTAATGACAAGTCGCGAAGGTACACCTGATCCCAAACATTCAGACAAGAATGAACAAGACAAGATGAAGGTATTTCAAGTGGAGAATGAGTCCGGGAAATGTACTTAAAGTACTTTAGACACCTTCTCCTTCTTCGGAATCACAAACAGATACAAGAAACGCGGAAGAAAATGAAAAAAATCCTGATGATTTGATTGATATGAGTACATTTGAACAATTATTGGATATGGATGATGAAGACGACCATGAGTTCTCATACAGCATTGTAAATAATTATTTCGAACAAGCAGAAGGCACATTCAAAGATATGGACAAAGCATTGTGAGTATAAACTTCAAGTAAATCCTACTAGTAGTGGTACTAAATAATTACATATAGAAAAGAGAAAGACTTGGCTGAATTATCAAGACTGGGTCACTTTTTAAAGGGTAGTTCAGCTGCAATTGGCTTGACAAAAGTAAAAGCAACTTGTGAAAAGATCCAAAACGTAGGCAACTGTCAAGACGAAGAAGGAATCACTAAAATTGATGATAAAGAAGCATTAAAACGTATCACACCATTGCTGCCGCAAGTAAAAGCTGAATATTCTGAAGCAGAAGAATACTTGAAGAACTTTTATGAAGTACAGGATGCTCGATAAATATTATTATGGTTTTGGTAACAATTTGATAGTAAAGAATACAAGTATAAACATAATACAGACAAACAAAATAACGCCCATCGTCATAAAACTGGTGCCCCAAGACTTTTGATAATGTTCATCCAATCGCTGTCTTTCTTTTGTCATACGCTGCAAGTTACTTTCTACAGTTTGCTGTGCTTCTTTTAACACTGTGTCGTCCTTGGATAAAGTATCTCCAAAAGCTTGACTATTTAACTTGAGTTGTTGAGCCATGCGACTTAAGTCACTTGTTAATTCATCGTGCAGTTGACGATGATGCTGCAGTACGTGTTGGATATTTGAGGTTTCATTTTCACGGGAAGGGTTTCTATATGATAAATTAGACCATGTATCACCTCGAGTGTACATATCCTTACCTCTGTCGTAGTTTAGTCGTTGCTGGCTTCTCATTCAAGGGTGCGTCTGCCTTTTCATTCAAGGATTCTTCTTCTTCTGTTACCTTTTCATCTTCTTCTAACTCCATCTTCTTTCTTGCTGCTTCTTCTAATGCTGCTTGCTCGTCTTGCTGCTTCAACTCCAATAACCATTGAGGGTCAGAGCTTTGATATTCTTTCAATTCCTCCAAATGCTTCTTTTTCACAAGCTGCGCTTCTGCAATACCTTTTTCTACATCCACTTGCTATAATACACTTTTAAATATTCTGTGTGATATAAATATATCTTTAGCTTACCATTGTATGAATTGCTACTGCACGCGTTAGTTGATCAATACGATTGGCATAACGTGTAATACTATCGATAATCAGCATCAGTGACTTAATAAAGAATGTATTATCTAAACTATTTACTTTGAAGATCGAGATTTCTCTTTTAATGTGGAAAGGTACTTGACATACTATTATAACATTCACCTCATGAGTTTAATGATGCTTTTTATACAAAAATATGCATTCTCATTACTGTTGCAAACTTTCTCTTCTCGGTTGCAGTCCAAACATCAATCGGCTGTACTTTGAGTTTATCTTCGCAGCTAATCAAGAGCCGATGCAAGTTGATTTCATCCGTTGTACTAAGCATCATTAACACAAAAAGATTGTATTTTAGAATAAAAATGCGCCTAGAATGGTTGCTATTTTACGCGCGCAACGACTGAACGCTGAATCCAATCAAGAACGTATCTACGGCTTATTGTTTAATCTCCGTTTTCTTTTTTAAAAAAAAAATCAAATTAAACAAAGATTGTCATTGGTTGGTGAAATTTGTGATAGATTGGTGAGCTCCCTCAGCAAGCATAAAGAATTGATTTGGATTTTGCTCTCATTTTTCGTAACAAAAAAATATCAATCTAGAGACTCTTTAACGTAAAAGTCAATAACTTATTGGATAGTGCTCATGGTCCTTTTTTTTTTATTTCCCTAATTTTGATAAATGATGGTTTTTGGCTCATTTATAAATGCGAACAAAGTTGGGGTAGTTTATATTAGAAAAATACTACAAAAATATATGGGTACGCTCTCTATTATCTCTTACTTGTTTTACTTGAAATATTCTTTAAAAATGCCGTATACTCTTGCTCCACAAAATACCAAAGCATTTGAAAATTTGGAGAGGGATTTTTTTTTTTCTGAAATTGGACTATGTTCGATGCCTCTACCTTCCTCATGCGATTCGAGTTTAACGTCGCAAAAAATAACTAGTACATGATTAAAATAAAAAGAACGCATCTGCTGGAGGGGAAGCTTAACCAAAGTAGGTTGAATATACAACAGTATTTGAGGTATAATACGTTCTAAACTATCTACATTTCATGTAAAGTAAATGGAAATGATCTATATATTTTTCGTTCAACCCTGGTCTAATGATATATTTAGTAGGTAGAAGCAATTCAAAGTAAATAAGGTATATGAAAAGACACTCTGTATATAAGAATGTAGATGAATTTTCTAGGTTAATTAGATAAATCCTGAAGAAACCAAATATGACGAGGCAAACGACTTTGTAATTAGATCAGTTAAATCATTAATACTTGAGCAATTGCCTTACCAGTTAAAGCTATTTAATTTATTTCAAACCAGCTTTTAAATAACTGAATTGCTCAAGCCTTTAGAAAACTTATTCAAGCATGTCGAATAATTCAAAGATTATATGATATTTCTTTGAGTATATTTTGGATAAATGTTAAATATTTATACATCATATCTTTGGAACGCCGTACTTTCGTTCCACTAAAATAACGATTATTGACATTAGAGCTTCTAAGTATTTCACTTCAAACTATTTAGAAACTATATCATTTTTAAGATATTTGCATTTCTTGACCAATTCTAGCCCAGTGTACTTGCAGAAAACTGGTACATTTCCAGAATTAAATTAAAAAAACGGTATTTATTAGAGCCATTATTTGATTAAATTATGATGAGTATATCACATCTATGATAGGCACTATAAATTACATATATCTCAATCAAGTAAACTGGATCGATTTGAATAGATATAGGTTTATGTATTTTTAGGTTGAGTTTTAGTTAATGGGTAAAAACCAATTGTTTTATGTTGATATCTCATGCTATAGTTGTGTTCAAGCTTTAGAACTAGCCGTAGGTTGCAGAGTTATTTTGTTAAATAAAGGTGGTAGATTAAGAGCGAGGATAAAAGTATAATGGAAAGTTTATATATTGCAAGTAATTAGAGTTTTAATAAAATAAAGAAGACTGGATCTGTGTCTCGAAGGATTTGATTGACTTTCAGCAAAAAGCTTCTGGTACCAATCAGATCTATAAATTAATATTCCTCTATTAATCTCAATATGTCCTACCTGACGACTTGTACATGTTCACAATGAGTCAATGTATCTACTGAAACTACTACTTTTTTTTTATAAAAAAATACGGTAAATTTAGTATCTATTATCGACAAGTTACATTCATTTTATTATGATGGACTGGATATAACAATCTAAAGATCTCGGTCGTTCTTGGCTTGAACACACATCTGGACACTATAGTATACGCAAAATGGACTGCTGCATCTGACAGGACCATTATTTAACCAGAACACAAAGAATAATATATACATCAATGGTCTATAGCGTATTGCAAACATTCAAGTAAACTACAAACAAACAGTAAGACTGCCCTGCAGTTATGATAAAGAGTGTAGTTACTTTTATTAAACAGCATTATTATTATTAAGCAAATTCTTTGGCAAATTGTTCTACAGCACCAGCAAACTTGGAAACACCTTCAACAGCCTCAGGTTCAGAAATAGTCAAAGGAGGAATGACACGTACAGTATTACAGCCAGCTGTCACTAATAACAAACCACGCTCACGAGCCATCTTGACAATAGGAGAAGGATCCTTGTTGAATTCAACACCAATTAAAAGACCTTTACCACGTACTTCCTTGATCACCTCAGGATGACTTTGTTGGACTTGCTTTAATAAACCGCGAAGATGTTCACCTTTTTCGTTTACTGCTGCAATAAAGTCAGGCTTAGTGATACGTCCCACGACGTTTAAAGCAACAGCAGTAGCAAGAGGGTTACCGCCAAAAGTAGTACCATGATCACCTAAATGTTGATGGGTAAGCTTCATATATAAAGCAATTAACTGAAGTGGTTATACCTAATTTAATCAATTCGCCTACTTTTTCAGAAGTAAGAATAGCACCAATGGGTACACCATTAGCCAATGGTTTAGCCATTGTCAAGATATCAGGTACACAACTCTTGTCGAAATGTTGATGACCCCATAATTTACCAGTACGACCCAGACCACACTACAAACACATTATCAGTATATAATATATATATATAAAAGAGTCCAGCCTGTCACCATTGCACCTTACCTGGATTTCATCAAAGATCAACAAGGTGTTTGTCTCATCACATCGTTTACGCAACGCTTGCAAGAACTCTTGTTTAGCAGGATGCACACCACCTTCACCTTGAATAGGTTCAATAATGACACCACAAGTTTTGTCGGTGATGGCAGCCAATGCAGCATCCACATCATTAAAAGGGCTGGTTACAATATCGGGTATTAAAGGTGTAAAAGGCTTTTGATACTTAGGATTGAATGTAACGGACAAGGCTCCCATGGATCGACCATGGAACGCATTCGTAAAACACACGATCTCGGTCTTGTCAGCAGCAAATTGTTTACCCCATTTACGAGCAAACTTGAGTGCACCTTCGTTGGCTTCCGTACCAGAATTGGCCAAGAACATCTTGCTAGCCCAAGCACCACCATTGTCTTTGGTGGTTTCGACAATGGTCTTTGCTAAAGCGCCTGCATTTTGGTTATGATACAAATTGCTAGTATGTACAAGTTTGTTGGCTTGATCAAACAAGACTTGAGCTACTTCTGAATCAGAATGACCAAGTGCAGTAACGGCAATACCAGCTGTGAAGTCGAGGTATTTACGGTCGTTTGTATCGTACAAGTAACAGCCTTTACCGTGCGAAATTACAAATTCAGGACGAGCATAGGTATTTACCGTGTATTTACTATATTCTTGAACTTGGTCCAGAGTCGATTGTGGAACTTGATTGTCTAGATGCGTCAACTGTGGGAAAATCAGTAATGCGTCTTGGTTAATATGTTCGAAAACTCACCTCCGTTACTGGCTTAATCAATGATGCTGCAGCAGTATAAGAACGCTTCTATTCTAAAAGTTAGCACTTTGCATATGGTTGGATTTTTTTTTTTTTAATAGTTACCACAATATAACTAGTAGGCTTAATACTACGTGTTAACTGGTTTAAAGTACGATACATGTTCTATATGTATATAACAAAAGAAATAGAATGAAAAGAAAAAGCACAAAAAAAAAAAGGCTCTATTTAAACTCGAGAAAGATAACACTGGTAAATCTTGATTATCTCTATTTGGGACGGTTGATAAAATCTAAAAGAGATTATTTCAGTTTTATTTTTGAGATGAATCAGAACCAAAATGAGACTACAGCACATTGATTAGTTTAGAAATGCTCTTGAAAATAGGGCCATCACTACCAAAACAACTAAATATCGTTTTGGATTGTCAATTATCAAGAATACACCTACTCTATAGCTAGGCTAAACTAAAAGATGTTGACAATACTTGATTTTTCGGAGTCACTTGGGCTTCGTCTACGTTAACGAACAGTTATAAACGTTAATTCGTTTGAAAGAGCAAGTTGTGCTCTATGTTTCTCCTAAAAACCATTGATGCATTTCGGCCGGCTGTTGGCTTTGACATGTTTTTGAGATTATAAAGTAAATATATTCAATCTCCATTTCTCTTTGGATTTAAAGTTTGTTTTTCTCTAGTACTTGTCCGTGAGATGTCATTATCAAACTTGCTTCATCTGGAGAGTAAACTCTATTTTATATTTTATTTAGAAGAAAAAAAACTCGTATACCTTAGTTGTTACTGATCTAGATGCGATTTTACATTTTTCTGGCACGGTGTTTTCAACAGCCGCGGATAATAAGCTTTGCCTACTTAATGCCAGTGTTTTAGGACTGAATTGTCTTTGATCGCTGTCCTATTTCAAAGACTCAAATAATCCCAAATGAGAATTAATAACAGTCTCAATCTTTGCCATTGGATATGCTTTATCACTGATCTTGTAGATCGTGACTTTTGATAGTCTTTTTTTTTTTTTTTTTTTTTTATTATTGTTATTATTTTTGCGCTAGGATAATGACTCATTACTTGGAAGGTGCGATATTTAAAAGTTTGTTTTCTGTCATAAATATGAGTGAATATGAGTCAATAGCGGAATATCATTTTTTTTCTAATACCTAAATATCTTGAATAATCCTCCAGTGCTTTCGCTGTCTTTTCCATTTGAACTGTCTGTTCATGAATATCATCAATTTGCTGTATAAAACTTGAGAAATCCGCATCTATCAAATGGATTTAGTCGCGTTATCTTATCTTTTTCGAAATGAAAAACACAAACATGTATTTTGTAATTTTGACATTTCTTTCATAAGTCGTTGGGTCATTTGACTCATTTGTGTATATTTCTCTTTAGTCGAGTTATTCATGGTTTCGAGTAACTTGCAATCGTCTACTGTCACTATTTTTTTTTCATAAAGTCATGAATTTGTTCATTTATGCTCGAGATTCCTCATTACATTTAAGCTCTGCTTTGGTATATTCTGTAAAATGTTTGTATGCATCCTCGGTCAACTTGGTAATATGTTCTTGATCGAGCCCTTTTGAGTATTCGTTTGGTTTTAAAGCAGCTTTCGATGTACTGGTTGTAATGGATGAACTGGGTGAGTTACTCATGGTATAAGGTATAAAGAGCAAAAGGAAATTAAATTTTCATGCTTCTCTGGTAGTATATAATCTGCTCGACGTCATACCTTACCGCAAATCATAAAAAGCGCGTTCCCGACAACGACGTGTTTCTTTCTTTTTTCATATCCAAATCGCAATGCCTAAAGCAACCGACATTGAAAGCGAGTTAAACAAGGACGAGCAAGCGTACAAGGTACATTACTCTCTCAATGTATGACATGGAGATATTCATATGCTAGTGTAGCCCGGAAAGAATGAGGAAACCGACGACGAAGAAGTAGAAGAGCTTGAAGAACAAGTATGATTAATTGACGCGTTCTAAACCCTTTTCTTTTGAATTAATTAAATCTGCAGCCTCAGCAGGTTTCTTCTCGTGCTGGTAACAAGAGAAAGCGGGAGGAAGAACAAGACAAAGATGGAAATCATGTATTTCAGGCAAGATTTTAGCATATATATATATATATATGTAACGCCTACATATTAAACTGCCTGTTACAATAGTTATCTAACAAAAGAAGAGTCACTGTCCGTGCATTCTCATCTGGTGAGCCATCGGTGGATATTCGCGAGGTGTATTTAGACAAAAAGACAAATGAAATGCGTCCTGGCAAAGGCAAGTTCAATTGATACGTATATTATTCTTTTTATTCTTATACGTCTTTAGGTATCTGTCTCCCAATCGCACAATGGAACAAGTTGAAGGAACTTTTGCCTGATATTGAAGAAGCCATTAAAACTGTGTCTTCCTCTAAAAAATAAAAGACTAACCCGAACAGTGACTCATCCTACAAGAATGATGACTCTTATTAAACTCCGGGCTTATAAATACAGCTGCCAAAAGCCTCTCTTTTTTTTTCATTTTCGCTTCTTCTTTTTTTTTAAAACATGGTATCCAACTTTGACCTTACTAAGGTGATCCGTCCTAATATTTTGGCATTGAAACCCTATCGCTGTGCTCGTGATGATTATAGTGATGGTATCTTGCTTGACGCTAATGAAAATGCTTATGGACCTGCCACTACCACAGAGCACAAGGGTGATTTGAACAGATATCCCGATCCATACCAATCTCAAGTCAAAGAACGTATCTTGAAACTACGTGGATTAAAGTCTACTAGAAACTTGTTTTTGGGTGTTGGTTCGGACGAAGTCATTGACTTGCTTATTCGTATTGCATGTGTACCTGCTAAAGACAAGATCTTGATTACACCTCCTACATACGGCATGTACTCAGTCTGCGCTCAAATTAACGATGTTCAAGTAGTGAAATCGTTATTAAATGTCGAGAATGGTGCTTATCAATTAGACTTGGATAATGTAAGTTTCTCCAAAAAAAAAGAACCGCCAGAAAACTGTGACTGAACATCCCGCGTGCATGTAGGTTTTCGAGTCCATTAAAGCAAACCCCGAGATCAAGATTATCTTTTTATGTTCGCCTGGTAATCCTACAGGTACTTGCCTTACTCATAAAAGCATTCGTGCCGTCCTTGAATCGGATTTCCAAGGCCTTGTCGTTGTGGATGAAGCCTATGTTGATTTTGTCGATAAAGAGGAGGGTTCTGTAGCTACCTGGGTCGACCAATATCCCAACTTGGTCGTGATGCAAACCTTGAGTAAGAGTTTCGGTTTGGCTGGTATTCGTGTTGGTATTGCTGTAGGTCATGCTGATGTGATTCAAATCTTGAATAATACTAAAGCACCTTACAATATTGGTACACCTAGCGCGTTAGTCGCTGCTGAAGCGCTTTCAGATGAAGGTCTTGAGAAAATGTATGATTACCGTAAGCGTTTGATCGCTCAACGTAATGTTTTGATCGACAAGTTGGGCGCTATGGCTGATACAGGTCGTATTCTTGGTGGAAATGATTCCAACTTTGTATTGGTTGAAATTTTGGATAATGGCAAAGTGTCTAATGATCGCGCTCTCAAAGTATACACTATGATGGCTGAATCATTGGGCGTTGTTGTACGTTTTAGAGGTACAGAATATGGCTGTGAAGGCTGTTTAAGAATCACAGTTGGTACAGAACAAGAAAATGCTGTTATGCTTAACAACTTGGAAAAGGCACTAGAAGCCACTCAATAGATAATAAAGATTTAATTTAAAGAATGTTTTATTACTCTATCGTATCATCTATAGACGAAAGAAGAAAAAGAGGCCTCCACCTCCACGCCCGACCATGGAGGAGGCAGAGTCCAACTACCATCATAAAAACCCGGTCGGATGATCGTCCTCCATAAGGGCACCTAAAAGCAATTGATAAGCATTTGAGTATTTCATTGGAAAATACATTCACTTACAAAGCCAACAAGACTATTTCTTGAGATGAAGCAGGAGGACAAGACCCACCCTATGATACATTAGGAGTAATGGGTGGATAAAGAAAAGAAGACGGAATAGAAAAGAAGCTTGTTTTTTATACTAATTGATTGAAACAGCTTACTTGTGCGATAACAAACAGAAGTCACATCGGATGGTGTTTCGAGAAAGAAAAGATCAGCAAAATAAACGGCTTTCATCCGATATGCTTGTTAAACACCTGCTAAATGAAGCTTTTCCGCGAAAGACGCGTTTCAAGTATTCTTTTCTTTTACTAGACACATCATTATAATTAATTCTAACTGAGTGAATCTCGAACTTACAAAGCTTATTTCCTAGCTCCCTATACCTGTATCACTGAACTTGTGAAATACCATTCTTTGATTGTTTACTTGTACTGTAAAATATTAAAGATCTTCCTTCTACGAACCAATTGAAACTGATTCATATGCGTCAACGGGTATCATCCTACTGGCTAATAATGACTAGTGTTAGTTCACTGTTTACTGGATCTACGTAATATTTATGAATTACCCCATAGTATTGAGATTGTTGACTTGATCAAGGTCAAACGCCAACTAAGGAACCAATCAATTAATTTGGCACTCTAAAAAGAGACAGTACAGATGCCCAATTCAACAAAATTACATTAATCATGAAAAGACAAGCATAAAGTTTATTAGTCAGATACATGAATCAGCAGCATGTATTTATGCAAAAGAGCCGCTCTATTATTCAAGCACTAAATACTGTGGAAGGCCGATCGAACCAGCCCAAGTTTTTTATGCAGTTCAGTCACCATGTGCAAACGATCATACTTGGATGAGTTTCTTGGCTCCTCCATTTTAATAATATGCCAAATATTATTAGGATATTTCGGGTTTCTAGTAAATTATTTGTTTACAGACACCATCATGTACGCATCTTTATCTACTTGATTTATGCGATTGTGAGCTGCTTTTACTTGATAAGCGCTGGTATATATTGTAATACAGATTTTAAGCATAAAAAACAAGGACAATGGTTATCATCAATGATGAAAAACGTCATTATGGAATCAAAAAGCGTGCCATATTGTCACGTCTATAGCTGGAAATGTCTTCATCACCTAGAAATATATCAAGTAGTGCGTGTTTATTGAAATTAATGATCAACTAGAACTCACTAGCTCCTAATTATGTGCTTGGCAAATGGCCATGATTGATAACAAAGCAAACCATGTCAAATATTCAAAGAGCATCAAGACTGTCCAATTACTAACATCACTTCAACTGTTGATATTCAGGATTATCACATCCTTGATATACTCGAGAAGCAAAAAATAAAGAAATAATCACCTGGAGAAGCTGCTGTGAACTTGTTAGACCAGTCGATTTTACCCTCTCTACTAAAAGGTTTCTAGAAGTGAATCTATGATCATTTGTTACTTCATTCACCCTCCAATCATTTTGGCTGCTAAAAATTAAACCAAGTTCCCCATAATCGAGGAAATCTTTGACTTCAATTATACTGATGGCAATAATAGACGGTACAGTGCCACCTGTTCACACTTTAGGAGTTTTGTGCCTCAAAAAAACATTTAATAGTGAATGAGTGGGAAGCTCACCAAGCACAATATTAAAAACGATCTTTCCACAGATCAGGATTAAGAACTACTGCTTGTTCAAATTTTCACTTTAGCAGCTTTCAGGAGTTTGTGCTTTCCAGATAGTATGAGGAAACAGAGATGTGGATATTGATATCGAAACTTTTATTGATGATAGGCCTATTAAACTAGTTTTTTTTTAATGATCTAGATCGAAATGTGTATGAGTATGTAAAATAGTGCGAAGAAACAGAAAAAAGACCCTTATAATATAGTTGCTATCAGTCTTTATTATGCAAACCTTCAGTGAAAAAAAAAAATATATTTAAGATATATGTAATTATATATGAGCTTTGTTAATAAAATTTTAGGCTATAGTCAATAACAAAGTTTCATCAATTCATCATCTCGGTAAACTGTTGAATTATCACATGCCAATAAAACAAGTTGCATTAACTACTTCAACCAATCAAAGCCGTTGTATGTAAATCTCCCCTGACAGATGTATGATTTAAAGATCTGCCGTTCCGTTATGCATGTTTGAATAAGAGATCAATCAAGTTTTTCCCTTAGGTTTACTGTTATTTTTTCAGTATCTAACCTTATCTCAGAATGAATGCATGGAAATGTGTTTCTGTCGAAATCTTTAATCTAGTGTTTGACATGATACTCACGGATCATACTATTAGTATAGGTACCAATAATGATCTTCAGTAGTGCCAACTTTCTTGAAAAATTGGAGTAAACTCGCTCAAAGACACCTGCACAGACTAGCTACTACTAGGATACATGAATGGTTTATGAAATTGTTAACAGCATTGTGTTCTTTCGGGTCTGAATCCGCACGATTCTCGAAGATTATCTCCATAGAATTCAACAATGTATCGCTTGAAGGGCTACTTTGACCGATTCTGATGAGATTCCCAGAAATTGAAAACCACACTACACATATAATGATTTACGACGACTTGTTCAAAGAAATACGACAAGTTTGTGCCAATAGAAGTTATAAGTGTCTTTAGCGTATGGTATTTTCTGAAGCTCAACAAGAGTACATCAACAGTATGTACTATCTTCGCAAAAGCTTCTGTCATCTATCTTTAGATGAAGACTATATGATACAATCCAACAACATGATTCATTTGCCATTGTAAATAATGAATCTTCGTACTTTAAATACCATGATGAACAATAGAAACTTTTTACCGTCTTGATGAATATACCAAAGTCTGTAATATTATCGAGGAATTGGAACTGATTTGAATTCAACGGTGTGCCAAATCAAAGATATATCTCCAGGCATGTGCTCCATAACTGCATACCTAACTATTAAATACCGTCATCTTTTGTATATTCGCTTAGCAAAAACGATGCTGCAATATATCTTTCGCTCATTTCTAAACTCGAAATTTTGCCATTATATCAACCTACTGTATTGCAACGTCCTAATAACACAGTTCCAAATAGCCTATGTGTACAATGTTTTGCTCTCTTACAAAATATCAAAAGAAAGGTATCGATTGAACATATGTACATCGCCAATATACCTGATATGGTAACTGACTATCTTAATATCACAAAATCGAACATACATCTAAATATCACTCTTGAAGGCTCTTGTAGCATAAATTCTTGTGCGTACATTATAAATGATGGGAAGCAAACAGGAAATTGAGATATGTCAGTAGAAGTACAATTTCGTCTGATTGACGACAAAAGTGAGCTCCCGTTTTTAACACAATTGCACAAAGCAGGAGACTTTTTAAAGTCCTTGATCTTTGGCACTTAAATCTCTTACAATAATGAATTCATCTTTAATGACACATTCTGGAATATCATATTTCAGCAATGCCACTCATTGTAAAACCTTTATTTGTCAAACATGCCCATAATGAACAGTGGATCGCAGCTACAAAAAAAAAACATGTTGATTAGAAATGCAACGACAAGTAATTGTGGTATTCCACGTGTTTCCTGAGCTCTCCATTCGACTGCCATCACTATCCAATTTCAGCCTAATAAATTGTAATCGCGTTAAAGACGGTGAAATATATTATAAAGACTATCATAACATCGTTACAGAGATGTCGAATACATTTCTGGGCAATTTGGTTTGGGCTGGGTACCGTGATTGGAATAATGTAAAGCCTAGTTTTGGTGGCATTTGTCTCAGAATTGATACATTTGCAAAAGCATACTACTATCCCTGTAACAAAGATAGTACTGCCATTGAGCCTCTTGATGGTCCTTTTTAAAAGGCCTTGGGCGTCATAAGCATATTATTCTCACATATCCAATATCAACACATCAAAAAACTTGATATTATTCTTGAAGATTTTAGATTGGTGATTTCATTTAAAAACTTCCAATTGTCCAAATCGCTTTCAATAATAAAACATCAAGCTATGATTTAAGTTAGTTTGCTTGTAGCAATATTGTTACTTCGTTCTTGTTGATTTTTTATAGACATGATCAAATAAATTTCTATGATTGACATTTATTGGTTTAACAATTAACCCAAGTCGAACTGCGTTAATAATTTCTTGTTAATTAAGATCCTTCTTCTTATGCTTAAACCATTTCACATCACAAGGTTCTCCATCTATAGTACTTTCAATAAATATATCTAATTCTCAATCACCCTGTTAAACTTGCGTAAGGCCTTGATAGGAGTGACACCTTTACATGAACTAGAAATACTAGTTAGTTGTAATAGTTGACTGAAATGAGAAATGCGATCATAATTTCAGTATATTAAATCTATGAATGATATTAAGAAAGCATGTCCCAAAAACTTTATTTGCAACCTTTATAAAAACAGTTGATGTTTTGAAAATTTGGGCTCAAGTTAATAGTCTTAGCAATTTTCCCATTTTTAACATTTCTATATTTATTGATGGTGCATGCCCAATATCACATCTGAAGATTAATACATATTCAAGAAGTATTGCATTTACTAGAGCCATTATTTGACCAAAACATAATGGATACATTCTATTTTTATAAATGTGCTGTAAATTAGACCTATTTCATAATATGATATAAATCAATCGATTTCTCTAGCGTGCAGCAGGTGATACGTGTGGGGGTTGGTTTCACGGATTCTTGCAGAAAACAATCATATCAGACATGCTCATACCTTGTCTCACGTTCACTCGCACAACCTTTCTCTATTGGGAAAATGCATTTCATCAAACGTTTTTATTGCCGTTTGAGATGGTTTAACGATTATATACAAGAAAGGACTTGATTTGGCAAACGGGATTGACCTCTACCAGTCTTAAAAAAGATATTGAACCTTATATTACATTTAGCTTAAAAGGGATAAAGCGCTTACGTGTATGCTTTTGCCTCCAGAAATGATAGAGGCTAAAATGAAGTAATAAAAATCAAGCGAGCATATGATGATTTTCTTTCGTTAAATTCATATTACTGACGTGAACTTGCTTATCAATACGTGTAACGCATAAATTACTAGACAAACGGATATATAAAAAGGACATATTTCTCGAATCTAACTATTTCTTTTTTCTCCCTTCCTACTTAATTCACAGTGGAATTTCGATGTCTAATACTTTGACTGATAATACCTTTGCTCGAACCCTTGGTGTATCAGCTGCTGTGATTGCTGCACTTGCAGTAAAATATCCTGATCGCGCCTTGTTTGATATAGAACGGGAAGGCATTCCTTTTAAAAGGGGATGGCCGATTATAGGAGGGTTGCCTGGGTTCTTACTTAACGCAAACAAGATGCATGACTTCCTGTTGACAGGGTTCACAAATTTAGAATCGCTCACAACGTAAAGACAATGTTAACTCTACAATATATAGGCACTGAACTCTTTCTATTGTATTAGAACTACTTCTGCTCTGGGTATTCCGCGTTCTGTTGCGACTATTGATCCTAGAAACATAGAGCATATCCTGAAAAGTAAAACTAAGATATAAAAAAAAATACACAATTCTTAATTCTTTATAAATAGATAATTTTGAGAACTATGCAAAAGGACCCCAATTAAATACTGCAATGGGTGATTTGTTTGGTCATGGCATCTTCAATGCTAATGGTGAACAATGGAGGTACCAACGAAAGACAGCTAGTCATATCTTCAATGTCAAGAATTTCCGAGATCACTTTACAGAGTATGTATGTGCTTGTGCCATTAGGCTGAGCTAACCATCAAGTCCCTTGTTAGAGTGTTTGTCAAAGAGCTCAACATCATGTTTGAAGATATTTTTGATAAAGCAGCAGATAACCATGAAGCAATTGACTTTCATGATGTGATGTTTAAATTCACTCTGGATTCATTTGTTACGTAAGTGATATGGCTACTTCGCTGTTCAGATACTAAATTCATCCATAGCCTCGGTTTTGGAGTTCAATTAAATGCATTAAAAAGCAAAGAAAAAGTACCATTTGCTGCTTCGTTTGATGCATGTCAACTGAATAGTTTCCAAAGATTTGTTAATCCTATCTGGCGAATGACTGAGCCTATTACCGCACTGCTTTATCCCTCGAGGAAGACAATCACGCAACACCTTCAAACAGTCGATGAGTTTGCCTATAGCGTCATCGAGAAACGTAGAAACGAAATAGCTAATGGCGAAACACATCATCGTGATTTACTTTCGCGGTTCTTGGACGCTTACAATGAACACAATGAGTTACTCAATAATAAAGAACTGAGAGACGTTGTATTGAACTTTATCATTGCTGGAAGAGATACCACAGGTAAGACCATTAACACTCGTTTTTGACCAAGATAAATGAAATGTATTTTTTAATGATAGGACAATCGCTTTCTTGGAGCTTCTATATGCTCTTGCTACATCCTCGCGTCGAGAAAAAGTTGCTACAAGAAATCTCGGAAAACATTACAGATGATTTGATGAATGAACCTTCTACATTGTACGAAGTTATCAAAAACATGAATTACGCCCATGCTGTGTAAGTATGCATTCATTAATCGGAAATGTTTCTGATATATCATATCATTAAGGTTCTATGAAGTGCTGAGATTATACCCCTCTGTACCCAACAACCAAAAGTTTGCATTAAATGATGACACCTGGCCGGACGGTACGCATATCAAGAAAGGTGACTACGTTGTTTGGAGTCCATGGTCTCAAGGTCGATCTGAAAAGGTGTGGGGCCCAGATGCCAAAGAATTTAAACCTGAACGGTGGATTACACCTGATGGAAGCTTACGCAGAGAGTCTCCAGGAAAATGGCCTGCGTTCCATGCTGGCCCACGTGTTTGCTTGGGTCAAAATTTAGCTACTCTGGAATCTTTGGTGGCTATGATCTTTATTGTTAGACGCTACAAGATGCAACTGCTTCCCGATCAAAACATTACTTATCAAGTATCTTTAACTTTACCAATGAAAGAAGGTATGAAAGTGTTTGTTGAGAGACGATGGTGAAGTGCCTACATAACAGAGCCTGAGTTTATTGTACAAAACCATTATTATTTACCATTGTATATAATAACCTCGTATGTTGAATAAACGCCATATTATTATAGGATTAACAGTACTTTATTTTCAGAATGAGCTATCTAATTCGACATGTCCCTCCTCAATTCCAGTACAATGACTTCGTTGCGTGAAAAGCCCTGTATACAACTATTTAATTTGTAATCTTCGTTAGCCAAAAAGAGAGGTGTTTTTCGCCTACTTAAAGGTCTTAAATATCTCTGGTTAAGCGATATGTGTTCGTATTTGTACTGAACCCTAACAGTGATATTAGGCTGGGAAATAGTATCTTCCATGAGGAAAGATATTGAATCTATCATTAAATTAAACGATGCTTATTTCAAACAAATTAGGTATAAACTTGCTCACTGCTTGTATTTCCGTGCTCCAGAATATGAGCTGAAGGATACTTTCTTACATCTCTGTTTATTGATCCTTTATATTTATAAAACATGTGATGATCGGCATTACGTAAGAATAATAATTGAAGATTGGAGGATGTTACCACCTTTTCTATCTTCTTTGGCTTCTCTTTTACAAGTACATATGGCCATTTCCAAAATGTGACCCTTTTTATCTTGTAACGATATCGAAAAAAGGATACTAGCTTCTGTTGCCGATCTTTCTTTCCACCAAAATCATTATAATATAATCCGTAGATGTTATAAAAACGTTTTATCGCAGCATTTGTTATCACTTTTGAAAATGCAATTCGAATAATGAAAGAGATTGCTACATAGCTGCACATGGAGTATTCGTCGATATAGCACATATTTTAAGAAAGGAATATTGTATACTATACCTGGACAGTGAATATTGTAAAGATCAATCTTTGGCATACAATAAACGATTAAAGAGGTTGGAAATTGATGAGATATTTTATGACGCACTGAGCGAATATCGACAAGAACTTTCAATTGATGCATATAGACTAATAATGAAACAAGTTGAGCAGTTGTTCATAATCACTTATAAAATTGGAGATATACTTATGGATGTATGCATCCAACATGGATGGCGCATTATTAAAGCAGAAGGCCAGGCAGCACTAGAAATAGCGAGAAGAGGAGGAATTGTAATGACAGAGGGCTCAGATATGATTTTTCACCCAACGATCGAAGCAGTTATAAGGCCCTATAAGGGAAAATATCATCTGTATCAAAGATCAGAAGCCCTTCACCATCTTGACATCACTAGTGAAGCTTTTGTAGCTTTGAGAATGCTATCAGAGAACAATTATACTCCAGATCAGCATGAAAGAATTAAAATGTATGGAAAATACTGCGAATTACGCGAGTATTGTAAAATACCCAAAGACACTGTGTTAATTCATGGCTATGAAGATTGTATACTTTCGCCAACTGAGATGACCCAAGTAATGATTCAAAAGTTTTTGAGCTCAATGCACCTCAAGATTGGTGTGAATGTGCCTTTGGATGCATATGAAAGTCCCTTTAGAGTATTCATGCTTCAGCAGGAGAAACTAATTCTCAAGGTTAACAAAATACAAGCTGTCATCAAGAGCTCTTACTACTATTATTGCTTTGTCCATGATAGCTGCTGTTTATCATCACAATAATAGTCAAGAGTAAATATTTTTTTGACGCAATCACAACAGTGTTACCCTTTTCAATAGAAGCATATAACAATGCAAAGTGTTTTGATTTTGTTCAGTAACAAATTAAAACTGAGAAAAAATAAAAATAACATGTTGACTACATAGAATGTGTCCCATGGCAATTTATTGTGTTATTTACCTGTAAATGTATGAATCAGCTAAGGCAAGCTTACATAACTAAGTATTGTATAGTCACAATCCGGTAAATCCGCCAAACGATGTCGCACCTTCACGTGATTGTCCGACATCATTACGTAAGCTTTTTAGATAATATATAAATATAAAAGATCTAGTTGTCATCCAGTGGGGATGTAGTGTAGTGGCTATCACATTCGCTTTGCATGCGAAAGGCCCCGGGTTCAATCCCCGGCGTCTCCATTTTTGCTTGAATTTTTTTTTAATTATTCAATACCTAAGTACTTTTTTTTTTTTTTTTTTTAAAAAAAAAAGTGTAATGTTGGGCTAATTTGTAATGAGCACCATGCTATTAAAGGCAACGAACCTAATATAATATGTTTTGTCGTAAATAAACGTGACAAGGTAAATATCACATCATTGTCAGATCTACTTGATCAATTAGTTATTAAAAAATAAAAATAAGAGTGATTGAGATATAAGATGAATTCGGTATAGTTTATTAGGGCAATTATAGTGAATATTTATGTTTTCAAATATTGTTACAAAATATATTCACATAAAAAAATGGAATTATTTTCAGCGCATCATACGAGAATCAAAGATCTGAATTGTTATGTAGTTAATATTTTCATGTTAGCTAAATTTTTGTCATGTATCAAAAAGATTAAAGTTAATGAATGAGCGAAAATAAAGGAAAACAATTGTAGATATCAAAATAAACTAATGAATCAGCCAACAGTGCCATTTCCTTTTTTTTTTTTTCATTTGTTAAGCTTCAGAGGGGAAGCCGAGGGGTCAAGACAGACTAAGTATTTCATTTTGCAACAAGTGTAATCAACAATGGGCTATCCAAAATATTCGATGAAATGACCATTTAGTAAAAAAGGTTATTTCATGCGAAGCTCCAGAACATTCCATCGTAGCACTGTGGTTGAGCAAATTGCAGTAGTAAGATCATGCAACTGAATAACAGACGTTATCGCTGATGATTCTTGATAGATTTAGTATCAAATGTAACGATTTAGTTAATGAAAACAATGCATTATCATACGTTTAAGCAATACCGTTACATTAGAATATAATACAACTTTAATAGATGCAGTGGTTTATTCTTCACATGGAATATTTGTCAGATGTGACATTTGATCGGTCTAGAGATCTAGTCAATTAGTCCACTCTACCAATTTTCCAAACTGCAATTCCTAAACTCAAGACACAGAATTCATCTAAAAAAAAAAATCACATATATAAAAGGTGATAAGTGTAAATCAATACTTACATTATTTGATAGCCATTATAAAGAATAAGAAGCTCTTTCAAAATGGTATAGTTTTGGTAACAAAATAAAAATAGAGGTTGTTCTTTTAAAAAGAAGAGGAAATGATGGCTACGTTACTATAGCTGTTTCGTGCCTTTTAGAGTACATGTGCTTTTGCAAGTTTGTTCATTAAAAAGCGTAACTTGTCTCATCTAGTATTCCGAGATTGAAAGTTTTATCTCAATTTGTTAATGGTATAGTTGAAAAGAACCATAAGAATACTAGTGTGATGAGTTGCATTTTTTTTTTTTTTTTTTTTTTTTTTTTTTTTTTTGCAATTCTTTTTTTTATTATTATTAAACAATTGAAAAGGTTCTAATATTACAAGGCTGTACATATGAAAGAAGTGTATATATGCGAATTAAGTATTTAATACTATTTAAAGTCTATTGTAGAAAAAGGTACTTTTTTTTGTATAGAAAGGGATCGACTCTAAAGATATGTGTGTGTATGTGTATATATGGAAGTTATGACCCTATTTAAATCCCTGGTCATTAGCCAACTTGTTTATATTCCCTACCCAGACAGTCGTTGAGCTTGGCGGTGTGGGTAATTTGCGGTATTCCTCATAAACTCGCTTAGCACTTTCTACTTCATTGTTGTTCAACATAGCTGTCATGGCCGCAAAGTAAGTTCGCACTAGCAACGAAAAAGGCATGTTTGATTCTGGATAAAGACGTTGAGGTGAGTTCCACAGTTGCCTTATTGTTTGATAGTCTGATACGGAATAAGCGCCCCAAATCAAGAGATCAAACGTATTGAAATCAGGTTGAACAAGAGGATTCTCCAACATATCTTCGAATACAAGCTTTGCTACAGGATACCATGCTTTAGAAGACGTTAGACCAGTAATGACTGTATTGTAATGGTATGATGTTAGAGTGATTGATGAATCTGCCTTTAATTCGTTCCATAGCTTCCAAGTAGCCTCGGGATCATGCATACGGTTATGTGCACTCAATATGGTAGTAATAGCCTTGGGATCTAGCCAGTTCTTTTCTTTCAATGTAGCATAAATTTGATTGATCTTATCTCGATGATGTACAAGCTGTTCCTTTGATTGTTTCTTTTGACCAATCGATTCACCGTGATCCAAGATAGAGGCTGCCTCTAAAGCATAGGCTTGTGCTAGCAAGGTTAAAGACACCGAATCCAACTCTATGCCTGCCTTGGCAATACCTTCTAGTAAATCAATAGCTCGTCGACCATTCTCTCGCACAGGGGATCCTAGGAAGACCGAGGCCAAAATGGTATAAATCACCAGATCTGCAGTGATATTTTTGTCCAGCATTTCACGGAAAAGTTCATAGGCTTTCTCAAATTCTGCTGATTCAGCAAACCCTTTGATCAACGCTGCGTAATTGACAGCAGTAGGACGTATATTGTAAGGTGCGCTCGACATGTGTCTCAAAATATCTTGAGCTTTCTCTACTTTACCCATGTTGGCATAGCCATAAATCAAGTGAGAAAAGACGAACTGGTTTGGCTTGACACCTGAATCGACCATGGCTTTGTAAATGCTTTCAGCTTTCATCATATCTCCTACATAGGCTGCATTGCGAATACTGAGAGCAAAGGTATAAACATCAGGGCGAAGTCTAGAGGTATCGAGCGAAGCCATGATATTATCCAAGGTCATGTTGAGTTCCTTTTGATGCGGTTTGCTAATCGTTGTTGACTTCTTGTAAAATTTACCAGCAGATTGAAGAATCGTATTATAGGTGCGGGTACTAGGTGCATCCAATTCTCCAGAATTTGAATATACGTTTTGTTCCAACAAGTCTGTAAACCGATCAAACCCACTTTCCAGACTTTCTTGGTCTCTTAATGAATGGCGCGCAAGTTGTATATTTTGCGATACCGAGTCTAGTGTGCTTGCTCCATTAGCCATCATGACACGCAAATGAGGTGCTATTAAGTGAGCTTGGTCAGGGTATTTTAACGAGCAGTTCAATAGCGTATTGTAGATATAATTGTTGCACAGGATTCCTTTTCGTTGCATTACATCGACATATCTCAAACATTCAGTGACATTGCCTTGATCAGCATAGTACCAAACGAAATTGCCATAGGTGATTGTATCTGGATCAAGCTCCAAGTTGACCATGGTATCGTACATCTGAAAAGCTTGATCTGTATTATTATTGGAAAGGTGATGCTTGATCAGCATATTGAATGTGTATGTATCAGGCTTGATTTTGTATTTTGGTTTTTTGGCTATTTCAACTGCTGCTGCTGCTGCTTTGCCACATCCACAATTGCCGCATCCACCCTTTTTTTCCGGCAAGATCAGCATATCCATCATCTTGGTTATACTGTCAGTATCGTTGGCTGCTATATAGCACTTCAACAAAGTATTGACAGTTTCAGTGTCTGGCTTGTGACCCAGTTTCAGCATGACTTTATATAAGTTGGAAACAGAATGTGCCGTAGCTTGCATATCTTGTTCTTCTTTCATACGAGCATGGCGAATGACTTGATCAGATAAACCATCCATTACATTTTTGAATGTTCTTTTATTAGGCACAATGCCTGACCCAATCAACCTTTCCATCCACTGGTTCGTAATCTCTTTATCCTTGTTGTTTCGACAGTCCTTTAAGTAGCCATTCAATAAAATATTGTAGGTTGTGCGGTCTGGCATGGTTGTCATTTGTGAGTAGATCTTTTCAGCACCTTGAAGGTCGTGTAATTTCACTTTGGCAGCCAACATCAAGTTGAACGATGCAGTGTCTGGCTCAAGGCCCTTTCGAAGCATTTCTGTTTCTAACGACTTCATTTTCGAAAAGAACCGTTTCTTGGTCATGTCATCGACATATTTGAAGCGACGCACATAGACAGCCAGTAAGCGGTTATAAAGTTCGACGGTGGGCGCTGCCTGATCAGGTGAAGTGTAATGCATCATGTTGCGAAATATAGACTCGGCCCGCTTGACTTGATCCAGTTTACCATACAGTTCAATCACCATACCAAATTCATGAGCATCCCAGTAAAGGTCTCTGTTTCTACGGATAATACCTGCCAGTAATTCTAATCGAGTAAAGTACAGATTCTCGAGTTTACCGAAATCAAGTGTTAAACGTGGTAAATTGGTGTTGACTTGCGCATAAAGTGAGTCTAGTAACATGCGAGCTGTCAAACGAGGTATATATTGCTGAGCGAGTTCGGACGCTGATTTATCGACTAATTTCCAGGCACTTTCGACGTGGCCCTTTTCCAGGTTGGAATGAATAGTTAGTACGCTAGGGGACGCGAGTTTCTCGTTGATTTTTTGACTAATATGTATAGGAACTCGCTTTTTGCCCGAGGATTTGATCTGTTGCAGCTGTTCCAAAACGTCTACTTGGTTGAGTAGGGCTAAATGACGAAAAAAAAAAGTTAATAGAAAGGTACGTGTTTCTGTTAGATCTAAACTTTACCTTTCCTAGATCTAGTGGCTACTTGAGAAGCCTGTCTAGTTTGACAGTTATTTGTAAGCAAGAAAGAACGCCATTGCTGCAAAAAACGTTGGTTGATGTTCTGTCTAAACTCTGAATGCAGGTGCTGACACCGCATATGAACCATTGAAAGAGTTAAGAAAGAAAAAAAAAAGAAAGACAGGTATATGGTGCTGAAAAAGTGGAGCAATAAAAAATTTAAACGGCAAGGTCAAGAAAAAGGGCCCCAGCCTGCAAGCTGGACATTTTTCGGCTCTGTTCAAGCGGGCTTTCTATTCCATTTGTTGTTTGTTGTGTTAAGCGGCAAGTTGACGTCACAGCAGTCCTCTGCTAGCGGTAGTTTTTTTTTTTATAGAGCCATTTCCTTCAAACAATATCTAGGCCTAGCATTAATGGTTTAAATTGCATTTTCGATACATTATTTATAATTAAAGTTTATCGCTTGAAGATAAAGGTGCACACGTGTACTTTTTTGGGGATTTTTGTTTATGTAAGAAGTTCAAGTTACAATCACAGAAACAAAGAAATGTTTATATCTTCTAAATAACCCAACTTTTTTGTTGTTGTGAAATTTGGGATAATATCTGTTCCAGTTAACATTTAATGGAGTCCCTATAACCCTTAGTAATAGATACTATGTCTATTTATGAGATCTTATTCTATCAAATGATATTAAAATGCCATGCGAATACCATTTTTTCTTTGAGAGGAACCAAATTGACTGTCAAAAATGTAATATCGGCTAGCCAATAAACACCTAGATATTCTTCTGAGATTTAACCTATTAAAATGCCATAGGCCAATTGAAACTCATAATTTTTTTTAAGTGTATAGTAAACCCCTGAGCGTCATTAAAAGTCAGCAGTGAGCTTTTTTGGGGCTGTGGATAGTGCTCTAGAAATATATATAAATTTCATAAACGGTCGAAATAGTATTTTTCAACTTAAACTGACTCCAAAATGCCGTATGCAATTGATGTGATCTTTAAACCATAGAATGTGCAATCCAGATGTCTATAAATTTTGTTAGATATTTTAGCTATTGTTATTTTACTTTATATAAAGTCCTACGAAATAAATTTTGATTCGAACCAGTTTATATCTTGTAAAGATTCTTATAATTTTTAAAGAAAAACACTTGAGATATATCGAACATTTAAATAAGATGCAAAGGAAGGATTTCTTTTCATTTCTACATCTATAAACCTTTCAATGATTTCAGTTTAATATTGTCGTTGAATGATGACTTATATTTAAAGTGAACAGTTTCATTTACTAGAACTAATTATTAATTTAAGCGTGATTAGTGTGCTATACATTAATGATCCTAATAGCTTTAAATAACGTGTATTTCATCGAAACAAGATTTATAGATCTCTCAGCCAATTTTGATGAAGTATCACATCAGATCACTGTCCTATGCTCAGAACAAGTTACTGCATCTATCAAAATCATTATTTAGCTAAAGTATGGTCATTAAACTGCGCATTAATGATTAATAGTAAATTACATACATTTTCATATAGACAGAATCTATAATAGATCTATAGATAGCTTTACCATTCGTGGTTAGAGATCTCGGGTAGTACTCCATGTTCAGAATGTGCTGCTGGGTTTATTATATAACCTCTTTTTAAATCAACAGCCTCAAAGTATACGGTATATCTATTTGTGAATGGCCAACAGTAAACTATGAAGCTTTATATCTAATTTATGGACTGTTTGACCCTTTTTAATCAAATATCTTATCTAGTGAACATTCATTACCCAAGATACTAAGATGCTGCACCTACTAGAACGCAAAAGACATATTCAGTTACTAAACCCCATTTGAATCTGGTTCCTAGACATAGATGATGACAAAAGATTTTCTGAGCTCCTTCAATTGTAATAATATCACTTCTTGTCTATAGTGAGGCACAATAAATAATTATACATGATACTTTATTGAAAAGTGCGTGTTTTTTTCTGTTACCTTTTTTTTTAACTCATGCATGATTTTGAGATGGTAACACATTTCCCTGAAAAACACCCTTTCACAAGCATGCTAAGCTTCTTGGGAATCTGATTAGTTATTAAGACTAAATTTCATCAGTTCGTACACCATTCTTTCCCATTGTTATTGTCTATTATTTTTTATTATTTATAATTTGCTATGGATTTCGTGATTAAATTGACGACAAAACCTGCCAAAGGGTCACAGGAGTATCTTGAATGTATTGAAGGATTCAATCTATATCCTATAATTGAGACTGAAAAGTTTTACTACATTGGAAAAGGCAGATTTGTGGCGCTGAAAAGTGGAAGTTTGCCAATGGTGATCAAAAGTGATATGCTAGCAGAGATCCAAGACTTGAACTTGGTTGTGTATAGATGCAAAACAAATGAATTACCAACATACGAGCAGTTAAAAAAGAGAGATACGCAATTAAGCTATATTTTACCCAAATGACTGTTGCTAAAAGAGGATTCAGCTCCCTTACATCTTTTACTTCTAACCGACACTATATTCACAATAATTCATTAAACACAAAAGAATAAAACCATTGAAGTTGCTTGCCGTTCTTTCAACGAGCGATTTTGTTAGTTTGTGGAAGAAATAGTTATTGCTATTGGGTCCAACTAAACATTTACATTGGCCCAAACTAAACCATCAGAGAATATTCATATCTTTTTTTTTTTTTTTTTTTTTTTTTTTTTTTTACAGAGATTAAATCTCAGACACCCAACCAAGTTTGTATATTGCATTCTGCTTCTTGATTAGAGGGGGTATAAGCAATTTCCTTCGATACCAAGTATACTCTGATACTAGAGGAACAATTGCTATTTTATCTTTTAGTAACATAAGTAGAAATAAAGAGAAACGAAAATAACTCTTGTTTTGAAATGAGATCCAATGTCCTAATGTCTATTCATTACTCGGCAGAGAATCTTTCAAGAATTTAGATAATTTAGCAAAGAATTCAAGTAGTTGAGGACTAAAAGAAAAGGATTGCGGATATTATTAAAGCTTATACATCCACAGGATAGCAATATTTCTCGGCAGATATAGGACAGGAACTAAATGGACTGATATATAAACGAAAAGAAGCTACTCATTTGAAGCCACGCAGATAGATGAAAAGCGCGATAAAATCGCAGAAAATAAAGTATACTAATGAAGTGTCGCGTATTTTAATCGCGATAATAGATTTTGTTGGCTAGTGAATGTATTTAATACGATATCTTGCTTATGATAATGAGAAATGGGGTTTTTGGTTACTGTGCAAACTGGAAGTTTGTACTAGTCCCTCAACCTCCGACTGCAGCTTGCGCGTATTTTAAGGCTACTCAGAAGGAAATAAGGTTCTTTGGATGTTCTTACAAAAGTGAAACGTTCAAGGAAGATGGTAACATATCTTCACGGCAAGTAGCTTAGTGCAACCTATTTTGTAGGAATCGAGCAGACAAGTCTTTTGTTCTATGCATAGAGTAATATATAAACCATTAAATCAAAAACTTTATTCCAATATATATATATAATATATAAAAATATATATAAGTAAATCATAAATCATTATGAACTCCTCCACCTAATTGCAAATTATTGAACTGTTGACGAAACTGTATTGAGCCTACTCTCTGATGTCCTTTTGAAGCATTGTTATTATTGTTGTTGTGGTACATTTTATTATCCTCAAACTGCTGCTGCTGCTGCTGTTGTTGTTGTTGCTGTTGCTGTTGCTGTTGTTGTTGTTGTTGTTGTTGTTGTTGTTGTGGCTTTATCGAGTCTAGTACTAATTCACCTCTCTTTGCAGATTCGATCATTTGTTCTAATTCTCTAATTCTTTCTTGGTATCTATTAACATCCTCGCGTAGCTCTTTGATATGATCAACCGAGAGCTTCAGAATAGTTCCTTTATTGATCGCTCTTCCATTAGCCCCCACTTGACCGCTTGAGACTGACATGACATTTGAACTTGTTGGCGCTGAATCTAGTAATCTTTCAGGCAGCAAAGTGCACAATTCTACCAAAGTAATCATAAATAAAGGGATGGCTTTAGAATAAAGTATTATTACCATGTATACGTTCATTGATATTATCTCTTCTTCTTCTTTCAACTGCATTATGAGACTCTCTTCTCCGGCGTCTTTTCTCAAACATTTCTTGAAGACTAGAATATCTCAATACGCAAGCCTCAATCTATCTATAAAAGGGTACTTACTTTCTTTGTTGGCTTTCATCATCATCTGGATTTCCATTCACACTACTACCGGTGTAACCATCTAAATGGCTTGCTGAAGTAGAGGGAGACACGATCAAATCTCTACCGGTAAATATAGGCGATTGACCAAAAGAAGAGCCATTCGAATCCATACTTGTACCAAACCAGTTTTGAGAATTATTTTCAGTAAAGGCCATACCGCCAGTACGATTAGGAGGACTCATGGTTATAGCAGAAGCTACTGTGCCAAAGGAATTTTGACGTTGATGCAGTTGCTGTTGATAGGAAGGATTGAATAAGCGATTGTTTCGTGCAACAGGTACCGCTCCGACAGTGGTGTGTGGTGTACCGACTTGATGTTGATGATGCTGCTGAACGAAATGGTCAGTTTCTAGACTATAGTCTTGCTGTTGTGGAGGTGAATACATATTTAAAAAAGTAAAAGAAAGAAAGAAAGAAACAAAGGAAAAAAAAAAAAAAAAAAAAAAAAAAACTAAACTTCTTTGTATTTCTCTGTGAAACACCAGCGGGCTAACAAAGGAAATCGACAAAAGGCTTGCATCATGCATGCTAAGGAGTATAATAGTTGAATTATCAATGGTCCGGTCAAGAAGATGACCATAAAACAAGGCTCACAAGGATAATAAGCACAGACCATAGGTAGTATATATATCAACATTTGGGGTCCAAGGGAGAAACATCAGGAACACCAATGGTAAAAAAAAAATCTGAAGCTTTCTATCCAGCCCCAACGGAACTCCAATTCCCGAAATCTACATTTTACGCGCTAATGAGGGTCATTCATCATTCGTTCCCTGTGAATAATCATGCTTATCATCACCCTTCTTGTATTACATCCAACTCAACTCTATGTATCACATACTTCTATTGTTCAAGACGCGCAATTCATCTCATAGCTTGAATATGAAACGCGCTTTTTTGTTTTAAATAGTTAGAATTCGTAATAATGCCGATAATGTTTAGTATGATTCAAGTATCATGGGACTAACTGCAGTTGCCTTGTTTGTATCTAATGCTATTATTGGTTGCAAAACAACATACAAGCGTTTCGTAAAAGCTATGCTTGATTTCATTGTTTCTATCTGGTATCGAAACTAAAGTATCACAAGGTTTGTTAATATAACTTGAGAGGACAATAGTGAGATCATGCGACTGAATATGCTAAAAAATACCTTGGATAGCAACCAATCTGATGATACATAGTATGTGTACCCTTCAAAACATGGTTACAAAGCAAAACGATTCTTGACATTTCATTCAGCCTCATCAAGTCAATTTGACTTCCAGATAGCGGCTCTTTCCTGGCCAATCAATCGTTATTCTATGTTTCTTTTTTGTTTGGGCAAAATGACATATAGCAAACTTTAACGGGATTGGTTTCCATGAAGCGACCAACCGCCAATAATTCATGTGTTGAATAAAAAAAAAAAAAAAAAAGCTACTAGATTATGAGTCTCAATTTCTTTGATTCTGTTTCAAAATAATTGAAAAAAAAAGTAATGATTCATACTTTTTGAAGTGTTTCCTATATCAATATATATATATTTGTTTTCTTATTACCAATCAGGATTTTTACTTAGGAAAAATAAATACACCAAAAATAAACATATATTCTTTAAAAGTGGAAAAGAAAGTTTCTTTACGGACCATATCGCTAAGATGCCATTTGCACCATCAAAAAAGATAGCAAAGACATATCACTCAAAAATTGATTGATTTGCGGTGGTTTAAAAAAAGTGTTCCTGAAGCTCCCAGAAAAAAAAAAAGGTTGTATTTACTCTCCACAAAAGAAGAGATCAAAAGTTAAACATTTGAGCTCATGAATAATATTTTTATCCTTTTCTGTCTCTAATATTACTATATTTCTGAACTGAATTTAGTTCAATATTGTATTTGATGACTAGAATAAACGCTGCAACTTCCAGAGCTATTTAGGGATGCAATGTTAATTACATGCATTTCAAATGATCAAAATCGATAAATCTCTCGACTCATCCTAATCAAAATGTTGCATTCGGTACGCAATCCTTATTCAAAACGAACTGCTACACCTTTTGGAGTCTTTGTTCAATTTGCAAATAATCAGTGAACTTTATTTTCTAATAAAAAACTATATGCGCTATTTCTTTGATTTAATGAATCAAAAGGCGTACAACAAGGCATTAATGTCTGAATTACAGAACACCCCATTGTAATATCCCTTTCTTTTGCGAATGCTGGACTACCAGTGGCTTTCATTGGGATATGAAACAACCTCTATTCTCTTGGCCATTTTCTCTTCTTCCCATTTCTTGAAATAAACGGACATTGCTTGCACTTGGGTGATATTTACAGTGGGTATAATTTGCTTGATGTCCAAACTAGCAATGAATGAAGCCAGTTCCCTAAAGCTAGAATGTTCAGAATAAGGCACGCCAAAGAGCTTGATTTTGTCATTTTGATAATAAGGTTTTAAATTAAGGGATCGATCTTCTGGCGGTGCAATAATATGGTATAAAGGTGCAAGTCTCATGTCAGACGTTTGCGTTGAAGTAGATTTGTAAGTCCATCCTGTAGGTTTGAAAGCAATCAAAGAATCAAAGTGAGATTTGTGTTCGTTCAAGTACTTAGTCATGATCTACAAAAAAAAAAAAAAGATACGTCAGTATATTTTAAAAAGGAAACTAGACAATATCATACATCTGCTCTAATATCTCGAAGAGGGACCACATGCACTTGAGCTTCCAAAGGGTCATTTGTAAGCATAGATTGCAATTCTTTATCTTCTTGACAAAGTAGAATACGCTTTTTTTTGGACGGCGCATAGACTTTACACTTGAGCATACGAGCAATATCTATTTCATCTGAATCAGCAATGATAATTCTTTCGCGAACGGATGGATCCACTCACTAATAAACACTCTCTCCTTGCCAATGGTATATGTACCAACGAGAATCAACATTTTGGGTTTACTAGAACATAGTGCCTGTTTACCTCTATTCATCATCTGCTGAAAGACATTGTTAGTGGTAGTCCTATCATTAGCAGACCCTGTTAAAGTACTGCTGCTTGAGGTTGAGATAGGCCGGATCCATTTCTCTAGTAATGATGGTTGTCTTTTAGAAGTAGTTGCGCTTAACTCGGCAGATACGAGCTCGCAAACTGCCTGAATACACTCTTCTTGAGCTGGAAAAGCATATTGCGGACTGAGATAAGTAGTATCTAGATAGAGGCAATTGATGGGAGGATTCTCGGGTTGTTTTATGAGAGGATGTAAGCACATCCGCGGTGCGGCTCTAAAATCGCCTGTATGCAAATGTCGCACCTTGATTCCATTGAGACGCTCAACAATAAACAAGAACAAAACTGACCCAGGGCAATGATTGGCATCGATTAAAGCCACAGTGACGTTGGAATTGGGGATTGGATAAAGTTCATTCATGGGTAAAGCATGTATGTAACGTGAATTAACGTTCAATTCTTGCTTTACAAGATTGGCTGTAATTTTGGAGCAGTAAATGGGACCATGGGACCAGCCTGATCGAAGTCCTCCAAAGTGATCCGAGTGATAATGGGTCAAAAAGTAACCATCACAGTCTGATATCGAGCCATAACTGAATGCATCTACGACAAAACGTGTATCTTGGATGATAGTGTAAGTTGGTTTAGAGTAAAATATCACTATAGTTTATAATACCTCGAACGCGTTTATAGAACGGACATATCTTTTTCTTCTTGACAGATAGTGTTTTTGATTGCAAGCCATTGATATCTTTATTTGCAAATGCTAAAGATACACGATCATCAGTAGACGTATTGCTGTTCATTGCAGAAAAACGATCTTTCCATGCAGTAGGTGGTAATATATTAGCAGGCTTGGGTGCGCTACTGCTGTCAATTTCTGACGACAGAGAAGTATCATTGCAATCATCATTCTCCAGATCATCATTATTGCTCTCTAGACTTGTATTTGGTGTCGAGCTTTCTGTAGATACATCAAATGAAAACTTGTCTGCCAATGAGCCTAAAGAAGACGAAGGTAGCGAGTTGTCTATATTTGAATCCAACGAAGACGTTGATGGGGGAGACGTGTTTTCTTTCTGCTGCTCTTCTTGCAAAGAATCAAGACATGTATTCACGTGCACTTGCAAAGCGCTGGATTCAGTAGATATCAGTGTATTACATAAAGGACATTGCTCAGTAATAACTTGTTCATGTTGCTGTAGAGACAAAGCAATGGCTTGTTCAACTTCTTTATCGAATTGAGTTGTCTTTTTAACTCGCTTAGTATCATTAGCTGCCGATCTAAAGTAAGAATCGATAGTAAAATATTTTGATTGAACAAGAGAAGGTGAAGTTTCTTCTTCCTTTTGTCGTGTACGTTTGCTCATATAAAAGAAAAGAACAAGTTCGTAGCCTAGTAACTTTTTTTTAAAAAATCTAGATTTAACAATGGACTAAGGCACAGAAAATGACTGCTTTTACATTTCCGATTTCGTGGATGTACCGATGTACCCACTTTTGCACTCATTTTTTTTTCAATACTGCAGCTAGTTCTTATTGCTTTAGTTATGTTTTCAAGATAGAGTATTTAACATCAACATCTAATGTGCAATAAAATTCTTTACAAGCTTTATCAAAACACTACGCAGCTATCACCTTTATTGCCCCGACCTGATCAAATTATAATATGTTTAGTATTAAAAATGCCCTTTGAGGTTAAGGGGGGAAAATACAATAGGTATAGGTTATTGTTAATCCAAAGGATAAATGGAGAGTATCATCAGGTAGAGTGAGAGAGCGTAGAATGAATTTGACTTGGAGGATTGGGAGTGTTCTTTTATAATCGGTATGCGTGCTAGATGGCGTATTACTTTGGTAGGGGCAGTAGCGAAAGGCCCCCTATTTTCGACGCACTGTCTTGTTTTGGATTGATTCCAAGAGCTTGTATTGGGAACCTATAAGCCTAAGGATTGCCAAACTGTGTTCGAGTTGAGGGCGGGTAATCTGTTGATATATTCGGCAGGCAAGGGGTTTTGAGAAGCCGGAGGAAATGAACCCTATGGATGAAAGTGATTGAACGAGCTCTAAAGGAGCGAGAATATTATTTGGTTTGAAGGGAATTCCAAGGTAGAAAAAAAAAAGTTTATTAACGATGTGCCTTCTGAATATATGCAATGCTTCAATGTGATCGACAAAATTCCTGAGTTTGATCCCACGGAAGTAGAAAAAGAACGCCAAGCGGATTTATACGAAACTACTGCCTTGAAATGACATGAATGGCAGCCAGATATAGATGAAAACCTGTAAAAGAACCCAACCAGTCTCAAAGAGACTCATAGGTTAGACAGTTACAGAACTTTTCGTAAAATTGTACATGAAGTAGCAGTGGCTGTTCAGTAGGAGTCAACAACTGTAATTCAGAAAGTAAAAAGTGTGTCTAAATCAACAGCCAAGACTGCGGCTACTAAAAATGTTGGAGGACCGTATCGCTCTTATTCTTCAGTTCAGATAAAAGAGTTACCTGATCTTGTAATAGAGCAAGAAATGCCTGCAAGACAAACGGAATTATCCATAGGTACTCTGTAAGAACAGCGCAACATTATGTGAAATCATACAAGGATTTTGTGAGAGGCAAGAGTTACATTGCTCTCCGCTTTCTCGATATACAATCAATCAGTCTTTCTGGTCTCAATAAGCATCTTGTTTAACATACTTCTCTTACTCTTAAAAAGTTGGACAAAATAGTGGGTGTTAGAACATCTGAGAGTACTTTAAATTAAAGAAGAGAGAAGGTGCTGGGGTAGATGGGGGATAAGGGAATAGATTGGCAAAGCAACTGCATTTTCATTGATGAGGCTGGATTCAACATGCATATTAGATAAAACTTTGGAAGATCTAGGCAAGGGGTACCTGTTAAAATTGCCTTTCCCTCAAACAGAATTTCCATTACAATTGTCGAAGCCAATTACGAATTGGGGGTGTAGGCCGAAGACTGTTCAAAAGAAGAGTGCTTTTAACTAAAGAGAAAGAGAGACAACGGTGGGGCACTTGACATAACAAAAGTAAATATGAGAATTGACACCTGAACACGAACACATCCTACAATTTATCAGTGGTGTTATGGACTTGCTTGATAAACATGGAATGAAAGGTCGCTATATCATACTGGATAATCCTTCTATTCATAAGGTTTCCGATGTCCGAGATCTAATCAAGAACCGCAAGTATAAAGCTGTTGACCTGACTCTGTACTCTCCTTTTCTCAACCTAATTGAGTTATTTTAGTCAAAAGTAAAAAAAAAAAAAAAAAAAAAAAAAAAAAAAAAAAAAAGCTGTCAGTGCAAATGAAAATTTGAGCGCCAGAATCGTTGAAGTTGCAAGTCAAGTAATTGTTGAGGATTATCAGGGCTGGATCAGGCATTCTGTTTTATTTTTCGATAAATATTGAGCCCTTGAGGCAATGCTTTAGTAATAGTAGGTTGCAATATACATAAATTCACTATTTATTTTTTGCCATTTGGTATGTTTTCATGCGTTGTTATATTATATATTAAAAGGCCGGCGTTAAGAAAGGATCAGCCAAACTAACAGCAATGTTATTGGATCGAAATAGTAAGTAATAGAAAAAAAGAGCAATATAAACCTAGTGGTAGCAGAGACGTCGTAATGCATGGAACTATCAGCTCCTATCTATTACGATAACATAAAAAACAATAACAGTAGGTGTGTATAAGATTTTTTTTTTAATTTTATTTCGGCTGAATTAATTTTTAATTTAAATGTCCCGCCTAGTTTCGAAGTTGTGCTTCTACTCACAGGAATAACCAACGAGAAGGTGGAGACAAATCTATTCCCAAACCCCCAGACCCCAACAATAAGCCTACCTATGGTTCATTTGACTCGAGAAGCTTTCGCAACGTCCGCAGCCAACCCCTCCATAAGGCAAACTTCCCCCAGATCCGCAAAATTCATTCATGGTTCATCTAACTCGAGAAACCCAGTAAAGATAACATCTGCAGCCAACCCCTCCATGAAGAACTCTGCAAGCTTGATCTCACCTCACCTGACTCGAGATATTCAGAGGTAACGTCTACAGCCAACCTCTATGTAACTGATGAGCCCAGTTATACTTCATCCGATTCGAGAAGCATGAATAACGTCCGCAGCCAACCCTAGATCGATCAAACTTCCCCCAGATCCGCAAAGTTCATTCATGGTTCATCTGACTCGAGAAATCCAGTAAATATAACATCCGCAGCCAACCCCTCCAAGAAGAACTCTGCAAGCTTGATCTCACCTCACCTGACTCGAGATATTCAGAAGTAACGTCTGCAGCCAACCCCCATATAACTGAGCGAACTCAGTTATACTTCATCTGACCCGAGAAACATGAATAACGTCCGCAGCCAACCCTAGATCGATCAAACTTCATCCCCAGATCTCAATAAAGAAGAAAAAGGAAGAAAAAAGCTTTGAGAGAAAGAAATTTTGGGCAGTAACTTAATATGAAGCCATGATGTCACCAGTTTAGCAATCGATATTGCCACTTCAACTAACACCTTCCGCATTAATACTTCTATCTTCACCACAGCATAATCATATAAATAGCCCACATTTATCATTCAATAAACAAGATCTTGATTTTTCTCTAAAAACTCTTTAGCTTTTCCAACAAATACCGTGTTTATTGAGCCTATATACTTTGTCAATCAGGTGGCATCTATTTGAATATCGATCTCGTGCTTGTTTTAAGTTATAGTGATGTAATTATTGTTAATCAAACGGAGACCTATCCGATCTTCTCACATAAACGTCCCTTTCACCTCGAAAATAATCATGTTGTTTCTCTTCATAGGATCCTTACTATCATCATTCTAAAAAAAAAAACCTTCAAGCTATTGTTTAATTGTATTATTGTGATTTATTCTGGATTGTGAGTACTGAGACTGAGAGAAACAAAATTGATGTATACTGGTCTTTTATGGTTTCTTGTGCAACGTATGTTTATGTAATATAAACAAATACAATGAAACGTTTCAGCCCTTAATAATTTTAAAACATCTTTGATAAGCCTTGCATACTTCATATTTTTCTTCACATATATCAAGACGAACTCAGTTAAGTGTATCCTAAGCAAGTCCTTCGTTACAAACTAACAAGATACATCTGCAAAGTCAATAATGCATACTGCTGAATTTTTCACCAATAACTTGAAGAGAGAAGAATATCTTGAAGCGTGATAATTTTCAACATTTGAGTGGGAAAAAAAAATAGTCTGGAATCATCAAGGTTTTTCGGATAAACTTAATGCTACACTTCTCCAAAATGATGGCAGTTTATAAATGATCATTGTAAACAAAAGCTGGCTATGTAAAGTTTATAGATTAAGGACTTAAATACAGTGTAATCCATTGGACCTATTTTTCCATCCTTTCATCTGTTAGTCATTGAATATATATTAAATTTTATTGCTCTCTTACGCGAAATAATAGTTCATTTTAGTCAAATCAGTTTCTACTGCTCCACTAATATTTTTAATTCAGTGTGCAATAATCCTCGTAAGATCAACCTCCATACCTCTAGTTTGTTTGTTTTGTCAATAATGTTTAAATTTATTTATAAGAACTGTTACTATAGATATCATTTCATTAAATAACGAAGAAGAAAAATGTCGCAACACACAAAGAATAAAGAGGGTAATATGGCTTTATTTGTATTTGTATATCAAATCTCATCATTTTTCATTATTACACTTTTTTGTTTCATCGTCTCATAGAGATATGTGCAACACTGTCTACAATTGTAGAAAAGAATCAAAACGTTACTTGGAGCGCCTTTGTAAAAGAGTCAGAAGAATCAATATTGAAAGAATACGATGGCTTGAAGACACTAACAGACTACAAAGGTAGTTGGAAAGTCAGGTTTAAAGCTTGTGCAAAGTTGTTAAACATCAGAATTGGAAGCGATGCTTGTGATCACTGGGATCTACTGGCCTCACGATTGCATGAAAAAAGAACTCTATTCAAAATAGATGCGAAAATTGCAGCAAAAGCAGCACAAGCAACAAAAGCACATTCCTCTGCAGAACTGCAAAGCACTCTTTCACCTTCCAACACAAAAAAGACCGAGTCTTCAAAATGCAGTGAAGAAAACTATACATTATCGTCTGTTGAAAAACAGAGTATTATCAGATATCTGGAGAGCTTCAGAGAGGAAGATAAATGGAAGCTCGCTAGTGGTAGATATGTAGAAGATCAAATGTTACTTTTGGTGAAAGAATCATTCTATGAGCACCCCGTGCATTCGCTAATAATTGATCCAAGAGACAGAATTTGGAAGAATTTTTTTACAGAGGATGAACTGAAGGAGATTCGCATGTACAACGTTAAGCCACTTCCTGACCTGTCTGAAGAGATGAAAGAGATTCTAAAGCAATATGAGCTTGAAGATAAAACGGCTTTGGAGTTTTATGAATTTGCTGATAATGTTCAGGCCCATCCTATCAATGAGTTCGATAAAAAATGGACAAAGGAGAGTATCAAGTCTGCATGTGAGCTTTTTTTTGAACATGAGGAGCTCATTATAGATGGCTATTCTGAAGCTGACTTGTTGCACACCGTCTGGGGCTTTATGTACAAGCTCTATAAGCAAAAACATATAAAAGCTAAATTAGGTGAAAATGTCAGTAAGGCTGTCTCTTTTGCCAAGAATTCTGGTCGCTCCGTTGAAGTAATTGAACAAAGATCAAGAAAAGTCATAGACGCGAAAATTGATACTTTATTTAAGGCTGGTGTTTATGAGCTTGGGTCCTGCAAAGTTGGCAAGTATGACGTCGAGGAAATTGATGATGAGTACATCAACGATGGTCTCCTGAAACTACCAAAGACTTTGAGAGATATGCTTGCAGTACAAGTACGAAGCAACTCAAGTAAGATAAATGATTTAGTAACAGTTGGTTACTTAATGATGGGTATATATATATATTTTTTTTTGATTAATGCACAGCAATAACTGATTTGACTAGGACTCAACATGGAACTCATCACAATGGATGTTCCAAAAGGGAAGTACGTGACTAGGATGACAAGAACAGAGAAGTTCCCCTTCCCTGAAAAGATGGAAAGTTTTAGTGCAGATTTTCTTTCGTTGTTGGAGCTCGCATGGAAAGGCTGTGAGATGATGAGAAAGAATCTGACTGTGTTGCATCAAAAAAAGAGAAAAGCCGCTGTGTTGATAACTGGAGATGAGGAGAGTATCACTTTGGCACCTTCTTTTAACCAGCGACACTCATGAAAACTACAGCACAGGTATAATTTGGAGGAGAACTTGATTAATATTCCAGTATAATTATTATTGCATCAAACTCATGATTTCATTTATCATGTTTATTTTTATTGTATCAAGTTCATGAATAGTCTATGTCAAAATCATTATCAATATACTAAGTTTATCATTATCATGTTACAGTTAACTGTTGATTGTTTGTAAATGTTCGATTTGTTTAAAGTAGAAGTGAAAAAAAAAAAAAAAATCTTCCTTGATATATTTTAACTTTATGAAATTAGAGAAATGTCAAATGATATTTATACCATTTAAAGCACAATTAAATTATACTAAAGTTGTTTTTGGATATCAGTGATACTAAACACTTTGTAGGACATAAACATCACTTAACAAATACGCTTCATAACACGGTTATGTCCCTTGCAACTTAAACTAAATATTACAGTTTTAGATACCGTTTCTCTAACTATGTACGGCCGAAGAGCGTTTGAAATAGCGCAAAATAGGTATGGTGACGATGAGCAACTAAAGAATCTATCAAGACATGATTATACGACCAAAGAAGCTTTCAAAAAAAAAGTGTTTATTTACAATGAAAGAGGGTGGTGGTATATATGTAACAATATTAATAATGACTATAATAAATACAAAAAGAAAGAACAAGTCTATTTAATTACGCTAAAGGAACTATAGAAACTATTGGGTAACAAAACTTTTCTGCTGTTGTTGTTGCTGCTTGAATTTAGACACATAATCGGTACCGTAAGTATCAATAAACTTTTCAATTTTGATCCTTAATCCACTATCCATTCCTTTAATCTTTCTGCCTGATTGCATTTCTCGATCTACAATATGATGCGTCACCTAAAAAGCTTGAAAGTAAATATGAATGTAGACTATACAATGTACGATGAACTATTACCTTTCTTGCAAGATCTTTAAACAAGTGCTTATCTCCTTTCCAAAGCGACTGCTGCTTTGAACTGAGATACTTGGTAACTACTTTACCAACCTCTTGCTTCAAATCGATATCGTTCAAATAAGGGCCATCTCCATTCACGCTGGTGGCATCGACTGAACCGCTTGTAGGTGTAAGTAAATGGCTACTACCCTTGCTCGTGGGGCTTAGATCACCAATACTTTGCTGCCGTAATCGCTTTCGATCCTCTGTATCCATGATGGCTTGCTCCACTAATCCTTCTAATTGAAGTGGGTCAACTACTCCTTCAATCGATAAACCTGTACCCTTTGAAGTAGATGTTGAAGGTTCTACTGATGATGAGGCAGGTGGTGGCGGTGGGACCGGTGGCGGTGGTGGCGGTGGTGGAGGCTGCTGCTGTTGTAGCTCAAGTAGTTCAGCAGGCACTTCCCATTGCGTTTGGTTGGTGATTCGGTTGTAATAGTACGTATCGCCTTCCCCTGTCACTGCGACCTGCCATTGGTGATTGGCTGTTTCCGTATATGATTGCTGTAGTGCATAATAGTATTCCTCTATTGTTTTTCCTTCTGCTGCAGCTGCTGCTTGTGCGTAGTAGTATTGAGAGTAATCATACAAGGACGGGTTTTGATAGTACTCTGTATAGAATTGCTGCTGTGGCTGTAATTGCTGTGTGCTTTGGGTATTTGTATTCACTTCGGTACCATTAGTTAGAGTAGTTGTATTAGTGCTAATCAAAATAGGCGTAGACTTTGATATCGCATGGTTAATGTTGTTAGTGGCATTATATGAAAAGTAAGCAGGTGTAGAGGTTGTTGAAGTAGGTGTCGCAATAAGCTTTTTATGTTTATTGCTGTATTGATGCTTTTGGTGATAATGATGACTAGTGTCTAACATAGCTTTTGGCGCTGTAGGAATCAAGTTCTGCGGAGGATATTTCATATTAAATACTATATCTTCTGGCGTGACATCCATGGTCAAGTATTCGAAATAATCAGTGTCTGGATCAAAGAATTCTCGACTCGACTCGTACTTGATCCTCTTGATCTTTTTCCTTCTACCTTGAGTTTGACTGACAGATCTTGAACTGGGTTTTTGTGTTTTCTTTGCTAGGGTGTCTGTAGTCGGGAAAGATGAGCTGGTTATTACTGATGATGTATCTTGATCCTCCTCCACTTCATCGGCAACTGGATCATCATCACTAGCTATCATATCATCCACATCATCATGTTCAAATAGGCCTTGCCCGTTCAATACAGGTATACTATCACTCTCTGCTTGAATCATATTCGATGGAATCATTTCTACATGAGCTCTCTTCGGAATACGGTAGACGCTTTTGAGCTGATTCCATGCATCCAAGAGATATTGAGATAATCGACTGATTTCTTGGTTTTCATGATCAATAAATTTGTGCACCACATCAAACAGTTTACAATCCTCGAGCCCATTTCTATTGGCAAGGGGCAACTTTTCTAGTACTTGGAGTACCTATGATAGGATTAACAAAAGGTCTGGATTATATATTATGTACTATACCCTCAGTACAATGACTTCATTATTTTTCCATTCTCCCAACCAGAATTTGAGCATCTTCAAGCCATGTAATCGAACAATCATCTTGAGTATTTCTCTTCCATGAGAGTTATCGACATTGGTCATTTGTAAGCGCATTAATAGCTTGTTGACCAGGCGAGGTTTGCCTACTGAATTTAACATACGCTTCACAAACGATTGTACTTTGCGAGGATCTTGCAATGGTTGAGGTACTGCGTGTCTTTTCACTATATCCAATTCATCTTCCAAATCTTCACTGTCATCATCCGAAGAAGAGGCATTAGAAGATAGCGTGTTCATATGCGTGTCACTCAAGACTTCTTCATCTGCGTCTGAGCCGCCGATAAATCCTTTACAGTTAGGTTCACCACAATAGCACTGTTGAGCAATAGCACCATAGCGTTCAAACTTGTAATCAAAGGTTAACTCTTCACCAGCTGTGATGGCACGACTCGTAAAAATACCAATACGCATCTTTTTACCAATGACCCATTTCTGGGTGATACAATTTGGATTACAAGAATGGTTCATGAATCTTGCCAAGCAACCTCTCTTTGTTGCATCAATGATCTACAATAAAAATATTAGTCATATGTAACAATATGCACTTTTTGTACATACTTCATCATTCTTTAGTGTCATGAAATAGTAATGCTTGTAACCTTCAGAATCGTATTCCCGTGTTCTTCTTATAAATTCAGTTTGAGGTATCACTTCACCAATGTATTCCATGATAAAAGAGTTTCTTCAAGTGATATATTAGTTATACGCGTGTATTCTACCCTTATTCACTTACTGAGGAAGTTTGGTAAGAGCTCGAAGTCCAAATCCTTTTTTTTCAGTCTTTATCACATCAACAGGAGCATACTGACCAAGTTGAAAACGACGATTTCTACAAAGACGACCACAAGGACAGTCTTGTACAATACATTCCATAAACATCATACGGTTAATACATATATTATCATCGCCACACGCTTCAGAAGGATTTTCCAGTTCAGAATCGTATTTACATTCACAAGGCATGCTTTCTTCTGCCATGGATCGACCCGTAGCAGAACCAATATATATATTAGCTTCAATGTTTTCATACGTTTGCAAGGCCTCATTCGTTGCAGATGGAAAGTATTTAGAATCTGTCATGACATCTAGAAAAGAAAAGAAAAAAAAAAAGTTGATTAGTAAACCATAAAAAGGAGTTAATGTCATAAAAAGGGTATTTTCTTTGTGACATTAGACTACCTCTTCTTTCCCATTCTTCTTCTTCATCGTCATTAGATAAATTAAAAGAATCTTGGTCATCATCCTCATCTTCTTGATCTGATTCTTGTTCTATCAAGACTTGTTCGTTTTGTTCGTTTTGTTCGTCAATCTCTTCTTCGGATAACGATTCTTGTTGGAAATAATCTTCTTCCTCCTCTTCTACTTCTTCTTCGGATTCCACTTCAGTAACTTGATCCGGCTCCGATTCTCGAGATTCATCGTCTGATTCAATAATAGGTTTTGTCGGGGGTCTTTTGGAACCAAATTCGAATTGGAATTGAAATAGGTTAGAAGCATCACTAGTTACAATTTGCGTTCGTTCTTGATTGTCCGAGCAAATAGAAGAGTTGTCCATAATATCGAGTTCAGAAGATAATTCATCTTGGTCTTCCTCTACTATTTCTCCTTCTTCCTCTTCTTCAGTAGATGAGGAATAGTGTTGAGAAGAGAGATCATTTTCGTTTGAAACAGAAGATTCGTCATAATTATCAATAGATCGTCGCGTTGACACATGGTTCATTCTATCCCACATGTCTTGTGAAGAAGTAGTGGTAGTAGTAGCAGTAACTTTAGCACACACAACATTCACAGTCGAAGAGGATAGAGCATGCGTTTTCTTGACAAACTGTTTTGAATCCAACACTGAATTATGGCAGTCGTTAGTTTTGATTATGTTGAAATGTATATGAATTACCAGAGTTAACGTGCTTAATAATGTATTTCTTTTGTCTGATTTCTACTGAAAGTGCACTTGATCTATAAGATTCCTATCTATTAGAATGGCTTATGACTGTTTCACACTAGAATATCAATTTTACCGAATATTGGTACTATGCATAAGCCAATATCTTAGAAAGAGAGTCCTTTAAAATTGCTTGGTTGATCTCTCTCTCTTTCTTTCTTTCTTTTTTGTTTGATGCTCTAAAGTCAGTCTTGCTGTTATGATACGAAAAGACAACAGCAAAGAAACAAAAAGGTAATAGAGAGAAAAAGAAAAAGAGAAAAAAAAAAAAATAATAAATTAGCACCAAAAAGCACAGTTTTTTTGCAACCCCAGTTGATCAATACTGGCTTTTAATATATGGTGTTTGTGCTTTTGTGTACATATAACAGTGCGATAACACCATGATCGTTTCATATTTGTTATAAACAGACATTAAATGACAGTACAAACACTTGGATCATACTTCCTTTAAGCTTGAAAAGTATAAACGCATACCATTTCTTATCAAATAGAAATCATAAATTATCAGAAACTCATTCTCCATAAGACGACATATCATCTTATGAATGCATATAATAACGAGAAAACATCTTGGTTTAAAGCGAATTAAGGTCATTAACTCGTAGATTAGACAGATACAGTGTTTCCGTAGCAACTGTTTCCGAGACTTAAGTTTGCAGCAGCTTGTAATTTTAATTCCCAGTTAACCAATGAAAAGTTTGCATAACGTGTTAAGCGTAGTTTAAACTATACTTGTTTCTTGATCTAGTCACCATCCGCCAATCAAAATGTTGGAATATTTATACTCTCCGCCCCAATCATAATAGCAGAAGTGAAAGGTCCTCCTTTTCATTAGTTACTTCTCGGCTACCTTTTAGGTTAAAATGAGAAAATGATATGTAATGACAAGAAAAAAGTGATATAAAATATAAGCCAATTCGACAAGTGCATTCCAAACAAAGAATAAAAAGTTTATTTTTTTTTTCCAATGAAGTGAAATGAAACACACATAATAGTATTAATAAAATGTCAAAAATAAAGATAGGCTACAAAGATCAAATCTTCAGCTACCTATCAAAGAAAGAAACTCAAGGTACTTAATGAACATAAGAAAAGACGTTCTTCAAGTCTATAAAAAGAGAAATTAGTTTACAATTCCCATAAGACCAAGTGATATTGATTGAACTTACAGCCATCTTGTTGAGCAAGACGATTGATGGCATCATCACCTTCAGCTTCTTTACGAACGAAGCCACAAAGAGCATAGGTAGCAAAAGAACGGGTAGAGCGGCCTTCAGCATCAACATCAGCAATGTTGATTTGGACTGAAGCGTGGTCCTTGGCAGTGATCAAACGGTTAGTGGCAGAGCTATTGGAGATTGTCAGTAAAAATGTTTTTCGATTTCATTTTATTTTGATCCTTTACCACTTGCGGGGGATGTAAAGATCAATGATTGAGCCCTCAGAATTCTCCATTATATAAAGGTTTGTCCAAAAAGTTAAGGTAGGTTAAACCGGGAAAAGGAATATGAAAAGAAGAAGGAATTACATCCTTTCTGAATTTTGACACTGGCTTTATTGACAGCTGAAAAAATTTGCGTAGACTTGCACCCAATTTTGATTGGATTGCAAAAATCGAAAAAAAGGCACCCAGCATATTTAAAATGGGAGGAAAATACTACTTTGGATATTTTGATGTGATGTGGACAGAGTGGAATAGCTTAGATAAAGTAAAATTTGTTAACAAAAAATATATACAAACTTATATTGCATAGAATGATAAAAGTTGTTCTGTATTATTTACTAACAAATTGAACTGGCAGAAGATTATACGTGATTTTTTCTCTTTTTTAATTTCGTATTGATAATGCGAGCGTTTTTCTGTCAAAAAAACTAAGAATAAAATACAAACGTATATGTCTATACATAAAAAGTAATTTTGTTTTAGTGAGTGTTTCTTGAAACTGAATATATATAGCTGAAAGCTGCTATCAAAGGCATAAGAAAACAAAAGTCGAGGGTGTAGCTCAAAATTTCCAAAAAAAAACCCTCTAAAGTGCTTCTGTGACTCACTATGGGCCTTGCATGACGTGTTGGATTATTTTAACTTTGTAAATTCTTCCTTCTAAATTTGCTACCTTTCTCGATCGAGACGACCTACAATGGAGGAAAATGAGCCAACCAACAATAAGCGCTCAAAGCCAGACCTTCTAAGGCTTCAAAATAAACGAGTCAAAAGCGAAGACCTGCGTAATAAAAGGGGAAGCATCATGTCAGGAGCAAAGCAGCTGGCCACTATAGAGAAGGTGAAGCAAGGCTATGAAGGGTCCGACTATTACTTGCTTTCGAAAGATTGGTATATATCCTGGGAGAGCTATTGCTTGGGCCTTCGTACAGCGCCCCCAGACTCCATTGATAATTCTAGCTTACTATTAGAAAACAAAGAAATAAGGCCAGATTTGCGACAGGAAGAGTATTTTATCCTGCCTTTCCCAGCACTGCGATGCTTGAGGATATGGTAAAGAAATAAATGCAAACTGGTTGATTAAAACTAACTCTATTTTACAGGTATGGATTAAAAGACCCTTCAGATAACATACTTTTAGAATCAAAACCAACAACTACATCAGTATTAAAAAGAAGACATGCGGCAGTTACAATACTAAAGCCCAAAGAGCAAGTGAAAAAAGCAAGAGATGATGAGTTGATACAATTCACAGTGTATGTTGTGGGCAAAGACGTGAGACGAAACGAAAAATTTGCTATATCACCCACGGCTTCTGTATCAGAATTTCAAACCAGTCTTTTCAGTGCCCTGACTCCTCCTTTAGGATCAACCAACTTGGATTTGTGGCTCCTAAACAGTCAAAACAGCTTCTTCTTACAAAAAATCAATTCTTCTACTTCTTTCAACAAGATTGTACTTAAAAAAGAGCTACTAAACAATAGTGATCGATTCGCCAAAAAGATTGACACTTCTAATATATCATTGAATTCTACTATTATCAACTGTTTATCAACCATGTCCACTACAACCTCCAAAGGTCATTATCATTTAGCTGTAGATTTCTTTAGAAAAAAGAGCACTTCTAATCCTATACCGTCACCTATATCAAAACCAATTTCCACATCAACTGCTTCCGCGCCAGCAACTACAAAACGCCCTTTTGGGTTATGCGGGTTACAAAATTTGGGAAATACCTGTTATATGAATTCAGCTCTACAGTGTCTTAGTAATACACCGCAGTTAACTAGATGGTTTCTAAGTAGTGTATAAAAAAAAAAAAAGAAAAAGAAAAAAAAATACAGCAAGATCTATGAATTTCTAACACCATATATAGAGGGTGATTACAGAAATGATATCAATCGATCAAATCCATTAGGTTTGAATGGTGATTTAGCAGAGTCCTATGCTCTCTTGTTAAATAACCTCTGGAAGTCGAGTCATACATCAATCAGTCGTTCTTCTGTTTCACCCAAAGGGTTCAAGGTAAAAGCATATATCAAGAATCTTAAAGTCTGTTGATCCATTTTTTTTTTCTTTAGAGTACATTTGAAAAGTTCAACGAGCATTTTGTTGGTTATTCCCAACAAGATTCACAAGAACTGTTGAGTTTTTTGCTCGATGGATTACATGAGGACTTGAACCGTATTCTAAAGAAACCTTATGTAGAAATTCCAGATTTTGAAGATGGTTTATCTGACAAGGAAATAGCCAACAGTTTTTGGGACTATCACAAAGCAAGAAACGATTCCATCATTGTAGATCTGTTCCAAGGTCAATATAAAAGTAGATTGATTTGCGAAACTTGTAAAAAGGTAAAGTTTCATATTTGGAGAGGATATAGCCATTTTATCACTTGTTTTATACTATATATCACAATTAAAAAGAGTGGGGTTATCAAAGCACTTTAAACAACGTATATTTAATTAAAGAAAACTATCTTTATTGTAAAACCTTAAGGTCTCTGTCACTTTTGATCCATTCATGTATTTATCCTTGCCTCTGCCAACGGAACCCAGAAATGAAATAAATGTTGTGTTCGTACCCTATCTACCATCTCAAAGACAACTGAAAATGACGATTCAGCTGAAGAAAGAGACCAAGGTGAGCGAACTAAAACAAGAAATTGAAAACAAAGTCGCCTCTTTGTCATTATCCCGAACGAATGAACACAGTGTAGGTTTCAAACAGGTCGTCAAGGCACTAGCTAACCTTGTTTGATAGCTACTTATCGTAGAACTCTATGCCGGCAGAATATACAGATTATTCAAAGATCAAGACTCGGTAGCAAAGATGCAACCTGTAGATACTATCCACGTCTATGAGCTACCTTGCCCTTCAACAGAGATAGATGATCCCAATTGGGTCATTTTCCCTGTTTACTGCTGTACAGAACTGGGTATGCATCGACAAGTAACCCTCTCTCCTATCTCTCAATTTGGTGATCCTATAGTCATAGCAATCGAAGCTGAAAAGCTCAACAGCAAAGGTTATCTTTATAATGCTATTGCGAGCCATATTGAAAGATATTGTATTGTCAAATTGTTTGAAGAAGATGCTTCTGTACCAGAAATAACGGAAGCTACTGTACCCACCACGGACGAAACAGATTCGCATTTCTTTCAACAGCCTATACATACTACCGCGGCCGTTACACCTGCAGGGGGTCGACCTATGGTTCCAATGCCTCATCTATTCGACATACACGTCTTTGACTGCATACATCCCTTACAGACCATTCAAGGCAACGTAGGACTAACTTTTCCATTCGGTGAAAGCACTGTGGATTGGCAAAAAGTAGATCATGGGCAAGACAATCAAACTACGCTGGTAAAACAAGGTCAAGGCGTCATCATTGAGTGGAAGCTCAACAAGGCTCAGCAGATCTTTGGTTCCACCAATAGCTCACCAAATGAGGTTAATGCAGATGCATGGTTTGATTACGATACGATCACGACAAAAAAGTCAAGAAAATCATCACCTGTAGGTGTGGCCTCATTAGAAGACTGTTTGAATGAGTTTACAGGTGATGAGCAACTGAGTAATGATGATTCATGGTACTGTCCCCGATGTAAGCAACACCAACGTGCTTCAAAAAAGATTGATATATGGAAGTTACCGGAGATCATGGTAGTGCATTTGAAGCGATTTAGTCAAGCAAGACGCTCGGGAAGCAAGATCGATAAATTCATAGATTTCCCCTTGACTGAATTGGATATGACAGACCGTGTTTTGGGTCATTCTGACCAAGAACCTAGATTGATTTATGATTTGTATGCTGTAGATAATCACTATGGTACTCTGAGTGCCGGTCATTGTAAGTATCAGAAGAAAAAGTGTAGCGTGCATACGTTGTAATAACTCTTGAAAAGATACAGCGTTTGCTCAAAATATAATTTCTGGAGAATGGTATGATTTTGATGATACAAGAGTGAGTAAAATTTCATCAGATAATATCAAGGTATATATAATACAGCAAATCATGTATCGCATTTATTCTTAACTTTCTACTAATAGTCAAACGCTGCGTATTTGCTATTTTATAAACGACGTCCAATTTCTTAAACACAAAAAAAAAAAAGTATAAATTCCTATATAAAGTATTATAATAGGCTGTAATAAAATTGCTATGGCTTACAATGTTTCTATGACTAATGGCTAACGTACAATCGGTTTTCGATCGGCTCATAACAAATGTAATATATCCAAAATCATAGCAGAGCTTGACCATAGAAGTTTGGAAAGATAACGAAACCAAATCCTATTAATAAAACCTAATCATTATCAAAGTCTCGATACATACAGTAGCTTATTCTAAGTATAATATACCAATCAAATGTAATACTTGACTGAACCAGTGGAGAGATCTATAATAGATTTATGGATCCAGCTTAAAAATGTTTGTAACTTACTGTTATCCATTATTCATGTCAAAGTATATATGTCCTATATTTGTTAAATAAAAGCTCCAGCATGTTCTGAGCCCTATTGTGAACACTTAGCGGTAGTTAGATGTCAATTAAAACCAAGATCAATAGAGAAATCCCTTGTTTATTGGATCAGACATACATGAAATACACAAGATTTACAGTGCGTTTCTAAATCGTAATATTCTTATTGTATTTTGGTCCTATAATAATTTTTTTTTCGATTTAATGTTTTATTTTGAACATATCCATAGTCATTAGACTGAAATCACTCAAGAAATGTAGAACTGTTATGTAAAATTCCTATGGGAATCTACCTCAGGCCTAAATTTTCTAAAAGCTATTTCGCTTTTGATGAAGAATAAAGATTACATTTTTCAGGATTACTATATTAATAAAATTCAGTATCTTTACAATTATACATTTGTATTTTGCTTACATTTCATTATATTAAAGCACTTGAATTATGGCTGCTTTTTTACAAAAAATTTAAAATTGAGTTGTATTAAAGGTAACTCAATGACTTTCAGATATTATCAAACGCTATTTGCGTCATTCGATAAACCGTCGTTTGACTATACATACGTTTTGTTATAATTCTTGGCCCTTGCCAAAACTGTTTTATTATGGAAAATGAGATCAAAGTTCAAGATCAGTTCACAAGCGAGACTCTGAAGAAATTAATTAATTCAAGTATCGATGGCCAATAAAAGGGTAAATTTCGATAGTGATTTCCTAGTTAATACCATAACCGCATCTTTGGATCTCTTAACTGATCTCAGTCAAATGTTACGTCTGCTTGCCATTTCATATTCAGGATAAAATGCTGCATTTTATTATACCAAAGTTTATATTTGTCTACTTATATATATACATCTACATAGACGTTAAATATTTTTCCATTTTTTTTTAAATAATTTACACTCATCTCAGTATATAGTTAGATTTGATAGAATAAATCTACTATAGACCATCACTGGAGATGGCCTAGTAGGTAAATGCTTTAAACTTTCCAAGATTTAATGTGTCGAAAACAAGAGGTCAGTATAAATAAAGGGATGGTAATGGTATAACGTTCAAAAGACTTCAAATGTTCATACTTATTATTGATTGATGATCAATCATAAAATTGTGAAAGTATAATTATGACATGGACTTTTCGGTTGTGAGTGTTCTTCACCGCGTTTGCCGTATTATATAAGCACAGTCCACACGTGCACTACAATGTAACACATGCCAAATAAATCAGACCATTGGTCGGAGTCATTATGCCGAGAAAAGAGAACTTTTTTTTTTTCAAGAAAAGATTCTTTACTTTCTCCAATTGAATTTTCAATAGTAAACTTGACAAAACCAGTTTTAAACAATTCAAAAAACAAGGCGCCAAAACGTGAACACTTTTTTTTTTAATAGAAAATTATGTCATTAACTTTTCATAAACCATGCAAACGAATGAACCTCCAGAGTTAAGTAAACCTACGTCTCGTCGTAGTAGAAGAAGACGTCCCCGAAACAGAAGAAAGCAAAAGCAAGTCAAGGATGCTGCGCTTAAAAACCAAGATAGTGCAAGCAGCGACCAGCAGAAGCAACAGCAACAACAGGAGCAGCACGTACAAAGCTTAAATTTATCTGATTTAACCAGGTAAGTGTTGATTAAAAGGACTAAGTGTTAGAACTAACGTTGTATACATAAATACAGTGAAGCTCATGCTCTCGAAAAGCAACTTGCTGAACTACAAACACAGCTCAAGATCAACTATTCAAGTATCCCAAGCAAAGAACAAGGCCGTATTGCAAGCGCCATTGCTTTAGAACAGATATCTGCCACTGAGGAAGAAATAACCTATGTTCGCAATTGGTAAACTAAGCTTCTTTGACGCGTTCATGACTAATTTTTTTTTTTTTTTTGAAAAAAAATAGTTTGAAAAAGACCTACCGTCAGATATTCGCTGTTGATCTAATGTATGCTACTTCACACCATATTGAAGATAAGATGTGGAAATATATATTTTATGCAGGCATTGAAAATGTACGCAGTAAACTACGCAACTTGAAGCCAGATGATACAGAAAAGAACAAGGCTTTGCAAAAAGCTCTGTTTTATCGCATTGACGCAGCATTTCGTTTTTATCGCGAATTGAACAATACGATCAAGTCGACTTATCATATTGATACCAAAGTATTGGGCATTGATTTGTTTCATCAAAAGGCTGTTACTGAAGAAAAGCTGGGTATTTTGCTTCAATCCAACTATATCTGTATGGGGGATTTGGCGCGCTATCACGCTCAACAAGCCGCAGCCTCCAAGAATACCAAAAAAATGGCGGATTATTTTGCTTTAGCAAAGACTTGTTATTTGAAAGCTATTGATGCATATCGAAAAAACGGTAAGCCTTATTCTCAACTGGCTCTTGTATCTATATCCAGTGGAAGCGCAATGGATGTTGTTTGGTACTATTGTATGAGGTAAGTTGCGGATATGATCGGTATATTACAAGCGGGCTCATTGCTTTTGATAGTCTGGCAGTGAAGCATCCCTCTAGTGTTGGTCGGGACAATCTCAAGTCCTTTTATCACAAAATTCGTTTCAATTCCAAAGCAAAAAATGAATCAGTGACAGGAATGATATCGCAATACGTGGAATCTTTTCTTCATATGCACCGTACAGTCATGTTTAATCAAAAGGATAGCGAAGAATTTTCCAGTATGCTACCTGTAGCACTACAGTTAGGTACAGCTCTTTCTACCATGATTTTGGCTGAAGATAAAGATGAAACATCTCTTTCCAAGTCCACTCAAACTACGCTTCATATCGTGCGCACTACATTAACGCGTACGATCACAATTTTAATGATATCTATCTGGATTGCTGGTGAGCGATTGAAAGACAAAGCAAATTACAATGTTCGATCGATTATTTTGGCATCTCAAATCCACATGTATACCTTTGTTTTCAAACTCTTAACTGGTGTATATCGATCTTCTCGACAAGCTTTAGAGCAGATCCAAGATGCAATGAATGCTGAAAAGTTCAGGAAGTTAGAGGCCATGTTGGATGAAGCATTATTACCGGGTCTTAGCATTTGGGCTACCTACTTGTTTACGAATACTACCACCATTGCACAGTATTGTATGACAGCTGCCAATGATGTGAGAAATAGGGAACCCGAAAAAAAGATACTGGTCAAGGTGAGCGCTGAATGGATGTTATATTTGACCAATAGAAGACTTATTTTTCTAATAACCTAGTCCATACAATCATTGTTATCACTACTCATCAGCCATCCTTGCTTCCCTGATCCTGTTCTCAACGTACTTCCTCCAACATACCCCATGTCAGAAGACTTGTCTTTGCTCGGCCTCGTCCCGCTCCACTCTTTTCATACTAAAGTTGACTTCTTTAAGGAGACAGCTTATGAAGTAGATGACGAAAAGAGCCCAGAGGCCCGTAGACAAGTGCGTTGGGGTCGAATTCGTGATATGATCAAAAAGATTGCTGATTCCAATTCGTTTGACTTTATCCAATACAATCAGAGTGAACAAAAGTACAGTGTCATTGATGAAAATGCCAAGCGTCAACAACAAAGCCGATTCATGAAGGCATTAGCTACTCAGCGTTTGATGGAACAAGTCTCTTCTTTGGAAAAGAACGTGAATCGCATGTCATTAGCGAGTAAACGCAATCGTGTTGAAGAGGTGTCTGAGAATAAGAAACGTGATATCTATACTTGTGTTGTGGATGTTACTGCATTTTTGGATAGTCTGAACAAAGTCAAGAAATGGGCTACTCAGACATTGAATGCTGATCGCAGATCACAAGGCAGTATTTTGGAAGTAATTGTACCGCTTGAAGGTAATGCAGGATATTAAATAGTTTATCAGTCATACTCACCTCAGTTTGTTAGTGATTGATTCTTTGGATGACCATAAAAAGGGTACTTCGCATATGAATATGCAGGCACGTGAATCCATTCGTTTCTTGGATCAGAAACTACTAGAGAGTAGCAACAGGGCAGAAGCTCCTACTACCTCTTACCTTAGAACGCAAAAAGTAACCGAGAAACTTGCTGATTGGAGCGATGCGCAAGCTTATTGGATTGGTGAGGAGAGTCGATCCAACGTAGTTGATAATCTATTATCTGATGAAGATGAAGACGAAGAACCCATTGATTCTGACGCAAAGATTGAATCGGATGTTGAATCAACAAGCTCCAACGAAGACTTGTTCAAAGCTAGAAGAGGTGATGACTCGGATCAGGAGTCTGATATGGATACTAGTGAAGAAGAAGTAAGCTCCGAAGAGGATGCTTCTGAACAAGAGGAAGAAGAGTATGCATATAATGAACAGATTGCTGAAGAAGACGAAGACGAAGATAAAGAGGATGAAGATGCGCCTTATACATTAGATGATGTGCCCAAAATGTATCGACCTATTATCAGCTGTTTGCTTTACTATCATAGCAAACAGCAAGCGAAACAAGATGATCATGAGCCTGAGCGTCTTGTATTAGTCACGAATGATGATGATTTGGCTTGGTGGGCTGAACTTTTTGGAAATCCAAACACTGGTAAACGGTTATTAATCAAAACCGTCAATGAATGGGATCAAATGGTTAGTAAACTAGATTTTGAAAAAGTCTACGATTATTCATGGAAACATCGTTAAAAGCTTAAACCCTCTTATAATAAAAACACCCTCATTAACAGTATAATATGATACATTTATTGCTTCTAAACTGTTTCTCTCTTCTAATTCACGCAAAAAAAAAAGGTCAAAAACAATAAACTATTTATTTATTTGCGTTTGTTGAGTAGATATTTATTGCTTCTTGGCAGCCTTGACAGCAGCACCAACGGCGAAACGACGCTAAAAAAAAAGATTAGTTAGTTTCAAAAAATCTAACCCATCTTAATTGAATACTTACTTGGTTCTTGAGCTTGGCCAACTTGAAACGATCAAAGTCAGTCAAGTTAGCGCGAACCTTACGTTGTTCGAGCTTCTTGGCCCAAGCAGTCTTGGCCCAAGCAGCGACAGTCTCGTTCTTCTCCAAAGCCTTAACGAGAGCAGTTTGACCAACAGCACGGGGAAGGTTCTTGAGGACAAGAGGAGTCAAGACCATACGGCGGAAAGGGAAAGCTTGACGGACAACACCGGTGGTAGGACCATCGATGAGAGCCTATTTCATTCGAATAAGTTATCATGTCTAATCATGACGTTTTTTTTTTATCTACTTACGCGGTTGTGATCAACAATGTCGATAATGACGGCCAACTTACCGGCATCAGCACCGTAGTTAATGAGGACAACACGGCCAACTTCGACTTGACGCTTGAAAGTACCTTGCTATAAAGTATAAATTAGTGTCTTAATTCGAATCATTTAAATCCCATATGCCGTTCCAGGACGCTTATGATGCTTCATCCATTTCGATCTCTTTCTCGGTGTAAACATCTATCCATCTATTCCTTCTCTATCTATCCCTCTCCTCTATTCCCGTTATATGCGTTTTGATGATACGTACAACCATTGTTATGGATTATATAGTCAGAGAAAGAACGTTGAATATATCGAATTAATCTACACATTTACAGGCTACAAAAAAAATTACATGCTGGTGTCCGGGACGCGTTCGGGTTTCAAAAATAATTTTCGAGTCCGGGCCGAGTATCTTTGAGGGCCGAAGGTCCAATCAAATATTTGACAGGAAAAAAAAAGCCTTTTTTTGCATATTCAATACTTGGTAAACGATCAGATCGATAATGATATTATAGTTTAATAAAGAATATAGTATATCTAAGATATTAGCTCGGGCTCAATAATTATTTGCTGCTTCAAATGAGACTTCTTTTTATGAAAGCCACTGTTTATAACCAAATAATATTACTACAGATGAATCGACGACACCGATTTGAGAAAATCGCTACATCCTCGATTTTAGAAATGATGCTTTTAATAAAACGAGAAAAGATTCGACTATAGAGTTAATAAATGCTATAAATTAGCTAATTTAATCGAGCCATTTAATACAGCACAGGCATTATACTCAAATTGAAGTTCCATCAGATGCAACATATCACTGAGATCATTCGACTAAAAATCTTATCTTTACGAATTGCAAGCATCGCGTACAAGGCAAACTATGCAAAAAGAGCACTTGCATTTTGAAGTAGAGTGCAAAGACTTTTTTTTTTTTTTTGTTAGGAGGGGCACTATAAACTTTTGCTTTATTCTTTGCCAAACAATGGAGACTACTAGCTTGTGAGCTAATGATAATAATATCTAGGGTCGATAGCGCTAAAAACCAGAGACCTCAATATAGGACATGCAGAGTACACGATGGAGATCGTTGCTCTTAGTAAAGTTTATACATATATAATGTAGTTTCAGTTTCAATAATGCAGGTTTTATAAAGAAATTAAAGGTAATATATTAAATCAAGAAAATAAAAATGTTTTATTTTATGAGCCGTCTAGCGACTTATTAAAAAGATAAAGCTGCATAATTTTATCTTACAAATAACCAAAGGATCAAAGCATTGAAAATTCCACATGATTCTATCAAGCGTTCTATGCGGGCATGTATCTGGATCTCAGTTGGCCAATGAAAAGTTAATATCAATGAATTGATTTTCTTGATATATATTGTAGAAGATAATAATAGGAACATTTGAAACTTCTCATTCTTAATAAAGATGGTATGTAGTTCAAGTTTATTTTAACAATGCAGGCTTTGTATGAATAATAAAAGTGGATGTGTTGCACTAGAGGATTCAAACGCTTTATTATTGGAGCTATTTATGGCTAAATTGGAAAAACTATAGCTATAAAAGTACATTCATTAAAAAAGAGCGTTTTCGGTTCTATAAATGTCCAGAAATAAAAAGACTTATATCTCAGTTTGTTATTGGTTCAAATGCAAATTTATGCTCGTTGAGAACACTATAGGTTACTGGTTTGAGTATCCCACTGATCAATAAAAATTATAAAATTTGAAGTAAATAATTGTGGGCTGATGTTTTGCTCAACAGCCAAAAATCATAATGTAGAAAATAAATATATGCATATTTGCGTTTTGCAAAAAATAATAAACTTTGTAGATCATTCAATTCTCTTCTTTTTTTTTAAAAATAAAATAAAATAAAAGGGGCTGAAACGTAATATATAGCCCTAGCGAATTAAATAAAAAAAAAAAAAAAAAAAAAAAAAAAAGGCCGTCTCTTTGGCACCGTATCAAACTTTGTTACATAAATATAATAATGTTCTGAAAGTCTACTCATCAAAAAGGCAGCTTCTTTTTCTGCAAGACACCCCGGATTAAAAATATATCTAGGTTTTTTGATAGTGTAAGTGCAGTAATGTCGTGATTTAATAAACTCAAGACGAAAGTGCCATGGATCTCTACTTGAATCGCTGTTAACCAATGAAACCAGTGCTTCCGTATATCCGGATTGAGCTCAACGGTAAAACAGGTGCTTGCTTTTTTTTTTAAACCCGTTCGAAGACTGTGCCACCTAATTGAGCCAAAGCAGATAGACGTTTTGTCTCGAGAATGACGCTATCTAACCAGTCTAAACAAGTTTATGCACCGACTACATGTAAGAAAGAACGCGTCGATTGCTGCCCTGATTATAGCACTATTTAAAACTGTACGAATTCAATGCAACTATTCGGCGTTCAGTCTACTTTTTTAATCATAGTACTACATGAATCTTGCATTATCAGTAGCTTGACATCAGGATGATAAAGTGCGCGTGCTACTCAACATTACACAACAAGTTCTATAATCTTTCCGCAATCTCCGCCTTGAAAGAAAAAAAAAGAGACAGTGGAAACTATTGCCAAGATCTTGACGGATAGCCTATGTTTATTCTTTAGGCCGTATATGGTTAAAATGTTCAAAAATGCACCATTTATCAAGCAGAAGCTGCGCGGAAGATCCCTTTCATCATCATGTATCATTCGTTTCATGATAACTATATTCCCTTTTCAAGCCAGTATGTTGAGTCAAATATCTATTTTAGCAGGTAGTACCACGCATTTTGATCATTTCAAGTACTTTCCATATTATTTGAGACGTGCGTGCGTTAGTCTAAGTAAATAACTGGTATGATAACTCATAGTTAGCAATGACAAGAAGGTGCCCCCTATAATACTACGTCGCTGGCTCCTATTAGATCTCCTCCTTAAGAGTAAGTGACACCTACCGTAAGTACTACACGTGTAATTAACTTTTAGTCTGGGTCATTCATACTTGGAAAAAGATCTCTTTATTATTGTTAATATTTACATGGATTCTATGTATAATGTGCAGTGTGTATAATGAAATTTTTTTGGGGTTAATGAGGGTATAATATATACAAAAAGTTAAACTCGTGCCATGGCAGCATACTCTATAAAGAATGCAGTAGAGTGGGAGTCCTCGGTCCCATCATTGACCAAAGAAGGATGGACGGCCATATCTAATAGTCTAGATTTGAAATTGTGCACGTCGCTTGGATCACTGTTCCAAGGAATCACTTCGAGTACAAACTTGCGGTTACCAGTTTGAAGGAATGCAGAGTTGAAGTATTTGAGAATACCTTTCAGGTCTTCAGCAGTGTGCTGTAATAAATCGGGCAATGCTTCTTGATCGAGTGCTTCAAATACATGTGCGAGGCTGTCAGTAATGTAAGTATCCAATTGGGTAGCAAAATGAATGGCATTTTCTTGCAGACAAGATGAAAGAATGATATCTTGTTCAGGTGCGCAAACACCAACAAGTAGTTGACGGAGATAAGACTCGATAGCTTGACGGCTTAGTTTGTCGGCCAGCTTATCCCAGGTCAAAGGAAGGTTACCTTCAGTGTGAGCTTGGATAGCAGCAAAGATCTGAGATTTAAGAATTTCCAAGTCCATCATGTCCAATGTCGGTAATTGCTGGTGAATAGGATATTGTTCGTGCGACTCGATTTCAGACTCTTCATAATCATTGGTCTGGACATTAATTTGGATATGGTGCTGGAACTCGGTAGCGATCTCCTTGTCCGTACTGCTAATGACAGCGTCCAAATGGTCGAATTGAAGGTGAGTGGCAATTATTTGAGCTAGCCTATCCACTTGAACAGGAAATACTTCTTCAATTACAACTGGCTGTATACTGTCACTGATAGGCAAAGTAAAGACGAAGCTTAGAAATGCAACTAAAAATACAAAAACACACTTCATTTGGGTTATTAAAAAGTAAGAGTGCAAAAAAAAGAAAAAAAGAAAACAAGCAAAGGGTTTTATATATAGATGTTCGGAGAGTCAACCAGTTATATGTTTCTGGAATAGGTAAAGATTCAAAGTGAACGGAGGTATAGTGATGAGGGTCACCTTAACAAATAGTAAATTTTATTGTATATACGGTTTCTTTATACTCATTTTTATGTACTCGTTTATATAATGTCTGTTTTGTTTTGAATATAAAACATCACTTGTTTCAAGTAAGTGGCGGATTAAAAAAAAAGTCTTATAATGGCTAGGTATCACAGCCTATAATTGCACTTCAGCTTTTTCGCTCTAAAAAGGCGATCATTTGTAGGCTATTTCTTTAAAGGAACAGTCTTATTTCGTTCAAATTACATGACATGCATATGGTTACCTACGTCGTTTAGTTGTAGCACTATAATAATCTAGACTTCTTTCGTAGCAGTGCCAAGTAGCGATCGTCTTTTAGTTCCAAATCGTCATCCACCAGCCTCATTTTTTTTTTACCGCTAAAGCAAAAAGTACTAGCTGAGTACTCGGTATTTGACGGAGAGATAATGGGTCCCAGCATATGTATATTTGATCTTTGTTTAATTTGTACGCAATGAGACCAGATATTTATAATACTCGATCTTCCTTTAAAAGGCTAATTAAGTTGATAAGCGTTGTATGACCTTGAACTGCCTGCAATCTTAATATTACTTAGGAGTACTCATTAATATACCTTTCTATGAATATGCTAGGGCATAGAGATAGCCTATATTACATTTGGTATGAATAAACAAAAAAAAAATTGTTTAACTATTTCATTGTTCGTATTTCTTTATGTAAAGAATACAGTACAATCAAATCTTATAAGCTTCATACATAAATTAATGTAATATTTCTTGGGGAACGTTCTGTGGTGGCACATGCACCGGAGCAGACTAAGATTACTAGTATATGCCTTCTAAATGTCTGCAGAAGTAACTAGATTCAGCATTATGTTCTTTAAAAGCCTACAGGATTATGTAGGTTAAATAGTTACACTTGGCAAAGTAAAAATAAAAAGTCCAGCCACAAGGTAAAATTACTAGAATCAAACTCAGACAAAAAATCATTGTAAAAAAATACTCAACGATCTTAATTACATTTTTCATTTTCTTTTTAAAAAGGTGCAGGGGAGCAAGCGGCGAACCACCGACTCCCCCTAAACAAAAATTATGGCCTCGAGACATCCGAAGATGTTCGCAGCAAAGCTAATCGTCGCTGTGCAATGACAATCGGCCTCACTGTACATCCGGGATTCTTGATACCAGATGCACGACCCAGGTAAGTATGAGTTGCAAAGAATTGCAAATTGCTCCTCTTTTTATACCTTTTTTTTCCAAATTATACGTGACTGTACATTGCTCGTAGAGCAGTCATGTTTAGTATTCATTCGCTGTCGGTAAACAAATAATTTTCTCTCACTATGGGAAAAATTCGAGTGAATTTCGAGTGAATTTCAAGTTAACTCGGTTTGCAGGAGAATCGTTGCCGTTTCGAGTGAATTCAAGTTAACTTGCAATTCACCTGCAATTCACTTGAAAATCAGGTTAACCCGAAATTCACCTTAAATTAACTCGAAAAACATGTTAACTCGCAATTCACTTGCAATTCACTCGAAAAACATGTTAACTTGCAATTCACTTGCAATTCACTCGAAAAACATGTTAACTTGCAATTCACTTGCAATTCACTCGAAAAACATGTTAACTTGCAATTCACTTGCAATTCACTCGAAAAGCATGTTAACCTTCCTATGATTTCAACCACTTATATTTCAACCTTTTTTGCATGTATTAACCATGTATAGATAATGAAACAACATATGTGTAATGATGACTCTTTATTCAATAAGATAAACGATACAAAATGGGTATATAATATTAAGCTAATTATATTTACTGATATATTACTGCAGTCCTTGATTTCTTGCATTTCTTAACTGCGCACCTTCCGCTTGAAGCCTACAAATGGGTGTTCATTTTTCTCTCCTTTTGATTCAATATGCAATAGTTATAGAATGTACACTTACACTTTCTTCCTGTTATATTTGCTTCTGTTAGTCCATTTTTCTTGCACAAGAAACTCGCAAGGCCAAAATCTTACACACTTGTTGATGATAGCAAGCCGTTCATCTGATGCTATCGACTGTTGTAGTGCCGACTGTATCATGGAGAGCTTATTAAGAGAAGAAAGCAGCCTCCAGCTTTTACATGCAGCTTCTGGGTTCTGCTGCGCAAAAGTTAGTACTGAAGAGAAAGCTTCTTGATCAAGTATTCCCATCAGGCTGCTGATATCTTCATCATTAGGCACTGGCTCCTTTAGGTGTTCTTTTAAAAAGCATTGGATATAGACTTTAGAATTTACTCTCCTTTGCTTCTTTGGCACTGGGATAGTTTTTGAGCTTCCTATGTTTAAAGAGGGTTGAAGCTTTTCATCGAAATAGTTTACGAGATCTTGTTTAAAATCTTCCATCCAAGGTGGAGGTAGATTTATTTGACTGTTAAGATCTCTGTCGTTTTCTCTGCTGCTGGATTGACTGGATTGGCTGGTCTGTCTAATTTGTCTTCTGTTAGCTGGCATGATTCTAATGATTTTATAAAATTTATGGAAAGAAATGAGTGCAAAAGAAATGCATGTAGTGGAACCATCTTTATATCATAAGCCCTGCAGTTAAAAATGGCTTTAACTTAATAGGTATAGCCTGTGTCGGGAGAATCTTACCAGGAAGTGCTAGGTATCATATACAAAAAATCAGAACCTATTAGAGCTAATGTAACGTAATTATGCGTAATAAACAAACCTTGCTCGAATATTGATATCTCTCTTGTGGTGAAACGCACATATGGCACTCTGCATATATATATTAAGGAATGGGTTTCATCTAACCATCCATCTAAAGAGGGAAGTTTGGATCACCGCTGAAAGGACAATTAATGCAGAGTGAACATATATTAAAAAAGACCTTTGATTGTTACCAAGAGACTATTTTCTTTGAAATCTAAATACAAGACATACGTGCTAGATAGGATAGCTAAACTTACTTTAGATCAATAAAACCTCATAAAACGGTTTTAATTCATTTATTCGCTTTTTATTCAATTTTTACCGCATCTCTAAAACTGTGCATATAATACGTGCAGAGTCCCAACGCTTTTACCTTTATTTTACTCTTTCGCCTATTTCAACAAGAATAATGCCTGGTGAAAACTGCCCAGTGTGTCAACAGTACTTTACTAAAAAAGAAATAAGAAGGCATATTATCAATTGCAGAATGCGACGTGCTTTCAATATATATAGTCAAGTAAAGCAGAAACTTACACTATCTCAGCAAGGTCATTTCGCCAGTAACCCTTATGTATCAGATGATCTTTTAAACCATGAAACGCAACATCAATCAAGCACTGATATTGTAAATAACAATCCTGCTGATATTTTACGAACAAGCCACTGTGATTTCAGTAACTCTGTAGATATGAACAGCTTGGATGAATGCGACTCTATAGCGAATGAAGAAGAAAATTCAGAAAAAACTAAGGTAATACAAGAAGGTTGGCGAACAGTTGGCGCTATAGAAGAAGACGCAATAAAAAAAACCACAGTGGAAGAAATATACTCTAGATTAAGCAAATTCAAAGATACTATTACCCATCCTATTCAGCTTAAAATCAAGGACGATGGTAAACAGTACATGGATATTTTAAGTCCTCCAGAGAGGAAAAGTCTAGAACTGAAGTATCTCTTAAAAGAAAACAATGTATCAAAAAGTACGACCGAAAAAATATTCAACTTCTTCAATGAGTACTTAATTGAGATGAATAGTGGTATAGTTATTATTTCCATCTTGCTGCTTTACTACTACCAGTGTGCTCACTGCTATTCTTATTTTCTTTTATAGAACATCTAAAATTCATCAGCCCGTATAAATGCGAAAGCATTAATAATAATCATATAATCCAACTTCAAGCTGATAAATATGACATGTGTCCTGAAGGGTGCTACATGTATTACCCTGGTGACAGTCAAACTGCTTGCCCTAGGTTAAGTTGCAAGAGACATCGTTATGAAGAGACATCGTCCACATCAACTATCATGGAAGCTAAAGCCAAGCATTACCAACTATCACTTAGTAAGCAGTTGGCCTATTTTATGCTGTCTGAAAAGAATAGGAAGAAGTTGAAATATAAAGCTACGCGTAGCTCTGTGTATAGTTCAACCGATGAGCTTGATGGCTGCGAGAGAGATATATTGGATGGATTCGCTTTTAAAAGTAGAAATAGTGACGCCGAAGAAGACTATAACCTCTCGCTCTCGTTCCATTACGATGGATTCCATCCTTTTGACACAGGTGATAATAGTATGGCAATTATCATGTTTACTATTAATGATATACCACCAGAACAAAGGTACAAAACAAAATAACTTGGCGCTGAAACTTTAATGGATAAATTAAATGCTCTATTATAGATTTGATCCAGAAAACAGACTGATCGTTGCCGTCATACCTGGTCCGAGAAAACCCTATGATATCTTTAGTTTCCTTTATCCTACCATCCAGGAGCTTCTCGTTTTGGAAACAGAAGGCATTATTGTCGAAACAGGAACCTCTTCCATCCGTATAAAGGCCCACTTATTAAACATAATTGGTGATATTCCTGGACTATCAGAGCTATGTTTACATGCTGGCCATAATTCTTACCATGGATGCCGCATTTGCAAGATCAAAGGCATTTATTCCAAATCAAAAAGGACTATAGTTTTTCCTGGAACAAATGAAGCACAAGAGCCCATTGAATACCCATTAAGGACTTCTGAGGATTATCAAAACGGTGACTTGGTAAGAAGCTTAATAAATTAAACAATAGTAACTGTATCAGTGTCTAATGCAGTATGATTTGATTAACTATCTAGGCTACTTCACTCAAAGGGAAATTGCCATTTGCATTATTAAAAAGCTTTCATGGATGTTCATTTTTTGGATTAGATGAGATGCACTTATGGGGAATGAATATAGCCAAGCACATATGGTCCATGATGAAGGATGACTCTCAGAGATTCGGATACTATAACCCTTTGTTCCTTCGGAACGCCTATAGAGAAGAAATTGGCAGAGCAATGGTTCAAATACAACGAATGCTTCCAAATGGAGCCATTGATGGTCAATTTATAGGTATTAGAGATTAACTCAAGAAACTTAATGCTAATTATTCCAATGAATTAATATCCTTGCTTTTTTCTTCACTTAGATATTTCTTCCAAATCAGGCCAATCTCGTAGCGTTGACTGGATTGATTTTTTAATGTACATAGTACCCACTTTGGTAGTGGAGGCGTTACGAAAACAACATGCTGATATTTACCAAACCGAAAGAAATAGAAAAAAGAAGAGAAAGGTAGCTTCTCCTGTACTGGAAGCTGTTGATGATGCGTGCAATGCTTTGAAATCAATATCCATGGTCTGCACTTTGACCCAAAAATTCAACATATATCCAAGTGATCTGTTACGGATTGATGAGTAAGTTTTTTTTTTGAGAGACTACTACGTGCAGCTATGCTAAGTTTTCGATAATTTATATCGTCTTTTCATTCTAGATTAGTAAAAAGATGGCATGCGTTCTTACTGCAGAAGATGGGAAAAGATACATTTACCATTAACCAGCATTATCTAAAACATTTGTCCTATATTATTTTTCAGCTTGGTCCACTTAGATTGATAAGCGCCCGAACTCTTGAAAGAAGTATTCAAGATGTAAAAAGACATATCAAGTCTAAACAAAATCCTCAAAAAAACTCTGTCACTGTTCTAATGGATCACTACACAAAAGCGTATAAAAACTGGCAGATTGGAATTGAAAGCCATAGTGTTGATGAAGATATGGTATTTAAACCTTCTTCTGCTGACTTAATCAACCAATTATTTCCAACGTGTGATATTAAGCATCTAATCCAGCAATATCTAGCCGATCATAATGGTTCCAGTTCAACAGAAGAGGAGTACTCTGTTTCTACTTCTAATACTTACGGTAAAACGAGGAATGGCCAAACCGTTGATATTTCTTCAAGAAAACAAAACCAAAAGATAGTTGCATACATATCAGATGATACTATGTCCTTACAATATAATATAGGCCAAGTAAAGCAGTTTATTAGATGGAAAGATCAAATACTTGCCTTATTACAACATCAAACGACTTTAGTGTTTGATGGTCAAACATGCTGCTATTATACGCAACCCTATGAAGAAAGGCTCCTATGGAAAATAATCAAAGCCAAGGACATAATAGGATATGCTATACTTATACCTTCTTTATTAAATAAAGACAAAACATATGTTGCTTGGAGACCTTATTAAACCAAGTACATATATAAATTTATTCTATACTATCAATGCTGTCTTATATTCGTTGAAACCAGAGCTCTGCTTCACTGTTTAGTTTAACATACAATTTACTCGAACTAGCTCCATATTCACTCCAATTGGGAAACATGGAAATTCATGGAAAAATAATGGAAATAAAAGTTAAGGTGCATTAACCTGGTTTCCAAGTTGCCATGAAATTCACTTTATTTCACTTTAAATTCAGGTGAAAGCACTAATTCACTTGAAATTCACTTGATTTTGCCATGAATTCACTTTATTTCACTTTTTTTTTCCCATAGTGTCTATTACTAAACTAAAAAAGCCACCGAGGGTTCGAAGTAACACTTCAAAGAATGTTTATGCTGCAGGAACGCTTCCAATAATCGGAATAGTATAGTAATGAGTTTGTATTTACAGCGTCTGCTCCTTTACTAGAGAAGCTCCTCGAAAAGGTTTGGACGGACAGATATAATTGATAATTGTTGATTTTAGATCAATGTTAGTTTTTAAGGGTGCCAAAACTTTCATTTTTCTATTCTAAATATGATTGGCTGACACCAAGAGTTTTAAATGAAATGAAATGTGATGCAAAAAAGAGATATATTCAAAAGCAAAAATTGATGATTACCATTTCACGCGCAAATCATTCTCAAACTTTACTATGTCTTTTACATTACTTTTTTATTTTTATTTTATAAAACAGTCTTCATTAGACTATTATGTCTAATATCCATTTATTCGTAAACTCTCCTAATTGATGGACTGAGTTTTCTCAAAACCTACTGGCATTGTTTTACGATTGAAGACTTTTTAAATGAATTCATTGTAACATCAAATAGGCACGAGTACAGACGAATGCGAGAATTACACTCTTTTGAAACGATATATCATCTTGGGTTAAATAAGTATACTGTTCAATTAGCAAATCAAATAACATATTCAGTAATATTATATCAAAAAAAAGAGACAAAGTTATGGTTTTATTCACTTTTTTTATATCAAGATGACAGATTTCAAAAAGATATTTAGTTCATGGATTGAACCAAGTTGTTGATGAATTGCTCACGGTTACCGGTATCACCACCTTCAACATAGTTCAAGAACTTACGTTCTCTCCACATGTTGTTAGGGTTGGAGAGCTTGAAGGGCCACAAGAAGTTGGAGGCTTGCTTGAAGTGGGGACCAACGGTAGCAATCTCGTGGATGAGATCTTCAACACAGATGATGTTGTACTTGCCCAAAGACTTCTCAATGACAGAGTTATCGGTGATAGGGACACGTTGCTTGTTGACCTTGGCATAACCACGCTTGTAGATCAAACCACGGATGGTCTTCATGTTGGGGTAACCGTAGGTGACATAAGGTTGGATCAATTGAAGCATCTCAGAGGTAGCCTTGTTAAGACGGACGAAGACACCGTTGTTGATTTGCAAAAGACGCAAGAGTTGGAGAACCTTACGGGGCTTGGGGGCAATGTTGTTGATACCACGGATACGGACAACGAAGACGAGCTTCTCTTGAGCGGGAACGTAGTAGTTACCTTGAGCCTTGGCTTGACGACGGAGACGGATCTCGTTACGTTCAGTAGCCTTGTATTCGGCTTCGTACTTGGCAGCACGCTTGAAGAGTTCACGTCTCTTGGCGAGCTTGGCCTGTGAAATCATTTAGGTTAGAATATTTGACATTTGGATATATTCAAAAGGAAAGAATACGAATTATCATAAAGAATCAGCCCCGAAAGATGGTTAACTAAGTGACTTCATCGAGTGCAATCTAGTCCTTATGGGTTGTATCCCAAGTATCATCATACTTCTTTATGTCTTTCGTATCATTCCCTTAAGATTGAATCAATTACTTGCCTTGCGGAGCTCAGCCTTCTTGGCGACAGCAGCCTCAGCAGCCTTAGCACAAGACTTGTTCTTCTTCAAGAGGGTCTCGGGGACGAGGACGTCGTTAGCAGTGGGGACGGTGCTATTATAGTATAAGTTAGTTATCGAGTTCAGGTATTTTGGTTGTATAAGCCACCGAAAAAACATTTCTTCACATTTCAAGCGATTCGACAGTTGCACTGCAATGTTTATATAAAGCACCCGTTTTGAAACGTGTAGAAATAGTGTCTTCTCGGTGGATATAACAAAACATCGTGTTCAATTACTTACTAAGCAACCATGTTGGTACTGTCTGAACTGATGTAAAAAGAGAGAGAGCTAGCAAAAAAAAATTTTTGCTCGTAATAAAGCTCGACTTTTTTCGCTGTAAAAGCATCGCGGACCGGACGAATTACAGTCACGAAATTTCTTTCTCGAGTATAACGCGTACATCATTGGTCAATTAGCATTGACATTTGTTGTGGAGGCTTTTCAATAGTAGAATGAATTTTTTCGTTGCATTATGCTTGTTAGTGTATATAATTATAGTCTATTAAAAAACATAATGTATAACAAAAAAAAAAAGTAAAATTCAACAATGATGATTAGGCCGCTTGATCCATTAAGTTCATTTCTTGAAAAACAACCTTTACAAAAAATTGATTTTATTATAGCTTTTTAAGCGAAAACTCAATTAAACGAAGTTTTTTGGTAGGATAATAGCAATTAAAATAATACAACGACGGCAAATTTCAATTTTCTAGGATTACCCAAAACTAATATATCTTCTTTGGAGCAATGTTTACTTAACACAAAAGTGCAGATAGATAAATATATTTTTAAAAAGAATGATATAAAACCTAGTTACTCATCAGATGATGCATATATTGTACTATATTCCTAAAAAAAAATCAGGGAATACCTTTGATTTTTTTTTTTTGAAGTGTAGCTATAATTTATCTACTATTGTAGCTATAATGTCCATAAACTATAGCTCTAAAGCGTTTTATTGCACTCAATAAAAAAAATGCCGGAGTGTAAAATTAGTCCAATAAGGAGTTGTTTCCTGCAATTTTGTCAGATATCGCCCCATTTCATCCCATTTTCAACATCTTTAGATCTTGCCGTCAAATGTCGCATCTGACTATTGCTACATATCCATAATACATTGTTACATCTACTAATGCTCTGACTTGAACTAATTAAAAGGATTATATTGCATTTGGGCAATACATTGTAATCATATATTTCATAAAATCTTGATCATTTATAGATCTCTCCACCGATCCTGATGCGATCTTGGATTTGATTAATGATTCTAGCACAGAATAAACAACTGACTCACAAACCTTTGTTTGATCGAAACTGGATTAATATGCTTATGTCATTTTTCAATAATTGCTACTTATATACATTTCATATGACTGCGAGGATTTAATTCCAGATCTCTCGACCGATCTCAGGAAAGCTCGAATCCACTTATTAGCTGTCCCTGCTTAGAACGAGTCACTGCATCTATTAAGTTGTATTTTACTACAGTACCAGGAATAGTTTCCAATGTTAATAATCATTGTGTGAATTTCTACAAGGTTATATATATTAAGGCCTTGAGATCAAAACCGGCAGTGCCTGGACAATCAAATATATTTAATATCAGCTTCTAATAATTAGTTTAGCTTCAAGCCTAGTAGTATTAAGGCTTGTTGTCCCCACTAGAATCTTTGTGTTTTCGTTGCCAGTTTGGCCCTTTCTCTGTATGATACTTAAAAAAACTTATTACTGCAGAACTGCGTTAATGCACAACTGCAATGCTATTTTATTTCCAAACTCTTTATTGAACCGCATCGTGTGTATATAGTTTCCGTATACTTAGCTTGATATTTTTTTCTTTGGAACAAAAAAGGGGATGATATCCTTGTTTTTGCTTGGCAAAACAGTTAACCAACAGCAGCCACTATTATGCATACTTTCTAAGCATCAAACTACTCATTCTTTACAATCTTGAGGGGTGGGGGTGATGGGCGTTGTTCATAGAGTGTTACAAGTCTTTAATAGGTAAAAAAAAATGGGTTGAAGCTCCTATTAGAAAGCCATCTATATCTTATTAAGCCACTGTACATGCAGTCATTATCAAGATCAAAAGACATGTTCTCAGCAATTATTAAATGTCTTGGTATCAAGTTTTATATATAAGAAATACATCTGTATACAACTCGTGTAGCAATTACACGTTAGGGATATGTTTACCTTTTTTCTCCCTTTATATATATATATATATGCTCCTAAGCACACTCTCAGCCCTAATTTTTTTTTTTGGGGCTGCTTTATTGACAAGGATGCATGATACACCCTGATCTACGAGAATATCAAATACTCCAATTCATCCGAAGCAATGTATTCAATAACCATAACTTGATTAGCAAAAATTTGGTGCATAGAGTATATTTCATATTGGGAAAAAAACGCCACTGAGAATTGGAAGTTTCCAAAACTACCAATTGATCATTGTGGGCAGATGTATATATAGATAGGTGATAATTCATAGATAATATATAGATAGGTGAATGTATATAAATGATTAAAGAGATAAGACATATTAAAAAGTGGATAATAGATTCAATACATGTTGATGCTCGCTCGTTACAGTAGTCGTTGTTGAATAAACATCAAGCGTTTCATCTGTGCTACTTCTTGGAAGGTCATCAGTGAACAATATAGAAGCTGAATAACGTTTCTTTTTGTTGATATTTTTGTTGTATAACTTTGGGAACGCCTTTTTGAACATACGGTTAATAAAAAATGTTGGTTTTTTTATCTTGGGCGTTGCATCCGAATCAATCAAGGTAGAGGAGGAGTATGCTGAGCCATACGTAGGTGAACGACGATGTTGGCGATGATGGTGCATTCTCGAACCGTGGACTTGATCTTGATTGTTCATAGCAATGTTATTATTTAATTCTTGTTCAATAGCACGCATTGTATCCTATCATTATGATTAATATATGAAATATGCCCAGTATCATTAAACATTTACTTGAATACTGCCCAGAATGGCTTCTGATTTGAAATTGCTATCAGATCCATTATAAAACGTGTCTTGTGTCTGTCTTTGTTCGGCATCTCTCTAATAAAAAAACCATTAATATAGGAGTTCTGGTATGATTAGGAGTATCATTACATCGTAAATACTGCTAATAATGCTTTGGTTATCATCATCCATGATTGAATCTGTTGTATCACCAACTATTAATATAGGCAATTAGCAGCTGAGATCATATTATATAGTAGATATTTGACTTACGATCTTCTTGAACTGATGAACGATGAACTACAAGGTAATCCACTTGGTCTCGCAAGTTTAAGATGATATCTTCTTTTTCGTCTAGCTTTCGTTTGTATCTAGACTCCATTGATTTCAATTCGGCATCATGTTTGAGCTGAATGGTTTCCAATTGGTCTATGTACAGTATTGAGTGTCAAGTTATTCATTGTAGAATGATATTATACCTAAAGCCTCCAAAGCTCGATGTCTCCATTTAAATATCACTTCCTTCAAGGCGGATATTTCAGACTATGCTAGGGTGTTAGTAATATACTTAAATGAAAAAAGGACATGTATTACCTCCTTTGTCAATAGGATATTGTTCAATTCTTTATGGCTATTATAATGATCGACACTATCTTCTGTTCTTTCACTGTTTGGAGAGAGTAAAGCGACTACAGAAGCCACAATGGATGCAGCTTCCTTGTCATCCTGCTGTTCAAAGTAGGCTTGCAAACAATTCTCTTCTTTTGCCATAGGATTCATTATTATCTTTGACAAAATGAAACAAAAGAAGAAGAGAAAGAAGATAGCTTGATTTTATATAATAAGGCAAAGAAAAGAAGACGATTTGAATATAATTCAAAAGAAAAGGAAGGACAAAAAAGAAAAGAACTGCGTAAGATTATTATAGGAGTGGGCTGTTATTTAGTGTGAAAAAATAGGTGGCGGAGGGGGACGGCTGCTTCCCTAATAAAGCACTCTGCCACTATCCAAAACGTTTCTTTCCCTTAACGCGTCCCCCCTCCCCCCCCCTCCTTTACGGTATCAAATATATTTGTTAGAAAAAAAAAGCTGCTTTATTTACAATATGGTTTAATGATTCATAGCTCTGGGTTGAGTAGGCGCCATATATTGTATATGGACATTACTGCCAGCGTTCTTTCCGATATCTGGTTGACGGGATGCAGCATGGTTCTGCATATCTTGAGCTTGTCTTTCTTGAAGTTCACGCTGACGCCTTTCTTCTTCTTCCTCTTCGTTGCGATTATCTTCATTATTTTCGTTCATACTCGTGGCTTCTTTGGATTCATTCTTCAAAGATGTACGGCGGGCATCAGGATGCTTCACTCTCATACCACCAACTCGTTGAGCAGGAGCGATATCTGAAGGAATATTCTTGGGCATTTTTTGAAAAGTTGTGTAATTTGATGAAAAAATAGAAGAGAAACAAAGAAATTCATGCTGCTTATATAGACCATTGGCTGCATAATGAATGCTGCCTAGCAGACCGACAAGTCAAAGTCACATATGCACGAAAAAAGAAAAAAAAAACTCAAAGCGGAATTTAGGATCATAATGACATAACAGAAACCCTGTTCAATTCAGCTTTCGCGTAAAAAAGAACGTCAAGAATGAATAATAGTGTCTAGGCTTTTAGACGTACCTTCATTGAACTAAACGAGTGAAACATCTATTAGTCTCGATGATTACCTTTAGCACCAAAGCGGAAGAATATACTCTACAATTGCCCGTGTGATTATCGTGTGCATATCACTTTAGTAGTTGTTGTAAAGAAAGCGAACTTCGTCATACCATAAGCAAAATATCTGCATGAAGTTGGTACTGATTGGTTCTGGCAGTTCATTATCTGAGAGTAATATCCTGTGTTTGACGCGAAAGCAGACGGTGTCTTGGTGCTTAAGCCTTTTAAAGTTCAAAATAGAAAAATGTCTTGGACTGCTCAGATTGTACTTTATGAAACCTCATGAGTACAATATGAGTAATAAACGCCTGTTCTTCAAGTAAACGACGCGTTATATTGAGGAAAACCCAGAGAGTTTCGTGGGAAGGAAATAGCCCAATAGTAGTTGAACCAATGACTGAACAAGTGAAGTTACTTGGAAATAACAGGTGTTATTAATTACAAAGTATATTCTCACATAATAAAAGCGTTAAAATAAATCCCTGGTTTTAGCTGATTCAGTGCCGCGCTCTGGTGGGCAAGGCTTACTTATATGCGACATGTGATTGAGATCAATTAAAAGATCCATCAATTCGTAACATGTCAATTTTCCAAGCCATTGTTTTGTTCAAAATTTATAGGTTAAAAGTCTTCTAAAAATCGAAATCATAATGTGGGAGAATCTAGAAGCCAATTATCGCTATAAGCGCTTAATAGAAGTAATAGATAATGTAATCCTCTTTCCAACAGTACCTATTATGCAACAAATTAAACAAGATTGCAGTCTAGTTGACAAAAGAACCATTGAACCAGGAGTTTTCTAAACAATCACCCATTTAATGTATAGCTATTAAACTAGTTTCATTAAAAAAGAACACAATTAACTGTACATGTTTCCCTAAAAACCAAAACATAATCTCTGTTGGTTGCTTGTCTGGATATAGTTTTATATTTCGAGAGCTTTTTGCCAAGTGCATATAAATAGTGGTGGTGGACTGATTGCTTAATCCCCGCCCACCAATAAGAATGGCAAATTCTCTTATGGTCCAGCTACTAAGAAGTTACACATTTGAAATCATCATATTCATCATAGGCGATTTACACTGTTGCTCATTTTGGAAAGTTAGTTTAACTTGCATAAAATTAAATTTTTCCTTACAATGATATTTGTTTCAAAGATTTTGATCGTATAGCCAAATATTTCGTTCAATCTCCACCATCCAATGAAATCAAAATCCCATATATATATGCTGCTACAGCGGCAAAAGCCTAGTCTGTGGTACTCCATCTATCAAAATCCATCTTGAACCACCACAAACGGCTTGCCGCAGCAAACCACACTCTTCAAATCACTTCAACCAATTGCGAACACGGCATTATCATAAATCACAGCGAATATATCAATATAACAAACGTCCTTGGGGCACCAGACAGACGTGTTGGGTGTAATCTTACTATCCTTTTCACATGCGTTTTTCGCAGGCAATAGCAATTCATTCCCAGATACTAAGCCGTTCTCCAATCACACACACGAACCTTTGTCTTATATTTTGCTCTGTATATCCCACCCCACTCACTTTCTCTCTTTCTATATTACACAACAATAATGTCCAAGGATCTCAAAAACAATACTCAGATTCAAGACGATGACTCTGATATCGATGACTTGTTAGATGGTAAATAACAAAAGCGCCCATGCTGCGTAACTGAAACTCGGTAACTGAGCCACATACGATAGATGTTCTCGATGACATGTCCTCTGCACCTAAAGCACCTGTGAAAAAAGAGGAACCTACCAAGAAAACTAGCACAACCTGTGTTGAGGAAGAGGATCCGGCTGAGCAAGACTTGGACGATTTGCTAGGTAATGACGATTTTGCAAAGCAATTAGCTGCTGGCATGGAACAATTAATGGGTCAAATGGGCGCCGAGAACAACGATGAAATGAAAGACGCCTTTGAAAAGGTGTGGGCCTCGCTTGGTGATGAGAGTATCGGGAAGACATCCTCACCTGCTGCTGCTGCTGCTGCTGCTGCTACTACTACTACTGCTGCTGCTACTACTGCTACTGCTAGCAGAGAAGTACCCAAGGTACCTCAATCGTTTCAAGAAACAATTGGTAAAACCATGAATAAACTCAAGGATAGTTCAAAGGAGATCGATGTAAGTCTTGTTTGTATGGCACTTGTTGGGAAACTAATCGATGAAATAGTCATCCATGGCAGAGGAATCAGAAGACGCGTTCATGACAGAATTAATGAAGCAAATGGAATCACTAGCTGATAATGGAGAGTTTGAAGGTGTTTTAGAAGGCATGATGAGTCAGTTAATGTCAAAAGAATTACTGTATGAGCCCATGAAGGATTTGGCTAAAAAATACCCAGCCTGGTTAGAAAAAAATAAGGATACCGCAGACAAAACTCAGTATGAAAAGTATAAGCAGCAGCATGTTATTTGCCAGCAAATCGTAGCCAAATACGAAGCTCCAACCTTTGATGAAAAGAATGAAGCTCAAGGTAAAGAGATTATGGATTTAATGACAAAGATGCAAGATTTGGGTCAGCCTCCTGCCGAATTGTTGGATGAAATGGCCCCTGGTATGAATTTTGGCAATCCTGATAGTATGCCAGATATGAAGGACTTGGAGAACTGTACTATTATGTAATAATATTTTAAATAAATCGATGGATTCAACCATACTGAGCCGATATATATATGTGTACCAACAGCTGTAAAAACAGAGAACCTCTTGAAATAAAATAGTTAATTGAGCCGTATATAAACCTAGAATGACAGTTTGACATTAGAATTACTACTACTAGATCAACAAAGCTCTTTTGATTGGATTAGCAGTAGTTCAAAGTATTAGTAATGCGATATATTTAAAGAGCAGCATTTCACAATATAAAAAGGAAAGTTTAGTGTTATGTAATAATAGAAAGCAAGGGAAAATGTATAATATGTATAGTCTATGAAACGGTATTAAACTCTACTCTCTTGAAATATCGCGGCCCAAAGCAGTCTTCTTTAACCAATCGGTAATGACCAATGCTCTGTTGCGAGTAGAGAAAAGGTTAGAAATATAAGCAGAGCGCCAGAAAGCAAAAGTAGCGACACCACCAGTAGCCAAGTTTCCGCCAGGGCCAAAGGGTAAGTCAGCAACAGCTTTATCAGATCCAATATAGCTAAACCATGTGAATATATTAGTAAAACAGGTAGTCTTATTTCATTTAATGTGAACTTACCAAAGAGAACCTTGGTGAGAATAGTGGAAAGGTTTAATGTCCTTTGCCTTACGCAACTTGCGCTCTTTTTTGACCTTTTCTTCATCAGAAGCGCCGGCAAGTTTGCTTTCAAGCTCATCGCGTACAGCCAATTGTTTGAAAAGACGTGCAAGATACTTGCCTTGTTGAGCAGCTACTTGTGCGGTAGGTGCGTAGCGTGTAGCAGTAGCATCACCCAAAGCATATATATCTTCAGAGCCCTCCAAACGCAACCAATCATCCACAGCAAGACCACGGCGTACTTGTTGTGTCTCGGGGAATTTTTGCATTAAGTCGCGGATCAAAGGTCTGGCTGTATTACCAGTAGCCCATACAAGAAGGCCATAAGGGATGGTATCGATAGAGCCATCAGGACGCTTGACCTCGATTTCCTTCTCGCGAACTTCCTTGACCATAGTCTTGGTATGAATAGCAATATTTTGTTCCTTGAAAGTTGATTCAGTATAGTCGATCAATTGCTTGGAAAAAGCGGGCAAGACATTAGGAAGTGCTTCTACTAATGTAATTTTGACTTTACCCGCTAATTCAGGGTACCAGGCTGTTAAATCATCTACAAGGAAATCATGAAGTTCTGCAGCATATTCAATACCAGTAGGACCGCCGCCAACAACTACCATATGTAACAAACGGTCGATTTCTTCAGGTGTTTGATTAGGGAAGGCAGCTGTTTCAATACAATCCATCAGTTTGGTGCGGATCTTTTGAGCATCCCAGACTTCCTTGAGGAAACAGCCATACTCTTCAACACCCTTAATGCCAAATGTAGCGCTCATTGCACCAACACCAATAATCAAATAGTCATAGGGTAAAGTACTAACCGCGTTCTGGCCCTTAACATCCGAGTTATCTAGTACAATGATTAGATGGATATTATTTTCAAAGAAGAATCCGTTATCTTACCAGTGACAGTGATCAATTTGTTATCGGGGTCAATCTGAGTGCATTCGGCTTCGATGACCTTGACAGTTCTAGACTTGTGACGAGCGATGAAACGTGTAGGTTCAACCAGTGAGCGGATATCAATAGTACCTACAGTACAGCTGGGCAGTAATGGTGTGAACAAGAAATAGTTACGAGGAGATATAACCACCTGTAGTCACGCGTCGTTAGTATAATCAAGGTATTTGTATCCATGTTCTCTAATTAATTACTCACCACATTGTAATGTTCAGTATCAATGTCTTTCAAGAAAGATGTACTGGCCCAGCCACTGCCCAATACTACAATTGTCTTTTTCTCGGGATCAATATCGGCTTGCACAGGAGGGTTGCGCTGAACATACATTTCTAAGATCGGAATAGTAAGATTTTATCTAGCCCTTATCGTCAACATTGAGTCATAAATTTACCATAACATCCATAAGAGATACCAGCGACCAAACCGACTTGAACACTGTTTTTTAACAGCTTCCACTTGGAAAATCTGTTGGCAGTAGAGGTAGTTTCTTTGGAAGTAGTAGAGTAAAGGCATTTCTGACTAGTAGCGCAAACATTGACTACTGCCCTATTCAATAATAATTTATTTTGACGAGCAAGAGCACCTAGATTGTGTATTAATGATCAACCGTTCCGATAAAACCCCGCATTTTTCGATCATTTTTACCTGTCAATGTTCTCGAGATAGACTGCATACTTAAAGATACGATAAGAAAGAAAACAAAAGGGAAGCAGAAGGAAAAGAAACCTAAGAAGATGGGTTAATCCAGTGGCTTGTTTAGTCACGAATGAATAACTTTGAAAGCTCATTATCTGATTGTGATTTCAGGTGAAAAATGACCAACTCGTGGTGGTACTCGCATACAATAGGATAGATATCATTGGATGACTCAATTTAGCTCTTTGAAATCATTTTCCACCCCGCACTCTTTACGATCTAATAGGCAAGTGGATGACTGATAAAGTTATATTGCGTGGATGGTTTTATGAGATAGTGACCGGTCAATGAGTTTAGATGTATACCACTCAATCTTTAAATTGCAGTCGTCTGTCAGATTAGTGACACCGTTTTCTATGAAAGCTACTGTTTTGGACTAAATGTTTCTATTGGCTTTTTCCTATCGGTTTCCACACTGGATTTTTATTTTATTTTATTTTATTTTATTTTATTTTATTTTAGATATTTTGAGCGTATTTGAAGTTACTGTATTTCTACTGTAGACAAAAAATAACCCTATTATTGAAAATATTAATTTTTCATTATTCTTCTTTATCTAATGTTCCTATGGAATAAATATGTTTTAAAGTACATAAATTTGTAAACAATTACCAAGATAAACTTACTTCCTGACCTACCAACTAGAATAGTGACAAGTAACTTCTATTAGAACATTTCTTATCATTTTACTAAAATTATAGATACTAACTCAATAATAACTTTTCGTCTGAAACTCTCCTAAAATTTCACTACTATTTCATAAAATTATGGATCACTTGCTATACTTGTTCTTGCTTTTGTCGATATAGTTTCGGAAGGATGGATTCTTCAAACTAAAATTCGAATCCTTTCCTCGCTTACAATGATAGTAATTGCTTCGATAGGCTTCTTCAAAATCATTCTATAATGATTACCAGAAACCAAATTATTACTTTTCGCAAAGACTTTTATAAAATCAACAGCACTTTCAACAGTTTGTCCAACTGACAGATAAATACAATTAGAACTTCAAGGCCCATGATTGCCTTGACAGAACAGGTCCCAGCAAAGACGCAGACACCGTCGCTAATCGATGTTCCAGGATAAAAGGCGACATGATTACCTTTTACTGTAAAATATGTTAATAATGGAAAAAATAAAAATATAAATTAATCCTATCAACTGCTTGGAAATATCAGTTTTCTTACATCCTATGCATATCAATCGATTCTCGGAACAAATGCAACAGCACAATAAATCTTGAATCAACTCACACTTGTCATCAATTTTATTGGCTGTCCTGACCATACCAGATTTCCAGACTCCCAGCATAAACGTAGTCGGCGATCATCTTAATGACAACATCGGATCTTTTAGATTTTTTAACATCTGTGCTATTTTTAACAGATTCTCTTTGTGTGAGGTTGAGCCTAGATAGAAATAAGGCTAAGTAATACTGAACTAAATTAATGTAAAACATGGCATATCAGGTTAATTTCGTTACATGTCTAAAACTAATAAACTGGGTGAAGGCCAAAGGATCAATGTAGTTGAGGGTTAGCTTCAGTTCTCCTAACGAATCAGTAATAATAGCAGGAAGTAACTTTCATGTACTATTAAACAAACTTAGTATGATAAAAATATAGACATACGCTATAACTTACAATTCAATTAATGATTTTATTAGTTCTCTTTTGTTGGTGATCTGTTTCACTTCAGATTATTTAATGCATTATTAGCCGTTTCTTTACAATCGTTACGCTTATCCACACCTTTAATTGTCCTTAATGCTATTGACATTACTCTTTCATCAAGTTCGATGTCATTGAAACCATAGCCCCACATGTGTATCGTTATATGGTTCGTTATCAACCTGATAGTACCTTCATTGGAAAAACTTTAGCAATTTAAGTAACGCTTGACCAGGTTTCAAAAGAAATATAGAAGGTAGACCGAATATTTCATGTGCATGCCCTTCCAAAATGAATCCTCACTTGTCAGTATTATTGATACACTCTTTCTGATATTTCTGAAATAGTTAAGTGGTATTGATACTATCTACTGTATATCCATTTTGAGCATCTATAGCTTCAATGTTCTTGTTGAATACTTTGAAACAATTGATCGATTTCATCCCCTTGAGATAATCAATCAAAATAGCTGTACATAATTAATTGCCATAAACTTATAGTAGATAGACTGATGTCTTCAATTATATACTTCATAGCCGTTTCATTCTCGCGCATAGTGAAATAGTCGCATAATTGTAGTACAAAAAGGCTAAAGGCCTGTGCGTCTTAACTGTAGTACATACCAAAGCTTTACTGATTACCTTATGCAACAATAAAACATTTATGGTGTTCAATCATGAACACATTCACTAGATTAACATAATGATGCATTGAGCCGCCATAGTTATCAGAAGAATATATGCATGAAACCAAAAAGCTAGGGAAACTACTTGCCGTATCGTATTGCCAATTTAAAATTATTTAAGGAAAAGGTAAATACCGACCCTAGGACTGAATGATATGTTTGGTAAGATATTTCCCATATACAAGAAGATTAAACAAGCCGCTATCAAATTGTAGGCTCGTTTAAAAATCATTGATAAAAGCTCTACTCTAATTTACAATCATCAACTATGTTTTTTCATATTTAATATATATATATAAACAAATGCCAAAGCATATACTGAAAGATAAATGACATAACTATACTAAAAGTTGTGCATAAGTGGTCAAATGTTGTCTTCTTTACGAATCATCTAAACTACTATTGCAATTCCTCCATTGCACCGATCCCAATCAAATATCAACTCTGATTAGTAGTTTATATTCGTATTTTATTGCCAAAACATGTGTTAAAATTTTTATTTAACAACGGTTCAACAATTTTATTATATTATAGAATCAAAATACTAAATTACTTTATTTAACCGTCCTTAAATAAAAAAGTAACAGTAAACATCACATTAGACGAGTAAGTCTTTGAAGTATAGGGTATGTATAGAGCGATTTTATTTATTATTTTTAGGACGATGAAGTTGTTGAAGAAAATAAATTACAGAATGAATGTTAATGATGAAAAGAATATGATAGATATAGCAATACAAAGAGGAATGATTAGTTAGACTTTCTCTTCTCGGGTTCAAGCGAGCCATCATACTCGGCACATTTCTCTGTTGTGTTTTCGGTTTTGGAAAAGGCACGGCTCATATCAATAGCGCCCTTGAGAACACCAACACGCATACTAGAAAGCAGATTACGAGCACCATTGGAATGGTTATAGATACCACCATTAAATGACTTGGTCACATCTTTACCGATACCAGCATTAAGATACTTGGCTCCACCAGGATGATCAAAGTTTTCAACATCATAGAGTATACCGTCCAAAAGAATCCACTTCTTATCTTTAACATTCACCATATCATGATACTCTTCTAATGTATAGACTGGCAATTCAGAAAGTGGTCTTCCAAACTCGAGCGTTTGCTTGATCTCATCCACCTTCTTTTCCATCATTTGAACCTTGCCCTTCTTAATTTCATTGGCAGAAAAAGTCTTCAAATTGTATGTCAAGCCAAAGAAACTCAAGCCCTTGATGAGCCATTTAGTAGGATCATATTGGTGCCAGAGGATAGCATTACGATAGTCTTGAGGAAATTCGTGATGGAAATTATGATAGCCTTCGCCACAGGTAACAATAGCAGTGATCCAAGAGTCCTTGGGAGTATGATAATCATCGTAAGGTGTATCACCAATATAATGAGCAAGACTGTTAACACAGAAAGTGGCATGATGAATGCAAACAAGACGGCAGAGGCCAGCAAAGACAAAACCACCCTTAAAATCACCCCAGCCAAAACCAGCGACCAAAGCAGGAAAGATAAACGCCATAAAGACAGCAAAGTAGATGTAGTTTCTGTGTTGGAAACGAACAAGAGGATCAGCCTTGAGATCAGCAGTGTCGGCATAACCAATTCTGTTCTTGGGACGGTTGATCAGCATCCAACCAATGTGAGAGAAGAAGAAACCACGAGGAGCGGCATAAGGGTCTTTATCGGAGTCAGTCCAACGATGATGAGCACGATGACCGCGAGACCACCAATGAATGGAGCCTTGGAAGGCGCCAGAACCCGCTAAACAAAGTGCAATTTGAGTGGGTTTGGTACAACTGTATGAGTTATGAGCCCAGTAACGATGATAACCTGCAGTGATACCGAGGCCCGTAATCAAATAGTAAATGATGGACCAGTAAAGTGTTTTGTTCTGTAGTTCTGTCTTGGAGGCCAAGTAGATACCCAACAAAGGTGTAGAGATCAAGAGGATGGATTGAAACCAATTGACATGACTAACAAAGTTTTTCAATGTAGTAGGCTCGTCGAACAAAGGAGGCATGGCAGGATTAGCCAGTGGAAGTTGGCGATCCTCAGTCTTTGTGTAGGCATAAGGAGGATACTTGCTTGCCTGCTGCTGTACTTGTGTTGTAGTAGTTGTAGTTGACATTTAATACAGGAAAAGCAATGATAAAGAAAAAAAAATATTAAGAAAAACAGGTCCTGTATTTAAATGATTCTGGATATTAGCTTAATACAATGTCTTGAACAAACTTGATTGAAACACAAAGATACTATCATTTGACGTTTGGGAGCGCCCTTTGAAAATTGTTGGGTGTCAATGGGGACACATTTGGGGAAGTGTTCAGCCAATAAAAGTATATTGATTTTCAGGATACATTGAACAATGGGCTTTTATCAAGAACTAGCTCGAAGCATGGGAAGCATCTTTGGTCATTTGGTATGGAAAGTTCTTATTCAAAAATCCCAAGAATAGCATATCGAAGCAGATCATGATTATAGACCAAACCCATCCTATGACTAGTCAAAACTAGAGCGTCTTTCAAGCGTTGACTAGGAGCAAGCTTTCAAGTATAAAAATCAAGCCTAGATTATTCCTTAGATAATCTTCCATTTTAAGCTTTTCCCCTTTTTTTGTGCGGGTTTTGGTTTAATGAGAGAAGAAGCAAAAAAAAAAAAAAAAAAATGTGGTGTGATTTTTAATATAAGGCCATAAAATTCAATTACAGTGACATTAGCACTAAGATCTTTTTCTTTTGCCCCAAACACACAGATTATATAATACTAAGGCTATCTCAAGGTTGAACCTTATAGAAAAACCTTGCTGCATTGGTCTTGACGGAATATCTCGTTTTCGTTACATATTTGAACTTTTATTCTCGGATAATCAACAATTGGTTAGACCAAACAAGTAGAAATGTTACATTTATTCAACCAAAACCTGGTATTTTGCTGGGATTCATATGCTAACCCTTGGTATAAAAAGCCAACTTTTGGCATTATTTTGTTGGGTATATCTATGAACTGGCTAGTAATAGTCGGTTCTCGATTTAGCTATCAGAGCAGGAACGTTCAGCCTAGCTTGCATAATTCATGCTCAGAATGAACCCAATTGATCGTCTTTTCTTGATCCAGAGATATGATGATAGTATTCCTATCAGTATCATTATTTTAAGACTGCAATATTTATCTGGGAACAGTAGCATCCATGAAAACAGATATGAGATCTATTGGATCTCTAAGTTATGATACTTCTATAAAACTTGGTACACTAAACAAAGAAAAATTAGAGTTACAGACCCTTTTGTTATATTTAGAATGATATACATCTCGTAATTCTGTCGAAGCCTCATAAGGTCTACCTGCCATTATAAGAGCGAAAGCATTAAAAAAAATATGTTTTGTTCTATACATTTCTCGGAATTAAAAACTCCATCTAGATTCCTTCTTGTATAAAATTTTGTAATTTTAAGATTCGTTGTGGAGAGCATCCACGAAATAGCAGTTTCGCTAATATATTGTCCAAGGCTTTTGCATACTATCAATTGTATACTTGATAGCTTATTCTTGTACTAATATGATGGCAGCATAGGAAAACCTACATTACTTTGATTCACTCAAAAAAAAGTGACATTAGGCTGGATTAGGTGGTTATACGACTAACTGGATAATTTATACAACTGCTATTGGTTCATCCGTAATTACGCCATCTCCAGAGGCAAAGTTGCTGAAAATTATAATGTTGAATCGAAGGGCCTCTTTTACAAAACAATGCAAAGTTTTAGCATCGGTGTTCGAATAATAAAAGAACCTGACCTATTCAGTGCTTGTGTTTCCATTACATATAGTTCCACCATCCAACAAGATACCTATTGTGCTTCTTTTGGATAGTAAATGATTACTTGACTTGGATTCAGAAAAGCGCTACAAAGACATGTGGAATTAAAGTAAACAAACGAATTGAAATAACTAGTCTTCATAGTTATGACTACAAGAAAAAAAGAGTATGGAACAAAGTAATAATGAAATGCTGATGTTTTATTTTTTACTATTATCACATTCATATCATATTCGACGATAGTTGTGCCTTGCAATAAACAATTATACTAGCTGCTCAGTAATCGGGACTACACCGACGACGATTGAAAGTCTAGAAAGGTATACCGATTTATACAGTGAATATATCAACAAAGTCATATTGATATGCATTAAACCAACTAATAAACTTTACTTGAATAATGAGCATACTTCGTGATACAAAGGTATTTCAAAATAATAAGCTTGATCTTGTTAACGAACTGCACTACGTATATATATCAGGGTAGTTTTCTAGAGATGCCCCTTTTTTCAATACCCATAAAGCAGGACTTCATTATGACTGAATAGTAGTAACAAAGATCATTCACGATTTTTTGCTGGATATATAATGCTCTGTTCTCCAGCACTCTGCACACCAAGCACATACTTAGTCTACTTTCATCTGCATGATCAACTCTTTATACTATGGTATTTTTAGCATGTTATAAACAAAAATCATACCGTTTTAATTCATTTTATTAAATCACTTCAAATTTTCCGTAGCGAAGGAGGAGCTCGAAAGTCGCCTTTCATTTTCCGCTGTCGAATGAATTAATTGCTCCGCTAAATAATCTTTAATTCAGAATGAAAATTGAACACGTAAAAAAAAAGTAGTAGTGCTATTATTATAGATAACGACAACTGCAAGTTTTGCATCTTGAGTGGTTAATGAATTGTATAAAGTTGAATTTTATTTTGAATGATGCTAGTCTGATAAAAGGTTACAAAGAAAAGTACAACACCAGATCGAAAGGACGTCTAATTATCAGAGCTCTCTAGCTCTTTTTTGTTATCATAACAGCTATAAAGGTCTATCAATTGCAAAAGTGCATCTTGTTCTACATATTGATCAATAATTACACGTATGTGTTCTGTTGATTACTGATCTAAATATAAATAAGTACTTGAAAGATTTTTTGGCGAGTAATAACTATAGTTTTCAAGTACAAATAACGTCATCTAATAAAGTACATGCACATTCCTAATCGCGAGAATCAAATGTATATAATTGCTATTGAATAGGTTTTATATAGATAAACAAGTTCATTGTAATGCTTATTTAGCGGCACTGATGCACTATAGTTTAGATAAATCTTTTTTTAAGTTGATACGCGATTTGGTAGTCTAATTAGTTAGCACCAGAAAAAAAAACGTTGCAAAGTATATATAAAAATAAGAGGATGATGTATAGGTGATGTCTTGTTTGCCTTTTACACCATATAGGCGGGTTTTTACGTCATGTTAGGCTTGGATCTACAGTAAAAAGGTAAACAACGCATACTATAAAAGGGTTAAAGTGACTTAGTACTTTCCATTCCCGCAAGACAGCTTCTTCATGGTGAGGTCATTTTTACTGTTGCGCATAAACTGAGACTACCGGTTGATATAAAACCTTTGTAGCCATCCTTTTGCTCTCTTTCTACCTTTATTCTACAGTACTTACACATACAATTACATAATGAAAACCTCAAGATATCTTGCACTTCCCTTGGCCTATGCCGTTTGTCTTGTTTTACTTGCCAGTGAAGCACAGGCGAAAGGTTTGTTAACATCTATATTAATATATAAAAAGAAAAGAGAGACATTAAACTAATCTATTGATTGATAGATGCTTCTAAGCAGGTTGAAGATGTCACCAACTGGACTAAAGACCAAGTCCAAGCCTATTTTGATAAATATCAAATCATCTATGACAAGAACACACCCGACGAAAGCCTCTTGGAAACCGCCAAAAAATACCGCGATGCAGCTGTGGCAAACGCTGGTATTTTCATTAATGATAAAGCCAACAGCATTACACGTTTAATGGACGGTCTCAAGATCAAGCTTGAAAAGGAATACAATTTAAAAGCCAATAATATTGACGCACTGACAAATGACATTGCCCATGAGTTGAAACAACTCGAATTACGTGGTGCATTAACACAAGAACAGGTAAAACAAGCATTGGATCAGTACCAACACCGGGCTGTAAAACAAAAGTATGTCACTGCTGCCCAATGGAAGAATATCGCCAACGATATACAAGGCTCCTTTGTTAGTCCTACTTGGTATCAACGTCTCTTTGGTGTTGGTCCTGCTCATTCTAAGCTGTTTGAAGAAGACTCGTTCCATACATGGCTCTCTACCAGTGTCACTCAGCGCTTACAAGAAAACAAAGAGTTAACCAAGGATGAAATCAATGCCACTGTCGAGACTCTGAAGGAAGCAGTTTCCAGAGCTTCTTCTTCCACTCAAGATTTATCCAAGCTGGCTACAAGAAGCTGGTGGGATCAATTAGCCAAGGACCTCCAGACACAAGGCAAGTTGAAGCAGGCCCAAGCTGAGCAGGTAGTTGAATCATTGAAGGATGAGGTAAATGCATACAAGATTTTTGCTATGGATTATGCTGGTGAAAAGAAGCAGCAGTCTCAAAGTGTCCTTGCTGCTGCCAGCCAGTATATCAAGGATACAGGTAACAATGTTTACCAAGCTGTCGTTCATCCTCTCAAGTCCAATCCCAAACGTGAAGCCGAGGTCAATAATGCAGTTTATACTGCCTCTTCTGCCGCTGCCTCTGCTACGGACGCTGCCGCTGCCTCTGCTTCCTCTGTTTCTGCCTCTGTTTCTTCTGCTGCTGCCTCTGCTGCATCCTCTGCATCCTCTGCTGCTACTGCCGCTACCGATGCAGCTTCATCCACTGCTTCTGTGTTGCGCTCTGAAGCTTCCCAATCTGTGAACGACGCCAAGGATAACTTTGGCCGCTTCTGGCGCCAAAAGGAGTTGGAGTCATATAAAAAGATTGGTTATACCGAAGCTCATATTGATTGGATCGAGAACTACCTTGCAAGGACTTTCCACGATCGTAAGAACCTTGCTAAAGAAACAGTTCATCAAGCTATTCGCACTATCCGTCAGTATTTGATTCAAGCCAAGGTTCAAACAGCTGCTCATGTTGATGCTCAGTTAAAGTCACTTGAAGGATTAGTTGAATCATGGAGACGTACGATTGTCCGTGATGAACTGTAAATACTTACTTTCATATAATAATTTCATAACGCCTATCTTTTGTCCAATTGAATGAATAAAAAAACTGTATAACTTCTAAAAAAAAAATTATGCGACTAAGACTAATGGGTTTTATTGTTCTGTTTTAATAGTAGATGATTTTTTTTTCTTTTTTTTTTGGGGGGGGGGGTTGAACGCGAAAGTAGTTAGTTAGAGAGAAAGACAGCAAGGGTATGGCTATTATTGATTAGGATATTATATTAAATAAATAGATTATTCAAAAGGAAAGAGAGAATCCTTTTTAAACTGCAATCTCTCTTGCATTTGCAGTAGGTGTAGGCGTTGAAGGTGTAGTATGGACATCGTCTAACAAGACACTACTACTGTTCCCAGCACTACTACTTGCAGTACTCATACGATGTTGACTATGATTTTCTTCTGTCATACTATCTTGGGTAACAGCAGCTCCTTCTTCCTCTTCTTCTGCTACAGCTTCTGGTTCTGCTGCTGCTTTAGTTTCTTGCTCTTGTTCCCTTTTCTTGTTGGAGGTATTCAAATAGCCTTTTTTACCACCCAGCTTCAAGGTATCCAACAAAGTTCGATAGATAAACTTGTAAGCCCATACATTGCCTCGCATACGTCTCATATCTACAATATACAAGCCAGGCAAATTCTTGATCTTGCACAATTCCACACTAAATCGAACTTCTTCTCCAGGATCTACATTTGGATCTCCATAGATTGTAGCTGGCTTTGCACTGGCTGGATTAGGCTTTTCGTGTTGCTCTGCAGTAACACCGTGTTGAGCACTTGCTCGACGCAACAAGTTACGGAAAGGTGGTCGATGCATGTTATTGGAGGATTGGCTCAGCTTACGCTTTTCAATGACTGCACGTTTAGGCCTGACACATTTCAACTTGTATTCACCACCATCGCGTTTGAATTCGAGCCCTAGTGCTTTGAGGGTTTGTTTGACTTCGTTAAACACTTGAGCTGGTGGTCTTGAAGTCAATGCTTCTTGATCTACAGCGCCGTGATGTGTACGCAATTTGGGATCAGAGATTATGGTCGCGGTGGTAGTGATGGCGTTAGCTGTGGCTGTTGTTGTTGTTGTAGAAGGTTCTAAACGATGAGGTACTGCAGTAGAAGAAGAGGGTATAACAGAAAGTCGATCATTATTGCTACTGTGTGACATTGTTGTATCACTACCAGGTTGATTCGTAGATCTGTGGATTGTGCCTAAATACAATGATTAGTAAGATATAAATAAATGTCAAGTCAATACTTTACTGAGAGGCTTCTTTTTGAACCAATCCATGAGCTTTTTGCCAGCACTTCTATGCTTTTCTTTGTCTGTCAATGTGTTCATGGTATGTTCAGATACAGAAGGCATCATTTGAACACGATCATCATGGGATGGTGTACGTGTATTACTTTGACGTCGATGGGTAAAAGGTATCTTGTTATCTGTCATGGAATTGACTAGTAGACTGAGGGTTTTTCGTCTCGTACCTCGTTCATTTGTCACAGAAGTTGCAGTAATGGTAGTGGTAGTTGAAGTAGGAGGGGTGATTGTACTAAGACGTACATTGCGCTTGGGTTTGGGGTATGGAGTACTTGCACTTGAGTTGGGTGAAGGTGAAGTTTCAGGTGTTGATTGCTGTTTGCGCTGGTGAATACTTGATAAAAACTTTGCTTGTAAGATAGAAGTGGATTCTTCTACAGCTAAGGACATGTGTCTTGTGCGTTTCTCATTCGTGTTACGTGGTTTAGGCGTGTTGGTTTGACCAGAAAGGAAATGAAGAACCTTTTCATTTGAAGTGGATTTTGACTTATCGCTACTAGTTTCTTCTGGTAGTGGTTCAGCTTGTTGACTTGGTACTTGTTGTATAGAATCATCCTGCTTAACATCCTTCATTTCTTGATCATTTTGTGCTTCAGGCACAACAGCTTCTTCTTCTTGTTGTTGTTGTTGCTGTGCTTCTTGTTGTTGTTGTTCTTCTTCTTCTTCTTGATTGTTTGTTGTTTCTTCCATAATAACATTGTTTGATACTGTTTGTTTTTCTTCTTCGTGAATCGTGTTTCGTTTTGTAGATTCAGCTGGTATCTCTTGATCATTTTCTATATTGACAAACAAGTGTTTATGAGCACTTAACCAAGGATGAGCCATGATGGTTTCCATTGTACATCGTTTCTCTGGGTCAGGCACCAACATCAAAGAAAGCAAATCGCAGGCTTCTTCTGAAATATAATCAGGAAATATCAATGGAGTATTGAGAATATACTTGTAAAGTAGATTAATATTATAACTTTCAGGGTTTGCAGGATCATCATCATAAGGTAGATAACCGCACAGCATGGCAAACAAAATGACACCACAAGACCAAATATCGACAGCTGGACCTACATAAACGCCTTGATTCATAACTAATTCCGGAGCAGCATAACATGGTGAACCACAAGAAGTCGACATTAAATCGTCTTGAGGTGAAGAAAACTGATTAGCAAATCCAAAATCTGTAATGAGCACATTTCTATGTCGATCTAATAGCAAGTTTTCCTTTCAAAACAGTCAGCTATTATCTATATACAATGATAGTCACTTACAAGCTTCAGATCCCTATGAACAATATGCTTTTGATGCATATAATGTACGCCACTAATCAGCTGTGCAAATAATCGACTAGCATCCCTTTCTTTAAGGTAACGATGAGCCAAGATATAATCAAACAGTTCACCACCAGTTGCACATTGCAAAATAATGCCAATATACTTTTCTGTCTCAATCACATCAATCAACTCAACAATATTAGGATGACGAAGTATCTATATAGCCTTGTAAGCCAAGTTACATCACATAAACACATCTAATATTACCCGTAACACAGTGATTTCCCTCTCTACTTTAGTCATACGCGAAGTAGAATCGATACTATCTTTTCTAATCAACTTGATTGCCACCTATCAACTAATAGTTAGTTACCCTATACGAAAATCACTATTAGCCCTACCTCTTGGCCTGTTTTGACTTCGATACCAAACTTGACTTTACCAAACTCGCCTTCTCCCATAGTTTGTAAAAGTAAATAAGGACCAAACACAGTAGGCTTTCTACCTGGAGGTAGTTGATAATGATAAAGTTGATAATAGTATTGCCACCATGGCTGGTTATGCTTTAGTTTTTCCTGATGTTCTTTTTCTTGATGTCTCATGACTGATTTTTGCAATTCACTAGGCATCGCCGTTACTGAGTAAGCTCTCTGTTGTGTTCTGTTATTAGACGGAGTTTCGGTAGTTGAACAGGTCATCAAGTTAGTTTGCTGATCAGGTACAAGCTGTTCTTGTAATGGGTATTGCTCTTGTTCTAATGGTTGTTCTTCAAGTGGATGAACAAAGGTCATTTTTTTTTTTTTTGTATTTTATAATCCTGTTGGAAACGTGACGAAGGAGCTATATATGGTAAGATACAAAACAAAAAAAGGGGATCATTTGTTTCTTCCTTTACCTTTTACTTATAATATTGTTTTAAAACAATATACATACAAAGTCTATACTATGTTTTGTATAAAGCAAATAAAAAGCGAATAAAGAGAGAGAGAGAGGAGAAAAGGTTAATAAAACAGAAATGAAACACAAGAAAAAATTTTATATAAGCTGATGAACACAAACAATATGACCTTTTCGCCACTAGCAACGAGGTTTCCATGGAACAACGTAAAAATAGCTTCTTTCTAATAACTCATGGACCGGAATCACGCGTCAATGTGGAGATTCTCGAACGATTTTCGAGATTATCAAAGAATACATCCTCGGCAATGCGTATACCAAGTAGCACGACGATCGCACCGACATTTACCGAGATTTCTTATTTTGATGTCATGAAAAAGCTCATTTCTTTAAAACGATGCACATGCGTTAATCACAAGACATAGCTACCGCTCATTCGACACGTTTATGAAGCAAAATCAGTAGCTAAAAGCCTCAGGATGAGAACTATTTCATGATTGCTCTCTTCATGTCACCCATTTGTGTCAAAAGTATCATCCAACACTTCACAACGCGCACTTTTGTGTAATTTACTGTTTAATGACCGACAGCCAATCATAATTTGCATGAATTGAGGCACTTTTAAAGGCGCTTGAACTTTATCTCTTTTATTAATACATTGACATCCAATCAGAATCCGGCTGTTTTTCAGAAAAATTGGAATGATACTAAGAAAATTCTTTAACTTTAATTTTTTTTTTTTAATGGTCTAAAATTCTCTTTAGAGATATAATTATTAATACAGAACTACTTTTGGTATATAAAAATATGCATTATTATTTTATTTATTATTTTTCTTTAGATAATACTTGAGTTTATTTCCATAAATTAAAACCTCAAAACACTCGGACATAATTCAAAAATAGTTCTAGCTTTTAAAAGGAAACTGAGCATGATATATACATCATTCGATGCGCGATTAAATTTCATATAAACTTTGTTAATGAATTTTACATCTATCTCCACTTTTCTATATAAACATCACGCTAAAGAGTCAACAATAATTTCTGTAGCTCAAAACAGAAAAAAAAAAATTATTAATGTATATTTAATCTCAGTCGACCAATCATATGCGTATATTGTACGGAAGCTCCATCCCTCATTCTCGTCAGATGGAGAAAATTTAAAAAAACTCTCCTATTGCTTGTATTTTTATTAATCCAGTACTTTTTCGTCATATACTTTAATTATACTTTTGAATAATAAAGATAAGTACCATGTATATTAACTGTATTTTCAAAAAGTTGTACTGAGAATAGGATGTTGTAAAAATCATATCAAAATTTTTTAAAAATGTGGAGGAGATATATAATTTCTAATATTTTAGTTTTACCAAATTTAGTTTTTTTCGCTAAATTGTACATCGAATGCTGTTAGAGAAAGCTACTATTTCCTTTAATCCATAAAGCTTATTTCAATGAAAGTTACGTTATACTTATTTTTTAAATCTGGCCGTAACTCGTATGTACCTTTAGATCAAAAATACAAAAAAAAAAAAAAAAAAAAAAAAAATACGCTTATGTACTTCCGAACACATAATGCCTATGATACTCTTAAATTATGCTTCAAATGTGCAGATTTTACATTATACAAGGAAGGAGATATTCGATATAGTTTTTTCTTTCTTTCTTTTTTTTTGAAAGTTAGATTATTTTTAACATCTTGATATTCCTTGACCGATTAGCGCTTAATGTCGCAACTAATATCCATTATATGCTTAGAATAAGCTTTTACATATATTAGAGCCGCCATTTGGCTAGATATTAATAGGCATATAATGTTTAGCAGTTGGCTAAAAGAGAACGCGTTTTATATAGCCTAATTAGAGTGACCTATAGATCTCTCAACCGATCCCGGTCAAATATCGCTTTTGATTCGCTGTTTATGTACAGAATAAACTGTTACACTTATCAGAGTCTTTAATAAAGGGCCTTTTTTTTCAATATCGCGGCCTTTGCACTGATCAATATCCACAACTTGTTCGTAAACACTTAGGTCTAAATTTTGAATAAATCACAATCATATCATATACAAGAACTCCTTTTTGACGTGTTCGCATTAAAATCGATTATTAAATATAAAACAAAAGAGCAATACGAAGTAAATGAATTTAAAGAGAGAAAGAAGAGTATGGGCGGCATGGGTTAGTAGGTATAAGACGAAACATTACATTAGGACTATACAAGGCTCAAATTTTATGTACGCAACTAGTGAAGCAATTTTTTTTATCAACCCCTAGTAAACTAGTAAGAGTCTCTTTCAAACCTTCAGAAGCTGTCAAATTCGAAAGCAAGTCCGGACTGAACAAGAGACCTACTGGTCAAGTTTGTTTCAGATACATGCATTTTAATATCAGTCTTTTAATGTATGGTATATTTGCTGTATTCCAGTGAAGCGTCAGCTATAATAGATATGTGAAGCCTGACCAATGTTGATCAAAACGCCTATAAACCTATAAGTTTAAATTTCTTGAAATTTATGCAATATGAAAAAGCATATCCCAAAAAAGTGATATACTCTTTGTATTTCAGTTGAAAATAGTTCTAGTAAATGAAGTGCTCTATTATGAACATTCAACAACGCTTGAATGCGGTATTAAGCTGTAACCAATCGAACATTGTAAAATAGTTAAAAATGACCAGATTTCAATATATATATATATAAAACGAAAGAAAAAATAGTGACCTTTTTTTTGCTTTAAAAGCAGGTAAAACAAGAACTTCTTTCTTTACCCTAAAAAGGGTAAGATAGAACAAAATCAATCAACACTAATAGTTCTCCATTTCAGACAGTCAACCTACTCAAAGAGCTGTCCATTTTTTTTTTGAAGTAATTGTTTATTTATACTTTTTTAGGATTATTTTGCGGTCACTATTACAGTTACAGCGGCACTCATAGCCTCATCAATGGAAAAACTTTTGTATTACTTTTTTTGAGTGAAAAAAAGAGGAAAAGAAAAGCAGTTAGAGGAAAAAAGGTACATAAAAAAACGTCGAAGGCATTCTGTGTAACATACTTGAGATTTGTCGCGCATATGAAACGTTACACGCATTTGGTTTCTAGTTAATATTACCATATTTATCGAAATGAAAAGTGCACACTTGTAAATAAGAGAAACTATTTATCAACCGCCCAGAATTATACATATACAGGGGTTATGATGTTTATTAGAAGGAATAAACCATGTGTAATGCTCAGAAACACTTTATGTAAAAAATACTTTGAAATAATAATGCTTCTTTGCTAAAGATTAAGAATATTAAAAAGTATTTTAATTGAATACGCATATATAAACATTTGATAAAGGAATAGTAATCTTTCCTCTTTTTAGAAGATATCTAAGAGCTAGAATAAGCTTCCTCAATACGAAAATTAAAGGCAATAACCCCAAGTTTTACTTTATTACTCAAGGATATAACTCGTCAAGTTGATTTAATCCTGTTTTCTTCGACCAATACTGTAGCAGCATAAATTAATTTTTCTCTAATAACAATATAGAATCAACTTTAAGAGGCATAGAAGGCTTTTAGAAGTATTTTATTCTACTCTATTAATATATAATTCATATCATATCTACATTCGTTAGCCACGGTGTATATCAAACATCTATCTGAAACACGTACCACTTTTACAGGTTAGCTAGATTCCCAGTCTGTAATGCCATATTTTTTGTTACCGATCCTTTTAATGCTTCAATTAATGAAGCTAGTAGTACTATCAATCTTTTTTTTTGTTATTAGACAAAGCGATTAATATATCCATTCAATAAGATAGCTTTAACGATCGAGCGTAGATCACCTTAATCACTGAATTATCTGATTGGATTGGAATTTTAGGTAAAGATATTCAATAAAGAGTTACTTCTGAGAGTTAATTCCAACCTGTTCCTTAGATAGGAGAAAATAGTTGGTTGTTGTGTTTAATTATTAAAATGCATCAGACATATCAATGGATTTTCCAAAGTTTTCAATTTCAAGCTTCTATTTAATAGCACTATTAAAGTTTTATAGATTTGACTCATAATTGGTATGGATAAATGATATAGTCAGCTACAAATAGGTATTTGTTACTAAATTCTCCGTTTGTAAGAAGTTTGGACTATAGTCATAAAAACAACAACAAAACTGATATATGATTTGAGAATTGTGCGCTTTTATTAAAAGAAATGCGCATTTTCTTTACATCGCTATATGCATTCTACAATTTTACATAAAACTTTGATAAGTTACTTTATGTCTGTTAAAGAACTTAAGTATATATTTCAGTACAGGTTGGATCCTTGACCATAATTCTTCATTCTCTGCTAGCCAATATAAACAGTCTCCTTCGGAGACAACAGAAGCATTCTACATTGCACCCTATTGTACTCGTTTTCTGCATAGGTAATTTACCTAGAAGCAAGAAGAATACTTTCAATGTTGTGGCGAGTGATATTTATTCATTGGCCGTATAGTATCATTGCACCAGTAAATACTATCTCATGTCAAAGGGAATTGCCAAGAGATCTCTTTCAAATTAGTTACTGAAGAAACGGTCTAGGTTTTTTTTTTTTTTTTTTTTTTTTTTTTAGCTCTAAGCCCAGGAAGAGAATCGCAACCAGGGACGAATCTTAGCTAGCAACATGTACATCCCTCCTCCCTCCCTCAGCCACTCCTACGGACTTCCAATAATCCCCATCATCAGTGATAGACGTCAAGCAACCCCAAGTTTTCTCTTGATAACGCAACACTTTCTTGGGTATTAAACGAGAAGTATTATGGCATTATACCTTTACATTGACCCAATGGTTGCTTTTCTTTACGAGATAACCAAAAGAGAATTACAGGAATAAGTCAAGGTAAGTGACAGTTAAATAGAAGCATTAAAAACTATATATGCAATGATTGAAGCTTTTTTTTTATCAAGATTCAGAAGTTATTACCAGGCGAGTTTCAAAGCTTTTGAGTATTTGAAACAATGCACAGACTTTCATTCTAGTCTCAAAAGTGCCAAGATACATAAAACCGAACTAAAGGTAAAGCGTCTACTACTCTTATGTCCAAGCTAGAGCTTGTGATTGCTCTAAAATCAAATGCTGGTAACTGGACAAAAAAAAAAAAAAAAAAAAAAAAAAAAGCAAGAATTTGCAAGTAATTTTATTGTGCAACGAACCGACAGAAACAGCTAAAAAGCTTGTTGAACAAAAAAGCATTGAAGTTTTGCATGTATCTTATAGGAATTTAAAGAATGAAACGTAGCAGTTTTATATGTGCGTCTGTTTATGCTTGTCGCTAGAGCTATCAAAAACATTCCATCTTCTAGTTCATTCAGTGCAACAACTTGAAAAAGTATTAATTAGGTAATATGTGTAATGAGTACACCAATTGTAATACATATCTTTAATACCCGTCTGTAATACCCATATAATCTGTGACTATTCAGTCAATGTTAACGACGATCCTGTTAAACTAACAATTTGGCCAAGAAAGGCAATAAACTGACGAATGTTTACAAAGATATAATATTCAAGCGAGAGTTGTACGAGATGTAGCGGCTCGCTCTGAATATGTATTACTTCCTACATGATGCGCTGTACCGAGATCGGTCGAAAAATCTATCGATTATTACGAGAAACACATGTAGCTTGCAATGCAAGTCTAAAATACAACGTACTTATAGTAGATAGTAATTATGATAAATACAATGCTTTATTCTGAACCTATTTTGGCCATTAGATGTAAAATTAAATCATAATTGATTGATAAATGTGGACATGTTAAAAATGGGATCAAAATAATTGATTACAAAAAAAAATTACAAGAGAATATTACACGTAGAGCCTAATTTGTAAACATCAAATATTTTTATGGAATCAGAAGGTAGCATTTTTGAAACATAGCCTATTAGTGGAGTATGTATGCTATGTTAGAAAGTACATAATCACGTTTTTTATAATATTTATTGTATATAAAATATCCACCTCATAATTGTCTTTTATCAATTATAACTCGATAAATTAAAGAACTTATAAGATTGTTCTTACACCACTTGAAGTACCATTTATTTCTACGCTTAAGCTAATTTTTATACATCAACAGCATTTTGTTATAAAAAATACGTCGAGTAGTTTTTTTGTAAGAGTACCAGAGGAGGAAGAAAAAGACTATTATAAACGGCCTACAAACAGTAACAATTGACAAATTCTCATATATGGAATCTATTTTGACAGCACAAGAGACGTTGTAGAGATAAAGTTTACAATAAAACTTTGTTTTGCATGGTTCCTAGTATATACTAGTCATTATTGTGTCGTGTAAAACCCAATGTAGTACGAGTTAGCATATTTATGCTTGACAAAGAAATCAGATGAATGGCAGCACAACTGCCAGATGGTAAACGGGTCATGGCGGCACTTTTAGGTGTCCTTTTTGATCGCATGACATTTTTTTTTTGCAGTTGATAATCACCCCCAACCAGCTTTGTGACCCTAAAGCATCTCTGGTAAAATATCAGCATTCACGAAAGGAAGAATACCACAAGCTAACGCGGGCTATTATATGCTATTGTATGAATTAGAATAACGATGAGCAATAGCAATGAGTATCACAAACAAAAGTGTAATTTAGGTTGAAATAGCAAAAAAAGAAAAAAGAGGGGATCAGACATTATGGTCAGTTATAAAAAAAAATCAGTAACTCAATTGATGAAAGTTATCAATGAACAAATGTGAACAAGACATTCAACGCAACAGCGGCAATAAAGACTCGGCTAAAGGTACTTTCAGGTGCTGCTGCTTATTCTTAGCTTGAGCCACTTATTCGATGTGACATTGGACCGAGTTTAGCTAAAAGATCTAGAGATGGTTAGATATTGCTCATATCGAATATCAACCATGGTACGTACTTATTTGGCTTTAGTTAATTAAAGATATTATTCGGTGTAGCAGTTCATTGTAAACGCGTAGGAGTTAATCGGATGCTTCATTTGGCCGAAATCGGCTGAAAGTTCTAGAGCAGTCAGAAAATGCGATCTATTTACCTGCAAGCCAATTTGTAAAAAGCTCGCAATATATTCTAAAAGAAACAAAACTCACTTTAAATACATAGTCTTTAAGTAGTATGGATTAACAAACTAACAAAATATATAAAAGTGCTATTTACGTATTCTTAGAACTTATTTATCGCGATTCAGGATTGTATTTTATTACGTCAAGAAAATCGTCCTTTAATCAGTGAAAATTATATAGATTTGAAACTATATAAAAGGAAACCTATATCATTTGATGCACAATAAAATATTAGACAAATTGGATAGAATGTTCGATGCCTGTTCTTGGCTTTCTATGACATAAAGATTTCATGAAAGTGTCAGCCGTTAATTTTTTCACTACAGGAAAAAGAAATCACAGAAAATTTATGCGGTTAAAATTCCGAAGACCAATCATAATGAGTCTATATTTCTTTGACAGGTGGCACCAAACATGAAGCGACTTTATAGTGTGAATAAAAGGAATAAAATGTACAGATGACGTCTTTTAGTCATGGTAATTCTGGTGAAACAAGATAAAACGTTACCCTGAAGTTCACAGAGATTTTTTTTTTAAAACTTGTAAACAGGAAGCCCTTTTATGGGAGACGTAACCCTGCTGACTATAAAGGTTGATACGGCCGATGTATAGTCAGAAGAGCAAACACAGTGGCTTTCAAACATCAAAGTGCATTGAAACAATTCACAAGTCATGTTCTGGAACCATTTTGGTTGGATCGATAAACAATTCCTCAAAATCAACAAAGCTGCCGGAGGAAAGTCTATGATCGCTTCCGTGCAGAAGATTATTGCTATTGGTACTCTATTGATGATTTGCTGTTATTCTATTGGTAATACTACTACTTAATGATGACTCTGTATTAGATGGTAGATGCTTTATTTTTTTTTAGATTGAATATAGAATGAAAAAACGTGAAAATGTACAAATAGGTATTTTACTATATATATTTAAACCCAAACCCGGTTGTCGTTCCATAGCGGATAATCTTCATCATCAGTCATTTCTTCCACTTCAACTGTTTCATAACTGTTATTGTAATAATGAGGTTCAAATAGTGGATGTTCTTCTTCTTCATCTTCTTCTTCGGTTGAAGTAGATTCATCATCATCTACTTGTTCGGGTGAATAGTAACAACAATAGCGAAGTGGACTAGATGGCTTAGGAAACTGAGCAAGGATTTCTCTCCAACTTGTCATACGATGGATATTTTTAGTTGTTGTATCTGCAAAGTGTTGATATAGTCTTTTGGATGTGGATGTCAATGTGGGTGTGAATTGCTGAGGTTTATAATGGTTCCAAGTGTATTGGCCTTGCTTATCATATAATAGAATATCAATACCCAAATGAGAACAGTCAAACGCATGCTCCAGACTATCGTCTATTAATACATCTACGCCTATTTCTTGACAAATCACTGATTTTGGTTTAGAAACGTATTCTAATTGTTCTGTATCAGACAAGTCCAGGTTACAAAAGTAGATGCTTTCAAAGATGCCTATTGTTCGTTGTTAGCGTATATTTGTTTTGTAAGGTGTAACTTTACCTGGATAATGTTTATCGACAAAGCGCTTTGTTTTTTCTGCAACAAATTGTTGGCGAGATGTAACGATCACCAACGTAAAATGACGTCTTTTCAGCATCTTCAATGCTTCCAATGCAAAGTCTCGTATGGGTTCAATGCGTGCAAAATGATCAGATTCATAGAAGTCTCGGATTTTTATATAGCTTTCTTCTTTGGTGCCTCCCCAAACTTTCCAGTATTCATACGTATTAAAATCTGTAACATGCAACTGGGTGCCATATGTATCGTTGTGCCATTCACAGAGCTTGTCCATAGTATGGGCCAAGGTTTGATCCAGGTCTACTGCGATAACTTTACGGTGTTCTTTAAGATACATTTTTTTTTAATAAAGAAAGAAGAAAAAAAAGAAAAGAAGATTGCCCCTCAATTGGGAAGACCTTTAAGCGGGAATAGGAGTTTATGAAAATTTTTCTAAATGTAAGCCTGGTTTTGAATGTCTATGAAACCTATCCACTACATTAAAAAATAGCCTTTTCGGTCCACTCCTTGCATTTTATATATATATAGATATATATCAGGTGTCCCTTAATATACTTTTTGTTCTGTGATATGTATTATTGGCGTTAAAAAATACAAGATCTGTATTCACTGTAGAAATTAATACAATCGTGTTTCTATAATGTTCATGCATCTGCAATTTGCGGCATACGCGCCTGATCAAAGCGGCGTTTTTCCCAGATTCAGTCCAAACATGCAAGATATGACGATCAAACTTGGTGTTTACGATGCCCTGGCTAGACTTGATCATGTTTTTCAGCTTGCGATTTACTAGTTTGTTGGCATCTTGTCGTGTATAATTTCGATGATAGGCCATGGCTCTGGTAACAGACACTCCCAGAGTTAATAACTGATGACTACTGGTCATATAATGACAGGCATAGTCCAAGATGGGTCCACTTCCTCCATTATCATCTTCTTCAGGGTATTGGTACACAAGCTCCTTCTCCGTCTTGAATAGATTTACACCCAAGAGTCTCGACAAGAGTTCAACAGAAAGCGCCTCACTATAAATACTTGAGCCTCCTGCATTTGGACTAGATAACAGTCTCGCTGCTCCTCTACCCATCGTATTATCTTTAATAACATTTACATTCGTATCCACAACACTTAGTCTAGTCTGTTGTACAAGACTATTGAGCAATGCCAACATGGCGCTTTGCGATGTGTGAATCGTCATGTCCGCATATTGAAACCGCAGTCTTTGCTTGAGATACACCTGCAGTGACCAACGAATGCACTTTGTCAATGCTGAATCCTTTTTTAACCAATGAATAAGCGAAGGCCTCCATAGAAACCCCTGGTTGCTAGGACGCCTTGGTAACCATCGCTTCATGTGTTGCAGCATAATTCTCTCGGTGTTAGAGGAAAACCAGTTTGTTTTAGGAAACCGCGCACACCCTTTTTTCAATTTCTGCGGCGGTTTTTTAAATAAGTCATGTAGCACATGACACTTCCCCCGACCTTGTTTTCTTTTATAAAAATGAAACGGAGGATGACCGATCAAGTGAATGCAATAGCATAATAGAGTATGGAATGATCCGATATTAATTGTTTGAAATCAAATACGCACACTTTATTAATGAGTGAAATACTGTAACTTGACGTAACATCTGTGTATCCTTGTAATAATTAGTACGCTGGAAAGAACTTCTTTTGCATTCTAGTTTGACCGAAAGCAGCATTTATATATATTGGTTTATTATTGAACGAATCGAAATTGCGTGGTCTAAAGGATGTATTACTATAAGCGGTGTACTATCAAGTATGTGGTACTTGCTATAGTTGACGTATCACTGTAAAAATTAGTTCATTCGAACTAGCGCGCTTTTCTCTATTATTTGTCCGGAAATCATTGATTTGTCTCGGCTGATTGAATATGGGAGATACGATTCTGTGAGCTGGATTAATGAATCTATAGTAGTATATTTAATGCCCGTATTAATACTCCGCTTTTATCGTATACCGACCTTTAGTACGTGTCAATTCTATTATATACTCATACAGGTTGGTCCATTACAGGCCATATTTGATTCTATATATATATTTCTCAATATTTATTGGTATATCTCTGATTTTTTGTCGGGATATAAGTGATTTTATCATTGTGCATTGAGATTTAGTTTCAATTGACAAATGAATCTCCGTCTGTCAGCGTATATATCTTTATATATCCCCCTTGTCATAATTCGATATATGAGAATGAAACTTGGTTCATCTTAAAGAGTATGGCGTGCTCCATATTCATATCGCAAATCATCAAAATTTCTTGGTTCATTGTTGAACCAAAAAGTATTTTGTGATATCAAATGGTATCACGCATAGTAGCTGCCATCCAATGGTCAGCACACAGAGTAAATCCACGCGTTTGAAACACAGTAAAGCAAAAGCAAAAAGGATGTATTATATACGTCTGAAGCTATCAATATCTGGCTTGTTTTTAAGATATGCGTAACAAAACTATTAATAGGCAAACAACTATAAGCATCTTTAAATCCGTAAACTGCAACTTAAAAGAAAACATGTGAAAAAAAAGGTCACTCGGCCATTCAAGCAGCTTTTCTCTTTTCTTGATGAGATATTTTATATAAAAGCAACTCTAAAAGACAATATATGCGTCAGATCGAATACTATTCCACATGTATTTATTGGGTATGCTAGGCTTAGCTTTGATTCCTTGTAAGTTTGACAAGGTCAATCATTAGGGGCCAAAAGGGAGTTGGAAAGGGGACATGTCAAAACACTTTAAGTGGCAACCTGGACTTGTTTTACCATAAAACATGTTTGAAACCGTCAGACTGTAACAAGTAGCTATCCTGTCAAATAAGTCTAGTTTGTAGGTAATGTAAACGATGTGCTTTTATCTGGCTTTGTCAATTGGAATAACTGTCAATATTTCATCAAGAAGTCTTTCCCTCCCCCCCTTTTTTTTTTACTTGCTGGTATCTCTTTGTTTATGTACACTCCTTAAACATCATCAACGTCAAAATGACAGCTATAAAAGAGAAAGAAAAGACAGTCAAAAAAGCAAGAAAACTTGTTTATGTATGTTCTTGTTGCCGATCAGTAGTCTTGCACGTCCCTTGATGTAAACGAGTTCTGTATATAAACACTTTTTTTTTTTTTTTACTTTTTTGCTTTTTCTTCTTCTTCTTTCACTCTTAAATGTACCACCACGTAGAAAACACAACCGTAACTATCGCTCTGGTCACTTATCCAAGTAACTAACCTCTTCATATACAGTTTCGCATATTCACTCCTGTTGTTCTCTTTCATGATGCAACAGCAGCTGAGTACTCGAGTGACAATCAGCTGATTCGACTAAAGAAACAAAGAGTTCATGCTATGCTCAAAACCAACGTTGAGTTTTGGAGTAATGTCATCCAAACCACTCGCCAACAGCAACAACAGCAACAACAACAACAGCCTCTGGAAGCACCTCTTTCTCCACTATCAGTCGCCTCTTCTTCCTCTTCCTTTCAATCTTTTCATCAAATAAAACCGCCACAAAAACAAGAAGACAATGATGACGAAAGTGAAGAAGAAGAAGAAGAAGATATTGATGAATTGGACGAAGATGATTCCATGGATGAATCACTACAACATCATAAAAAGAAACCCGTCAATAAACCTGTCACCAATAATGGTAGAAAACGTAGAGGCAATCTACCTAAAAACGTGACGGCCATTTTAAAGCAATGGCTCATTGATCATTGTAGACATCCTTATCCAACCGAAGAAGAAAAACGCGCTCTCAGACACAAAACCAACCTGACCTTGAATCAAATCAGTAATTGGTTTATTAATGCAAGAAGACGTATTCTACCACTGATCTTGGCAGCACCTGTATATCGACAGCAATCTCCATCGCCACCAGCATCAACAACAGCAGCAGACAGTCGAACTTGTTATAAGAAAAAAATGAGAAGAAAGAGAGGATGGATGGCTTCTTCAGGTATTGTGATTGAGAATGACTAAAGTAAAACAATATCTAATACTTTTTTTTTTCAATAGATAAAGCTACCAAACAATTATGCCCACCTTCTTCCGAGATGCTGTAAACTCTCCTCCTATTATTTATATTGCTTGATTTTTTTTTTTTTTTTTTTTTTTTTTTTACTACCATTACTTAATTTCTCCCCTCCCCCTTATCAAAAAACTTTATTATAACCACCAAGTAAATATGAAATAAATGTAAACATTGTGTATAATACAGTAAGAGCACGTTGATTTTGCATTATGAAATCTATTATCAATGGTATATGTAAACAGAAAACGATCATAATAACGAAGCCATTTGACAGGTGTAACACGCCTTTTAATAAAAAAATTTGAAATAGAGCCAGTTATTTTTCACTTGTACTTAAGCATGTCAATCATAGGACTTCAAATTAAGAGAGAGCAAAAACTGTCATCAGCAAAATGAAAGCTATAATTAACAAATCTGATTACAATAATCATTGAATTGGAATAGATCTGATGTTTTTGTTAAATGCATTGACTTATTATGAAGAGGGGTAACAAAGTAGATGCAATATTGGACAGAGATCGAAGGAGATTGTCTGTACTATGTGCGTGTGTGTATACCATGTCTTTTTTATTTTATTTTTCGTAAGTAATCAAAACTTCATATGAAGTAGAATATTGTTATAAAATATGATGAATGCATAGTAGTAACTCAAAAAAAAAAAAAAAAAAATACAGCACAAATTACAGAATTTTTTTTTAAATGATATGTGCATGCTTTATGTATAATGAACCAGAGGGGATACTTTTGCTTTAGATACGATGCATGTTAATCTGTCCGGACTTATTTTTTTAAGAGAAAACCTATGTACATGTACAGTTATAGGTAACGGTTTATTACAAAGATTTCAGTTGATGTTTATATACCCCAATTTCAAAGTTATATCTTGCTTATAGGCTGGATTGAACGCGGTTAAGCATTTTGCAGATTTTATTTTCCAAATTATTTTATAAGTGCATTCTATTTTGCTTTCCATTGACTTGTAGTAATCGCAAAAACATTTCTACCGAGATATTTTTTTTTAAAAAAAAGGGGGCTGGAACTTTGATGCATGTTATAGCCATAAACATTGTTGATATACAAAACGCTTTATAAATATTTAATTATATATCGCATAGTCCAGGTTTTATTTGTTCTACTCTTTAGTTGATAAAGTTAATATTGATAAAAAGGGATGTTTTGGAATTCTCAGAAGTCAAATTGTATCTTGAGTATTGTATGTACAATAAAATTCATAGAACATATGATTGCATATTGTTCAGTATATCAGATCTACGCTCTTAGCAACCCATATTTTGAAAAACATTGCCCTCATGTTTCATAAAAACACGACATGTCATATTTGAAATGAAGCATTGATTACTGGTGTTATGGATATATTATATTGTGGTAGCTGGCTTTAAATACCCACAGCTTGTATAACCTGAATCCGATGATCCATAAATCCCTTGGCCGATCCTGGTTTAATATCATAGTATATGTCCGTAATGGGCTGCTATATCTACATACTAGGACTTTTGTTTATCAAAAATACAATGGGTACATTAAGCCATTAATTATAAACAACTATGGTGTATGTCCCATTCATATATTATGTAGTAGGTTTATATATCTCTCGACAGATCTAGATTCAAATTTATATTTGGTTGATTAAACCATGTCTAAGATAAGTCGCTATATCTATTGGAATCTTTGTAAAAGACTAAAATTTAATAGTTAGACTTGCTTCATTTTTATTCGGGATAATCTTTCTTGGAATACTTCGCCGCCTTGCAAGTCGTGATGTTCTTCTCTAACAATGTAAGTTGACTTGTTGCAGTTGGAGAAAAGCTAGCTAGAAAGCATCATTTTATAAATACGTTCTATTTAACAGCTATATTGGTGAAATTATCTCCTTTGTTAATACTATTGTCAATTCCCTTACAATGTTTGGTGAATATCTACTGATGGATACATGAACAAAGGATAAAAAATGAGACTTTTAATCCTCGTTCTCTTTTATTATAAAAGCAATGGCTCTATATTTATTTCTATATCTATAATCTTCATTTGGGTCAATTCTAGCATACCTTTAATTTATGTTTATGAGAAACGCTATTATACTGTTCTTATCGCCTATCGTTGGGCCATGTTAACATAGCAATCAACGTCCGATAGTGGAATGGGTTGACTTAATTAACAAGGTAAGGTTTCGTGTAGGCACGTGATATATAGCAATATAAGAAGTCTTTTTTAAGTTATAGTATGTAGCCATACTGTAATGTGCAGTAGATAAAGCTGAATGTGTACCATATTATAGAAGGAATACGACACCTTGTCTTTGTCATATGGAGAGACTCAATCTCAAAAAAAAAAACGTTTCCATCTCGCATTTGAAAGTATGCAGCAGTCTCGACCTGTTCACTGCAAAGCTAGCGGAATACGGTTCTCATGTTAAGGCTGCTCAAGTCTGTTTTGACCGTTTTATGCGACACTTGTGCAAGAACATTGCAAAAGTCAATGAAATTTATTAACTTTGATATTCTATCCTATAGAGAACATAAGAATAGAATACTATAGCTGTGCTATATTGGCCTTGCGAGATACGATCAGTAACATATTACGTTGCGATCAGTTTATATATTTTACTGCAATCGGCATTTACAAAGCTGAGTCCAATGCTCTCGAACGACATTCAATAATTTAAATGCCTTAGAAATAATGATACGTATCAACAAACATTTGTCATAGTTTGACACTCTGTCGATGATTGTCCCGATCTAGTCGTAACAGCACTCACTTTATAGCCTTACTTGTCATATAATCAATAAAATGATTTGAAAAGGGTCATACCAACCAATAATAGGATATGTTATCTTCATTTTAATACGACATTACATTCAGATATGTTTATAAAAAAAAGTTTACAGAGTTCAAAAAGCTTGAAGCTAATAGGATCTGTGATACGCGTACACACTTCCTTATGGGACAATCAAATATCATTATTCGATTTGAAATCTTGGGGATATCTTCTCAGTCATGTTACTTTACTCTTGCTATGCACAGTCTGAAGCATGTATATTGAGAATTTAGCAATCATATTAAGGGCAACTATAGATAAAAAAAAGGCAAAAGATCAACCAGGTACTGCATATGCATAAGAGGAACCTGAAACACAAAAATCTAATGTAGAATGAAATCTATGTAAAAAAAAAGAGAGGTTCAAAGGAAGCCGTCTTCAAATATACTGTTTCCTTCAAATGACCACAATCGAGTCCTACACAATCAGTTCTTGAAAGAAAAAGATGCGTGGTGATTGTAGATCTAATGCAAGTATTGATGTCCCAATTGATCAACAACTCAGCTTACAAAGAGCGATCACTGATCTCCAACGCTAGCCTAATATATAAACCTCATAAAAGCATTAGATAATTAGTGATCGACGCCAATATAGACCAACGCCAAGAAACGTGTGTCCATAGCCCATTATAGTATCTAATTCATGGATATAGAAAACAAGACCTTTAGTCTACTATACTCTCGATAGCTCATTCAAAGCTTACGCTCATTATTACAAATAACTTGCACTATAAAGCATATAAATACAGTGTCGTATTCTTAACCAGAAAGCCGTTTTATTATCAATAAGCTAGAAGCTTACTTGGTTTATCAGATAATCGTTATAGTTTTATATTTAATACCTTATAAATGCTGCAAGGTGGGCAGCTTAAAGCTTTGGAATGAAAAAAAAAAAGTGACGCTGATACAAAAATTTCAGCATTTAAATATGGTAACAGACCATATACTTTAGACACAATCAGACGGATGTATCTTATAGCTTGTAATTAAAATGTTGGAATCAGTGAATCAATGGAAATGATGCATCTTTATAGTATTTTACCAACTGTTTGTTTATCTGTCGATTTTCATTAAAGGACACAACATTTAATAGCTACTGGAAAAATCAAAAAGTAAAGTGGACTTTCTTTTTTTTTCGGGCTATGAATGCTTTTGTCGAACCTGCATTCAAAGAGAAAGCTTTAGATCTATTAGGTGCTATTTTCTTCGTCTTTAATATCATCTTTACGGTTCTCTCTTTCTCTCTACTCGAAGGCTCTGATAAGCCATTAGTCAGAACGCCTTAAAACATTTTGACAGCCATTTCTTGATCGATTCCCTTTAAATGTCTTATATGATAAATAGTGTTTGTCCAGGATAAAACACTATATCAACCTAACCCAATATCTAACCCAAATACAACTATAATTCGATGTATGACTTTAGATTACGTATATTCTATACAGTCTCGTAGAATGATCTATAGATCGCTTCATGCTTTTGAGGTCAATGTCTTGATTGTTTAGAGTTCCATACTTGGAATGAGTTACTGCTTCTTTTAGAGCTCTTCTTTATTGGATCATTAATTTATTGTAAATTTTATACAACGAAACTTGGGATTAATCCGCGATCGATAAGCCACGGAAATTTTAAAAAAAATATGACTGTATTTCCTATTACCAGAATTAAAACGTTCAATAGGACATGCAGCTTTTGAACATAAGAAAGCACATAACAAGTCCCAAAAGATCCATCATTAACCTATATGTTTAAAGTTGGGGTGAATTCGCACTTGTCAACTTTATCGAAAATTGGAATACAACTGTTTTCATTCCGGATCCATGGTTTTTGTTGTTTACTAAAGTGAAAAACAAAACCCCTCCCCTTCTCCCCGGAAGGCTCCCAGAGAGCGACAGCGGCCAACAAACGAAAGTAATGAATATAAGACAGGCTAGTTCATATAGACTTAATCTAATGGATATACAAATCTCAGTTAAATGTCGGATCTTCTGCCTTTTCTATACAAAGAATGGGCTGCTGGATCTATTAGAACCTTTGTATGATTACTATAAAATATGAAACAAAATATAAAACATGCGTCTTGTTTAAAAAAGCATGATGGCGAGGGAATTACTGAGAATTGCGACTTAGAGTTTGATATTTCAGCCTAGAATTCGTGTGCAACATAATAGGCAAAACCCTGATAGCCAAGTAAGGGCCTTTAGTGATATTTTCCCCCCAAAAAAAAAATAGCTTTTAGTCAACTATAATTGTTACACGGCATCAGGAAAACTCGTTTATGCAAAGCTAGATAGTAAATATTGCTCTTATCTTGAAACAGAATCAGCCTTAATATATCCGATATTTTTTTTTTCAAAGAGAGATAGAAGCTTTTTATCTCAAACGTGCTTCACACTTATCCGTTTGCCCATTTGAAGTAACACAGGGCTTTAAAAGAAGATTTCACCGACTTTCCCCGGATTTTACCAACTACGAATCAGAATGTTTCCCCTATGGCCTGATTTATCTTTTAGATAAGTTTGGCTAGTTATTCCGCCATGCAAAGATGTTCCAAAGATCTTGGATTATTATCATGTGTGTGATATCTATCAAAATTGAATATATGGGAATTACCATAAACGACGTTTTGCGCTTAAACCACCCTTGTCTTACACACTTTCGGGAGTCCAGCCTTTTTTTTTTTTATGGATATTATTTCAGCGCGCAGTTTCAACACTGATGGATAACTTTGATAAAGAATAATCCCGTCTAGGGATTATGTAGAAAAGAAAAAAAAATAGCAAAAAAGAGATCCGATACAGAACGTTTAGAGAGATCTACATCCCATTTGCTTGAATTTTTGCAAACATCTTTTGTTTATTGAAAGTACCAATAAAAGCTTAGTCGTTGAGAATATTCCATTATCTTGATAAACAAACCAGCCCAAAATAAGCTCTCTAGTCAATAAGAAGATCAAGATTACGACCAGAATTTTAAGATAGTATAACAACAGATGATTTATATATAGGTTTGTGAAGCAACCATAGCCCTATTCTTGCTGTTCTTTTTTCGCGCCCAATTTTTAAAACTGTGTGTAAAGAAGGTCTTTCTGTGCAATCCGGTTAGTATCCACAGTAGCAGATTTTTACTTTTTATTTTATTTATTATAATTAGCGGATATCGATTCGCAAAGATGATCATCCGTGGTATAATGTATATAGGATCTAAATCCAGTGGAGTTTCAACTTATAGAGTGCAAGTTAAAGAAACAAACATAGTGTATGCATTGTTGAGTATGGGAAAACTCTGCTTACCCCACAAGAATAAGCCCAAATCTATTTATTTGCTGGTCATACACACACAGTTTCAATGGCAATTTCTCAATGAAGAACAAAAAAAAAAAAACAATAGTGAATAGTCACACGTAAAGATAACAGAAAGTCTAGGCTAGTGAACAAATCATATCGGCAGCGATCTTTTTTTGAAGCTACACCAAATTATCGATAGTGCAAGAGAAAAAAAAAAGTGGTCCGAGGGTGTGAGAGAAATAGGTCAAATGATATTATATAAAATAAGAGTATTCTAAATAGTTGGGATTCCATCTGTCAAATACTATAAAGATAGTCTATATATGGTTATTAGATAAAGTGTGTGTGTGTGTGAGTGTGAATAGACCATCTTATTATATAGCTCGCTCAAACGAAAACCGGATCTACCGGGTATCAAGCCGAGAACTGCAGTTAATTTGGTGCAGAAAGTAAAAAGAACGAGTTTATTGGTATTAAAATGCAAGAATATATATATATAGTATACACAAAGGATGAAGATAAGGTATGATACGGCTTAAGATAAAACAGCAGATGGAGAAGTAGATAATGTGCTATAGATCGGATTTGAATGCGAGTTGTAAAAGCAATACTTGTTAACAAAGTCAGAGTAGCTCATTTGGAAGCCTTCAGCAGACATTGTAGGCGAAGGAGGAGGTGAATGATGAATGTCAATGGGTTGAATAGCAGCTGAAGGAGATTTCTTATCAGAGCTACATTCATACGTAAGTGGGGAATCGCTAAAGAAGACAGGCGGGGTATAGTTAAAGATTTCAGTGTCCTCAGGTGTACCAGGTGGTGAGGGCGGTGGTGAGTTGGGTTTACGAGCTGCGGTTAAGGATGCCGAAAAGTCATATCTTCTACCCAATACCTTTGTTGTGTCCTTTTTCTTGAGTATTGTCTCTGGTTTTGTATCGGAAGTAATTGCTATAGGCGCAGTAATGTCAATTGATGTAGTCTTTGGCGTATCGGGCGTATTGGGCGTAATCAGTACTTGATAATTCATGCCGTTGTTATTATCCCAATGTTCTTGATCGTCCACAGTGTATCTCAATGCTAAATATAGTGATTGTGTAGACTGCTTGGCCTCAACAGGAATAGAGAAGCAGAAACGATCCCAGGTATTTGAAGTGCTTGCAATGGATTCACGAAATACACCGGTAGTTTCTTGATATGTACGCCACAGATCAAACGTGTATCGAATAGACACTTGCTTGTGGAACGAAAGATTGGCTGCTCTGCAGCGACCTTGAATAACAAATGTATTATTCACCATTTGATCGTAATCACCGTCCTCTAGTTGAACAGATTCCATGCGGATCTTATTATCAGATTGATAAAAGATGGTATTTCTTGAAGGCCAGTTCGGCTGTGTCAGTTTATAGTCCTCAGCTGACGTGTGCATAAATGGAGGATCATTCTTGACAGATACAGGTGATTGAGTCTTGTAAAAATAACGGACATGCTCAAGCTGTTCATGAAATTGAACGGACTTCTTTGATGGTGTGGCCAAACTGTTATACTTTTGCTGTATCACTACAGGATCATTGATCTGATGTGTACAACGCTTCAATACAACACGTTTTTTGTATTGGTAATGCGAGGGCAAGTATTGTGTGGCAGTAGAAGTCATTATGTACAGTAGGAAAAAGTTTTTTTTTAAAAAAAAAGGAATTTGAACCTGGAGAATCGCTTCTTTTTATACTCATTTCAAAAAATAATCCAAGGCGAATTATGGAGATAACATTATTGAATCTCCGTTTACTATCTCTTGTCTGGACCTTTTATGGTGACACAAGGCAAAGTTATATATTCACACAGCAATCCATCACTTCAATGGCGTCAGCAAAGAACAACTCAACCAATGTCATTTGATTGCTATTGTATATAGTTTAGTGAATACGTTTATATTAACTTTTTTTTTTGGTGAGAAAGCAATTAACGCGGAGAATATGTTTCTTCTTGCTTATCTGCTTCTAATTGTATTCATTTAAATGCTTCAAACTATAACATTTAGTTCTCCACTTTCGTCTGCCTTATCTGTGCACTTTTCCCGCCTTTTTCAATCTACAAGTACAACTAAACAAAAAAAAAAAGTTGCATTTTTGTATACATCATGCGAATCGATCGTGTGTTCGACTATTTGTTTGTTAACGAAAGAAAAAAAAAAAAAAAAAAAAAAGTGTTTCAAGCATTCTACTGGTAAAGTTTAGAAACCGCCACCCCCAAGAGATAGATTTACATTCTACGATATGACATGATCCTTTAGGCCTGCAGCTCCGGAATGAAGCGGAGGATTCAGAGTATGCTTTCAAGCCATTTTCTATTCATAAAGTTACATTATATGAAACCTTGACGCATCGTTTAAAGAAGTGAAACATGCCACTAATGAAAAGGGGTAGGGACCTTCTTGAACTATACATACTGCTAAAGTATGCTCTGTTTTTATTATTGCAGCCTAATTGACATGATTGTATTTTTGTGATCTATGTCTCTGGCTACTATTACAGCATATCTTTAATACAAGTTACTTTAAAAGGTATCGATTTCTATTTTTCTATGTTATCTGATAGATTCAGTCGGCGGTTCAAGTTGTATCTAAAAAAGGCAAATCAAAACAGAAGATTAGGGTCCATGTTGTTCGTTTTTGTTTCACAGCTTATTTTTTTTTTATGCATCTATGACAAGAATGTCACCCGTTCAACCTCTCTATTACAAATCAACGCCAAAAATTTTTATTTTTCTTGGATGTTTGTTTAAACATATTATGCAAGTCCTGAAACTTTTTTTTTGTGTTGAATTTACTATGACGGGAAAAAACAGGTTTTTGCTTTTCAAAACTAAGTGTTGAGTAGGATTGTCTGGGGCAAAACTTTTATTTTTTTGGAGATTAGGACATTCTCGACGAATAGATTTAGCTCCTCATTTTTACTAAAAATGTCAGTCCAAGTAACCAAAACCGAAAAAATTACGGGTGAAATAATGCGATAGGCATTGCATATAACCCACTGTTGATCCTTGTTAGGTAGAATACACCAATTGCACAGTTATTAGATAGAGCGTTTGCCAAATGCAGTGGCTCATGTTGAGTATGGGGCACTAATCCGGTGCGACATTTAATCAAGATCGGGCCAGAGATCTATAGATCATGATTGAGATCATATGAACTGAATGTAAATTACTTTTAATCACCAAACTATAATGTATTCATAGTAATATTTCAGTTGAGCCATAATTATACTAGGTTGAATGTTTCATTTTGAATATATACTAGTTACTAGACGTGGCATTTAACAAGGTTTAGCCGAAAAATAGAGAAATAATAAAATTGCTTTGAGTAATGACTTGTCAGAGTCCTTAGATACTCAAAGAACAGCAAAAATAATGACACAGCAGAAAACATGGCGCTTATTAAATCTAAAGCATCGACTTCTTCGAAGACCCTCCAAAAAACAAACAAATCGCATTAAACCTAAGCAAGGTAAGAATTTCTGTTTGGGAATGAAACAAAAGTATCCATCAACTACCGTTCAATATTTAGGTCACGCATCCTAGAACCAAGCGTAATTCCAATAATACTTGGAATAGCAACCGTATCAAAAATATCCACTGATAATTCACTCGAACATCAACTATAATGCATGATCGATTCAATCGTCACAAATTGCCCACTTGTTATATTTCCACCTATAATATGGTATATATTCACCTTTATCTACTGCACATTACAGTATACGCTTTTTATTTAAGTATTCAATGCATATAAACGTAGCAAAAAAGAAGAATGTAACAGACAAGATAAACATTATTTTATCTCTTTTTTGTTGAATTGGTCGATATGCTTGCAGGCAGCAGAAACTCAAACAGTATTAATTACATGACAGAAAGGTTCTTCAGAATGAAAATAGTGCATCCAATAGACAGTACAATTTATTCTAGCCATGGCTTGCCCAATCAAATACGAATTGGAACCGAGATTTATTAATCTACTACGTACATGAAATGGGCGTAATTTGCAGCTAATTATAATTAACAAATCAATGCATTCATTGTAATGTAAATAGATAATAGTTTTAGTATGTAGTTGTAACAGCTCATTATAAACATATACCATGAATCAGACGCGATAGTAAACCAAAATGAGTTAAGGAATGTCGGAATGATACCGAATGAAGCACTGCTTTAAGCCATAATTTCCAACTCCTGTTGTTTTTTTTTTATAAAGCGCTTTCAAGATAAAATTTGTTGTAAACATAATTAGAAAACAATTGCGAGTACTTGAGTTTTTTTTTAACAAGTATTTTGTATGTTATCAAATATGCAAACTGTAAGTATATTTCTAATAATTATAATGATCTTATATTAGTTATAGCTTGGTCAATTGAAGAAATTATTCTATTACATGCACATATTTAGGTATGATGTTGGTGATACACAAGCCTTGTTAACATATCCTGTATCTATCAGCAGATAGTGGTTATTAAAAAGGAATAAAATTGGATACCGAGATTTGATTTTGTGATTTTTGAACTGGTCAGCAACAACGTGATAATGAACTACAGGTATCCAATAAAAATCGAAAGAGTTACAATGTGATGGTTGAATCGGTTTTCAACGGTATCCAAAGACATTTTCATAACAAAACGTTATTATGCATATCAGCAAGTATATGGTTGCATTTTATATGCAATTCTGCATACATAGCGGTGACTTTTTAATGTAATCAATATACTTTAACCCCTTAATAGAAACGAACCAAAGCAATCATCTTGGGATTAACATTTACAAGCCAAGAGGTAGACAACGAATGTACAACATATAATGCAACAGCTACTTCAGTTATATCATGATACATTAAAGTTTACTGCAGATGGAAGAACAAGACACGAATTTGGTTGGCTATCGAATATCTGACTCCAAATACCAGGTATTTCGGTATCTAATTAACCGGTTACAATGACCATTGCTGTATGCTAACAACGGAAGTAAACCTTTCGGCCATGATTCTACTAATAGAGGCAAATGTTCCTTAATTGGGAATACTACTTTTTTTTTCTTCTTTCGAAACTTTAATGAAACAGTTCCTGAAATTGAGCTTGGTTGCCATGACATTGGCGTATCGGTTTCATAATAAACAGCTTACATATCGCTGCAGAAGAGTATTATCATCACAACGTTACATAAAAACAAGGATCCAATGTCGGTATTTAAAGTAGAGAGGAAAAAAAAAAGCAGACACGTCTAACGAATAAGATAGATAAGAACAGTCAGTCCTTACTAAAGAATGCCCTTGATTTGTAATATATCTCAAACTAAAATACTTTGAGATATACTTTCACTCCCCCCTTACTTTTTTTTTAATCTGTATTGCCACAATGTCCAAGTCTATAGATATTGTTCAACATGGAGAGAATCTCGACCGAGATCTAGAGAGTTTAGGTCATTCAACTTCCAAAAAGCGACTGTATATGATCATAGCGTCGTGAGTGTCACCTTTTTTTTTATATGGATATCTTTGCCTTTTATTGATACCAAATAATGACAATAGGTTGTGTGTAGTCTCATTTTTAGCAGCCTTTGATAATATCATTGTAGCAAGTAATACGCCTCTTATAGCTGCGGGTAAAGCGAAGGAAGCCTTGCTATTGTTTGTCTAGATAGCATTTTCGTTAACCTCGTTGTTTTTATAACAGAGTTCAATGGATTTGGATTGTATGGTTGGGTGAATACAGTAAGTGCGATCCAATTGCTATATCAATGTTTTTTTTGGCTTACATTAGCGCAGGCATTCTTGCTTACAGCTTCTACTTCTCAACCCATGTACGGAAAATGTGCAGATATGTTTGGTAGACGGGTATGTTTCTTGTTTGCAACCGGAAGCTATTTAATTGGAGCTGTATTGTGTGGTGCTGCTCAATCTATGATTATGCTGATTGTAGCCCGAGCATTGTGTGGACTGGGCATTGGTGCATTTGACACATTGATGAAGATCGTTGTAGCAGGTGATTGAGCGACTTTTTATTCTTTTTTATGGATACTAATACAGTCATAGACTATATCCCTGTTCGTTATATCGGTATGTATCAATCTTTATTGGGTATTTCCTGGGGATTAGGATATGTCGTGGGAGCCCTCGTTGGTAAGCATAATTCAAAAGAAAGAACTTTCACATGGGGATTCACTCTTTCACCCTTTACCAGGCGGTGTAGCAGCATCAAATGCTGGCTGGAGATCAGTATTTTGGATGGCAGTAAGTCACATTATTTTTCTCATATTGGTATCAATTCGTTTATGCTTATCTATCATCTCTCTATTAGCTTGGATTGTAAGTATTTTATACACATGTAATATAAATCGACTGCATGAATAACCCAGTATGTTACACGCAGTTGTGTGATAGCTCTGATCTTGGTCTTCTTTGCCATTGAAGGACCAGAATCGTATTACAACATATCGAATCAGTTGGTCAATATCGATTTTTTCGGTATATTCCTATGGACTGCAGGTGTTGTATGTCTTGTATTGGCTTTAAGCTGGGGTGGAACGACTTATTCATGGAATTCTGCTGCAATCATTACACTTTTGTGTGTTGCAGGCGTCCTGTTGGCTGTTTTCGCTCTATTTGAACATAGGTTGGCAAAGGATCCCATTATTCCTCGAGGTATATTCGCTAACCGTAGTGTCGTTTTAATTTTGGTTGCTGCATTTTGTTATGGTGGATGTTTTCAATCACTAATGACTTATATACCTCTGTACCTTTCTGTGATACGCAAAGAGGATCCAATGGCAACAAACTTGGAGTTACTCTGCCTAGTCTTGTTGGCTTGTATCTTTAATGTCTTGACAGGTGTTGTCATTGTCAAAACCGGAAAATACACTTGGGCATCGCGTACTTCCCTGTCTGTTCTCATCTTGGCATGTGGTCTATTAAATCTGTTGGACGTTCAATCGAGCCGTGGCCTGATTGTAGGATTAATGGTAATTACAGGCATTGGTAGCGGAGGCATGATCAATAGTGAGATTATCACAGCACAGGCATCAGTTTCAATTGAACAGTAAGTTAAAAAAAAAAAAAAACTACAATAATTCCTTCTTCCAATTCCTAAATGATCGTCTATCATAGCGTTCCGGCTATTGTTGCTTTTATGACATTTTGCGATCAGGTTGGAGGCATCACTGGAATCACTGCTCAAGGAAGCATCCTATCAAACACTCTTACTACCAAGCTCGAGGCCTTGAATTTACCAGGTGTTACTCCAGAGTTAGTACGTCAAAGTTCGGCTTATCTTTGGAGTCTACCGGAGCCTAATCAATCCATAGTGATGGATGTTTATATGGACGCCATCAAAATGTCCTTCTGGGGTTCTTTTGCATTTGCTGCAGCAGGGCTTATTGCTGCACTCGGCTTGAAATCATATGTATTGAGAAAAGATATGAAGAATATCGAAACTGCAGATTCTGTAGATGATAAATCACCCGTAGACCATATAGAAAACAGCTAAAAAAAAATCCCTCTAGGAGACCTTATTTATTTAACTCAGTACTGAATCAATTAACCATTTGTTATATACTTTATACTACATTCCCACGAGCCAATATACCAATTCATTTTATAATAAACTCTCTAGTATAGCACTGGTTACTGTATCTTGTCGTACCAGTAAAAAAAAAAAACTTGAGTAATTCATACACATGGCTTCCATTGATTTATATCAGTCCTGAAAAGAGAAATACAGGGCAACGCTTTCATTGGTGGCGGAATGTAAAAGCCTATGATCGACGTCGTTTACCGCTATGTTCACAACTCATGTATATTAACAATAAATACATATATAGTTTTGATACTTGAGACCAACATAGAACCAAAAGCATTCTTTTTAGCAATAGATATGTTTTCAGAGTAGTCTATTTGTGTAATAAAAAAGAGCTAAATAGCTCCAATATATAGTGCTTTCACTCTTTAGAATAAAATTTTGTTTTCTGTTTTATTATATTATTCAAAAGAAAACTGAATTATCTACAAAATTTACTAATTTAGGAAACAAATACCTTGTACATGTAATCTTCTATGATAATAGTCTCCTAAATTTTGATCCAATATTTGAAATGAATGCCAACTTGAAAATTTTGACCTGGCGTCTCCTTTCATCCCAGTAAAAGTGCAATAAATCAATCTAATAGATTGAACTGTATGGTGCTCCCCCCCCCCTGTACATCGATCTGTTATTTATATATACTTCCCGATCCATTATACCTTATGCCCTAATTATACTATAGTGGGTACATCGAAGATATAACTGGATACTGGTTTTCAATTGATCGGGCAAACTTCTTTAATTATGTCATTTTCATATTATTAGCATTAGTTTCTGGGTATTCGGCAATTATGAAAGGCATTTAACTTCAAATATCCGGATTAAAAGTAAAATGAAATAATAATCGCATTCTCGCCACGTTCAGGCATCATTACCTCCAGTATTATGTCTTTTTTGGTCTAAAGTTTTTGGTTTTATTATATTACAATGGACAATACATATCTATTAGACTGAGGGGTTTGTTTTCTTCCATTGGGTATTCATGGCCATAGCTGATGTAATCATACTAATATAGAAACAGTGAATAAATCAATCTTATCACATATACTGTAAAACAACTTACCCAGCAATACCAATGGCACCTTCGTCCAAGTTGAGCCATTTCAAACCTCCCAAAGGAATCAAGATGTCAACCAGGTCTTGACATAATTGGTATTTAGTAGCCTTTTCTTCCCTATTATCCATCCAATACGGACTTAATGCCAATACGATTTAACGTACACTATCAAAAACTTACTTTAGTAATTTCTTTTGCTCCACCTTGATGTCATCCTCCTTTTCGGTCTTCTTCTTTAATGATTCTGCGCGGTCTCTGAATTGTTTGAGTTGGTAGGCGCTAGAAAGAATGGAAGCAGTCAAGGAAACAAACCAACACTTGAGTCCAAACTCACTGATTCTTTTCGCATTTTGGAATTTGTAAAAGTTGATTGTGTCAGCCTAAATACAATATTATTAGTCCCAAAACATCGCATGTTTATATAATTTTGGGGATAAAAAAAAAACACACATTACCAAGCTAAGTGCTTCTGAACTAAAATAAAAAAAGTTACTGGCAAACTTGATAAACTGTGTAGCTTTTAAGATAGGGTCTGCTAAAGATAAACTTTTGACGCTAGATTGTGCAAGCTCGACAGGTTTCAGTAAACGAAAGAATTTGCGACCTGTAGCTAAATGACTCTTTAAATCAGCCCAACGTTGAATGGTGGATTTGGAAGCTCCAGTTCGAAGTAAATAAAAGGCGTAAAAACGAGCGAAATATTGAACAAGTCTGCATAGCTTTTCTCGGCCGTTGGTAACAGCAAGATACCGGTTAAAGGCTGTAACTTGAGCGTCAGTGATAGGCATTTCGCGCTTTAACTAAGGGGGAAGTGAAAGAAGAAACGGGTAGAAATAAAAGTATCAAATGTTTATTTAAGCAGAAATAGAAGATTAGGTTCTGTTTTCCGATCCCTCTGGAGCGAATGAACGTGCACAAATATCCAAAATGGATTAAAAATGGTGACTGTTATATTCAGTAACAAGATGACTGAAAAGAATATGCTTTCTTTTGTTGCACCAATGATTCAGTTACTGTAGGTATGGTATCATACATAGGAAGACTTCAGTTTTCGAAAACAATTCATCATGAATCAATGCCTGTATCTTATGCCGTATGTGCCATTGGTATACTCGATTGGCAGATATCACAAGTTTGGGTAATATGGAGTGAACTTGATGATCAGTACAAATAGACTACGGTATTATAATAAAACCTGTGTAGAAAAACGCTACGTTTAGGCAGGCTGCTTTGATTGGCTGTTAGCCGAAATACAGAAGGACCCGATTTTATTGGGTGGCGCTATTTTGATGCAATTATTTTAAAAACTCCGAAAACACATCTGGTTCAATGAACATCCGAGATGATGCAATGATCTCCGGAAAGAATATAGAACACAACATGATCTTTTTAATTAAACTATTTTTAATAATCATTTCTAACATAGGAAAGGAATGAATGCTGATACACGATGATGCGGGGAGGGAATCGGAAAAAGAAATATGACATGCGTTATTCCGCCAAAATCTCAAACAAAGCATCTAGTTCAACAAAAACCTGAGATGGTTCAATTTTTTCCGGAAAAAAATACAAAATAATATAAAATCTTTTGAATGCAGTCTCTTTCCTAGTGACTAATTTATATAGACAAGATCTAGATACTGATGAAAACTGATAAGAGGAGATCAAATTGGGAGTACATTGATTCCCGTCAAAATCACAAACGGATTCCTAGTTCAATAAGAAGCCCGGATAACTCGATCATTCCCGAGGAATTCTGCAAAACCAAATACGTCCCCCTTTTTTTTGAATACATCAACTTTTATTATAATTCAACAATTGATGCAAGAAGTAGAGAATCATGAACATTGATAACCGGAGTCGGAATTGGGGGGAATATCAAACGATGCGTTATCCTTTTAAAATTGCGACTGGAACAATAAAGGACCGAGATCATCCTAGGATTTCCGAGTAATAATGATGGAGCCAAAGCATGCGCTTTTCAATATACCGATTTTCGCCATGGTCCATCAATGGAAACCAGGTGTTAGGAAAACCTCAAATGCATAGTATACTACGTCAACTGTAAACTTTTATTTTAGAAAATGTGCACACTGCACATAAACAAGCGAAAAGAGCAAGATTTATAATACCTCGAGTCAAGGTTCATGCGCTAAAGCAGTTCACATGATGGCCCATTGAGCATGTTCTACCATGAATCGAGACTAAAGCGAGTTTGTAGTAGATGCCAATGTGCTTACTGACAAATATACCTAGGATTCTGCGGAAAAAGAAATTCTACCTATTATTCTAGACACGTCATTTAATGGTGGGTTGATTGTTAGCGTTGTTACTTTCTTATTGTGGTAGTCTTTTAATAGCATTTCTCGTGGTTTTAATGCATTATTGTTTCATTAGATTGAATAAAAAGGTATCCTTTATGTAATTTACTTATGAAGTGATTTACTAAGTTTGACATAGAATAATACCTCGCCACTCCTTCTCTTTAACCGGATAACAATATTCTCGAATGATTAATTGACTTCCTGCTGTGTAGCTTCCACATCAAGCATATCAATGTTTGTAGCACAAGTCAGCTAATTACCTGCGTCAAATTTTTATAATAATAATTAATCTGATGTTTTCCTTTCATATGCATATTAATGAAATGTCAAATTCAAACTATGGACAATAAGATATTTTACTATACCTTGAAATCCCCAAGTGCGTGTATTTAGCTAGATCAGGTAATGTCTATTGCCCTGAGTTTAAACGCGTTAGTAACACTGGTACTGAAGGGAAATGTGCCTTTTTTGTACTGCCCATTAGTATGAAGCACACTCGTTTTCAATATCGAATCAACGCGTAATAATAATAATATATAAAAAAAAAAGTGATTAAACACAGCCCCAATGATGTTCCTATTATTATCTAATGTAACCCTAGTAACATAACAATGATAACACCAAAATTACCTCAATGGATTATATTAGGCATTATCCTCGCAATGAATGCACTTGATGTACGCGTTAATGAACTACTTGTTAAATAGCTGAGCTATGTATCTGATATGAATGATTGGTTCCTCAACGGCAGAATCAACGTCTATTATATTATCTGTGTAACTTGTCTAAGAACCACGTTTTATTCAAGCTCGTTGCGAAGCAACTAAATAAAGCAAGTTTCACCATTTAACATGGCAAGACTTTTTTTTTGTTCTTTTCAGTTTATAATGCGTTTTTGATTAAACTTGTTCTTCTTCTTTCTTCTTCTTCTTCTTGCATTTTATATTATGATCGCTACTAGAAATACTACCTCACAAACAGATAATGTCAAACCTAATGATCTGGTGAGTCATCAATACAATAATTATGTCAAAGTACTAATGTATTTTTTTTTCTTTTTTCTTTTTTGAAGTTTGAAGCAAAACTTGATGAGGATTGTTATAAAAAAGACGATTTAATGACAGAAGAAGATACAGATGAAGATGATTTCCCAGGTGTCACTGAGGTAGCTTGAATTTTTAATTTTTAATTTTTGCTTTTATTTAAATCATAATATACTCATTTCTTTAATAGTCAATGGATAAAAAGACTGAATATCCTCCTTACCATCCTTATTCTACCAACGATATAAGTTATCATCCCACATCAACCATTTTTGAAGATAAAGAGATACAAAAGCAGCAGCAAGGTAAAATTTTAGTCGTAAATAACCTGTAATTATTAATATCTAACTCAATTACTTTTAGGATACTTGAATACTACCAATAGTAACGTAGAAAATATATTGGAAGATAACCACTATGAAAGAAAGTCCTCTTTTACCAGACGTCCGTCACAGCTGCAGCAAGAAATGGCTTCATTAAACGCGCTCTGTCCTCCATCACACGTCTTGAAAGCGCGCAGATTATCCAAAAATACCATCAAGACTTCAGTCTCTACTCCAGTCACTCCTACCAGGAATCGAAAACCATCCATTGTCGATAATTACTCCAAGGAATTCAGTAGCAATAGCGCTGTCAGTCCTAGATTCATGGCCTTGAGGAAATTAAGCGAAGTTACCACGGTAAGTACGACTACTTTTTTTTTGTCACAATGTAATACATGATTAACCAACAAATGCTCTAATAAAGTTACCTTCGCATTCCGTGTCTTATTCATCCGTACCACCTGTTCCACAAGTCCCTTCAACGTACACCGCTGACAGTAAAGATGTTACTCAAGAATCTTCAAGCAGTAAAGGTGGCTTTGATTTGGAAAATCGCGTATTAGCTCGAATCGACGATATCATTGAAACGCAACTACAGTTCCATCTTGGCCAAATCGTATGGAGAGCTTCCGAAAGTCATTTGGACGCTCGTCGGTTCTGGGAAGAACAAAAAAAAGAAATGTTTGGATTCGCTGCAACTTTGGTGGATCGTATGGAAACTCAAGTGGATATGCAAAGAAGAATGGCCTTGGATTCAATTACTTCACCTGAAGAAAAGGATGCTACACAAAGATCGGCTGAAGAATCAGATGCCATCATGGAGATCTTACAAAAAGAACTGAAAATGTACAAATCCAAGTACACTGAGGCACAAAGTCAATTGTTTGAATTGGAAATGCTCAAAACAAGGAATTCAGAACTAGAAAAGCAGCATGAAATCGACACAATCTCTTTGAGAAAACAATGGGAGGATAAAGACAGTACTCTTAAACAGCTAAAAAAGCTAGAGCAAGAACGCATACTCAATGGGACCATTAATAGCTCCAAGAAGAAGGAACCAGCAGGAAGCCAGCATACCAAAATGTTCAACCTCGAAACTCAAAACAAACAGCTCAAGGTGCAAGTGAAGCAAATGCAAGAGATTAACAGACAGCTATTAGAAGAGGCTAATGCGTATGAATTGAATATAAAGAAGCAAAGCAAAGAACTAAAGCAAATAAAGAATCAGCTTGCAGAAGCAGAATTGGTTATTCTCAACAATAAACGAAAGATGGTGCCTACTAGCAGTACTGTTACTACTACAACAGTTGATGGCATTGACTGTAGCGAAGACTTTGGTAAAAAGCAGCAACGAACAAAGAAGAAAGACACTTGGGCAGACATTATGGAATCGGAAGACGAAGCTAAAAAAAGTGCTAAAGAATGGGCTCAAAAGTATCGTGAATTACAAGCCAGCTATTTCGAAGTTTGTTTGAAGCTTGAAAAGAAAGAAGAATCATCTGAAAGTGAAAACAAGATCAACGAGTTAAATCAAACAATCGCTACTAAAAACGAAGAGATTCGTCACTTGAAGCAAGCAGAGAATGTCAATCGGATCCAAATCGATTACTTGCAATTGGAACTGGATAAGTACCAAAGAAAGAACAAACCAGGCATGGATGAATCCAAATTAAAGAATCGATATATGCGCAAAAATCAATTACCCTCAACGAAAAAGCCCATGGTTCATCAAAGACCGTCGCCACCACCACCACCACAACAACAACGACAACAAGTAAATACAAAAGAAACATGCTATGAGACAGAAGATGGATACCTAACATTCACTACTGAGATTAACGGCCAACTATCTAAGTATGCCATAAAAATTCCCAGTGGATACCAACAGAACAGCCCTGTTGTTGAGCAAAAGAAACCAGCAAAAACTAAATTCAATCCTAATGCTCAACCATGGCCAAGTCAAAGTAATACCAGCAAATAATGCTAATAATGATAACAAATGAATACCCCCTCCCCATTCTTTTAACTTAAACTATAAATGATAATACCTAGACACAAATACATTAGACTATAATATTTTATGCTTAAAGATAGGCAAATACGTTAATAAACGGAGATAGAATCCTCATGCTTCATTTAAACCCCAAAGTTTCAGCTCTTAGGAGGCTCTTTTTTTTTTTTCATTAGCATTAAGTAGATAATAATACAATTAAAAAAAAAACCCAACAAATACAACGTTTAACCATATTTCATTGAATTTAATTCACATCGAGTGTATACAATTGCATTGCCAATAATTACTGTATGATATGTTCATTGTACTCTGATGAAGAAATCATAGTAACTTCTTTACAGTGACTCCTTCTTGAAAAATCCTGTATATTAGATGTGGTATTTAAACAGGATTGATTGGGAGATCGAAAACTTTACTATTAGATCTAGTTCACTTGGACTACGTATACTTTATAGCATACCCCAAGAATATATTGTACTCCTTGTACTTGAGTCAAATAGGTATTGCATCAATTCAGCTTTTTTATTCTAAACGTGTAGATATTACTTATTCAATGAGGCATGCAATAGGAAATAGCCGATTTCATAAAATAAAATAAAAAATAGCGGAGATATCTGCCTTAGAACTCAAAATTTAGAATTATTCCTCTTTTTGTAAAAGTGCGTCGATAGCAACCTCGAGGCATAACCAATTGATAGCCTAGATTCAATATTGTTGAGATCATGTAGTAGTATATTTTTGTGTTTTTTATTATATACTAAACATTCAAGTTACAGCTATACTTTTGAAGAACCATGAAAATTACTTTTTACTATAGATAAATCCATCAGTTGAAAAACATTATTTATTTACATCAATGGATGCTCCATTACGCTTTGCGTATTTTTTTTTTTTTTATTAGTCAGATCAAATTTTTGAACAAGGTTCTATTTTTCATACATGATCAATATCCGACAGCCAATAATAATCGAGATGATCATATTTAGAGAAAAGAACGACGGCTATAATTCATCCAAGAAAAACTTGCAGAGATGCTACAACATAGTGCCCTAGGTAGTAACAATAGTATCTTTGTATACATGATTGAGTATCCATTAAGTAAGTTTACATGCTTATGCTTATCAGTAATACGCGCTATAAAATGGAGTGCCGACTTTCTATAATATAAATCATTTGCCGCGTTAAATCTTTCAGATTTTCTTTTATATTATTACTTTAACGGAAGACAACGTTAACACACAACCCCCCAACTCTCCAGACTTTCTTTTGCTGATAGGAACCCTTCCATGTCCAACTTTTTGAGCGGCAAAGAAGGTTTAGTTCTTCTTGTTCAAGAGATAAGTGAACAATTTTATGCATACGATCATTCTACCAGCCAACAGTTGGTTCAGTCAAATATTTGGAACCGTCCTATAAAGGTGTTTCAACACGATCCTCTTCATGATCCTTTATCACATGTCATAAACGCAATTGCTAATCGTAATGTAACCAACGTTTTCATGTCCTCTCAATCGTTATTGGCATCCATTCCTTATTTGCACAAATTGGCTTCGGACAAGTCAAGCATGGTATTGCACATTACGGCCGGTGTTGAATCCTTTGCTGATTTTACAGAGGTGATGTCTGTCCGAGAAAGTGGATTTGCCCTATTGAGTTCCTCGACTGTACAAGAGGCACACGATTTAGCTTTGGTTGCACAGCTTGTATCACTTTTGACATCTACACCTTTTCTGCACTTCTTTGATAGTAAAAGAATCTCGAATGAATACTGCTCAGTCCAGGCCTTGGACAGGGAAACGCTGATCCAGCTTTTGCCTGAGGATTTGATAACTTCCAAGATCAAAAATAAGACGGATGTTCCTGCCTTGTTCAAACAATCTACTTATCTTCGATACAAAACCAGTGAGGCTGAGAAAGAAGTCGGTGATCACTCTTATTTAGATGCTCTCGTTACATTCAATCAAGTGGCGTCCAAATTTGCCAAACTCACTAATAGATCTTATCTTCCGTTGGAATATATTGGCCACCCTGAAGCAACTTGCGTAGTTATTTCTATGGGTGCCGGTGCCACAGTGATCGAACAAACTGTGAAAGCGCTTACAGTTTCTCAACCAGATTGGAAGATTGGCTGTTTAAAGATTCGCCTTTATCGTCCTTGGTCAGATCAAGCCGTTTTGAATGCTCTACCTTTATCCGTTCAACGGATTGCAGTCCTTGAACCCACAGATGATTACACTCACTCATGGAACCCTCTGTTCTTGGATATTGCTGCTACCTACCAAACAGCTGGAAACGATAATGTTGATATTTTTAGTGGTCAGTATGGTATTCAAGAGGATGACTTCTCGCCCGATATAGTCCGTGCTATTTTCACTGCTTTGCAGTTTGAAACACTGGATCGCCACTTTGAGGCTGCCAAACTACCCCGTGAGCCTGATCATTTGCAAGTAGTGTCTCATTCAACCGAACAAATAATTTTTGTTGGAAACTCTTCACTCGCCCTCTCTTTTGCTACTCAACAAGCAAATAAGGCTTGCGTTCAAGCTTATACTGTTGATGCAGTACCAGCTACGCATGTCCGTGTTGGTGGATCTGGCTCTCCTTTGCCTAGTCTAATTCAAGTCGCTGATGCCATTGTCTTTTCTTATCCTTTACTTGATGATCGAAGCTTATTAGCGGCTGTTCAGGCTGTGGCTACTTTATGTCATGGTGGTTATATTATCTCTAGTATTGATCCAAATTCTTTCCCAGCATGCCTTAAGAAAGAGGCTCATACTAAGCAAGCAACGCTCGTTTATGCCCAGAACCTTCTTCAACTCCTAGCTTATGCTTGTCTCTCTGAAGCAATCAACCATCCGAGCTCTTCCATTAGCGCTGTTCCAGAATCATGGATTAACCAGCCAGTTCATGTTCCTTCTATTCCTTCATTGAAAGCAAAGAAAGTCGAAAAGTCAATGTCAATCCTACCTGTTGAAACACCTTATATTAAAATGCTTGATCAAGCCTTTGGCTCACGTTTAAACATAGCAAATGCATATCAAGCCTCTTCAATTTGGTCGCCTGACAAATCTCATTCCAATGCTGCTTCTCAAGAATTTGGCTATGGTCGTTTGATCCATCGCTTGCAAGAACGTGCACGCTTTATCGACTATGTTATGGAAGTTATCCGTACTTCAGTGCTTCCAACAGAGGCAGCTCGAGCGATATCCCAATGGCTCCTTCTCGCAAACTCTTCAACGTCTAAACCATCACTAGTCCAAGTATCTGCTGAGTCAGTTACTCGTGCTTTAACCTCTATCATCGATCAATCACCTGCTGCTCAAAGAATCATGAACAGTAAATCCCTTTTGTTTCCTGAATCTCACTGGCTGATCGGCTCTGACGCTTGGGCTTATGATTTAGGCCAATCTGGTCTTCATCATGTGATTACTTCTGGTGAAAATATCAATATCTTGATTGTTGACACAACACCCTGCCACAACCAAATACAAGCAGAACAACGCAAAAAAGATATCGGTCTTTACGCTATGAACTATGGATCAGTGTACGTTGCTTCAGTCGCCCTATACGCTTCTCACGCTGGTGTATTACAAGCGCTGATGGAAGCGGACGCCTATCAAGGCCCTTCGATTGTACTAGCCTACCTTCCACAACTTTCTACTATACCCGACCCTCTTGCAACCTTAAAAGAGACCAAAGTAAGTGTAGATAGTGGTTCATGGCCGTTGTACAGATGGAATCCAGCTTTAGAAGACGTGAAAGACCAAGATATGTTTAGCTTGGACTCTCAGCGTATCAAAAAAGAATTGGAAGCGTTCTTAGATCGAGAAAATTACTTGACACAACTGGTTTCTAATCATCCTGATATATCATATACCCTTGTAAGCTCTTTGGAAGCAGTAAGTTTATCGTATATTAGTCATGGAAAATGATATGCGTCATTGACCAAACAGCACTTTGTGAATGTATATATAATAGGATACCAAAAAGCGACATGAACAGTTGAAAAGTAAAGCACGGGCTGACTATGCCCGTTTGCTATCTGGCCTTGTTGGCTCTTCCAACAGCCTTCCTCTAACTGTCCTCTTTGGCTCAGATAACGGCAATGGCGAAAGTATTGCTAAAAAAATTGCTATACGTGCCAAATCAAGAGGTCTTGTGGTTAAATTGATGGCCATGGACGATTATGAAGATGTTCAAGATTTGGCTAATGAAACTAATCTTGTCCTTATATGCTCCACTGCTGGCCAAGGGGAGATGCCATCCAATGCACGTGAATTCTGGAAGTCTCTAAATAATTTGATTGTAGGCGATATCAATTTGTCTGAAGTGAATGTCGCTGTGTTCGGATTAGGTGATAGCCACTACTGGCCGCGCGAAGAAGATGCCATCTTTTATAATCGACCAGGTAAATTGTTGGATGCCAAGTTTGAAATGCTAGGAGCGAACCGACTTGTGGCTTTGGGACTTGCAGATGATCAAGATGATGATGGGTTTGAAACGGCTCTTGCTGTCTGGTTGCCTGAGCTTTGGAAGGCTCTTGGGATAAAGAGTGTAGGCGAAGGCGATGTAGAGCCTCTCTATACGGATACTCAGATGAAGATCGACTCTAATTATCTTCGTGGTGATATTGCTCAAGAAATAGCGGATGATTCTACAGGCGATGTAACAGAAATGACTCAAAAGCTCTTGAAATTTCATGGTGCATATCTTCAAGATGATCGCGATTTACGTGAAGAAAGGAAAGCTCAAGGGCTCGAAAAAGCGTTTAGTTTTTTAGTTCGCGTTTGTACACCAGGTGGCATCTCTACTCCTAAGCAATGGTTAGCAATGGATATGCTTTCTGAAAAGTATGGTAACAAGACATTGAAACTAACTACGCGTCAAACCTACCAATTGCATGGTGTTCTTAAAAGAAACCTGCGTACGACAATACGGACCATCAACAAGTCCTTATTAACTACTTTAGCTGCTTGTGGTGACGTTAGTCGTAATATAATGAGCTCTGCTTATACCGAGATTCCAAAAGTACATGATCAGGTGCGGTCTCTTGTGTATGAATTGAAAGATCTATTAGCACCAAAGACAAATGCCTATTATGAAATTTGGTTGGATAATAGTATGGTTGCTGGTCATGCAGTTCAAGATTTCGAGCCTATCTATGGACCTACGTATCTGCCTAGAAAGTTCAAGGTTGTGATAGCTGTGCCCCCTAGTAACGACGTTGATGTGTATGCTCATGATCTGGGTTTTATTGCAATTGTTAATCCTGATAGTGAGAATGTTGATGGCTATAATGTATTAATTGGCGGTGGAATGGGTCAAACATACGGGGACAAGAAGACTTATCCTCGACCAGCTACTCTCATTGGTTACGTCCCTGCTAAAGCAGCCGTCGATATCGCTAGGGCTGTCGTACTGGTTCAACGTGATCATGGCGATCGTCTCAATCGTAAGCGTGCTCGCTTCAAGTACACTGTAGATAGTCTCGGTGTAGATTTTGTCAAGAAACAGATTGAAGAACGTAGTGGCATTCTATTTGAAGAAGCAAAACCTTTTTCTTTTAACGATAATGTGGATCATTATGGTTGGACGAAAGGTGTTGGAAATTGCTGGAATTTTGGTTTGTTCATTGAGAACGGTCGCATCAAAGATACGCCGGATTTCCTTTGTAAAACTGGTTTACGTGAGCTGGCTAGATTCCACAAGGGAGAGTTTCGTTTAACGGCAAATCAGAATCTGATCATTTGCAACGTACCAGAAGCTGACCTTGAGAAAACAAAAGCACATTTGGCTAAATACAAGTTGGATAATCTTTCATTTACTGGCATACGCAAAGCCTCGATGGCTTGTGTGGCTCTTCCTACCTGTGGACTGGCAATGGCCGAATCTGAACGCTATTTGCCCCAACTGATTTCTCTTCTTGAAGAAGCAGTAGAAGAAGCAGGCCTTCGCGATGATTCTATCGTCATTCGTATGACTGGGTGTCCTAATGGTTGTGCTCGTCCTTATTTGGCAGAGCTCGCTTTTGTAGGAAAAGCACCCAATACATACAATATGTATCTTGGTGGTAGTCGTAAGGGCGAAAGATTGAACAAGCTTTATCTTGAAAATTTACAAGAAGAAGACATCTTGAAAGAGGTAAAACCTATGATCAAAAAGTATGCACTCGAGAGAGACAATGATGAACCTTTTGGTGATTGGGTTATTCGTGCTGGGTACGTAAAAAAAACAGTGAATGGGTTAGACTTCCATGACCTTTCATAACTGCATATATATATATAAAATGAAATCATTACATGAAAAACTATTAAATGCGAACCAGCAATGATATGCACTACTTTGCCATAATTCTTATATACGTATTGAAATGTACTTGTGCGTAGATATAGCGCTTCTATATCATCTTCTCTGGTTACTGTTATTACAACCGCTATTGTTCATACTTTGTTGAAATTGAATATAGTAATAAAACCTTCCACTAAAATCTTGAAATTAAACAATTGGATGTAGATTAATGACAAACGAACATATACATTTGGCGCGCAGAAAACACAAAACAAAATATGCTCTTTGAAATGTATACAATTTGTACAATGACCACAACGATCTTAAACTTTCTACAATTGATATCTCTTTATTATATGTTCTTGTATATACGCTGATATTTGAATTACGGCCTTGTGAGTTTATGTAATAATGAGGTGCTAAGACTCTAGATTCGGTAATTGTTATTTATGGATTTTTTCTGTCGTGATGATTGATTTGCACTGTAACGCTATATTCGGATACGCAGGCAAACTTTATGTATATATATATCATTTTTTCTCGTCTTTGTAAACACTACATCAGTTAATAATCTGAAAACTTGACGACGTACAAAAAAAAAGTATATCTTCCTTAGTCGTTTGTATCCTTCAGCTCCATTTCTTTTAACTTACAATACGGAGTACTATCTTTTATATATATATTGAAATGAATAGGCAATTCCAATTAATTTCAAAAGAAGCAAAAGTAAGCATTATGCAAATTTTGGTTGCCTAAAGTAATAACAAAAGGACAATATGAATACAATCAGGCAAAGCGTTGTTGTATTTTATTGTACATGAAAAAGAAAGACCAAGGATTTGATATTGCGCAGCTTGAGGTATATTAAATATCTCATGTTTACATGGTATCAGAAGTCTTAACTGAAATCATATCACTATACAATTGTTACAGTCAAAATACAAGTAGCTGACAGGCTTATGTATATTATATTATCACATTGCTTACTCAAGAAAGTGATATAATAACATTTAGCGTCAGAATTAATAAAGTACATCTGAAGAATAAAAAGATCAGTCAATAATGGATGCAAATGCACACACGATTAAAGTCTTGCACAGAATTATTTGACTAAAATAAACAGAACCTGCATTTATGCCTAGTGGAGCCAACTAAGATTAATTTAGGTGCGACAATCAATCATATATGAGGAGGACTTGGACCAGCTCCATCGTAAAATTATGCGATTCCAAGATGCGTATTCTACAAGAGATGCAGCTATATCATATGCTAATCAGCAACTATAGTGAATCTTGACACATCCAGTTGAGAAACTGCTTTTTTTACGTCAAGTGAGAAACAAGCATCTGTATAAGCCAGTGTTTATGTTGGTAAATGAGGTAGAATATTATCTTACCCAGTAATTTGATAAATTATATCAAAGTAATAAAGCTATGTCTACATTCTTTAGATAGCAGCGATCACGCGAGAAAGAAACAATAGAAATGGAAGAAGATAGAACTGAAATGATTGAAGGAACCTATTGGTGGAAGTGATGCTGGCTGTCATTTTATCAGCTTCGTTCATTTGTTGCGCATTCACCTATTGCTTATTTGTTGATGGTATCCAAAGAAAATGGCATTGAATCATGTATATGCTTTGTTTTTGACAAAAGACATCAACTGTATAAACATGTGTATCTTGAAAACACAAGTTAATTTTTCTTTCTTTTTTTTTTTTTTTTTTTTTTTTTTTTTTTTTTTCCTTTCACCACTGTTGCAAATGTTGCAAGCAATGAGCAACAAAACTCGACAGCTCGTGAGTGGACGACTGAGGTCCCTGAAGACAATTTACATTTGGAACATTATACAGTAAAGCATTGAAATCAATCAGATTTTAAAGTATTTCAGCCTTGGTCTTTTATAATCCCCCCCCCCCACACACAGCGTTATAAAAATTATTGCGTTCTCTATGCAGCTTTTTTTAAGCACTCAATTTACACTAAATATACTTAAATACTATATTTTCAATATTAGATGGTATAATTTCAACATCAAACATTAAAAAAAATTCGCTCGTTAGAAATTTGGCATAATGTCTTGAATAGATTTAAGAGATCTCTATTGATCTCGGTCAAAATCGCATCTGCTTGATCCATACTTAGAATGTGCAACTATATATACTGAAATCTCTGTTTCGGCACCGACACATGAATGTCTTGTATTCATTTTGTAAATCTACAGTCTTTATCAGCCGGCGGGTTGTTCTAGCTTTTAAAAATTCGAGTATGCTATCTGCTGCAAAACTCACCGTGTTTTCGGATATACAAACAGTCTTTATTTACCAATTTTCGTGTTTTATCTCATTTATGGGACTAGTTCAATAACAGTATCTTTTTGTATATCGCTGTATGCGGGTGGCGGCAATTCTGATTCCTCGAATGGATTAAAGTTGGATACATCGTTTTCTATTAATCCGTAATGTGTCAGATATATTTTTCAGCCTACCCGAAAAAAAGGGGGAAGAACTTACCAACATTGGGTTCTCGATGGCTGGGTTCTCGATGGCTGGGTTCTCGATGGCTGGGTTCTCGATGATTAGGTTCTCGATGATTAGGTTCTCGATGATTAGGTTCTCGATGATTGGGATTTATAGGTGGTATTGGTTCTGGATGAGGCAATGAAGGAAGTGGCCTTCTTGTAAGAAATGGATTTGTAGTACCACCTATTCTCAAAGTCAGTTTTTCTAATAAAAAATAAATAAAACCAGGATCATACTTATAGAATTACTGGGCGGTCGCTTTCTATTTGGTAATGCAGGGCCAGATGTAGTGTGATGCATTGTTGTGTTTGGTAATGGTAGTAAGGCTATTGAAGGATGACTACTGCTTCTGTCTATATGAAACTATAAATAAAAAGTGCTTCGTACTACGTATATATGTGATACTCACTATGATCAATGTTGGGCGTACTAGCATAGTAGTGTATACCAGTGGTTCTCGTTACAGGTATCGAAGGTCTGCAAGAAGACAAAAGTCAGTTTGATATCAGAGCAACATGAAGGCATATTACCGCTGTAAAGTTCCATGAACTGTTAATGTAAGATAGTTAGAAAAAGTAAAATAACTCAGTATGCCTATTACCCTGTCGGTGTGCTGTGTGGATCTGCTCAGAACGTTTATCTAAGAAGAAATGAGTTAATATTTAAGGGCGATGATGTGTTGCATTAAAGCCCATTACCCGGTAAAGAAATTCTGCTTGCGTTTGAGTTGAAGATATCTATGAAAAAGCTAAGAACTTGTATCAAATCACGCTATTATTATAATCATTACTCGATAGTGATAGATTCGGAGTTGAAGCAGTACTTCTCGCATTAATTGCACGCTGTCTACTCTCTTGTTGAAGGTCTTGGCGCCATTTTGCTAATTCTTCTCGAACAGTTAAAGGCTTGGCACTTTCTTTCTAGAAAGAACATAAACTAGGTTAAGCCATGATGCATAACCCAACAGATAAAATAGCTTACAATGAGAAAAGGATTCGTTTCGACTGGTGTATTTCTTGTGTTCAATCCCGGAGAAGAGGTTATATGTGCCTAAATTATCGAGAATTTAGTTTTTTGTTTCTCGGTAATCGGTTCATTCTCTTATTACACTACTGCTACTATTATTTCTGACAGGAAGTGGTGGTGGTGATAAATTGTCTGTGGAACTCATAGCTAAAAGCAACTCAAATGCTTGGTTAACGTCCCCTTTTGCAGACCATAAAGCAGCATCTATTACTCGGACTTCGACCAAAGGAAAGGCTTCTCTTAGAATTACAATGTTTGGTGCATGAAACGGATTTTCCATCTGAAGGTATGTTTTCAATAATAGAAAGAAATAATAATAAAAAGGGAAAAAAGGTTAAGCGCAACTTTTTTTATTACGTATTTATAGAATAAATAATCAGTCACTTGTTCGTAGTTTCTTATCCATAACGAAGACCAGCATAGAATCCGATTAAAAAGGTAGATTTGAACTGGATATTGTTGGTCAACAAGTTGATAAAGGTTTGCCACTTGGAATGAAGATCGCGCTTCGTAACTTTACCATCCTTATCAACGTCCAAGGCCTTTGTATATCTACCTTCCAAGCGATCCCAATGAATAGTGACATAACCTTGTTGAGCCAAGTACTATATATTCTCCTATTAACATTCTTTCTATTCTGTTGAATCTATTATCATTAATTTACCTGTAAAAACACGAATCCAGTTCCAACAAATGCCGCAAAGATCTTTCCTACTTTTTTAACAAGAAAGCCTGTACAAATACCGAGAAATGTACCAAAAGTAAGCTCGCCTTTATTCAAGATGGGCTTGTTGTGTTCTGCGGTAATTCTTGGGCCTTCACTAATAGTTGTTTCAAACACATCGTTATTTCGAGCAAAAGCAGCTATTTTTTCGATGGATTAATTGAGAAAAGTTTCCTGCTGAGCCACGTTGTATGTATTACCTTGACATTGAACTGGCTGTTTAAATAATAAAGGTGTAGTTACACTACTGACAGTAGCCAAAGCAAGGATTTTGGAAGCACCAAGAGGTTTGCCTTCGAACACACGCTTTACTGGAGCCATAAATGGTTCTGTTTTTACACTACAAGTTTAATGAAACGAAAATTGAAAGCTTATTATATCAAGAACATACTATTATTAATGATAGAATATTGTCTAGCTTGGATACTTCTGTAAGCATTTGCGCTTGGGCGAGAACACGTTTTTAACGTATTTCCATTAATCACTCTAGGCAAACGAAGCATAATAAACGATTCAAGAATAGAAAAAACAAAAACAAAAAAAACAAAAAAAAAACAAAAAAAGAATTATCCGTCATACTTTTAGATGCACTTCAAGCGAGGGTTTACATAAATCCAATCAAATGCTTCTATTCCATGTGGAGGCATTTGAATATTTTTGCGCATTTTTCACTAGCTCCTCGGAGGTTAGTATCGTCTATGAATAAATAATCCACAAGTAGTACAATTCACTGCTAAACTTCTTTTCTCGTGAACTCAATATTCACATTTGCTTCATTTTGCCATGATATCAAATACTCAAGATCTATCGAGAATTTATTCTGTATTTCATTTAAACTCTACTTAATTCAAACACTACTTGAGTCAATTCTTTATCCCTCTTGCCTAAATACATATCTTCAATGGTAGAATCAATAGTGAAAGAGTATACTGAGATTCAAACATAAATGTATAGCAGTTATTGGTATGTCGGTTATAGACCTCTAATATGGTCTTTTGCTTCGACAATAGGGACACTTCTCTTCTTTTATGGCCAATTCAACTATTTAACAAATGTCGGTCAAAATAAGAAATATACTCTCATGGTACACTTGACATCTATGAAAAATTTCGATGTAGGCCTTTTTGATTTATCAATTTAGCTGTAAATTACATGCATTTCATTACTATAATTCTACTGTTTGATAGATTGATGATCGTCAAGTATGGCATTTGATTAATTCTTCCGGGTCATAAGGAGCTGTTACATCTATGCAGAGTTATTGTTTTGCAACAAAATCGCTGTCTTTGTCGATGATTAACCGTAAATTATAAAAATTCCATATATGCTCTTTCAGATGATCTATAGATCCCTCAACCGATTTCGGTCAATATTCTATGCTAAGAATGAATTGCTGCATCTTTTAGAACCTTTATTTCATGAATATTTATAGCAAGTTCAGAGTATTTCAAGACTGTTAAGGCAAGTTTGAGCAACTGACTGAGCTGTTAAAGCACAACAATTTTTATTTCATTTCGGCATTTGGAGATGTTTGTGGATGTAAGAGTGTGTGTGTGTTAAATGTAAAAAAAAAAAAAAACGGTTAGATGTGTTTGAGGAATAAAAACTATGTAAATTAAAGAGAATAAAAAAAGATGATTTAACTAAGAGGTCATGTAAGTGTTGAGGTCGACTTCTTCAGGAAGTTGAGAAATGTTAACTTCAAATCTGTTTTGAACATCGTTCAAGACAACAGTATCCTTTTCATCAGAAACAAAAGTGATACCTAAACCTTTGGTACCGAAACGACCAGCACGGCCAACACGATGCAAGTAAGTATCAGCACTATCAGGCATATCATAGTTGATAACAATATTGACACGTTCAATATCAATACCACGACCAAAGATATCAGTAGCGACCATGATACGCTTTTCGAAATCCTTGAAGGATTTATAACGCTTGATACGTTCATCTTGACTCATTTGAGAGTGGATACAGATACTGGGGAAGTTACAGTCAGACAAGATACGGTTCAATTCATTGGCACGAGAGACAGAACGAACAAAAATACACACTTGGTTGAATTCCAAAGTATCCAAAAGATCATTGAGTTTACGGTTCTTTTCTCTTTCTTCCATCTTGATATAGAACTGCTGAAGACCGTGAAGAGTCAACTTGGCTTCATCGTCAACATAGATTTCAAGAGGGTTTTGCATAAACTTCTTGCAGACAGGACGCATCTCCTTGGCCAAAGTAGCAGAGAACATCATGACTTGCTTGTGATGAGGTGTAGCACGGAAGATATCTTGAACATCACGACGCATATCAAGTTGTTCCAACATCTTGTCACATTCATCCAACACAAAGTGCTTGATGTGAGTCAATTTGAGATGCTTTTCACGAATCAAAGCCAAAACACGACCAGGAGTACCAACAAGGATGTGAGGACACTTGGATTTATCCTTGAGAATTTCAACATCTTTAGTCATGGGTACACCACCGTAAAAGACTTCAGTACGGATATCAGGAAGGTACTTGGAGAAACGAGCGTATTCATTCTTGATTTGGAAAGCCAATTCACGAGTATGACAGAGAACAATGACAGAAACAGCACCATCAATAGGTTCAAGTTGTTGAAGAGTGGCAAGGACAAAGACAGCAGTTTTACCCATACCAGACTTGGCTTGACAAAGGACATCCATACCCAAGATAGATTGAGGGATACATTCTTGTTGAACTATAGTGGGTTGAGTATCGATACCGTAGAAACTCATTGTATATCTATACCTTCAGAAGGATGTTCGAAACCACAGTCAACGATACTTCTTAAAAGCTCAGGCTTCAATAAGAAATCACGGAAACCAGTAGAGTGGATACCAACATAAGAACCTTTCTTGTCTTTCTTGTCTTCATCCTCAGCATGCAAGGCTTCAGCCTGTTGAGCAGCGGCAGCCTCTTGTTGGATGGTTTGCTCATCCTCTTCCTCGTAGTCGATAAGATCATCAGCGTGGTCGGCGGCAGACATATTGAATACTGATAAGCAAGAATTCGTCAGTTAACATATAATCAATAATAATAAAAAGCTTTGTCTTCTGGTCTTCCTTCGAATATAATAAATATTCAATCCATTTGATTCAATACTGCTCGATTATCTCGCTGTGTTCATTGAGATATGCCTTCAAAAAAAGTAGATACAGTAAAAAGAATGTGCATATAGAGGAGGGTGGGTAGAATACAACAAGTGGTTATTCAATAAAAAGGAGTGGGAGCAAAAAAAGAATTACACGACGCCTAATTAAAGGGATGACGCGTCCTTGAGAACATATACACCAGGTAGAACAATCAAATAAAGATGTAAAAGTGGGTGATATACGCGTCAAGTGCAAGAGGAGTGGTGGTAATAAGCTTTTTTTTTTGAAGTTGCGCGTTACATCTAACATCATCAACAGCTCCAAAGAAGAAAATGTGTAGTCAACAATTGCTTGGTCCATTAAAACATTTCCGTTGAGGCAGGGTAGATGAGAGTGCATGTCATTATATATACTACTTTTTTTTCTGTTGCAGATACACCAAAAACCTTTGTTTGCAGAGTGTAGAGTAATATAGAGGGATGCTTCTTTTTACTGTGCGTCTTTTTATACAAAAAAGATATACCATTTTATCAAGCAAAAGGTAGAAGCGCGATTGAATCGGAGAAGGGTTGAAGAAGAAAGAACCAGATTGCCAAAGAAGTAGACGACATACCTTTTGATGTTATTTGTAAAGGTTGGTGTATTGGATGGATGGATGGTTTACTTTTTGGTTAGAAAAAGTATAAGTAAGACTTATGAAAAAGAGAATCGATGTTATTGTTTTGAGCCCATTGCAAAAACACCCCTGCGACTGGAGGGTATACGCGTCGTTTTCTTGCCCTCTCATTGGTGCATTGGCTACTGGAATAAAATCCGGCTCGAACATATACTGCCGGAAAAATATACTATTGGTTGGACGTATCATGGAAGGCTATATGCCTATCTGTTGAACTACTGACTATTATATTGATAATATCATACGATTCTTCTGTTTTCCTTTGTGAATAGCATATTTTCTGTCGAAAACATTGGTCTTTCTTTGTTGAGTCACGTAGAGTGCGTCAATTTCAGTCATGATAGTGCGGAGATCAAACGTTATCTGAGTGGGGTAACCAAAAAGATATAAGGTATTCGATGGTCAAGCTTCTATCGTTCTTTTCTTATTCGTATATCAATAAAACATGTCAAAGCAAGTCATTGTTCTCGGTAAATATATAAAAATATGCCGTGACATTCAATTGTTTGACCAAATGTTGCGTAGGTGCTGGTGTTACTGGTTTAACTACTGCCATTTGTCTTTTGAGAAACGGATATAAAGATGTAAAGGTTGTAGCAAAGCATGTCCCCGGAGACATGTCCTCTGAATACACTTCTCCATGGGCTGGTGCTTCTATTCTCACTGTCGCTAAACACGATGACTATCGCTTGCAAGGTAAAAAGCACTTTTTAGAAACAATTAGCTTAATGGTACTAATCATGCAAGGATAGAAATGGATATGTTCACCATGAAAGAGTTTGCTCGACTTGCTGAAGAGGAGCCCGAAGCTAATGTAATGCATTGTGCTGGTATTCACTATAGCGGGGTACCTGCTGGTCCAAACGAAGATGCTTACTGGGTTCGCAAGATTTACAAAGACGTAAGATACTTTTTAGCCATTTGAGCAAACCATTGATCTTGTTGTATTTAGGTTAAGAAGATCCCAGAAAGTGAACTAATTGAAGGCACTGCTTACGGTTACACTTTCAAATCTTGTAACTATTTAGTTTGCTTTCTCACGATTTAAATAGGCTAATCATATTACCAACTTCTAGTCACTACCAATGTACCCAAGTACCTTCAATGGCTCGTCAAGACGCTCAAATCTCTCGGTGGAAGCATTGAAAGACAATCGTTTGAAAGTATTCAAGAAGCTATTGAAAAGTACACTGATGCTGATGCTATCATCAACTGTACTGGTTATGGCTCTTATTATCTCAAGGACGTCAAAGATCATAGCATGTATCCTATTCGTGGACAAACCGTTCTAGTTCGCGCACCACATGTCAAGGTAGGCCTGTAAAACGAGGACCTGGAATTGATATCTGACTTTTTTTTTCTCCATATTATTAGACTCAGCATTACATTGACGGTAAAACAATTTACTGGATCAACATCTGAATCTTGAGCTGATCATCCGACTCTGCGTTTATATTTTAGGTCACGATCGTTGGACCTATATCATTCCTAGAAATGACGGCACTGTAATTTGTGGTGGTACAGTAGATCGCGTAAATAGAGCCACTGCTCCGGATGATGCTATTACCAAGGATATTTTAGAACGTTGCTATAAGCTTTACCCTGAAATTACTCATGGCAAAGGTCCAGATCACTTTGATATTGTCTCCGTTAATGTTGGATTCAGACCTGGCCGTGAAGGCGGTATTCGTCTCGAGAAGGAAATTAGACGTAAGTTATTTTCTGAAACAATCTCTGTGTCACTTTATTCATTCGCTTCTTTTTAGGCCGATCAAACGGCCAAAAGGTTACTGTCTGCCATAATTATGGTCATAGCTCCCATGGTTATCAAACTAGTTGGGGATCAAGTGCAAAATTGGTTCAATTACTCAAGGAAGAGCGTTTATCCAAATTGTAAAACTATGAATTTTTTTATTTTTATTTAAATAATTTTACATCTGACAAGTGTATACAATATGATTAAAAGTGTGGATGGTTATTAGGTCCATCGGTTAATGAGATACGAGTAACAGCTGCGCTGATGCTACCATTGCGAGTAATCTTTCTTGCTGCAATAGTTGAAGTGCGGCGACGAAGCATAGCAGCTTCCTCTTCTTCTGGTGTAAGACCCAGCATGCGATGTTCACGAATCATTGCCTTTTCGAATAGTAAATCAGGAAGCGTACAAGCTCCTAAAGCGCGTCGCATTTGAGTAGTTAAATAACTAAGACCCACTTGGTATGAAGCATTCATCCAGCCAAAGCCTTCACGGGGAACACACTTGAAGTCCGTGCCTACATTACCATATTCCACTTCTACCTTATGAGACAAGCTTACTACATCAAATTTCTCTGGTACTACACCATTGAAATCAACAAAGCCTTTGGTAATCCTAGAATGAAACGTTAATACAACACACGTAAGCGAAACAAAAATAGGTGTTTACTCACGTAAATAACCATCGGTAAGCTAATCTTGAAGCTGTATCTCTCATACCGTACTTGTCAAGGCCAACCCAAGTCAGCATTTGATGAGGAGCCCAACCAAAAGGAAAGTCCCACTGACGGTTGGGTCTTTCCAGTGAGGTAACACCTCGAGACTCTTCTGTTCCAGAAACAAGACCACCCAATACTTCAAACTTGGAAAGAGAATGCTTCACCATTTCCTGAGCTTGATGTTGACTAGCACAACCAGCCCAGAGAGCCCAGAACGAAGTGACGCTTTCATAAGTGATTTGCTCTTCTTTTATAGTGTCATAATCAAAGTAAAGAGACTCTTTTTCGTTCCACAAGTACTTGTCGATACGTTCACGGCGTTGCTTTGCTCTTTCTAACCAATCTTCAACATTTTGCTTCACACCTTCAAAATCTTCAAGTTCATCATCCAGGTGATCTCGAATAGCATCAGCAATATCCATTTCATACTTGTATAACAGTGAATTCAAATCAATAGTAGCCAAGTTGGCGCATATCTTTTCAAATCGGTAAGTGGTATCATGGCCTGATTCTCGAACAGCACGGTCGTGTAAAAAGTATTCATCAAGCTCAGGTTCCTTGATAATACCGTCGTTATACTTTTGGTTAAACTCATCAACAGTGATGTTGTGTTTCTCGGCAAAAGGTTCAATAATGTGCACAAAATGAGAAGCTTCCGTCTCGGGCGGAATTCCGGAGCCATCAGGTCGATATCTGGATAGCATTGTTTTTTTATCGAGTCTAGGCTCAGACATCCAAACTTGCCAGTATTCTTTAATAGCAGATTTCAATATACGTCGAAGCCAAGCCTTGTTCTCTTCTTCATCAGCAGGATGAAGACGTTCATACACCTTTAAAGTCATGTCTGTCAAAAAGGGTGGCTGAGAACGAGAAAGATAATAGGAACGATTTGCGTTCAAGATTTTGCCATAATGCTTGATTTGATACGCAAAGTTCTCTACCATACTACGAGCCAATTCAATGCGGCCATCTTCTAGCAAACCAAGGGCAGAAAAGTACGAATCCCAGCCATACATTTCATTAAATCGACCTCCAGGCACCACAAAAGGTTCGCCGACAAATGTATCATTGCCTTGATCGTCTTTGACTTTGCGCATAGCTAATGTCAAAAGACCAGGACGGTCATTGACACTCTTGGTATATTCAGCAGTAATTTCTTTAGGTAGGTACTCTACTTCCAGATGCATATGTTTACGCACTTCACTAGCTTGTTTATAAAATTCGTAAGCCTCTTTATCATCAAAAGGTACATAGATACGTGGGTTCTTGTTGGAAGATCTGCTCTTTGGGTCAGGACAAATAACTTCGAGTGAATCTGCATCTATACGACGTGTCAAACCATCCCAAAAGTTAAATCGAATCATACGCGACAAACGATCCACTGGATTTTCGTTTAATCGAGCTTCATCTAATACAATATGCTTTCTACCATAATCATTGGCTAAAGCAAGTTCTTGTAATAGATTAGATAACATATAAGTGCCTCGAATATCAATTTTACGATATCCTCCAGAATCTGCTGTACCCAAAGACATTGTCTTTGGTCCCAGATCATTGATGGTGATTTGGAAATCACCATCCGTATCTTCTTGTTCTAGAATCTTGCGTTGTGTTTCTTCTACATCAATTAAGAATCGACGTGCCTTGTTCTTGTCATCTTTTTTTTTTTTATCCATGTCAGTCAAGAATCATTGCACAAAATTACTTTATTTACCATGAGAAGCGCGTCGTCTTCGCGTTCCTTCGAGTGAGTTCGTTCCGTTGGCTTGAATATCAACATGGCTTCTCTGTTTAAATAAGACATTTAAGCAAAAGAAGCAATACACTTTCTACTTGGACGTACCGTGTACGTTCTTGTTCTATGTCTTGCGTTATCTCCTGTAGTATAGTATGTTGATGCTGGAGCGTGAACATCAATACTCGGATCAATCTCAAAAGAAGGTTGAGTACTCATTTCTTTAGGTATAAAAAGAAGAAAAAAGACGGAAGGAAATTTATTTTATAATATATATAGAATAACAAAGCGTACTATATATTTTTTACACCAATAAAAAAGTGAACAAACAAGAAGGCAGCCTGCTTGCTTTAGTCTAACTGGAAAAAAGGAAAAATCCAGATTGGCTCCGTGTTTCTTTTTGCCGGCATTGCTAGTTTTAGATTTGAAGCATTTGGTGTAATCCAAAAGATGCTTATGCCTTGGTTTTACAAAGCTGAGTTCGAATCACTAAATGCACTTGATTGGATTTCGAACGTTAAACAACAATTCAACAATGACAACAAATTCCAAAATTCGCTCTCGATACTTGAAGTCTTTGTATAGTACAACAATGGAGTCAGTAAAGAATCCTTTAATGAAATCTGGGAATAATTTTTCTGCTGATCGAATGGTACAAAGATTATATTGTATTTCATACATAAATACTCAAGTTACATTTGATTTATAACCTTTTTTTTTTGGTGCTAAAAAAATATATAAAACAAAATTTCTGTCAATATTATTAAGCATAATGTATGATTTCCCTAAAAAACAGAGCATATGCCCATCGAGAATTGACCAAAATATGCAATAATCAAAGCCAACAAGTATTCCCTTTGGATTAGTTCAATCCCCGACAAAACCGAGGATGCCTAGAGTCACCATTATTACCAGTAACCTGAAAGCGCGCGCCAAACAGAAAAATCGATCATTGGCAGTGGCTTGTCATTGTTTTTATCATTCTTTAACTACTCACCACCATGGCCAACTCGAAGAACATAGACGTCATATGGAAAGACATTATCAACTGGCAAACTGAGATCAAATCAAAGGATGACCTTTTATTACGCAGGAAGCCTGTTCATGACCAAGTAATTACAATGAAGATTTGTTATGCATTATCAGCAAAAACTTATTCTTTTTATAGGCATTACCTCCTATACGAAAATCCACCGAGATTATCTTGGATAATTTGAAACCTGTCGGTATTGACGCGTTACTCGCTCAAAAGGTCAGTAAAAAAAAATATTATACCATACATTGTGTTTAATCCAGTTGTGCTACTACATAGAGTGTACCTCAAGCAGCTGCTTCACCAACAATAAACAAGAAGCCGCAAACGAGGACTGAGAAAGCTGAGGATGAAAAGACTAAGGTATATACACAATAACAGCTTTACTTCTGCCGATTGTATGAATTAATGTACAGTAGGGAAACGAATATTTTGTCAAGAAAGACTATAAAAATGCCATTCTGTATTATGGAAAAGCAATCGATTTGGATCCAACAGTATCAGTTTACTTTGTGAATCGAGCAATGGCTTATCTGAAAATAAACATGTAGGTTGATACGACTTATGTGTACGTCTATTGAAACACTGATCGAGATATATAGGTTTTTAGAAGCAGAGAAGGATTGTACAAGAGGTCTTCAGTTACAACCTAAAAACGTAAAAGCTCTCTGGAGACGAGGTATTGCTTTGAGGGAACTTGGTAGAATCAACGAAGCGAGAAAAGGTAAAAATGCATTGGGAAAGGGGCTACCGGTTTCTTAAGATAAGCATTTAATAGACTTTGAGCTTGGATTAAAGATCGAACCAAGTAATAAATCATTGCTGGAGGAGTTGAAGAAACTGCCTCCACCAAAAATTGTGAAGAAAGATTCGTTGAACACTAACCAAACAAAGGTAAAAAGATCAGTACTATTGTGTATATTTAATTAACTTATTTTTTATTAGAATGAACAGCCGTCAGAACAAAAGAGAAGATTGCCCATCAATGTGATAGATGAAGCTTACTCGACATCAAAAGAACCTGCAAAAATACCAAAAGTTCAGGAAGCAAAAGCAGCCAAAAAAGTGGAATCTAAGCCTACGATTTCCAAACTATCTCCACCTGCAACTATTAAGAAACCAATTGAGAATAAGCCCTCAGTAGCTGATATTAAACCAGTGAAAGCGTCAGAAACGTCGAAACCTGATCTCACTACAGCGAAACCATCATTAAAGCTTAATTGTCCTCGTACTAACTTTGAATTTGAAAGGGATTGGAAGACATACAAAGGAAGAGGAGACGACGTTTTATACCAATATTTTAAGGTAGATAATGCAGAAAGTGCTATGGTATATAAAAGGACTAAAAAAAATCACTCATTCTGGATCAGTGTATTCCACCTTCAGTATATGTCACCATCTTCAAGTCTTCTTTGGAATCAGATCAGTTTGAAAAGATGATAGATTTACTGCATTTAAAAGAAAAATCGCCCCCGACTATATACAGTGTACTTCAAGGTCTTTCTCAAGTAAAACGAATTGACATGCTGGTTATGTTTTTGGGTAAAAAACAACAACAAGGTAAATCACGCAGTGATTAGACAAGAGATAAAATATATTCACTATTTTTTTTTTTTTTTTTTTTTTTTTTTACAATCTAGCTTTACAGGGATTATTTGATCTATTGAAACAGTCTTCCGATGGTATACCAAAGGAAAAGATGACAGAATTAGCTAAGGTTTACAATATGCGTGTTTAAATAAACAGCTGGCTATCTTGATATACGCCTAATTGTAACGCTTAATCTTCTTGAGCATACCATCTTTATTATTCATATATATTTTGTATAACGAAACACATGCCTTCTCTTTCAATCAAGACGAGATATTGAGCGTATTTATATATTCAATACGCCAAGTCGATGACATTTAAATACTATGCCTCTAAAATGTAGCCTACAGCTTTCAGTAAGTGTCAAAATAATTTTACTCAATTCAACTAAGAATGCTTCCTTACAAAGTTTTCAAATCAACCTGTTTGGGCTCAATTTCAATATATCCAAATCTCTTGACAATCCCTATCAAACATTGCATTTGCTTAGTACACAGTCAGGATAAGTTTCTTCATCTATCAGGGCCGTTATTTTACTAGTTCAAAGAGCATATTATACAGTTAATTATTAGCAGTGGCTTACAGTATTCCATATAAACAATAATGTATAATTTTCTATACATTTCTCGACCAATTTTAGTTAAATGTTCCTTTTTCAGAATAAAGCATTTCACCTATGAAACGTTTGCTTTAATCCTACTATCTAGCAATGCTTAGTAGTACACTGCAAGACATTTCACGCTAAAATTGGGCTTCCTGTTCTAGAAGCTACCCAAGGCGCATATATGCATACGTATTATATTTTTCGTAGGTCATGAATATGAAAAGGAGAATAACCAGATTGCAAGAGACTCTAAAATAGTCGGAAAACTCGCTGATATTGACGTAACTTATGCCAACTAGTTTGTATCTTGTTTCCAGCCAATAAGTGCATTGGTAACTAATGCAAACTCAGCGAAACAAGTTCATTTATTTACAGTTTGTTTTTAGGTCAAAAGTGCTCTTTCTTCCTTCTCAAATAAACAAAAAAAAAAAAAATGTCAATCGTTTTTCCAACGTCCTTGTCACTTGAAAATCGTAAATCAGGTTTTGCTGGCCACTTGACTGCCGAACAAACTGATATGCTTAAAAGAATGTGGCTACGACTATTGACATTATTCCAACAAACAGGCCAAGGAATTCAACTTCCAAAGCAAGAGCCTACTACAGCCAAAAAAAGCGGATTCTTTGGTCTTGGGCTCAAGAAAGAAGAGCCTGCACGCGAATACTTTCTAGGTGCTAAAACCGATCCTCGATGGACAAGCTTGTCATTGGATAAAGCGATTCCTTTGATACCAGGCTCATTGTTACGCGAGGCTTTTTGGGGTATGGTAGCCACAGATAATCCAGATGCTACATTGTTGCGTTTTCTTCGAGCGCGCAAATGGGATCTCGAAGCAGCTTTTGATATGCTAACAAATACTCTACGCTGGAGAATGGATATGAGAATAAACGAAATTGTCAGTCTTGGTGAAACGGGGTTAGTTGAGGAACTGGAAAAATTAAAAACAGGATTAGGTGCTTCGTTTAAAGAACAATTGAATCGAGGCATAGTTACTTTAGGTGGCCCTGATAGACAGGCGCGTGGTATTTGGTAAGTACGGATTGTTTTCTAACTACAAAATGTCTTTATCTGATTATAATAGTTTTGTCAATGTACAAGTCCATCATAAAGACGCTCAACCTTTAGAAGTGATGAAACTATTAACAATTTACATCATGGAAACTTCTCGTGTCATTTGTGATTATCCAATGGATACTGTTTGTATTGTATTCAATCTCGAAAACTTTACTCTAGCAAACATGGTAAGTATTTTCCAAAACTCGCAGCATGAGTTTGACTCTGGACCCTCACTTGTAATAGGACTTTGAAGTTGTAAAGTTTTTAGTGGGCTGCTTCCAGGCATACTATCCAGAAACATTGGGGCTTGCCTGTGTGCACAAGGCGCCTTGGGTGTTCTCTACAAGTAATGCATAAGACGTGCTATTCTTGCATTACACTAGGATACTAATACAGCTACTTGAACAGTTTGGAATTTGATAACGCCTTTATTGGATCCCGTAGTAGCCAGCAAGATTGTTTTTACAAAGACCCTCCAGGAACTCGAAAATTATGTTGATGAAGATAGCTTACCAATCATAATTACTAACAATACCAATAAGCCTGCTATTGATGATCTTGAAATGGAAAGACAGCCCAAGGCTGGAAATGCTTCTACAGACACAAATAATTCTCAGGTAAAGCAGTACTTGGATATGATCAAAAATTACGAAAAAAAGACGAGAGAGTGGGTCAATTCCAGCAACGACTGTAGCCAAGACGCCCTCGATCGACTGAAGTTGGGTCAGCACTATCGTGTTACACGGGTTAAAGCAGAAAAAATTATACGTGGAGAAACGAAATATCACGTCAAAGGTCTCATGAATATCAACGAGCATAATAGACTGGTCATTAATTACAATACGAAAACATGGGACGCGAAGGATATAACTGATTGGGTTTAGACATTCACATACACATAGACGATATTTCCAATCATTTACTTTGATATTTCAAGCAGACAAACCGCTACGTACAAATTCATTTTGAATTCAATAAATAGCATTAATTGTAAAACGAAAAAAAAGCTTTCACAACTTTCGATTCAACAATACTGATAAAAAAAAATGGAGTCGTTGTTATTAATTAACTGTGGACAAATATGAGATACTGGTTAAATGTAGTTAAACATATGTTTTAATCTGATACATTTGACCGGGATCTGTCAAGAGATCTATTGATCATGAGAAAAAAATACGGATTTGATGTATAGGTGTCTTTCGGTTGTTTGGTCCCTGGCTTTCAACTCACATATCCTCCTTGTGAAAAAAGTCTCATAGCCAGATAAGCCTTAATCAATAGGTGATTTCATTTAGAGTGATGCTATTTGGACTGTAAAATCAAAAATTATGGGGGGGGGGTTTCGAACTAAATTGAGTTTGAATGATACTGTCTACTATGTTGACGAAATACAATGCATTTAGAAGTAAAAAAGATACGCTTAAAAATTCATCTTTTCTATAGCTGAGTCATTCAACTTGAAACAAAAAGAAAAGGTGCCTAAGGAATCAACTTTTTTAAGGTTAAATTATTCGACATGAGATGCAAAAGACAAGCAAAATTTTACTAAGAAAATTGGACGTTTGTTAGTTGAGGCTCAGCTTTATGATAATTGGTTACTTCAAAAATCGTTTACGCTTTGTTTCGTAACACAAGCAATCGAGATATATTTCTTTGGCTGTGATACTACTCTTCACTATAAATTCAATAACAATTATAATTATAATCACCCTTCTCTTAGTAAAAACATTTTTTACATTTTATCTATTTCTCATACTACAGTATAACTAAATAGTCTTAAAAACCAACAAGTGGTTGGTTGGTAACTATTTCATTTATTCTAACTTTATGATACTTACGTTTCTGTAGTTGGTTTTTTGTTATATCAATAAATACGCTTAATTTAGCAGTCTAAATAACAGCTTTGAAAAAAAAAATCGCTGTACACTATAGAAAAATCATTGTAAATCATTGTACGCTAAAAAAATAGTTACTGTAAACCCTTATAGAAGATTGTAAACTAGGTTATCGTGGATCATTGTAAACTATTATAAGCATTATAATAGATCGTTGTAGACCGTATAAACACAATATATACTATGGAAACCATTGCAGATTATAGAATATTGGCATACACTGCAAAATGAATCTTTACATGAAGCGAAAAAGGAAGAATTGCAATTGAAGTAAAGCCTTCCCAACATACAACGAACTCAAGGAAAGCAAGGATAAAGGATATTTATGATTGGAAATAAAAGAGTAAAAGTAAGTAATGAATTTCAAGTTAGACACTATCATTGCCACTGTGGTGGACATAACTACTTTACATAGAATAATAAAAGAAGTGTACCTGAATAGTTAACTTGTGTAATCGTGACTAGTTATATATACTCTATGTAACCACTACTCAGCCTATTAATAACAGAAGACTGGCAGTAGTAGAATAAATCTCTCTCTTGTTTTCTGTCTCGTTGATTAAACACGTACCCAACTAATTATGAACATCTCAGGAAACATATTTTTTTAACGAATTCAGTGAGAGATTTATTTTAACAACAAAATCAACATGCAAATTAATATATAAACAACGATATCACTTCAGTTCCTGAGGAACATCGCGTCAATTTTGACCTGGCTCGCAGATGCCACATATTTAAAATGCAAAACATGGCCAAATGCAGCAATGTACTTAAGCAAATGAACAATGAAGTTGAAGACGAAGCTAAAATGACGGAAACTATGAATTACGAGGAAAATACTACCGAATATGAAAGAAAAATGGAGCAAATCCTCGCTAACATTAACGCATCTATGAGAGTTATATAGAATATAAAATGATTCCTACTACAAAAAGAGACTATAACAATTCGATCACGCTGAACGTGAGTTATATCCAGTGCTAAAGACGAAGGATATAATTTAAAAACAATAATAAAAGAATAGACAGCAAATGGAATCAGCTATCCTGATAGTAAAAGTTATTCTCCTCTTTATTCACAATTCAAAATCAAGTCTTCTTTATATACATTTCATCAGAGCTTAATAGTGTAGCATTCAATCTATCAGCACGCATGGCCGTACAACGGAGTCCAGTCCCAGCAGCCACTAATAAGCCTTTCAACCACGCATTGTTGTAATTGTATAACCCACGCGTTATTCGATATTCAGGTCTTATCTTGAGATACACTCGATACTACTCGATGTTATATCGAATATAATAAAGACTGTAAAAATAACCAGACTGATAAAACGAATTGAATTTATTAAAGCATTAAAATGATGAGCTATTTATACAAAATTGAAGTTCGGATTTAACTTGATATTATAGACGATTGAGTTAGTCAAAGACTGCGCTCATGGAGTTAACAAGGATTTATAGTAATCCATTCTAGTACGACTTTATATTCGGTGATAGATAGTTTATGAAGGTTAGTTGCACTAAGCATTGATTTCCATATATATCTCTTGGCCGACGTTACAAAGCTGTCAAAGCACAAGCTGAGTATAAGCATTGTCGAACATTGACCTGATTGGTGACGGACACTGAACAAGTCATGTTTACAACAACTCATATTATAAATAATAACAATCCTAAAATGGCGATAAAAAAGTTAAATAAGTATAATAGTAATAATAAGGGGATTCATTTATTATTATTTTTATATATATGATTTTTTCAGCATATTCTATTGGTTATCTTAGATTAAAAAAATTGTATAATATATTTTCAAGAAAATCCTAATGTTGGCGAAACGAAGTCAAATAATGTGATAGATACTCTCAGAGCCACGCTTTATTTTCCTTTTTGTAATAAATAATAGTTTCCCTTTCTTCCCTATATCTTTCTGCCTAAGCATTACTATTCAATTTTTTTTTTTTTTTTTTTTTTTGGGAGGGAGTGAGATATAAAATATATAATTATGTTAACTAGATTCCTAGAAATCGGCGATACCAAGGGTGGGTATCTATCACATTATTTGACTTCGTTTCGCCAACATTAGGATTGTTTGTTGTTCCTAAAACAATCTCAGTTGGCTCCACTCCGTCTTCTAATGTGATAGTGTTTTCCGTTTGAGAAAAAATTGAATAAGTGATTGCCGTACTTGAGGATTCTTGATTTGTTGGTTTATAATAGAATTTTTCAAAAGTATTTGAGTTAAGGCTCCAGCCAGCATGTTCTTTTACTGAATCGATAGAGTGTCCCTTTTCCACCGCTTTTGTACTTGACGCCGCTCGTATTGAATGTGCTTTGAATTTAGTGGTGTCGATACCCGATTTTTCCATTAGTAGTTTAACCCAGTTGGACATGGTTGATGGACGAATGGAGGTAACTGATTCTGGTTTTTCAATAAAAGCTAAGAATAAAGTGTGATCCACAGGTAGATTTCTCCTTAAAATCGCAGTTTTTTGAACAAATACATTTAGAGTAGATACCGGGCATAAGCGAGAATCTTGAAGAACGCCTAACTTAGATGTCTTGACTTGAGTTTCTTTGGGCTCACGAAAGTGTACTGTGACTCCTGTAAGAGTTGAATTTGTTGAATCTTGATACTGAAAGATAGTGTCACGGAATTGAAGTCTGCCCATATCCGATCTTGGTCTGGCCATCGTAGCTAAGCAAAGTAAAGCAATTGTTTTGAGTTGTAAATCATATAAGTTTAGGTTATTTGAATCTGCCCAAGATGAAAGAATGAACATAGTCATTTTGTTTGTATCCCATGTTTCCAACTGTTGAGGTGTAGGAATTTTTACTTCTGATCTACGCTTTGCTGCAAAGAAGGCTTGAATTGTTGGTTGGATTGCTAACGGCATTTCATCCGGGTACAGTTCACGAAAGACCGAAGCTATGGAAGATCTTAAGGTGTTTAAGTGATTGCTGCTGTATTTGTTATTAGCGACTAAAAATTGTAAAATATTTGCACAGTTGTAAGCCGTCGGAACAATTTTTGGGTTTTGTTGTAAACACCAACGATGCCATTGTCGCCATCCATTATCGTATATTTTTGTGGTGCTTTTGCGTGTTGAATTTTTAAGATATTCAATACTAGCAGTGTCAGTTAAACCAGACTTGTGCCTTGCGTTGCTGATAATAGCCAAGCGGTCAGTGAGAACCTCTTGTTGATCTTCATTATAATTGGGTTGTCCAAGTGCTTCATTCTCAAGACCATTGGGTACCAATATTGACTGGGCCACAGAGGAGTGATCAAAACTGCTTGATGTATCTTCTGTTTCTTCAGCTGCTGTATCACTTTTGGGATTAATTTCCAGGGAGGATTCAAAAACATCCCTTTTTTGAGCCATTTTTGTTGAAACGCGTCTTGTGCCTCGGCTGATGAATCTGGATGAAGGCTCCAGTGTTATATCGAATATAATAAAGACTGTAAAAATAACCAGACTGATAAAACGAATTGATTTATTAAAGCATTAAAATGATGAGCTATTTATACAAAATTGAAGTTCGGATTTAACTTGATATTATAGACGATTGAGTTAGTCAAAGACTGCGCTCATGGAGTTAACAAGGATTTATAGTAATCCATTCTAGTACGACTTTATATTCGGTGATAGATAGTTTATGAAGGTTAGTTGCACTAAGCATTGATTTCCATATATATCTCTTAACCGACGTTACAAAGCTGTCAAAGCACAAGCTGAGTATAAGCATTGTCGAACATTGACCTGATTGGTGACGGACACTGAACAAGTCATGTTTACAACATCCAGTATCTCTTCAGTTGATGGTTGTGGGAAGCCGCAAAGGCATCCACTACAAGCGGTCCCCATTGTTGTATCACTTGATGAAATAGCTTTTTCGGAATGGTTTGTTCGTAAAGTGGAATCTGTTTCCTGGATAGTTGGTCTGCGAGAGTGTTTTGTAATCCCGCAATGTGTTGATAAGTCACTGTCAAGTGGTAGCCGCTAGCGGTTGCAGAGTTCTTGAATCAGTATTGCCAGTTCCTGTAGCTGATGAGAGGCTGTACCTCCAAATTTTGTTGTGTATTTGAGGGCTGTGGTGTTGTCTGTGAAAACCTTTATCGTGCAATTTTCTAATCTTAGAGCATGCATTTTCAATGCATAATAGACTGCCTTCAGTTCGCGAACGTTTATTGAGGTCGATTTGTCTTAGTTGTTCCAAAACCCGAATGTTGATATCATTGGTGAGCTCACCCCCCAACCTGTGTCTGAACTGTCTGTGTATATCGTTAGTTGGGGAGCAGGAACTGTTATTGCTTGAATAGGTAGGCCGTTCTTCGATGAGATTGATTCCTTCCACCAATGAAATTCTTGTAAACTCTGAGGGGATATTTGGCATGGCATCTCCCAGTTCTGATTGTTTTTGTGAAGACTCTTCGCTAGATCTCTCTGTAAATAGCGAATGTGGAGAAGAGCTTCTCCTATAGCTGGAATCATTGATGTTACTTTGCCCAACAGGCCCGCTATCCATCTGCATGTGCGTTGGACTGGTTGAGTAGCTTGACGGATCTTTAACAAAAGTTTGTTTATTTTCTGCAGTGGTACTGTAATTTTCATTTTCTTTGTATTGAATTGAAAACCCAAGAACTCTTGTGTCTGTGATGGTGTGAGAAGACTTTTTTCTTCGTTGATTATAAATCCCAAGGATTGGAGATGAGTAATTACCTTTCTGGTGGTTGCGAGCAAGTCTCTTTTTGTTTTTGACAGTAAACAAATATCGTCTAGGTAGTAGACTAGACGGATACCTTCTTGACGTAAAGGTTCGATAGCGTAACGCATTATTTTTGAGAACAGACGAGGAGCTACGTTTAGGCCAAACGCTAGCGATCGATACTGGTAAACAACGCCTTCGTTTTTGAAAGTGAGGTATCTTCGTGATTTTGGATGGATTGGAACCACTGTATAGGCGTCCTTCAAGTCGATTTTGCACATAAAATCTCCTTGTTCGATCAATTCTCTTAGTGCCGGGACACCTTCCATTTTGAAGTGCTCGCATTGGATATGTTGATTTAGCCGTTGACAGTTCAGAATCGGCCTGCGCTTTGTTTTTTCTTGAATTGTGAAGAACTTTGAAAGGTAATCTTTTGATTGAGTTGGCATTATCTCTATTATTCCTGCGGATAAAAATTTTTTGACAGCTTCGTTGGCGGCTTGCTGTTCTGTTGAGTTGAGTTGTAATGCATTGATTTTCCATGGTATCGGACGGGTGGCAAACGGAATTTTGTATCCTTCCTTGACGATTGAAAGAGGAAATGGATGAGTTGTTATCTGTGTCCAATATTTGTGGAAATGAGTAAGACGGCCTCCAGGTAAGATGCCGTCTTGTGGTGTTGTATAATGTTGAATAGGAGATGTCTTGTTGGTTTGTTGTTGAGGGTTCTGCGGCAGTTGTTGAACTATAGGTTGTTGTTGGCCACTGAAGGGGAGGGCTGTGAATTCTGTTGATTGGAGGGGAGAGTGCCTCTGCCTCGTCCTCCATGTTGAAAAGAGTGACCGCGTGACCAGTTCCCACGCCACGGTCCACCTCTTGACCTTCCTCTTCCTCGTGTTCCATTAAATCCACGATTGTTGCTGAAGTTTCCCCTACTAAACGACGTTGCATCTCTGATGACCTTGTCTTCAAAGCGAGCTTTTTGAAGTTGTTCAACAAAGTTTCTATCGAAAGTATTCGCTTTTCCATCTTCTTCTGGTGAATATTCCAAGTGTTTGATGCTTGAAGGTAGCCTAAGCGCTTTGAGGGAAACCTCTTTCGCCTCATTTTCTTGTAATTTCGCTGAGCCAAATCCGAAAATTGCAAGTCGTTGGGCTTGCTCAATGGTGTTATTAAAGATTTCTCTATCTTTTCCTGAGGTAAATTCTGCTTTGTCTTGCAGATACTGAAGTTGTTCGTATAATTCTGTACTGGCTCTAGCCTGGAGTCGTGTTGTTTCAGTGATCTTATGAATGGTACTGACGAGCTGATACGCATCCACCTTCCAGTTTTTGAGGTCTGGAATAAATTCTCTGTTGATTTGTTCTGCTTTTGTCCAAGTGTCATGGTTGTAACGCTGGATGGTTCTTTTGTATTGTTTGAAATCGTCCTTAAGTTGTGCTGAAGATGCATTGTCCAAGGTTTCGCTAATAACCAAGGGGAGTTCAGTCCCGTTGACTTGAATTTCTCTTTCTCTTGCTCGTTGTTCTTCGAGCTCTCTGAATAAGGCCTCCACTTGTGCGCGAGTGAGGTTTGTTTGCTGGTTAGACTCTTGAACATTAGTTATATTGATATTATCCATAGTTAACCCCACGATGCGTGGCTTTGAAAGATATAGGGAAGAAAGGGAAACTATTATTTATTACAAAAAGGAAAATAAAGCGTGGCTCTGAGAGTATCTATCACATTAGAAGACGGAGTGGAGCCAACTGAGATTGTTTTAGGAACAACAAACAATTATACAAGAAAAAGTTGTACAATTTTTTGTATAATTTTTTGTATAATTTTTTCAATACAATTGAATTTTGTATAAAACTTTGGATGTTGTGTTCTGTAGTGTAAGTATGGTTGTTTTACTTGTAAAGTTGCTATATACATAACTCCTCGTTAATATTTTCGAGGTAAGATAGATAAATGCGAAGTAACTATATGAATAAAGTAGTGAAATTCACTATGAAATGTTGCATGTATATATTAAGAGGGATTGTTTAACCACTTACTAATTCTTTTAAAGGTTTAGATTACTGCTTAAAATAACTAGCCAAGAATGCAAAAGATATATATACATACTAATCCTTTTGGAATGCTACTACTAAGACATTGTTTCTTTCAAGAGTATAAATACGAGAAATACAAGCTAACTAGGTTATAGCTTAACTTAATTCAAAATAAAACCTCTAATCGACTCGATCTACCTTTTATAATTATTCTTTTTTTTACCACAAATATTTTTCATTATAACATGCCTAAAGTCAGTGAGCGCCAAAATATAATTGCTGTACTTCAAAACTCCATTTCACTTCATGAAAAGCGCCTAGAAATGATCAAACATTTTTGGGTTAAAGAAGCGAATCCAATGGACAATGATATGTATTACAGTTATTTTTTGTTTTTGTTCAATATCAAGCAAAAGCTGGCATTTGTAGAAACAAACCGATACTTAACAAACATTCGCAATCCCGTTCTTCGTCGTACTGGTGACTATATTACTGATATTCTTGGTATCAAAGATCCCAGAAGATTCCTTGTACATGCGCGTATGTCCCGTACAGCATTTGATGCATTGATCGAAAAAATCAAAGACCTTCCTCCATATAATCCGCCTGACCTAAGAAAGCCACAGACTGATATTAAGTTACAATTTTTGTGTGTATTGTTACGATTAGGGACTTTTGGAAATGGTGCCTCTATTGCTCATATTGCATATAGATGTAATGTTTCCGAAGGAAGCATAATTGCTTTTACAAGAAGATTCTTTGATGCTATCATGATGATTGAATCAGAGTATATCTTTTGGCCAAACGAACAGCAAAAGGCTATAATAATGAAGGCCAATGGAAAACGGCGAGGTTTTAACAAATGTATTGGATTTATGGAAGGTACTCATTGTATTCTTGAATACAGACCCGCTTGTTGTGTTTGCACAGTGAAATAATAAAGAAGACTAAAAAGAGTACTTTTTGAGACTGTGCTTTATTAACAAAGATGAATATAAAGATGAAGATCCTATAACTATGTCTAAACTGAACCTATTTATACTAATCGTCTATCTAAGTGTGGTGAAGAGGATTTAAGAAGATGTTATGTTATAGGTCTATTGTTGTAAACATGACTTGTTCAGTGTCCGTCACCAATCAGGTCAATGTTCGACAATGCTTATACTCAGCTTGTGCTTTGACAGCTTTGTAACGTCGGTTAAGAGATATATATGGAAATCAATGCTTAGTGCAACTAACCTTCATAAACTATCTATCACCGAATATAAAGTCGTACTAGAATGGATTACTATAAATCCTTGTTAACTCCAGGAGCACAGTCTTTGACTAACTCAATCGTCTATAATATCAAGTTAAATCCGAACTTCAATTTTGTATAAATAGCTCATCATTTTAATGCTTTAATAAATCAATTCGTTTTATCAGTCTGGTTATTTTTACAGTCTTTATTATATTCGATATAACATTTTTTTTAACCTTATCTGCTACTTTTTGGTTTATTATACACTTACTACTCAATATGTCTGCTCCTATCTCTACTGTTTCTGGTTCTAATGACGTTGTCATTAATCCTCCTGTTGCTATTGAATCCTCTGCTGATCAAGACGTAGAGATGAACAACTGTGATGACGGTTTATCCGTATCTGACTCCGTTGAGGTGATCAAGGACGCTATCCGTCAAGCCTCTGCTCAAATCGCCAAGATGACTATCCAGTTGGTGACTCCTGGTGTTCTCTCTGAAGAAGCTGCCAAGAAACTTCGTGGTGATCTTGCTCTTCGTCAAAAGGATTTGAAGCTATTTAAGGAATCTCTTCTGGCTATGGAAGAATCCCTTGGTAGCTCTGCTGCTAGTCCTGCTTCTGCTTCTCTGGGTCCTACTAAGAGTACTATGTTACGTACTGAGTTTGTGCCCAATGACTTACCTATTATCCAATGGGTTGGTATGGTTTCTGACAACAAGTCTACCATCTTCACTGACTTGCGTACCTGTCTTTCTCGCTTCGAAGTCGTTGTAGAGTGTCATGGTCTTGACTTGGACGTCAATGGTGCTCGCCTACTTAAGTACTGTTGCTTAAACGAGGATCATCAAACATTCTTGAAAGAAACCTTCTTTGTGCCTGGTGTTGCTGCTACTTGGTCCATTGTAAAAGATGCCTTCTTGAAGAAGTTTGGTGTGAATGCAAGTGTAGATCGCTCTACTGCTGCTAACGAGCTCATGGCCATTACCAAACGGTCAACCGAGACAATTGAACAGTATATTGACCGCTTCAACGCGTTACGTCGTCGTGCTGACTTGAATGATTCGTTCTTGTTAATATCTACCTTCTTGCGTGGATTGCCTGACTCATTCCAAGAACGTATGGCATATACTATGAATATGGGAACTGAAACTCAGATGCAGAATCTCGAGTATGTTTGCGCTGTGGCTCGTAACTTGGACAGTCGTTTGGCTTCTATGCGTGCTAACAAGCGTACTGGTGACGATCAAAGGGAATCTCTTGGCACGAAAAAGTCAAAGGTTTCTGATGAACCATCGTCGTCATCGTTTCCTAATGGTGCTGCTGCCTCGAAGTACGCATCAAAACCTTCTTCTTCGTCTAGTACAAGAGAAAAGAAAGGGTTGTTCTGTTCTTTCCACCGATCGACTACGCATAGCACGGACTCTTGTCGCGCTGCTAAACTGGGAGGTGTACCCAAGCCTGGTCCTGGTGACTGCCGTCGTTGTGGCGCTAAGAATTGGAACCCATCACATCGCTGTGATTCATCTGCTGCAGTGAATGGTGTTGGTAAATCTGCCAGTAATCTGGTAATGAGAGCTATGTCCACGTCGCCCGAACGTTTTTCCTCTTCTGCCTCTCGCACCACTACTACTACTTCTTCTGCTGCTCCTCGTGCTCCGGTTTCCACTACCGTCGAGACTAATACTTCTGTTGCTTCTTCTGCTGGATCAACCAATGCTTCTTCTTCTTCTGCTGTGGCTGTTGCCACACAACGCATCAACGATATGGATATTTCAGATGAAGAATCGCTTCTGGTCGCCGCGCAGGCACAAGCTTGTAAGTATCACAAAGGATTTTCATTGCCACCAAGACAGATTTCTAATTCTCTCTTTGTACCGGCTATTATAGAGAATATTACTACCTACAGTTTGATCGATTCGGGTTCGAGCTTTTCTATGGTTACGCCAGAGTTTTTTAACTCACTTGTTCCACCTATTCCTTTGGTGAAGCAAGAAGGCACAATCCAGCTTGGCCACGTCAATAATGCGATCAGTAGAATAGGGTCTTGCACTCTAAAAGTATTCTATAATAAAAAATCCTTTTACCATACTTTTGAAGTTTTTCCTTTCTTTACTCATGAAGATGTTCCTATTTGCTTTGGTCTTGACATCTTACCTCAATTGAACATTGGTATCACTGGTCTTGTTAGTTCACACTTTGAACAAATTGGCCATTGACTCCCAGACCCAATTGATCCTGATCAGGTCAAACCAAATGATAATCCATACGGAACGATTACTGAGCGAAAGCCTTTGCTTGATAAAATAAACAAGTTGTTACAGGTCAATTCTTCTATTGATATGAAAAGTACATACTGCAATTTACCAGGCGCTATTATTCATCTCAAAACGAAGCCTGGAAGTGTTGCTTACAGAAAACAATACGCATTGCCTGAAGCCTATCGTTCTGCGGTCCTTGACCAAATAGAAACATGGTTACAGGAAGGTGTCATTGAAAGAGCTCCTTCTCATACATCGTGGAATAGTCCCATCCTTTGCGTCAAAAAGAAGGACTCATTCGGTAATTACACGTATGCTAAACCTAGAGTGGTTTGTGATGTTCGTCTAGTTAACCAATTGCTGATTGTAAATGATAGACAACAACTACCTCTCATCTCAGAAATACATCAACGTATTGGCTCTGCTCCAATCCACACTATATTGGACATTCATGCTTGCTTTACAAGTTTTAAAGTTGCTGATGAAGATCGCGAGAAACTGTCCTTTACTTGTCCCTATACCAATCGGCAGATGCGCTTTATCAAAGCGTGCTATGGCATAAGTTTCGTTGGATCGGTCGTCCAACGCAATTTGACAACACTCTTTGAAGATCTTCCTTACGTCAACGTGTATGTAGATGACATCGTTGTTTCTACATTTCCTCCGCTATCATATCATGCAGATTGCGTTGCTGAAGTGACCAAACGTCTTACTAGTGCTAATCTCGTACTGAATCCTGATAAGATCGTATTCGCTCAACAGAGTATACACATATTGGGTTGGTCGTTGATAAAAGGTAAACTGATCCCTGATCCTCGCAAAGTAGCAAGCTTAGAAAGCTGGCCTAAAATGACTACTGGACGTCATATCCAACAGTTTCTCGGGTTTATGAACTTCTTCCGTTCATCCATTCCTTTCTTTGCTAAACTCGCTGCTGATTTAGATGACCTACGTAACGTAAAAGATATTACTAAAGTCTGGTCAAACAAACACGAACAAGCTTTTGCAGCTCTTAAATACGCTCTGGCCAATGCTCCTGTTATCTCGCCTCCAGTTATCGGTCAACGATTTCATGTTGCAACAGATGCAAGTGTGTCTGGTATTGGTGCTATGCTGTATCAAATTATCGATAATGAAGTTAAGTTTGTTGCCTTGGCTTCTCGAAAGCTTAGTGTTTCCGAACGCAACTATAGCACTACCAAACGTGAATTGTTAGCTGTCGTTTATGCATTTGCGAAATTCCACAAGTGGCTGTATCTTATTCCCTTTACGTTGCATACTGATCATAAAAGTCTCATTTACTTGCAGACTCAAGAAGTACCTAATGCTTTAATGGCTGGTTGGTATGAGGGTATTTTTGGCTATACGTTCAATACAGTTCACCTGCCTGGATTCAAAAATCTTATTCCTGACGCTCTCTCACGCCTTTATACGGACGAGGATCAACCGATTAATGTTCTGGAGGGGGGTAGTTGTCTCGATATAGTCGCGCTTGGTGATGTTGGTAGCATTTCAAACAAAAAGAAAAGCTTGAAAGATAGTGAAAAGGGATCTATGGCTAAAAGCAAAAAGCAATTTGCTCAACAGTCACGCCCTAGTATTTATAAAAATAATACTTCTCTCTTAGCTTCTTCTTCAACAGTACCAATATTACTTACTGATCAGAGTAATGATACTTGCGCTACTATATCTCCACAACAAACTTCTAATGACGATGAAGACCTGATTCTTCGAACATTAAAGTTTGCTGATTATATTACACCACCTAAAAATGAACGTGATAATCTCGTATTTAAAGCACACCTTTTAGGACATTATGGTTTACAAAGCATCGAGAACCAATTACACCATGATGGTATTCACTGGACAAACATGCGAAAAGATATTCAACGAATCTTGGGCGAATGTACTGAATGCAATAGGTTCAACATATCCAAAGTTGGTTATCACCCACCAAAATCTGTATTGCCTGATCAACCACTTGATCATTGGTGTATGGATTTAGGTACTTTTGATGTCACCTCTTCTCGCGGCAATAACTTTATGTTAGTCATGGTAGACTATTATTCAAGGTTTACTGTTCTTAGAGCATTACCTGATAAACATAGTACGACTATCGCTGCCGAACTTTTATCTATATTCTCGTTATTTGGCTTTCCAAAGATCTTGAATTCGGATAATGGTGCAGAGTTCACAGCTGATATTGTAGCAAAAATGATTGAGATGAGTGGCATTGATCGAAGACTTTCATTACCATACTCTCCTACGGGTAACTCGGTAAACGAAGCATATGTCGGTTTGGCAAAACGTACAATTGTTAAGGAATTACGCGGTAAAGGCGCTGACTGGGATTATTATTTGAATTATTGTCAATACGCTATGAATTGTAAATACGCACGGTTACATAAGTCTCGTCCTTATACAGTGTTATTCAATAGACAACCAAATGGCTTTGAAGACTACTCAAATACTAAACCTGTATTGCAACTAGAAGAAACTGACACGAAAATGATTGATGAAAAATTCAAATTTGTCAATGAAGTCGTTATACCAGCATTGTCTAAACGCATAAGAGATACGCAAGAACGTGATCACGACAGATTCGTAAAAACGCATAGGATTGTAACTAAGCAGTTTCCTGTTGGAAGTAAAGTTATGATTAAGAATGTAACACGATTAAGCAAATTAGATGCGCGTAATCTCGGTCCATTTTATATACATGGAATCACAAAGAACGGTAGCTATATCTTGAAAGATAAAGCGGGTACTCTCTTATCTAGAGATGTACCTACATCGCATATTATATTCATCTCCTCAGATAATATATCTACTGAAGAATATCAAAAGCTTAAAGAAGATCACTTTGAAATACAAGCAGTCATTGATCATTCTGGTTCACCTGGTAATTATTTATACAGAGTCAAATGGAAAGGATATCCAAACGATGAAGATGATACATGGGAACCTCCATCACACTTCGATTCAAAGAAACCAATTGAAATATATTGGGGACGTCGCAATGCTGATCATAAGCAATCCTCTTCCAAGAAACGTAAGGCTCCTATGACAGTCAATACACGTAAGATAGCTACTCGGAACAAACGCAGTAGAAACCAACAATAGATCATAGACTTTTTATACAGTCTTGTTTGTTATTCTTCTTTTCCTTCACTTTTATCCTACGGGTTTTTTACATAAGGTTTTTATCGAGGAATAACTACGATCAGTTCATTACAAGGCGAAAGGACACGCACCGAAGTATGTAACTTCCTATTAACTTATGCACATTATAGACTATACCTAGTAACAATGCAAACACTCTTAGTATAAGCAACTGTCTAGAAGGGGGCAATGTTGTAAACATGACTTGTTCAGTGTCCGTCACCAATCAGGTCAATGTTCGACAATGCTTATTGTTGTAAAGGTGGTAGATAAAGATTTTGGAAGATAGAAATACTTTTAAAACTGTGGATAGTTTTTTATTAGAGATCAAGAATTGATTAACTGGTCAAAAGGTGATAAAACGCATCTCTTATATACTTTTTCTCGGTCGGTACTTGATTCTAAATTCATATTACGATTTGCCAGGAACAAGGTTGGACTGCGTATAAAGAAGACCAGGGATAATAACCAAATGAGCGGACCAAGATTAGCGGCGAGGAGTGTCGGGATCAATATATCCAAAGGTAATAGTATTGAATGTAATATTTGGTGTGAGAGATAGTATTTATCAATTAGCGTCTACTTGCTCAGAGTGATATATAAATAAAGATATTTTAACATAATCAAATACAGTCATTTACATTCTGGTTCTTGGTAATAATGCTTTATACACTTCTGCAGCTATATATAAGGATATCTATACGATTTTCTATCTGTACAGTATTCTCTTATTAATATAATTATGAGCGTTTACAACATTATCCTCCACCAGAATCAAACAAACTTGTATTGATTCGGCAAGTGCGTCAGTTCCACCAAATAGTACATTCATGCGGCTGAGTTTTGATTAACACGCTCAGGTATACCTCCTTTTACGCACCAATTCAGGGTCTTTTCTTGCATCGTGGCTTTTCTTGGTTCTTGTTTCATAACTTGCCTACTTATTCTATCTTTCTTTTCTTGTTTGAACGTCTATTCAGTATTCTCTCTTCTCTACTCGTAGTGGCTGCAATATTTGCTCTTTTGTTTTTCGACATCTCGATCGCTACATTTGACATCTCATTCCCATTGCATTTAGGAATCTTGGAAGTTCCAACTTTTTTGCGTCTGTTAGGTTCAGAGTTTTGAATTGACTGTTCGACTCTAGTTTGCTCTAAACGTCGTAATTCTCTTTGCTTATTCCAGTACCGTTGAATGATAGTTGGATCGGTGAAATCACTTGCTTTTTGCCAAGTATTTTCTTTCTCAGAATAACCTTTCCACTTAATCAAGTATTCTCGATGACCTTCTTCACCTCGATGATCACGGATACCTTCGACTTCGTAGTATTCTTCTTCGATACTAGACTCATCCAGGGTAACTACTTTCAATTCCGACGGTACATAGTTTCGGGATAATAATTCATTCTGTTCATCCTTTAGTTCATACGATCCACCAGTATTTCTTCGAACAACAGTGTAAGGTCCCTCATAAATCGGAGCTAACTTACTAGATCGATTCTGTAATCTGATCATGACATGCGTTCCAACTGGAATGTCGACAAGAACACTCTTTTGATTGAACTTTTTGTTATATTCCTCATTTATCTTCTGAGTTCTTTCGAGGATGGCTGGGAATACGATCTTATCCATGTAATCTACGCGTTCTTCCAACTCTCGCATGGTCATAGACTCAATGGGTAGTTTGAACTTCTTCTCGTTCCCGTAGTCATCAGGTAAGTTGACTCTACGTGCAAACATCAAGGAGAAGGGAGAACTCATAGTTTTTGCTTTAATGTGTCGGTTCATGCAGAGCTGTATGATAGGAAGATAATACGCCCAACTATGACTGTCTGACTTCATCATTTTTCTTAACGTGTTAGTTGCGGTACGAACTGCATTTTCCGCTGCTCCATTTGCTCGAGGATGATATGGCGTAGTGTATCTTCTATCAATTCCTAGGTTCTTCGAAATACTGTTCATCACAGCATTCTTGAACTCTAGACCATTATCAGACTGGCAAATACGTGGAACACCAAAATCACCATAGACTTTGACCAACTCTTTTGCAACAGTATCGGATTGTTTGTTCTTCAGAGGTCTGAGAATAACGAATTTCGAACAAATATCTGTTATAACCAACATGTAAACATATCCTTCTTCAGTTACGTCAAAAGGTCCAGCCAAGTCGATAGCAATATGATCAAATGGTCGGTTGGCTACAACATTAGATAATGGGTGATAACCTCTCTTACTGATGTTGTGCTTTTGACATTCAACACACGAACTAACAATGTCTTTTGCTTCTGCGTAGATATTCGCCCAATGGAGACCTTGTGAATGTAAATCTCGCACAATTGCTTGCGATCCAAAGTGTCCAAATGCATGCGCTTCTTTCAACAGAGCATCTCTCTCTTCTTCAGGAGGAGTCATATAGTCAGTCAGCTCATCTTTTCTTTCAACTAGTTTAGTCGCGAGTACGTTAATCGTTTTATCTCGGCTAAATCGCTTTTTTCTAATGATGGCTTTCTTTTTAGGGCTTCGTCTGATGATTTTGCTCGTAACACTATCCTCCACCAGTTTGTTTTCATCTTCTAAAGGTGAATACAAACGGCTCAGAATATCAGGCAATTTGTTCAATATACCGGGGATGTGCACTACATCAAAATCAAAATCCAGAAGAGTCTCGATCCATCCAATTAACATGGGATTTGCGATCTTTTGCGTATGTAAGTATACTAGTGCCTTGTGATCTGTAAATACAGTGAACTTTTTGCCCCATATATACTTGCGAAACTTCAGTAATGCTAACACGACTGCATACAATTCTCTTTTAGTAGTGCTCCAACGGCGTTGTGAAGGTGACAAGGAGCTCGATACAAATCCTATGTAAAGATCTTGGCCGGCCTCATTCTTTTGAAACAACACTGCCGCGACACCATAAAGTGATGCGTCTGTAGCTACGTAAAACTGTTTTGACAAATCCGGATAATGCAGCATCATCTTCGACTGCAAAATCTCTTTGATAGTTTCAAAGCTCTTAGTGTGACGATCGGTCCACAGCTCTTCCACATTCTCTGCATTCACTAAACTGGTGAGTGGTTCTGCTACTCTGGAAATCATCGGAACGAATTCTCTCAGGTAATTGACCAAACCCATAAATTGCTGGATGTGTTTCTTATTTTTATTTGGAAGTGGCCACTTTGAAACATTGGTAAGTTTTGATTGATCCACACGAACTCCTGAAGCGTCCACTACAAATCCCAACATACGAACTGAATGTTGAAACCATGAACACTTGGATTCTTTCAGGATTAAATTTGCGGAATTTAATCTGTCAATCACAAACTTTACATCTTTTGCATGCTGTTCGATACTTTCACTGGCAACAATACAGTCATCCACGAAGTTCTGAACGCAATCAATACCTTCAAACAAGGTTGCCATGACCTTTTGAAATTGCGAGGTTAGCATTTTCACTCCAAAGCACGCTTTTTGAAAGGAAAAGCCATTGCCATTATAAGTAAACGATAGCTTGTGTACATCCTCGGGTGCCACTTTGAATCGATGATATGCATTCGACAAATCCAAAGTTGTAAACACTTTTTTACCGGCCAAGTTATCAAAGATATCCTTAACCAAAGGTACGGGAAAATTGAATGTTGGAGGTAGAATTTGATTCAACGATCTCACATCTAAACACGCTCTATGGCTCACAATCTCACCATCTTTGTTACGTTTAGGAACAAGCAGTAATGGGCTGTTGAATGACGTGTTTACTCGGGATCGAATGATTGTACCTGTTTCCAACCATTCTTTTATTTGCTTATCGAGAACTGGTCTTAATGCATAAGGGATGGGGTATTGACGTCTATACGCCGTTGCACCCTCTTTCGTAGGTAATCGAACAATGGATTCAGGCAAAGGACATGAAGATGTTATAGGTATGCTCTGATTAATCTCTAGTGATTCTTTAATTATACTCATGAACTCTGCTCTTTGCTCAGGCGTACCAGCAGGCGAATTGTCAGGTTCATGTTTTCTTTCACGTTCAATGTTCAAGTTTTCAAAAATAGCTTCATCACTCAAGGCAGCGTCAGAATGTGCATGATCAGTCTTTGATGCGAAAAGCCACTCCAGTTAATCCGATATTCATTTTGGGAAGAATATCTGTGCCAAGAAGAATATCAAACTCGAATCCGTCGTTAAAGTTCATTACTTCAAATGAGTGTTTGAACTTAATGCCATTTGCATACTTTATTTCCAAAGGATCGGTGATACCAATTCTCTTTGCAGTATTTTGATGAGACAAGAAATTATAAGAACCAGGTAATTTATGTACTTTATTTATACGAAGTTTATTCTTCAAAGAAGACAAACTAACAAAGCTACAACTACTTCCTGTATCTACGCGTCCCAGGAGACGTTCAGACTCTACAATCAATGGTGTACATAAATTAAATGCGTCATTAGCCTTTAATTTGTCACTCTTCTTGTTCTCATTCAGGTACTTACATTGATAGCTCTGATTCTCAATCTCGGAGTCGGCCATCTCCAAGTCCTCTTGAACTTGCTGCTCAATTGACTTCTCACTCGAGGAAGCCGCAGGCATCACAGCCAAGACAGTACTGCTACTACTGCTTTCAGCAGCACCACAACGATGACCAGGACGCCATGGAGACACACCACAAGTCCAACACTCTTTACCCTTCGCCTTCTTCACAGAAGGAGGGCGTTCAGCTCTTCTCTTAGCGAGAAAACAATCCTTGGTGTCATGGGTCGCATTGTTACCATGATGGATGCACGAAAAGGGTTTCGCCACCTTACTCGCCTTTTGCACCCGACGAGCTGCATTCTTGTGATGATGGTAATAGGGGGCCTTTTCTTTGCGTCGCTCAACAACAGGCGCACCAGGAAGAAGAGAAACAGCCTCATTATACGACGTATGGTCGTCACCAAGAATATCACGACCAATCTGTGCGATTTGATCGACAGTGTATTCAGCATTCTCACCAGAAGATCCAGCCTTCACTGAATTCATTGCAACTCTGATCAGCGTCTGAACAGGTTTGGTCAGCGAGGCCAAAAAACGATCAGCTACTCTAGGACACTCTCTAGGTAGGCCTGCATCAAACATTGCTGTTTGAAAACGCTTAGCATAGTCGCCCACCGACTCATTGTTTTCCATTACCATGGTAAACACAAGGTCAGTATATCTTCTCAACACAAGGGAAGAACCGTGCTGCTTCTTAAACTCTCTACGAGCATCTGCCCATAGGGTACAACCTCTACTCAGCTCATCTTTCACCCATGCTTTATCGCCATGGGGAAGGCAAAGGGGTAAGAAGTTCTTCCACACCTCATCAATGGACATGGAAGAAGACTCAACTACATCCTCAAATTCTCTCAAAAAATGCTCAACAGACTCGAAGGCTTCGTAACCTGGAAAAGGTTTGACAGCCGAGGTCAAGAGTTGGAACTTGGGCAAGTCGCGACGATTCAATGTCAAACCAGTAGGTGGCTTAACACGATCAACCTCACCGATCAATGAACTGCACTCTTGGATCTCACGGAGCATCCTCTTGGAGCGTTCAAGGGCCAACAAGGCTTCATCAGCCGCTACGTCATCTCTGACTACACGAGCACGACTAAACGCTTGAAGGTATCGGGTAATATCTGCACGGAGCCCGGCGATATTTGTGTCAATCAGTTGTGGGTCAGTCATGTCAGCAACAGCATGCTCAGCCGACTCAGACAACAAAGAACTAGCACCAGGAGACTTGATAAACTCATCAAGGTTGCTTGACAAGGTCGATTCATCAAACATGGGGGTGTCAGGGTTAACACCACAGTTGGCAGAAGAAGAACCAGAAACGTTGTTGGAAGCCATATCGATAAAAGTAAGGAAATAGGACAGTAATTAAAAGTAAAAAATGTTGTAAAGGTGGTAGATAAAGATTTTGGAAGATAGAAATACTTTTAAAACTGTGGATAGTTTTTTATTATAGATCAAGAATTGATTAACTGGTCAAAAGGTGATAAAACGCATCTCTTATATACTTTTCCTCGATCGGTACTTGATTCTAAATTCATATTACGATTTGCCAGGAACAAGGTTGGACTGCGTATAAAGAAGACCAGGGATAATAACCAAATGAGCGGACCAAGATTAGCGGCGAGGAGTGTCGGGATCATTATATTCAAAGGTAAATAGTATTGGATGTAATATTTGGTGTGAGAGATAGTATTTATCAATTAGCGTCTACTTGCTCAGTGTGATATATAAATAAAGATATTTTAACATAATCAAATACAGTCATTTACATTCTGGTTCTTGGTAATAATGCTTTATACACTTCTGCAGCTATATGTAAGGATATCTATACGATTTTCTATCTGTACAGTATTCTCTTATTAATATAGTCATGAGCGTTTACAACACTTCCTATTAACTTATGCACATTATAGACTACACCTAGTAACAACATGCAAACACTCTTAGTATAAGCAACTGTCTAGAAGGGGGCAATGTTGTAAACATGACTTGTTCAGTGTCCGTCACCAATCAGGTCAATGTTCGACAATGCTTATACTCAGCTTGTGCTTTGACAGCTTTGTAACGTCGGTTAAGAGATATATATGGAAATCAATGCTTAGTGCAACTAACCTTCATAAACTATCTATCACCGAATATAAAGTCGTACTAGAATGGATTACTATAAATCCTTGTTAACTCCAGGAGCACAGTCTTTGACTAACTCAATCGTCTATAATATCAAGTTAAATCCGAACTTCAATTTTGTATAAATAGCTCATCATTTTAATGCTTTAATAAATCAATTCGTTTTATCAGTCTGGTTATTTTTACAGTCTTTATTATATTCGATATAACATCTATGTTCTAGATATATATCCATCTGAGACATGAATCTTAAACATATCAACTCATAAGTGCTTCCGTAAAGATGAGATTGATAATGAATAAGTTATTATTCATACAATAGTCTCTATTCTATAACACCGCTATTAGAGGAGATGAATACTGTAATAGAAAGGGTAGGTATTCAATTCAGACTATGGCCATTTGTGATCATCAGAAAAAGTTCCGATACCTTGAAACAGGATACTTTGGAAGAAGACATGATGCTAGAGTATACAGTTTGAGCCATTTTGGACGCAATCCTCAAGAATTCTTTAGAGATGGCCAAATGATACTTGCTGATTCGGCTTATCCTTTGTCGCATCATGTAATCACTCCATTCAAGAAGGTCAATGGTACTCTCACAAAAAGAAATAGAAAGTTTAATTTCTTTCATTCAACTCTACGAGTGACTATCGAAAACTGTTTTGGTTTGTTCAAAATGAGATGGCAAAGCTTGAGAGGCCTGCGCATTTGTACAAGGAGCAAAAAGATATCGTTGATATCGAAATGTGGATCCGAACGTGCGCTGTGCTTCACAACTTTCTTTTAGATCAACCAACCGATGAATTTGTCAGAGAGGCTGAAACAACATGTAGTACATCAAGAAATGATGTTGAAAATCACGTTGATGATGATATCGTACCTTGCCATCCAACAAATATCTGCGCTTATTGGGCAAGAGAAGAACTAGTAGACAAGATTCTGGAGTTTAACAGTGAAGAAAATCCTACCATTAATAATTATTAAATAAAAACTCTACCAGGTGCATTATTATTAAAGAACGTTTTATTAGAAGTGAGATATAAACTAGAGAGCTGTGGTAACTATATAAGCATTCCTATTAACATATGAATGATATCGTATTGACAAGTTAACTATACATTGTATAATGATAATTATCTTTACCCTATGGTCTCTTATCTATTATTGTGACGTATCAATAATAAAAATATCAATACTAAATAAAGCTGGGAATAATTAAATAGAATAGAAATTGAAAAGAATAGAAAACAAATATAAGATGCCGAATTAGGGGCATCTAGAGAATGTTACTCTATTTTTTTGAATAAACATCATCCATAAAGGGCTTTGAAGATATTTAATATTCTTAATAACTGTTATTTACACTAGCTATTGGTTTAATTTACGGAAAAGATCTCTACCAGCGGAAATGATATCACTTGCTTCTTCGATTGAGAGCTTCTCCTTCGTAACCAACTGTATAAAAAGCGCCATGTCTTCCTGTTCCCTACGTTCTGAAGCTGCTCTATCTTCGCGCTCTTTAGTATAAGCAGCTTGCTCCTTCTCAAATTCAAGTTTTTCTTTCATCAAGGCAAGAAAATCTTGATCGGATTGGGTCAGATGCTCTTGAACGCTCTTGCTGGTAGCCTTTTGCTTTCCTTTATCACGCTTAACCTTTTTAGGAGGAGTAGAACCAAAAGGCAGGCTCTCTTCGTTTTCTCGGCTACGAATTAAAGAATTCACAACAGAACTAGTATTAGTGCTAGATGAACCTTCTTCTTCGAAAGGAGGCAAGTTCATACCAACCAATGATGAGTTTGTGTCATTGCTTAAATCATCAAGGTAAACCAAAGGCAAAGTATCGTTACTATTATCTTCATCAGCAATCAAAACATCACTATCTTTACCAGTAGAGTACAGATCAAGATCATGCGCAGTGCTTTTTCCGCCAACTTCAAGCGCTCTACTAGCATGATGACGCTGATGATCGAAGTTGGCCCCTTCCAGTATTTCTAGTGAACGGTTGTTCTTTGTTGTTATGGGTAGAGGCAACAGATATTTCATCCGTTTTCGAATCACCCTTGAACTTATAAAGTTTTTCAAAGCCGTGGCATATCCGTTGTAATTGTTGCTCTTTAGTTTCGCCTTCCAAATCACCAAATCCTGTTTGCCTGTATTTCAATTTATGAGCGGCAGCATAGTTCTTCATAATCGAATATATCTTTGTGCGAATATCGAACTTGTTTCTTGAGCGAACACCCTTAGACTGGAAATATAGTAAAGCTCTATCAATGACATCGGATTTCCTTCTTCCTTCTGTAGCAGAGCCAATAAGTTTCTTACGGTTGTCAGCCCCAGTCTCAGTCTTCTGGTCCCAGATGGCGAGTTCTCTACCCCCATCTTGAAGCAGAAACTCCAGAAGACGATCATAGGAACTTAGATTGTCTTCACTTTCTTCATCAACTGAATACCAACGGCTATAGGTCTTCTTAGGTGGCATATTAATATAAAAGAATGAAAGATAAAAACTTAAGTTATTATCCAGTTAGTTTTTACCACTTGCATTTATACTTTCAAAAGAAACCATTCTCTAATACTAGCATTCTGAATGGCTTAAAATATGGCTCAATATATGTGCCTTGCATTATATTTGTCAATTGATTCAACTGGATTCCAGTCTCTAATGAAATTGACAGATATGGAGGGGACTCATTTATAAAAAGTATATTTTAAGTATGATTGGCTTTTATTTTAACTACCGACATTTTATATATATAAAAAAAATAATAAATGAAACCACCTGTTGTATTCCACCTACTATTTTGCATCGACATAATAGTAAGGAATCAACTGTTCATTTATGTCATACACGGACTCTATCTGATAACCCAATCAGATTAACGAGGCCTGCATAAATACAAGCGATGTGTCATCCTTAGAACTATTAGCCAATAATCCTTACAAGAAACACGCGGCATCATACTATCGAGTAGTATCGAGTGTATCTCAAGATAAGACCTGAATATCGAATAACGCGTGGGTTATACAATTACAACAATGCGTGGTTGAAAGGCTTATTAGTGGCTGCTGGGATTGGACTCCGTTGTACGGCCATGCGTGCTGATAGATATTGAATGCTACACTATTAAGCTCTGATGAAATGTATATAAAGAAGACTTGATTTTGAATTGTGAATAAACATTAGAATAACTTTTACTATCAGGATAGCTGATTCCATTTACTGTCTATTCTTTTATTATTGTACTGTATGCGAAAAAAGGGTTTCAATGTTTTATAAATTAACCTTTTTCTCTTTACACAGCTGTCTAAAATAAAACTATGCGGTTGATGTTAGTATCAATAGAGGGCTAAAACTTTGGCCTTTTTTCCTATAGGTTTTCCTTTATTGCGAACTCTATTTAACACTACGGAGCTAAGGCGAATTTGAGAAATTTTGATTTTTTGATTTTTCAAAATTCGTCATTACTTAGCGTCGCATAAAATTATTTTAAATTGAGCTATCGAAGAAATTTAAAACATGTTCCAAAACAATGGGACGTTCTTTATGAATAGGAAAATTAAAATAAAGAATAAAAGAAGCTGGCTCGTCCTGTCCAAATTGAATATTTTCATCACTTTTTTTTTTATAAAAAAATTAACATCATGATTCGTTCTATTACTAAAGATAAGCAAGACACTCTCAAGTCACTGTTGTCAACAAACACTCCATACTCAAGAATCCAGAAACAACTACCAAATATTTCTCTAGCCACTATTAGTAGATATAAAGCAAAGTTTTTTCCTACTACGAAGCCTGCTATCACTGGAAGGCCATGTTCAATAAGCAATACAACAAAGAAATAGATTCGAAATACAGTGGGTGGAAAAATGGTTCGGGTGTTTTCCAAAATTTTATATAATCTGGAATAAAACAAGAACTATTAATCTGATCAATGTAAAACTAACTTTGTTAGAAAGCTGAAGCCAATATCAATTATATGCCGGAATATGATATCCCTATATTAGCGGAGATTTATTTAAATTGAGATTAAAAAAATAGTATACACCCGAACCATTTTTCAGGGTCGATGCTAATCATAGCTAGTACTTCGTATATCCACCTTTTGCTTTAATAACTGCTTCGATTCTTTTTGGCATACTATCAATATACTTTTGGCAATCCTCTTTTGTAAAAGTATCCCATTCTTTTTCAACTCTTTCCCACAAATCATGGACTCCTTTGGCCCTATCCGGATAAGCGCTAAGTTTGAGCTTTAGGTGATGCCAAACATGCTCGATTGGATTTAAATCAGGGCTTTGGGGTGGCCAACTATATGTCCAATCAATGTTAAAACCATTGTCCTTGAACCATTGCTTTGTAGCCTTGGCAGTATGCTTTGGGTCCTTGTCTTGTTGGAAGTAGACTTCTTTGGGGTCATATCCATACCACTCCATGGTGTCCTTTAAAGTTGTCTCTAGGATATGGATGTAGTCCTCCTTCTTCATAGTACCATCAAATATTTGGCAGGCATATCCAGGACCATCGTAAGTGATGCAACCCCACATCATTAAGCTTCCACCACCATGCTTAACAGTAAGATCCAAATGATGGAACTGGAGCTTATCATCAGGTCTTCTCCAGAAATACTTGCAGCCGTCGGAGCCCCAAACATTGATCTTGGTCTCGTCGGAGAAAATCATTCGCCTCCAGTCATCGCTAGTCCAACTTCTATGGGCTTTGGCCCAGTTTAACCTTTGAACCATGTGCTTTTTGCTAAGGAAAGGTTTTTTTTTTTTATCTCGGCTTGAAAATCCATCGATCTGAGCAACTTCAAGCATCCAGAGTAGCTTATTTTCATTCCTAGATCATCAAGGTGCCTTTCTACATCCTTGGCAGTTTTAAAAGTTCCAAGTATAAGCTTCCTGCGAATGTAATTGCGACTTGTAGCATTTACAATGGCATGGCGACCAGATGGCAATGGCTTCATTTCTGGAAACCACTTGCGTTTATAACTATTGATCGTAGTTTTTTTGACTCCAGGGATACGCTTCATGATTTGGGAGTAAGAATAGCCAGATTCCAACAAGTTTTTGATGTTGTTTTGAGTATCTTTGGGAATGCAGCGTGTCATAGTTGAAAAGTGAAAAAATTGAAAATTGGTGAGCTTATCTCTCAGCAAAAACGCTTCTTTTTATACTTTTTTTAAATTTGAGACGCAACATAGTGATTATTAATCACAAATATTAATTAGTAATCCATTGGGGCCTTTTTATCCTGAGATTTCTAGAAGTTTCGATTTCTAAGCTTGACCCTGAAAAATGGTTCGGGTGTACCTTATATTTTTACTCTCTGATATATACGAACTCAGTTATCCAATCAGTGCAAAATTAAGAAAATGCATTAATAATAGTTTGTGCTTTCTAATAAAGCTAGTTTGGCGTTGATAGGATTCGTAGTTCCCTGTATATTCCTTTTTTTGTAAAATTTTGGAAAACACCCGAACCATTTTTCCACCCACTGTAAGATGAAAGCTGGTCAATTCAAATCACCACAAGATAAAAAGGCTTATCTTATTTCAGTTGGAATTAATATGACAATCAGGAACATTCAGTTAATGCTTCATTCTATGGGCTTCAAAGCAAAAAGAAAACAGGAGTCTAATTTCATCTCCGAAAGCAATAGAAAAAAGCGACTTGCGTGGGCTAAACAACATAGGGTGTTAGCCAAGGACAACTGGCGTAAGTGGATATGTTCAGACAAAACAAAGGTTAACATTTGGGCTTCAGACGGTATTAAGTACTATTGGTCTCAGCTAAATGATGTTGTTCGCCCTCACTATTTAGATCTCCAAATTCAGTAGGAAGGGGGTAGTGTCATGTTTTGGACTTGTATAACAGCGAAAGGCCCTGGTTATATGGTACTACAATCATTGAAGGCTCGATAAATTCATCTTTGTACGTTGAAATACTTCAGTCATCACTTAAAGATACCTTAGACTATTATGAGTTGGATTCAAAACATGTTCGTTTTCAACGAGACAAGGCCACTCCTCATAGATCAACTATTGCTAAAAAGTTGTTTCCCAAAAACAAGTTCAATGTGGACCAAATTTATAACTGGCCACCACAAAGCCCGGATTTGAACCCAATTGAACATATGTGGCACCAATTGGAAAACCGTTTGGGACAGTACCCAACTAAACCTCATACTGTAGAAGAACTAGAAAAGAGGATCAATATAGAGTGGTATAAATTTACTAAGGAGGACTGCCTGAAATATATTGATAGCATGCCTGGTAGAATTGAAGCTGTTATAAAAAGTAAAGGTCAACAAACAAATTATTAATTTTTTTTCCGTAATTTTTAGCAAGCTTAATTTTTTACTTTTTAACTTTATACTTATATAAGTACTAATAAACTTTTGTTTGTTAAGAACAAAGCATATATCATCTGAAAGCCCTTCATTTCTTCTACAACTTTCTCTAAGTAACATGTTTGTTTTATAGAGTTATAAGCTGCTTATATGATGAAATATTCAAAATTGGAAAACATTGAAACCCTTTTTTCGCATACAGTATTTAAAAAAGTATCAAACATTTGAACAGTTTTGCGAGTCACTGTAACACACGACCAGTGTCAACACCAGCGCGACGTAACCGAGAGCGGACTTCAGTACGATCAAGTTTGCGGGATCGACCAAGATAAACATAGGTAAAACCCTGAGGACCCTGGGCCTCAAGGGTTTTGAAGGCGCGAGCAGCGGCTATACGTTTCTTTAGCGAAACGGCAGCAGGGCGAGAGGGGCGGCTGTCCTTTTTTACAGCGGCTGCAGCAATGGCAGCGAAAGACCGGGCACCATTTTTTTCCTGGGCGGGAGAAGCGACATCCTGCGGTGGACTACGAGCGGTGGCAGCAGAGAGTTGTGCTCGAAGTTGGTTATTTTCATTAACCAGAGCCTGGTTTTCGGTTTTGAGTCCAAGAATCTCATTTTTCAAGGTCTGGAGCTCTTCAAATAATGTTTGATGTTGTTGCACTTGCTGAACAAGTGAAAAAACCATTTGCTGTAGCTGCTGGAACTGCATTGGCTGTTGCATTTGGTCCATTGAGCCAGATGGCTCAGATGCATGTTGAACATTGGACATTTCGAAATGGAGAAAAATTCAAGATGTCGAAAGCTTGATGGAATGTTCTGAAAAAAAAACTGCAGATAGTACTCGGCGAGGCGAAGATGGATGTATTGTAGTTGTTGAGATATTCGGCTTTGAAAATGTGGATTTTTGAAAAAAGTTTTCAAAAGCGAAAGAAGAGTGGGGATGTAGCTCAGTTTAAAGATTATATTTTATTAATAAGTAGTTATATGGGCAAACTCTATAGAGCATCTAGCCTAACTATATGAAAAGTGTTTAAAGTAAACATAGAAAAAAGTATAAAAAACCCTGAGACCCACAAGGGAGAAAAAGGTTGAAGACAAGAGAGAGAACCAGTAGATTATTGCAGCTCTGAGTGATCCAAAAGGCAAGCCAACAGCTGGGAACTTTGATAATCACTTACCACCGTGGCTGCGCAGTTGAAAGACAAACAGGCTGGTTCATCAATAGAACAGAGAGAAAGAGTGGCTCAATAAACCAAGGAGAGGTTTATATAGTAGGAGTAGCAGCAAACCAGGCATCACCAGGGAGAAACGATCCAATAACTTACTATTATTCTTGTTTTTTTCTATTTCAATTTCGCAACGGAACGAAATCCCGACTTACGATAATTTTTTTCTTTAAAAATTAAATAAAAAGCACGTAGTAAGTTACAACTTACAACTTTATTTAGATTATTAATTATATTATATTATTTAAATTTACCAAAACATTTGAAGATAAGAATTATTTTAAATATTAGATATTAAATATTATAAATTATATTAAATATAAATATAAACGTTTCTCAGGATCTGGATCTGGAGCGATAGCAGCAAGAGGATGACACAGCGTGTCAATCACATAGAGAACCTCAAGGAGTGCAGACCAGAAAGGCGGTGGACCATTGGATGCTTTCAAGGGCAACAAGTTCAGGGCATGATCAATGCGATTGACATCTGGCGGAGCAGCAGGTAATTGGCACAGAAGGCGAGGATCAATGCCACGGCAATTGAACACAAAGTGATCTCGAGAGAGCCGGCAACCAGTGAAACAAGGACACAATTCATCACGGTTAGCGAAACGGCCTAACCGCCATCGAACAAGACGACTGCGAGCAGCGCGAGTCATAGGCAGGTACAGTATTGGATCAGGCTTTGAAGTAGAGGGCCGACAAGCACGCAAAAGAACCGATTTACCAGTGTGGGCAGCAGCAGCCATTTGCTTGTCAAAGAGATCTTGCCAGTAGCCAGAGAACCAGGACTTGAGACGAGAGGCTGTAGGTACAGGATTGGGCAATGCCATATACATAGGATTGAGGTATAGAAGCTTGTTCAATCGAGTGTAGCCAAGACCAGAAGGAGAATTGTCTCGAGAAGAGTTCAGCAATGATATCAAGCAATCATCCGGAAGCCATTGCGATCGTAGGGCATACTTGGTAACCAGGACATTGTATCGATGCTTCATGGAAGGGATACAAGTGATGTGCTTCGTGACATTGAACCATCGGGAGCCAACAAACATACCAACTAACCGGTTCTGAAGGTTATCCAAAGCAGTAAAGTCAGCAGCAGAGAGCCTAGATATAGCAAGACCGTACTCAAACTTGGGCCGAATGAAGGTAGTATATAACCGAGAACAGAGCAAGAGAGAGAAGCCATTGCGGTTGACACCAACCGAATTCAGTAGAGCCATGGTTTTGACTGCACCACCAGACCGTTTAGCCAAGATACCCGGACCATCAAGACCTTTTTTGTTGAATGGCATACCAAGATACGTGAACTCATTCACTGCAGGCAGAGGAACATCATAGAGACTCAGTCTAAAGTTGGTAGACGTAGAGGAGGTCACAGAAGGAGCGTTCAGGACAGCACACTTGGTTGGATTCCAACGATAGCCCAGTACTCTTGAATGGTCAGCAGCTAGATTCAACATATTTTGCACCTCATGTTTGGAACCAAAGATCGCCACATCGTCGGCAAACAGAAGACAGTTAATGACCACAGCCTCAGTAGATCCAGGAGGAGACACCACAGCAGTAGTATCCGAAGCTTCAGACCGAAGGAGCTCGGGCAAGGAGTTGATGTATAAAGAATACAAGTGAGGACTCAACACCGAACCTTGGAGTACACCAGTGGCAGGAGAGAAAGAGGAAGAGATGTGGTTGGCAATCAACACGGAGATGGATACATCATCAAATAGATTGACTAGCAGACCAAGGAGAGGACGAGGCAGAGATGAGTTCTCAAGAGCATTCCAGATCACACGTCGATCAACAGTGTTATATCGAATATAATAAAGACTGTAAAAATAACCAGACTGATAAAACGAATTGATTTATTAAAGCATTAAAATGATGAGCTATTTATACAAAATTGAAGTTCGGATTTAACTTGATATTATAGACGATTGCGTTAGTCAAAGACTGTGCTCATGGAGTTAACAAGGATTTATAGTAATCCATTCTAGTACGACTTTATATTCGGTGATAGATAGTTTATGAAGGTTAGTTGCACTAAGCATTGATTTCCATATATATCTCTTAACCGACGTTACAAAGCTGTCAAAGCACAAGCTGAGTATAAGCATTGTCGAACATTAACCTGATTGGTGACGGACACTGAACAAGTCATGTTTACAACATTGCCCCCTTCTAGACAGTTGCTTATACTAAGAGTGTTTGCATTGTTACTAGGTGTAGTCTATAATGTGCATAAGTTAATAGGAAGTTACATACTTCGGTGCGTGTCCTTTCGCCTTGTAATGAACTGATCGTAGTTATTCCTCGATAAAAACCTTATGTAAAAAACCCGTAGGATAAAAGTGAAGGAAAAGAAGAATAACAAACAAGACTGTATAGAAAGTCTATGATCTATTGTTGGTTTCTACTGCGTTTGTTTCGAGTAGCTATCTTACGTGTATTGACTGTCATAGGAGCCTTACGTTTCCACTATGGCGAAAATATTGTGTGCTACCCATAATATTATGTGGTAAAACGACGATTTTATTATCATTTACCTACTAATACTATAGATTTACCTACTAATAATAATCTGCGAACCAATGAAATTAGAGCAATTATTTTCTATGGCTGCGCAATTAACAGTGCTTTGCTCATTTATTAGTGGTTACTCCTAATATTAGTGGAAAGCAGACAATAATGTTATGGGTTTAGTCAATATTATAACATAAATTGACAATAAGAAAGAAAAGCCTGAACTCCATTTTATTTGCAAACAATTTTTATGTATTCTTGTCTTTTGCCGATGAAAGCCAAATCTTGCAAACTTCTTATAAATGAGTACATGAAATTCTGATGCTTGTACGCAACAACATAATCCTCGTTTATTTTATTTACTAAAATGAACTCTGCTTTTCGTTTCAACGATCTTTTATGTAAATTCCTAGAAACGTTTAATTTCAACGTTTGTCAAAAATAATGTTGAACAATTGTCTTTCAAATGCGTTTATTATTCGTTGAAAAGTCTCTTATACAGGTCAGGTTGCAAAAAATTCTCTTGTAAATTACTCTTTTGGAAACAAGAACGAATCGCTAGTTCCATTTAATAAGCTGAGCACTTTCATTGCCGTGATTTAGCCTTTGGCTAATAGCTGTGTATTTAAAATGCTGAATGACATTAAGAATGAGCTGCCATTAAGTGTCTAATTTACTCAATTTTATGTTTAGTAAAATTATAGAATAAAGAAAGAAAGAAAGAAAAAAAGAAAATACATTGCGTTAAAAAAAAAAGAAATACATTGCGTAAAAAAAAAGAAATATATTGCGTAAAAAAAGAGATAAATTATTGTGTAAAAAAAAAATAGGTCAAGTAGCGATTATTAATTGCCAGTAATCTTAGTCATTATTGCTAGGCGGTTATTTAACTAGATGATTTATTGTCAAAATCATATATCCACTTCTCAAACTACAAAAAAACGCGTTCGTTTTTGGACTTTCGAGTAATTGATGATTATGATAGAATTCTTAATGACGATCGAAAGCTTCAAAAACATGCACGTTTTTTTAGGTGCTAGAAAACTACAATCGATGAACATTTTTGCTGTCTGTTGGAAAATTAATCCGCATTGCTTGATAATAAACTAATTTTACTATAAAGATAAACAAGAGCATTAATCATATTTTACATTTGGTTTTAAAGATTAACTGGAGCAACTAAATAGTCAATTAACATTATTGAATGATGAATATAGAACTGTATAACTTGGGTTATCCTGGTTCTATATTTCTGATATTATGAAATAATTTCTTAAACATCAGGGAAATGGGTTAAATTTTTGATTAAGAAATGTTTTTACATTCTGTTGCAAGATTGCTAATACCTTTCTCTCGAATTAATAACATGATATATAAAAACGAGTTAAATTATCTATAGTTTATATCTACTACAGAAAGTGTAAATACCTATTTTACTTTTGCTATATTATGATGAAGTCCTTTTGGAGGGAAGCTTTATATTATTTTCGGTGGTTTAAATACATAATCAATTCAGAGAACAATTTTATTTCAAAATAAAACGCTTTTTGCTCTTGTCTTCATGCTATTTACAAACGACTTAATATGCCAGCATTTTGCTCTAGATCTTGTTTAAATATATGATGAGAGATGATCTTGAACTCTTTCTCATTAGATTCACTTGAACGCACAAGACCTACACTGGCAACAATATCTTCAAACCGACAGACAGCGTAACTGTGTGCACCGCTACTGTGCAGCTCAACCAAAGCAATAGTCTTGTCATATTTGGTAGTTGCATTCTTTTTCGCTAAATCAACCAAAGCCAAATACTGTGGTCTACCATTGAATGAATGCTCGAAAAAGAAAACGATAGAACCAATGAACCAGCTTTCACGAATGGAATTATTTCGACTATTAACAAAGGTTGGTTAATCAAAGAGGTTTTTGTTCTTGAGCTAATTACTTACTTCAAGTAGCTGGCAGTGATCATCACGTAATTGTTTCCTCGACGATATTCATTTATATGGCTTTTATACATGGTAGACGTATATACATTGCCATATGCCCAGGCACGACCAGCGATGGAAATACTATTCAACGAATCAATTTCAGCAATATTTACACCATTTGCTTCAGTACGGCGATAGTAATGCAATAGCGCCTTCAAAAAAGTTTGAGTGGAGACACCAAAGGGAAGAGTATCCACTGAAATATTACTAAAGGGAGCCCATAATTGTGGATCACTAGCATCACCAGAAGGGTTATTCCTGAAAGTGGATTCGCTGTATTTTCGAGGAGTGATCAGGTCAAGCTCAGTATGAACATCCCAAGTCTGGCTGTTTATATGATTACGCGTTATGAGTCTTTCCAAGATATTACCAGCGTTTGCGCCAGCATCAACCTTTGACTTGATGAGCTTTTTGTATTTTCCGATGCTTCTTTCCATTGATCGGGCGGAATATGCTCTCAACACACCTTGTTGTTTGATCATATAGACTATATGCGAAAGGTAGTGTTGAACAGGCTTGAATACACCGGAATGAATACGCTTTGCCTTGATTTCTGCCAACAAAAATTCTTGCCATTCTTTGATATATCTTTGGAAAGTATGTAAGTAAACTAGATTTATGAGTACAAAAAAAATATATTTACCTTTCCATCAGAATAAGGTCTTCAATAGAAAGTTCCCATTTAAGAGCCAATGCGACAGCTTTTGTCAGATGAATCAATGGTTTCTTAGCGGATTCTTGAATCAATTCAGGAACGAACAAGGTGGGAATCATATATAAGAAAATATCAATCCAGTCAACAGCACGTTTGCCACCACTCTTGATAATTGGATCTTCCCATTTGGATGAAAAGGATGTCGGTACAGTGGCTCTAGAAGCTTCAACAAGTTTACCAATTTTGATGAGCGATAATTTTGGAATATAGAAAGTATACGGCCATTCATCAGCAGACTTCAATCGGGCATCACTCAATTCATCTTCATTGGGCTTATATCGAGTTTTTCTTGCTGCATTGTACTCTTTACCCATGTCGACTGTCAGCATATTGAATACGTGTTGAGCGATACCTTGTCCGAGAAGATGCATTTCGTCTAAACCAAAAAAAGTAGCGCCAGTAAAACTGGGAAGTATTGCAAATGGTGTTGCAGACTTGATACTGTAGCTCTATGAGGTAAAAAGAAAAAGAAATGTTAAAAACTTGTAAAGATTAATGCTGATTATAGTACTTACATTCGCTGCATCTGGGGAAATGAAATCGTTTCTGCTTCTGATCTCATTGTCGATCGTTAAAAAACAATTATGATAATCATGACGTTCAGCTTGGACACGACAAATACGGCAACCAAACGTAGCCATATGACCAATATGATTTGCAAGCTCAGCTGCAGCAGGAAGATCACCAGTAGCCATCACCAAGTTGACTTTAGCTTGACAAACAATTACACCATCCTTTTGTACAAGCATGCCTTTGGTAGACAGAGCATGAAACTCATCAATAATAGGCTTTAAAAAGGTATGCATGTACTTTGGGTAGTTTGGACCTGGCAAGATCGCCAATTGAAGCATGTATTCGTCTTGGTAGCGGTATTCTGGGGGAATGTTCATATTCAAGAGATGGATGATTGTTAACTTGTCCCCTTTATGATTCTTGCTAGTACAGAAACCATCGACAAAAAGAACCATTGCGACATCATCTTCACCGGAAAACAGAATGCTATTATCCTTAAAGTACTTGTATGCTGCACCATCAAAGTAATCTTTATATTCACCGTCAGTTGATTTATAGTTGTAGCGGTATTTCATCAAGTCTCTTGTCTTTGCATTCGCAAGCATTTGAGCGACTTGTTCACCAATAGGAAGCATCTTCATAGAGCGACGAGGTTTACCATGATCATCAAAGCGATTTTCTTTACAAGCAGGGTTTTTACATTGAATAGTCTCTATATCTTCCTTTTCAAACAGCATGCAACCATTGACGCAGACATCATGAAAATGACATTGAATATTGGTTTTTGCTTTAAGAGTACGATCCAAGGTATCAGGGAACATGAGAGTGGATGGTAGGTAACCTATATATAATGGGAATAAAAGCTGATAAGTACTTTTTTTTTAACTCTATTTGAATAGATACATACCCAATCCATCGGTTTTACGGCTCTCTTCATTGTTTTTGATTATGGTACGCATTAGATAGACAAGTTCTCTTTGAGCCTCTCGAGGAATACCATACGTGTCGCAAATATCTCTCAATTGGATGCTATTTAATTCCGTATTGGTGAAAAGGTTTTGATCCGAGGATTTGACGTTGTAAGCAATTGGAGTAGGCTCTATTTCAAACAAGGTATATTGTTAAATTAAAAGCTTTAGTAATATATCTGTTAACTCACCTTGGACAGGAATGCTAGCTTCTTGCGTTTGGACGACCCTTTGTTTTCTATGATCACGATTATGGCTATAGTGATTACTCCTAGCTTTAACAGTTTTGAATGGCCTCAAACAAGTAGCGCAAGTATATTTATATGGTGTAGCAGAAGAGGAAACTTTGCCCATTTAAAGATAAGTAAAAACAAGTAAATATATCGAATTAATGAATAGCGGTTTTGTTGTTTAGAAAAAGCAGGTCTTAAATACGTTTGCTTGGTCTACAATTGACAGAGTTCTCAATGGTAATTCATTGTTTTAGGCTGTTGAATCCTTTGAACTAATCAGCTTTTCATATTACTCAGCCTTCCAGATTATTCAGATATCGAATACATTTTAATGGATCCTTATGATTTCTAATCAAGCTAATTCCTTTCCAAGTCAGTCATACCTGTCAGTAAGCTTACTTTCCAGAAAGCTCTTTGGACATTAGTAAGGATTACTAATGGATAAATGGTAAAGTACGCTTATAAAACAGTTAAATAGCTCAAATCATTCAATCACTTTTCTTTATAATATATTTACTTTATAGCTATGTCAAACAACAACAACAATAATTGGAGCGTCTACTTTGAGAAGATTGAACAAGAAATCTTAATCAACCGTCGTTTAATTCAAGATTTGATCCAAATATTAGCACCTCTATTTCCTCGAGAAGCTTCGAGGGTTTCATCTAACGAAGAAATTGAACAAGCACTTGACGATGGTACAATCATATCTGAAGCATGTTACTACATTCAGTTTTATTAACCTCTTAGCTTGTCATATATAGCTGAACGAGAAGCAATTGCAAATGCTTTGAATCCTAATTTACGTAGTAAACGGTCAATCCCAAAAGTGCTAGAAGAAGCAAAAGTGCGTTATCAACAAAAGGCAACCAAGACAAATGTCACCCCTTCTGCACCATTAAGGTTATATGCCCTCTTGAAACACCTCAAGTATATAAAAGGCCAACAAAATGAACTGACCGATGATGATGTTCAACCGCAATACAATACGTTGAAATACTTGGCAAGAGATGTCTTGAAAGACATGGAAAGGGCAAATATAAATATTGTTGGTAAAACTTGGAGTGAAATTGGCGAAGAGGATACCAGCATTCAAGAACGTTATGCTTTGCTTTTAGAGAAACGTGCTTTAGATGTGGGCTTGCATCTGCATCTCTGTGTAGAGATGTGGGCTGCCAAGTTACTTTTATCTGAAGCACTCAAAAACAAGAAGACTGTACGTACCAGAAGTAATTCTGCTGAAGAAGGTGAAAGTCAACAAAATCAAGAATCTGTTGAAGACAATGAGATTGAATCGTTCTTCAGGTTAGATGCTTTTTTATTTCTGTTTTTATATCTTTATTAATATGCTTGTTATGCAAATAGTGTGGATAATCAGCATATCCTTGTTGATCGTCTAGCTACTTCTGTTGCTCCAGTTGGTCTTGCATCTCCAATTGCTAGCTTGTTGGATCTACATTCTGCTCGCTCATCAACGAAAAGAAAAGCCATTACGGTTCAACCTGACGTTGGTGAAGATGAGGAGGCTGGATCTGACAATCGTTCCAAAGAAGCGGATTCCAATAAGCGTAAACCACGCTCTAAGAAAAATACAAAAAAAACGAAATAAATATAGACGTTTTTTTATTGGTTTAAGTAGCTGACGTAGCATTTTTCTGCGGCTTTTCAGTATTAAGAAAAACTTTTTTACACCAATCTTGAGTTTCTTTCTTTTTTTTCGTTTGCTAAATTGGCACATTAAACGTAAGGTTTCTTGACATTTGTCACTCTTATTGCGCACAACACTTTAACTGAAGCTTCTGTATAATAGGAATTAACCTCAATGTCAGCTTGTAATTGTGTTTTTTTTTCCAAGCTTTCGAATATTTCCCTCGTTCTTAATGTCGTAATTATCTATAAATACGTCGTCATTCATACTGCTTATATTCTTATACTGACTTGTATTCTTAAATACTTATACCACTTCAGTAATACTTATAGCCAGTAATGCCATATAGCTTTTGAACCTTTACTATTAGTTTTAAAGCTAATAACCATTAAGTAAGTGCAATGATTACTAATCCATTAATTTCTTTGTATATTAATCTAATACTGTTATAATAGATTTAGTTGTGTATATATACAAGACGAAGACTATTAAAACTGTAGCCCAGTGAATTATAATTGATTGTGTCTGATATAGTGTTGGTAAGTCTGTAGCAATAGCGAGTTTCATTCAAGAATCTAATCATTACTTACTTTAGGAAAAGATGATTAAAATATGCTATTATACAAGCGTGGGCCATTCTTCTAAAGGTTAGTTCAAATATACTCTTAAAATATTGTTTCATCAACGATAACTGACATTATTTATACAGTTATTTGCTTAATTCATTTACCTGTTACTTGCCAGTGGGACATAAATTCTTTTATACTTGTATGACAATAAGGTAAGTTAAATACTGTTCGTGTGTGATAGAAAGCTGGTTATTGTATATTCAGCTATTGAAGGCTAGTGTGTATTAGAGTAATATCTGTTGAAGTTATATATTATATAAATAAAAAAAATAGCAATTAAATTATTATCTGAATAACCAAAATGACTATAATATTATTAGTAGTGTATTGTGAATATATGATAGAAAACTAATAATAATATTGATTATAAATCATCAATATGGAGGGATTAATCCATACTATTATTGACTGGAAACCACTACTATTATACAATTTACCCATAATAATATTGAAGGAAAACCCTTAATATTATAGTATTTACCCATAATATTATCGAATAAGAGTCACTAATATTATCAACCGCCGAAAAAACACTGCCTAGAAATTGACAATAATTATTAGCAGAACTATAGTCGATTTTACCCCTAATATTATCAACTTTTGGGCAAAAAACCGACAATATTTTCGCCATAGTGTTTCTTGGAAGAGGATTGCTTATGATCAGCATTGCGACGTCCCCAATATATTTCAATTGGTTTCTTTGAATCGAAGTGTGATGGAGGTTCCCATGTATCATCTTCATCGTTTGGATATCCTTTCCATTTGACTCTGTATAAATAATTACCAGGTGAACCAGAATGATCAATGACTGCTTGTATTTCAAAGTGATCTTCTTTAAGCTTTTGATATTCTTCAGTAGATATATTATCTGAGGAGATGAATATAATATGCGATGTAGGTACATCTCTAGATAAGAGAGTACCCGCTTTATCTTTCAAGATATAGCTACCGTTCTTTGTGATTCCATGTATATAAAATGGACCGAGATTACGCGCATCTAATTTGCTTAATCGTGTTACATTCTTAATCATAACTTTACTTCCAACAGGAAACTGCTTAGTTACAATCCTATGCGTTTTTACGAATCTGTCGTGATCACGTTCTTGCGTATCTCTTATGCGTTTAGACAATGCTGGTATAACGACTTCATTGACAAATTTGAATTTTTCATCAATCATTTTCGTGTCAGTTTCTTCTAGTTGCAATACAGGTTTAGTATTTGAGTAGTCTTCAAAGCCATTTGGTTGTCTATTGAATAACACTGTATAAGGACGAGACTTATGTAACCGTGCGTATTTACAATTCATAGCGTATTGACAATAATTCAAATAATAATCCCAGTCGGCGCCTTTACCGCGTAATTCCTTAACAATTGTACGTTTTGCCAAACCGACATATGCTTCGTTTACCGAGTTACCCGTAGGAGAGTATGGTAATGAAAGTCTTCGATCAATGCCACTCATCTCAATCATTTTTGCTACAATATCAGCTGTGAACTCTGCACCATTATCCGAATTCAAGATCTTTGGAAAGCCAAATAACGAGAATATAGATAAAAGTTCGGCAGCGATAGTCGTACTATGTTTATCAGGTAATGCTCTAAGAACAGTAAACCTTGAATAATAGTCTACCATGACTAACATAAAGTTATTGCCGCGAGAAGAGGTGACATCAAAAGTACCTAAATCCATACACCAATGATCAAGTGGTTGATCAGGCAATACAGATTTTGGTGGGTGATAACCAACTTTGGATATGTTGAACCTATTGCATTCAGTACATTCGCCCAAGATTCGTTGAATATCTTTTCGCATGTTTGTCCAGTGAATACCATCATGGTGTAATTGGTTCTCGATGCTTTGTAAACCATAATGTCCTAAAAGGTGTGCTTTAAATACGAGATTATCACGTTCATTTTTAGGTGGTGTAATATAATCAGCAAACTTTAATGTTCGAAGAATCAGGTCTTCATCGTCATTAGAAGTTTGTTGTGGAGATATAGTAGCGCAAGTATCATTACTCTGATCAGTAAGTAATATTGGTACTGTTGAAGAAGAAGCTAAGAGAGAAGTATTATTTTTATAAATACTAGGGCGTGACTGTTGAGCAAATTGCTTTTTGCTTTTAGCCATAGATCCCTTTTCACTATCTTTCAAGCTTTTCTTTTTGTTTGAAATGCTACCAACATCACCAAGCGCGACTATATCGAGACAACTACCCCCCTCCAGAACATTAATCGGTTGATCCTCGTCCGTATAAAGGCGTGAGAGAGCGTCAGGAATAAGATTTTTGAATCCAGGCAGGTGAACTGTATTGAACGTATAACCAAAAATACCCTCATACCAACCAGCCATTAAAGCATTAGGTACTTCTTGAGTCTGCAAGTAAATGAGACTTTTATGATCAGTATGCAACGTAAAGGGAATAAGATACAGCCACTTGTGGAATTTCGCAAATGCATAAACGACAGCTAACAATTCACGTTTGGTAGTGCTATAGTTGCGTTCGGAAACACTAAGCTTTCGAGAAGCCAAGGCAACAAACTTAACTTCATTATCGATAATTTGATACAGCATAGCACCAATACCAGACACACTTGCATCTGTTGCAACATGAAATCGTTGACCGATAACTGGAGGCGAGATAACAGGAGCATTGGCCAGAGCGTATTTAAGAGCTGCAAAAGCTTTTTCGTGTTTGTTTGACCAGACTTTAGTAATATCTTTTACGTTACGTAGGTCATCTAAATCAGCAGCGAGTTTAGCAAAGAAAGGAATGGATGAACGGAAGAAGTTCATAAACCCGAGAAACTGTTGGATATGACGTCCAGTAGTCATTTTAGGCCAGCTTTCTAAGCTTGCTACTTTGCGAGGATCAGGGATCAGTTTACCTTTTATCAACGACCAACCCAATATGTGTATGCTCTGTTGAGCGAATACGATCTTATCAGGATTCAGTACGAGATTAGCACTAGTAAGACGTTTGATCACTTCAGCAACGCAATCTGCATGATATGATAGCGGAGGAAATGTAGAAACAACGATGTCATCTACATACACGTTGACGTAAGGAAGATCTTCAAAGAGTGTTGTCAGATTGCGTTGGACGACCGATCCAACGAAACTTATGCCATAGCACGCTTTGATAAAGCGCATCTGCCGATTGGTATAGGGACATGTAAAGGACAGTTTCTCGCGATCTTCATCAGCAACTTTAAAACTTGTAAAGCAAGCATGAATGTCCAATATAGTGTGGATTGGAGCAGAGCCAATACGTTGATGTATTTCTGAGATGAGAGGTAGTTGTTGTCTATCATTTACAATCAGCAATTGGTTAACTAGACGAACATCACAAACCACTCTAGGTTTAGCATACGTGTAATTACCGAATGAGTCCTTCTTTTTGACGCAAAGGATGGGACTATTCCACGATGTATGAGAAGGAGCTCTTTCAATGACACCTTCCTGTAACCATGTTTCTATTTGGTCAAGGACCGCAGAACGATAGGCTTCAGGAAATGCGTATTGTTTTCTGTAAGCAACACTTCCAGGCTTCGTTTTGAGATGAATAATAGCACCTGGTAAATTGCAGTATGTATTTTTCATATCAATAGAAGAATTGACCTGTAATAACTTGTTTATTTTATCAAGCAAAGGCTTTCGCTCAGTAATCGTTCCGTACGGATTATCATTTGGTTTGACCTGATCAGGATCAATTGGGTCTGGGAGTCAATGGCCAATTTGTTCAAAGTGTGAACTAACAAGACCAGTGATACCAATGTTCAATTGAGGTAAGATGTCAAGACCAAAGCAAATAGGAACATCTTCATGAGTAAAGAAAGGAAAAACTTCAAAAGTATGGTAAAAAGATTTTTTATTATAGAATACTTTTAGAGTGCAAGACCCTATTCTACTGATCGCATTATTGACGTGGCCAAGCTGGATTGTGCCTTCTTGCTTCACCAAAGGAATAGGTGGAACAAGTGAGTTAAAAAACTCTGGCGTAACCATAGAAAAGCTCGAACCCGAATCGATCAAACTGTAGGTAGTAATATTCTCTATAATAGCCGGTACAAAGAGAGAATTAGAAATCTGTCTTGGTGGCAATGAAAATCTTTTGTGATACTTACAAGCTTGTGCCTGCGCGGCGACCAGAAGCGATTCTTCATCTGAAATATCCATATCGTTGATGCGTTGTGTGGCAACAGCCACAGCAGAAGAAGAAGAAGCATTGGTTGATCCAGCAGAAGAATCAACAGAAGTATTAGTCTCGACGGTAGTGGAAACCGGAGCACGAGGAGCAGCAGAAGAAGTAGTAGTAGTGGTGCGAGAGGCAGAAGAGGAAAAACGTTCGGGCGACGTGGACATAGCTCTCATTACCAGATTACTGGCAGATTTACCAACACCATTCACTGCAGCAGATGAATCACAGCGATGTGATGGGTTCCAATTCTTAGCGCCACAACGACGGCAGTCACCAGGACCAGGCTTGGGTACACCTCCCAGTTTAGCAGCGCGACAAGAGTCCGTGCTATGCGTAGTCGATCGGTGGAAAGAACAGAACAACCCTTTCTTTTCTTTTGTACTAGACGAAGAAGAAGGTTTTGATGCGTACTTCGAGGCAGCAGCACCATTAGGAAACGATGACGACGATGGTTCATCAGAAACCTTTGACTTTTTCGTGCCAAGAGATTCCCTTTGATCGTCACCAGTACGCTTGTTAGCACGCATAGAAGCCAAACGACTGTCCAAGTTACGAGCCACAGCGCAAACATACTCGAGATTCTGCGTCTGAGTTTCAGTTCCCATATTCATAGTATATGCCATACGTTCTTGGAATGAGTCAGGCAATCCACGCAAGAAGGTAGATATTAACAAGAACGAATCATTCAAGTCAGCACGACGACGTAACGCGTTGAAGCGGTCAATATACTGTTCAATTGTCTCGGTTGACCGTTTGGTAATGGCCATGAGCTCGTTAGCAGCAGTAGAGCGATCTACACTTGCATTCACACCAAACTTCTTCAAGAAAGCATCTTTTACAATGGACCAAGTAGCAGCAACACCAGACACAAAGAAGGTTTCTTTTAAGAATGTTTGATGATCCTCGTTTAAGCAACAGTACTTAAGTAGGCGAGCACCATTGACGTCCAAGTCAAGACCATGACACTCTACAACGACTTCGAAGCGAGAAAGACAGGTACGCAAGTCAGTGAAGATGGTAGACTTGTTGTCAGAAACCATACCAACCCATTGGATAATAGGTAAGTCATTGGGCACAAACTCAGTACGTAACATAGTACTCTTAGTAGGACCCAGAGAAGCAGAAGCAGGACTAGCAGCAGAGCTACCAAGGGATTCTTCCATAGCCAGAAGAGATTCCTTAAATAGCTTCAAATCCTTTTGACGAAGAGCAAGATCACCACGAAGTTTCTTGGCAGCTTCTTCAGAGAGAACACCAGGAGTCACCAACTGGATAGTCATCTTAGCGATTTGAGCAGAGGCTTGACGGATAGCGTCCTTGATCACCTCAACGGAGTCAGATACGGATAAACCGTCATCACAGTTGTTCATCTCTACGTCTTGATCAGCAGAGGATTCAGTAGCAACAGGAGGATTAATGACAACGTCATTAGAACCAGAAACAGTAGAGATAGGAGCAGACATATTGAGTAGTAAGTGTATAATAAACCAAAAAGTAGCAGATAAGGTTAAAAAAAATGTTATATCGAATATAATAAAGACTGTAAAAATAACCAGACTGATAAAACGAATTGATTTATTAAAGCATTAAAATGATGGGCTATTTATACAAAATTGAAGTTCGGATTTAACTTGATATTATAGACGATTGAGTTAGTCAAAGACTGCGCTCATGGAGTTAACAAGGATTTATAGTAATCCATTCTAGTGCGACTTTATATTCGGTGATAGATAGTTTATGAAGGTTAGTTGCACTAAGCATTGATTTCCATATATATCTCTTAACCGACGTTACAAAGCTGTCAAAGCACAAGCTGAGTATAAGCATTGTCGAACATTAACCTGATTGGTGACGGACACTGAACAAGTCATGTTTACAACAGTAGTTGTGCATCAGGTCGTGCAGACAGAGGGCTTGATCGAGGGGACTACGCATGGGACGGAATCCACCTTGTGCGAGATCTAGAGAAGGCGAATGGTCATAGACGCTTTGTGCAATGGTAATCTCAAACAACTTACGCATCACCGAAGTCAAAGAAATTGGCCTGTAGTTGGCAGGATCAGAAGCATCACCTTTCTTGAAGATAGGAAAGACCTGGGCTTGACGCCATAGAACCGGTGTATAGCACCATTGGTAACAAACCTGGAATAGCAAAGAGAGGACAGGAGCAAGTAAATCAGCAACAGCCTTGAGCATTTCAGCTTTTAGATGATCAGGACCAGGAGCTTTGCGGTTCGGCAGCTGTTTGATATGCTCAACCAAGGTTTCCACCGAGAAAATCCAAGACACTTCTTCATCAGACACCAGGAAAGGCACTTCTAAACCAAAGTCAGGAGCAGCCAGGGGACGAGAAGCAGTCGACAAAAGAGAACCATCATACACTGTAGCCAGGTGTGTAGCCATAGAATCGACTGATGCTTGAGGGCCATCAGGATGAGCATACGTAGCAGAGGTTTCTTTCCGGCGTTTCAGTCTAGACATGGTAGCAGTGGCCTTGGCAAAGTCCTTTTGGAGTGACATGCAAAAGTTCTTCCAGGAGAGTCTTTTTGCAGCAGCAACAGCACGACGAAACGACTTGTGAGCTTGCAGATGGAGATGCCAGTAATAAGCCTTGTCAACACCAAATGAATGACGCCAACGGCAATAGAGGCGATCACGTTCTCGAGCAGCAGCTTCCAGATCAGCAGTCCAGTACTTCTTCCAATGACCAGGACGGGGAGCCTTAGACCCAATGGATTCATCCATCGCCTGATAGAGACACTCATTCAGAGATGTATTGAGTGAATCTATAGGTGGACGACTATCCGGAGGAGAACCAACCAGACCAGCAAGAGTATCCTTCAAAGGAGCAACCAGACACCGAAACCGAGTATGGAACAGAGCCAGAGGCTCAGACTCAGCCAGCCGACTGAGGTTCCATGTCCTACGAGGAGCCAGCACCGAAGAGTCACCTACACCAGAAGAGCCACCAGAAACAGCAATGTACTTGAACCCCAACTGAAGCAGCCGATGATCAGAGCCCAAAGACAGATCGGATGCCACAGAAAGAGAAGGAGACACCATACCAGAACCACCAATGTTGGTCAAGAACAAGTCAATGATACTGCTCGCCACAGCACCATTTCTGAAGGTACAGTATGTATCAATACCATACGCCAAGGAAGCATTCAACACTGACAGATTGCGTTCTTCAATCCAAGGAAGCAGAGCTAGACCACGAGGATTTGTTGCAGAATCACCAGTAAGATCACCAAGGCGTGCATTGAAGTCACCGCAGATAATAGTATCAGTGTGAAGAGGCAGTGAGTTGAGAGAAGAGAGCACCAGATCACGAGAGAGACTGGGTGGAAAGTAGACACAATGTACATTGACTTTGTCAACCTTGATCGACAGAGTATATGCATTGTAAGACGGAAGTTGAGAGACAGTAAAAGGACAGTGAGGAGAGATGAGAGCAGTGACACCACCTGAGCCACGTCCATTGGCATTAGTGACAGTTTGACCGTACAGATGATATTGAGACCAATCGGTAGGGATCAACCCAGAGGTAAGCCAAGTTTCAGTAATCAGGAGGATATCACAAGAGAGAGCATGAGAGAGTACATCATGGATGGTAGTGACCCGAAGGCCATTGGCATTCCACAATGCAAGAGAAAAGGAGCGGACGGGGGTATCAGAAGGAGTGAAAGGAGGGACTGAAGATGTCATTATTGTGACATTTCAGTATCGCTATCACCTGTAACGTCTTCACCAGATGGCAAAGCACCAGAACTACGGAATGCAAAAGCAGCCTTCTTGGGATCCTTTTCGGCAAGACGAGAGCGAGCTTCCTTAATGGCTTGATCAAGATCACCATCATCAATCCATCCAAGTTCCACAAAGGAGCGACCAACAGAAGGGACCATCACTGGTCGAATGAACGCCAGAGTGCTGATACAGCGAGAGTGAACGAGGTTAGCCATCTCGTTTTCACGAGCATTGGCTGAGAGAGAAGCATACTTGGGGTCAGCAAGATGGGCTGGGTTTAAAGGATCAAAATCCTTAATGAACTCAGCTTCAGCCGTAGTCATAAGCTCGGTAAACTTTTCAACATACTGCGTATGTATCAGGACACCAAGGACACCAGTAGCAGGGAAACAGACATCTAACACACGACCAGTGTCAACACCAGCGCGACGTAACCGAGAGCGGACTTCAGTACGATCAAGTTTGCGAGATCGACCAAGATAAACATAGGTAAAACCCTGAGGACCCTGGGCCTCAAGGGTTTTGAAGGCGCGAGCAGCGGCTATACGTTTCTTTAGGGAAACGGCAGCAGGGCGAGAGGGGCGGCTGTCCTTTTTTACAGCGGCTGCAGCAATGGCAGCGAAAGACCGGGCACCATTTTTTTCCTGGGCGGGAGAAGCGACATCCTGCGGTGGACTACGAGCGGTGGCAGCAGAGAGTTGTGCTCGAAGTTGGTTATTTTCATTAACCAGAGCCTGGTTTTCGGTTTTGAGTCCAAGAATCTCATTTTTCAAGGTCTGGAGCTCTTCAAATAATGTTTGATGTTGTTGCACTTGCTGAACAAGTGAAAACACCATTTGCTGTAGCTGCTGGAACTGCATTGGCTGTTGCATTTGGTCCATTGAGCCAGATGGCTCAGATGCATGTTGAACATTGGACATTTCGAAATGGAGAAAAATTCAAGATGTCGAAAACTTGATGGAATGTTCTGAAAAAAAAACTGCAGATAGTACTTGGCGAGGCGAAGATGGATGTGCAATTTTTATAGATGGATGTATAGTAGTTGTTGAGATATTCGGCTTTGAAAAAGTGGATTTTTGAAAAAAGTTTTCAAAAGCGAAAGAAGAGTTGGGGATGTAGCTCAGTTTAAAGATTTTGTTTATTGATAGTATTCTATATGCATTCGCTCTATGGAGCATTTAGTTGCAATACCAGGAGCAAAGCAGCAAAAAGTCTATATTATAGGTTGTACAATAAGTCCTAAGCTCCTAATGGAGGTTTAGACCAAACTATAAAAAGACAACAAAAAACTACGGGAAAGAAAAGAAGAACATAAAAAAGATGAAAGATGAGAAGCAGCAGAAGATTGGGGGTGGGAACTGTTCACATGGGGAACACCTCGACAGACACACCGCAGCCAAACCAAAAGACATACACCAACATCCGGGAATCCACAAAAAAAGCAAGAAAAAAAGGAGAGAACAAGAAGCAAAAGCAAACAGCGTTGGAAAGGGTACTAGGACCAGAAGAAAAGAAAGATCAAGAGAGAGAGAGAGAGAGAAAAAGGAAAACGACTAAAGCGGCAAGCAAGAGAAAAAACGGGGGAATTACTCGGTCATCATCTCCGCTTCTTCCACTTGAGAGACAGTCGGAGAGGGGACGCGAGACAACAGAGACGCAGTTTCCTTGTCATGATGAAGGAGATAGCTTAGGTAGCACAAGCGCTGTTTCCTTGCTAACCTCTTTTCATCAGAGGGTGGACTTGAGGAGGAGCTGGTGGGACCAGGAGGAGAAGAAGCAGAGCGGGCAGCGAGTTCTTCAGCCAAAATGGAATCGAATTGCTTTTGGTTTATTCGCTCTTTTTCAAGAAACGAACGAGCAACAGAGACACGAAGAGGACGACGGACAAACGAGACAGCACGGAGACAACGAAGGTTTTCAACCTCGCGAGCCTTTTGGACTCGCAAGTCACCAGAAAGAGAAGCAAACTTGGGATCCTTGAGGTTGGCAGGGTCGTAAGGATCAAAATCCAGGCAAGGGGAACCACCACGGCCATTGGCATGCATAGCTGTAGTAAATTCAAGTGTATAGTCGTTATGCAACAGGAACGAAACAACACGACTTGTAGGATATTGTATATCCAGAATGCGAGAGTTGTTCAAGCCAATGGCCTGAAGGGACTGACGCAGTTCTTTCAACGGGCGGCGAACAGAGGTAGAGTAGTACACAAACTGATATCCTGGAGGGATACCAGTGTTAGGGCCAAAGAGGCGAGCAATTGTGGCGGCAGCACGGCGAGGTGGTGGAAGCAAAGTCTTCTTTTTTGGTTTCTTGCTGCACACATTGGTGGCAGCAACAGAAGCATAGCTAGCTGTTGACTTACCAACAACAGCAGCACCAGAAGAAGGAAGAGGAAGAGTAACAGCCTTGGCGGTGATTTTAGCCTTTTTAGGGGCCAAAAGAGAGGCAACTTGAGCTTCGAGAGCTCGGCGAGCAGATTCAGATTGAGTAATGATACAGAATTAAATTATAATAATATTATAACCTAATTTATATACTTTTAATTTTTAATATAACTATAAAAATAACTTATTGTTTTAAATACCTTAATAAATTATATACTGTATAAAACATTTTATATATCGTTTTATTTTTAATTAATATTATTTTTGTAAATAATTATAAATTTATAAATAGCATTAATTATATTTTAATAATTTTATATGTATGAGTGAAATTTTTATTTTTCAAAACAAATTTCATAATTTTTTTTCTTTAAAAAATTAATTAAAAAAGCACGTAGTAAGTTATTTTTGTAACTTACAACTACAATATACTAATAAACGTGACTCATTCTGCAAGAGCCTTTTGCAGTCGAAAGATTTCGCTATAAGCGTCTTCAAGTCGACTCAAACGCTGATTGACCTCTTGCATGAATGGTTGTAATGCTGATTGATCAACAATACCGGTCATTTTGGTGGTAGTGGGAGCAGTAGCTGGTGAAAAATCCAAACTGAAGGCTGGTGGTGTCTGTAGTTTGGTTGGCTTGAGGTGTGAGTAGCTGGTCGACGTTTTTTTAAGTGAAAATAAATCGGCTTGAAAAAGAGGTGGTGAAAGCGATGAAAACTGCCTTTTAACACCCAATGAAAAAAATTCAGCGTGCTTTTGGGGCGGAGAGGAAGGTTCTGACAAAGTTTGAACTTGATCGGAAGAGATGATGTTGCGATCTTGCTTCGTAATGTTTTCACAATGGAGAGATGGCGAAATCGGACAAATGTGTTCAGAATTTGACGAGATTTTGTCAGATGAAGGAGATGAAGACACAGAAATGTTGGCCAGTACTGTTTTGATAGATTGGTTATTAGTTTTGCTGAGGTTAGTCGTGTTTAAACTGCTTAAAAATTTTTTTCACTACAACAAGTGTAGAAAAATTTGGTTAGCGGAAGAAGAGTGGGGATGTAGCTCAGTTTAAAGATTATATTTTATTAATAAGTAGTTATATGGGCAAACTCTATAGAGCAACTAGCCTAACTATATGAAAGATGTTTAGAATAAACATAGAAAAAAGTATAAAAAACCCTGAGAACCACAAGGGAGAAAAGGTTGAAGACAAGAGCGAGAACCAGTAGACTATTGCAGCTCTGAGTGATCCAAAAGGCAAGCCAACAGCTGGGAACTTTGATAATCACTTACCACCGTGACTGCGCAGTTGAAAGACAAACAGGCTGGTTCATCAATAGAACAGAGAGAAAGAGAGGCTCAATAAACCAAGGAGAGGTTTATATAGTACGAGTAGCAGCAAACCAGGCATCACCAGGATCTGGATCTGGAGCGATAGCAGCAAGAGGAGATGACACAGCGTGTCAATCACATAGAGAACCTCAAGGAGTGCAGACCAGAAAGGCGGTGGACCATTGGATGCTTTCAAGGGCAACAAGTTCAGGGCATGATCAATGCGATTGACATCTGGCGGAGCAGCAGGTAATTGGCACAGAAGGCGAGGATCAATGCCACGGCAATTGAACACAAAGTGATCTCGAGAGAGCCGGTAACCAGTGAAACAAGGACACAATTCATCACGATTAGCGAAACGGCCTAACCGCCATCGAACAAGACGACTGCGAGCAGCACGAGTCATAGGCAGGTACAGTATTGGATCAGGCTTTGAAGTAGAGGGCCGACAAGCACGCAAAAGAACCGATTTACCAGTGTGAGCAGCAGCAGCCATTTGCTTGTCAAAGAGATCTTGCCAGTAGCCAGAGAACCAGGACTTGAGACGAGAGGCTGTAGGTACAGGATTGGGCAATGCCATATACATAGGATTGAGGTATAGAAGCTTGTTCAATCGAGTGTAGCCAAGACCAGAAGGAGAATTGTCTCGAGAAGAGTTCAGCAAGGATATCAAGCAATCATCAGGAAGCCATTGCGATCGTAGGGCATACTTGGTAACCAGGACATTGTACCGATGCTTCATGGAAGGGATACAAGTGATGTGCTTCGTGACATTGAACCATCGGGAGCCAACAAACATACCAACTAACCGGTTCTGAAGGTTATCCAAAGCAGTAAAGTCAGCAGCAGAGAGCCTAGATATAGCAAGACCGTACTCAAACTTGGGCCGAATGAAGGTAGTATATAACCGAGAACAGAGCAAGAGAGAGAAACCATTGCGGTTGACACCAACCGAATTCAGTAGAGCCATGGTTTTGACTGCACCACCAGACCGTTTAGCCAAGATACCTGGACCATCAAGACCTTTCTTGTTGAATGGCATACCAAGATACGTGAACTCATTCACTGCAGGCAGAGGAACATCATAGAGACTCAGTCTAAAGTTGGTAGACGTAGAGGAGGTCACAGAAGGAGCGTTCAGGACAGCACACTTGGTAGGGTTCCAACGATAGCCCAGTACTCTTGAATGGTCAGCAGCTAGGTTCAACATATTTTGCACCTCATGTTTGGAGCCAAAGATTGCCACATCGTCGGCAAACAGAAGACAGTTAATGGCCACAGCCTCAGCAGATCCAGGAGGAGACACCACAGCAGTAGTATCCGAAGCTTCAGACCGAAGGAGCTCAGGCAAGGAGTTGATGTACAAAGAGTACAAGTGAGGACTCAACACCGAGCCTTGGAGTACACCAGTGGCAGGGGAGAAAGAGGAAGAGATGTGGTTGGCAATCAACACGGAGATGGATACATCATCAAATAGATTGACCAGCAGACCAAGGAGAGGCCGAGGCAGAGATGAATTCTCAAGAGCATTCCAGATCACACATCGATCAACAGTGTCATAGGCAGCCTTAATATCCAGAAAAGCAACAACAGGATAGTGGTGATGAACCAAGAAGTAGTTGTGCATCAGGTCGTGCAGACAGAGGGCTTGATCCAAAGGACTACGCATGGGACGGAAGCCACCTTGTGCGAGATCTAGAGGAGGCGAATGGTCATAGACGCTTTGTGCAATGGTAATCTCAAACAACTTACGCATCACCGAAGTCAAAGAAATTGGCCTGTAGTTGGCAGGATCAGAAGCATCACCTTTCTTGAAGATAGGAAAGACCTGGGCTTGACGCCATAGAACCGGTGTATAGCACCATTGGTAACAAACCTGGAATAGCAAAGAGAGGACAGGAGCAAGTAAATCAGCAACAGCCTTGAGCATTTCAGCTTTTAGATGATCAGGACCAGGAGCTTTGCGATTCGGCAACTGTTTGATATGCTCAACCAAGGTTTCCACCGAGAAAATCCAAGACACTTCTTCATCAGACACCAGGAAAGGCACTTCTAAACCAAAGTCAGGAGCAGCCAGGGGACGAGAAGCAGTCGACAAAAGAGAACCATCATACACTGTAGCCAGGTGTGTAGCCATAGAATCGACTGATGCTTGAGGGCCATCAGGATGAGCATACGTAGCAGAGGTTTCTTTCCGGCGTTTCAGCCTAGACATGGTAGCAGTGGCCTTGGCAAAGTCCTTTTGGAGTGACATGCAAAAGTTCTTCCAGGAGAGTCTTTTTGCAGCGGCAACAGCACGACGAAACGACTTGTGAGCTTGCAGATGAAGATGCCAGTAATAAGCCTTGTCAACACCAAATGAATGACGCCAACGGCAATAGAGGCGATCACGTTCTCGAGCAGCAGCTTCCAGATCAGCAGTCCAGTACTTCTTCCAATGACCAGGACGAGGAGCCTTAGACCCAATGGATGCATCCATCGCCTGATAGAGACACTCATTCAGAGATGCATTGAGTAAATCTATAGATGGACGAGTATCCGGAGGAGAACCAACCAGACCAGCCAGAGTATCCTTCAAGGGAGCAACCAGACACCGAAACCGAGTATGGAACAGAGCCAAAGGCTCAGACTCAGCCAGCCGACTGAGGTTCCATGTCCTACGAGGAGCCAGCACCGAAGAGTCACCTACCCCAGAAGAGCCACCAGAAACAGCAATGTACCTGAATCTCAATTGCAGCAGACGATGATCCGAGCCCAGAGATACACTATGGCGAAAAAATTGGCTGCTAATATGCCAAAATGGGCAGGTAAACTGCCAATTTTTACTTATAATGCCTTGGCTGTTTTAATGCAGTAAAAAATTTTCAAATAGCCAATAAAGGCATATTAATAGCCAAGGAAACTGGCAGAAAATATGCCAATAAGAGCATATTAGTAGCCAAGGAAACTGGCAGAAAATATGCCATTATGGGCATATTAGTAGCCAATACTCTCATTTTCAGTCTGCCAAATGGTACCATTAATGAATTGAAATATACGTATATACGTTTATGAAAATAATTATATTTTAATAATAATATTGATTTTATTACTTTTTCTTTCATTAGATCAAATAGTATAGTATAAAATATATAGTATAAAGCATATATAGTATAAAGCATATATAAAGGTAAAATATACCTGCTGTATAGTAATATATATCCAGGAAAAATATCAACATAGCAATCAACTTACCGTTACCAGTCCTTTAATAAACGCACAAGAGTAGTCATTCATACAGAAAAATAAAAGGCAAAGTGACAAAAGCAACTAAACACCGGTTATATTAGTCATTATTATGAAGGATAACTTATAAATCTTTGATAAAACTAACCTCAAACCAATCAAACGAACAAATTACTCAATCATCTACTGCTGCAACTATTCAAAAAGGAAGATGGTTAGACTAATAAAGCCTAAAGTATATACCTTAACAATGTAGTAATACATACCTGTGGAGCTTGCGTCGCATAGCAACGCGTACGTAATATACTACACTCGACAATAGTACATTTAGAAAATAACAAGGCAAAGTTGATCCTATATATGTAAAAGAAAGAAAGAAAGAAAATAACAATGAGTAATTCAGCGAGCAATGAATTGTAAAAAGAAACATACCAAAGTCAAACAAATGCAGCCTCTAAAAAAGAAAACACGTTAGAAAACAATAATGTTCGTCATTCTAAAACATGAAAACAATACCTTAAGCAAATATATCAAGAAATGAAGTATGCTGAGCCTAGGTAGCCATAAATACAGAAAAAGAGACAGAGCTAAGAAGAACTACTACTAAAAAATAAAGCTAACCATTAGAAACAATACAATTCTATCAAAAATGAATAATATACACTTAAAAAAAAAAGAAAGCATACACACCAAAGCGTCGTAAAAGGGGGCCTTTACTGAAAGAAAAGACAAAAGGCAAATATATGCTGCTGCTTTTTAGGTAGGCTATCGAGTTCATTAGTATACTTGTTTAAATAAAAGAAATGAAAAGAAATAAAAAAGTGAAAACATGACGAAAAAACTACAACACTCAAAGGCTAAAATGGACGCGTCATTGGCATTCAGCCAATTAAAAAGGACTAAAGTAGACTTTTATTGTTTTCTTTTAACTAGATCTGGAAGCAGCTTTGCCTTTCTTTTGGCGTGAAATTTGAGGCGATTCAACTTCTTCGTCATCATCGCTAAAAACAGTGCGCTCTTCTTCACTATCAACAGCCATCATACGTTTTCTTCCTTTAGCAGGGCGAGAAGAGTAATTGGATGCTGATGCAGCTAATTCTCGAATACGAGCAGCAGAATTACTGCAATCGCCAGCAAAAGGAGATTCTCGTACTTGAACCGCAGAAGCAAAGCAATGCTGATTTAACACACTGTTTATATATATAAAAAAAAATATGTGAATAAAAAGGCTGTTGAGCAATAAATTGCAAATGTCCCATACCTGAACTCAGATTCATTTTCTAAATCAATAGAAACATCACTTCTTTCAGCTTCGTTGTGATAAAATACATTACTTGTTAAACCAGAGGCAGACATAGAAGCGGTAGAGATGGAAGCTTTACTCTTTAAACCGTTGTTCTTGTTTTTCAATACTGCAGTAATCAAAAGCTTTGCACCCCACATTTCTTTGCATAAATGCAAATCGATATGATTCTCATCCAAAGCCTTCTTTTCCAAGATAAGACAATAGCGTTCTTGAATGCTAGTATCAATTTTGGCGATATCTTTAAACGACATACCGTCAACGTATTCACTAGTCTTCTTCAATTCCTTAATCATTGTCTGCACGACATCTCTTGCTGTCATGCGCAACTGATTATACAGATCATTGACCTCCACGTCAGTTACGGTTGTGTTCCGCTTTCGTTCTTCCAGTAGCCTGACAAGAGATTTGAGACGTTTGGCAGCGTGAGGAGTGGCATTCTTCTTGGTAGGAATAAAGCCTTCCTTTGCTTCCTCAGGTACCTTTTCAATGCATCTTCTGCTTCTCAAATTGGGATTGGCGACATTGGCAATCGCTTCATTTCTCGCTGTATAGAAGTGTTAATTACAGTATCAACCAAAAGCATCAAAAATGAATATACCTTGGACGAGAGCTTGTTCCATTTGTTCACTTGAAGATTGTGCTACTCTTTCGCTTGGAAAGACAGGAGCCAAGATATGGATCAAATCTTGAAGCATTTGGCGGGTGTCCAGAATATCTTGTTGCATCTTAGCGAGCGCTTGCATAATAGCATCGTTGTTGTTAGGCATTGTTTAAATAAAATAAGACTTTTTAGAAGGATGATTATCAAACGAGCTCTCACATCACGTGATAATAGAATATATTGTTTTAAGATTATTTTATTTTATAAATTTATAATTTTATTTTTTTAAGAACAGGTACAATATTGTTATTAACATTATTAAATATATCTTCCTCATTGTTTTCATATACTCTTTTGCTTTTTTTACTTTTGTTATATGTTTTAAATTCATAAACTTTTTTTATTTTTTTATTTGATCCATTTTTTTTAATATAAATTTCAAAACACCCATCTTTTTGTTTAATTTTAAATTCACTTAAATCATATTTTTTTATTTTTTTACAATCATACTTCTTTTAATATTATATTTAAAGTTATCATCGGCTATTAAATCTAATATGTTCATTATTTTTCTATATAATTGTTTTCAATTTTTAAATTTTTTATGTTGACATTATATCTAATCCAATTCATACTATTAAGTAACGCCGAGAACATATTAGAAAAGTTAATTTTACTAGAAAATAAATCTATATTATAATAATATGTATATTAAAAAAAGGAATCTATAATATAATTATTGAAAATAATTAAAATAAAAGTTATATATATTATTGATTAATAAATCTTTTCTTGAAAAGTATATTCAACGATGTAAGATTCATTAAATTTATAATCAATGTATGTAATATAAGAATAATTATTAGAACAATATGAAATGAATTATTTTATTAAAGATAATCATTCAAATATACTTATATACAAATTTTTTAGGTTTATAATAAAATAACTATATAATATTTAATAAATCAGTTTAATAACATGATCAGATCATATTAATAATTGAAATAAACTTTCAAAATGCATTTTAAGTTTAATATATTTCGTGTCATATTACATTTTTATAAAAAAATCAAATTGTATTTAATCAAGTTATATATAAACTTTAATCTGTCAAAAACTTTTTCCATAAATTATATTCCCTATTTTTTTTCCTCCATTGATATTCTTTTAAAAACAATAATATATCTTTTTTGTTTCTATGTCTGGGTATTATACTCTGTTTTAATCCATTCCAAGTACCTTCAATAGTATTAGTATGTACACCTGTTATTGGATCTTTAAAATTTTTGGAATGATTTACAGTCATATGTTTATATCCTATATTCTTTAAATTATTGTATCCTTTCCATAAATCTGTATATATTGTGGTTCCTTTTTTTACATATTTTTTAATAATTAAATCTATATTATCAATATTTCTTTCTTTAATAGGGACAAAAAAAGTTTTTTTATTTTCGTTTTTTATTTTATTTTTTAACATACTTCTTTCTACACCTCCAATAATCCATGCACCTTCTACTCTATGACCTCTATTATATTTTCTTTTAGCTATTTTACTTTCATCTACTTCTACAATTTTATTTCTACCCCCAATTTTAATATTTCTATTACTTAATAATTGCTTATTTTTTAAATGTTTTCTAAATAATTTATTATAAGATGACACAGTATTCTTTGATATTCCTAATGTTGATGCAGTAAATGAACATGGCACTTTTCCAAGAAAATAATATAGTATATGTAATTGTATATTTAATGATAATGTTAATTTATTAAATATTGTACCTTTTAAAGGTGATATAGCTTTTCTACATTTATAAAATCTGCAAACATATAATTTTTTATTTATATTTAATTTAATATCATGGTTACATTTTAAACACTTTTCATAATGGTTAACATAGTTGTTTTCAATTAAATACAATAGTGCTTCCTTCTCATCATCAAATATTTTTTTCAAAGATTTGTATGGTTCTATAAACATATAGTTCTATAAAAACCTTTTTAAGTTATATTTTAAATATAAAACAAAATTCAATTTTGTATAAAACAAAAATTAAAATGATTTCGGAGTTTTAATAATAAACCTGAGAGTTCTTTTGGGATACATCCTTTTAGAATAAAAAGAGAACATATAATAATACATATGTCAAGATATATATATATAGAACTGTACTTCACCTTCATAAAACTAGTACGTCATAGTATTTTGATCGACCCTTTTGAGGAGATAACCTATTGTTATAAGTGTCTAAAAGAATAGAACCTACTAATTCAAGTTACAAAGACAATGTGCTATATGTTTTGATCGATACTTTTGAGGAAATAGTGTTGTTGGAAGCATCCCAAAGAATAAAATATAGTCATAGAAGTTGTGAATTCAATGTCATAAGAAAAAATATAAAAGGTTATCCATATATCACATATAATACCTTTTAATTATTATCCATATAAACATACATACTTCAAAATGCCAGCCGTTAGAAACCAAAACAAGTACAAATGCGATAGTTGTGTAAGAACATTTAGAACTATCAAGCAGAGATGCAACCATTATCAATATTATCGTGACCACAAGAAAAGCGTTAACCGAGCCCAAGAAGCAACCATTGGTAAATTAATAACCTTGAACCATGTATGTTTCACTAATTCATCATCTTTATAGAACCTACTTCAATGGACCTTGGACCCATTCCAATGGAACAAGTAGAGGATGGTGGTACTTGTTGTAAACATGACTTGTTCAGTGTCCGTCACCAATCAGGTCAATGTTCGACAATGCTTATACTCAGCTTGTGCTTTGACAGCTTTGTAACGTCGGTTAAGAGATATATATGGAAATCAATGCTTAGTGCAACTAACCTTCATAAACTATCTATCACCGAATATAAAGTCGTACTAGAATGGATTACTATAAATCCTTGTTAACTCCATGAGCACAGTCTTTGACTAACTCAATCGTCTATAATATCAAGTTAAATCCGAACTTCAATTTTGTATAAATAGCTCATCATTTTAATGCTTTAATAAATCAATTCGTTTTATCAGTCTGGTTATTTTTACAGTCTTTATTATATTCGATATAACAGTACTCCTATTATCCATAATGTCAGATCCACTGATGAAAACGCGTTTACCAGCACTGAATTAAATAGTATCCAGTTCAAAGATATCTGCGATACATTCAGCATTTCTCGTGAGGCTCAAAGAGAACTTGTATATTTGATCCGTACTATAATCAAGAACAACGACCAAGACCGCATAACTCATCCAATGGGTAAGCATCTAGTTTGACATGATTAGAACGAAACATAGGCTGATCAAAACTTTCTTTTTTACGTACAGGTCATATTCCATCTACTGTCATGTTTCCTGACACATTGGATCACGTACTCAAAAAGAAAACTAGCATCGAGACCAAACTTCGACAAGTTTGTGTTAATGGTTGCATGCTTTTTGCTGATGATGATATCGAGACAGCTTTCTGTAAAATCCTATATGTAAAGAAAGTCGTTTTGATGATGATGGTAAACCTCGCCGCCATATGAAGATGCTGTCAGTTGGTGAGCAGGTTGCCAAAATGCTTGGAAATACCAAGATCAGAAATATGATGAGATATCGTCATAATTATGAATCAATTGATGGTGTTTACAAAGATTATTTTGATGGTGCTGCTTATAAGGTATTTTCACAAGGTCATGAAAGAATTTTCACTGGTGAAGATGATGTAGCCATGGCTCTGTTTGTTGATGGTTTTCGGACAAGTAAGGGCAATACAGGTGACAAGTTGACTATTGTACATCTTCTTAACTTTAACATCCCTCCCGAGTACCGCTACCAAGACGAGTATATGCTTCAGTTAGCTATTCTTCCTGGACCAAACAATCCAAAATATATTGATACTTTCCTTCAACCTATTATTGACGAGTTTAATAATCTGTCCACCAAAGGTTTGCTTGTTCAAAAAGATGGTATCGATATCTGTCACGCTCGTGTACATTTGGTGATGGCTACTGGTGATCTCCCTGCAGCTGCTGAATTGGCACACCATGATGGACACATGGCTACCTTTGGTTGTCGAATTTGTCGTATCAAAACCCAGCGTCATGATCATCACACTTGCTTTTTAACTATTGAAGACGAGATCCGAAACACTAACGACTTTAAGAATCCAAATGCCATCGCTGTAAGTATCACTGACAAAGAAAACAATGTTATTCCTTTTATCAACAACAACTGAGTACTTCTCTTTTACCTTTTCATAGCATTATAACATCAAGACTCCAACACCATTTGCAAAATTACCTTCCTTTACGGGATCGACGTATTTTGGTTTGGATGAAATGCATCTTATCGGTCAAGGTATTGCCAAACATGTGTTCGAGATGCTGACTGTCACCATGGGAAAAGATTATAATAAGGCCATCAACACCAAATACAAGCCAACCGATGAAGAACTTGAGCGTGAAGGTTATACATCTGAAAAGCAGTGGCCGTACACCTTTAACATACCAAAGGAATCCTTGATGACCATTGGTAAACTTATTGAAGCTTCGAGGGTAACTGTTCCAACGACGTTTGCATCTAAATGGGAGAATCCCATTATCAAAAGCGGCGGAAAGCGAGCAGTTGACTGGGTTGATATCCTTTTGTACATGGTTCCAACTTTGTTTGTCCCGGCACTAAATCAAGAACGATCCAAAAAGCCACTTTTGGCGTTAACAAAAGCTGCTGCATTATCATTAAAGTGGGAGCTTGATCATGAGGACCTTGCAATGATAGAAAGGTGAGCAAACTAATATCTTGCATTGTATGAAAATAACCTCACTTACATGTTCTTTAAAGTAATATAAAACAATGGAACAGCTTTTTGTTGCGAGAAATCGACGCAAAGCGCATCCATCCTGGTATCCTAAAACCAGTGCAACATTATCTTTCACACATTGTCTATATGATTAAGCAACAGGGCGTATTGAGAGCCTACTCAGCGCGTTCAATGGAAAGAAGCATTGGCAAGTACAAAAAGCTTATAAAGTCAAAAGTCAACGCTGGTGCCAATGCTGGTAATATCTTGGAGAGGCTTACAACCCGTAATCATATCAACAGTCAGTCTTGGAGTGTCCAAACCGAACTTGACTTGTTAACGCCTCGTTCATATGCCGAGAATTCTTACAAGAACAATCCTTCTGGTGAAGCTGGTGATCCCCAACTATGGGAACCCTTTCAAGATTGTCTGGTTACGTCGTTGCCTGCTGGCGTTGATTGTCGCTTTTTTTTAAAGGCTTTGCTGAAATACTATCGTCGAACCGAGGTGAATGGCGCAAGTATTGTAGGAATTGATTCGTTTGATTCCATTTACATCGCTGGCCGAGCTTGGGCATATAATAACGTGTACACTTCGACACTGTACAAGAATTACATAAGTGAGCGCCGCCGAGGAAATAACTACATTATGTTTACTGCTAGCTATCTGTAAGTAAAAGCAAACTGATTTTATCATTCATAAAGAAACTTTACTAACTTGCTTTATTTGTAGCCATAGAAACAATGTTCGCGACAACTGGTTTGTTGGTTCTATTGTTTTCTTTTTTGAACATGAATTCAACAACAAGATTCAATACTTGGTGTTAGTTGATGTTGCAAGAAGTAATTCCACTACTGACTACGATAAATCGATACCAATGGTGGAATTGAACCATGAAAATGCCCACGCATATGCTGTGTGTCGTTTTGAAGATATTGTTGCTAGCGTTGGCCTTGTACGTTGCAGTTCTAGCAATAGTAGAAAGTACAAGGTTATTTCTCATCATATCTTTAAGCATGAACTTCATAGCAGTGCTGGTGCTTTAAATCGTTTGTAAAAAAAAATAAAATAAAAAAAATAAAAAGTATAAGAAAAAGACTTCGTAAATAAAAATACGAAATAAAACCTCTTTTACACCTCAGAAATTTTGACCTTTGCCAATACAATAAAATATTTCCGTATGATTCCTCGACAATTCTGAGGTTAATGTCGCATTTAATCTCTTGAACACGTTTAGAATAAGTTATTATGTCTACCAGATCTTGTTTAAATTAAAGCTTCAAGCAGAGATTTCATTAAATTGTAGTAATCCGTGCCATTTCATTATAATTAGACCTTTAAATCTTAACTCTAGCCTGATTCCAGTCAAACATCACATCTGATTAACATTATATATTCAAAAAAAGCTTCTCAATCTACCAAAATTTTAACTTAGACTCAAAAAAGCCAATATACATTATATTTATGAATAATTATCTGTAAAGTTTAAACAACTCTTATATCACCAAGTTTACATTTTAATAACAACGTTTTTTTTTATCTGCTTATTTTGCACAATATATAAGAAGAGGGTATGGTGTTAGTAATTAATCTAACAGTACAAATACGCTTTAAAAGACTTTAAATAAAAAAAAAATAGCCAGGTCTCCCTTATAAGTAACAGTACTAGCTGAAATTTCACTTTATTGGCATATTTTCAGCCATTATTGGCAGGTACCTGCCAATTCCAAGAAAAGTCTTTCAGTTTTTTGGCGTCAAAACTTAGAAAAAAAAATTTTCCTCAATTTTCATTGGCTAATATAACAAATTGGCATAAAATCTGCCTCTATTGGCATAATTTTAGCCACTAATTGGCATAAAATATGCCTTTATTGGCAGCTAGTAACCAATTTTTTCGCCATAGTGGATAGATCAGAAGCCACAGAAAGAGAAGCAGATACCATACCAGAACCACCAATGTTGGTCAAGAACAAATCAATGATACTGCTCGCCACAGCACCATTTCTAAAGGTACAGTATGTATCAATACCATACGCCAAGGAAGCATTCAACACTGACAGATTGCGTTCTTCAATCCAAGGAAGTAGAGCTTGACCACGAGGATTTGTTGCAGAATCACCAGTAACATCACCAAGGCGTGCATTGAAATCACCGCAGATAATACTATCAGAGTGCAGAGGCAGTGAGTTGAGAGAAGAGAGCACCAGATCACGAGAGAGACTGGGTGGAAAGTAGACACAATGCACATTGACTTTGTCAACCTTGATCGACAGAGTATATGCATTGTAAGACGGAAGTTGAGAGACAGTAAAAGGACAGTGAGGAGAAATGAGAGCAGTGACACCACCTGAGCCACGTCCATTGGCATTAGTGACAATTTGACCGTACAGATGATATTGAGACCAATCGGTAGGGATCAACCCAGAGGTAAGCCAAGTTTCAGTAATCAGGAGGATATCACAAGAGAGAGCATGAGAAAGTACATCATGGATGGTAGTGACCCGAAGGCCATTGGCATTCCACAATGCAAGAGAAAAGGAGCGGACGGGGGTATCAGAGGGAGTGAAAGGAGGGACTGAAGATGTCATTATTGTGACATTTCAGTATCGCTATCACCGGTAACGTCTTCACCAGATGGCAAAGCACCAGAACTACGGAATGCAAAAGCAGCCTTCTTGGGATCCTTTTCGGCAAGACGAGAGCGAGCTTCCTTAATGGCTTGATCAAGATCACCATCATCAATCCATCCAAGTTCCACAAAGGAGCGACCAACAGAAGGGACCATCACTGGTCGAATGAACGCCAGAGTGCTGATACAGCGAGAGTGAACGAGGTTAGCCATCTCGTTTTCACGAGCATTGGCTGAGAGAGAAGCATACTTGGGGTCAGCAAGATGGGCTGGGTTTAAAGGATCAAAATCCTTAATGAACTCAGCTTCAGCCGTAGTCATAAGCTCGGTAAACTTTTCAACATACTGCGTATGTATCAGGACTGTGGTGAAATCCACATATAACATTCTACATTATATTAAAAAGACGGGATTCATTTAATAACTATCCATCAAAAGAGGGAGTTTTGAATCACCGCTGAAAATACAATTAATTGTGGTGAAATCCACATATAACATTCTACATTATATTAAAAAGACGGGATTCATTTAATAACTATCCATCAAAAGAGGGAGTTTTGAATCACCGCTGAAAATACAATTAATGAAGAATGAACATAGATTAAAAAGACCTTTGATTGTTACTAAGAGACCATTTCTTTGGAAGTATAAATACAAGAGATACAAGCTAGATAGAAAAACTTAACTCACTTTGAATCAATAAAACCCCATAAAACGGTTCTAACTGATTCACTCGCTTTTTATTCAATTTTTACCGCATTTTTTTCAGTTATACCTATAAAAATCTTACTATGTGTCAATCAAACTCTACTCCAGTTACTATGCCTGGTTCTCCTCTCTCTGAAACTATCAATGTTGATATCCCTAATCAACTCAATGATAACATGGACGGTGTTGAAATGGGTGATGCTAATGATGTCTCCCCTACCACTTCCGTTGTTCAAACTGCTTTTGGTCAAGGTGCTACTAATACTGAAGCTAGTCAAGACACTGCTGCCAATGTTGTATCTGACTCTTCGATTGCAATCAAATCATTGATGGTTCGAAGAACTGAAGCTATTCAGCGTTACACCAGCCTACTCACCGGTAACGGGGTAGAACAATTGGGTAATGAACCTGACGCTTATGAACAAACTTTGGGACAGTTGATCAAGAATATTGACACTTACAATCATCACATTGATGTGATGACAGCAACAATTGCCAAGAAAAGCCAACCAATTACTGCTAGTACTGAATCCACTGAAACACAAGGAACTACTAATGGTGCCTCATCGTTTACTTTTCGTTTGACTCCAGGTGATTTGCCTAAATTCCAATTGAAAGGCGACACGGTATACTATCCTGGTGAGGATTCATACGACTCGGTTGAACATTTTTTGCGTACTTTTGAGAAGACAATCTCATCTTCCGGGTATAAGGTGGAAAACATCTGGAAACAGTGCATCGAAGCCACTCTAGCCATGGACTATGACACATGGATGAATGGTGATCTTTTTGCCCAATCTTCTTGGGATGATGCCAGACAACTCTTCTTGTCAACCTTTGGCGGTGTCCAAGACAAGTTGGTTGCTCGTCGCCGTGTTATGAATATGCGTATCCGACCTAATGAAACGGTCAATGGTTTCAACCTTCGCTTTTCTCGCGCTGCTAGTGAAGCTGGATACAGCAAATTTGACTCTACTATTGCCGATGCCTTTTTGTGTGCCTTCCCTCAATCTTGGCAAACACAAATTAACACTGTGTTGCACTCACGAGGAAAAGACTCAAGCTCTTGGATTGTAAGTGATATCGCTGCAGCCGCATTAAATGTATATGGTCAACAAGTACCTGGTGACCCTGTCAACAATTCTGGTACTGGTATGTCTTCTTCTTCTGGTAGCAGTTCTGCGTCCACAATCAACAAGGGAAAGCGCAGAGCTGATGGTTTTGGTTCTGGTTCTGGTACTGGCTCTGGATCTGGATCTGGTAAAAGACGCACTTCTGGGTCATATTTTTGCCCACGACATGGAGGCAGTCGATCCAACCATGATGACAAGGACTGTTACAGTGCTTCCAAGAAACCTACTTCGTTCGCTGCTGGACCTTCTTCGTCCAATTCTACCACGTCTTCTCGTTCTGGCTCTGCTACTTCTTCCGGGCCAAGGTCTATAACGTTCTTGGGAAATACCAACGCACCATTCAGGGCAAATGGTAATAACCCTTGCCGTTATTGCAAGAAACCTTGGTTCCGTGGGCACTCCTGTGCTGAATACCACCAAGCTATGAGGGCCAGCAATGGACCTTCTGTGCTGGCTATCAGGGCAAATAACGGTACCAACACTTCTGCTTCCGAAGAGGAAGACAAGAAGGTAAAAGAGGCCATGGAGGACCTTAACTACGACTGTAAGTTTGATGATGATGAATCACAAAACACAAGAAGTACTTTTCAACTAATGACTCCTATTTATATAGAGGGCATCCGTTTTGTGGCAAGGATAGGTACTGGTAGTGATACATCCTGCTTCAATAAAAAACAATTAAATAAAGACTTCTCTGATGTACACATAAACAAAGTCGATGGTTATTTAAACTTCTTAGCACTTAATGGCAAAGGAGAAGGCAGTAAAGCTAAAAGGATCGGTAAAACACGACCTATGACTATTACATACACGAACAATATATCTTTTAAACATGCCTTCGAAGTCGTAGAGTTTAGTGATATAATGCAAACTGAATTTGACGTATTATTAGGCACTGATATATTACCAAAGATGAATATTTATCTTGGAGGCGTTGCTTTTAACTGGCCTAATGACATTGCAAAAGAAAGTAAACAGTTTGAAAACGTTAACTTCGATAATGACAAGCATTATGACCCTGACAATGCACTATACGGAAACACTGAACAAAGAAAAGAGTATATGAAAATGATTCAGGCTTCAATTAACAAAAATATGAATATAAAACCTAAAGCTGTTTGTACCATTCCTGAATCAATCGTAAAGATTCCGATGAAGAATGTTGCTAATTGCTATGTAAGACAATACCCATTACCTGTTCATGCGAAAGCAGAAATAGAAAAACAACTTAAAGAATGGTTGGATAATGGTATAGTCGAAAAAGCTAAGCCTAGCGCTAAGTTTCATTCACCACTATTAGCTGTACCTAAGAAGGATGAAAACGATAAGCTTACAAAGCTCCGCATTTGTTGTGACTTACGAAAAATCAATTCATCTATATCAGAAGACTTGCAAGAGAATTTTGCTGTACCAAAAATTACGGAGATCTTCGATAGAGTGTCAAAAAAGGCAAAAATCATGTCTAAAATCGATCTCAAACAGGCTTATTACTCTTTCGCTGTTGATGAGACTAGTAGAGAAGTACTATCATTCTCTTATAATCATATAAACTACCATTGGTGTCACGCTCCTTACGGACTAAAATTTCTTACAAGCCAATACTGCAAGGTCATGAACATCTTGTTAGGTGACTTAGAAGGAGTGGAAACATATGTAGATGATTGTGTACTCTATAGTGAAACAATAGAAGAACACATCGATCTGATAAACACAGTGCTGGAGAAATTGACTTCTGTAAACTTGAAGATCAATCCCGACAAATGCACATGGTTTCAGACATCATTATATTTATTGGGCTTTATCGTTGGACCTGGCATTACAAAGATCGATCATAGACGACTTTCAAACATTGATAAATGGCCAATTCCTAAAAATGCTGCACAAGTACGAAGTATTATGGGTGTGATTTCTCATTTAAGGGATTACTGTCCGATGCTTAGTAAAGTAGCTGCACCTTTAGATCAACTACGTAATGATAAGGATGTACAAACCAAATGGACGTCTTTACATACTGATCGATTCAATCGGATTAAACAGATTCTTGTATCTAATGCCGTGCTTCACCAGCCTGATCTATCCAAGAAATTTTATCTGGAGACAGACGCATCTGTATATGGGATAGCTTGTGCACTCACTCAAAGAGATGAGTTTAACAGAACTATACACATTGCTTTCATTAGCAAGTCTCTCAATTCTGCTGAGCGCAATTGGTCAACCAATAGACGCGAAACTGCTGCAATTGTATTCGGATTGATCAGATTTAGACCTTTACTATGGGGGCATCCACTACCTATCGAGGTGCTCACCGATCATATGGCTCTTACTTACATGTTCACGTCTACCACGTTGAACAGTACATTACAATCTTATATGGATGTTATGGGACAATTCAATTTGAATGTAGTTCACTTAAAAGGCATTGCCAATAAGCTACCTGATGCACTATCTCGCGTTTATCCTCCTATTATTGAAGATAAAACGCTGGAGGGGGAGCAGGATCGCAATATTAAACGATTAGAGAAATGCATCTTACTAAGAAGAGCTTCATCTAACAATAACAAAGATAGATTTATCCATAAAAAGAAAATCTACTCTAAAGATAAACGTTTGAACATCCTCGCGGTGAAGCTTAATAGTAAAGACTTCAAATCTAAAGGAACAGAGTATGTTTGTCCTCCAGCCCACGAGAGAGATCAAATCATCCACGATGTACATGCACTTGGACATTTCGGTATTGAGAGTGTAGTAAAGCACATCCACACTTACCAGGGGTTACATTGGAACACCATCTACGCTGACTGTAAAGATATCCTTTCACGCTGCAAAGAATGTGCACTTCACAATGTATCCAAGAAGGGTTTCAATCCACAAAAATCTATAGTTGCATTCGAACCATTCAGTCATGTAACAATGGATCTCTTTGGACCACTTCCTGTAACTGAGGCTGGTAACATATATGGGCTAGTACTTGTCGATATTTGCACCAAATATATTATCACTAGACCTTTACCCAACAAACAAAGTGATACCGTAGCTAAAGCTCTGATTAATATCTTTGCTGACTATGGATTACCTGACATTATTGGTAGCGATAATGGAAGAGAGTTCAGGAATGGATTAATGCATACATTAACCAATACCTTGGGCATTCAGCACCGCTTCTCTACACCCTATTATCCCCAATCCAATGGTGCTGCCGAACGATCCGTGCAGATGGTGAAAAATACACTGCGGAAACTTTGTGGTAATGATACAAGTAACTGGGACGAAAAGCTGGGACTTGTACAATTATGCTGCAACATCAAAGTAAGAGTTCGCACTGCTAGTACACCATTCTCGTTAATGTTTGCTAGACAGGTAAACTTGAGTTCGAATCATGATCCTGAGTCAAAGGACAAAACGACTCCTATACCAATAAAAGAGTTGGTAAAGAGAGCTGAATATATGGCTGACGTGGTGTTTCCTGCTGTTAAAGAGAGAACACGTAAGATCATCGAAAAGTACAATGAGGACTTCAATGGTAAACATCACATTGTCGATATCCCAATAGACACGTCTGTAATGATCAAATTACAAGGTGGTCGATCAACTTCGTTATCACCTCTATATGACGGGCCGTATACTGTAGTGCGAAAGACATGTGCTGGCACCTATGTATTAAAGGATGAATCGAATGAGCTATTACATCGCGAATACGTACCTTCTGAACTCAAAGTTGTAACTATAGACGAGTCCGCTATAGAAGAAGAACTGTATGAAGTCGAAGAAATACGTGATCATAAAGACGAGAATGGACAACGCTTGTATCTTGTAAAATGGGTAGGCTATGGTGAACGAGAGAATGACTGGCTTCCAGTCGATGCATTCTCCTCCCCTGTCACTATCGAAAAATACTGGGAAAAGGTTAGACATCTAAAGCGATTAGAAGGAGAAAGGTCGAAAGACACTTTCCAAAAGAAGAGTCAACACAATTCACCAAGTAAGAATGCAGTTGCTGATCAGGAATCTGACAACGCATCTCATAATAAAAGAAAGAGATCTGTTATGACATCTAAGGTAAATCATCCCAAATCGCAGAATAGACGCAGTAAGAGAAGTAGAAAGTGAAAACACGAAAGAAAAGGAATCTTGAATTTCCACTTTCCTAAAAAAACAAAAAAATTAACTACGTCACTTGGCAGCTGAAATCAACTCACAGAAACAAAAACAAAAAACAAAAAAAAATCTGGGGAAGTTTGAAGCGCTATTGATTGTATTTTTACAAAACATATATATAATAACTTACTACTCATTACTAAGTCTATTCAGTGTGCACTGACTCTAGTGGGGGAGCATGTGGTGAAATCCACATATAACATTCTACATTAATATATTAAAAAGACGGGATTCATTTAATAACTATCCATCAAAAGAGGGAGTTTTGAATCACCGCTGAAAATACAATTAATTGTGGTGAAATCCACATATAACATTCTACATTATATTAAAAAGACGGGATTCATTTAATAACTATCCATCAAAAGAGGGAGTTTTGAATCACCGCTGAAAATACAATTAATGAAGAATGAACATAGATTAAAAAGACCTTTGATTGTTACTAAGAGACCATTTCTTTGGAAGTATAAATACAAGAGATACAAGCTAGATAGAAAAACTTAACTCACTTTGAATCAATAAAACCCCATAAAACGGTTCTAACTGATTCACTCGCTTTTTATTCAATTTTTACCGCAAGGACACCAAGGACACCAGTGGCAGGGAAACAGACATCTAACACACGACCAGTGTCAACACCAGCGCGACGTAACCGAGAGCGGACTTCAGTACGATCAAGTTTGCGGGATCGACCAAGATAAACATAGGTAAAACCCTGAGGACCCTGGGCCTCAAGGGTTTTGAAGGCGCGAGCAGCGGCTATACGTTTCTTTAGCGAAACGGCAGCAGGGCGAGAGGGGCGGCTGTCCTTTTTTACAGCGGCTGCAGCAATGGCAGCGAAAGACCGGGCACCATTTTTTTCCTGGGCGGGAGAAGCGACATCCTGCGGTGGACTACGAGCGGTGGCAGCAGAGAGTTGTGCTCGAAGTTGGTTATTTTCATTAACCAGAGCCTGGTTTTCGGTTTTGAGTCCAAGAATCTCATTTTTCAAGGTCTGGAGCTCTTCAAATAATGTTTGATGTTGTTGCACTTGCTGAACAAGTGAAAACACCATTTGCTGTAGCTGCTGGAACTGCATTGGCTGTTGCATTTGGTCCATTGAGCCAGATGGCTCAGATGCATGTTGAACATTGGACATTTCGAAATGGAGAAAAATTCAAGATGTCGAAAGCTTGATGGAATGTTCTGAAAAAAAAACTGCAGATAGTACTCGGCGAGGCGAAGATGGATGTGCAATTTTTATAGATGGATGTATAGTAGTTGTTGAGATATTCGGCTTTGAAAAAGTGGATTTTTGAAAAAAGGGGGATGTAGCTCAGTTTAAAGATTATATTTTATTAATAAGTAGCTATATGGGCAAACTCTATAGAGCATCTAGCCTAACTATATGAAAAGTGTTTAAAATAAACATAGAAAAAAGTATAAAAAACCCTGAGACCCACAAGGGAGAAAAAGGTTGAAGACAAGAGAGAGAACCAGTAGACTATTGCAGCTCTGAGTGATCCAAAAGGCAGGCCAACAGCTGGGAACTTTGATAATCACTTACCACCGTGGCTGCGCAGTTGAAAGACAAACAGGCTGGTTCATCAATAGAACAGAGCAAAAGAGAGGCTCAAATAAACCAAGAAGGGGTTTATATGGCAGGAGTAGCAGCAAACCAAGCATCACCTGGATCTGGATCATGAACAAGTGTGGCAAGAGGATGACACAGCGTGTCAATCACATAGAGCAGTTCAAGAAGAGCAGGCCAGAAGGGAGGTGGACCAGCAGAGGCTTTAGTAGGCAAGCAATTGAGAGCATGGTCAATGGCATTGACATCCGGAGGAGTATCAGGCAGTTGAGAAAACAAGCTTGGATCAATACCACGGCAGTCAAAGACAAAATGGTCTCGAGAGAGCCGGGAGCCAGAGAAACAGGGACACAGTTCATCACGGTTGGTGAACCTACCAAGACGCCATCGAACCAACCGACTACGTGCAGTGCGAGACATTGGGAGATACAAGATTGGATCAGGCCGAGAAGTACATGGTCGACAAGCACGCAGGAGAACAGATCTACCAGATGTAGCAGCAGCAGCCATTTGGTCATCAAACAAGTTTTGCCAGTATTGTGAAAACCAAGAGCGGAGACGCGAGACTGTTGGAACCGGATTAGGGAGTGCGAGGTACATGGGATTGCATTTTAGAAGCTTTTCCAGCCGAGTATATGGGATACCAGAATCACCTGAATTCAGCATGGACACCAGGCAGTCATCAGGAAGCCACTGAGAGCGCAAAGCATACTTGGTCACAAGAACATTGTAGCGGTGCTTCATCGAAGGGATACAAGTCAGATGCTTTGCAACATTGAACCAGCGAGAGCCAACGAACATACCAACAAGACGATTCTGGAGCTGATCCAGGGCAGTAAAGTCAGTAGCGGACAGTCGAGAGATGGCAAGCCCATATTCGAACTTGGGTCTAATAAAGGCAGTATACAACCGAGCACAGAGCAACAGAGAAAAGCCATTCCGGTTCACACCGACAGAGTTCAAGAGAGCCATGGTCTTGATAGCACCACCAGATCGTTTTGCCAGAATACCGGGACCAAAGAGACCTTTCTTGCTAAAGGGCATGCCAAGATAAGTGAACTCATCAACAGATGGTAGAGCAACCCCGTAAAGAGTCAATCTAAAATTTGTTGAAGTGGAAGATGTCACGGAAGGAGCGTTTAGAACAGCACACTTGGTAGGATTCCAGCGGTAACCAAGAGACTTTGAATGATCAGCAGCCAAATCAAGCATTCCTTGCACCTCATGTTTCGAGCCAAAGATTGCCACATCATCAGCAAACAAGAGGCAGTTGACAGGAACAGAGCTCATAGCACCAGGTGGAGACACTTTACTTGCAGTAGCAGAGGAGGCAGTTGAGCGCAGTAAACCAGGCAGAGAGTTAATGTACAAGGAGTACAGGTGTGGACTTAACACCGAGCCTTGGAGAACCCCAGTAGCAGGCGCAAATGCAGCCGAGGAATGATTGTTGATCAATACTGAAATAGAGACATCATCGAACAAGTTGACTAGCAAACCAAGAACAGCACGAGGCAGAGAAGAGTTGGCAAGAGCATCCCAAATAACACGTCGATCCACAGTATCATATGCAGCTTTGATATCCAAGAAAGCCACCACAGGATAGTGATGGTGAGCCAAGAAGTAATCATGCATCAAGTCATGCAAGCAGAGGGCTTGATCCAGAGGACTACGCTGAGGACGGAAACCACCTTGTGCAAGATCCAAAGCCGGAGAGTGCTCATACAGACATGAAGATAACGATATCTCAAAGAGTTTTCGCATAACAGAGGTCAAGGAGATGGGTCTATAGTTGGCTGGGTCATCTGCATCACCTTTCTTGAAGATCGGAAATACTTGAGCCTGACGCCAGATCAACGGTGTATAACTCCATTGGAAGCATACCAGAAACAGCAGAGAGAGTACAGGAGCCAGAAGTTCAGCAACAGCTTTGAGCATTTCAGCCTTGAGATGGTCTGGACCAGGAGCTTTGCGATTTGGAAGCTTCTTGATATAAAAGACCAATTCCTCCACGGAGAACAAGCTATCAGCAACCTCATCATCAACCATATATGGTGTTTCAAGAGCAAAGTCAGAATCAAAAGAAGGTCGAGAAGCAGCAGCCAACAGAGAACCATCATATACGGAAGCCAAGTGACTAGCCATTGTATCCACAGAGGCTTGGGGACCATCTGGGTGGCTATAGGTAGCAGTAGATTCTTTGCGACGCTTGAGACGAGCCATAGTTGCAGTAGCTTTGGCGAAATCCTTTTCCAGAGAAGCACAAAAGTTTTTCCAGGATAACCTTTTGGCAGCAGCAACAGCACGACGAAACGACTTGTGGGCTTGTAGATGGAGATGCCAGTAATAAGCCTTGTCCACACCAAATGAATGACGCCAACGGCAATACAGGTGATCGCGTTCTCGAGCAGCAGCTTCCAGATCAGCTGTCCAGTACTTCTTCCAATGACCAGGACGGGGAGCCTTAGACCCAATGGATTCATCCATCGCCTGATAGAGACACTCATTCAGAGATGTATTGAGTGAATCTATAGGTGGACGAGCATCCGGAGGAGAACCAACCAGACCAGCAAGAATATCCTTCAAAGGAGCAACCAGACACCGAAACCGAGTATGGAACAGAGCCAAAGGCTCAGACTCAGCCAGCCGACTGAGGTTCCATGTCCTACGAGGAGCCAGCACTGAAGAGTCACCTACACCAGAAGAGCCACCAGAAACAACAATGTACTCGAACCTCAACTGTAGCAGACGATGATCCGAGCCCAGAGACAGATCAGAAGCCACAGAAAGAGAAGCAGATACCATACCAGAACCACCAATGTTGGTCAAGAACAAATCAATGATACTGCTCGCCACAGCACCATTTCTGAAGGTACAGTATGTATCAATACCATACGCCAAGGAAGAGTTCAACACTGAGAGACTGCGCTCTTCAATCCAAGGAAGCAGAGCTAGACCACGAGGATTTGTTGCAGAATCACCAGTAAGATCACCAAGGCGTGCATTAAAGTCACCGCAGATAATACTATCAGAATGAAGAGGCAGTGAGTTGAGAGAAGAGAGCACCAGATCACGAGAGAGACTGGGTGGAAAGTAGACACAATGCACATTGACTTTGTCAACCTTGATCGACAGAGTATATGCATTGTAAGACGGAAGTTGAGAGACAGTAAAAGGACAGTGAGGAGAAATGAGAGCAGTGACACCACCTGAGCCACGTCCATTGGCATTAGTGACAGTTTGACCGTACAGATGATATTGAGACCAATCGGTAGGGATCAACCCAGAGGTAAGCCAAGTTTCAGTAATCAAGAGGATATCACAAGAGAGAGCATGAGAAAGTACATCGTGGATGGTAGTGACCCGAAGACCATTGGCATTCCACAATGCAAGAGAGAAGGAGCGGACAGGATTGTTCAAAGGAGTGACAGGAGTAGCAGAAATGAAAGGAGGGACTGAAGATGTCATTATTGTGACATTTCAGTATCGCTATCACCAGAGATGTCTCTACCAGAGCGACGGAAGGCAAAAGCTGCCTTCTTGGGATCTTGTTCAGCAAGCCGGCGACGAGCATCCCACTATGGCGAAAATATTGTCGGTTTTTTGCCCAAAAGTTGATAATATTAGGGGTAAAATCGACTATAGTTCTGCTAATAATTATTGTCAATTTCTAGGCAGTGTTTTTTCGGCGGTTGATAATATTAGTGACTCTTATTCGATAATATTATGGGTAAATACTATAATATTAAGGGTTTTCCTTCAATATTATTATGGGTAAATTGTATAATAGTAGTGGTTTCCAGTCAATAATAGTATGGATTAATCCCTCCATATTGATGATTTATAATCAATATTATTATTAGTTTTCTATCATATATTCACAATACACTACTAATAATATTATAGTCATTTTGGTTATTCAGATAATAATTTAATTGCTATTTTTTTTATTTATATAATATATAACTTCAACAGATATTACTCTAATACACACTAGCCTTCAATAGCTGAATATACAATAACTAGCTTTCTATCACACACGAACAGTATTTAACTTACCTTATTGTCATACAAGTATAAAAGAATTTATGTCCCACTGGCAAGTAACAGGTAAATGAATTAAGCAAATAACTGTATAAATAATGTCAGTTATCGTTGATGAAACAATATTTTAAGAGTATATTTGAACTAACCTTTAGAAGAATGGCCCACACTTGTATAATAGCATATTTTAATCATCTTTTCCTAAAGTAAGTAATGATTAGATTCTTGAATGAAACTCGCTATTGCTACAGACTTACCAACACTATATCAGACACAATCAATTATAATTCACTGGGCTACAGTTTTAATAGTCTTCGTCTTGTATATATACACAACTAAATCTATTATAACAGTATTAGATTAATATACAAAGAAATTAATGGATTAGTAATCATTGCACTTACTTAATGGTTATTAGCTTTAAAACTAATAGTAAAGGTTCAAAAGCTATATGGCATTACTGGCTATAAGTATTACTGAAGTGGTATAAGTATTTAAGAATACAAGTCAGTATAAGAATATAAGCAGTATGAATGACGACGTATTTATAGATAATTACGACATTAAGAACGAGGGAAATATTCGAAAGCTTGGAAAAAAAAAACACAATTACAAGCTGACATTGAGGTTAATTCCTATTATACAGAAGCTTCAGTTAAAGTGTTGTGCACAATAAGAGTGACAAATGTCAAGAAACCTTACGTTTAATGTGCCAATTTAGCAAACGAAAAAAAAGAAAGAAACTCAAGATTGGTGTAAAAAAGTTTTTCTTAATACTGAAAAGCCGCAGAAAAATGCTACGTCAGCTACTTAAACCAATAAAAAAACGTCTATATTTATTTCGTTTTTTTTGTATTTTTCTTAGAGCGTGGTTTACGCTTATTGGAATCCGCTTCTTTGGAACGATTGTCAGATCCAGCCTCCTCATCTTCACCAACGTCAGGTTGAACCGTAATGGCTTTTCTTTTCGTTGATGAGCGAGCAGAATGTAGATCCAACAAGCTAGCAATTGGAGATGCAAGACCAACTGGAGCAACAGAAGTAGCTAGACGATCAACAAGGATATGCTGATTATCCACACTATTTGCATAACAAGCATATTAATAAAGATATAAAAACAGAAATAAAAAAGCATCTAACCTGAAGAACGATTCAATCTCATTGTCTTCAACAGATTCTTGATTTTGTTGACTTTCACCTTCTTCAGCAGAATTACTTCTGGTACGTACAGTCTTCTTGTTTTTGAGTGCTTCAGATAAAAGTAACTTGGCAGCCCACATCTCTACACAGAGATGCAGATGCAAGCCCACATCTAAAGCACGTTTCTCCAAAAGCAAAGCATAACGTTCTTGAATGCTGGTATCCTCTTCGCCAATTTCACTCCAAGTTTTACCAACAATATTTATATTTGCCCTTTCCATGTCTTTCAAGACATCTCTTGCCAAGTATTTCAACGTATTGTATTGCGGTTGAACATCATCATCGGTCAGTTCATTTTGTTGGCCTTTTATATACTTGAGGTGTTTCAAGAGGGCATACAACCTTAATGGTGCAGAAGGGGTGACATTTGTCTTGGTTGCCTTTTGTTGATAACGCACTTTTGCTTCTTCTAGCACTTTTGGGATTGACCGTTTACTACGTAAATTAGGATTCAAAGCATTTGCAATTGCTTCTCGTTCAGCTATATATGACAAGCTAAGAGGTTAATAAAACTGAATGTAGTAACATGCTTCAGATATGATTGTACCATCGTCAAGTGCTTGTTCAATTTCTTCGTTAGTTGAAACCCTCGAAGCTTCTCGAGGAAATAGAGGTGCTAATATTTGGATCAAATCTTGAATTAAACGACGGTTGATTAAGATTTCTTGTTCAATCTTCTCAAAGTAGACGCTCCAATTATTGTTGTTGTTGTTTGACATAGCTATAAAGTGAATATATTATAAAGAAAAGTGATTGAATGATTTGAGCTATTTAACTGTTTTATAAGCGTACTTTACCATTTATCCATTAGTAATCCTTACTAATGTCCAAAGAGCTTTCTGGAAAGTAAGCTTACTGACAGGTATGACTGACTTGGTAAGGAATTAGCTTGATTAGAAATCATAAGGATCCATTAAAATGTATTCGATATCTGAATAATCTGGAAGGCTGAGTAATATGAAAAGCTGATTAGTTCAAAGGATTCAACAGCCTAAAACAATGAATTACCATTGAGAACTCTGTCAATTGTAGACCAAGCAAACGTATTTAAGACCTGCTTTTTCTAAACAACAAAACCGCTATTCATTAATTCGATATATTTACTTGTTTTTACTTATCTTTAAATGGGCAAAGTTTCCTCTTCTGCTACACCATATAAATATACTTGCGCTACTTGTTTGAGGCCATTCAAAACTGTTAAAGCTAGGAGTAATCACTATAGCCATAATCGTGATCATAGAAAACAAAGGGTCGTCCAAAGAGCAACGTTAAAAATAAAAAAAAATAAAAATTAGTTTTTAAATTAAATAGTGTTTTTTGTAATTATATTTTTTTTTGTTTAACACTTTTTTATTGTAATTTTTGAAAGTTTGGTAATTAACGTAAAAATAAGAAATTGCAATAATTATGCAAAACTTATAAAGATTAAACTTTTATATTACTTTTCAATACAATTAAACTTTTTTTTTTCATAATATTTCACACCAGATCGAAACCCTGTTGTGCGACAATTTTTTTCTTTTAAAATTGATTAAAAAGCACGCCGTAAGTTTTTTAGCAACTTACAACTTGATAAATAAAGAAAGCTATATAATTTTAATTTAATAATATGAAAATAATTATAATATATATATTAATTATTAATGATATGTAATGTAGCTCAAACGCAAGAAGCTAGCATTCCTGTCCAAGGTGAGTTAACAGATATATTACTAAAGCTTTTAATTTAACAATATACCTTGTTTGAAATAGAGCCTACTCCAATTGCTTACAACGTCAAATCCTCGGATCAAAACCTTTTCACCAATACGGAATTAAATAGCATCCAATTGAGAGATATTTGCGACACGTATGGTATTCCTCGAGAGGCTCAAAGAGAACTTGTCTATCTAATGCGTACCATAATCAAAAACAATGAAGAGAGCCGTAAAACCGATGGATTGGGTATGTATCTATTCAAATAGAGTTAAAAAAAAAGTACTTATCAGCTTTTATTCCCATTATATATAGGTTACCTACCATCCACTCTCATGTTCCCTGATACCTTGGATCGTACTCTTAAAGCAAAAACCAATATTCAATGTCATTTTCATGATGTCTGCGTCAATGGTTGCATGCTGTTTGAAAAGGAAGATATAGAGACTATTCAATGTAAAAACCCTGCTTGTAAAGAAAATCGCTTTGATGATCATGGTAAACCTCGTCGCTCTATGAAGATGCTTCCTATTGGTGAACAAGTCGCTCAAATGCTTGCGAATGCAAAGACAAGAGACTTGATGAAATACCGCTACAACTATAAATCAACTGACGGTGAATATAAAGATTACTTTGATGGTGCAGCATACAAGTACTTTAAGGATAATAGCATTCTGTTTTCCGGTGAAGATGATGTCGCAATGGTTCTTTTTGTCGATGGTTTCTGTACTAGCAAGAATCATAAAGGGGACAAGTTAACAATCATCCATCTCTTGAATATGAACATTCCCCCAGAATACCGCTACCAAGACGAATACATGCTTCAATTGGCGATCTTGCCAGGTCCAAACTACCCAAAGTACATGCATACCTTTTTAAAGCCTATTATTGATGAGTTTCATGCTCTGTCTACCAAAGGCATGCTTGTACAAAAGGATGGTGTAATTGTTTGTCAAGCTAAAGTCAACTTGGTGATGGCCACTGGTGATCTTCCTGCTGCAGCTGAGCTTGCAAATCATATTGGTCATATGGCTACGTTTGGTTGCCGTATTTGTCGTGTCCAAGCTGAACGTCATGATTATCATAATTGTTTTTTAACGATCGACAATGAGATCAGAAGCAGAAACGATTTCATTTCCCCAGATGCAGCGAATGTAAGTACTATAATCAGCATTAATCTTTACAAAGTTTTTAACATTTCTTTTTCTTTTTACCTCATAGAGCTACAGTATCAAGTCTGCAACACCATTTGCAATACTTCCCAGTTTTACTGGCGCTACTTTTTTTGGTTTAGACGAAATGCATCTTCTCGGACAAGGTATCGCTCAACACGTATTCAATATGCTGACAGTCGACATGGGTAAAGAGTACAATGCAGCAAGAAAAACTCGATATAAGCCCAATGAAGATGAATTGAGTGATGCCCGATTGAAGTCTGCTGATGAATGGCCGTATACTTTCTATATTCCAAAATTATCGCTCATCAAAATTGGTAAACTTGTTGAAGCTTCTAGAGCCACTGTACCGACATCCTTTTCATCCAAATGGGAAGATCCAATTATCAAGAGTGGTGGCAAACGTGCTGTTGACTGGATTGATATTTTCTTATATATGATTCCTACCTTGTTCGTTCCTGAATTGATTCAAGAATCCGCTAAGAAACCATTGATTCATCTGACAAAAGCTGTCGCATTGGCTCTTAAATGGGAACTTTCTATTGAAGACCTTATTCTGATGGAAAGGTAAATATATTTTTTTTGTACTCATAAATCTAGTTTACTTACATACTTTCCAAAGATATATCAAAGAATGGCAAGAATTTTTGTTGGCAGAAATCAAGGCAAAGCGTATTCATTCCGGTGTATTCAAGCCTGTTCAACACTACCTTTCGCATATAGTCTATATGATCAAACAACAAGGTGTGTTGAGAGCATATTCCGCCCGATCAATGGAAAGAAGCATCGGAAAATACAAAAAGCTCATCAAGTCAAAGGTTGATGCTGGCGCAAACGCTGGTAATATCTTGGAAAGACTCATAACGCGTAATCATATAAACAGCCAGACTTGGGATGTTCATACTGAGCTTGACCTGATCACTCCTCGAAAATACAGCGAATCCACTTTCAGGAATAACCCTTCTGGTGATGCTAGTGATCCACAATTATGGGCTCCCTTTAGTAATATTTCAGTGGATACTCTTCCCTTTGGTGTCTCCACTCAAACTTTTTTGAAGGCGCTATTGCATTACTATCGCCGTACTGAAGCAAATGGTGTAAATATTGCTGAAATTGATTCGTTGAATAGTATTTCCATCGCTGGTCGTGCCTGGGCATATGGCAATGTATATACGTCTACCATGTATAAAAGCCATATAAATGAATATCGTCGAGGAAACAATTACGTGATGATCACTGCCAGCTACTTGAAGTAAGTAATTAGCTCAAGAACAAAAACCTCTTTGATTAACCAACCTTTGTTAATAGTCGAAATAATTCCATTCGTGAAAGCTGGTTCATTGGTTCTATCGTTTTCTTTTTCGAGCATTCATTCAATGGTAGACCACAGTATTTGGCTTTGGTTGATTTAGCGAAAAAGAATGCAACTACCAAATATGACAAGACTATTGCTTTGGTTGAGCTGCACAGTAGCGGTGCACACAGTTACGCTGTCTGTCGGTTTGAAGATATTGTTGCCAGTGTAGGTCTTGTGCGTTCAAGTGAATCTAATGAGAAAGAGTTCAAGATCATCTCTCATCATATATTTAAACAAGATCTAGAGCAAAATGCTGGCATATTAAGTCGTTTGTAAATAGCATGAAGACAAGAGCAAAAAGCGTTTTATTTTGAAATAAAATTGTTCTCTGAATTGATTATGTATTTAAACCACCGAAAATAATATAAAGCTTCCCTCCAAAAGGACTTCATCATAATATAGCAAAAGTAAAATAGGTATTTACACTTTCTGTAGTAGATATAAACTATAGATAATTTAACTCGTTTTTATATATCATGTTATTAATTCGAGAGAAAGGTATTAGCAATCTTGCAACAGAATGTAAAAACATTTCTTAATCAAAAATTTAACCCATTTCCCTGATGTTTAAGAAATTATTTCATAATATCAGAAATATAGAACCAGGATAACCCAAGTTGTACAGTTCTATATTCATCATTCAATAATGTTAATTGACTATTTAGTTGCTCCAGTTAATCTTTAAAATCAAATGTAAAATATGATTAATGCTCTTGTTTATCTTTATAGTAAAATTAGTTTATTATCAAGCAATGCGGATTAATTTTCCAACGGACAGCAAAAATGTTCATCGATTGTAGTTTTCTAGCACCTAAAAAAACGTGCATGTTTTTGAAGCTTTCGATCGTCATTAAGAATTCTATCATAATCATCAATTACTCGAAAGTCCAAAAACGAACGCGTTTTTTTGTAGTTTGAGAAGTGGATATATGATTTTGACAATAAATCATCTAGTTAAATAACCGCCTAGCAATAATGACTAAGATTACTGGCAATTAATAATCGCTACTTGACCTATTTTTTTTTACACAATAATTTATCTCTTTTTTTACGCAATGTATTTCTTTTTTTTTTACGCAATGTATTTCTTTTTTTTTAACGCAATGTATTTCTTTTTTTTTTACGCAATGTATTTCTTTTTTTTTAACGCAATGTATTTTCTTTTTTTCTTTCTTTCTTTCTTTATTCTATAATTTTACTAAACATAAAATTGAGTAAATTAGACACTTAATGGCAGCTCATTCTTAATGTCATTCAGCATTTTAAATACACAGCTATTAGCCAAAGGCTAAATCACGGCAATGAAAGTGCTCAGCTTATTAAATGGAACTAGCGATTCGTTCTTGTTTCCAAAAGAGTAATTTACAAGAGAATTTTTTGCAACCTGACCTGTATAAGAGACTTTTCAACGAATAATAAACGCATTTGAAAGACAATTGTTCAACATTATTTTTAACAAACGTTGAAATTAAACGTTTCTAGGAATTTACATAAAAGATCGTTGAAACGAAAAGCAGAGTTCATTTTAGTAAATAAAATAAACGAGGATTATGTTGTTGCGTACAAGCATCAGAATTTCATGTACTCATTTACAAGAAGTTTGCAAGATTTGGCTTTCATCGGCAAAAGACAAGAATACATAAAAATTGTTTGCAAATAAAATGGAGTTCAGGCTTTTCTTTCTTATTGTCAATTTATGTTATAATATTGACTAAACCCATAATACTATTGTCTGCTTTCCACTAATATTAGGAGTAACCACTAATAAATGAGCAAAGCACTGTTAATTGCGCAGCCATAGAAAATAATTGCTCTAATTTCATTGGTTCGCAGATTATTATTAGTAGGTAAATCTATAGTATTAGTAGGTAAATGATAATAAAATTGTCGTTTTACCACATAATATTATGGGTAGCACACAATATTTTCGCCATAGTGATCCACCATGACATGGTCAAGAGTTTCATCATCCATCCATCCTTTCTCAACAAAGGAGCGGCCAACAGAGGAGACGAGCAAGGGACGTACAAAGGACAATGTATTGATGCATCGAGAGTGAACGATTTTGGCCATTTCATTAGCCCTAACATCCAGTGAAAGAGAGTCATAGCGTGGATCAGCTAAATGGGCAGGGTCCAATGGATCAAAATCCTTGATAAATTCGGCTTCGGCAATAGTCATAAGCTCAGTAAACTTGTCGACATACTGTGTATGTAACAAGATACCAATGACACCAGAGGCAGGGAAACAGACATCAATCACACGGCCAGTATCAACACCAGCACGACGGAGACGCGACCGGACTTCCAACCGGTCAAACTTGCGCGAACGGCCAAGGTACACGTAGGTAAAACCTTGTGGGCCCTGGGCTTCTGCGGTCTTGAACACACGGGCAGCAGCAATGCGTTTCTTAAGCGAAACAGAACCAGAATTCTTACTCTTTTGGCGAGTAGGAGCAGCAGCAACAGAAGCAAATGTGGGTTTAGTCACTTTTACTTCAGGGGAGACTTGACAATTGACCAATGGCTGATCAACATTGGCAATGGGATTCGAGATTTGGGACTTGAGCTTCGAGATCTCGGTACGTAATTGCTGATTTTCATCAGCAAGAGCTTGTTTTTCTGACTGTAAGGTCTGAATCGCGTCTTTCAAAGCCTGAAGCTCTTGAAAGACGGTTTGGTGTTGTTGCACTTGTTGAACGACAGAAAAGACCATTTGCTGCAATTGCATTTGGTCAATTAGGCCAGATGGCTCAGAGGCATGTTGAACATTGGACATTTCGAAATGGCAAAAACTTCAAGATGTCGAAAACTTGATGGAATGTTCTGAAAAAAAAACTGCAGATAGTACTCGGCGAGGCGAAGATGGATGTGCAATTTTTATAGATGGATGTATTGTAGTTGTTGAGATATTCGGCTTTGAAAAAGTGGATTTTTGAAAAAAGTTTTCAAAAGCGAAAGAAGAGTGGGGGATGTAGCTCAGTTTAAAGATTTTGTTTATTGATAGTATTCTATATGCATTCGCTCTATGGAGCATTTAGTTGCAATACCAGGAGCAAAGCAGCAAAAAGTCTATATTATAGGTTGTACAATAAATCCTAAGCTCCTAATGGAGGTTTAGACCAAACTATAAAAAGACAACAAAAAACTACGGGAAAGAAAAGAAGAACATAAAAAAGATGAAAGATGAGAAGCAGCAGAAGATTGGGGGTGGGAACTGTTCACATGGGGAACACCTCGACAGACACACCGCAGCCAAACTAAAAGACATACACCAACATCCGGGAATCCACAAAAAAAGCAAGAAAAAAAGGAGAGAACAAGAAGCAAAAGCAAACAGCGTTGGAAAGGGTACTAGGACCAGAAGAAAAGAAAGATCAAGAGAGAGAGGAAGAGAGAAAAAGGAAAACGACTAAAGCGGCAAGCAAGAGAAAAAACGGGGGAATTACTCGGTCATCATCTCCGCTTCTTCCACTTGAGAGACAGTCGGAGAGGGGACGCGAGACAACAGAGACGCAGTTTCCTTGTCATGATGAAGGAGATAGCTTAGATAGCACAAGCGCTGTTTCCTTGCTAACCTCTTTTCATCAGAGGGTGGACTTGAGGAGGAGCTGGTGGGACCAGGAGGAGAAGAAGCAGAGCGGGCAGCGAGTTCTTCAGCCAAAATGGAATCGAATTGCTTTTGGTTTATTCGCTCTTTTTCAAGAAACGAACGAGCAACAGAGACACGAAGAGGACGACGGACAAACGAGACAGCACGGAGACAACGAAGGTTTTCAACCTCGCGAGCCTTTTGGACTCGCAAGTCACCAGAAAGAGAAGCAAACTTGGGATCCTTGAGGTTGGCAGGGTCGTAAGGATCAAAATCCAGGCAAGGGGAACCACCACGGCCATTGGCATGCATAGCTGTAGTAAATTCAAGTGTATAGTCGTTATGCAACAGGAACGAAACAACACGACTTGTAGGATATTGTATATCCAGAATGCGAGAGTTGTTCAAGCCAATGGCCTGAAGGGACTGACGCAGTTCTTTCAACGGGCGGCGAACAGAGGTAGAGTAGTACACAAACTGATATCCTGGAGGGATACCAGTGTTAGGGCCAAAGAGGCGAGCAATTGTGGCGGCAGCACGGCGAGGTGGTGGAAGCAAAGTCTTCTTTTTTGGTTTCTTGCTGCACACATTGGTGGCAGCAACAGAAGCATAGCTAGCTGTTGACTTACCAACAACAGCAGCACCAGAAGAAGGAAGAGGAAGAGTAACAGCCTTGGCGGTGATTTTAGCCTTTTTAGGGGCCAAAAGAGAGGCAACTTGAGCTTCGAGAGCTCGGCGAGCAGATTCAGATTCTGCAAGAGCCTTTTGCAGTCGAAAGATTTCGCTATAAGCGTCTTCAAGTCGACTCAAACGCTGATTGACCTCTTGCATGAATGGTTGTAATGCTGATTGATCAACAATACCGGTCATTTTGGTGGTAGTGGGAGCAGTAGCTGGTGAAAAATCCAAACTGAAGGCTGGTGGTGTCTGTAGTTTGGTTGGCTTGAGGTGTGAGTAGCTGGTCGACGTTTTTTTAAGTGAAAATAAATCGGCTTGAAAAAGAGGTGGTGAAAGCGATGAAAACTGCCTTTTAACACCCAATGAAAAAAATTCAGCGTGCTTTTGGGGCGGAGAGGAAGGTTCTGACAAAGTTTGAACTTGATCGGAAGAGATGATGTTGCGATCTTGCTTCGTAATGTTTTCACAATGGAGAGATGGCGAAATCGGACAAATGTGTTCAGAATTTGACGAGATTTTGTCAGATGAAGGAGATGAAGACACAGAAATGTTGGCCAGTACTGTTTTGATAGATTGGTTATTAGTTTTGCTGAGGTTAGTCGTGTTTAAACTGCTTAAAAATTTTTTTCACTACAACAAGTGTAGAAAAATTTGGTTAGCGGAAGAAGAGTGGGGATGTAGCTCAGTTTAAAGATTATATTTTATTAATAAGTAGTTATATGGGCAAACGGATGATTATCAAACGAGCTCTCACATCACGTGATAATAGAATATATTGTTTTAAGATTATTTTATTTTATAAATTTATAATTTTATTTTTTTAAGAACAGGTACAATATTGTTATTAACATTATTAAATATATCTTCCTCATTGTTTTCATATACTCTTTTGCTTTTTTTACTTTTGTTATATGTTTTAAATTCATAAACTTTTTTTATTTTTTTATTTGATCCATTTTTTTTAATATAAATTTCAAAACACCCATCTTTTTGTTTAATTTTAAATTCACTTAAATCATATTTTTTTATTTTTTTTACAATCATACTTCTTTTAATATTATATTTAAAGTTATCATCGGCTATTAAATCTAATATGTTCATTATTTTTCTATATAATTGTTTTCAATTTTTAAATTTTTTATGTTGACATTATATCTAATCCAATTCATACTATTAAGTAACGCCGAGAACATATTAGAAAAGTTAATTTTACTAGAAAATAAATCTATATTATAATAATATGTATATTAAAAAAAGGAATCTATAATATAATTATTGAAAATAATTAAAATAAAAGTTATATATATTATTGATTAATAAATCTTTTCTTGAAAAGTATATTCAACGATGTAAGATTCATTAAATTTATAATCAATGTATGTAATATAAGAATAATTATTAGAACAATATGAAATGAATTATTTTATTAAAGATAATCATTCAAATATACTTATATACAAATTTTTTAGGTTTATAATAAAATAACTATATAATATTTAATAAATCAGTTTAATAACATGATCAGATCATATTAATAATTGAAATAAACTTTCAAAATGCATTTTAAGTTTAATATATTTCGTGTCATATTACATTCTTATAAAAAAATCAAATTGTATTTAATCAAGTTATATATAAACTTTAATCTGTCAAAAACTTTTTCCATAAATTATATTCCCTATTTTTTTTCCTCCATTGATATTCTTTTAAAAACAATAATATATCTTTTTTGTTTCTATGTCTGGGTATTATACTCTGTTTTAATCCATTCCAAGTACCTTCAATAGTATTAGTATGTACACCTGTTATTGGATCTTTAAAATTTTTGGAATGATTTACAGTCATATGTTTATATCCTATATTCTTTAAATTATTGTATCCTTTCCATAAATCTGTATATATTGTGGTTCCTTTTTTTACATATTTTTTAATAATTAAATCTATATTATCAATATTTCTTTCTTTAATAGGGACAAAAAAAGTTTTTTTATTTTCGTTTTTTATTTTATTTTTTAACATACTTCTTTCTACACCTCCAATAATCCATGCACCTTCTACTCTATGACCTCTATTATATTTTCTTTTAGCTATTTTACTTTCATCTACTTCTACAATTTTATTTCTACCCCCAATTTTAATATTTCTATTACTTAATAATTGCTTATTTTTTAAATGTTTTCTAAATAATTTATTATAAGATGACACAGTATTCTTTGATATTCCTAATGTTGATGCAGTAAATGAACATGGCACTTTTCCAAGAAAATAATATAGTATATGTAATTGTATATTTAATGATAATGTTAATTTATTAAATATTGTACCTTTTAAAGGTGATATAGCTTTTCTACATTTATAAAATCTGCAAACATATAATTTTTTATTTATATTTAATTTAATATCATGGTTACATTTTAAACACTTTTCATAATGGTTAACATAGTTGTTTTCAATTAAATACAATAGTGCTTCCTTCTCATCATCAAATATTTTTTTCAAAGATTTGTATGGTTCTATAAACATATAGTTCTATAAAAACCTTTTTAAGTTATATTTTAAATATAAAACAAAATTCAATTTTGTATAAAACAAAAATTAAAATGATTTCGGAGTTTTAATAATAAACCTGAGAGTTCTTTTGGGATACATCCGGGCAAACTCTATAGAGCAACTAGCCTAACTATATGAAAAGTGTTTAAAATAAACATAGAAAAAAGTATAAAAAACCCTGGGACCCACAAGGGAGAAAAAGGTTGAAGACAAGATAGAGATGCAGAGGATTACTGTAAGACTGAATGATCCAAAAGACATGCCAACAGCTGGGAACTTTGATAATCACTTACCACTGCGGCAGCGCAGTTGGAAGACAAGCAGCTTAGTTCATCGATAGCCAAGAAGTCGCGAAGAACGTAGTAGCCATCAAGGCCTACTAGACAGAAGGAGCGAAGAACCAGGCATCACCAGGATCTGGATCTGGAGCGATAGCAGCAAGAGGATGACACAGCGTGTCAATCACATAGAGAACCTCAAGGAGTGCAGACCAGAAAGGCGGTGGACCATTGGATGCTTTCAAGGGCAACAAGTTCAGGGCATGATCAATGCGATTGACATCTGGCGGAGCAGCAGGTAATTGGCACAGAAGGCGAGGATCAATGCCACGGCAATTGAACACAAAGTGATCTCGAGAGAGCCGGCAACCAGTGAAACAAGGACACAATTCATCACGGTTAGCGAAACGGCCTAACCGCCATCGAACAAGACGACTGCGAGCAGCGCGAGTCATAGGCAGGTACAGTATTGGATCAGGCTTTGAAGTAGAGGGCCGACAAGCACGCAAAAGAACCGATTTACCAGTGTGAGCAGCAGCAGCCATTTGCTTGTCAAAGAGATCTTGCCAGTAGCCAGAGAACCAGGACTTGAGACGAGAGGCTGTAGGTACAGGATTGGGCAATGCCATATACATAGGATTGAGATATAGGAGCTTGTTCAATCGAGTATAGCCAAGACCAGAAGGAGAATTGTCTCGAGAAGAGTTCAGCAATGATATCAAGCAATCATCCGGAAGCCATTGCGATCGTAGGGCATACTTGGTAACCAGGACATTGTATCGATGCTTCATAGAAGGGATACAAGTGATGTGCTTCGTGACATTGAACCATCGGGAGCCAACAAACATACCAACTAACCGGTTCTGAAGGTTATCCAAAGCAGTAAAGTCAGCAGCAGAGAGCCTAGATATAGCAAGACCGTACTCAAACTTGGGCCGAATGAAGGTAGTATATAACCGAGAACAGAGCAAGAGAGAGAAACCATTGCGGTTGACACCAACCGAATTCAGTAGAGCCATGGTTTTGACTGCACCACCAGACCGTTTAGCCAAGATACCTGGACCATCAAGACCTTTCTTGTTGAATGGCATACCAAGATACGTGGACTCATTCACTGCAGGCAGAGGAACATCATAGAGACTCAGTCTAAAGTTGGTAGACGTAGAGGAGGTCACAGAAGGAGCGTTCAGGACAGCACACTTGGTAGGGTTCCAACGATAGCCCAGTACTCTTGAATGGTCAGCAGCTAGGTTCAACATATTTTGCACCTCATGTTTGGAGCCAAAGATCGCCACATCGTCGGCAAACAGAAGACAGTTAATGGCCACAGCCTCAGCAGATCCAGGAGGAGACACCACAGCAGTAGTATCCGAAGCTTCAGACCGAAGGAGCTCAGGCAAGGAGTTGATGTACAAAGAGTACAAGTGAGGACTCAACACCGAGCCTTGGAGTACACCAGTGGCAGGGGAGAAAGAGGAAGAGATGTGGTTGGCGATCAATACGGAGATGGATACATCATCAAATAGATTGACCAGCAGACCAAGGAGAGGCCGAGGCAGAGATGAATTCTCAAGAGCATTCCAGATCACACATCGATCAACAGTGTCATAGGCAGCCTTAATATCCAGAAAAGCAACAACAGGATAGTGGTGATGAACCAAGAAGTAGTTGTGCATCAGGTCGTGCAGACAGAGGGCTTGATCCAGAGGACTACGCATGGGACGGAAGCCACCTTGTGCGAGATCTAGAGGAGGCGAATGGTCATAGACGCTTTGTGCAATGGTAATCTCAAACAACTTACGCATCACCGAAGTCAAAGAAATTGGCCTGTAGTTGGCAGGATCAGAAGCATCACCTTTCTTGAAGATAGGAAAGACCTGGGCTTGACGCCATAGAACCGGTGTATAGCACCATTGGTAACAAACCTGGAATAGCAAAGAGAGGACAGGAGCAAGTAAATCAGCAACAGCCTTGAGCATTTCAGCTTTTAGATGATCAGGACCAGGAGCTTTGCGATTCGGCAACTGTTTGATATGCTCAACCAAGGTTTCCACCGAGAAAATCCAAGACACTTCTTCATCAGACACCAGGAAAGGCACTTCTAAACCAAAGTCAGGAGCAGCCAGGGGACGAGAAGCAGTTGATAAAAGAGAACCATCATACACTGTAGCCAGGTGTGTAGCCATAGAATCGACTGATGCTTGAGGGCCATCAGGATGAGCATACGTAGCAGAGGTTTCTTTCCGGCGTTTCAGCCTAGACATGGTCGCAGTGGCCTTGGCAAAGTCCTTTTGGAGTGACATGCAAAAGTTCTTCCAGGAGAGTCTTTTTGCAGCAGCAACAGCACGACGAAACGACTTGTGAGCTTGCAGATGAAGATGCCAGTAATAAGCCTTGTCAGCACCAAATGAATGACGCCAACGGCAATAGAGGCGATCACGTTCTCGAGCAGCAGCTTCCAGATCAGCAGTCCAGTACTTCTTCCAATGACCAGGACGAGGAGCCTTAGACCCAATGGATGCATCCATCGCCTGATAGAGACACTCATTCAGAGATGCATTGAGTGAATCTATAGATGGACGAGTATCCGGAGGAGAACCAACCAGACCAGCCAGAGTATCCTTCAAGGGAGCAACCAGACACCGAAACCGAGTATGGAACAGAGCCAAAGGCTCAGACTCAGCCAGCCGACTGAGGTTCCATGTCCTACGAGGAGCCAGCACCGAAGAGTCACCTACCCCAGAAGAGCCACCAGAAACAGCAATGTACCTGAATCTCAATTGCAGCAGACGATGATCCGAGCCCAGAGATAGATCAGAAGCCACAGAAAGAGAAGCAGATACCATACCAGAACCACCAATGTTGGTCAAGAACAAATCAATGATACTGCTCGCCACAGCACCATTTCTAAAGGTACAGTATGTATCAATACCATACGCCAAGGAAGCATTCAACACTGACAGATTGCGTTCTTCAATCCAAGGAAGTAGAGCTTGACCACGAGGATTTGTTGCAGAATCACCAGTAACATCACCAAGGCGTGCATTGAAATCACCGCAGATAATACTATCAGAGTGCAGAGGCAGTGAGTTGAGAGAAGAGAGCACCAGATCACGAGAGAGACTGGGTGGAAAGTAGACACAATGCACATTGACTTTGTCAACCTTGATCGACAGAGTATATGCATTGTAAGACGGAAGTTGAGAGACAGTAAAAGGACAGTGAGGAGAAATGAGAGCAGTGACACCACCTGAGCCACGTCCATTGGCATTAGTGACAATTTGACCGTACAGATGATATTGAGACCAATCGGTAGGGATCAACCCAGAGGTAAGCCAAGTTTCAGTAATCAAGAGGATATCACAAGAGAGAGCATGAGAAAGTACATCATGGATGGTAGTGACCCGAAGGCCATTGGCATTCCACAATGCAAGAGAAAAGGAGCGGACGGGGGTATCAGAAGGAGTGAAAGGAGGGACTGAAGATGTCATTATTGTGACATTTCAGTATCGCTATCACCGGTAACGTCTTCACCAGATGGCAAAGCACCAGAACTACGGAATGCAAAAGCAGCCTTCTTGGGATCCTTTTCGGCAAGACGAGAGCGAGCTTCCTTAATGGCTTGATCAAGATCACCATCATCAATCCATCCAAGTTCCACAAAGGAGCGACCAACAGAAGGGACCATCACTGGTCGAATGAACGCCAGAGTGCTGATACAGCGAGAGTGAACGAGGTTAGCCATCTCGTTTTCACGAGCATTGGCTGAGAGAGAAGCATACTTGGGGTCAGCAAGATGGGCTGGGTTTAAAGGATCAAAATCCTTAATGAACTCAGCTTCAGCCGTAGTCATAAGCTCGGTAAACTTTTCAACATACTGCGTATGTATCAGGACACCAAGGACACCAGTGGCAGGGAAACAGACATCTAACACACGACCAGTGTCAACACCAGCGCGACGTAACCGAGAGCGGACTTCAGTACGATCAAGTTTGCGGGATCGACCAAGATAAACATAGGTAAAACCCTGAGGACCCTGGGCCTCAGATAAACATTTACAACTACTTAATATTTTTAACTTTCCTAAAAAATCAAGGCATAAATATAATGTTGCCTTTTTATCCATAAATAAAATGTTGGTTACTTGTTCTATTTTAGAATAAAATTTATTTATATTATTATTTGTATTCAAAAAAATCTATTATTTCCTAATTTTTTTATATATTGTACTATTTTGAACATATTTCTGTAATACTAAATGTTCTTCTTATTAATTGATTAATTATTTTCTATTGATTTCCAATAATTCAAAATAGTATCATGTGATGTAAAATCTTTTCTTTTACCCATGAATTATGTTCTTTACCATACTTTTTCCATTTTACAAAATATTCATATAAGTTCTTTACTTTTTTGTGTTTAATTATATATTGTATTTCATATATATTTTGATCATTATTACTAGTGATATCTTCCTCCATTTGATCCATAATATCTATATTCACTTCATTTATATTTAAATTATTTAAAAATTGATTTTGTAATGATTTTATATCAACGATATTTTCTATTTTATATTGTGTTTTTAATGTTACTTCTTTATTCATTTCAATATTATTTTATAATAATAATCAAAATTATCATTTAGCCATTTGTTGTAATGGGCATTTTCTTCAATTCCAAATAACTCTGTAAAATATTTTATGTTCAGTAATACTATTGCTAATTTTAGCTGTATATTATATGTCTTATTATCTGTTATTCTAATCTTATTTTGTCCACTAAATCTTTTAAAAATACTACCTAATTCTGCAAAATATTTTTCTATTTTTGACCTTAATCCACCTAATTCTTCATTGAATTTTTTTTCATCTATGGTTAATTCAACTCCTTTATCTTTTTTTATAGGATAGCAAAAATTTTTCAAGGATATATTAAATCCAATATTACTAAATTTTTCTATAAATTCTTTTACTGTGTTTTCATATAATCCATCAAAACATATACAATCTATTTCATTATAAAACTTATTGATATTTATGTCTAAAAGCATTTTATCATCAGTATTATTTCTACAAGGTAAGGAATCAGATATATAAACACATATTCTATTAATATCTATAATAAATTGTGTATTTAATCCATTTCTTTTTAATTTATACGAGAATAACTCTTTTTTATCTAGATTAATATCTTGATATGTTATACGATTATGGTGACCATCAATTAGTAATGTTACATTATCTAACATCATTGGATTAAATTTCTTAGCACAAAGTAATCTCAATGTATGTGTAGAAAAACATTTTTCTAATTTATTATTTATCCATTTTTCCAATAAATCATAATTATTTATATATAATGATTGATATAATTTATAAAAACTAGTAGATGGAATATACATTTCCATTTCATTTATAGATTTTCCATTTAATAAATGTTCTAATAATATCAATACTTTATCTGCTGTTATATATGGACCTGGTAGTTTTATATTGTTACATAAATCTGTCAAAAATACAAATGGAGCAATACTTCCTAATTTAATATATATATTTTTTTTAATTCTATCAATATTTGGTATACTCGTTATTTTAGATCTATGATATTTCAATTCAACTTTATATATATATTCATTTTTCATAAATTTCCAATACCTATTGTAAATATTTCTGTATTCATTTTCAATTAATAAGTCTATATGAGTGTTCATAAACAAATAAAATGATGTATTTTTATATAAAGAGAAATTCAATTTTTAATATTTTCTATATTTAATAAACTTTTATTTATATATGAAAATTCAATTTTTAATATTTTCTATATTTTCCAAGAACTTATGATTTCTTTTTGCATAATCTAACCATGATTTAAAATTATAAATTTCTTTAATACTAACATATCCTTTTCTTAAACACCAGGATTTGAAATATTCATTTCTAACTTTTTCGTTATCATCTAAAATTGTTTTTATCACTAAATTGGCATGGATATTTGTATTGTTTTCACCAACATCATAGAAAGGACCACTATATAAAATTTTATCAATATTTTTTATATTTCCAACCCATTGCAGTATTTTCTTGTTTAATATTTCGGATGATTTATTCTTGACATCTTTTTTTTCAGGATTTAGAGTTAAAACCACAGCATAATAATAGATTTTTTCCATTAAATATAATATTGATGTTATTTTAAAAATAATTCTCAAATATTATAGATACTTTTATATTTTCCAAAATATCATGCCAAGAATTAGATGCCAAGGAAGTTGTTTTTAGATTTCTCAATGTGATTAAACGCAATGGAAGTCTAAAAATAGGACAAGATAAACATTTACAACTACTTAATATTTTTAACTTTCCTAAAAAATCAAGGCATAAATATAATGTTGCCTTTTTATCCATAAATAAAATGTTGGTTACTTGTTCTATTTTAGAATAAAATTTATTTATATTATTATTTGTATTCAAAAAAATCTATTATTTCCTAATTTTTTTATATATTGTACTATTTTGAACATATTTCTGTAATACTAAATGTTCTTCTCAAGGGTTTTGAAGGCGCGAGCAGCGGCTATACGTTTCTTTAGCGAAACGGCAGCAGGGCGAGAGGGGCGGCTGTCCTTTTTTACAGCGGCTGCAGCAATGGCAGCGAAAGACCGGGCACCATTTTTTTCCTGGGCGGGAGAAGCGACATCCTGCGGTGGACTACGAGCGGTGGCAGCAGAGAGTTGTGCTCGAAGTTGGTTATTTTCATTAACCAGAGCCTGGTTTTCGGTTTTGAGTCCAAGAATCTCATTTTTCAAGGTCTGGAGCTCTTCAAATAATGTTTGATGTTGTTGCACTTGTTGAACAAGTGAAAACACCATTTGCTGTAGCTGCTGGAACTGCATTGGCTGTTGCATTTGGTCCATTGAGCCAGATGGCTCAGATGCATGTTGAACATTGGACATTTCGAAATGGAGAAAAATTCAAGATGTCGAAAGCTTGATGGAATGTTCTGAAAAAAAAACTGCAGATAGTACTCGGCGAGGCGAAGATGGATGTGCAATTTTTATAGATGGATGTATAGTAGTTGTTGAGATATTCGGCTTTGAAAAAGTGGATTTTTGAAAAAAGTTTTCAAAAGCGAAAGAAGAGGGGGGGGGATGTAGCTCAGTTTAAAGATTATATTTTATTAATAAGTAGTTATATGGGCAAACTCTATAGAGCATCTAGCCTAACTATATGAAAAAGTGTTTAATATAAACATAGAAAAAAGTATAAAAAACCCTGAGAACCACAAGGGAGAAAAAGGTTAAAGACAAGAGCGAGAACCAGTAGACTATTGCAGCTCTGAGTGATCCAAAAGGCAAGCCAACAGCTGGGAACTTTGATAATCACTTACCACCGTGGCTGCGCAGTTGAAAGACAAACAGGCTGGTTCATCAATAGAACAGAGAGAAAGAGAGGCTCAATAAACCAAGGAGAGGTTTATATAGTACGAGTAGCAGCAAACCAGGCATCACCAGGATCTGGATCTGGGACGATAGCAGCAAGAGGATGACACAGCGTGTCAATCACATAGAGAATCTCAAGGAGTGCAGACCAGAAAGGCGGTGGACCATTGGATGCTTTCAAGGGCAACAAGTTCAGGGCATGATCAATGCGATTGACATCTGGCGGAGCAGCAGGTAATTGGCACAGAAGGCGAGGATCAATGCCACGGCAATTGAACACAAAGTGATCTCGAGAGAGCCGGCAACCAGTGAAACAAGGACACAATTCATCACGGTTAGCGAAACGGCCTAAGCGCCATCGAACAAGACGACTGCGAGCAGCGCGAGTCATAGGCAGGTACAGTATTGGATCAGGCTTTGAAGTAGAGGGCCGACAAGCACGCAAAAGAACCGATTTACCAGTGTGAGCAGCAGCAGCCATTTGCTTGTCAAAGAGGTCTTGCCAGTAGCCAGAGAACCAGGACTTGAGACGAGAGGCTGTAGGTACAGGATTGGGCAATGCCATATGCATAGGATTGAGGTATAGGAGCTTGTTCAATCGAGTGTAGCCAAGACCAGAAGGAGAATTGTCTCGAGAAGAGTTCAGCAATGATATCAAGCAATCATCCGGAAGCCATTGCGACCGTAGGGCATACTTGGTAACCAGGACATTGTATCGATGCTTCATGGAAGGGATACAAGTGATGTGCTTCGTGACATTGAACCATCGGGAGCCAACAAACATACCAACTAACCGGTTCTGAAGGTTATCCAAAGCAGTAAAGTCAGCAGCAGAGAGCCTAGATATAGCAAGACCGTACTCAAACTTGGGCCGAATGAAGGTAGTATATAACCGAGAACAGAGCAAGAGAGAGAAACCATTACGGTTGACACCAACCGAATTCAGTAGAGCCATGGTTTTGACTGCACCACCAGACCGTTTAGCCAGGATACCCGGACCATCAAGACCTTTCTTGTTGAATGGCATACCAAGATACGTGAACTCGTTCACTGCAGGCAGAGGAACATCATAGAGACTCAGTCTAAAGTTGGTAGACGTAGAGGAGGTCACAGAAGGAGCGTTCAGGACAGCACACTTGGTAGGGTTCCAACGATAGCCCAGTACTCTTGAATGGTCAGCAGCTAGGTTCAACATATTTTGCACCTCATGTTTGGAGCCAAAGATCGCCACATCGTCGGCAAACAGAAGACAGTTAATGGCCACAGCCTCAGCAGATCCAGGAGGAGACACCACAGCAGTAGTATCCGAAGCTTCAGACCGAAGGAGCTCAGGCAAGGAGTTGATGTACAAAGAGTACAAGTGAGGACTCAACACCGAGCCTTGGAGTACACCAGTGGCAGGGGAGAAAGAGGAAGAGATGTGGTTGGCGATCAATACGGAGATGGATACATCATCAAATAGATTGACCAGCAGACCAAGGAGAGGCCGAGGCAGAGATGAATTCTCAAGAGCATTCCAGATCACACATCGATCAACAGTGTCATAGGCAGCCTTAATATCCAGAAAAGCAACAACAGGATAGTGGTGATGAACCAAGAAGTAGTTGTGCATCAGGTCGTGCAGACAGAGGGCTTGATCCAGAGGACTACGCATGGGACGGAAGCCACCTTGTGCGAGATCTAGAGGAGGCGAATGGTCATAGACGCTTTGTGCAATGGTAATCTCAAACAACTTACGCATCACCGAAGTCAAAGAAATTGGCCTGTAGTTGGCAGGATCAGAAGCATCACCTTTCTTGAAGATAGGAAAGACCTGGGCTTGACGCCATAGAACCGGTGTATAGCACCATTGGTAACAAACCTGGAATAGCAAAGAGAGGACAGGAGCAAGTAAATCAGCAACAGCCTTGAGCATTTCAGCTTTTAGATGATCAGGACCAGGAGCTTTGCGATTCGGCAACTGTTTGATATGCTCAACCAAGGTTTCCACCGAGAAAATCCAAGACACTTCTTCATCAGACACCAGGAAAGGCACTTCTAAACCAAAGTCAGGAGCAGCCAGGGGACGAGAAGCAGTTGATAAAAGAGAACCATCATACACTGTAGCCAGGTGTGTAGCCATAGAATCGACTGATGCTTGAGGGCCATCAGGATGAGCATACGTAGCAGAGGTTTCTTTCCGGCGTTTCAGCCTAGACATGGTCGCAGTGGCCTTGGCAAAGTCCTTTTGGAGTGACATGCAAAAGTTCTTCCAGGAGAGTCTTTTTGCAGCAGCAACAGCACGACGAAACGACTTGTGAGCTTGCAGATGAAGATGCCAGTAATAAGCCTTGTCAGCACCAAATGAATGACGCCAACGGCAATAGAGGCGATCACGTTCTCGAGCAGCAGCTTCCAGATCAGCAGTCCAGTACTTCTTCCAATGACCAGGACGAGGAGCCTTAGACCCAATGGATGCATCCATCGCCTGATAGAGACACTCATTCAGAGATGCATTGAGTGAATCTATAGATGGACGAGTATCCGGAGGAGAACCAACCAGACCAGCCAGAGTATCCTTCAAGGGAGCAACCAGACACCGAAACCGAGTATGGAACAGAGCCAAAGGCTCAGACTCAGCCAGCCGACTGAGGTTCCATGTCCTACGAGGAGCCAGCACCGAAGAGTCACCTACCCCAGAAGAGCCACCAGAAACAGCAATGTACCTGAATCTCAATTGCAGCAGACGATGATCCGAGCCCAGAGATAGATCAGAAGCCACAGAAAGAGAAGCAGATACCATACCAGAACCACCAATGTTGGTCAAGAACAAATCAATGATACTGCTCGCCACAGCACCATTTCTAAAGGTACAGTATGTATCAATACCATACGCCAAGGAAGCATTCAACACTGACAGATTGCGTTCTTCAATCCAAGGAAGTAGAGCTTGACCACGAGGATTTGTTGCAGAATCACCAGTAACATCACCAAGGCGTGCATTGAAATCACCGCAGATAATACTATCAGAGTGCAGAGGCAGTGAGTTGAGAGAAGAGAGCACCAGATCACGAGAGAGACTGGGTGGAAAGTAGACACAATGCACATTGACTTTGTCAACCTTGATCGACAGAGTATATGCATTGTAAGACGGAAGTTGAGAGACAGTAAAAGGACAGTGAGGAGAAATGAGAGCAGTGACACCACCTGAGCCACGTCCATTGGCATTAGTGACAATTTGACCGTACAGATGATATTGAGACCAATCGGTAGGGATCAACCCAGAGGTAAGCCAAGTTTCAGTAATCAAGAGGATATCACAAGAGAGAGCATGAGAAAGTACATCATGGATGGTAGTGACCCGAAGGCCATTGGCATTCCACAATGCAAGAGAAAAGGAGCGGACGGGGGTATCAGAAGGAGTGAAAGGAGGGACTGAAGATGTCATTATTGTGACATTTCAGTATCGCTATCACCGGTAACGTCTTCACCAGATGGCAAAGCACCAGAACTACGGAATGCAAAAGCAGCCTTCTTGGGATCCTTTTCGGCAAGACGAGAGCGAGCTTCCTTAATGGCTTGATCAAGATCACCATCATCAATCCATCCAAGTTCCACAAAGGAGCGACCAACAGAAGGGACCATCACTGGTCGAATGAACGCCAGAGTGCTGATACAGCGAGAGTGAACGAGGTTAGCCATCTCGTTTTCACGAGCATTGGCTGAGAGAGAAGCATACTTGGGGTCAGCAAGATGGGCTGGGTTTAAAGGATCAAAATCCTTAATGAACTCAGCTTCAGCCGTAGTCATAAGCTCGGTAAACTTTTCAACATACTGCGTATGTATCAGGACACCAAGGACACCAGTGGCAGGGAAACAGACATCTAACACACGACCAGTGTCAACACCAGCGCGACGTAACCGAGAGCGGACTTCAGTACGATCAAGTTTGCGGGATCGACCAAGATAAACATAGGTAAAACCCTGAGGACCCTGGGCCTCAGATAAACATTTACAACTACTTAATATTTTTAACTTTCCTAAAAAATCAAGGCATAAATATAATGTTGCCTTTTTATCCATAAATAAAATGTTGGTTACTTGTTCTATTTTAGAATAAAATTTATTTATATTATTATTTGTATTCAAAAAAATCTATTATTTCCTAATTTTTTTATATATTGTACTATTTTGAACATATTTCTGTAATACTAAATGTTCTTCTTATTAATTGATTAATTATTTTCTATTGATTTCCAATAATTCAAAATAGTATCATGTGATGTAAAATCTTTTTCTTTTACCCATGAATTATGTTCTTTACCATACTTTTTCCATTTTACAAAATATTCATATAAGTTCTTTACTTTTTTGTGTTTAATTATATATTGTATTTCATATATATTTTGATCATTATTACTAGTGATATCTTCCTCCATTTGATCCATAATATCTATATTCACTTCATTTATATTTAAATTATTTAAAAATTGATTTTGTAATGATTTTATATCAACGATATTTTCTATTTTATATTGTGTTTTTAATGTTACTTCTTTATTCATTTCAATATTATTTTTATAATAATAATCAAAATTATCATTTAGCCATTTGTTGTAATGGGCATTTTCTTCAATTCCAAATAACTCTGTAAAATATTTTATGTTCAGTAATACTATTGCTAATTTTAGCTGTATATTATATGTCTTATTATCTGTTATTCTAATCTTATTTTGTCCACTAAATCTTTTAAAAATACTACCTAATTCTGCAAAATATTTTTCTATTTTTGACCTTAATCCACCTAATTCTTCATTGAATTTTTTTTCATCTATGGTTAATTCAACTCCTTTATCTTTTTTTATAGGATAGCAAAAATTTTTCAAGGATATATTAAATCCAATATTACTAAATTTTTCTATAAATTCTTTTACTGTGTTTTCATATAATCCATCAAAACATATACAATCTATTTCATTATAAAACTTATTGATATTTATGTCTAAAAGCATTTTATCATCAGTATTATTTCTACAAGGTAAGGAATCAGATATATAAACACATATTCTATTAATATCTATAATAAATTGTGTATTTAATCCATTTCTTTTTAATTTATACGAGAATAACTCTTTTTATCTAGATTAATATCTTGATATGTTATACGATTATGGTGACCATCAATTAGTAATGTTACATTATCTAACATCATTGGATTAAATTTCTTAGCACAAAGTAATCTCAATGTATGTGTAGAAAAACATTTTTCTAATTTATTATTTATCCATTTTTCCAATAAATCATAATTATTTATATATAATGATTGATATAATTTATAAAAACTAGTAGATGGAATATACATTTCCATTTCATTTATAGATTTTCCATTTAATAAATGTTCTAATAATATCAATACTTTATCTGCTGTTATATATGGACCTGGTAGTTTTATATTGTTACATAAATCTGTCAAAAATACAAATGGAGCAATACTTCCTAATTTAATATATATATTTTTTTTAATTCTATCAATATTTGGTATACTCGTTATTTTAGATCTATGATATTTCAATTCAACTTTATATATATATTCATTTTTCATAAATTTCCAATACCTATTGTAAATATTTCTGTATTCATTTTCAATTAATAAGTCTATATGAGTGTTCATAAACAAATAAAATGATGTATTTTTATATAAAGAGAAATTCAATTTTTAATATTTTCTATATTTAATAAACTTTTATTTATATATGAAAATTCAATTTTTAATATTTTCTATATTTTCCAAGAACTTATGATTTCTTTTTGCATAATCTAACCATGATTTAAAATTATAAATTTCTTTAATACTAACATATCCTTTTCTTAAACACCAGGATTTGAAATATTCATTTCTAACTTTTTCGTTATCATCTAAAATTGTTTTTATCACTAAATTGGCATGGATATTTGTATTGTTTTCACCAACATCATAGAAAGGACCACTATATAAAATTTTATCAATATTTTTTATATTTCCAACCCATTGCAGTATTTTCTTGTTTAATATTTCGGATGATTTATTCTTGACATCTTTTTTTTCAGGATTTAGAGTTAAAACCACAGCATAATAATAGATTTTTTCCATTAAATATAATATTGATGTTATTTTAAAAATAATTCTCAAATATTATAGATACTTTTATATTTTCCAAAATATCATGCCAAGAATTAGATGCCAAGGAAGTTGTTTTTAGATTTCTCAATGTGATTAAACGCAATGGAAGTCTAAAAATAGGACAAGATAAACATTTACAACTACTTAATATTTTTAACTTTCCTAAAAAATCAAGGCATAAATATAATGTTGCCTTTTTATCCATAAATAAAATGTTGGTTACTTGTTCTATTTTAGAATAAAATTTATTTATATTATTATTTGTATTCAAAAAAATCTATTATTTCCTAATTTTTTTATATATTGTACTATTTTGAACATATTTCTGTAATACTAAATGTTCTTCTCAAGGGTTTTGAAGGCGCGAGCAGCGGCTATACGTTTCTTTAGCGAAACGGCAGCAGGGCGAGAGGGGCGGCTGTCCTTTTTTACAGCGGCTGCAGCAATGGCAGCGAAAGACCGGGCACCATTTTTTTCCTGGGCGGGAGAAGCGACATCCTGCGGTGGACTACGAGCGGTGGCAGCAGAGAGTTGTGCTCGAAGTTGGTTATTTTCATTAACCAGAGCCTGGTTTTCGGTTTTGAGTCCAAGAATCTCATTTTTCAAGGTCTGGAGCTCTTCAAATAATGTTTGATGTTGTTGCACTTGTTGAACAAGTGAAAACACCATTTGCTGTAGCTGCTGGAACTGCATTGGCTGTTGCATTTGGTCCATTGAGCCAGATGGCTCAGATGCATGTTGAACATTGGACATTTCGAAATGGAGAAAAATTCAAGATGTCGAAAGCTTGATGGAATGTTCTGAAAAAAAAACTGCAGATAGTACTCGGCGAGGCGAAGATGGATGTGCAATTTTTATAGATGGATGTATAGTAGTTGTTGAGATATTCGGCTTTGAAAAAGTGGATTTTTGAAAAAAGTTTTCAAAAGCGAAAGAAGAGGGGGGGGGATGTAGCTCAGTTTAAAGATTATATTTTATTAATAAGTAGTTATATGGGCAAACTCTATAGAGCATCTAGCCTAACTATATGAAAAAGTGTTTAATATAAACATAGAAAAAAGTATAAAAAACCCTGAGAACCACAAGGGAGAAAAAGGTTAAAGACAAGAGCGAGAACCAGTAGACTATTGCAGCTCTGAGTGATCCAAAAGGCAAGCCAACAGCTGGGAACTTTGATAATCACTTACCACCGTGGCTGCGCAGTTGAAAGACAAACAGGCTGGTTCATCAATAGAACAGAGAGAAAGAGAGGCTCAATAAACCAAGGAGAGGTTTATATAGTACGAGTAGCAGCAAACCAGGCATCACCAGGATCTGGATCTGGGACGATAGCAGCAAGAGGATGACACAGCGTGTCAATCACATAGAGAATCTCAAGGAGTGCAGACCAGAAAGGCGGTGGACCATTGGATGCTTTCAAGGGCAACAAGTTCAGGGCATGATCAATGCGATTGACATCTGGCGGAGCAGCAGGTAATTGGCACAGAAGGCGAGGATCAATGCCACGGCAATTGAACACAAAGTGATCTCGAGAGAGCCGGCAACCAGTGAAACAAGGACACAATTCATCACGGTTAGCGAAACGGCCTAAGCGCCATCGAACAAGACGACTGCGAGCAGCGCGAGTCATAGGCAGGTACAGTATTGGATCAGGCTTTGAAGTAGAGGGCCGACAAGCACGCAAAAGAACCGATTTACCAGTGTGAGCAGCAGCAGCCATTTGCTTGTCAAAGAGGTCTTGCCAGTAGCCAGAGAACCAGGACTTGAGACGAGAGGCTGTAGGTACAGGATTGGGCAATGCCATATGCATAGGATTGAGGTATAGGAGCTTGTTCAATCGAGTGTAGCCAAGACCAGAAGGAGAATTGTCTCGAGAAGAGTTCAGCAATGATATCAAGCAATCATCCGGAAGCCATTGCGACCGTAGGGCATACTTGGTAACCAGGACATTGTATCGATGCTTCATGGAAGGGATACAAGTGATGTGCTTCGTGACATTGAACCATCGGGAGCCAACAAACATACCAACTAACCGGTTCTGAAGGTTATCCAAAGCAGTAAAGTCAGCAGCAGAGAGCCTAGATATAGCAAGACCGTACTCAAACTTGGGCCGAATGAAGGTAGTATATAACCGAGAACAGAGCAAGAGAGAGAAACCATTACGGTTGACACCAACCGAATTCAGTAGAGCCATGGTTTTGACTGCACCACCAGACCGTTTAGCCAGGATACCCGGACCATCAAGACCTTTCTTGTTGAATGGCATACCAAGATACGTGAACTCGTTCACTGCAGGCAGAGGAACATCATAGAGACTCAGTCTAAAGTTGGTAGACGTAGAGGAGGTCACAGAAGGAGCGTTCAGGACAGCACACTTGGTAGGGTTCCAACGATAGCCCAGTACTCTTGAATGGTCAGCAGCTAGGTTCAACATATTTTGCACCTCATGTTTGGAGCCAAAGATCGCCACATCGTCGGCAAACAGAAGACAGTTAATGGCCACAGCCTCAGCAGATCCAGGAGGAGACACCACAGCAGTAGTATCCGAAGCTTCAGACCGAAGGAGCTCAGGCAAGGAGTTGATGTACAAAGAGTACAAGTGAGGACTCAACACCGAGCCTTGGAGTACACCAGTGGCAGGGGAGAAAGAGGAAGAGATGTGGTTGGCGATCAATACGGAGATGGATACATCATCAAATAGATTGACCAGCAGACCAAGGAGAGGCCGAGGCAGAGATGAATTCTCAAGAGCATTCCAGATCACACATCGATCAACAGTGTCATAGGCAGCCTTAATATCCAGAAAAGCAACAACAGGATAGTGGTGATGAACCAAGAAGTAGTTGTGCATCAGGTCGTGCAGACAGAGGGCTTGATCCAGAGGACTACGCATGGGACGGAAGCCACCTTGTGCGAGATCTAGAGGAGGCGAATGGTCATAGACGCTTTGTGCAATGGTAATCTCAAACAACTTACGCATCACCGAAGTCAAAGAAATTGGCCTGTAGTTGGCAGGATCAGAAGCATCACCTTTCTTGAAGATAGGAAAGACCTGGGCTTGACGCCATAGAACCGGTGTATAGCACCATTGGTAACAAACCTGGAATAGCAAAGAGAGGACAGGAGCAAGTAAATCAGCAACAGCCTTGAGCATTTCAGCTTTTAGATGATCAGGACCAGGAGCTTTGCGATTCGGCAACTGTTTGATATGCTCAACCAAGGTTTCCACCGAGAAAATCCAAGACACTTCTTCATCAGACACCAGGAAAGGCACTTCTAAACCAAAGTCAGGAGCAGCCAGGGGACGAGAAGCAGTTGATAAAAGAGAACCATCATACACTGTAGCCAGGTGTGTAGCCATAGAATCGACTGATGCTTGAGGGCCATCAGGATGAGCATACGTAGCAGAGGTTTCTTTCCGGCGTTTCAGCCTAGACATGGTCGCAGTGGCCTTGGCAAAGTCCTTTTGGAGTGACATGCAAAAGTTCTTCCAGGAGAGTCTTTTTGCAGCAGCAACAGCACGACGAAACGACTTGTGAGCTTGCAGATGAAGATGCCAGTAATAAGCCTTGTCAGCACCAAATGAATGACGCCAACGGCAATAGAGGCGATCACGTTCTCGAGCAGCAGCTTCCAGATCAGCAGTCCAGTACTTCTTCCAATGACCAGGACGAGGAGCCTTAGACCCAATGGATGCATCCATCGCCTGATAGAGACACTCATTCAGAGATGCATTGAGTGAATCTATAGATGGACGAGTATCCGGAGGAGAACCAACCAGACCAGCCAGAGTATCCTTCAAGGGAGCAACCAGACACCGAAACCGAGTATGGAACAGAGCCAAAGGCTCAGACTCAGCCAGCCGACTGAGGTTCCATGTCCTACGAGGAGCCAGCACCGAAGAGTCACCTACCCCAGAAGAGCCACCAGAAACAGCAATGTACCTGAATCTCAATTGCAGCAGACGATGATCCGAGCCCAGAGATAGATCAGAAGCCACAGAAAGAGAAGCAGATACCATACCAGAACCACCAATGTTGGTCAAGAACAAATCAATGATACTGCTCGCCACAGCACCATTTCTAAAGGTACAGTATGTATCAATACCATACGCCAAGGAAGCATTCAACACTGACAGATTGCGTTCTTCAATCCAAGGAAGTAGAGCTTGACCACGAGGATTTGTTGCAGAATCACCAGTAACATCACCAAGGCGTGCATTGAAATCACCGCAGATAATACTATCAGAGTGCAGAGGCAGTGAGTTGAGAGAAGAGAGCACCAGATCACGAGAGAGACTGGGTGGAAAGTAGACACAATGCACATTGACTTTGTCAACCTTGATCGACAGAGTATATGCATTGTAAGACGGAAGTTGAGAGACAGTAAAAGGACAGTGAGGAGAAATGAGAGCAGTGACACCACCTGAGCCACGTCCATTGGCATTAGTGACAATTTGACCGTACAGATGATATTGAGACCAATCGGTAGGGATCAACCCAGAGGTAAGCCAAGTTTCAGTAATCAAGAGGATATCACAAGAGAGAGCATGAGAAAGTACATCATGGATGGTAGTGACCCGAAGGCCATTGGCATTCCACAATGCAAGAGAAAAGGAGCGGACGGGGGTATCAGAAGGAGTGAAAGGAGGGACTGAAGATGTCATTATTGTGACATTTCAGTATCGCTATCACCGGTAACGTCTTCACCAGATGGCAAAGCACCAGAACTACGGAATGCAAAAGCAGCCTTCTTGGGATCCTTTTCGGCAAGACGAGAGCGAGCTTCCTTAATGGCTTGATCAAGATCACCATCATCAATCCATCCAAGTTCCACAAAGGAGCGACCAACAGAAGGGACCATCACTGGTCGAATGAACGCCAGAGTGCTGATACAGCGAGAGTGAACGAGGTTAGCCATCTCGTTTTCACGAGCATTGGCTGAGAGAGAAGCATACTTGGGGTCAGCAAGATGGGCTGGGTTTAAAGGATCAAAATCCTTAATGAACTCAGCTTCAGCCGTAGTCATAAGCTCGGTAAACTTTTCAACATACTGCGTATGTATCAGGACACCAAGGACACCAGTGGCAGGGAAACAGACATCTAACACACGACCAGTGTCAACACCAGCGCGACGTAACCGAGAGCGGACTTCAGTACGATCAAGTTTGCGGGATCGACCAAGATAAACATAGGTAAAACCCTGAGGACCCTGGGCCTCAAGGGTTTTGAAGGCGCGAGCAGCGGCTATACGTTTCTTTAGCGAAACGGCAGCAGGGCGAGAGGGGCGGCTGTCCTTTTTTACAGCGGCTGCAGCAATGGCAGCGAAAGACCGGGCACCATTTTTTTCCTGGGCGGGAGAAGCGACATCCTGCGGTGGACTACGAGCGGTGGCAGCAGAGAGTTGTGCTCGAAGTTGGTTATTTTCATTAACCAGAGCCTGGTTTTCGGTTTTGAGTCCAAGAATCTCATTTTTCAAGGTCTGGAGCTCTTCAAATAATGTTTGATGTTGTTGCACTTGTTGAACAAGTGAAAACACCATTTGCTGTAGCTGCTGGAACTGCATTGGCTGTTGCATTTGGTCCATTGAGCCAGATGGCTCAGATGCATGTTGAACATTGGACATTTCGAAATGGAGAAAAATTCAAGATGTCGAAAGCTTGATGGAATGTTCTGAAAAAAAAACTGCAGATAGTACTCGGCGAGGCGAAGATGGATGTGCAATTTTTATAGATGGATGTATAGTAGTTGTTGAGATATTCGGCTTTGAAAAAGTGGATTTTTGAAAAAAGTTTTCAAAAGCGAAAGAAGAGGGGGGGGGATGTAGCTCAGTTTAAAGATTATATTTTATTAATAAGTAGTTATATGGGCAAACTCTATAGAGCATCTAGCCTAACTATATGAAAAAGTGTTTAATATAAACATAGAAAAAAGTATAAAAAACCCTGAGAACCACAAGGGAGAAAAAGGTTAAAGACAAGAGCGAGAACCAGTAGACTATTGCAGCTCTGAGTGATCCAAAAGGCAAGCCAACAGCTGGGAACTTTGATAATCACTTACCACCGTGGCTGCGCAGTTGAAAGACAAACAGGCTGGTTCATCAATAGAACAGAGAGAAAGAGAGGCTCAATAAACCAAGGAGAGGTTTATATAGTACGAGTAGCAGCAAACCAGGCATCACCAGGATCTGGATCTGGGACGATAGCAGCAAGAGGATGACACAGCGTGTCAATCACATAGAGAATCTCAAGGAGTGCAGACCAGAAAGGCGGTGGACCATTGGATGCTTTCAAGGGCAACAAGTTCAGGGCATGATCAATGCGATTGACATCTGGCGGAGCAGCAGGTAATTGGCACAGAAGGCGAGGATCAATGCCACGGCAATTGAACACAAAGTGATCTCGAGAGAGCCGGCAACCAGTGAAACAAGGACACAATTCATCACGGTTAGCGAAACGGCCTAAGCGCCATCGAACAAGACGACTGCGAGCAGCGCGAGTCATAGGCAGGTACAGTATTGGATCAGGCTTTGAAGTAGAGGGCCGACAAGCACGCAAAAGAACCGATTTACCAGTGTGAGCAGCAGCAGCCATTTGCTTGTCAAAGAGGTCTTGCCAGTAGCCAGAGAACCAGGACTTGAGACGAGAGGCTGTAGGTACAGGATTGGGCAATGCCATATGCATAGGATTGAGGTATAGGAGCTTGTTCAATCGAGTGTAGCCAAGACCAGAAGGAGAATTGTCTCGAGAAGAGTTCAGCAATGATATCAAGCAATCATCCGGAAGCCATTGCGACCGTAGGGCATACTTGGTAACCAGGACATTGTATCGATGCTTCATGGAAGGGATACAAGTGATGTGCTTCGTGACATTGAACCATCGGGAGCCAACAAACATACCAACTAACCGGTTCTGAAGGTTATCCAAAGCAGTAAAGTCAGCAGCAGAGAGCCTAGATATAGCAAGACCGTACTCAAACTTGGGCCGAATGAAGGTAGTATATAACCGAGAACAGAGCAAGAGAGAGAAACCATTACGGTTGACACCAACCGAATTCAGTAGAGCCATGGTTTTGACTGCACCACCAGACCGTTTAGCCAGGATACCCGGACCATCAAGACCTTTCTTGTTGAATGGCATACCAAGATACGTGAACTCGTTCACTGCAGGCAGAGGAACATCATAGAGACTCAGTCTAAAGTTGGTAGACGTAGAGGAGGTCACAGAAGGAGCGTTCAGGACAGCACACTTGGTAGGGTTCCAACGATAGCCCAGTACTCTTGAATGGTCAGCAGCTAGGTTCAACATATTTTGCACCTCATGTTTGGAGCCAAAGATCGCCACATCGTCGGCAAACAGAAGACAGTTAATGGCCACAGCCTCAGCAGATCCAGGAGGAGACACCACAGCAGTAGTATCCGAAGCTTCAGACCGAAGGAGCTCAGGCAAGGAGTTGATGTACAAAGAGTACAAGTGAGGACTCAACACCGAGCCTTGGAGTACACCAGTGGCAGGGGAGAAAGAGGAAGAGATGTGGTTGGCGATCAATACGGAGATGGATACATCATCAAATAGATTGACCAGCAGACCAAGGAGAGGCCGAGGCAGAGATGAATTCTCAAGAGCATTCCAGATCACACATCGATCAACAGTGTCATAGGCAGCCTTAATATCCAGAAAAGCAACAACAGGATAGTGGTGATGAACCAAGAAGTAGTTGTGCATCAGGTCGTGCAGACAGAGGGCTTGATCCAGAGGACTACGCATGGGACGGAAGCCACCTTGTGCGAGATCTAGAGGAGGCGAATGGTCATAGACGCTTTGTGCAATGGTAATCTCAAACAACTTACGCATCACCGAAGTCAAAGAAATTGGCCTGTAGTTGGCAGGATCAGAAGCATCACCTTTCTTGAAGATAGGAAAGACCTGGGCTTGACGCCATAGAACCGGTGTATAGCACCATTGGTAACAAACCTGGAATAGCAAAGAGAGGACAGGAGCAAGTAAATCAGCAACAGCCTTGAGCATTTCAGCTTTTAGATGATCAGGACCAGGAGCTTTGCGATTCGGCAACTGTTTGATATGCTCAACCAAGGTTTCCACCGAGAAAATCCAAGACACTTCTTCATCAGACACCAGGAAAGGCACTTCTAAACCAAAGTCAGGAGCAGCCAGGGGACGAGAAGCAGTTGATAAAAGAGAACCATCATACACTGTAGCCAGGTGTGTAGCCATAGAATCGACTGATGCTTGAGGGCCATCAGGATGAGCATACGTAGCAGAGGTTTCTTTCCGGCGTTTCAGCCTAGACATGGTCGCAGTGGCCTTGGCAAAGTCCTTTTGGAGTGACATGCAAAAGTTCTTCCAGGAGAGTCTTTTTGCAGCAGCAACAGCACGACGAAACGACTTGTGAGCTTGCAGATGAAGATGCCAGTAATAAGCCTTGTCAGCACCAAATGAATGACGCCAACGGCAATAGAGGCGATCACGTTCTCGAGCAGCAGCTTCCAGATCAGCAGTCCAGTACTTCTTCCAATGACCAGGACGAGGAGCCTTAGACCCAATGGATGCATCCATCGCCTGATAGAGACACTCATTCAGAGATGCATTGAGTGAATCTATAGATGGACGAGTATCCGGAGGAGAACCAACCAGACCAGCCAGAGTATCCTTCAAGGGAGCAACCAGACACCGAAACCGAGTATGGAACAGAGCCAAAGGCTCAGACTCAGCCAGCCGACTGAGGTTCCATGTCCTACGAGGAGCCAGCACCGAAGAGTCACCTACCCCAGAAGAGCCACCAGAAACAGCAATGTACCTGAATCTCAATTGCAGCAGACGATGATCCGAGCCCAGAGATAGATCAGAAGCCACAGAAAGAGAAGCAGATACCATACCAGAACCACCAATGTTGGTCAAGAACAAATCAATGATACTGCTCGCCACAGCACCATTTCTAAAGGTACAGTATGTATCAATACCATACGCCAAGGAAGCATTCAACACTGACAGATTGCGTTCTTCAATCCAAGGAAGTAGAGCTTGACCACGAGGATTTGTTGCAGAATCACCAGTAACATCACCAAGGCGTGCATTGAAATCACCGCAGATAATACTATCAGAGTGCAGAGGCAGTGAGTTGAGAGAAGAGAGCACCAGATCACGAGAGAGACTGGGTGGAAAGTAGACACAATGCACATTGACTTTGTCAACCTTGATCGACAGAGTATATGCATTGTAAGACGGAAGTTGAGAGACAGTAAAAGGACAGTGAGGAGAAATGAGAGCAGTGACACCACCTGAGCCACGTCCATTGGCATTAGTGACAATTTGACCGTACAGATGATATTGAGACCAATCGGTAGGGATCAACCCAGAGGTAAGCCAAGTTTCAGTAATCAAGAGGATATCACAAGAGAGAGCATGAGAAAGTACATCATGGATGGTAGTGACCCGAAGGCCATTGGCATTCCACAATGCAAGAGAAAAGGAGCGGACGGGGGTATCAGAAGGAGTGAAAGGAGGGACTGAAGATGTCATTATTGTGACATTTCAGTATCGCTATCACCGGTAACGTCTTCACCAGATGGCAAAGCACCAGAACTACGGAATGCAAAAGCAGCCTTCTTGGGATCCTTTTCGGCAAGACGAGAGCGAGCTTCCTTAATGGCTTGATCAAGATCACCATCATCAATCCATCCAAGTTCCACAAAGGAGCGACCAACAGAAGGGACCATCACTGGTCGAATGAACGCCAGAGTGCTGATACAGCGAGAGTGAACGAGGTTAGCCATCTCGTTTTCACGAGCATTGGCTGAGAGAGAAGCATACTTGGGGTCAGCAAGATGGGCTGGGTTTAAAGGATCAAAATCCTTAATGAACTCAGCTTCAGCCGTAGTCATAAGCTCGGTAAACTTTTCAACATACTGCGTATGTATCAGGACACCAAGGACACCAGTGGCAGGGAAACAGACATCTAACACACGACCAGTGTCAACACCAGCGCGACGTAACCGAGAGCGGACTTCAGTACGATCAAGTTTGCGGGATCGACCAAGATAAACATAGGTAAAACCCTGAGGACCCTGGGCCTCAAGGGTTTTGAAGGCGCGAGCAGCGGCTATACGTTTCTTTAGCGAAACGGCAGCAGGGCGAGAGGGGCGGCTGTCCTTTTTTACAGCGGCTGCAGCAATGGCAGCGAAAGACCGGGCACCATTTTTTTCCTGGGCGGGAGAAGCGACATCCTGCGGTGGACTACGAGCGGTGGCAGCAGAGAGTTGTGCTCGAAGTTGGTTATTTTCATTAACCAGAGCCTGGTTTTCGGTTTTGAGTCCAAGAATCTCATTTTTCAAGGTCTGGAGCTCTTCAAATAATGTTTGATGTTGTTGCACTTGTTGAACAAGTGAAAACACCATTTGCTGTAGCTGCTGGAACTGCATTGGCTGTTGCATTTGGTCCATTGAGCCAGATGGCTCAGATGCATGTTGAACATTGGACATTTCGAAATGGAGAAAAATTCAAGATGTCGAAAGCTTGATGGAATGTTCTGAAAAAAAAACTGCAGATAGTACTCGGCGAGGCGAAGATGGATGTGCAATTTTTATAGATGGATGTATAGTAGTTGTTGAGATATTCGGCTTTGAAAAAGTGGATTTTTGAAAAAAGTTTTCAAAAGCGAAAGAAGAGGGGGGGGGATGTAGCTCAGTTTAAAGATTATATTTTATTAATAAGTAGTTATATGGGCAAACTCTATAGAGCATCTAGCCTAACTATATGAAAAAGTGTTTAATATAAACATAGAAAAAAGTATAAAAAACCCTGAGAACCACAAGGGAGAAAAAGGTTAAAGACAAGAGCGAGAACCAGTAGACTATTGCAGCTCTGAGTGATCCAAAAGGCAAGCCAACAGCTGGGAACTTTGATAATCACTTACCACCGTGGCTGCGCAGTTGAAAGACAAACAGGCTGGTTCATCAATAGAACAGAGAGAAAGAGAGGCTCAATAAACCAAGGAGAGGTTTATATAGTACGAGTAGCAGCAAACCAGGCATCACCAGGATCTGGATCTGGGACGATAGCAGCAAGAGGATGACACAGCGTGTCAATCACATAGAGAATCTCAAGGAGTGCAGACCAGAAAGGCGGTGGACCATTGGATGCTTTCAAGGGCAACAAGTTCAGGGCATGATCAATGCGATTGACATCTGGCGGAGCAGCAGGTAATTGGCACAGAAGGCGAGGATCAATGCCACGGCAATTGAACACAAAGTGATCTCGAGAGAGCCGGCAACCAGTGAAACAAGGACACAATTCATCACGGTTAGCGAAACGGCCTAAGCGCCATCGAACAAGACGACTGCGAGCAGCGCGAGTCATAGGCAGGTACAGTATTGGATCAGGCTTTGAAGTAGAGGGCCGACAAGCACGCAAAAGAACCGATTTACCAGTGTGAGCAGCAGCAGCCATTTGCTTGTCAAAGAGGTCTTGCCAGTAGCCAGAGAACCAGGACTTGAGACGAGAGGCTGTAGGTACAGGATTGGGCAATGCCATATGCATAGGATTGAGGTATAGGAGCTTGTTCAATCGAGTGTAGCCAAGACCAGAAGGAGAATTGTCTCGAGAAGAGTTCAGCAATGATATCAAGCAATCATCCGGAAGCCATTGCGACCGTAGGGCATACTTGGTAACCAGGACATTGTATCGATGCTTCATGGAAGGGATACAAGTGATGTGCTTCGTGACATTGAACCATCGGGAGCCAACAAACATACCAACTAACCGGTTCTGAAGGTTATCCAAAGCAGTAAAGTCAGCAGCAGAGAGCCTAGATATAGCAAGACCGTACTCAAACTTGGGCCGAATGAAGGTAGTATATAACCGAGAACAGAGCAAGAGAGAGAAACCATTACGGTTGACACCAACCGAATTCAGTAGAGCCATGGTTTTGACTGCACCACCAGACCGTTTAGCCAGGATACCCGGACCATCAAGACCTTTCTTGTTGAATGGCATACCAAGATACGTGAACTCGTTCACTGCAGGCAGAGGAACATCATAGAGACTCAGTCTAAAGTTGGTAGACGTAGAGGAGGTCACAGAAGGAGCGTTCAGGACGGCACACTTGGTAGGGTTCCAACGATAGCCCAGTACTCTTGAATGGTCAGCAGCTAGGTTCAACATATTTTGCACCTCATGTTTGGAGCCAAAGATCGCCACATCGTCGGCAAACAGAAGACAGTTAATGGCCACAGCATCAGCAGATCCAGGAGGAGACACCACAGCAGTAGTATCCGAAGCTTCAGACCGAAGGAGCTCAGGCAAGGAGTTGATGTACAAAGAATACAAGTGAGGACTCAACACCGAACCTTGGAGTACACCAGTGGCAGGAGAGAAAGAGGAAGAGATGTGGTTGGCAATCAACACGGAGATGGATACATCATCAAATAGATTGACCAGCAGACCAAGGAGAGGCCGAGGCAGAGATGAATTCTCAAGAGCATTCCAGATCACACGTCGATCAACAGTGTCATAGGCAGCCTTAATATCCAGAAAAGCAACAACAGGATAGTGGTGATGAACCAAGAAGTAGTTGTGCATCAGGTCGTGCAGACAGAGGGCTTGATCCAGAGGACTACGCATGGGACGGAAGCCACCTTGTGCGAGATCTAGAGAAGGCGAATGGTCATAGACGCTTTGTGCAATGGTAATCTCAAACAACTTACGCATCACCGAAGTCAAAGAAATTGGCCTGTAGTTGGCAGGATCAGAAGCATCACCTTTCTTGAAGATAGGAAAGACCTGGGCTTGACGCCATAGAACCGGTGTATAGCACCATTGGTAACAAACCTGGAATAGCAAAGAGAGGACAGGAGCAAGTAAATCAGCAACAGCCTTGAGCATTTCAGCTTTTAGATGATCAGGACCAGGAGCTTTGCGATTCGGCAACTGTTTGATATGCTCAACCAAGGTTTCCACCGAGAAAATCCAAGACACTTCTTCATCAGACACCAGGAAAGGCACTTCTAAACCAAAGTCAGGAGCAGCCAGGGGACGAGAAGCAGTTGACAAAAGAGAACCATCATACACTGTAGCCAGGTGAGTAGCCATAGAATCGACTGATGCTTGAGGGCCATCAGGATGAGCATACGTAGCAGAAGTTTCTTTCCGGCGTTTCAGCCTAGACATGGTGGCAGTGGCCTTGGCAAAGTCCTTTTGGAGTGACATGCAAAAGCTCTTCCAGGAGAGTCTTTTTGCAGCAGCAACAGCACGACGAAACGACTTGTGAGCTTGCAGATGGAGATGCCAGTAATAAGCCTTGTCAACACCAAATGAATGACGCCAACGGCAATAGAGGCGATCACGTTCTCGAGCAGCAGCTTCCAGATCAGCTGTCCAGTACTTCTTCCAATGACCAGGACGGGGAGCCTTAGACCCAATGGATTCATCCATCGCCTGATAAAGACACTCATTCAGAGATGTATTGAGTGAATCTATAGGTGGACGACTATCCGGAGGAGAACCAACCAGACCAGCAAGAGTATCCTTCAAAGGAGCAACCAGACACCGAAACCGAGTATGGAACAGAGCCAAAGGCTCAGACTCAGCCAGCCGACTGAGGTTCCATGTCCTACGAGGAGCCAGCACCGAAGAGTCACCTACACCAGAAGAGCCACCAGAAACAGCAATGTACTTGAACCCCAACTGAAGCAGCCGATGATCAGAGCCCAAAGACAGATCGGATGCCACAGAAAGAGAAGGAGACACCATACCAGAACCACCAATGTTGGTCAAGAACAAGTCAATGATACTGCTCGCCACAGCACCATTTCTGAAGGTACAGTATGTATCAATACCATACGCCAAGGAAGCATTCAACACTGACAGATTGCGTTCTTCAATCCAAGGAAGCAGAGCTAGACCACGAGGATTTGTTGCAGAATCACCAGTAAGATCACCAAGGCGTGCATTGAAGTCACCGCAGATAATAGTATCAGTGTGAAGAGGCAGTGAGTTGAGAGAAGAGAGCACCAGATCACGAGAGAGACTGGGTGGAAAGTAGACACAATGTACATTGACTTTGTCAACCTTGATCGACAGAGTATATGCATTGTAAGACGGAAGTTGAGAGACAGTAAAAGGACAGTGAGGAGAGATGAGAGCAGTGACACCACCTGAGCCACGTCCATTGGCATTAGTGACAGTTTGACCGTACAGATGATATTGAGACCAATCGGTAGGGATCAACCCAGAGGTAAGCCAAGTTTCAGTAATCAGGAGGATATCACAAGAGAGAGCATGAGAGAGTACATCATGGATGGTAGTGACCCGAAGGCCATTGGCATTCCACAATGCAAGAGAAAAGGAGCGGACGGGGGTATCAGAAGGAGTGAAAGGAGGGACTGAAGATGTCATTATTGTGACATTTCAGTATCGCTATCACCGGTAACGTCTTCACCAGATGGCAAAGCACCAGAACTACGGAATGCAAAAGCAGCCTTCTTGGGATCCTTTTCGGCAAGACGAGAGCGAGCTTCCTTAATGGCTTGATCAAGATCACCATCATCAATCCATCCAAGTTCCACAAAGGAGCGACCAACAGAAGGGACCATCACTGGTCGAATGAACGCCAGAGTGCTGATACAGCGAGAGTGAACGAGGTTAGCCATCTCGTTTTCACGAGCATTGGCTGAGAGAGAAGCATACTTGGGGTCAGCAAGATGGGCTGGGTTTAAAGGATCAAAATCCTTAATGAACTCAGCTTCAGCCGTAGTCATAAGCTCGGTAAACTTTTCAACATACTGCGTATGTATCAGGACACCAAGGACACCAGTAGCAGGGAAACAGACATCTAACACACGACCAGTGTCAACACCAGCGCGACGTAACCGAGAGCGGACTTCAGTACGATCAAGTTTGCGAGATCGACCAAGATAAACATAGGTAAAACCCTGAGGACCCTGGGCCTCAAGGGTTTTGAAGGCGCGAGCAGCGGCTATACGTTTCTTTAGGGAAACGGCAGCAGGGCGAGAGGGGCGGCTGTCCTTTTTTACAGCGGCTGCAGCAATGGCAGCGAAAGACCGGGCACCATTTTTTTCCTGGGCGGGAGAAGCGACATCCTGCGGTGGACTACGAGCGGTGGCAGCAGAGAGTTGTGCTCGAAGTTGGTTATTTTCATTAACCAGAGCCTGGTTTTCGGTTTTGAGTCCAAGAATCTCATTTTTCAAGGTCTGGAGCTCTTCAAATAATGTTTGATGTTGTTGCACTTGCTGAACAAGTGAAAACACCATTTGCTGTAGCTGCTGGAACTGCATTGGCTGTTGCATTTGGTCCATTGAGCCAGATGGCTCAGATGCATGTTGAACATTGGACATTTCGAAATGGAGAAAAATTCAAGATGTCGAAAACTTGATGGAATGTTCTGAAAAAAAAACTGCAGATAGTACTTGGCGAGGCGAAGATGGATGTGCAATTTTTATAGATGGATGTATTGTAGTTGTTGAGATATTCGGCTTTGAAAAAGTGGATTTTTGAAAAAAGTTTTCAAAAGCGAAAGAAGAGTGGGGATGTAGCTCAGTTTAAAGATTTTGTTTATTGATAGTATTCTATATGCATTCGCTCTATGGAGCATTTAGTTGCAATACCAGGAGCAAAGCAGCAAAAAGTCTATATTATAGGTTGTACAATAAATCCTAAGCTCCTAATGGAGGTTTAGACCAAACTATAAAAAGACAACAAAAAACTACGGGAAAGAAAAGAAGAACATAAAAAAGATGAAAGATGAGAAGCAGCAGAAGATTGGGGGTGGGAACTGTTCACATGGGGAACACCTCGACAGACACACCGCAGCCAAACCAAAAGACATACACCAACATCCGGGGATCCACAAAAAAAGCAAGAAAAAAAGGAGAGAACAAGAAGCAAAAGCAAACAGCGTTGGAAAGGGTACTAGGACCAGAAGAAAAGAAAGATCAAGAGAGAGAGGAAGAGAGAAAAAGGAAAACGACTAAAGCGGCAAGCAAGAGAAAAAACGGGGGAATTACTCGGTCATCATCTCCGCTTCTTCCACTTGAGAGACAGTCGGAGAGGGGACGCGAGACAACAGAGACGCAGTTTCCTTGTCATGATGAAGGAGATAGCTTAGATAGCACAAGCGCTGTTTCCTTGCTAACCTCTTTTCATCAGAGGGTGGACTTGAGGAGGAGCTGGTGGGACCAGGAGGAGAAGAAGCAGAGCGGGCAGCGAGTTCTTCAGCCAAAATGGAATCGAATTGCTTTTGGTTTATTCGCTCTTTTTCAAGAAACGAACGAGCAACAGAGACACGAAGAGGACGACGGACAAACGAGACAGCACGGAGACAACGAAGGTTTTCAACCTCGCGAGCCTTTTGGACTCGCAAGTCACCAGAAAGAGAAGCAAACTTGGGATCCTTGAGGTTGGCAGGGTCGTAAGGATCAAAATCCAGGCAAGGGGAACCACCACGGCCATTGGCATGCATAGCTGTAGTAAATTCAAGTGTATAGTCGTTATGCAACAGGAACGAAACAACACGACTTGTAGGATATTGTATATCCAGAATGCGAGAGTTGTTCAAGCCAATGGCCTGAAGGGACTGACGCAGTTCTTTCAACGGACGGCGAACAGAGGTAGAGTAGTACACAAACTGATATCCTGGAGGGATACCAGTGTTAGGGCCAAAGAGGCGAGCAATTGTGGCGGCAGCACGGCGAGGTGGTGGAAGCAAAGTCTTCTTTTTTGGTTTCTTGCTGCACACATTGGTGGCAGCAACAGAAGCATAGCTAGCTGTTGACTTACCAACAACAGCAGCACCAGAAGAAGGAAGAGGAAGAGTAACAGCCTTGGCGGTGATTTTAGCCTTTTTAGGGGCCAAAAGAGAGGCAACTTGAGCTTCGAGAGCTCGGCGAGCAGATTCAGATTCTGCAAGAGCCTTTTGCAGTCGAAAGATTTCGCTATAAGCGTCTTCAAGTCGACTCAAACGCTGATTGACCTCTTGCATGAATGGTTGTAATGCTGATTGATCAACAATACCGGTCATTTTGGTGGTAGTGGGAGCAGTAGCTGGTGAAAAATCCAAACTGAAGGCTGGTGGTGTCTGTAGTTTGGTTGGCTTGAGGTGTGAGTAGCTGGTCGACGTTTTTTTAAGTGAAAATAAATCGGCTTGAAAAAGAGGTGGTGAAAGCGATGAAAACTGCCTTTTAACACCCAATGAAAAAAATTCAGCGTGCTTTTGGGGCGGAGAGGAAGGTTCTGACAAAGTTTGAACTTGATCGGAAGAGATGATGTTGCGATCTTGCTTCGTAATGTTTTCACAATGGAGAGATGGCGAAATCGGACAAATGTGTTCAGAATTTGACGAGATTTTGTCAGATGAAGGAGATGAAGACACAGAAATGTTGGCCAGTACTGTTTTGATAGATTGGTTATTAGTTTTGCTGAGGTTAGTCGTGTTTAAACTGCTTAAAAATTTTTTTCACTACAACAAGTGTAGAAAAATTTGGTTAGCGGAAGAAGAGTGGGGATGTAGCGGGGATGTAGCTCAGTTTAAAGATTATATTTTATTAATAAGTAGTTATATGGGCAAACTCTATAGAGCATCTAGCCTAACTATATGAAAAGTGTTTAAAATAAACATAGAAAAAAGTATAAAAAACCCTGAGACCCACAAGGGAGAAAAAGGTTGAAGACAAGATAGAGATGCAGAGGATTACTGTAAGACTGAATGATCCAAAAGACATGCCAACAGCTGGGAACTTTGATAATCACTTACCACTGCGGCAGCGCAGTTGGAAGACAAGCAGCTTAGTTCATCGGTAGCCAAGAAGTCGCGAAGAACGTAGTAGCCATCAAGGCCTACTAGACAGAAGGAGCGAAGAACCAGGCATCACCAGGATCTGGATCTGGAGCGATAGCAGCAAGAGGATGACACAGCGTGTCAATCACATAGAGAACCTCAAGGAGTGCAGACCAGAAAGACGGTGGACCATTGGATGCTTTCAAGGGCAACAAGTTCAGGGCATGATCAATGCGATTGACATCTGGCGGAGCAGCAGGTAATTGGCACAGAAGGCGAGGGTCAATGCCACGGCAATTGAACACAAAGTGATCTCGAGAGAGCCGGCAACCAGTGAAACAAGGACACAATTCATCACGGTTAGCGAAACGGCCTAACCGCCATCGAACAAGACGACTGCGAGCAGCGCGAGTCATAGGCAGGTACAGTATTGGATCAGGCTTTGAAGTAGAGGGCCGACAAGCACGCAAAAGAACCGATTTACCAGTGTGAGCAGCAGCAGCCATTTGCTTGTCAAAGAGATCTTGCCAGTAGCCAGAGAACCAGGACTTGAGACGAGAGGCTGTAGGTACAGGATTGGGCAATGCCATATACATAGGATTGAGGTATAGAAGCTTGTTCAATCGAGTGTAGCCAAGACCAGAAGGAGAATTGTCTCGAGAAGAGTTCAGCAATGATATCAAGCAATCATCAGGAAGCCATTGCGATCGTAGGGCATACTTGGTAACCAGGACATTGTATCGATGCTTCATGGAAGGGATACAAGTGATGTGCTTCGTGACATTGAACCATCGGGAGCCAACAAACATACCAACTAACCGGTTCTGAAGGTTATCCAAAGCAGTAAAGTCAGCAGCAGAGAGCCTAGATATAGCAAGACCGTACTCAAACTTGGGCCGAATGAAGGTAGTATATAACCGAGAACAGAGCAAGAGAGAGAAACCATTGCGGTTGACACCAACCGAATTCAGTAGAGCCATGGTTTTGACTGCACCACCAGACCGTTTAGCCAAGATACCTGGACCATCATACACTGTAGCCAGGTGTGTAGCCATAGAATCGACTGATGCTTGAGGGCCATCAGGATGAGCATACGTAGCAGAGGTTTCTTTCCGGCGTTTCAGCCTAGACATGGTAGCAGTGGCCTTGGCAAAGTCTTTTTGGAGTGACATGCAAAAGTTCTTCCAGGAGAGTCTTTTTGCAGCAGCAACAGCACGACGAAACGACTTGTGAGCTTGCAGATGGAGATGCCAGTAGTAAGCCTTGTCAACACCAAATGAATGACGCCAACGGCAATAGAGGCGATCACGTTCTCGAGCAGCAGCTTCCAGATCAGCAGTCCAGTACTTCTTCCAATGACCAGGACGGGGAGCCTTAGACCCAATGGATTCATCCATCGCCTGATAGAGACACTCATTCAGAGATGTATTGAGTGAATCTATAGGTGGACGACTATCCGGAGGAGAACCAACCAGACCCGCAAGAGTATCCTTCAAAGGAGCAACCAGACACCGAAACCGAGTATGGAACAGAGCCAAAGGCTCAGACTCAGCCAGCCGACTGAGGTTCCATGTCCTACGAGGAGCCAGCACCGAAGAGTCACCTACACCAGAAGAGCCACCAGAAACAGCAATGTACCTGAATCTCAATTGCAGCAGACGATGATCCGAGCCCAGAGATAGATCAGAAGCCACAGAAAGAGAAGGAGATACCATACCAGAACCACCAATGTTGGTCAAGAACAAATCAATGATACTGCTCGCCACAGCACCATTTCTAAAGGTACAGTATGTATCAATACCATACGCCAAGGAAGCATTCAACACTGACAGATTGCGTTCTTCAATCCAAGGAAGTAGAGCTTGACCACGAGGATTTGTTGCAGAATCACCAGTAACATCACCAAGGCGTGCATTGAAATCACCGCAGATAATACTATCAGAGTGCAGAGGCAGTGAGTTGAGAGAAGAGAGCACCAGATCACGAGAGAGACTGGGTGGAAAGTAGACACAATGCACATTGACTTTGTCAACCTTGATCGACAGAGTATATGCATTGTAAGACGGAAGTTGAGAGACAGTAAAAGGACAGTGAGGAGAGATGAGAGCAGTGACACCACCTGAGCCACGTCCATTGGCATTAGTGACAGTTTGACCGTACAGATGATATTGAGACCAATCGGTAGGGATCAACCCAGAGGTAAGCCAAGTTTCAGTAATCAAGAGGATATCACAAGAGAGAGCATGAGAGAGTACATCATGGATAGTAGTGACCCGAAGGCCATTGGCATTCCACAGTGCAAGAGAAAAGGAGCGGACGGGGGTATCAGAAGGAGTGAAAGGAGGGACTGAAGATGTCATTATTGTGACATTTCAGTATCGCTATCACCTGTAACGTCTTCACCAGATGGCAAAGCGCCAGAACTACGGAATGCAAAAGCAGCCTTCTTGGGATCCTTTTCGGCAAGACGAGAGCGAGCTTCCTTAATGGCTTGATCAAGATCACCATCATCAATCCATCCAAGTTCCACAAAGGAGCGACCAACAGAAGGGACCATCACTGGTCGAATGAACGCCAGAGTGCTGATACAGCGAGAGTGAACGAGGTTAGCCATCTCGTTTTCACGAGCATTGGCTGAGAGAGAAGCATACTTGGGGTCAGCAAGATGGGCTGGGTTTAAAGGATCAAAATCCTTAATGAACTCAGCTTCAGCCGTAGTCATAAGCTCGGTAAACTTTTCAACATACTGCGTATGTATCAGGACACCAAGGACACCAGTAGCAGGGAAACAGACATCTAACACACGACCAGTGTCAACACCAGCGCGACGTAACCGAGAGCGGACTTCAGTACGGTCAAGTTTGCTGAGATCGACCAAGATAAACATAGGTAAAACCCTGAGGACCCTGGGCCTCAAGGGTTTTGAAGGCGCGAGCAGCGGCTATACGTTTCTTTAGGGAAACGGCAGCAGGGCGAGAGGGGCGGCTGTCCTTTTTTACAGCGGCTGCAGCAATGGCAGCGAAAGACCGGGCACCATTTTTTTCCTGGGCGGGAGAAGCGACATTCTGCGGTGGACTACGAGCGGTGGCAGCAGAGAGTGTGGTTGGTTATTGCTCGAATTGCTGAACAAGTGAAAACACCATTTGCTGTAGCTGCTGGAACTGCATTGGCTGTTGCATTTGGTCCATTGAGCCAGATGGCTCCGATGCATGTTGAACATTGGACATTTCGAAATGGAGAAAAATTCAAGATGTCGAAAACTTGATGGAATGTTCTGAAAAAAAAAACTGCAGATAGTACTTGGCAAGGCGAAGATGGATGTGCAATTTTATAGATGGATGTATAGTAGTGTTGAGATATTCGGCTTTGAAAAAGTGGATTTTTGAAAAAAGTTTCAAAAGCGAAAGAGAGTGGGGATGTAGCTCAGTTTAAAGATTATATTTTATTAATAAGTAGTTATATGGGCAAACTCTATAGATCAGCTAGCCTAAACTATATGAAAAAGTGTTTAATATAAACATAGAAAAAAGTATAAAAAACCCTGAGAACCACAAGGAGAAAAAGGTTAAAGACAAGAGCGAGAACCAGTAGACTATTGCAGCTCTGAGTGATCCAAAAGGCAAGCCAACAGCTGGAACTTTGATAATCACTTACCACCGTGGCTGCGCAGTTGAAAGACAAACAGGCTGGTTCATCAATAGAACAGAGAGAAAGAGAGCTCATAACCAAGGAGAGGTTTATATAGTACGAGTAGCAGCAACCAGGCATCACCAGGATCTGGATCTGGACGATAGCACAAGAGGATGACAGCGTGTCAATCACATAGAGAATCTCAAGGAGTGCAGACCAGAAAGGCGGTGGACCATTGGATGCTTTCAAGGGCAACCCTGGGGCCTCAAGGGTTTTGAAGGCGCGAGCAGCGGCTATACGTTTCTTTAGGGAAACGGCAGCAGGGCGAGAGGGGCGGCTGTCCTTTTTTACAGCGGCTGCAGCAATGGCAGCGAAAGACCGGGCACCATTTTTTTCCTGGGCGGGAGAAAGCGACATTCTGCGGTGGACTACGAGCGGTGGCAGCAGAGAGTTGTGCTCGAAGTTGGTTATTTTCATTAACCAAAGCCTGGTTTTCGGTTTGAGTCCAAGAATCTCATTTTTCAAGGTCTGGAGCTCTTCAAATAATGTTTGATGTTGTTGCACTTGCTGAACAAGTGAAAACACCATTTGCTGTAGCTGCTGGAACTGCATTGGCTGTTGCATTTGGTCCATTGAGCCAGATGGCTCCGATGCATGTTGAACATTGGACATTTCGAAATGGAGAAAAATTCAAGATGTCGAAAACTTGATGGAATGTTCTGAAAAAAAAACTGCAGATAGTACTTGGCAAGGCGAAGATGGATGTGCAATTTTTATAGATGGATGTATAGTAGTTGTTGAGATATTCGGCTTTGAAAAAGTGGATTTTTGAAAAAAGTTTTCAAAAGCGAAAGAAGAGTGGGGATGTAGCTCAGTTTAAAGATTATATTTTATTAATAAGTAGTTATATGGGCAAACTCTATAGATCATCTAGCCTAACTATATGAAAAAGTGTTTAATATAAACATAGAAAAAAGTATAAAAAACCCTGAGAACCACAAGGGAGAAAAAGGTTAAAGACAAGAGCGAGAACCAGTAGACTATTGCAGCTCTGAGTGATCCAAAAGGCAAGCCAACAGCTGGGAACTTTGATAATCACTTACCACCGTGGCTGCGCAGTTGAAAGACAAACAGGCTGGTTCATCAATAGAACAGAGAGAAAGAGAGGCTCAATAAACCAAGGAGAGGTTTATATAGTACGAGTAGCAGCAAACCAGGCATCACCAGGATCTGGATCTGGGACGATAGCAGCAAGAGGATGACACAGCGTGTCAATCACATAGAGAATCTCAAGGAGTGCAGACCAGAAAGGCGGTGGACCATTGGATGCTTTCAAGGGCAACAAGTTCAGGGCATGATCAATGCGATTGACATCTGGCGGAGCAGCAGGTAATTGGCACAGAAGGCGAGGATCAATGCCACGGCAATTGAACACAAAGTGATCTCGAGAGAGCCGGCAACCAGTGAAACAAGGACACAATTCATCACGGTTAGCGAAACGGCCTAAGCGCCATCGAACAAGACGACTGCGAGCAGCGCGAGTCATAGGCAGGTACAGTATTGGATCAGGCTTTGAAGTAGAGGGCCGACAAGCACGCAAAAGAACCGATTTACCAGTGTGAGCAGCAGCAGCCATTTGCTTGTCAAAGAGGTCTTGCCAGTAGCCAGAGAACCAGGACTTGAGACGAGAGGCTGTAGGTACAGGATTGGGCAATGCCATATGCATAGGATTGAGGTATAGGAGCTTGTTCAATCGAGTGTAGCCAAGACCAGAAGGAGAATTGTCTCGAGAAGAGTTCAGCAATGATATCAAGCAATCATCCGGAAGCCATTGCGACCGTAGGGCATACTTGGTAACCAGGACATTGTATCGATGCTTCATGGAAGGGATACAAGTGATGTGCTTCGTGACATTGAACCATCGGGAGCCAACAAACATACCAACTAACCGGTTCTGAAGGTTATCCAAAGCAGTAAAGTCAGCAGCAGAGAGCCTAGATATAGCAAGACCGTACTCAAACTTGGGCCGAATGAAGGTAGTATATAACCGAGAACAGAGCAAGAGAGAGAAACCATTACGGTTGACACCAACCGAATTCAGTAGAGCCATGGTTTTGACTGCACCACCAGACCGTTTAGCCAGGATACCCGGACCATCAAGACCTTTCTTGTTGAATGGCATACCAAGATACGTGAACTCGTTCACTGCAGGCAGAGGAACATCATAGAGACTCAGTCTAAAGTTGGTAGACGTAGAGGAGGTCACAGAAGGAGCGTTCAGGACAGCACACTTGGTAGGGTTCCAACGATAGCCCAGTACTCTTGAATGATCAGCAGCTAAGTTCAACATATTTTGCACCTCATGTTTGGAGCCAAAGATTGCCACATCGTCGGCAAACAGAAGACAGTTAATGGCCACAGCCTCAGCAGATCCAGGAGGAGACACTACAGCAGTAGTATCTGAAGCTTCAGACCGAAGGAGCTCAGGCAAGGAGTTGATGTACAAAGAATACAAGTGAGGACTCAACACCGAACCTTGGAGTACACCAGTGGCAGGAGAGAAAGAGGAAGAGATGTGGTTGGCAATCAACACGGAGATGGATACATCATCAAATAGATTGACCAGCAGACCAAGGAGAGGCCGAGGCAGAGATGAATTCTCAAGAGCATTCCAGATCACACATCGATCAACAGTGTCATAGGCAGCCTTAATATCCAGAAAAGCAACAACAGGATAGTGGTGATGAACCAAGAAGTAGTTGTGCATCAGGTCGTGCAGACAGAGGGCTTGATCCAGAGGACTACGCATAGGACGGAAGCCACCTTGTGCGAGATCTAGAGAAGGCGAATGGTCATAGACGCTTTGTGCAATGGTAATCTCAAACAACTTACGCATCACCGAAGTCAAAGAAATTGGCCTGTAGTTGGCAGGATCAGAAGCATCACCTTTCTTGAAGATAGGAAAAACCTGGGCTTGACGCCATAGAACCGGTGTATAGCACCATTGGTAACAAACCTGGAATAGCAAAGAGAGGACAGGAGCAAGTAAATCAGCAACAGCCTTGAGCATTTCAGCTTTTAGATGATCAGGACCAGGAGCTTTGCGATTCGGCAACTGTTTGATATGCTCAACCAAGGTTTCCACCGAGAAAATCCAAGACACTTCTTCATCAGACACCAGGAAAGGCACTTCTAAACCAAAGTCAGGAGCAGCCAGGGGACGAGAAGCAGTTGACAAAAGAGAACCATCATACACTGTAGCCAGGTGAGTAGCCATAGAATCGACTGATGCTTGAGGGCCATCAGGATGAGCATACGTAGCAGAAGTTTCTTTCCGGCGTTTCAGCCTAGACATGGTGGCAGTGGCCTTGGCAAAGTCCTTTTGGAGTGACATGCAAAAGTTCTTCCAGGAGAGTCTTTTTGCAGCAGCAACAGCACGACGAAACGACTTGTGAGCTTGCAGATGGAGATGCCAGTAATAAGCCTTGTCAACACCAAATGAATGACGCCAACGGCAATAGAGGCGATCACGTTCTCGAGCAGCAGCTTCCAGATCAGCTGTCCAGTACTTCTTCCAATGACCAGGACGGGGAGCCTTAGACCCAATGGATTCATCCATCGCCTGGAGCAACGTTAAAAATAAAAAAAATAAAAATTAGTTTTTAAATTAAATAGTGTTTTTTGTAATTATATTTTTTTTTGTTTAACACTTTTTTATTGTAATTTTTGAAAGTTTGGTAATTAACGTAAAAATAAGAAATTGCAATAATTATGCAAAACTTATAAAGATTAAACTTTTATATTACTTTTCAATACAATTAAACTTTTTTTTTTCATAATATTTCACACCAGATCGAAACCCTGTTGTGCGACAATTTTTTTCTTTTAAAATTGATTAAAAAGCACGCCGTAAGTTTTTTAGCAACTTACAACTTGATAAATAAAGAAAGCTATATAATTTTAATTTAATAATATGAAAATAATTATAATATATATATTAATTATTAATGATATGTAATGTAGCTCTTATATAAAAATTGCTCTTTGTTTTTGATTCATAGTATCAATTTTTATTTTTTTTTTGCCAAATGTTTGAATGTTTAATATTAAAATAATTATAATTATAATCATTTCTGTAACATTAATTCAAACTCAATTACTTTTTTCTAAAAAATTGAATTATTATATAAATAAAAATAAGAACATCTTATGACAATTGAAATAGAGGAACTATTAGAAAATGAATATGAAGAGATTAAAACAAATTATTGGAAATTTTTAGATAATACATATAAATCTAATATTGAAAAACAATATCATAGAAGTAAAATAGGAAATTTTATTAACATTCAAAATATAAAAAAAGAATTATATGAACTATTAGGTGCAATTCCTATATTTGTATTTTTAACAGAAATTTGTAGTAAAATTAAAATGCCATCACCAGTATATAATGTAGAAAAAGGAATTTTGATTTTAAAATTATTAGTAGATGGTTGTTCCATTAATGATATGAAAATTTATGATGAGAATGATTCTTTTTATAGAATTTATAAATCTGTTTTTATTGATAATATAGATTTTTTAGAAAATTGGGTTAATAATACGATGTTTTATTGTTTTAGCAACAGCATTACTAGATTATTATATAGTAAATTATACAATCCTAAAAATTTTGAACATTGTACATTACTTTTAGATGGAAGACATAATAGAATAGTAATTGAAGATATTGATTTAAATAAAAAAGATTTATATTCTTATAAATTAAAGAAAAATGCATTAAACACCCAATTTATTATAGATTCAGCAGGATATATCATCTATGTTTCAGAATCATTACCGTGTAAATTTAATAATGACGATAATATGTTTATTAATAATATAAATTTAATGAAATTTTTTAAACTAACAGATTGTTTATGCTATGATGGATTGTATGAAAATGTATTAGATGAAATTTTAAAAAAATATAATAATGTAGGATTACATATTACAGAAAATAACTTTTGTTTTCCAATAAAAAAAGAAAAAAATATTGATTTAGATGTTGATGAATTAAATTTTAATAAACAATTAGGATCATATAGAAGTACCATTGAAACTTTTTTTGCAAAATTTTCAAATATATTCAAAAGATTTAGCTACAAAGCCAATGCAAGAATTACAAAAGAAAAAACATATAACATTCAGATTAAATTAGCATTAGTTTTATTTAATATCAAAAACTTTGTAGAAAATAATAATATAGAAGAAAAATCTTATTATAAACTATGGATGGAAAAAGATTTTGATTTTTTTGATACTATTAAGGATTTTAATATCGAAACTAAATCAATAAAGGCGGTATATAAAAAAGAAAATATAATGAATATGAAAAGTTTACAGGATGATCTTCTAAATAAACTTTTATCTGATAATAATTTTAAAATCAGCTTAACTAAAAATAAAATGCAAATTGATAATGATGATAATAATACTAGTACTGATAAAAATGTATATGAGATACAATATATAATACAACATAGAAAAATAAATAATGAATATGAATATGAGGTAAAATGGAGAAATTATAAAAAACAAGTAAACAGTTGGATTAAAGAAAGTGACTTTCAAACAAAAGATATTCTAAAGAATTATTGGGATTCTATCAATGTCTAAGAGCAACGTTAAAAATAAAAAAAAATAAAAATTAGTTTTTAAATTAAATAGTGTTTTTTGTAATTATATTTTTTTTTGTTTAACACTTTTTTATTGTAATTTTTGAAAGTTTGGTAATTAACGTAAAAATAAGAAATTGCAATAATTATGCAAAACTTATAAAGATTAAACTTTTATATTACTTTTCAATACAATTAAACTTTTTTTTTCATAATATTTCACACCAGATCGAAACCCTGTTGTGCGACAATTTTTTTCTTTTAAAATTGATTAAAAAGCACGCCGTAAGTTTTTTAGCAACTTACAACTTGATAAATAAAGAAAGCTATATAATTTTAATTTAATAATATGAAAATAATTATAATATATATATTAATTATTAATGATATGTAATGTAGCTCCTGATAAAGACACTCATTCAGAGATGTATTGAGTGAATCTATAGGTGGACGACTATCCGGAGGAGAACCAACCAGACCAGCAAGAGTATCCTTCAAAGGAGCAACCAGACACCGAAACCGAGTATGGAACAGAGCCAAAGGCTCAGACTCAGCCAGCCGACTGAGGTTCCATGTCCTACGAGGAGCCAGCACCGAAGAGTCACCTACACCAGAAGAGCCACCAGAAACAGCAATGTACTTGAACCCCAACTGAAGCAGCCGATGATCAGAGCCCAAAGACAGATCGGATGCCACAGAAAGAGAAGGAGACACCATACCAGAACCACCAATGTTGGTCAAGAACAAGTCAATGATACTGCTCGCCACAGCACCATTTCTGAAGGTACAGTATGTATCAATACCATACGCCAAGGAAGCATTCAACACTGACAGATTGCGTTCTTCAATCCAAGGAAGCAGAGCTAGACCACGAGGATTTGTTGCAGAATCACCAGTAAGATCACCAAGGCGTGCATTGAAGTCACCGCAGATAATAGTATCAGTGTGAAGAGGCAGTGAGTTGAGAGAAGAGAGCACCAGATCACGAGAGAGACTGGGTGGAAAGTAGACACAATGTACATTGACTTTGTCAACCTTGATCGACAGAGTATATGCATTGTAAGACGGAAGTTGAGAGACAGTAAAAGGACAGTGAGGAGAGATGAGAGCAGTGACACCACCTGAGCCACGTCCATTGGCATTAGTGACAGTTTGACCGTACAGATGATATTGAGACCAATCGGTAGGGATCAACCCAGAGGTAAGCCAAGTTTCAGTAATCAGGAGGATATCACAAGAGAGAGCATGAGAGAGTACATCATGGATGGTAGTGACCCGAAGGCCATTGGCATTCCACAATGCAAGAGAAAAGGAGCGGACGGGGGTATCAGAAGGAGTGAAAGGAGGGACTGAAGATGTCATTATTGTGACATTTCAGTATCGCTATCACCGGTAACGTCTTCACCAGATGGCAAAGCACCAGAACTACGGAATGCAAAAGCAGCCTTCTTGGGATCCTTTTCGGCAAGACGAGAGCGAGCTTCCTTAATGGCTTGATCAAGATCACCATCATCAATCCATCCAAGTTCCACAAAGGAGCGACCAACAGAAGGGACCATCACTGGTCGAATGAACGCCAGAGTGCTGATACAGCGAGAGTGAACGAGGTTAGCCATCTCGTTTTCACGAGCATTGGCTGAGAGAGAAGCATACTTGGGGTCAGCAAGATGGGCTGGGTTTAAAGGATCAAAATCCTTAATGAACTCAGCTTCAGCCGTAGTCATAAGCTCGGTAAACTTTTCAACATACTGCGTATGTATCAGGACACCAAGGACACCAGTAGCAGGGAAACAGACATCTAACACACGACCAGTGTCAACACCAGCGCGACGTAACCGAGAGCGGACTTCAGTACGATCAAGTTTGCGAGATCGACCAAGATAAACATAGGTAAAACCCTGAGGACCCTGGGCCTCAAGGGTTTTGAAGGCGCGAGCAGCGGCTATACGTTTCTTTAGGGAAACGGCAGCAGGGCGAGAGGGGCGGCTGTCCTTTTTTACAGCGGCTGCAGCAATGGCAGCGAAAGACCGGGCACCATTTTTTTCCTGGGCGGGAGAAGCGACATCCTGCGGTGGACTACGAGCGGTGGCAGCAGAGAGTTGTGCTCGAAGTTGGTTATTTTCATTAACCAGAGCCTGGTTTTCGGTTTTGAGTCCAAGAATCTCATTTTTCAAGGTCTGGAGCTCTTCAAATAATGTTTGATGTTGTTGCACTTGCTGAACAAGTGAAAACACCATTTGCTGTAGCTGCTGGAACTGCATTGGCTGTTGCATTTGGTCCATTGAGCCAGATGGCTCAGATGCATGTTGAACATTGGACATTTCGAAATGGAGAAAAATTCAAGATGTCGAAAACTTGATGGAATGTTCTGAAAAAAAAACTGCAGATAGTACTTGGCGAGGCGAAGATGGATGTGCAATTTTTATAGATGGATGTATTGTAGTTGTTGAGATATTCGGCTTTGAAAAAGTGGATTTTTGAAAAAAGTTTTCAAAAGCGAAAGAAGAGAGTGGGGATGTAGCTCAGTTTAAAGATTTTGTTTATTGATAGTATTCTATATGCATTCGCTCTATGGAGCATTTAGTTGCAATACCAGGAGCAAAGCAGCAAAAAGTCTATATTATAGGTTGTACAATAAATCCTAAGCTCCTAATGGAGGTTTAGACCAAACTATAAAAAGACAACAAAAAACTACGGGAAAGAAAAGAAGAACATAAAAAAGATGAAAGATGAGAAGCAGCAGAAGATTGGGGGTGGGAACTGTTCACATGGGGAACACCTCGACAGACACACCGCAGCCAAACCAAAAGACATACACCAACATCCGGGAATCCACAAAAAAAGCAAGAAAAAAAGGAGAGAACAAGAAGCAAAAGCAAACAGCGTTGGAAAGGGTACTAGGACCAGAAGAAAAGAAAGATCAAGAGAGAGAGGGAGAGAGAAAAAGGAAAACGACTAAAGCGGCAAGCAAGAGAAAAAACGGGGGAATTACTCGGTCATCATCTCCGCTTCTTCCACTTGAGAGACAGTCGGAGAGGGGACGCGAGACAACAGAGACGCAGTTTCCTTGTCATGATGAAGGAGATAGCTTAGATAGCACAAGCGCTGTTTCCTTGCTAACCTCTTTTCATCAGAGGGTGGACTTGAGGAGGAGCTGGTGGGACCAGGAGGAGAAGAAGCAGAGCGGGCAGCGAGTTCTTCAGCCAAAATGGAATCGAATTGCTTTTGGTTTATTCGCTCTTTTTCAAGAAACGAACGAGCAACAGAGACACGAAGAGGACGACGGACAAACGAGACAGCACGGAGACAACGAAGGTTTTCAACCTCGCGAGCCTTTTGGACTCGCAAGTCACCAGAAAGAGAAGCAAACTTGGGATCCTTGAGGTTGGCAGGGTCGTAAGGATCAAAATCCAGGCAAGGGGAACCACCACGGCCATTGGCATGCATAGCTGTAGTAAATTCAAGTGTATAGTCGTTATGCAACAGGAACGAAACAACACGACTTGTAGGATATTGTATATCCAGAATGCGAGAGTTGTTCAAGCCAATGGCCTGAAGGGACTGACGCAGTTCTTTCAACGGGCGGCGAACAGAGGTAGAGTAGTACACAAACTGATATCCTGGAGGGATACCAGTGTTAGGGCCAAAGAGGCGAGCAATTGTGGCGGCAGCACGGCGAGGTGGTGGAAGCAAAGTCTTCTTTTTTGGTTTCTTGCTGCACACATTGGTGGCAGCAACAGAAGCATAGCTAGCTGTTGACTTACCAACAACAGCAGCACCAGAAGAAGGAAGAGGAAGAGCAACAGCCTTGGCGGTGATTTTAGCATTTTTAGGGGCCAAAAGAGAGGCAACTTGAGCTTCGAGAGCTCGGCGAGCAGATTCAGATTCTGCAAGAGCCTTTTGCAGTCGAAAGATTTCGCTATAAGCGTCTTCAAGTCGACTCAAACGCTGATTGACCTCTTGCATGAATGGTTGTAATGCTGATTGATCCACAATACCGGTCATTTTGGTGGTAGTGGGAGCAGTAGCTGGTGAAAAATCCAAACTGAAGGCTGGTGGTGTCTGTAGTTTGGTTGGCTTGAGGTGTGAGTAGCTGGTCGACGTTTTTTTAAGTGAAAATAAATCGGCTTGAAAAAGAGGTGGTGAAAGCGATGAAAACTGCCTTTTAACACCCAATGAAAAAAATTCAGCGTGCTTTTGGGGCGGAGAGGAAGGTTCTGACAAAGTTTGAACTTGATCGGAAGAGATGATGTTGCGATCTTGCTTCGTAATGTTTTCACAATGGAGAGATGGCGAAATCGGACAAATGTGTTCAGAATTTGACGAGATTTTGTCAGATGAAGGAGATGAAGACACAGAAATGTTGGCCAGCACTGTTTTGATAGATTGGTTATTAGTTTTGCTGAGGTTAGTCGTGTTTAAACTGCTTAAAAAAATTTTTCACTACAACAAGTGTAAAAAAATTTGGTTAGCGGAAGAAGAGTGGGGATGTAGCTCAAATGGTAGAGCGCTCGCTTAGCATGCGAGAGGCACTGGGATCGACGCCCAGCTTCTCCATAATTATTTTTTTTTTGTATTCCAGAGGTTCAAGCCGTGTCGTGTGCAGAGCTATATACTTTTAAAGTAGATTGAAATAAGTTTATACAAAATATTATATATGGGATAAAAAGATGTCTTTTATTGTTTTCCATTTCATTTGATATTTATAATCGATTGAAGGTAACACACAAGTCTGTGTGTACCTGACAGCCGCACCCCGGACCAAGCGTAAGTTCAGTCCGATAGTACCTTCTGGAAGAAGCTCTATAAGGAATAAGCTCTACAGTATGTTGTAGACATTTCTAGAGATTTCGAAAGATTACTGTTGTAAACATGACTTGTTCAGTGTCCGTCACCAATCAGGTCAATGTTCGACAATGCTTATACTCAGCTTGTGCTTTGACAGCTTTGTAACGTCGGTTAAGAGATATATATGGAAATCAATGCTTAGTGCAACTAACCTTCATAAACTATCTATCACCGAATATAAAGTCGTACTAGAATGGATTACTATAAATCCTTGTTAACTCCATGAGCGCAGTCTTTGACTAACTCAATCGTCTATAATATCAAGTTAAATCCGAACTTCAATTTTGTATAAATAGCTCATCATTTTAATGCTTTAATAAATCAATTCGTTTTATCAGTCTGGTTATTTTTACAGTCTTTATTATATTCGAAATAACAATTACCATCGCGAGATGGCCAAGACATTTAAGAAGATTCCAGATCCTCAATGTTATATTTAGAATCAGAATCAGCTTCACTTTAGAATAGTATAAATATACAGTGACTCGCAAAACTGTTCAAATGTTTGATACTTTTTTAAATATCGGGTTCAAACCTGAAGTTCTTCATTATCAACATATCATATAATTAATATCATTCGAAAGAGAAAAGAGTCAGGAATGTATTCAAAAAAAAATTATTAATAAATTGCTATTTTAAGGAGTTTAATCTGACACAGAAAATCAGAATATCATTTGAACAGTTTTGCACGGATATCAAATATGACAAATATCAGTGTTTAAACGGCATTTAATACTTTGTCCAGTAACCTTTTGCCTTGATACACTGTTGAATACGCTCTGGCATGCTTTCTATAACCTTTTGGCACTCCTCCTTCTTAATGATGTCATACCAAACTTCCTTCGATCTTTCGAACAGGTCGTTCATACCTTTTGCAGGTGCTTCATACTCATTTAAGCGCAGTTTCAATAACCTCCACATATTCTCGATAGGATTGAGGTCTGGTTTGACTGTGGTGGCCAGTCCATGACTTGGTACTCCTGTTCTTTAAGGTAGTCTTTTACGAGATTTGAAGTGTGTTTGGGGTCGTTGTCCTGCTGGAATATGATTTGGTCACGCCGGAGACCCAAATTTTCGCATGCAAAATCGATCGTTTGTCTCTGTTCGTCTTCTAAGATCTCCTTATATAGTGTTTTATCCATGTGGCCTTCAATTTTGCACATCCATCCAACACCAGCGTATGTAATCGCACTCCAAAGCATAATATTACCTCCTCCATGTTTTACCGTAGCATTAATATGTCGCGGTTGCAACGTTTGACCATCCCGAATCCAAGCCCAAGTGCGTCCATCCGAATTGAAGCGATTTACTTTGGTCTCATCTGACCATACCACACGTTTCCAGTCATCAATTGTCCAATAACGATGAGCTTTACACCATGCGAGCCTTTTTCTGGCATTTTTTACACTTAGCATAGGCTTCTTCTTCTTTTCAATAGCTCCCAAACTGTTATATCCGGTGCTAAAGACGAAGGATATAATTTAAAATACAATAATAAAAGAATAGACAGTAAATGGAATCAGCTATCCTGATAGTAAAAGTTATTCTAATCTTTATTCACAATTCAAAATCAAGTCTTCTTTATATACATTTCATCAGAGCTTAATAGTGTAGCATTCAATATCTATCAGCACGCATGGCCGTACAACGGAGTCCAATCCCAGCAGCCACTAATAAGCCTTTCAACCACGCATTGTTGTAATTGTATAACCCACGCGTTATTCGATATTCAGGTCTTATCTTGAGATACACTCGATACTACTCGATAGTATGATGCTGCGTGTTTCTTGTAATGATTATTGGCTAATAGTTCTAAGGATGACACATCGCTTGTATTTATGCAGGCCTCGTTAATCTGATTGGGTTATCAGATAGAGTCCGTGTATGACATAAATGAACAGTTGATTCCTTACTATTATGTCGATGCAAAATAGTAGGTGTGGAATACAACACAAACCCTCCTTACGGAGAGCTCTACGAATAGTATCAGCGCTAACATGGATTCCATGATCAATTTGAAGCTGTTTCTTGACTTTAACAGCGTTATCCATTCTGCCTTTACAGTAGTTACACTGGCCGGTGCACAAAAATATAAATTTGCTTTTTTTAATGTTTCTTAACATACAGTCACTCGAGTAAGCCCAAACTTTAAATGTATGTTTGTTGGTATATTTAAATGATATATGCCAAATTTAAACATGAACTGTATAGTAACTACATTTGGAAACTTTACTAAAATTATATTTTGGAATTTTTTGGCTGAGAATTAAACGTGCTGTCTTTTAATATCGAGTATAGCCACCTTTAGCTCTAAGGACTTGCTCTATTCTTTTAGGTAAACTGTTATAGTACGGCTCCATGTCTGCTTTGGTAAATTTGTACCACTCCGTCTCAAATCGTTTGAATAGTTCTTGCTTTGTTTTTGGAGGGGTGTCATATTGGCCTAGTTTTGACTTAACATGATGCCATAGATGTTCTATCGGATTTAAGTCTGGGCTATATGGTGGCCACTTGTTCATATACTGTATGTTGTTTGCTTTAAGCCATTTTTTAGTTACTTTGGATGTATGTTTTGAGTCGCCATCTTGCTGAAGAATCACATCATCAGGATTCCAGCCGTAGTAGTCCAAAGTGTCAGGAACTGGCTAGGATTGGTGAAGTCCTAGAGTTCCGGTTCTACCTACAGCGTTGGATGCAATGAGAGTATGAATACTAGATTTGTTTATTGTAAGGTAATAAGAGAAGGTTAAGTATTGGAGCAGGGTAGGTAGAAGAGGATGTTATAAGTATAACTGACAAGGAGACTGGAAACTGTGGGGGAAGTGTAGGGTATTTATATCCTTTAAGGATTGTAGGTTCAGGGGTCTAAGATAACAATGTGACTTGGACTGGGACTTGGATCTGGTACTTGGGCTGGGACTTGGATCTGGTACTTGGATCTGGTACTTAGATCTGGTACTTAGATCTGGGACTTGGATCTGGGACTTGGATCTGGGACTTGGATCTGGTACTTGGATCTGGTACTTGGGCTGGGGTTTGGATCTGGTACTTGGACTGGGACTTGGAGCTACATTACATACCATTAATAATTAATATATATATTATAATTATTTTCATATTATTAAATTAAAATTATATAGCTTTCTTTATTTATCAAGTTGTAAGTTGCTAAAAAACTTACGGCGTGCTTTTTAATCAATTTTAAAAGAAAAAAATTGTCGCACAACAGGGTTTCGATCTGGTGTGAAATATTATGAAAAAAAAAGTTTAATTGTATTGAAAAGTAATATAAAAGTTTAATCTTTATAAGTTTTGCATAATTATTGCAATTTCTTATTTTTACGTTAATTACCAAACTTTCAAAAATTACAATAAAAAAGTGTTAAACAAAAAAAATATAATTACAAAAAACACTATTTAATTTAAAAACTAATTTTTATTTTTTTTTATTTTTAACGTTGCTCTTGGATCTGGTACTTGGACTGGGACTTGGACTCTAGTCTTGGGAGTTCATGACACAAAGTATCCTTAAACGATGTACCCAAGATTTCAATATAACAGTCTGAATCCATAGTTTTTTGTAGTACTTGACTAGCGTAGTTTACTCCCCGTGATGTCATACAGCTCCATATCATTAGGCTTCCGCCACCAAACTTTTTGGTCATACGAGTATTATGAGGAAGATCTCTCTGGCCTGGCTCTTTCCATGTATTAATAGCTCCATCAGACTACCACATGTTTATTTTCGTTTCATCCGAAAATACAACTTTCTTCCATTGCTCAACAGTCCAACCATGGTATTTTCTGGCGTATTGGAGTCTATCCTTCATATAATCAACCTTGGTATATGGTCGCTTTTTCATAATATAAGCCTTAAGTCCAGTTTGATGGATCAACTTTATAGTCCCATTATAGCTGATTGAATAGCCGAGGGAGTTTAAATATTTGTGTGCATCTCGACCATTCCTTAAGTATCCGCTTCGAAGTTTGTATTTCAGTGTTACCATAATACGTTGAGGCACTATTCTACGGCCACTACCGGTAGGTCGAACGTATTCTGGGTCTATTTCGTTTTTCATTCGGTTTACTGTCCATTTTGAAACTCCTACACGTTGCGCAATAATACTGGTTGGCTCTTGTTTTAGTACCAGTGATTTGATGCTGTCGCGCTTGTTATGAGAGATTTTATAAGGCATTATATGGAACGAAGTATGGTCAAGAAAGAAGAAAGGATAATGGCTGAAATGAATCAGAATAGGCTTCTTTATATAATTTTCCGTTGCCATAGGCAATGTTTCATTAGTAACAATAGATAAACGGAATTATTAGTGATTATGGTCTATTTACGTCATAAAACGGAAAAGCCCTCAAATTTTAAAAGCTGAAAAAACAGTTTATCATCATTTTATCACTATGACGTAACATACAGTGGGTGAAAAAACTGTTCACGTGTTTAATGATTTCGGATAAATCATTCCAAAACTCAAGAACTACTCGACATATAATTATGTAAAAATATCCATAGAGGGATATCTTTTTTTATATGAATTTAATATATATATTAGTAGAAAACATAAATATAATGTTGTTTTTTCATGCATAATGGAACAGTTGCCTTCTTGATAATGTTTATTATACAGAATAATCATTTTAATTTATAAAAAAGGTTATAAAGATATAAAAACTATGGATATATTAAAAAGTTTAAATATATATAGAAAAGATAAAAATGATGTAATGTCTGTATATATCCGTCTACTATAATAATAATAACAGATTATTACTAATTTTTTTCTCTAATATACAAAAATTGAATTTTCTAACTAATAAAAATGGAAACTATTAATATTAAATATAATTTACTAAGAGAATATCAAACTTTAACAAATGAATATTGGAAATTTTTAAATTATGGTTTGCCAATTATTAATCAAAAAAAAATATCATACAAAAAGGCCAATTCCTATTAATAAAATCAAGGAAATTAAAAAGGTTTTATTTGAGAAGTTGGGAATTATACCAGTTTATTTCTTTTTAGTTACATTGTTTGGTGATGGAAACTATAGAGGATATAGTTTATATGTGGAGCCAATAATAAATAATTCAGAATTAAATGATTTTAACTTTGTATATCTTATTAGAAAAGATAAAAATATAAATTTAGATGATGTTGAATTAAATTATAATGATCAATTTGGTAGTTTTAGATCAAAAATGGAGAAAGTTTTTTCTGATATTGGATTCATATTTCAGAGATTAAATAATAAAAAATCATTTTTAACATCTAATATAAATATATATAATATACAATTAAAAATTGCATCTGTACTTCTAAATATTAAAAGATATGTAAAATGGACATGTTTATGTAACATTATAAATCATGTGATTTATAATTGTGTAACCAAACATTAATTGTTTTAAATAGAAAATAATAAAAATATAAAACACTTTTTAAAAAGTGTTCTAAATTGTTTTAAGAAGAAAATATAAATTATTAAAAAATGTTGACATGAATGGCAACTTTTTAATTTTTATTATTTTCAAATGACAAACAATTTGATAATATTTTTTATATTTTCAGAAAGACAAACAATTAAATAATATAGAACATTACAGTTTTCAATCAAATTGGATGAATGATAACTTTGATTTCGAATATAAAAATAATTTAACTAGTAATATAGATAGCTATAGTGCACCTCCAAAATTAAATGATAGAATAAATAATTTAGATAAAATGAAATTGTTACAACATCAATTTTTAGGATTACAATTATCAAATGTTATAAATGATTTAATAATAATATGGATTTAGAGATAGTTGTAAATGATGATGAAAATATTTATGAGATTGATATTATTTTAGATCATAAAGGATTAGTAGTTGAAGATAGTTTTTATCTCATAAAATGGAAAAATTACGATAATAGTGAAAATTCTTGGATACATTATACTAAATTTAATACTTTTGAATGTATTAATGCTTATTGGAACAGTAAATAAGTAATATTTTCGGAATAAATATCAATGTTGAAAAAAATATTACAATATTAAATACAACTTTATTTAAAATCCCATATTTCTTTAATACTAATATAACCTTTTCTGAGAAACCATGATTTGAAATATGTTTTTCTAATTTCTTCTGTACTTTTCAATGTTGTTTTTATAACTAAATTTGCATGTACATTTGTATTATTATCACAAAAATCATAAAATGGACCACTATATAAAATATCTTCAATATTCTTAATGTTTTTAATCCAAAATAATATTTTCTTGCTTAAAATTTCAAATTTTTTTCCATTAACGTCTTTTTTTTCAGGATCGAGTGTCAATACAACAGCGTAATAATGATATGTCATTGTAAAAAGATTAAATGTTTTTTTTTGTAAATATATAATAGAATATGTCAATATTTATATTTTTTTTACAAGATATTTTTAGAAATACCAAGAAATTTATTTTTGTAATGTTCATGTGATTATTTTTAATTAATATAACAACTTTGTATTCCCTATGCCCTATAGAAGAGGGATATCTTTTTTTATATGAATTTAATATATATTAGTAGAAAACATAAATATAATGTTGTTTTTTCATGCATAATGGAACAGTTGCCTTCTTGATAATGTTTATTATACAGAATAATCATTTTAATTTATAAAAAAGGTTATAAAGATATAAAAACTATGGATATATTAAAAAGTTTAAATATATATAGAAAAGATAAAAATGATGTAATGTCTGTATATATCCGTCTACTATAATAATAATAACAGATTATTACTAATTTTTTTCTCTAATATACAAAAATTGAATTTTCTAACTAATAAAAATGGAAACTATTAATATTAAATATAATTTACTAAGAGAATATCAAACTTTAACAAATGAATATTGGAAATTTTTAAATTATGGTTTGCCAATTATTAATCAAAAAAAAATATCATACAAAAAGGCCAATTCCTATTAATAAAATCAAGGAAATTAAAAAGGTTTTATTTGAGAAGTTGGGAATTATACCAGTTTATTTCTTTTTAGTTACATTGTTTGGTGATGGAAACTATAGAGGATATAGTTTATATGTGGAGCCAATAATAAATAATTCAGAATTAAATGATTTTAACTTTGTATATCTTATTAGAAAAGATAAAAATATAAATTTAGATGATGTTGAATTAAATTATAATGATCAATTTGGTAGTTTTAGATCAAAAATGGAGAAAGTTTTTTCTGATATTGGATTCATATTTCAGAGATTAAATAATAAAAAATCATTTTTAACATCTAATATAAATATATATAATATACAATTAAAAATTGCATCTGTACTTCTAAATATTAAAAGATATGTAAAATGGACATGTTTATGTAACATTATAAATCATGTGATTTATAATTGTGTAACCAAACATTAATTGTTTTAAATAGAAAATAATAAAAATATAAAACACTTTTTAAAAAGTGTTCTAAATTGTTTTAAGAAGAAAATATAAATTATTAAAAAATGTTGACATGAATGGCAACTTTTTAATTTTTATTATTTTCAAATGACAAACAATTTGATAATATTTTTTATATTTTCAGAAAGACAAACAATTAAATAATATAGAACATTACAGTTTTCAATCAAATTGGATGAATGATAACTTTGATTTCGAATATAAAAATAATTTAACTAGTAATATAGATAGCTATAGTGCACCTCCAAAATTAAATGATAGAATAAATAATTTAGATAAAATGAAATTGTTACAACATCAATTTTTAGGATTACAATTATCAAATGTTATAAATGATTTAATAATAATATGGATTTAGAGATAGTTGTAAATGATGATGAAAATATTTATGAGATTGATATTATTTTAGATCATAAAGGATTAGTAGTTGAAGATAGTTTTTATCTCATAAAATGGAAAAATTACGATAATAGTGAAAATTCTTGGATACATTATACTAAATTTAATACTTTTGAATGTATTAATGCTTATTGGAACAGTAAATAAGTAATATTTTCGGAATAAATATCAATGTTGAAAAAAATATTACAATATTAAATACAACTTTATTTAAAATCCCATATTTCTTTAATACTAATATAACCTTTTCTGAGAAACCATGATTTGAAATATGTTTTTCTAATTTCTTCTGTACTTTTCAATGTTGTTTTTATAACTAAATTTGCATGTACATTTGTATTATTATCACAAAAATCATAAAATGGACCACTATATAAAATATCTTCAATATTCTTAATGTTTTTAATCCAAAATAATATTTTCTTGCTTAAAATTTCAAATTTTTTTCCATTAACGTCTTTTTTTTCAGGATCGAGTGTCAATACAACAGCGTAATAATGATATGTCATTGTAAAAGATTAAATGTTTTTTTTTGTAAATATATAATAGAATATGTCAATATTTATATTTTTTTTACAAGATATTTTTAGAAATACCAAGAAATTTATTTTTGTAATGTTCATGTGATTATTTTTAATTAATATAACAACTTTGTATTCCCTATGCCCTATAGAAGAGGGATATCTTTTTTTATATGAATTTAATATATATATTAGTAGAAAACATAAATATAATGTTGTTTTTTCATGCATAATGGAACAGTTGCCTTCTTGATAATGTTTATTATACAGAATAATCATTTTAATTTATAAAAAGGTTATAAAGATATAAAAACTATGGATATATTAAAAAGTTTAAATATATATAGAAAAGATAAAAATGATGTAATGTCTGTATATATCCGTCATAAGAAACTTTGATTGAATATGCAACTATGATAAAAAATATGCATCGATTACTTTATTGGTTGTTGTGTAATGTACTAAACAAATAAGGTACTACACGTGAACAATTTTTTCCCTATTAAACTAATATCTAGTTGGTCCACCTTTCGCATCCAAAACAGCTTTAATTCGAGCTGGCATGCTTTCAATGTACCTCCTACATTCCTCCTCAGTAAATGTATTCCATTCTTCGTCACACCGTTTCCATAGATCATGTACACCGGTTGGCTTCGTGTCGTATGCGCTTAGTTTAAGCTTAAGGTGATGCCACAGGTGTTCAATTGGATTCATATCAGGGCTTTGAGGTGGCCAATCGTCAATCCAGTTGACATTATGTTCAGAGAACCACTTTTTTGTGGAATTAGCCGTATGTTTTGGGTCATTATCTTGTTGAAAGTAGATATCCTCCCATTTCAAACCATAGTAATCGAGGCTCTCTCGAAGTGTTGTGCCCAATATACCTTGGTAATCTTCGGCATTCATTGCTCCATCGTAAATTTGGCAAGCATATCCGGGCCCCCAGTAGGTCATGCAGCCCCACATCATAAGGCTGCCATTCCCATGCTTAACTGTAACGTCTATATGATGGGGTTTTAATGGGTCACCGGGCCTCAGACCAGTAGTACTTGCATTCATCGGAACCCCAAACGTTTATCTTCGTTTCATCTGACCAAACTACACGTTTCCAATCGTCTACAGTCCAATGCTGATACTTTTTGGCCCAGTTGTATCGCTTTAGGCGATTTCTATGGCTGATGAATGGCTTCTTTTTCTTTATTTCTGCATGGAATCCCATTGATCTCAAAATATTTGTGGCTGTTTTGTATGACAAATGGTAACCAAGTGACAAAAACTCTTTGTAGGCATCTTGGGCTGTCAAAAGCCTACCAAATAGTATCTTCCGTCTAACTAAAGCCTTGCGTGTATCGTCCACAATAGCGGGTCTACCACCAGTAGCACGTTGACCATCTGGGAACCATCTCTTGTTGTACTTAGATACAACTCCAGCAGAGACGCCAAACCTTTTTGCAATCACTGAGTAGGGTGTTCCTTTAATAAGAAGAGCTTTCATGTCCATTTGGGTGTCGATAGATAGAGAATGAGTCATATCTGATGTATAATGAAGAGTATTAGTTGTAAGGTCTGAAAAATAACATATAACCGAACGAATATTGGTTCTTTTATACTTTACAGTACCTTACGTCATTGCTTGGTATATTCGGATCATTTCGGATCAACAATAATGGATTTACAGCACCATTGTTATGTTATATTACGTTTGGCGCCGGTGAGGAAAAAACTGTTCACGTGTATGCCCTATATTCAATCAGCTGTGTAACATTCTGTATTACCCTGACATATCAATGAATATATTGGCATGATAGCACTTTACTTAAGCATTCTAATGATAGTTTTTCATAGCCGTATATCCATTTAGGGTCGAAAGCCCTATAAAAATATGTAAAAATACAAAACACGTGAACAGTGTTATATCCGGTGCTAAAGACGAAGGATATAATTTAAAATACAATAATAAAAGAATAGACAGTAAATGGAATCAGCTATCCTGATAGTAAAAGTTATTCTAATGTTTTATTCACAATTCAAAATCAAGTCTTCTTTATATACATTTCATCAGAGCTTAATAGTGTAGCATTCAATATCTATCAGCACGCATGGCCGTACAACGGAGTCCAATCCCAGCAGCCACTAATAAGCCTTTCAACCACGCATTGTTGTAATTGTATAACCCACGCGTTATTCGATATTCAGGTCTTATCTTGAGATACACTCGATACTACTCGATAGTATGATGCCGCGTGTTTCTTGTAAGGATTATTGGCTAATAGTTCTAAGGATGACACATCGCTTGTATTTATGCAGGCCTCGTTAATCTGATTGGGTTATCAGATAGAGTCCGTGTATGACATAAATGAACAGTTGATTCCTTACTATTATGTCGATGCAAAATAGTAGGAGGAACAGTTATTATCTTTACTATATTTTAATAATTCTAAAGATATATAAAACATATCATAAAATATAAATCTTGTGTTTTTTTATATCAATTTAAAATTTTTCATAATAATATTTTATTGTATCATTATAAAAGTTACTATATCACTAAATGTAAAAAATGGTCAGTGAGGGAGTCTGACGTGTGAAGGTAAGCAAAGTGCAACCTTCTGGACTGTGGGTGTTGTATCTTGATTTTCTGGGGTTGTGAAAATCTATGATACACTGTAGTGGAGTAGTTTGTTCCTCTAGGTGGAATACAACATTGCCCCCTTCCAGATGAGGTCATCACTTTAGAAGTATCTTTGTATTAAAGATGTAATAATCATAAGAACGAAAGGATAGGATGTAAGCATTGTGTTAGATGTAAGATCGTGTGTAATGTAAACTGTCATAAAAAACCTTGTAAAAAACCATTATAGGAAAAAAGTAACATAAGGGAAAAGACAATTACACTTGCAGAGTGCAATTAAGCAACTCAAGATCTTGTATTATATGCTTTAGGTACAAACGATCTGCTGTGTTTATTACGAGCAGGTATTCTTCGCTTGTTGATAGTATTAGGCAGGGATCTACCTGTTGTGCTTGCAATGGTTGCTTGACGACGTGTCCAATAGTCTTGAATAGGTTTCTTCGAATCGAAGGTATCAACCGTCTGCCAAGTATTGTATTTTTCTTGGTCATCGTATCCAACCCAATGCACGTAATACTCGTATTCACCGTCTGGCAAGAGTCGATGGTTTACAATTGCTTGTACCTCATAATGTTTCTCGTTAAGTTCGCTTTCAGATCGTTGATCTCCTGATTGAATCAGTCTTATCTGATGCGTAGGTACATCACGAGATAATAAAGAGCCAGTGAGATCTTCTAAAATGTAACTACCATGCTTGGTGTAGCCTTTAATGATAAAAGGACCTAACCATCTGGGTTGCAGTTTAGATGATTTGAGTACGTTCACGATCATAACTTTAGAATTAAGAGGGTACTTTGTTTCAATGATCTTGTTATTCTTTTGGAATTTTAAATGATCGTTTAATTGTGTCTCTTTAATGCGTTTAGCAATAGAAGGAATAATGACATCTTTGACATATTTCAGCTTCTTATCAATGAGTTTACTATCAGATTTCTCGATATTGATGGTAGGTTTTACATCCGTGTAGTCGATAAAGTCATTAGGCTGTCTATTGAACATAACCGCAAAAGGACGAGATTTATGCAATCGCGAATACTGACAATTGACAGAGTATTGGATCACGTCTAAATACAAATCCCAAGATTCAGGTTCAACAGCATTAGCAGTTAACGCTTTGATGATACTACGTTTACAGATGCCAACATAGCTTTCTACTACACTGTTTCCAGTAGGAGTATAGGGCAAGCTAAGCCGTCTATCCATGCCACTCATTTGTATAAATTGTTTAACCACTTCATTCACAAATTCCATACCATTGTCATGCGTGATGATCCGAGGGAATCCGAACTGACAACATATGTGAAGTAATTCTTTTGCTACACTGTAACTACTCTTGTCAGGGAGTGCACGTAGAATTGTAAATCGACTAAAGTAATCTACTACAACTAACATAAAGTTATTACCACGAGATGATGTAGTATTGAAATCACCGAGATCTATACAGATATGATCGAAGACACCGTCAGGCAACACGCTTCTAGGAGGGTGATAACCAACTCGATAGATACCATGTGCTTGGCAAGCTTCACAATCATTGATAACTCTTTGAATGTCTTGTCGCAAATTAGTCCAATGTAATTTGTAATCATTGTGAATAGTTTTCTCAATTGCATTTACGCCAAAATGGCCAAGCAAGTGTGCTTTCATAATAATAGAAACGCGATCCTTTTCAGGTGGTGTCATATAATCAGCATATAGCATTGCGCGAGAAATAAGAGGTGTCTTATTGTAACTATCGAACGATGTAGTATTGGATGAGTCAATGTGGTTGGATGATGTATTGGTATTATCATCGTAGTTTGTAGAAACTGTTGGGAAAGATGAAAAGGCGTAATTTCCTTTTGTTTTATTTTCAGTCCCGTTTCTAGCAGATAGTATTCTTTTGCGTGACTTGTTTTTATCTGTAGGATACCGTATTTGCAGTTTACGTTCAGAACGCGTGGTATTATATCTTTTCTTATGGTTCTCAAATATGTTTTGATGGTTAACAATATTTCCACCCTCCTCCAGACTGTTGGGTTCGTCATCAGAAAACAGTCGACTAAGAGTATCGGGAATGATGTTCTTAATTCCAGGAATATGAACAACATCGAACGTAAAAGAAAAAATAGTGTCCCACCAAGTCAGCATCAAGGTGTTGGGGGTGCTTTGATCATGTAAAAAGATAAGGCTTTTATGATCAGTATGCAAAGTGAATTTAATACCGAATAACCATTTATGATACTTAGTCAACATGTAGACAATAGCAAGTAATTCTCGTTTTGTTGTACTGTAATTCATTTCGGAGGTAGATAGCTTGCGAGAAGCCATAGTCACATAATGAACCGTATCATTTTTGATATAGTAAATGACTCCACCAATACCAGTTTTAGACGCGTCAGTTGCGACATGGAAACGGTAGCGAAAGTCAGGAGGAGATAACACGAGAGCAGACGACAAGGCTGCTTGCAAGTTGCGAAAAGCTTGCGTGTGTTTGTCAGACCATATAGCTGCAAGTGATTTACTACTGCGTAACTCATCAAGTGGAGCTGCTAAACGACTGTATCCAGGAATCGCAGAACGAAAGTAATTGAAGTAACCTAAGTATCGCATAATGTCTTTACCCGTCTGAGGAAGAGGCCAGGTGTGTACATTTGATACTTTTCTTGGATCAGGCATCAATTTACCATCTACAATTGACCAACCCAAAATGTGAATACTTTTCTGAGCAAGTACAATCTTTTCTGGAGAAAGTTGAAGATTTGCGTTTGTGAGGCGACGGATAACTTCGGCTACACAATCAGTATGATGTGCTAGAGAATCATTGGTACTGATGCAAATGTCATCGATATAGATCGTTACGTAAGGAAGGTCACTGAACAAGTTAGTTAAGGTCCTTTGTACCAAATTAGCAATAAAGGACACACCGAAACATACTTTGCGAAAAGTATATTGCAAGTTAGTAAAAGGACACATAAAGTTTAACTTGCTTTTGTGAGCAGGGTCAACGAGGAAGCTAGTGAAGCAAGAATGGATATCGATACTAGTAATGATTTTGGCATTACTTAAGCGTTCATGGATGTCCGAAATGAGAGGTATATTGTACTTATCCGTACTAATAAGAATCGAGTTTAACTCACGAACGTCAGCTACTACTCTAGGCTTCTTAAACGAATAGATACCATCAGCATTTTTCTTACTAACACATAGAAGGGGAGAATTAAAGCCGGTGTGGCTTTGTGCAATTTCTATTACACCTTCATTTTTCCAAGTTTCAATTTGATCTAATACGGATTGCTTGTAGGCAATAGGAATTGGGTATGGCTTACGGTAAGCTACTTTACCGGGTTGCGTTTCCAATTGTACTATTGCACCAGGCAAATTGCAGTAGGTATTCTTCAAATCGATATTAGCGTTTGCAGCTAACAGTGGTTTAAGTTTAGATTGCATCAATTGGCGTTCATCAGCAGTACCAAAAGGACTATTATTAGGTTTGATATCTTCAGGATCGATTGGTGATGGCAATGCAGGACCAGTATGATCATCCCAAGTTGATACCAACCCAGTGATAGCGATGTTAAGAAGAGGCATAATGTCAAGACCAAATAAAATAGGCGCACTATCGTCCTCTGTATAGAAATCAAACAATTCAAATTTATGCTTCAATTGTATTTTATTGTACAAAATGTTCAAAGAAGTATAACCAATCCTAGGTTGTTGCGTGTTAACATGACCAAGCTGAACCGTACCAGATGAAGGCGTAAAGCCAACACCAAGAGAACGAAAGAAGCGAGGAGAACATATGCTGAACGTACAGCCTGTATCCAAGTATGCGTAGACGCGAATGTTCTGCACAACAATAGGTAAAAGAATCGCATTAGATCTTTGTTTGGGTAAATTTGAAAATATGTTTGACTTACAAAGTTGTGCCTGGACGGCTGCGTGTTCATCGATATTCATGTGTTCCTGAACAGGAACAGCAGAAGATGAAGAGCTAACTTCGGAATTGAAAGGAGTTACTGCGGGAGCAACTGTCGATAAGTTCGAGGCCGGAGCCAACGAAGCAGAAGATGATGCAATAGCACCAGAAGAACCAAAGGCACGAGAAGCAGCACCTGCAATACTCATCATCCCAAAACGATGAGTTGGTCCTTGATTGGGATCGTTACGCACAGCAGTATTGCAACGATGCTGGCGTGTCCAACCAGGAGCTCCACACGAATGACAAGTACGATTGTTAATAGGAACTTGACTTGAAGAAGGCAAAGAACCGGAAGCAGCAGCAAGAGGTTGCTGGTTAGCAATAACAGATGACGCACGAGAGATAGCCTTACAATTGGCAGTATCATGGGTATTGACTTTGTGAAAAGAACAATATTTCCCAGTGGAAGCAGTAGAAGAAGAACGTTTGGCAACCTTACCAATAGACATGGCAGAAGAGGCAACACCAAGAGAAGAAGGAACAGCGTGACGAGACTTGTCACTTTCACGGTGCACATAGTTGGCAGCAGAAGGTATGTTTGACACACGCGAAGAAGAACCAGAAGCAGAAGAAACAGAAGCAGAGACACCAGGAAGACCTTTCTCTTTGTACAAGTCATTGTACAGTTCACGAGCAAGACGCATCACTACATCCACATTCGACTTTTGATCCTTTGGTAAGGAAAGACGCGAAGTAATGACCTTGTCAGCAAATTCAGTGGGCAAGGCGTGTAAAAACTTATCCACAAGAATGGAGGCAGGTAAGCACTGGTCAACAGCACGACGACGGAGATCATTGAAGCGATCAATGAAAGCAAAAAGAGATTCACCTTTGGCTAACTTGATGTCAACAAGAGAGCGAGCACAGGCAGCACGATCTTCATCAACGGTTGTACCAAACCGAGAGAGGAACTCATTCTTGAACATGAGCCACGTAGGAGAAGCAATACCAGCGGCACGAGCGTTCTGGTGGAACTCAACTTCATACCAGGTAAGTTGAGCTTGCGACATTTGAGACAACACTAATCGTTCATAGTTGGTGTCGAAGTCCAAACGATGAGCATACATTACGTTTTGAAAACGTGTCAAACAAGCAGCAGCATCGATAAAAATATGAGCACTAGGCTCATGAACTTCACCAACCCATTGAAGATAAGGCATGTTGTTGGGACACACACTAGAAACCTTGATGGGTGCCTTGGGATCAACAACAGCGCGAGCATATTTGACAGAGTCAGCATTGGATTTCTCAATGAGGGCTTTGGTAGCAATGACAGCCTTGAGAACACTATCCTTTTGTAAGTATTCAGCCTGGAAATCATCGAGATTATCACCAGACAAAGGAGACGAGAGACGAGCAGCAAGAATGGTTAACTCAATAGTGAGTTGGTTGATAGTATCTTGCATACTACGGAGAGATTCTTCAGCTTGTACTTGTCGATCAACAAAAGAAGCAGCAGAACCAGAAGATTCTTCCATGGATGTATCAAGACTAGGTAAGTTGGCTTGAGCAACAGAAACAGTAGGTTCACCAGAGTGAATGGAGGCAGCAGGAGAAGACATTGGTAATAAGATTGTAATTGTTGGAAAAAGCTTGATTCAAAAAAATGTTATATCCGGTGCTAAAGACGAAGGATATAATTTAAAATACAATAATAAAAGAATAGACAGTAAATGGAATCAGCTATCCTGATAGTAAAAGTTATTCTAATGTTTTATTCACAATTCAAAATCAAGTCTTCTTTATATACATTTCATCAGAGCTTAATAGTGTAGCATTCAATATCTATCAGCACGCATGGCCGTACAACGGAGTCCAATCCCAGCAGCCACTAATAAGCCTTTCAACCACGCATTGTTGTAATTGTATAACCCACGCGTTATTCGATATTCAGGTCTTATCTTGAGATACACTCGATACTACTCGATAGTATGATGCCGCGTGTTTCTTGTAAGGATTATTGGCTAATAGTTCTAAGGATGACACATCGCTTGTATTTATGCAGGCCTCGTTAATCTGATTGGGTTATCAGATAGAGTCCGTGTATGACATAAATGAACAGTTGATTCCTTACTATTATGTCGATGCAAAATAGTAGGTGGAATACAACAAACAGTTTTTTCACCCACTGTAAACCCTAGCCTAAACATTTAGTATTTTCATGCAGTATGTTAGAGCTATAGCTCAATATTACTTGATATGGTTAAATTTAAAAATTGACGGAGTAATAGCAATTAAAAGTTTGTGCACCGGCCAGTAAAACTACGGTAGTAATCAAACGTACACAATATCGTTTATCAGCACCAGACAGGGCCTCGGGTCTACCACTTTTGCACAGTTTTCTTCCAGAACATTCTAATCTACTGATGTTGAATACAGTACCGATGCTAACTCCAACCTTTTCAGATACTTTACGAACACTTTGACCGGATTTAGAAGAGATATGATTTGGTTACGTTGATCAGTTGATATAGCGCGCATGTCCAACAATATTTAGACTTAAATTGGAAAAGTTGATATATAATGTGAGCGTATAATTGTAGTAAAATCTTCTTCATATGTTAGCCAAGACATATGTTAAATATAAGAGACCTTGGAATAAAAGCCAACTTGTGGTTCAACGATTTTTCCATTTTAGCTTGTGCATGCAAAACTGTTCAAATGTATAAATCAAATTGAAGTCACAATAACTATTCCATAAATGGAAATATTTGACCAAAGTTTTTTTGAATGTAATCTACACGATTTGCTCTTTACAACAATATAAGTGACATCAAAATCAGCGATAGAAAAGTTTGATTTTGAATGCGATTTATAAAAAATGTCAAACATTTGAACAGTTTTGCGAGTCACTGTATGCTCCCTTTTATTAAATAAAAATCATCAATCCTTTAACTATTATTTACTCTACATTCTAAAGCACTCTCCTACTACATTACATAATATTGTGCTGAACTAAGATCTCGCACATAATAAGTTCGGTCTTAAAACATAATCATCATCATAATGTACTCCATTAACAAATATATCTCAGCAACCGTCTTGTACAAACAATATAATTCTGCATCCGAGGTCTTTGTATATACTACTAATTATATACCCGACAATAATATATATAGAGCCTGATTTTATATCTAAAGAAGTTCAGTTAACTAAGAATCATCTTTTACCTTTCTATACAATAAACCATTAGAAGGATTTTAATTGTATTCTTATAACGTTTTTATATATTTTTTATAACAGGGTGTACCTTATATTTTTACTCTCTGATACAGTAGTTTTACTGGCCGGTGCACAAAACTTTTAATTGCTATTACTCCGTCAATTTTTAAATTTAACCAGATCAAGTAATATTGAGCTATAGCTCTAACATACTGCATGAAAATACTAAATGTTTAGGCTAGGGTTTATGTTACGTCATAGTGATAAAATGATGATAAACCGTTTTTTCAACTTTTAAAATTTGAGGGCTTTTCCGTTTTATGACGTAAATAGACCATAATCACTAATAATAATTCCGTTTATCTATTGATACTAATGAAACATTGCCTATGGCAACGGAAAATTATATAAAGAAGCCTATTCTGATTCGTTTCAGCCATTCTCCTTTCTTCTTTCTTGACCATACTTCGTTCTATATAATGCCTTATAAAATCTCTCATAACAAGCGCGACAGCATCAAATCACTGGTACTAAAACAAGAGCCAACCAGTATTATTGCGCAACGTGTAGGAGTTTCAAAATGGACAGTAAACCGAATGAAAAACGAAATAGACCCAGAATACGTTCGACCTACCGGTGGTGGCCGTAGAATAGTGCCTCAACGTATTATGGTAACACTGAAATACAAACTTCGAAGCGGATACTTAAGGAATGGTCGAGATGCACACAAATATTTAAACTCCCTCGGCTATTCAATCAGCTATAATGGGACTATAAAGTTGATCCATCAAACTGGACTTAAGGCTTATATTATGAAAAAGCGACCATATACCAAGGTTGATTATATGAAGGATAGACTCCAATACGCCAGAAAATACCATGGTTGGACTGTTGAGCAATGGAAGAAAGTTGTATTTTCGGATGAAACGAAAATAAACATGTGGCAGTCTGATGGAGCTATTTATACATGGAAAGAGCCAGGCCAGAGAGATCTTCCTCATAATACTCGTATGACCAAAAAGTTTGGTGGCGGAAGCCTAATGATATGGAGCTGTATGACATCACGGGGAGTAGGCTACGCTAGTCAAGTACTACAGAAAACTATGGATTCAGACTGTTATATTGAATTCTTGGGTACATCGTTTAAGGATACTTTGGACTACTACGGCTGCAATCCAGATGATGTGATTCTTCAGCAAGATGGCGACTCAAAACATACATCCAAAGTAACTAAAAAATGGCTTAAAGCAAACAACATACAGTATATGAACAAGTGGTCACCATATAGCCCAGACTTAAATCCGATAGAACATCTATAGCATCATGTTAAGTCAAAACTAGGCCAATATGACACCCCTCCAAAAACAAAGCAAGAACTATTCAAACGATTTGAGACGGAGTGGTACAAATTTACCAAAGCAGACATGGAGTCGTACTATAACAGTTTACCTAAAAGAATAGAGCAAGTCCTTAGAGCTAAAGGTGGCTATACTCGATATTAAAAGACAGCACGTTTAATTCTCTCAGCCAAAAAATTCCAAAATATAATTTTAGTAAAGTTTCCAAATGTAGTTACTATACAGTTCATGTTTAAATTTGGCATATATCATTTAAATATACCAACAAACATACATTTAAAGTTTGGGCTTACTCGAGTGACTGTACGTTAAGAAACATTAAAAAAAGCAAATTTATATTTTTGTGCACCGGCCAGTGTAACTACTGTATATACGAACTCAGTTATCCAATCAGTGCAAAATTAAGAAAATACATTAATAATAGTTTTGTGCTTTCTAATAAAGCTAGTTTGGCGTTGATAGGATTCGTAGTTCCCTGTATATTCCTTTTTTGTAAAATTTTGGAAAACACCCGAACCATTTTTCCACCCACTGTATACTTCTTATATGAACACAAGTAAATAACCTTCAGTCACAATTCAACGAGTATAAATACAAGCTAGAAAAACTAGTTAGAAAGAATTAATCACATTTAAGTTGAATAAACTATAACTAAGTTATAATCGACTTACTACCTGCTTTTATATTTTAATTTTACCGCAATAACTTATTCATTATCAATCTCATCTTTACGGAAGCACTTATGAGTTGATATGTTTAAGATTCATGTCTCAGATCGATATATATCTAGAACATAGACCTATAACATAACATCTTTTTAAATCCTCTTCACCACACTTAGATAGACGATTAGTATAAATAGGTTTAGTTTAGACATAGTTGTAGCATCTTCATCTTTATATTTTTATCTTTGATAATAAAGCACAGTCTCAAAAAGTACTTCTTTTAGTCTTCTTTATTATTTCACTGTGCAAACATAACACCATGCCAGGCAGTGGGACAGTTTTTCCACTCCCAATGAGCAACGTTAAAAATAAAAAAAAAAAAAAAATTTAGTTTTTAAATTAAATAGTGTTTTTTGTAATTATAATTTTTTTGTTATAACACTTTTTTATTGTAATTTTTGAAAGTTTGGTAATTAACGTAAAAATAAGAAATTGCAATAATTATGCAAAACTTATAAAGATTAAACTTTTATATTACTTTTCAATACAATTAAACTTTTTTTTTTCATAATATTTCACACCAGATCGAAACCCTGTTGTGCGACAATTTTTTTCTTTTAAAATTGATTAAAAAGCACGTCGTAAGTTTTTTAGCAACTAACAACTTGATAAATAAAGAAAACTATATAATTTTAATTTAATAATATGAAAATAATTATAATATATACTGTATGCGAAAAAAGGGTTTCAATGTTTTATAAATTAACCTTTTTCTCTTTACACAGCTGTCTAAAATAAAACTATGCGGTTGATGTTAGTATCAATAGAGGGCTAAAACTTTGGCCTTTTTTCCTATAGGTTTTCCTTTATTGCGAACTCTATTTAACACTACGGAGCTAAGGCGAATTTGAGAAATTTTGATTTTTTGATTTTTCAAAATTCGTCATTACTTAGCGTCGCATAAAATTATTTTAAATTGAGCTATCGAAGAAATTTAAAACACGTTCCAAAACAATGGGACGTTCTTTATGAATAGGAAAATTAAAATAAAGAATAAAAGAAGCTGGCTCGTCCTGTCCAAATTGAATATTTTCATCACTTTTTTTTTTATAAAAAAATTAACATCATGATTCGTTCTATTACTAAAGATAAGCAAGACACTCTCAAGTCACTGTTGTCAACAAACACTCCATACTCAAGAATCCAGAAACAACTACCAAATATTTCTCTAGCCACTATTAGTAGATATAAAGCAAAGTTTTTTCCTACTACGAAGCCTGCTATCACTGGAAGGCCATGTTCAATAAGCAATACAACAAAGAAATAGATTCGAAATAAGATGAAAGCTGGTCAATTCAAATCACCACAAGATATAAAGGCTTATCTTATTTCAGTTGGAATTAATATGACAATCAGGAACATTTAGTTAATGCTTCATTCTATGGGCTTCAAAGCAAAAAGAAAGCAAGAGTCTGATTTCATCTCCGAAAGCAATAGAAAAAAGCGACTTGCGTGGGCTAAACAACATAGGGTGTTAGCCAAGGACGACTGGCGTAAGTGGATATTTTCAGACAAAACAAAGGTTAACATTTGGGCTTCAGACGGTATTAAGTACTATTGGTCTCAGCTAAATGATGTTGTTCGCCCTCACTATTTAGATCTCCAAATTCAGTAGGAAGGGGGTAGTGTCATGTTTTGAACTTGTATAACAGCGAAAGGCCCTGGTTATGGTACTACAATCATTGAATGCTCGATAAATTCATCTTTGTACGTTGAAATACTTCAGTCATCACTTAAAGATACCTTAGACTATTATGACTTGGATTCAAAACATGTTTGTTTTCAACGAGACAAGGCCACTCCTCATAGATCAACTATTGCTAAAAAGTTGTTTCCCAAAAACAAGTTCAATGTGGACCAAATTTATAACTGGCCACCGCAAAGCCCGGATTTGAACCCAATTGAACATATGTGGCACCAATTGAAAAACCGTTTGGGACAGTACCCAACTAAACCTCATACTGTAGAAGAACTAGAAAAGAGGATCAATATAGAGTGGTATAAATTTACTAAGGAGGACTGCCTGAAATAGATTGATAGCATGCCTGGTAGAATTGAAACTGTTATAAAAAGTAAAGGTCAACAAACAAATTATTAATTTTTTTTCCGTACTTTTTAGCAAGCTTAATTTTTTACTTTTTAACTTTATACTTATATAAGTACTAATAAACTTTTGTTTGTTAAGAACAAAGCATATATCATCTGAAAGCCCTTCATTTCTTCTACAACTTTCTCTAAGTAACATGTTTGTTTTATAGAGTTATAAGCTGCTTATATGATGAAATATTCAAAATTGGAAAACATTGAAACCCTTTTTTCGCATACAGTATATTAATTACTAATGATATGTAATGTAGCTCAATGCATACAGTCCAGAGAAGAACCGAGCATAGAGTAATGATACAGAATTAAATTATAATAATATTATAACCTAATTTATATACTTTTAATTTTTAATATAACTATGGAAATAACTTATTGTTTTAAATACCTTAATAAATTATATACTGTATAAAACATTTTATATACCGTTTTATTTTTAATTAATATTATTTTTGTAAATAATTATAAATTTATAAATAGCATTAATTATATTTTAATAATTTTACTGTATGCGAAAAAAGGGTTTCAATGTTTTATAAATTAATCTTTTTCTCTTCATATAGCTGTCTAAAATAAAACTATGCAGTTGATGTTAGTATCAATAGAGAGCTAAAACTTTGGTCTTTTTTTCGGATCAGTGCTAATATAAGGACACCAGGTGGATTTGGACGAATTGAGACCATAAGGGGGTTACCTAATTCGGATGAGACCACGTGATGGTCACGTGATTAATATATGTCCTTGTTGGGCTGTTACCATTTTTTTATTTGTAAAAGAGTGCGCATTTGGCCTAGGTGTAGGCTCGGTTCAGTTATATTGAAACGGTTGGGAGTTCAATACTAGTAGTCAACATTATTATTTTTCCATTGCTCTGTAGTGTATGTAGTCTTTTATCTGGCTTACTCATCAATTTTGAGTCTTAATGACTCATTTTCTTTTGTAGTTAGTAATTGGCTGGCTTATATAGCTCAGTATGACATATTATGACTCATTGTGACTGCTAGTTGTAGAAAAAAAGTAATAAAAAGGTGCCTTTTTCCACCTTCTCCCCTTTCTTTATCTCTTTTATCAAGTATTTACTATCTTCATTTTATCTAAGCTTCTTGTCAAGATGTTCTCCTCATTCCATGCTTTTGATTCCAGTTCTACCAACGCTTCTGGTTCTCTCTCAACTCCTATTCCTACTTCTTCTATTGAAGTTCGCTCGACTAGTCCTCAATTATTGGATGACCTAAGTCTGGAGCAGAATACTGTGACTTCAACCAGATCCTCTGGCGACGAGGAGGATGATGGTGATGCTTATTTGGCTTATTTGGATAGTCTTCAACCTCAGCAAGTTGAACCAAGTACATTTAGTGGCGTTTCTCTCCCAACGGCTTTGCCTCTTAGTCAGCTTGGTGAAATAGAGCTTTGGTCTAGAAAACCTACCACTAAAATGATCACTATCTTTGAACTTATTGGAAATCAGTTAAAAGACGACAATAGTACAGTGCGGTACGTATATACATTCACCTAGCATAAAGTATAATTAACTGAATTCATTTATTTAGTTATCTCATGGAACAAAAAATACTTTATGACTATACTCACACAGGAATAAAGTGTCCTAATGGTATCACCATGAAACTAACCTTTAATAGCGATCGCGGCTATGTTTGGCGTTGTCACAAGAGCAAATGCTGCAACAAAAGTAGATGTTCGGTTCTTTTTCAATCGTTCTTTGCTGAACGTAAAAGCACTCTCCGTGATCAGTTTATTGTTTTGTATTACTGGCTATGCTGTAAGGCTCCTCGTAATACAATTACTCTATCTACTGGTATCCATCCTGACACCATTAGAGGCGTAATAGATGATTTTTACCAGATAATGCAAGAGGACTTTTTATCTGGTAATCAAACGGAAGAAGATCTTAAAATTGGTAAGTGTACCAGCTAAGGAAGCGAGATAAATTTACGTTACTTACATTAAATTAACTCCTTAGGAGGTCTGGACGATAATAGAAATCCCATTATCGTCCAAATTGACGAATCCAAATTTGGTAAACGAAAATATAATCGAGGCCACCGAGTTGATGGTATTTGGGTTGTTGGTGGTGTAGAGATCACCAACAAACGAAGATGTTTTATGGTGACAGTACCAAATCGTAGTGCTGAAACGATGAAGGTTATCATCCAAAGGTTTATAAAACCAGGTACGATTATCCACTCAGACTGCTGGAGGGCATATAACAATATTCCTCAATGGGGTGACTTTTCGCATGAAACAGTAAACCATTCAGCGGAATTTGTATCAAGAACTGGGGTGCATACTCAAGTAATTGAAGGTATTTTTATTAATACATTAATATAAACTCGCCTAATTAACACAATTTATAAACTTTAGGTAATTGGAATGGTATTAAACTCCATGCAAAACCACGCCAACGTACCGCTGAAGAAATGCCTTGGATATTGCTCGAGTTTATGTGGCGTCGAAAATACAACGCCGACATATTTGGAGGGCTTCTGAAGACTTTGAGAGAGGTTGAATTCAACCGTAGGGAGTTCAATCCTCCAGTATATACTCAAGTAATAGAAGAACGTGAAACAGAAGAAGATATACCAATTGAAAGACGACGCCATAGAAGAAGAAGGCTAAATTAAATTAAAATTAATAAATTTGTATGTTAAAATTCAACTTATATATGTATATATGACACTTTAAGTTACTAATCAAAGTACAGCATCTTAAGTCTTATAAAATACAAAACAATATCCATTTTCATAGACTTTCACAATAATAATGTTGACTACATGCACTACCACCTACTAAAAAAATACAACTGACTTGAGCCAGTATTGAACCTAAGGCCTCATCAGCGTCAGATTGCATTACTACCACTTTACTAAGTGCGCAACTTTATATTTTTAAAACTTATAATTTTTGCCCCTACCGACCGGAGTTTAAACCACGTGACCTCGTCCAAATTAGGAAAGCCCCTTAGGGTCTCAATTCGTCCAAATCCACCTGGTGTCCTTATATTAGCATTTAACCTAAGTTTTCATATTTCCTCGCTTCAACGTTTTGTTGAAGTCATACTGAGGGATATCTCTTATTATTATAAAAAAGAAGTCTATTTTAAACAAAGCATAAATGAAAATGTTGCCTTTTATGCATAATGGAACAGTTGCATTCTTGATTAAATATATTATTTATATTTAAATGAAATATCTAGAAGGATAATACTTTGTTTAAATTATAAAAGAGGAATAGTTATTATCTTTAATATATTTTAATAATTCTAAAGATATATAAAACATATTATAAAATATAAAGTTTTTGTTTTTTTATATCAATTTAAAATCTTTCATAATAATAATTTATTGTATCATTATAAAAGTTACTGTATCGCTAAATATAAAAAATGGTCAGTGAGGGAGTCTGACGTGTGAAGGTAAGCAAAGTGCAACCTTCTGGACTGTGTGTGTGGTATCATGATATTCAGAGGTTGTGAATATGCTTGATACGTGATAGTGGAGCAGATAGTTCCTCTTATTAAAATTTCCTAAAAATTGAATTTTACTATTAGAATAAAAGTATCATGGAAATAAACTATAATTTTTATTATTCTGTAGTTTTAACTATAGGACCTGATAAAAAAGATATCAAAGGAAAAAGTGAGGAGTATATTCTTGGAAAATTATTGGATTGGGCAAATAGAATAAAGGATATAAATGAAATATTAAATAAAGGACCATATTTGGATATAGGTGGAAATGGAAATTTACATGTAAATATGACACTATGTTCAAATAATATAAATAATGTAGAAGAAATAAGAAAAAAACATTTTATGTCATGGATAAGAACCAAAGGTTTTGTTGAAATTTCCCATACTAGAGATTTAGTAAAGTGGAATGAATATGCAGAAAGAAATCATTATGATTTGTTAATAAAAAATATGATGAATAAATAAATTTTATAAATATGCAAAAATTGAATTTCCATTATATATAAAATGAATGAAGTAATATTACAAGAAAAAATAAATATAGAAATTGATAAAATTATATATGAACATTGGGCTTTTTTAGATAAATCTTACAATAAAGTTAAAAAAAAATACTATCATAGAACAGAATTAAAAGATATAACAGGAATTGATCTCATTAAAAGTCAAATATATGACAGGTTGGGATATGCTCCTGTATTTTTCTTTTTAAATGAATTATTCTGTGATAGAGATTATAAAGGTGGTGCTTATAGGCTTGCCGAAAAAGGATTACTGCTTTTGTATCAGATTTTATACGGAAAGTCTTTAAGAGATATGGGTAGTATTATACCATATTCTAGCTATTATGAAATTTACAAAGATTTTTGGTTAAGTGAAAATGCAAATACATTAAATAAAAAAATAGATTATATGTTAGAAAATATGTTTTCAAATATTAAAGTTAGAATATTAAGCTCAAAATTATATAATCCTAATCCATTTAAACATGTGACTTTGTTATTAGATGGCCATGACTCAAGAATTGAATATCAAAATATAAATATTCATAAAAAAGAATTATATTCATATAAGTTTAAAAAACCTGGTGTTAGAACACAAGTTTTAACTGATATTAATGATATGATTATAAGTATATCAAATAGTAAATATTGTAAAAATAATGTAGATGGAGAAATGTTTTTAAAAATGAAGATAGAAAATATTATTGAAAAAGAGGATTGTATTGCTTTTGATGGTGGATATTATTATTATATTGACAGATTTATAGAAAATTTCACAGATTATAATTACCAAAATTTTACATATCCTTATAGAAAAAGCAAAAACATTGAAATGACAAATGAGAAATTAGAATTTAACAAAATGTTTGGTTCATACAGATCAAAAATTGAAACTGTTTTTGCTGATGTGGGAAATAAATTTAATAAATTTGATAACACAAAATCAGTCACAAAAACTACTAATATTAAAAGTTTTACCCTACAATTTAAAGTAGCTTGTTTACTGACAAATATAAAACGATTTTTAGAAAAATATAATTTAGAAATAAATGAACATGTAAAATTATGGCAAAATATCAAATTTGATTATGTTTATAGAGATAATTCTGATAATAATAATGAAAATGTAGATTTTGAAGAAATATATTATAATGAAAATTATAAAGATATTATAGAAATACAAAATAATTTATTGGATTTAAATATTGATAAAAATAAAAAATTTAAAAAATTACAACCCAAAATAGTTATAGAGTCTATGGAAGAATTATAGTAAATAAGAGGAATAGTTATTATCTTTAATATATTTTAATAATTCTAAAGATATATAAAACATATTATAAAATATAAAGTTTTTGTTTTTTTATATCAATTTAAAATCTTTCATAATAATAATTTATTGTATCATTATAAAAGTTACTGTATCGCTAAATATAAAAAATGGTCAGTGAGGGAGTCTGACGTGTGAAGGTAAGCAAAGTGCAACCTTCTGGACTGTGTGTGTGGTATCATGATATTCAGAGGTTGTGAATATGCTTGATACGTGATAGTGGAGCAGATAGTTCCTCAAAATATATACAATTTTATTTATGAATATCTATATTAAAGATAATCGTTTAAAAAATAATAGATATCCCTCACTGTAGATCTTCCCCAAGGTCATTGTAATATTGGCGAAGGTTGCGCTGTAAATCAATATAGATGTTTAATTGGGGGACTGATTAATATTCCATTCATAGCATAGGTATTTCTACGCATTTCTATCACACTTACCAACATTTCTTTACGTTTTTGATCTTTGATCTCGGGATCAATATCTGACTCTTCCTCTTCTTCTTTTCTTTGCTCCTGTAACTCAAGTATCTGCTTTTGTTGAATTCCAAGCGCTTTTTGCAAAGCCAGGTTTCTTTTTTTCAGCACTTCAAATTCTGCCCTGCTAACAAGCGTTTCACCCACAGTTGAAGAAGCGACTGGTGCTGCACGAGAATTGCTTGGAGTTGTAATCGCTACTGGGGTTACTGTGCGTTGCTTGTTCTTGTTGATTCTGGATTCGGAAGAGCTCATGTTGTTGTTCACTAAAATTTGTAAGTGGTAATAGATTGATAATAAAGTTCACTACATTGATGTTTGGCTTATTATATATAAAAAACTTTGGAAATATGTCTTAAATGTTTGTTAATATTATAGTTAGCGAGGCAGCAAATAGGTATTTATTCTATTACTTCCAGACTGTTGTCATTAACAGGCTGTACAGTAGCTTCACAGTAGTTGAAAAATTAAAATACTTCTATTACAGCTCTCTATATGAATAATTATGCCCGCTTCACAATGTTTTGATTCAAACGTCTGCATTATCAATGGATAATAAAACCCCTCTTCTAATGGTTTCATATTGTTTTATTTAAGAATACACTTCCTTGTTTCTTTCGTTTTTTCTCTTTCTTTTGTTTTTTTTCATTTCATTCATTAAAAGTAAGCTATTATGATATAACCCATTTGCTAGTAGTATATTCACCGCTATATTATTTGATCTACTCATCATAGTGAACCAAACATGCTGCTTCTCAAAATATAAATTAGTATAAAATATCTGTATAGTTTACAAGGTATATTGCATACATATAAAAAATGAACGCCTTTGTTTAATCGAAATACATACTAATATATACAAGAATACTTAGGAAACAGCAGGTCTTTATTTAGAGGATGATCCTTTTCTTTCTTTCTAGCAATTAAGGTATAATAAGTGTCAGGTAAGAAATAAAATAGCAGTTAACTTTTCTTTTATTTTCATTGATAAGTATTCTCATTATCGTTTTTTATTATTTTAGTTTGCCAGCATGCGCTTCTGGGTTTATCGTTCGATTTTTAGTTATTGATATGCATATATCAAGGCTGCCAAGAAGCAGTAAGTCTTGTTGGTCTTAATTTTTTGCATTAAACAGATATGCAGAATCATATAGAATCGCATTGTTATTTATTTAGAATAGACTAAGCAATATTATAATGTGATATTGCCATACTTTTGAAACATGTAATTCCTTTTGATATTTTAATAAAAGAAACAAACCTTAAAATTAAAACATTGCTAAATGTTATCATGCAGTTTGTAAAATCTGCATTAAGCAATCTGAAAAAGCGATGATGATAGCTGCATTACAGATGAATTTAATGCCATGATCCACCAATAAGAAACATATAGTTGTGCCAATAACAAAGAAGAATCAAAGCCATGATTCTATAGTAAAGTGATTTCAAAGTTGTAAAACCAGGAGATTAAGGTGGGGGAAAAACTGTAAAACTCGTAGTTCTACAACTGTAAAACCAGGAGGTTAAGGTGGGGGAAAAACTGTAAAACTCGTAGTTCTACACAACTGTAAAACCAGGAGATTAAGGTGGGATAAAAACTGTAAAACTCGTAGTTCTACAACTGTAAAACTAGGAGATTAAGGTGGGGCAAAAACTGTAAAACTACGAGTTTTACAGTAATTCTACAACTGTAGAACATACCAAATTCTTAGTTGTAGAACTAGGAGTTTTACATATGTAGAATCACTTTGAAAACACTGTAAAACTACTAGTTTCACAGTAATTCTACATATGTTTAATCAGATAAAATTTGCAGTGGAAGAACACTGCAAATAAAACCTCCTTTTACGGCCGTAACAGCATGGTAATAGTCGGACTATTACGGCTGTAACACTCCAACTATTACCACATAAAGGCCAATACTAGGATTTTTTCACTTTTTATGATATAATCGTAATGAGATATGTCTCTATTAGATTAAATATGAAAATTTTATAATAAATATATTACAGATAAGGAATATAATGACATAATCGCTTGCTAATCATTATAATAGACATATTTTCTATATTATTATATTAATTTATAAAAAATTTCTAACTTATAATAAATCATTAATTTCTATAATTATTATTTTTTTTAAAGTAATTTATTTTCTATTTTAATCATAGACATTTCTCTTGGCATCATAAAAAAGGATTGAAAGATATTCCATCTTGATATTTTTTCATAATTATTTTGTTATTTAACTAATAGTAATTAAATTGTTAATCATCTTCAAAACTATTATATTATTAGATTTTGTGGATTTTATATTTCGTTCTTCTATTTTTTAATATTATCAATTAATTTTAATATCAGATTTATCTTCAGTTACCAAATTTATTAGGTATTTATTTATTCAAATAATCTATAATTAACTATTAATACTTTCACATTCATCTTAAATCGGATACAACTTCTATATTTTAATAGATTTATTTTAAAGATATTTCCTATTTTTTCATAAATATTCTAATTTAATTATTGTCATAAATTGTAAATATAAAAAAGAGGAATTTATATTTTGTTTTAAATATTTTAAAATTAAGAAATAGAAGAATCAGTCTTATTTAAGGATAAATTATTATTCTCTTTTTATAATATAACACAAATAATTGTAATTCATTTTATAATTCAATAAACAATCATGAAAAAAACATAGAAATATTTAAAATCAGAATAAATACCAAGATATTAATTTCTGAGTTTTAATTTATTGTGGTAGATCAAATAAATTAATATTTTCTTTAATTAAAAATATGAGAAATCGGAATTATTTTAATCTGTTTGGAATACAATAAGTTGTATAAATATAAAAGAAATATAAAAAGATACTTTATTATTTTCAAGTACTCTATAATTATATCTAATTAGAATAAAAATTTGATTTTGTTTTTAAAAGTTGTAACTTAATATATTTATAATTATTTAATTTTTTCAATTTAAAACGCCATTTCAAAAATATAAAATCTGATGTTTATAAATATTTTAAATTTTAAATCATAGTTTGCATAATATTCATTCATAAATATAAACTATTATGTAATAATTAATAGATATAATATAATAGAAAAGAATTTTTGACTATTCTTTATTCTCTATTTCCATTCACCATATTTGCCTTTTTATTTTAATAGTTAAATATCAATTATGATAAGAGATATGTCTCTATTAGATTAAATATGAAAATTTTATAATAAATATATTACAGATAAGGAATATAATGCCATAATCGCTTGCTAATCATTATAATAGACATATTTTCTATATTATTATATTAATTTATAAAAAATTTCTAACTTATAATAAATCATTAATTTCTATAATTATTATTTTTTTTAAAGTGATTTATTTTCTATTTTAATCATAGACATTTCTCAATGAGCATGATTTTTTATTGTGGCTACCATTTTTTTTTAAGTTTGTATCTATAATAGCTGTGGAGATATTGAAGAAAATATATATTTTCATATTTAAGTTTCTTTAAAGTCCAACTTAAAACATCGACTTATAAGCGGACTGTACAAATGGGGTTCGTGTAAGGTCTAACCTTGATTTTAAATTATAATAAATGAGTTTGTATCACCCTGCTATTATCCATTAAAGCTATATTCTATGGTTAAAGAGTAGTTATGAGGATAATATGTACACATGAAAATTGGTTGCATTTTTTGAGAATTGTATCTTATATAAAATATGCGAATTGTGGTTGAATTAATAAAAAAAATGACAAAAAACGTCTTATAAAAGAATAACTTCGTCTAACAACTAAAGTTCTGCATGCTATATATATGTTTAGATGCACAATTAAACTTTCTATAACTTTTGTTAAGCAATTATTTGTGTCTTTGCAATATTTTACTTGTAAAAATCGCTTAAATAACTTCATTTAACGAATTTTTGTTGAATTTTTGTTGAAGTTTTGAAACCCCCAAAAAATGATTCTTTCTTCTAATTATTGAAACAACAATAGCCAATAAAAGCATAATATTATTTTTATCCCGCCCTGCTCCTTGATTACTGATTGAAAGTAACTAGTATTAATTATTGTTCGTACTACCTGCCGTGATTTACAAGAAAAGGCGGGTCAATTTTCGAAAAAGCGTTTTTCTCTATATTACAAACGTTTATATACTTCAATGGTAAAGAAAGTTGTGTGCAGATGCACTGAATGTACTAAAACTACGCGTGGTTTCGGAATGGTTGTTCCTTTAACTAAATTACGCCATTCAAGAAAAGATAGAATGCGATCAATTTCGAATAGTAAGATATATTTCTTTTCTTGCTTATTCATAGTTTCTGTAGTGATTATAGACCTTATATGATATTGACACCCCGATTAACTAACTCAGCTATAAAAGGCGACCATTGATCTTCAGCCCTAGGCTAGTATAATATATAAACCTTCCGCATTAAGGTACTAGGCAATTAGTGATTGACACTAACCAAGATCAAGAATGCGGTAAAATTAAAATATAAAAGCAGGTAGTAAGTCGATTATAACTTGGTTATAGTTTATTCAACTTAAATGTGATTAATTATTTCTAACGAGCTACATTACATATCATTAATAATTAATATATATATTATAATTATTTTCATATTATTAAATTAAAATTATATAGCTTTCTTTATTTATCAAGTTGTAAGTTGCTAAAAAACTTACGGCGTGCTTTTTAATCAATTTTAAAAGAAAAAAATTGTCGCACAACAGGGTTTCGATCTGGTGTGAAATATTATGAAAAAAAAAAGTTTAATTGTATTGAAAAGTAATATAAAAGTTTAATCTTTATAAGTTTTGCATAATTATTGCAATTTCTTATTTTTACGTTAATTACCAAACTTTCAAAAATTACAATAAAAAAGTGTTAAACAAAAAAAATATAATTACAAAAAACACTATTTAATTTAAAAACTAATTTTTATTTTTTTTTATTTTTAACGTTGCTCAACTAGTTTTTCTAGCTTGTATTTATACTCGTTGAATTGTGACTGAAGGCTATTTACTTGTGTTCATATAAAAAGTATAAGAAGGACGTATCTCTGTTTAAGGACTGTATCGCTGTATAAGGTAATCAATGATGCTTTAGTATGTATGTGCTACAGCTAGGGCGCACAGGCCTCTAGTCTGTCTGTACTTCAATTATGTGGCTATTTCACCACATGCTCCCCCACTAGAGTCAGTGCACACTGAGTCGACATTAGTAAAGAATAACAAGAAGTTGTATCTACGTGTTATGTTGTTTTTTGTTCTCCAGTGATTCAATTTTACCAGGTTTATTTTTACTGTAGTATGATATCAACTGCTGAGATACAATTTCCAAGGCATAACTGCGTGACAGTATATTATTATATTTTTTTGTTTAGTTTTGTATATTGACCGGGCAAGTGAGAACTTAATGTTTCTTTCACTGTTGCGTGTCATTACTTCCTGCTTCTTTTACTACGTCTAGTCTGTGATATGGGATGATTTAAATCAGTTACCTCACCAGTTCGCATTCTCTTATTATTCGACACATTATCAGATTTTTGATCAGTAATTGTGTTCTTAGTTGGTGATTTGGTATGAGTTTTCTTTTGGTAAGTGTCTTTCAACCTTTCCTTTGCTAATCGCTTTGAATGTCTAACCTTTTCCCAATACTTTTCGATAGTGGCAGGAGACGAAAATGCATCAACTGAGATCCAGTCATTTTCTCGTTCACCATAGCCTACCCATTTTACAAGATATAACCTTTGGCCATTTTCATCTTTATGGTCTCGTATCTCCTCGACTTCAAACAGTTCTTCTTCTATAGCAGATTCGTCAATAGATACGACTTTGAGTTCTGAGGGTACATATTCACGATGTAATAGTTCATTCGACTCGTCCTTCAATACATAGGTGCCAGCACGTGTCTTTCGAACTACAGTATATGGCCCATCATATAGAGGCGATAACGATGTTGGTCGACCACCTTGTAATTTGACCATTACAGGAGTGTCTATTGGGATATCAATAATGCGATGCTTCTTGTTGAAATCCTCATTGTACTTTTCGACGATCTTACGTGTTCTCTCTTCAACAGCAGGAAATACAACGTCAGCCATGTAATCAGCTCTCTTTACCAGTTCTTTTACTGATACAGGATTCTTTTTGCCCTTCATTTTAGGATCATGATTTGTGCTCAAGTCTACTTGTCTAGCAAACATTAACGAAAATGGTGTACTAGCAGTGCGATCTCTTACTTTGATATTGCAGCATAATTGTACAAGTCCTAGCCTTTCGTCCCAGTTACTTGTATCATTACCACAGAGTTTCCGCAGTGTGTTTTTCACCATCTGCACGGATCTTTCAGCAGCACCATTGGATTGAGGATAATAAGGTGTAGAGAATCGGTGCTGGATGCCCAAGGTATTGGTTAATGTATGCATCAATCCGTTCCTGAATTCCCTTCCGTTATCGCTACCAATGATGTCAGGTAATCCATAGTCAGCAAAGATATTAATCAAAGCTTTAGCTACGGTATCACTTTGTTTGTTGGGTATAGGTCTAGTGATAATATATTTGGTGCAAATATCGACAAGTACTAGCCCATATATGTTACCAGCCTCAGTTACAGGAAGTGGTCCAAAGAGATCCATTGTTACATGACTGAATGGTTCGAATGCAACGGGTGATTACCAAACGAGGTCTCAGATTTAATTTATACTAATAATACATAATATTTTATTTTACACTTCATAGGGAAATGCTTAACATTTTTTGTTTTTTAAGCTTTTAATATGACCAATAAATATATCAAAAAGTATTTAAATAATTACTATTACTAATTTCTAAAATAATTCTTTTTTTCATATTTTTATCATAAATTCTACTTTTTCCTTTATTTTCAATATTTTATTTTGTTTTTCTATTAAAACTATTTAATTTTATATATCAAGTAATAGATAATAAAAATATTAATTAAAAATATATAATAACAATAAAATTATATTTAAAATGTTTCTCATATGATGAATATAATGAAAATTTATTAGAAATAGATATTGTGAAGGAAGAAATAAAAAACTTAGAAAATAAAAATTTAATTTAGATAATAATTATCAGCATGATATAAATGTTAAAATTAATGGAATATATATTGAAAAATTTAATTTAGAAAATATATTTAAATTATAATTTAAGTTTTTTCATGATGGGTGCGATTTCATCAAGTATCATATTATTCTTATTATCTAATGTTTTTCTTTTTATACCTTTGTTTTTATCTTTATTATATGTCTTAAATTCATATACTTTTCTTAATCTTTTATTTGAACCATTTTTTTTCATGTAGATTTCATAACACCCATCTTTTTGCTTTATTTTGTATTCTGCTAAATCATATTTTTTCATATCTTTTATAATTATACTTCGTTTAATATTGTATTTATATTTATCATCTACAATAATATTAAATATTTCATCCATTTCTTTTTATATTATTACTTTTTCAATTTTTTTTATTTTTTTATAATAGATATATTTAATCCCACTCATAATGTAATACCCAATTGTCTCTGATCTATTACATAATCATTGTGTCTTAAATAGGCTAGTTTACTGACTTAGTCAGGTCCTTGTAATAAGAATAATGAATATCAAATATGCATTTCACATTTATAACTATCAATATATTTTCTATCATATTTTTAATAAATATAAAAATTCAATTTTTTGCATTTTTTATGTAAATTAAAATTAATCCTTTAAAAACTTTTTCCATACGTTATACTCTCTATTTTTCTTACGCCATTGATATTCTTTTAAATACAATACTATATCTTTTTTATTTCTATTTCGTGGTATTATACTTTGCTTTAAGCCATTCCATGTGCCTTCAATTGTATTTGTATGCACACCTGTATTTGGATCTTTAAAATGCTTTGAATGATTTACAGTTAAATGTTTGTATCCTATATTTTTCAAGTTATTATACCCTTTCCATAAATCCGTATATATTGTTGTACCTTTTTTACATATCTTTTATAATTAAATCAATATTATCAACATTTCTTTCTTCAATGGGTAATAAAAACATTTTTTGTTTTCATTTTTTATTTTATTTTTTAGCATACTTCTTTCGATACCACCAATTACCCAAGCACCTTCTACCTTATGCCCCTTATTATATTTCTTTTTGCAATTTTACTTTCATCGATTTCTACAATTTTATTTCTACCTCCAATTTTAATATTTCTGTTACCTAACAATTGTTTATTTTTCAAGTATTTTCTGAATATTTTATTGTATGATGACACTGTATTTTTGCTAATTTGCAAACTTGATGCTATAAAGGAAGAAGGTGCTTTTCCAAGAAAAAGATATAATATGTGTAATTGAGTATTTAAAGGTAAAGTTAAATTATTAAAAATTGTTCCTTTCAATGGTGATATTGCTTTCCTACATTTATAATATCTACAAACATATAATTTTTTATTTAAGTTTAATTTAGTTTCATGTTCACACACTATGGCGAAAATATTGTGTGCTACCCATAATATTATGTGGTAAAACGACGATTTTATTATCATTTACCTACTAATACTATAGATTTACCTACTAATAATAATCTGCGAACCAATGAAATTAGAGCAATTATTTTCTATGGCTGCGCAATTAACAGTGCTTTGCTCATTTATTAGTGGTTACTCCTAATATTAGTGGAAAGCAGACAATAATGTTATGGGTTTAGTCAATATTATAACATAAATTGACAATAAGAAAGAAAAGCCTGAACTCCATTTTATTTGCAAACAATTTTTATGTATTCTTGTCTTTTGCCGATGAAAGCCAAATCTTGCAAACTTCTTATAAATGAGTACATGAAATTCTGATGCTTGTACGCAACAACATAATCCTCGTTTATTTTATTTACTAAAATGAACTCTGCTTTTCGTTTCAACGATCTTTTATGTAAATTCCTAGAAACGTTTAATTTCAACGTTTGTCAAAAATAATGTTGAACAATTGTCTTTCAAATGCGTTTATTATTCGTTGAAAAGTCTCTTATACAGGTCAGGTTGCAAAAAATTCTCTTGTAAATTACTCTTTTGGAAACAAGAACGAATCGCTAGTTCCATTTAATAAGCTGAGCACTTTCATTGCCGTGATTTAGCCTTTGGCTAATAGCTGTGTATTTAAAATGCTGAATGACATTAAGAATGAGCTGCCATTAAGTGTCTAATTTACTCAATTTTATGTTTAGTAAAATTATAGAATAAAGAAAGAAAGAAAGAAAAAAAGAAAATACATTGCGTTAAAAAAAAAAGAAATACATTGCGTAAAAAAAAAGAAATATATTGCGTAAAAAAAGAGATAAATTATTGTGTAAAAAAAAAAATAGGTCAAGTAGCGATTATTAATTGCCAGTAATCTTAGTCATTATTGCTAGGCGGTTATTTAACTAGATGATTTATTGTCAAAATCATATATCCACTTCTCAAACTACAAAAAAACGCGTTCGTTTTTGGACTTTCGAGTAATTGATGATTATGATAGAATTCTTAATGACGATCGAAAGCTTCAAAAACATGCACGTTTTTTTAGGTGCTAGAAAACTACAATCGATGAACATTTTTGCTGTCTGTTGGAAAATTAATCCGCATTGCTTGATAATAAACTAATTTTACTATAAAGATAAACAAGAGCATTAATCATATTTTACATTTGGTTTTAAAGATTAACTGGAGCAACTAAATAGTCAATTAACATTATTGAATGATGAATATAGAACTGTATAACTTGGGTTATCCTGGTTCTATATTTCTGATATTATGAAATAATTTCTTAAACATCAGGGAAATGGGTTAAATTTTTGATTAAGAAATGTTTTTACATTCTGTTGCAAGATTGCTAATACCTTTCTCTCGAATTAATAACATGATATATAAAAACGAGTTAAATTATCTATAGTTTATATCTACTACAGAAAGTGTAAATACCTATTTTACTTTTGCTATATTATGATGAAGTCCTTTTGGAGGGAAGCTTTATATTATTTTCGGTGGTTTAAATACATAATCAATTCAGAGAACAATTTTATTTCAAAATAAAACGCTTTTTGCTCTTGTCTTCATGCTATTTACAAACGACTTAATATGCCAGCATTTTGCTCTAGATCTTGTTTAAATATATGATGAGAGATGATCTTGAACTCTTTCTCATTAGATTCACTGGATGTATCCCAAAGGAACTCTCAGGTCCATATTGAAACTCCTACTACCACAAATTTTATTGTTATATGAAAAAATTGAATTTTTTTTACAAATTAAAATTAAAAATAAAAAGGATTTAATAAAATTGCAGATGTTTATAGAACCATATAAATCTTTAAAAAAAATATTCGACGATGAAAAAGAAGCACTATTATATTTAATTAGTAATGATTACGTTAATAAACATATAAAGTGTAATAAATGTGAACATGAAACTAAATTAAACTTAAATAAAAAATTATATGTTTGTAGATATTATAAATGTAGGAAAGCAATATCACCATTGAAAGGAACAATTTTTAATAATTTAACTTTACCTTTAAATACTCAATTACACATATTATATCTTTTTCTTGGAAAAGCACCTTCTTCCTTTATAGCATCAAGTTTGCAAATTAGCAAAAATACAGTGTCATCATACAATAAAATATTCAGAAAATACTTGAAAAATAAACAATTGTTAGGTAACAGAAATATTAAAATTGGAGGTAGAAATAAAATTGTAGAAATCGATGAAAGTAAAATTGCAAAAAGAAAATATAATAAGGGGCATAAGGTAGAAGGTGCTTGGGTAATTGGTGGTATCGAAAGAAGTATGCTAAAAAATAAAATAAAAAATGAAAACAAAAAAATGTTTTTATTACCCATTGAAGAAAGAAATGTTGATAATATTGATTTAATTATAAAAAGATATGTAAAAAAAGGTACAACAATATATACGGATTTATGGAAAGGGTATAATAACTTGAAAAATATAGGATACAAACATTTAACTGTAAATCATTCAAAGCATTTTAAAGATCCAAATACAGGTGTGCATACAAATACAATTGAAGGCACATGGAATGGCTTAAAGCAAAGTATAATACCACGAAATAGAAATAAAAAAGATATAGTATTGTATTTAAAAGAATATCAATGGCGTAAGAAAAATAGAGAGTATAACGTATGGAAAAAGTTTTTAAAGGATTAATTTTAATTTACATAAAAAATGCAAAAAATTGAATTTTTATATTTATTAAAAATATGATAGAAAATATATTGATAGTTATAAATGTGAAATGCATATTTGATATTCATTATTCTTATTACAAGGACCTGACTAAGTCAGTAAACTAGCCTATTTAAGACACAATGATTATGTAATAGATCAGAGACAATTGGGTATTACATTATGAGTGGGATTAAATATATCTATTATAAAAAAATAAAAAAAATTGAAAAAGTAATAATATAAAAAAGAAATGGATGAAATATTTAATATTATTGTAGATGATAAATATAAATACAATATTAAACGAAGTATAATTATAAAAGATATGAAAAAATATGATTTAGCAGAATACAAAATAAAGCAAAAAGATGGGTGTTATGAAATCTACATGAAAAAAAATGGTTCAAATAAAAGATTAAGAAAAGTATATGAATTTAAGACATATAATAAAGATAAAAACAAAGGTATAAAAAGAAAAACATTAGATAATAAGAATAATATGATACTTGATGAAATCGCACCCATCATGAAAAAACTTAAATTATAATTTAAATATATTTTCTAAATTAAATTTTTCAATATATATTCCATTAATTTTAACATTTATATCATGCTGATAATTATTATCTAAATTAAATTTTTATTTTCTAAGTTTTTTATTTCTTCCTTCACAATATCTATTTCTAATAAATTTTCATTATATTCATCATATGAGAAACATTTTAAATATAATTTTATTGTTATTATATATTTTTAATTAATATTTTTATTATCTATTACTTGATATATAAAATTAAATAGTTTTAATAGAAAAACAAAATAAAATATTGAAAATAAAGGAAAAAGTAGAATTTATGATAAAAATATGAAAAAAAGAATTATTTTAGAAATTAGTAATAGTAATTATTTAAATACTTTTTGATATATTTATTGGTCATATTAAAAGCTTAAAAAACAAAAAATGTTAAGCATTTCCCTATGAAGTGTAAAATAAAATATTATGTATTATTAGTATAAATTAAATCTGAGACCTCGTTTGGTAATCACCCGATTCACTTGAACGCACAAGACCTACACTGGCAACAATATCTTCAAACCGACAGACAGCGTAACTGTGTGCACCGCTACTGTGCAGCTCAACCAAAGCAATAGTCTTGTCATATTTGGTAGTTGCATTCTTTTTCGCTAAATCAACCAAAGCCAAATACTGTGGTCTACCATTGAATGAATGCTCGAAAAAGAAAACGATAGAACCAATGAACCAGCTTTCACGAATGGAATTATTTCGACTATTAACAAAGGTTGGTTAATCAAAGAGGTTTTTGTTCTTGAGCTAATTACTTACTTCAAGTAGCTGGCAGTGATCATCACGTAATTGTTTCCTCGACGATATTCATTTATATGGCTTTTATACATGGTAGACGTATATACATTGCCATATGCCCAGGCACGACCAGCGATGGAAATACTATTCAACGAATCAATTTCAGCAATATTTACACCATTTGCTTCAGTACGGCGATAGTAATGCAATAGCGCCTTCAAAAAAGTTTGAGTGGAGACACCAAAGGGAAGAGTATCCACTGAAATATTACTAAAGGGAGCCCATAATTGTGGATCACTAGCATCACCAGAAGGGTTATTCCTGAAAGTGGATTCGCTGTATTTTCGAGGAGTGATCAGGTCAAGCTCAGTATGAACATCCCAAGTCTGGCTGTTTATATGATTACGCGTTATGAGTCTTTCCAAGATATTACCAGCGTTTGCGCCAGCATCAACCTTTGACTTGATGAGCTTTTTGTATTTTCCGATGCTTCTTTCCATTGATCGGGCGGAATATGCTCTCAACACACCTTGTTGTTTGATCATATAGACTATATGCGAAAGGTAGTGTTGAACAGGCTTGAATACACCGGAATGAATACGCTTTGCCTTGATTTCTGCCAACAAAAATTCTTGCCATTCTTTGATATATCTTTGGAAAGTATGTAAGTAAACTAGATTTATGAGTACAAAAAAAATATATTTACCTTTCCATCAGAATAAGGTCTTCAATAGAAAGTTCCCATTTAAGAGCCAATGCGACAGCTTTTGTCAGATGAATCAATGGTTTCTTAGCGGATTCTTGAATCAATTCAGGAACGAACAAGGTGGGAATCATATATAAGAAAATATCAATCCAGTCAACAGCACGTTTGCCACCACTCTTGATAATTGGATCTTCCCATTTGGATGAAAAGGATGTCGGTACAGTGGCTCTAGAAGCTTCAACAAGTTTACCAATTTTGATGAGCGATAATTTTGGAATATAGAAAGTATACGGCCATTCATCAGCAGACTTCAATCGGGCATCACTCAATTCATCTTCATTGGGCTTATATCGAGTTTTTCTTGCTGCATTGTACTCTTTACCCATGTCGACTGTCAGCATATTGAATACGTGTTGAGCGATACCTTGTCCGAGAAGATGCATTTCGTCTAAACCAAAAAAAGTAGCGCCAGTAAAACTGGGAAGTATTGCAAATGGTGTTGCAGACTTGATACTGTAGCTCTATGAGGTAAAAAGAAAAAGAAATGTTAAAAACTTGTAAAGATTAATGCTGATTATAGTACTTACATTCGCTGCATCTGGGGAAATGAAATCGTTTCTGCTTCTGATCTCATTGTCGATCGTTAAAAAACAATTATGATAATCATGACGTTCAGCTTGGACACGACAAATACGGCAACCAAACGTAGCCATATGACCAATATGATTTGCAAGCTCAGCTGCAGCAGGAAGATCACCAGTAGCCATCACCAAGTTGACTTTAGCTTGACAAACAATTACACCATCCTTTTGTACAAGCATGCCTTTGGTAGACAGAGCATGAAACTCATCAATAATAGGCTTTAAAAAGGTATGCATGTACTTTGGGTAGTTTGGACCTGGCAAGATCGCCAATTGAAGCATGTATTCGTCTTGGTAGCGGTATTCTGGGGGAATGTTCATATTCAAGAGATGGATGATTGTTAACTTGTCCCCTTTATGATTCTTGCTAGTACAGAAACCATCGACAAAAAGAACCATTGCGACATCATCTTCACCGGAAAACAGAATGCTATTATCCTTAAAGTACTTGTATGCTGCACCATCAAAGTAATCTTTATATTCACCGTCAGTTGATTTATAGTTGTAGCGGTATTTCATCAAGTCTCTTGTCTTTGCATTCGCAAGCATTTGAGCGACTTGTTCACCAATAGGAAGCATCTTCATAGAGCGACGAGGTTTACCATGATCATCAAAGCGATTTTCTTTACAAGCAGGGTTTTTACATTGAATAGTCTCTATATCTTCCTTTTCAAACAGCATGCAACCATTGACGCAGACATCATGAAAATGACATTGAATATTGGTTTTTGCTTTAAGAGTACGATCCAAGGTATCAGGGAACATGAGAGTGGATGGTAGGTAACCTATATATAATGGGAATAAAAGCTGATAAGTACTTTTTTTTTAACTCTATTTGAATAGATACATACCCAATCCATCGGTTTTACGGCTCTCTTCATTGTTTTTGATTATGGTACGCATTAGATAGACAAGTTCTCTTTGAGCCTCTCGAGGAATACCATACGTGTCGCAAATATCTCTCAATTGGATGCTATTTAATTCCGTATTGGTGAAAAGGTTTTGATCCGAGGATTTGACGTTGTAAGCAATTGGAGTAGGCTCTATTTCAAACAAGGTATATTGTTAAATTAAAAGCTTTAGTAATATATCTGTTAACTCACCTTGGACAGGAATGCTAGCTTCTTGCGTTTGGACGACCCTTTGTTTTCTATGATCACGATTATGGCTATAGTGATTACTCCTAGCTTTAACAGTTTTGAATGGCCTCAAACAAGTAGCGCAAGTATATTTATATGGTGTAGCAGAAGAGGAAACTTTGCCCATTTAAAGATAAGTAAAAACAAGTAAATATATCGAATTAATGAATAGCGGTTTTGTTGTTTAGAAAAAGCAGGTCTTAAATACGTTTGCTTGGTCTACAATTGACAGAGTTCTCAATGGTAATTCATTGTTTTAGGCTGTTGAATCCTTTGAACTAATCAGCTTTTCATATTACTCAGCCTTCCAGATTATTCAGATATCGAATACATTTTAATGGATCCTTATGATTTCTAATCAAGCTAATTCCTTTCCAAGTCAGTCATACCTGTCAGTAAGCTTACTTTCCAGAAAGCTCTTTGGACATTAGTAAGGATTACTAATGGATAAATGGTAAAGTACGCTTATAAAACAGTTAAATAGCTCAAATCATTCAATCACTTTTCTTTATAATATATTTACTTTATAGCTATGTCAAACAACAACAACAATAATTGGAGCGTCTACTTTGAGAAGATTGAACAAGAAATCTTAATCAACCGTCGTTTAATTCAAGATTTGATCCAAATATTAGCACCTCTATTTCCTCGAGAAGCTTCGAGGGTTTCATCTAACGAAGAAATTGAACAAGCACTTGACGATGGTACAATCATATCTGAAGCATGTTACTACATTCAGTTTTATTAACCTCTTAGCTTGTCATATATAGCTGAACGAGAAGCAATTGCAAATGCTTTGAATCCTAATTTACGTAGTAAACGGTCAATCCCAAAAGTGCTAGAAGAAGCAAAAGTGCGTTATCAACAAAAGGCAACCAAGACAAATGTCACCCCTTCTGCACCATTAAGGTTATATGCCCTCTTGAAACACCTCAAGTATATAAAAGGCCAACAAAATGAACTGACCGATGATGATGTTCAACCGCAATACAATACGTTGAAATACTTGGCAAGAGATGTCTTGAAAGACATGGAAAGGGCAAATATAAATATTGTTGGTAAAACTTGGAGTGAAATTGGCGAAGAGGATACCAGCATTCAAGAACGTTATGCTTTGCTTTTAGAGAAACGTGCTTTAGATGTGGGCTTGCATCTGCATCTCTGTGTAGAGATGTGGGCTGCCAAGTTACTTTTATCTGAAGCACTCAAAAACAAGAAGACTGTACGTACCAGAAGTAATTCTGCTGAAGAAGGTGAAAGTCAACAAAATCAAGAATCTGTTGAAGACAATGAGATTGAATCGTTCTTCAGGTTAGATGCTTTTTTATTTCTGTTTTTATATCTTTATTAATATGCTTGTTATGCAAATAGTGTGGATAATCAGCATATCCTTGTTGATCGTCTAGCTACTTCTGTTGCTCCAGTTGGTCTTGCATCTCCAATTGCTAGCTTGTTGGATCTACATTCTGCTCGCTCATCAACGAAAAGAAAAGCCATTACGGTTCAACCTGACGTTGGTGAAGATGAGGAGGCTGGATCTGACAATCGTTCCAAAGAAGCGGATTCTAATAAGCGTAAACCACGCTCTAAGAAAAATACAAAAAAAACGAAATAAATATAGACGTTTTTTTATTGGTTTAAGTAGCTGACGTAGCATTTTTCTGCGGCTTTTCAGTATTAAGAAAAACTTTTTTACACCAATCTTGAGTTTCTTTCTTTTTTTTCGTTTGCTAAATTGGCACATTAAACGTAAGGTTTCTTGACATTTGTCACTCTTATTGCGCACAACACTTTAACTGAAGCTTCTGTATAATAGGAATTAACCTCAATGTCAGCTTGTAATTGTGTTTTTTTTTCCAAGCTTTCGAATATTTCCCTCGTTCTTAATGTCGTAATTATCTATAAATACGTCGTCATTCATACTGCTTATATTCTTATACTGACTTGTATTCTTAAATACTTATACCACTTCAGTAATACTTATAGCCAGTAATGCCATATAGCTTTTGAACCTTTACTATTAGTTTTAAAGCTAATAACCATTAAGTAAGTGCAATGATTACTAATCCATTAATTTCTTTGTATATTAATCTAATACTGTTATAATAGATTTAGTTGTGTATATATACAAGACGAAGACTATTAAAACTGTAGCCCAGTGAATTATAATTGATTGTGTCTGATATAGTGTTGGTAAGTCTGTAGCAATAGCGAGTTTCATTCAAGAATCTAATCATTACTTACTTTAGGAAAAGATGATTAAAATATGCTATTATACAAGCGTGGGCCATTCTTCTAAAGGTTAGTTCAAATATACTCTTAAAATATTGTTTCATCAACGATAACTGACATTATTTATACAGTTATTTGCTTAATTCATTTACCTGTTACTTGCCAGTGGGACATAAATTCTTTTATACTTGTATGACAATAAGGTAAGTTAAATACTGTTCGTGTGTGATAGAAAGCTGGTTATTGTATATTCAGCTATTGAAGGCTAGTGTGTATTAGAGTAATATCTGTTGAAGTTATATATTATATAAATAAAAAAAATAGCAATTAAATTATTATCTGAATAACCAAAATGACTATAATATTATTAGTAGTGTATTGTGAATATATGATAGAAAACTAATAATAATATTGATTATAAATCATCAATATGGAGGGATTAATCCATACTATTATTGACTGGAAACCACTACTATTATACAATTTACCCATAATAATATTGAAGGAAAACCCTTAATATTATAGTATTTACCCATAATATTATCGAATAAGAGTCACTAATATTATCAACCGCCGAAAAAACACTGCCTAGAAATTGACAATAATTATTAGCAGAACTATAGTCGATTTTACCCCTAATATTATCAACTTTTGGGCAAAAAACCGACAATATTTTCGCCATAGTGACATTTATTACACTTTATATGTTTATTAACGTAATCATTACTAATTAAATATAATAGTGCTTCTTTTTCATCGTCGAATATTTTTTTTAAAGATTTATATGGTTCTATAAACATCTGCAATTTTATTAAATCCTTTTTATTTTTAATTTTAATTTGTAAAAAAAATTCAATTTTTTCATATAACAATAAAATTTGTGGTAGTAGGAGTTTCAATATGGACCTGAGAGTTCCTTTGGGATACATCCAATGCAACTATAGATTTTTGTGGATTGAAACCCTTCTTGGATACATTGTGAAGTGCACATTCTTTGCAGCGTGAAAGGATATCTTTACAGTCAGCGTAGATGGTATTCCAATGTAACCCCTGGTAAGTGTGGATGTGCTTTACTACACTCTCAATACCGAAATGTCCAAGTGCATGTGCATCGTGGATGATTTGATCTCTCTCGTGGGCTGGAGGACAAGCATACTCTGTTCCTTTAGATTTGAAGTCTTTACTATTAAGCTTCACCGCGAGGATGTTCAAACGTTTATCTTTCGAGTAGATCTTCTTTTTATGAATAAATCTATCTTTGTCATTGTTAGATGAAGCTCTTCTTAGTAAGATGCATTTCTCTAATCGTTTAATATTGCGATCCTGCTCCCCCTCCAGCGTTTGATCTTCAATAATAGGAGGGTAAACGCGAGATAGTGCATCAGGTAATTTATTGGCAATGCCTTTTAAGTGAACTACATTCAGATTGAATTGTCCAATAACATCCATATAAGATTGTAATGTACTGTTCAACGTGGTGGACGTGAACATGTAAGTAAGAGCCATATGATCAGTGAGCACCTCGACAGGTAATGGATGCCCCCATAGCAAAGGTCTGAATCTGATCAATCCGAATACAATTGCAGCAGTTTCGCGTCTATTGGTGGACCAATTGCGCTCAGCCGAATTGAGAGACTTGCTAATGAAAGCAATGTGTACAGTTCTATTAAATTCATCTCTTTGAGTGAGTGCACAAGCTATCCCATATACAGATGCGTCTGTCTCCAGATAAAATTTCTTGGATAGATCAGGCTGGTGAAGCACGGCATTAGACACAAGAATCTGTTTAATCCGATTGAATCGATCAGTATGTAAAGACGTCCATTTGGTTTGTACATCCTTATCATTACGTAGTTGATCTAAAGGTGCAGCTACTTTACTAAGCATAGGACAGTAATCCCTTAAATGAGAAATCACACCCATAATACTTCGTACTTGTGCAGCGTTTTTAGGAATTGGCCATTTATCAATGTTTGAAAGTCGTCTGTGATCGATCTTTGTAATGCCAGGTCCAACAATAAAGCCCAATAAATATAATGCCGTTCGAAACCATGTGCATTTGTCGGGATTGATCTTCAAATTTACAGAAGTCAATCTTTCGAGCACTGTGTTTATCAATTTAATATGTTCTTCTATCGTTTCACTATAGAGTACACAATCATCTACATATGTTTCTACTCCTTCTAAGTCTCCCAAGAGGATGTTCATGACCCTGCAGTATTGGCTTGTAAGAAAGCTTAATCCGAAGGGCGCGTGGCACCATTTGTAGTTTATATGATTATAAGAGAATGATAATACTTCTCTACTAGCCTCATCAACAGCGAAAGAGTAATAAGCCTGTTTGAGATCAATTTTAGACATGATTTTTGCCTTTTTTGAGACTCTATCGAAGATCTCAGTAATTTTTGGTACAGCAAAATTTTCTTGTAAGTCTTCTGAAATAGATGCGTTGATTTTTCTCAAATCACAACAAATGCGTAGCTTTGTGAGTTTGTCATTTTCATCCTTTTTAGGTACAGCTAATAATGGTGAATGAAATCTAGCGCTAGGCTTGGATTTTTCAACTATACCGTTGTCCAACCACTCTTTGAGTTGTTTCTCTATTTCTGCTTTCGCATGAACAGGTAATGGGTATTGTCTTACATAGCAATTAGCGCCACTTTTCATCGGAATCTTCACAATTGATTCAGGTATAGTGCATACCGCTTTAGGTTTTATAGTAGCATTTTTGTTAATTGAAGCCTGAATCATTTTCATATACTCTTTTCTTTGTTCAGTGTTTCCATATAGTGCATTGTCAGGGTCATAATGCTTGTCATTATCGAAGTTAACGTTTTCAAACTGTTTACTTTCTTTTGCAATGTCATTAGGCCAGTTAAAAGCAACGCCTCCAAGATAGATATTCATCTTTGGTAATATATCAGTACCTAAGAGTACGTCAAATTCAGTTTCCATAACGTCACTAAATTCTACGACTTCAAAAGCATGTTTAAAGGATATATTATTTGTGTATGTAACAGTCATAGGTCGTGTTTTACCGATCCTTTTAGCTTTACTATTTTTGCCTTCGTTATTGAGTGCTAAAAAATTTAGATAACCATTCACTTTGTTTATGTGTATATCAGAAAAGTCTTTATTCAATATCTTTTTATTAATACAAGCTACATCACTCCCGCTATCCACCTTGGCAACGAGTCTACGACCCTCTATATAAATGGGTGTCATTAGATTAAATGTACTTCTTGTATTATGTGATTTATCATCATCGAACTTACAGTCATAACTGAGGTCTTCCATCGCCTCTTTGACCTTCTTATCTTCGTCTTCCTCCGAGACCAGAGTGTCAGTACGAATTGCAAGAACTGAGGGACCAGGATGGTTAGCCCTCATGGCTTGTCTGTATTCTTGGCAAGAATGCCCTCTGAACCAAGGCTTCTTGCAAAAACGGCAGGGATTGTTACCGTTTGCCCTTAAAGGTGCATTGTTATTCCCCAAAAATGTAAATGGTCTAGACCCAGATGGTGTCATAGATCCAGCACGACCAGAAGAAGAAGAGGACGAAGAAGCGTGCTTGGCAATGCTGAAACAGTTGCGTTCATCATGGTTGGATAGCTTACCACCATGGCGAGGGCAGTAGAAACGATCAATCGTGGACGCAGAAGTGGGACTGGTGGTACGTTTGTGATGATAAAAATCTTCAGCCTTACGTTTGCCTTTGTTGATGTTATGTGAGCCTTGAGGCGAGGCCATATCAGCGCCGAAACCACCCTTGGATCTTGACAAACCATTTTCATTGGCTAATGAACCAGGGACTTGTTGGCCATACACATTGAGAGCAGCTGCAGCGATATCACTTACAATCCAAGTAGTAGAGTTCTTGCCATTAGAATGCAATACTGTATTAATTGCGGGTTGCCAAGCTTGGGGAAGTGCATACATAAAAGCATCAGCAATGGTATTGTCAAACTTGCTGTAGCCTGCTTCACTTGCAGCACGAGTAAATCTCAAGTTGAATGAGTTGATTGTTTCATTGGTGCGAATACGCATATTCATCACCAAACGCCTAGCATCCAGTTTGTCTTGAGCCCCACCAAAGGTATCCAAGAATACTTTTCGAGCCGTTTCCCAAGTATCTTGTACAAGCAAATCACCTTTCATCCATACGTCATAATCCATAGCTAGAGTACCTTGAATGTACTGCTTCCAAGTGCGTTCAACATCATTGCCAGTTGAAATAAGAGTCTTTTCAAATGTGCGTAAAAAGTGTTCTACTGAGTTGTATACCGTTTCGCCTGGGTAGTAAACAGTATCACCAGCCAGTTGGAACTTGGGCAGATCTCTGGGAGCCAAACGCATGAGGATAGTAGTATCACCGTTATTAGTAGCAGGAGCTCTCTCCGTGGGCATGGCTTCGGATACAGCTTTGTGGATTTGAATTTTCCTGTTGGCGGTCACCATTACATCGATATGCTTATTGTAGGTATCGATGCACTTGATCAGCCTTTCCATTTCACGGTCATACGCCTCGGGATCATTACCAAGAAGTTCAGCACCATCAGAGATGAGGAGATTAGCATATCTCTGAGAAGCTACAGTTCGGCGATCCATTAAAATATTGATAGCTAGATCACCAATGGGCCCCTTTTCCTCTTTATGATCCTCAGACATAGCCATGACTGATTCAGTAGTCTTAGCCTGACTAAGTTCGGATACGTTACCAGTTTCAATACCTTCCATAGTTTCTTCAGCAGCACAAGTAGCAGTGGGAGTATTAGCCAGAAGGTCAGGTACAGTAACCGGAGTGGTAGAGTTGTTTTGAGACATAGTGTAGTTTGTTGTAAACGCTCATAATTATATTAATAAGAGAATACTGTACAGATAGAAAATCGTATAGATATCCTTATATATAGCTGCAGAAGTGTATAAAGCATTATTACCAAGAACCAGAATGTAAATGACTGTATTTGATTATGTTAAAATATCTTTATTTATATATCACTCTGAGCAAGTAGACGCTAATTGATAAATACTATCTCTCACACCAAATATTACATTCAATACTATTACCTTTGGATATATTGATCCCGACACTCCTCGCCGCTAATCTTGGTCCGCTCATTTGGTTATTATCCCTGGTCTTCTTTATACGCAGTCCAACCTTGTTCCTGGCAAATCGTAATATGAATTTAGAATCAAGTACCGACCGAGAAAAAGTATATAAGAGATGCGTTTTATCACCTTTTGACCAGTTAATCAATTCTTGATCTCTAATAAAAAACTATCCACAGTTTTAAAAGTATTTCTATCTTCCAAAATCTTTATCTACCACCTTTACAACATTTTTTACTTTTAATTACTGTCCTATTTTCCTTACTTTTATCGATATGGCTTCCAACAACGTTTCTGGTTCTTCTTCTGCCAACTGTGGTGTTAACCCTGACACCCCCATGTTTGATGAATCGACCTTGTCAAGCAACCTTGATGAGTTTATCAAGTCTCCTGGTGCTAGTTCTTTGTTGTCTGAGTCGGCTGAGCATGCTGTTGCTGACATGACTGACCCACAACTGATTGACACAAATATCGCCGGGCTCCGTGCAGATATTACCCGATACCTTCAAGCGTTTAGTCGTGCTCGTGTAGTCAGAGATGACGTAGCGGCTGATGAAGCCTTGTTGGCCCTTGAACGCTCCAAGAGGATGCTCCGTGAGATCCAAGAGTGCAGTTCATTGATCGGTGAGGTTGATCGTGTTAAGCCACCTACTGGTTTGACATTGAATCGTCGCGACTTGCCCAAGTTCCAACTCTTGACCTCGGCTGTCAAACCTTTTCCAGGTTACGAAGCCTTCGAGTCTGTTGAGCATTTTTTGAGAGAATTTGAGGATGTAGTTGAGTCTTCTTCCATGTCCATTGATGAGGTGTGGAAGAACTTCTTACCCCTTTGCCTTCCCCATGGCGATAAAGCATGGGTGAAAGATGAGCTGAGTAGAGGTTGTACCCTATGGGCAGATGCTCGTAGAGAGTTTAAGAAGCAGCACGGTTCTTCCCTTGTGTTGAGAAGATATACTGACCTTGTGTTTACCATGGTAATGGAAAACAATGAGTCGGTGGGCGACTATGCTAAGCGTTTTCAAACAGCAATGTTTGATGCAGGCCTACCTAGAGAGTGTCCTAGAGTAGCTGATCGTTTTTTGGCCTCGCTGACTAAACCTGTTCAGACGCTGATCAGAGTTGCAATGAATTCAGTGAAGGCTGGATCTTCTGGTGAGAATGCTGAATACACTGTCGATCAAATCGCACAGATTGGTCGTGATATTCTTGGTGACGACCATACGTCGTATAATGAGGCTGTTTCTCTTCTTCCTGGTGCGCCTGTTGTTGAGCGACGCAAAGAAAAGGCCCCCTATCACCATCATCACAAGAATGCAGCTCGTCGGGTGCAAAAGGCGAGTAAGGTGGCGAAACCCTTTTCGTGCATCCATCATGGTAACAATGCGACCCATGACACCAAGGATTGTTTTCTCGCTAAGAGAAGAGCTGAACGCCCTCCTTCTGTGAAGAAGGCGAAGGGTAAAGAGTGTTGGACTTGTGGTGTGTCTCCATGGCGTCCTGGTCATCGTTGTGGTGCTGCTGAAAGCAGTAGTAGCAGTACTGTCTTGGCTGTGATGCCTGCGGCTTCCTCGAGTGAGAAGTCAATTGAGCAGCAAGTTCAAGAGGACTTGGAGATGGCCGACTCCGAGATTGAGAATCAGAGCTATCAATGTAAGTACCTGAATGAGAACAAGAAGAGTGACAAATTAAAGGCTAATGACGCATTTAATTTATGTACACCGTTGATTGTAGAGTCTGAACGTCTCCTGGGACGCGTAGATACAGGAAGTAGTTGTAGCTTTGTTAGTTTGTCTTCTTTGAAGAATAAACTTCATATAAATAAAGTACATAAATTACCTGGTTCTTATAATTTCTTGTCTCATCAAAATACTGCAAAGAGAATTGGTATCACCGATCCTTTGGAAATAAAGTATGCAAATGGCATTAAGTTCAAACACTCATTTGAAGTAATGAACTTTAACGACGGATTCGAGTTTGATATTCTTCTTGGCACAGATATTCTTCCCAAAATGAATATCGGATTAACTGGAGTGGCTTTTCGCATCAAAGATGATCATGCACATTCTGACGCTGCCTTGAGTGATGAAGCTATTTTTGAAAACTTGAACATTGAACGTGAAAGAAAACATGAACCTGACAATTCGCCTGCTGGTACGCCTGAGCAAAGAGCAGAGTTCATGAGTATAATTAAAGAATCACTAGAGATTAATCAGAGCATACCCATAACATCTTCATGTCCTTTGCCTGAATCCATTGTTCGATTACCTACGAAAGAGGGTGCAACGGCGTATAGACGTCAATACCCCATCCCTTATGCATTAAGACCAGTTCTCGATAAGCAAATAAAAGAATGGTTGGAAACAGGTACAATCATTCGATCCCGAGTAAACACGTCATTCAACAGTCCATTACTGCTTGTTCCTAAACGTAACAAAGATGGTGAGATTGTGAGCCATAGAGCGTGTTTAGATGTGAGATCGTTGAATCAAATTCTACCTCCAACATTCAATTTTCCCGTACCTTTGGTTAAGGATATCTTTGATAACTTGGCCGGTAAAAAAGTGTTTACAACTTTGGATTTGTCGAATGCATATCATCGATTCAAAGTGGCACCCGAGGATGTACACAAGTTATCGTTTACTTATAATGGCAATGGCTTTTCCTTTCAAAAAGCGTGCTTTGGAGTGAAAATGCTAACCTCGCAATTTCAAAAGGTCATGGCAACCTTGTTTGAAGGTATTGATTGCGTTCAGAACTTCGTGGATGACTGTATTGTTGCCAGTGAAAGTATCGAACAGCATGCAAAAGATGTAAAGTTTGTGATTGACAGATTAAATTCCGCAAATTTAATCCTGAAAGAATCCAAGTGTTCATGGTTTCAACATTCAGTTCGTATGTTGGGATTTGTAGTGGACGCTTCAGGAGTTCGTGTGGATCAATCAAAACTTACCAATGTTTCAAAGTGGCCACTTCCAAATAAAAATAAGAAACACATCCAGCAATTTATGGGTTTGGTCAATTACCTGAGAGAATTCGTTCCGATGATTTCCAGAGTAGCAGAACCACTCACCAGTTTAGTGAATGCAGAGAATGTGGAAGAGCTGTGGACCGATCGTCACACTAAGAGCTTTGAAACTATCAAAGAGATTTTGCAGTCGAAGATGATGCTGCATTATCCGGATTTGTCAAAACAGTTTTACGTAGCTACAGACGCATCACTTTATGGTGTCGCGGCAGTGTTGTTTCAAAAGAATGAGGCCGGCCAAGATCTTTACATAGGATTTGTATCGAGCTCCTTGTCACCTTCACAACGCCGTTGGAGCACTACTAAAAGAGAATTGTATGCAGTCGTGTTAGCATTACTGAAGTTTCGCAAGTATATATGGGGCAAAAAGTTCACTGTATTTACAGATCACAAGGCACTAGTATACTTACATACGCAAAAGATCGCAAATCCCATGTTAATTGGATGGATCGAGACTCTTCTGGATTTTGATTTTGATGTAGTGCACATCCCCGGTATATTGAACAAATTGCCTGATATTCTGAGCCGTTTGTATTCACCTTTAGAAGATGAAAACAAACTGGTGGAGGATAGTGTTACGAGCAAAATCATCAGACGAAGCCCTAAAAAGAAAGCCATCATTAGAAAAAAGCGATTTAGCCGAGATAAAACGATTAACGTACTCGCGACTAAACTAGTTGAAAGAAAAGATGAGCTGACTGACTATATGACTCCTCCTGAAGAAGAGAGAGATGCTCTGTTGAAAGAAGCGCATGCATTTGGACACTTTGGATCGCAAGCAATTGTGCGAGATTTACATTCACAAGGTCTCCATTGGGCGAATATCTACGCAGAAGCAAAAGACATTGTTAGTTCGTGTGTTGAATGTCAAAAGCACAACATCAGTAAGAGAGGTTATCACCCATTATCTAATGTTGTAGCCAACCGACCATTTGATCATATTGCTATCGACTTGGCTGGACCTTTTGACGTAACTGAAGAAGGATATGTTTACATGTTGGTTATAACAGATATTTGTTCGAAATTCGTTATTCTCAGACCTCTGAAGAACAAACAATCCGATACTGTTGCAAAAGAGTTGGTCAAAGTCTATGGTGATTTTGGTGTTCCACGTATTTGCCAGTCTGATAATGGTCTAGAGTTCAAGAATGCTGTGATGAACAGTATTTCGAAGAACCTAGGAATTGATAGAAGATACACTACGCCATATCATCCTCGAGCAAATGGAGCAGCGGAAAATGCAGTTCGTACCGCAACTAACACGTTAAGAAAAATGATGAAGTCAGACAGTCATAGTTGGGCGTATTATCTTCCTATCATACAGCTCTGCATGAACCGACACATTAAAGCAAAAACTATGAGTTCTCCCTTCTCCTTGATGTTTGCACGTAGAGTCAACTTACCTGATGACTACGGGAACGAGAAGAAGTTCAAACTACCCATTGAGTCTATGACCATGCGAGAGTTGGAAGAACGCGTAGATTACATGGATAAGATCGTATTCCCAGCCATCCTCGAAAGAACTCAGAAGATAAATGAGGAATATAACAAAAAGTTCAATCAAAAGAGTGTTCTTGTCGACATTCCAGTTGGAACGCATGTCATGATCAGATTACAGAATCGATCTAGTAAGTTAGCTCCGATTTATGAGGGACCTTACACTGTTGTTCGAAGAAATACTGGTGGATCGTATGAACTAAAGGATGAACAGAATGAATTATTATCCCGAAACTATGTACCGTCGGAATTGAAAGTAGTTACCCTGGATGAGTCTAGTATCGAAGAAGAATACTACGAAGTCGAAGGTATCCGTGATCATCGAGGTGAAGAAGGTCATCGAGAATACTTGATTAAGTGGAAAGGTTATTCTGAGAAAGAAAATACTTGGCAAAAAGCAAGTGATTTCACCGATCCAACTATCATTCAACGGTACTGGAATAAGCAAAGAGAATTACGACGTTTAGAGCAAACTAGAGTCGAACAGTCAATTCAAAACTCTGAACCTAACAGACGCAAAAAAGTTGGAACTTCCAAGATTCCTAAATGCAATGGGAATGAGATGTCAAATGTAGCGATCGAGATGTCGAAAAACAAAAGAGCAAATATTGCAGCCACTACGAGTAGAGAAGAGAGAATACTGAATAGACGTTCAAACAAGAAAAGAAAGATAGAATAAGTAGGCAAGTTATGAAACAAGAACCAAGAAAAGCCACGATGCAAGAAAAGACCCTGAATTGGTGCGTAAAAGGAGGTATACCTGAGCGTGTTAATCAAAACTCAGCCGCATGAATGTACTATTTGGTGGAACTGACGCACTTGCCGAATCAATACAAGTTTGTTTGATTCTGGTGGAGGATAATGTTGTAAACGCTCATAATTATATTAATAAGAGAATACTGTACAGATAGAAAATCGTATAGATATCCTTATATATAGCTGCAGAAGTGTATAAAGCATTATTACCAAGAACCAGAATGTAAATGACTGTATTTGATTATGTTAAAATATCTTTATTTATATATCACTCTGAGCAAGTAGACGCTAATTGATAAATACTATCTCTCACACCAAATATTACATTCAATACTATTACCTTTGGATATATTGATCCCGACACTCCTCGCCGCTAATCTTGGTCCGCTCATTTGGTTATTATCCCTGGTCTTCTTTATACGCAGTCCAACCTTGTTCCTGGCAAATCGTAATATGAATTTAGAATCAAGTACCGACCGAGAAAAAGTATATAAGAGATGCGTTTTATCACCTTTTGACCAGTTAATCAATTCTTGATCTCTAATAAAAAACTATCCACAGTTTTAAAAGTATTTCTATCTTCCAAAATCTTTATCTACCACCTTTACAACATAGTTGTTAAGTCTAATCGAAAAAAATGCGGTAAAATTAAAATATAAAAGCAGGTAGTAAGTCGATTATAACTTGGTTATAGTTTATTCAACTTAAATGTGATTAATCCTTTCTAACTAGTTTTTCTAGCTTGTATTTATACTCGTTGAATTGTGACTGAAGGTTATTTACTTGTGTTCATATAAAAAGTATAAGAAGGACGTATCTCTGTTTAAGGACTGTATCGCTGTATAAGGTAATCAATGATGCTTTAGTATGTATGTGCTACAGCTAGGGCGCACAGGCCTCTAGTCTGTCTGTACTTCAATTATGTGGCTATTTCACCACAAAAACAACATGGAGTTTTGTTATTCTGTAGATGTTAATCCTTTAATCACTAATGATCAGCCCTTCTGGTCGAAACTGGTAAAAGAATATGCCGATGTTTTCCGCGACGAACTTCCTGGTTTACCTCCGGCTCGCAATGATCCTCCTATGATTGATACTGGTGATGCAAAACCTGTCAGTAAACCTCCTTATAAGACTAGCCCAGCCGAATTGGATGAATTACGTCGACAACTAAACGAATTACTAAAGCTGGGTCTAATCCGGCCAAGTAGCTCTCCTTGGGGCGCTCCGGTCCTCTTCGTTCGAAAAAAGAATGGCGAATTACGAATGTGCGTGGATTACCGCGCTCTCAATCGCCTTTCTGTCAAAAAATCATACGGATTACCAAATATTGACGAATGTTTAGAACGTTTGCAAGGCGCATCATACTTTTCCTGTCTCGATTTGAAAAGTGGATATCATCAACGTCGCCTACATCCTGATGATATTGAGAAATCCGCGATGAATACAAGGTTAGGAAAGTTTGAATGGTTGGTAGCCAGTTTCGGTTTAAAAAATTGTCCATTTTATTTTCAAGACCTGATGAACAATGTACTATCCGACTGCCTAAATAAATTCTGCATGGTGTACCTTGATGACATTATCATTTTCTCCAAGACCGCCTCTGAGCACCAAAAACACGTTCGACACGTTTTAGACTTGCTACGTCAAAATCAACTCATTGCCAATTTAAAGAAATGCAAGTTTAACCAACGACAAGTTGAATTCCTAGGTTATCGAGTATCGGAAAAAGGCATACTACCCGACGAACGAAAAGTACAAGCAATCAAAGACTGGCCTCGACCCACAAATGTTCAAGAAGTACGCCAATTCATTGGCCTTGCTCAAACCTTCCGAAGGTTCTGTCCCGGTTTTGCTTCAATAGTGGCTCCACTGACAAACCTAACTCGTGGCTCAGGACATAAACGACGTTCCATTGTGTTGAATCCGAAGTAGCTAAAGACCAAAGATTCACGTAATAATAATAATAAGACTTGTATAAGTAATCAGATTACTGATTGGTAATAAGATAGTTATTAATTGTTTATTTCGATCATAAAATGAAGGTGTATTTATATTAGTTAAAGGTCTTATATGTTTAACCGATTGACAGGTACTGCTGAGAATGAATGAATGAAACAATAATTCATGTTTAGCCGATTACTTGCAAGTTACGGTAGAATTAGTTTATACAAGTAAACGTACTGTTCTTGTATTGGTTCTTGTATTATTACTGATGAGTAATGTTAATGACAAGTGATGATGAATCGATCTAGAAGCTTAATTGATTATGCGTGATTGCTTGATTGGTGAAACCTGTTTGACGGGTCAATCAGTTACGCAGATTAGATATAGCTTTAATTGAGACATGTCGTATGTATAGCCTGTGAATATAAGCGTGTATACGACACATTGTATGGACAAGTGATTGCGAGAAAAGCTTCATCAAGGTAAAAGAATTGCTAACGTCTGCTCCTATCTTAGCTATGCCTAACCCTGCAAAACCGTACCGCATTGAATGCGATTCTAGCGATTATGGACTGGGTGCCGTACTTTTACAACCTGATGAGCTCGATCCTTCTGTTGTAAACATGACTTGTTCAGTGTCCGTCACCAATCAGGTCAATGTTCGACAATGCTTATACTCAGCTTGTGCTTTGACAGCTTTGTAACGTCGGTTAAGAGATATATATATGGAAATCAATGCTTAGTGCAACTAACCTTCATAAACTATCTATCACCGAATATAAAGTCGTACTAGAATGGATTACTATAAATCCTTGTTAACTCCATGAGCGCAGTCTTTGACTAACTCAATCGTCTATAATATCAAGTTAAATCCGAACTTCAATTTTGTATAAATAGCTCATCATTTTAATGCTTTAATAAATCAATTCGTTTTATCAGTCTGGTTATTTTTACAGTCTTTATTATATTCGATATAACACCTTCGTTGTGGCATCCAGTTGCATATGAATCCAAAAAGTTATCTGAACGCGAACGAAAGTACCCCGCTCAGGAGTGTGAATTGGCCGCAATTCTCATGGCTCTTCGTACATGGCGACATTTAGTTGATGGTTGTCACGGAGGTTATACGGTGTACACCGACCATCTACCTCTCAAGTATTTTCGGTCTCAAGATAAACCTACCCCTCGGTTAGTGCGCTGGATTGCTGAACTAGAGATGTACGATCCTGATATCCAATACAAGCAAGGAAGTCTTCATGTAGTGCCAGATGCTCTTTCACGGCGGGATGGTCCAAATTGTACTCCTGCCTCAACGTCAATGGAACCCGAATATATATACGCTATTGACCCGCTTGATGGTATGTCACCAATGGTAAAAACTGATTGGCCTTTATACTATCTGAATGATCATTACCTACAGGTGAAAAACCAAAGCCTAAAATCTAAACTGGTAAAAGACAAGCCCTTTTTCGAAGTCTCTGGTAACAAGGTATTTCGCAAGGTAGATATCTTTGGCGATGGTTCTCCATACCGTCTGGTATCTTTCTTACCTTTCGCTGAACGCGCTGATTTCGTTTCTCGTTATCATGAAAGCTACGGCCATTGCAACTATAGCACTATGATGAAGTTACTTACCCACCCCTCGTGTCTGGTGGCCTTCAATGAAAAGTGATCTACGCAACTGGTTAAAATCGTGCCCTGCATGTCAAGTTAACGCCCGTCGTAATCACGTTCATAAAGATGTAATGCATCCCTTACAAATCCCTTCTGCGTTTTCTCGTTGGCATCTTGATTTCATTGGCGAACTCCCCAAATCTCTCCGCGGAAATCGATGGATTTTGGTTGCTGTCGACTATGCTACAAATTGGCCTATTGCTCGTGCAGTACCAGTGGCGTCCCAAGAAGCAGTGGTAGACTTCATTTATGAAGAAATCGTACTAAAGTTTGGGTGTCCTGCTGAAATTGTCACTGATCGTGGTGCAAATTTCTGTAGCGGTCTGGTACGCAAATATATGACACGACTACAAACTGAACATAAGTTGACCTCAGCTTTTCATCCGCGATCTAACTCTAAAGTAGAACGTTTCAACGGTGTCCTGAAGTCAATACTACGAAAATACGTCAACGGTGCTATTCATCGGTGGGATGATTTCTTAAATGCGGCTTTGTGGGCGTGCCGCATTAGAGTACATTCTACTACAGGTTATAGCCCTTTCTACCTAACTTATGGTCGTGAACCCCGAATCCCTGGCGACACTATGTTACCATATATCGATAATGTTACTGCTGCGGATCCTCGAACCATAGCCGACCATACTTCTCGTGAACTAACCAAACTTGGTCAACATCGCGCCGCTGCTGAATTCCGCATGAAAGCCATGGCCGATAAAGACAAAAAGAAATGGGACGCCTTAATAGATAAGACCTCCTTCGAGCCTGGCGACATGGTACTACTCACTCATGAAGGACGTTTTGGTCTAGAACCCCAGTACAAAGGACCCTATATTGTGGTGGCAAGTTATCCAAATTATGGCACCTACAAGCTGGAAACTTTGGCCGGTGAACCGCTGAAATCTCTAGTACATGTCGATCGAATGGTAGCTGCTGTTGGTGAAAAGCCAAACACGGAATGGTACAATCCCACTGTGTCAAGACGAGAATGGCGAAATGCAACAAAAAACACACAAGTTTCCCTCCCTTCAACTGCTATCACAAGTCTTAACGATTCTTTTTCTAGTACTATGCAGGTATTATCTGAAGACAATCGCGACTCTTCCAACATTCACAATGAGTTTGGCATTCCTATAACCGAAGTCGACATTACCGATGGCGATCCAGTTGATCCGATTGAAACTAGTCATTCTCCATCGACTCACAACACAACCTTGGACAAAGACAAATACGAAACGGACTCATCACCCACATCAGACATAAAAACAAAAGTCAATGAATCCGCTTCAGATTCAACACATCCATCTCAAACTGGTGTATCTCTATCGGTCAATATCACTGACGGTGACTCACAAACCCATACTGGAATCCAAGAATCTGAAGAAGATGTAGAAATGACAAGCCCACATCATATTTTCACACAACCCCAAAGACCAACTGAAAAAATATGTCCTCCTAGCTCCGCTCCAATGGAAATTAACCACAAACCATGCCCAGCTATAGTCACTTCTACTACCACTTCTTGTGTTCAGGGTCGAACACCAATGGTCTCAGGGGGGGCTAATGTCAGCGAAAGTTCGAGAGCAATTCCCTTGGTCCGAACAATGCCTCGAACTAAGCGTCGCTTTAGCCCTTTGGCACCTTCTAGAACAAAACGACATAAACTATACCATACTTGGCAATCATAACTTCTAGCACCTTCCAGATAGAATTATAAATAATATATATATATTGTGTATTAATTTAAAAAAGAAGACAACAACTAATAAAAATATCATTATTCAAAACTACATCGTTATACTCTTCTCTTATTGGATAATACTAATCTCAGCTCGTCACGTGCTCTAGTTTACTGACTGTCCGGTTTATTTAAATTATCGAAAGACAAAAATGTCGAACCCATTGACTCTACAATGGAAGAGCTACCAATAGAAGTCGAGCTGAGATTAAAGAAGGAAGCAAGACGAAAAAGGAAGTTCAAGCCCAATACCAGTACAACGCGCAAGAAGACTAAGGTACACTTAACTTGCCTTATATGAACTCAAGCCCGCTGCCAAGATGATTGTTAGAAAATCATACTACTATAGAAATATTCCTTTATAAATATCCAAAGCGCATATCCATATATAATTATCCATCCGTCTTAGAATAATATAAATACCATTATAATTTTATTGAATAAAGCTCATCTTCAGTTTGTATCTTAAAAATACTTATATTGTATCTTTTATAATACTTCTTTAATATACTTCTTGATCACGTGTAGAATAGTCACAGAAGAAGAAGATCTCTAGACACTGCAAATTTTATCTGATTAAACATATGTAGAATTACTGTGAAACTAGTAGTTTTACAGTGTTTTCAAAGTGATTCTACATATGTAAAACTCCTAGTTCTACAACTAAGAATTTGGTATGTTCTACAGTTGTAGAATTACTGTAAAACTCGTAGTTTTACAGTTTTTGCCCCACCTTAATCTCCTAGTTTTACAGTTGTAGAACTACGAGTTTTACAGTTTTTCCCCCACCTTAACCTCCTGGTTTACAGTTGTAGAACTACGAGTTTTACAGTTTTTCCCCCACCTTAATCTCCTGGTTTTACAACTTTGAAATCACTTTACTATAGAATCATGGCTTTGATTCTTCTTTGTTATTGGCACAACTATATGTTTCTTATTGGTGGATCATGGCATTAAATTCATCTGTAATGCAGCTATCATCATCACTTTTTCAGACCGTTTAATGCAGATTTTTTACAAACTGCATGATAACATTTAGCAATGTTTTAATTTTAAGGTTTGTTTCTTTTATTAAAATGTCAAAAGAAACTACATGTTTCAAAAGTAGTGTAACACGGCATCATTAACAGTATTGCTTAATCTACTCTAAATAAATAACAATACGGTTCTATATGGCTACCTGCTTATCTGTTTAATGCGAAAAACTAAGACCAATAAGAGTTGCTAGTTGGTAGCCTTGATATATGCATATCAGATACCTAAAAATTGAGCGGTAAACCTAGAAGCGCATGCGGAGGCAAACTAATATAATAATAAACGATAATGAGAATACTTATCAATGAAAATGAAAGAAAAGTTAACTGGTATTTTATCTCTTACCTGACACTTATTCTACCTTTATTGCTATAAAGAAAGAAAAGGATCATTCCCTAAATAAAGATCTGCTATTTCCTAAGTATTCTTGTAATATTAGTATGTATTTCGATTAAACAAATGTGCTCATTTTTTATATATATGCAATAATACCTTAAACTAATACATATATTTTATATTAATTTATATTTTGAGAAGCAGCATGTTTGGTTCAAACTATGATGAGTAGATCAAATAATATTGCGATGAATATACTACAAGCAATGGGTTATATCATAATAACTTACCTTTAATGAATTAAATGAAAAAATAAAAGAAAGAGAAAAAACGAGAGAAACAAGGAAGTGTACATTCTTAAATAAAAAGCAATATGAAACCATTGTAGGAGTTTTATAACCCATTGATAATGCAGAGGTTTGAATCAAAACATTCACTATGGCGAAAATATTGTCGGTTTTTTGCCCAAAAGTTGATAATATTAGGGGTAAAATCGACTATAGTTCTGCTAATAATTATTGTCAATTTCTAGGCAGTGTTTTTTCGGCGGTTGATAATATTAGTGACTCTTATTCGATAATATTATGGGTAAATACTATAATATTAAGGGTTTTCCTTCAATATTATTATGGGTAAATTGTATAATAGTAGTGGTTTCCAGTCAATAATAGTATGGATTAATCCCTCCATATTGATGATTTATAATCAATATTATTATTAGTTTTCTATCATATATTCACAATACACTACTAATAATATTATAGTCATTTTGGTTATTCAGATAATAATTTAATTGCTATTTTTTTTATTTATATAATATATAACTTCAACAGATATTACTCTAATACACACTAGCCTTCAATAGCTGAATATACAATAACCAGCTTTCTATCACACACGAACAGTATTTAACTTACCTTATTGTCATACAAGTATAAAAGAATTTATGTCCCACTGGCAAGTAACAGGTAAATGAATTAAGCAAATAACTGTATAAATAATGTCAGTTATCGTTGATGAAACAATATTTTAAGAGTATATTTGAACTAACCTTTAGAAGAATGGCCCACGCTTGTATAATAGCATATTTTAATCATCTTTTCCTAAAGTAAGTAATGATTAGATTCTTGAATGAAACTCGCTATTGCTACAGACTTACCAACACTATATCAGACACAATCAATTATAATTCACTGGGCTACAGTTTTAATAGTCTTCGTCTTGTATATATACACAACTAAATCTATTATAACAGTATTAGATTAATATACAAAGAAATTAATGGATTAGTAATCATTGCACTTACTTAATGGTTATTAGCTTTAAAACTAATAGTAAAGGTTCAAAAGCTATATGGCATTACTGGCTATAAGTATTACTGAAGTGGTATAAGTATTTAAGAATACAAGTCAGTATAAGAATATAAGCAGTATGAATGACGACGTATTTATAGATAATTACGACATTAAGAACGAGGGAAATATTCGAAAGCTTGGAAAAAAAAACACAATTACAAGCTGACATTGAGGTTAATTCCTATTATACAGAAGCTTCAGTTAAAGTGTTGTGCGCAATAAGAGTGACAAATGTCAAGAAACCTTACGTTTAATGTGCCAATTTAGCAAACGAAAAAAAAGAAAGAAACTCAAGATTGGTGTAAAAAAGTTTTTCTTAATACTGAAAAGCCGCAGAAAAATGCTACGTCAGCTACTTAAACCAATAAAAAAACGTCTATATTTATTTCGTTTTTTTTGTATTTTTCTTAGAGCGTGGTTTACGCTTATTGGAATCCGCTTCTTTGGAACGATTGTCAGATCCAGCCTCCTCATCTTCACCAACGTCAGGTTGAACCGTAATGGCTTTTCTTTTCGTTGATGAGCGAGCAGAATGTAGATCCAACAAGCTAGCAATTGGAGATGCAAGACCAACTGGAGCAACAGAAGTAGCTAGACGATCAACAAGGATATGCTGATTATCCACACTATTTGCATAACAAGCATATTAATAAAGATATAAAAACAGAAATAAAAAAGCATCTAACCTGAAGAACGATTCAATCTCATTGTCTTCAACAGATTCTTGATTTTGTTGACTTTCACCTTCTTCAGCAGAATTACTTCTGGTACGTACAGTCTTCTTGTTTTTGAGTGCTTCAGATAAAAGTAACTTGGCAGCCCACATCTCTACACAGAGATGCAGATGCAAGCCCACATCTAAAGCACGTTTCTCTAAAAGCAAAGCATAACGTTCTTGAATGCTGGTATCCTCTTCGCCAATTTCACTCCAAGTTTTACCAACAATATTTATATTTGCCCTTTCCATGTCTTTCAAGACATCTCTTGCCAAGTATTTCAACGTATTGTATTGCGGTTGAACATCATCATCGGTCAGTTCATTTTGTTGGCCTTTTATATACTTGAGGTGTTTCAAGAGGGCATATAACCTTAATGGTGCAGAAGGGGTGACATTTGTCTTGGTTGCCTTTTGTTGATAACGCACTTTTGCTTCTTCTAGCACTTTTGGGATTGACCGTTTACTACGTAAATTAGGATTCAAAGCATTTGCAATTGCTTCTCGTTCAGCTATATATGACAAGCTAAGAGGTTAATAAAACTGAATGTAGTAACATGCTTCAGATATGATTGTACCATCGTCAAGTGCTTGTTCAATTTCTTCGTTAGATGAAACCCTCGAAGCTTCTCGAGGAAATAGAGGTGCTAATATTTGGATCAAATCTTGAATTAAACGACGGTTGATTAAGATTTCTTGTTCAATCTTCTCAAAGTAGACGCTCCAATTATTGTTGTTGTTGTTTGACATAGCTATAAAGTAAATATATTATAAAGAAAAGTGATTGAATGATTTGAGCTATTTAACTGTTTTATAAGCGTACTTTACCATTTATCCATTAGTAATCCTTACTAATGTCCAAAGAGCTTTCTGGAAAGTAAGCTTACTGACAGGTATGACTGACTTGGAAAGGAATTAGCTTGATTAGAAATCATAAGGATCCATTAAAATGTATTCGATATCTGAATAATCTGGAAGGCTGAGTAATATGAAAAGCTGATTAGTTCAAAGGATTCAACAGCCTAAAACAATGAATTACCATTGAGAACTCTGTCAATTGTAGACCAAGCAAACGTATTTAAGACCTGCTTTTTCTAAACAACAAAACCGCTATTCATTAATTCGATATATTTACTTGTTTTTACTTATCTTTAAATGGGCAAAGTTTCCTCTTCTGCTACACCATATAAATATACTTGCGCTACTTGTTTGAGGCCATTCAAAACTGTTAAAGCTAGGAGTAATCACTATAGCCATAATCGTGATCATAGAAAACAAAGGGTCGTCCAAACGCAAGAAGCTAGCATTCCTGTCCAAGGTGAGTTAACAGATATATTACTAAAGCTTTTAATTTAACAATATACCTTGTTTGAAATAGAGCCTACTCCAATTGCTTACAACGTCAAATCCTCGGATCAAAACCTTTTCACCAATACGGAATTAAATAGCATCCAATTGAGAGATATTTGCGACACGTATGGTATTCCTCGAGAGGCTCAAAGAGAACTTGTCTATCTAATGCGTACCATAATCAAAAACAATGAAGAGAGCCGTAAAACCGATGGATTGGGTATGTATCTATTCAAATAGAGTTAAAAAAAAAGTACTTATCAGCTTTTATTCCCATTATATATAGGTTACCTACCATCCACTCTCATGTTCCCTGATACCTTGGATCGTACTCTTAAAGCAAAAACCAATATTCAATGTCATTTTCATGATGTCTGCGTCAATGGTTGCATGCTGTTTGAAAAGGAAGATATAGAGACTATTCAATGTAAAAACCCTGCTTGTAAAGAAAATCGCTTTGATGATCATGGTAAACCTCGTCGCTCTATGAAGATGCTTCCTATTGGTGAACAAGTCGCTCAAATGCTTGCGAATGCAAAGACAAGAGACTTGATGAAATACCGCTACAACTATAAATCAACTGACGGTGAATATAAAGATTACTTTGATGGTGCAGCATACAAGTACTTTAAGGATAATAGCATTCTGTTTTCCGGTGAAGATGATGTCGCAATGGTTCTTTTTGTCGATGGTTTCTGTACTAGCAAGAATCATAAAGGGGACAAGTTAACAATCATCCATCTCTTGAATATGAACATTCCCCCAGAATACCGCTACCAAGACGAATACATGCTTCAATTGGCGATCTTGCCAGGTCCAAACTACCCAAAGTACATGCATACCTTTTTAAAGCCTATTATTGATGAGTTTCATGCTCTGTCTACCAAAGGCATGCTTGTACAAAAGGATGGTGTAATTGTTTGTCAAGCTAAAGTCAACTTGGTGATGGCTACTGGTGATCTTCCTGCTGCAGCTGAGCTTGCAAATCATATTGGTCATATGGCTACGTTTGGTTGCCGTATTTGTCGTGTCCAAGCTGAACGTCATGATTATCATAATTGTTTTTTAACGATCGACAATGAGATCAGAAGCAGAAACGATTTCATTTCCCCAGATGCAGCGAATGTAAGTACTATAATCAGCATTAATCTTTACAAGTTTTTAACATTTCTTTTTCTTTTTACCTCATAGAGCTACAGTATCAAGTCTGCAACACCATTTGCAATACTTCCCAGTTTTACTGGCGCTACTTTTTTGGTTTAGACGAAATGCATCTTCTCGGACAAGGTATCGCTCAACACGTATTCAATATGCTGACAGTCGACATGGGTAAAGAGTACAATGCAGCAAGAAAAACTCGATATAAGCCCAATGAAGATGAATTGAGTGATGCCCGATTGAAGTCTGCTGATGAATGGCCGTATACTTTCTATATTCCAAAATTATCGCTCATCAAAATTGGTAAACTTGTTGAAGCTTCTAGAGCCACTGTACCGACATCCTTTTCATCCAAATGGGAAGATCCAATTATCAAGAGTGGTGGCAAACGTGCTGTTGACTGGATTGATATTTTCTTATATATGATTCCCACCTTGTTCGTTCCTGAATTGATTCAAGAATCCGCTAAGAAACCATTGATTCATCTGACAAAAGCTGTCGCATTGGCTCTTAAATGGGAACTTTCTATTGAAGACCTTATTCTGATGGAAAGGTAAATATATTTTTTTTGTACTCATAAATCTAGTTTACTTACATACTTTCCAAAGATATATCAAAGAATGGCAAGAATTTTTGTTGGCAGAAATCAAGGCAAAGCGTATTCATTCCGGTGTATTCAAGCCTGTTCAACACTACCTTTCGCATATAGTCTATATGATCAAACAACAAGGTGTGTTGAGAGCATATTCCGCCCGATCAATGGAAAGAAGCATCGGAAAATACAAAAAGCTCATCAAGTCAAAGGTTGATGCTGGCGCAAACGCTGGTAATATCTTGGAAAGACTCATAACGCGTAATCATATAAACAGCCAGACTTGGGATGTTCATACTGAGCTTGACCTGATCACTCCTCGAAAATACAGCGAATCCACTTTCAGGAATAACCCTTCTGGTGATGCTAGTGATCCACAATTATGGGCTCCCTTTAGTAATATTTCAGTGGATACTCTTCCCTTTGGTGTCTCCACTCAAACTTTTTTGAAGGCGCTATTGCATTACTATCGCCGTACTGAAGCAAATGGTGTAAATATTGCTGAAATTGATTCGTTGAATAGTATTTCCATCGCTGGTCGTGCCTGGGCATATGGCAATGTATATACGTCTACCATGTATAAAAGCCATATAAATGAATATCGTCGAGGAAACAATTACGTGATGATCACTGCCAGCTACTTGAAGTAAGTAATTAGCTCAAGAACAAAAACCTCTTTGATTAACCAACCTTTGTTAATAGTCGAAATAATTCCATTCGTGAAAGCTGGTTCATTGGTTCTATCGTTTTCTTTTTCGAGCATTCATTCAATGGTAGACCACAGTATTTGGCTTTGGTTGATTTAGCGAAAAAGAATGCAACTACCAAATATGACAAGACTATTGCTTTGGTTGAGCTGCACAGTAGCGGTGCACACAGTTACGCTGTCTGTCGGTTTGAAGATATTGTTGCCAGTGTAGGTCTTGTGCGTTCAAGTGAATCTAATGAGAAAGAGTTCAAGATCATCTCTCATCATATATTTAAACAAGATCTAGAGCAAAATGCTGGCATATTAAGTCGTTTGTAAATAGCATGAAGACAAGAGCAAAAAGCGTTTTATTTTGAAATAAAATTGTTCTCTGAATTGATTATGTATTTAAACCACCGAAAATAATATAAAGCTTCCCTCCAAAAGGACTTCATCATAATATAGCAAAAGTAAAATAGGTATTTACACTTTCTGTAGTAGATATAAACTATAGATAATTTAACTCGTTTTTATATATCATGTTATTAATTCGAGAGAAAGGTATTAGCAATCTTGCAACAGAATGTAAAAACATTTCTTAATCAAAAATTTAACCCATTTCCCTGATGTTTAAGAAATTATTTCATAATATCAGAAATATAGAACCAGGATAACCCAAGTTATACAGTTCTATATTCATCATTCAATAATGTTAATTGACTATTTAGTTGCTCCAGTTAATCTTTAAAACCAAATGTAAAATATGATTAATGCTCTTGTTTATCTTTATAGTAAAATTAGTTTATTATCAAGCAATGCGGATTAATTTTCCAACAGACAGCAAAAATGTTCATCGATTGTAGTTTTCTAGCACCTAAAAAAACGTGCATGTTTTTGAAGCTTTCGATCGTCATTAAGAATTCTATCATAATCATCAATTACTCGAAAGTCCAAAAACGAACGCGTTTTTTTGTAGTTTGAGAAGTGGATATATGATTTTGACAATAAATCATCTAGTTAAATAACCGCCTAGCAATAATGACTAAGATTACTGGCAATTAATAATCGCTACTTGACCTATTTTTTTTTTACACAATAATTTATCTCTTTTTTTACGCAATATATTTCTTTTTTTTTACGCAATGTATTTCTTTTTTTTTAACGCAATGTATTTTCTTTTTTTCTTTCTTTCTTTCTTTATTCTATAATTTTACTAAACATAAAATTGAGTAAATTAGACACTTAATGGCAGCTCATTCTTAATGTCATTCAGCATTTTAAATACACAGCTATTAGCCAAAGGCTAAATCACGGCAATGAAAGTGCTCAGCTTATTAAATGGAACTAGCGATTCGTTCTTGTTTCCAAAAGAGTAATTTACAAGAGAATTTTTTGCAACCTGACCTGTATAAGAGACTTTTCAACGAATAATAAACGCATTTGAAAGACAATTGTTCAACATTATTTTTGACAAACGTTGAAATTAAACGTTTCTAGGAATTTACATAAAAGATCGTTGAAACGAAAAGCAGAGTTCATTTTAGTAAATAAAATAAACGAGGATTATGTTGTTGCGTACAAGCATCAGAATTTCATGTACTCATTTATAAGAAGTTTGCAAGATTTGGCTTTCATCGGCAAAAGACAAGAATACATAAAAATTGTTTGCAAATAAAATGGAGTTCAGGCTTTTCTTTCTTATTGTCAATTTATGTTATAATATTGACTAAACCCATAACATTATTGTCTGCTTTCCACTAATATTAGGAGTAACCACTAATAAATGAGCAAAGCACTGTTAATTGCGCAGCCATAGAAAATAATTGCTCTAATTTCATTGGTTCGCAGATTATTATTAGTAGGTAAATCTATAGTATTAGTAGGTAAATGATAATAAAATCGTCGTTTTACCACATAATATTATGGGTAGCACACAATATTTTCGCCATAGTGATTGTAGCGGGCATAATTATTCATATAGAGAGCTGTGATAGAAGTGCAGTTAGCTATTCGTTCAATTTTACAGTGAAACTACTGTAAAGCCTATTATTAACAAGTATAGATTACCCCGATCGGCCCTTTGGGGCCGACCTTTTGTGTGTTAATAGCTCTACAAAAAATAATAATACATATACTTGTGAACAAATATTCAAATACACAAAACTATTGTCTTTATGGATATATTTTTTGTTTCTCGTCAAAAGCAGTTTTTAAGCCATAATTGACTTTTCTGGAAGGAGACTTTTTGTAAAAAACGAGTCGGCCCTAAAAGGCCGAGTGTTTGATAGCTAATAAGTACACTATGAAGTCAATTTATTTTTCGATACTTATATCGTTAGAAAATATAGCTTATAAATAATTATTTTAATGTGATTGTGCTTGAAAAGCTTCACGTAAATGTATAATATGACAATTTTTGCACATAGGTGTGGCGGGATTGCAGCTGCATCTTTTTCCGGTTCTTATTCCATTAACGCCTTGTTTTTTGCACATTTGACATACTAATCTTCTTCTTTTGTTAGTATTTTCTTGTTTCATTGCTACATACGAATGTACATCGCTGCTTCTAAGGGCTATTGGTATATTAGGGATAACTACGTTATTGCTACCGAGTAATCTCTCGCAGTATTTCAACATTGAATACGCTGTACGATCCTTAAAAGCACTATGCTCAATTCTATTTCCTTCTTCTGCATAAACTTTGTAGCAACTAAAGGCATTTGCTTCACAAATACCTAAAATAAACCCCAAGAATCTCATTTCCCATCGCTCGGTAGAGATTATATCATGATATGAAGTTAAATTGTCTCTGCGGTTATTTGCGGTATCAACCGAGCCTAAAGGGCAAATTATAATGAAACCCTTGTTCTTCGTTTGACAATTCTTAGACTTACTTTTGTGAGTTTCATACTCTCCAACTACTTGAGGGCGACGCAGCATGACTGTTTCACCACTAGGCCCTAAGACGCTCTTGTAGTTCTCTAACGTTGTAGTACTGCAAGATGATACGAAGGTTTTGACCTTCAAATCTCTGTAAGCGCATACAAAGATTTTCATACCATTCTCACAAGTTTTATGCATCGTATAATGACTGCCGCGAGCTTTATCAACTTGATCAATAATGTCCGTAGAAGGCATTCCACGAGGCCAATATTTTCTCTTCGTTACTTGCATGATTGAATATAACCCAAGTTCGTTCAGCATTGAAACCATTTCGGGTGAACCAAACCAAGAGTCAGCAATAATAGTTCTTCCACTGTTAAACCATGGTTTTACTAAGCGCTTTACTGTGGCTAACAAGTTACGCATTCCAGGCTCATTGTCATATTCCTTTGGTCGAGGATCACTAACGGTATCCAAACGAATGATTGCGCTTGTGTAATAGTCAGCAAGTGATTTAAACTCTTGTCCGGTTGGGTGTGGCTTGCGAGGCACTTTCTTGAGATTGGGCATTCCGACTCCTAACCATTGATTCATTGTCTCGTCAATAACCAAATGCTTGCCAGGTGTTAAGCAATCCTTCATATGATCATTGAATGCATTCAGTGTTGATCTGATCTGGTAAAGGGGATCATTGACTTGCTTTTCTTTGGAAGGTACTTCGAAAACATGCATCCTCATAATGTCGTTAAATCTTTTCATTGGCATATAGCTAGTAAAGTTGATTGAAATCTGGAAATGACTGTTGCCTAAATGCCAATAAGCCTTTCTTCGATCAGAGTGTTTAATTACTGTCATAACTGTCAGTAATGCAATCCACATCATATACTCAGGAAAAGTCACATCAGTCCAAGAGTTTATGACACTTCTTGCATAGATGTTCATATTATCCACGATTACTTTGAAATGGTCTACAGGTAGAAAATATAAAAAATAATCGAATGGTGAAGCTGTCAAAGAGTTGGACATGTTGATTCTTGACTTGGTAGCTACGTAACCACCAGCTGCTTCTAGCATGCTGTCGATATACACTTCTCCTGTTGTCCATCCGGTGCTTTGGCTCAAATCAATCTCCTCTTCTGATTCATCTTCAGTAGAAGCATCGTCCTCAGATGTCAGACTTCTAGTTGGGCTGCATATGTTAGCAGTAGGGCTTTCAGTGGTTCTACCATGGCTAGAGCTGGCCCTATTATTGGCAAAAAGATACTTCAAGCAGCCTGACGAAAGCTTCAATCTGCAGTCGGGAGCATCGTCCAAGATGACTTCATACCCATCACGTCCTCTTACTGTGGTTCGCGCAACAGTCTTCCCTTTGAAATTGAGGCAAGGTGAGTTCCAGTCATACCTCCTTTGTAATATATTCTTCACTTCTATGTTCGTAATAAAGCGTTTATTGACAGAAACTTCAACATTAACATCAAGATTAGAGTTAGCAGGTGGCATGTTTCAAGAAAATTTTGAAAAAATAGTAGTGATAAAAATCAAATGAAATAAGAAAAAGTGGTTATAGAAATGGCCTTTTTAAAGAAGACGATAAATTCCTAGGTGTTTTATTTTGGTAAAATAACACGGGACAATGAAAATGACCTTACAAACATACAAAAGATACATTCTAATAGTCGGCCCCAAAGGGCCGACCTAATCTTTATTTGCAAATAATAAAAGACTAGCAGTAGGAGAATAAGTATCTCGATTTTCTGCCTCGTTAATTATTATTTTAGTTGATAAATATTTAATAAGGAAGTATCTCTCAAACATTATATAAAATTGTTAACATTACCAAATAAGCTCAATAATAAATGTAAAAACTCACCTCCCTATCAAATGGTCTGTACATCACGATATGGTCTTTTTGAACGGTAGAATTCATTTTAATTAGGCGTTTATGCGTGTTTTATTTTATTTTTCAAATTGTTAATTTAAAACTACAAATTTATTCTCTAAACAACTGTATGAAATAAAACTAGATTATAAACAATGACTCTAGAATAGGTTTTTATTTTTCGAAAAAATAAAGACAGTAGAGCCCCATTAGGCGCTAAAAATATGCCCTTTGGAAAAAAAAATTCATTTTGAACATCTCAATGCATCTCATTCAAATGTCGCATCTGATCTGCAATGTATGTTTGAAATGAACTGTGGAGCTTAATAAACCGTTATTTATGTCAATAGTAACTAGTATTTTACACTTTTACGAAAGACAGTAGATTGCATACACTAAATGTGAAATAAGGTCTAATGATTTCTAAATCTCTCTTAATTTCATTCAAATGTCGCAATTGGCTCCAGTTAATTATATTCAAAATAAATAACAGTATATATATTGAAGCATTTATTTAAATCAAAAGTAACCAATGTATATATTTTTTCATTAACTAAATGGTATCAAATTGCGTTATGTATAGCTCTTCATTCAGAGTACTAATCCTACACAGCGAATCAAAAAGAATAAAAATATTTTAAACCCCTCTTAAATATACAAGTTTTAAGGGCTAAGTGGCACTGAGAATTAAAGCGGTGATTTACGCAAGACGTTACTAATTTCCTTACATAATCAATTATGGTATTGTTGATATCTCGACAACCATTATAGCATACTGAACGAAAAAAAAAGTATTCTATATTAAAAAAAAGGCTACTATCCATTTATTAATTAAAATAGCCAATATTTCAACGAAAAAAATAAAACCTGTAGAACTACTAATTCTACAACTGTAGAACTCCTAGTTCTACAACCTGTAAAAGTACTGTAAAATCAGATAAAATTTGCAGTGAGAGAACTGATTCTATAGACATCCATTACAAGATACAGAACTGACAAAAACTGTTATGTGCGGTGTTGTGCTTTGTGAATTTATGTTCTAGATGTCGTCGTTTATTTGCTTCGTCGTGTGGGAATTGATGTAAATCTCAGTGATTATCAATAGCTTCGACACTTGAGTAGCAATTTTTAGATTTATACTAGAATAAAGGTTCGATTTTTATTGATAATTGATAATTTGATTTATATAATATACTGAGCTTTAACTTATCCAATGGTTTTCTTATATTTCTACACAGTAAGGAACAAGGTAAACATACGACTCCATTGGTAGCGGCAATATAAATAAAAGTATTTCATTGGCTGCTGTGATTAAATAGTGTTTAGCAGCCTAAACTTCTTCACACACCGTGTCAAAACTGATAATGTGGGGTTTTGTTCTTATGTTTACCTTGAATAACTTGAAGATAAAAGAGTAAACAATATATATAAACAATATGATACTAGACTGAAAGATATATCAATTGAGTATATAGAACAAATGTGTAATTAAGTAAATAGGTGTAAGCTTCAAAAGACAGTGAAGGATGTATATAAAAGAAAAAATGTAAAAGAAAAATTACTTCTTGTTGTTCCTTTATTATCGTCTTAATTATGTCTTCTCTTATAGTATTTCAAAAAAAATGATGATTCTTCCATAATGCCAGTCTGGACCATCGAAAATCTGTCAGATCTGATTTCTTGACTGAGATTAAAATCATCATGCAAACTGTTGAAAGTAAACATAACTAAGATAAATTGGATATCTAGAGATGTTCCCTCGAAAAATAAATCAATAAAAATAATTATAAACTATCCAAAAGATCAGGGAACGGGAAAAAGAAAGAAAATAACACAAAAATTACAAATGACCGTATAATAAAGAATATCAAGACTTGAATCAAAGAAAAGAATGTCGGGACTTGAACAATGACCACCCAAAAAGAAAAACCGAGTTGATTGGCCCAGACAAAAACGCGAATAAGTTGAGCTAAGATTAACCAAACGACTTCAAACAAATAGGGACGCTTCTTCCACTTATTCTTCAAATTGTATTAGATTCTTGACACCACTTAATAATACAGATCATCACCAAACCCAAAAAATAGTGAGTGAAATGCGACATCATTCAATCCAGACACGCAACAAAATGATATTGTGGCTATGTTCTTTTATGTTTACCTTGAATAGAGAGAGTAAACAATATATATATAATTGCGTAATAGAAGACTGTAAAGACTATTATTATATATATCGAACAGATCCAGAAAGGGCTTTAGGTGTGTTCGCTTTAAAAGACAATAAAGCAAGTAAAAGAGAAAAAGTGATAAAGTAAGGGAAGAAAGACCCAAAAAAATGAATTATCGTTTATTGACAGGCACGATTGATCTATCTTATATAGACATCAATCTGCCTTCTACTTCTACTACATAACTTAACATTCTACAAGTACAACCGGATAAACCATCAGTAACTTCAATAACTGGCTTCTAATCACAACATATACAATCACCAATCTAAAGACCATTAGATTGTGAATACTGAAGCATCAGAAACATAACCAGCGTAAAACATCCATCTTCTGCAGCAGAGCACCGAGTAACTATCCAGAGTCAATGCATTTGATCTGCGATCACTCGAGAACAATAAGAATCTAGGTGTAACACTAGATCAAATGTCAAATTCGAGGGACCGAGACATTGAATGGATCTACGATAATATATACAAAAGGGGAAACGGAAAAGACGGGAAAAATGGGAAAAGGACATCGAATAAAAGAAAAGGGAAAATAAAGATTCACAATGTGAATGAAATGAGTGAAATGAGTGAAATGTACAAAAGAAACTGAATGAAGGGAATATAATACTAAAAGTAAAGGGAATAACAAATATAATAAGAAAATATATATAAGAAGGAAAATGTGTCAGAAAAATACACTGTTTGAGACCAGGCTGTTATATCGAATATAATAAAGACTGTAAAAATAACCAGACTGATAAAACGAATTGATTTATTAAAGCATTAAAATGATGAGCTATTTATACAAAATTGAAGTTCGGATTTAACTTGATATTATAGACGATTGAGTTAGTCAAAGACTGTGCTCATGGAGTTAACAAGGATTTATAGTAATCCATTCTAATACGACTTTATATTCGGTGATAGATAGTTTATGAAGGTTAGTTGCACTAAGCATTGATTTCCATATATATCTCTTAACCGACGTTACAAAGCTGTCAAAGCACAAGCTGAGTATAAGCATTGTCGAACACTAACCTGATTGGTGACGGACACTGAACAAGTCATGTTTACAACATTGCCCCCTTCTAGACAGTTGCTTATACTAAGAGTGTTTGCATTGTTACTAGGTGTAGTCTATAATGTGCATAAGTTAATAGGAAGTTACATACTTCGGTGCGTGTCCTTTCGCCTTGTAATGAACTGATCGTAGTTATTCCTCGATAAAAACCTTATGTAAAAAACCCGTAGGATAAAAGTGAAGGAAAAGAAGAATAACAAACAAGACTGTATAGAAAGTCTATGATCTATTGTTGGTTTCTACTGCGTTTGTTCCGAGTAGCTATCTTACGTGTATTGACTGTCATAGGAGCCTTACGTTTCTTGGAAGAGGATTGCTTATGATCAGCATTGCGACGTCCCCAATATATTTCAATTGGTTTCTTTGAATCGAAGTGTGATGGAGGTTCCCATGTATCATCTTCATCGTTTGGATATCCTTTCCATTTGACTCTGTATAAATAATTACCAGGTGAACCAGAATGATCAATGACTGCTTGTATTTCAAAGTGATCTTCTTTAAGCTTTTGATATTCTTCAGTAGATATATTATCTGAGGAGATGAATATAATATGCGATGTAGGTACATCTCTAGATAAGAGAGTACCCGCTTTATCTTTCAAGATATAGCTACCGTTCTTTGTGATTCCATGTATATAAAATGGACCGAGATTACGCGCATCTAATTTGCTTAATCGTGTTACATTCTTAATCATAACTTTACTTCCAACAGGAAACTGCTTAGTTACAATCCTATGCGTTTTTACGAATCTGTCGTGATCACGTTCTTGCGTATCTCTTATGCGTTTAGACAATGCTGGTATAACGACTTCATTGACAAATTTGAATTTTTCATCAATCATTTTCGTGTCAGTTTCTTCTAGTTGCAATACAGGTTTAGTATTTGAGTAGTCTTCAAAGCCATTTGGTTGTCTATTGAATAACACTGTATAAGGACGAGACTTATGTAACCGTGCGTATTTACAATTCATAGCGTATTGACAATAATTCAAATAATAATCCCAGTCAGCGCCTTTACCGCGTAATTCCTTAACAATTGTACGTTTTGCCAAACCAACATATGCTTCGTTTACCGAGTTACCCGTAGGAGAGTATGGTAATGAAAGTCTTCGATCAATGCCACTCATCTCAATCATTTTTGCTACAATATCAGCTGTGAACTCTGCACCATTATCCGAATTCAAGATCTTTGGAAAGCCAAATAACGAGAATATAGATAAAAGTTCGGCAGCGATAGTCGTACTATGTTTATCAGGTAATGCTCTAAGAACAGTAAACCTTGAATAATAGTCTACCATGACTAACATAAAGTTATTGCCGCGGGAAGAGGTGACATCAAAAGTACCTAAATCCATACACCAATGATCAAGTGGTTGATCAGGCAATACAGATTTTGGTGGGTGATAACCAACTTTGGATATGTTGAACCTATTGCATTCAGTACATTCGCCCAAGATTCGTTGAATATCTTTTCGCATGTTTGTCCAGTGAATACCATCATGGTGTAATTGGTTCTCGATGCTTTGTAAACCATAATGTCCTAAAAGGTGTGCTTTAAATACGAGATTATCACGTTCATTTTTAGGTGGTGTAATATAATCAGCAAACTTTAATGTTCGAAGAATCAGGTCTTCATCGTCATTAGAAGTTTGTTGTGGAGATATAGTAGCGCAAGTATCATTACTCTGATCAGTAAGTAATATTGGTACTGTTGAAGAAGAAGCTAAGAGAGAAGTATTATTTTTATAAATACTAGGGCGTGACTGTTGAGCAAATTGCTTTTTGCTTTTAGCCATAGATCCCTTTTCACTATCTTTCAAGCTTTTCTTTTTGTTTGAAATGCTACCAACATCACCAAGCGCGACTATATCGAGACAACTACCCCCCTCCAGAACATTAATCGGTTGATCCTCGTCCGTATAAAGGCGTGAGAGAGCGTCAGGAATAAGATTTTTGAATCCAGGCAGGTGAACTGTATTGAACGTATAACCAAAAATACCCTCATACCAACCAGCCATTAAAGCATTAGGTACTTCTTGAGTCTGCAAGTAAATGAGACTTTTATGATCAGTATGCAACGTAAAGGGAATGAGATACAGCCACTTGTGGAATTTCGCAAATGCATAAACGACAGCTAACAATTCACGTTTGGTAGTGCTATAGTTGCGTTCGGAAACACTAAGCTTTCGAGAAGCCAAGGCAACAAACTTAACTTCATTATCGATAATTTGATACAGCATAGCACCAATACCAGACACACTTGCATCTGTTGCAACATGAAATCGTTGACCGATAACTGGAGGCGAGATAACAGGAGCATTGGCCAGAGCGTATTTAAGAGCTGCAAAAGCTTGTTCGTGTTTGTTTGACCAGACTTTAGTAATATCTTTTACGTTACGTAGGTCATCTAAATCAGCAGCGAGTTTAGCAAAGAAAGGAATGGATGAACGGAAGAAGTTCATAAACCCGAGAAACTGTTGGATATGACGTCCAGTAGTCATTTTAGGCCAGCTTTCTAAGCTTGCTACTTTGCGAGGATCAGGGATCAGTTTACCTTTTATCAACGACCAACCCAATATGTGTATACTCTGTTGAGCGAATACGATCTTATCAGGATTCAGTACGAGATTAGCACTAGTAAGACGTTTGATCACTTCAGCAACGCAATCTGCATGATATGATAGCGGAGGAAATGTAGAAACAACGATGTCATCTACATACACGTTGACGTAAGGAAGATCTTCAAAGAGTGTTGTCAGATTGCGTTGGACGACCGATCCAACGAAACTTATGCCATAGCACGCTTTGATAAAGCGCATCTGCCGATTGGTATAGGGACATGTAAAGGACAGTTTCTCGCGATCTTCATCAGCAACTTTAAAACTTGTAAAGCAAGCATGAATGTCCAATATAGTGTGGATTGGAGCAGAGCCAATACGTTGATGTATTTCTGAGATGAGAGGTAGTTGTTGTCTATCATTTACAATCAGCAATTGGTTAACTAGACGAACATCACAAACCACTCTAGGTTTAGCATACGTGTAATTACCGAATGAGTCCTTCTTTTTGACGCAAAGGATGGGACTATTCCACGATGTATGAGAAGGAGCTCTTTCAATGACACCTTCCTGTAACCATGTTTCTATTTGGTCAAGGACCGCAGAGCGATAGGCTTCAGGCAATGCGTATTGTTTTCTGTAAGCAACACTTCCAGGCTTCGTTTTGAGATGAATAATAGCACCTGGTAAATTGCAGTATGTATTTTTCATATCAATAGAAGAATTGACCTGTAATAACTTGTTTATTTTATCAAGCAAAGGCTTTCGCTCAGTAATCGTTCCGTATGGATTATCATTTGGTTTGACCTGATCAGGATCAATTGGGTCTGGGAGTCAATGGCCAATTTGTTCAAAGTGTGAACTAACAAGACCAGTGATGCCAATGTTCAATTGAGGTAAGATGTCAAGACCAAAGCAAATAGGAACATCTTCATGAGTAAAGAAAGGAAAAACTTCAAAAGTATGGTAAAAAGATTTTTTATTATAGAATACTTTTAGAGTGCAAGACCCTATTCTACTGATCGCATTATTGACGTGGCCAAGCTGGATTGTGCCTTCTTGCTTCACCAAAGGAATAGGTGGAACAAGTGAGTTAAAAAACTCTGGCGTAACCATAGAAAAGCTCGAACCCGAATCGATCAAACTGTAGGTAGTAATATTCTCTATAATAGCCGGTACAAAGAGAGAATTAGAAATCTGTCTTGGTGGCAATGAAAATCTTTTGTGATACTTACAAGCTTGTGCCTGCGCGGCGACCAGAAGCGATTCTTCATCTGAAATATCCATATCGTTGATGCGTTGTGTGGCAACAGCCACAGCAGAAGAAGAAGAAGCATTGGTTGATCCAGCAGAAGAAGCAACAGAAGTATTAGTCTCGACGGTAGTGGAAACCGGAGCACGAGGAGCAGCAGAAGAAGTAGTAGTAGTGGTGCGAGAGGCAGAAGAGGAAAAACGTTCGGGCGACGTGGACATAGCTCTCATTACCAGATTACTGGCAGATTTACCAACACCATTCACTGCAGCAGATGAATCACAGCGATGTGATGGGTTCCAATTCTTAGCGCCACAACGACGGCAGTCACCAGGACCAGGCTTGGGTACACCTCCCAGTTTAGCAGCGCGACAAGAGTCCGTGCTATGCGTAGTCGATCGGTGGAAAGAACAGAACAACCCTTTCTTTTCTCTTGTACTAGACGAAGAAGAAGGTTTTGATGCGTACTTCGAGGCAGCAGCACCATTAGGAAACGATGACGACGATGGTTCATCAGAAACCTTTGACTTTTTCGTGCCAAGAGATTCCCTTTGATCGTCACCAGTACGCTTGTTAGCACGCATAGAAGCCAAACGACTGTCCAAGTTACGAGCCACAGCGCAAACATACTCGAGATTCTGCGTCTGAGTTTCAGTTCCCATATTCATAGTATATGCCATACGTTCTTGGAATGAGTCAGGCAATCCACGCAAGAAGGTAGATATTAACAAGAACGAATCATTCAAGTCAGCACGACGACGTAACGCGTTGAAGCGGTCAATATACTGTTCAATTGTCTCGGTTGACCGTTTAGTGATGGCCATGAGCTCGTTAGCAGCAGTAGAGCGATCTACACTTGCATTCACACCAAACTTCTTCAAAAAGGCATCTTTTACAATGGACCAAGTAGCAGCAACACCAGGCACAAAGAAGGTTTCTTTCAAGAATGTTTGATGATCCTCGTTTAAGCAACAGTACTTAAGTAGACGAGCACCATTGACGTCCAAGTCAAGACCATGACACTCTACAACGACTTCGAAGCGAGAAAGACAGGTACGCAAGTCAGTGAAGATGGTAGACTTGTTGTCAGAAACCATACCAACCCATTGGATAATAGGTAAGTCATTGGGCACAAACTCAGTACGTAACATAGTACTCTTAGTAGGGCCCAGAGAAGCAGAAGCAGGACTAGCAGCAGAGCTACCAAGGGATTCTTCCATAGCCAGAAGAGATTCCTTAAATAGCTTCAAATCCTTTTGACGAAGAGCAAGATCACCACGAAGTTTCTTGGCAGCTTCTTCAGAGAGAACACCAGGAGTCACCAACTGGATAGTCATCTTGGCGATTTGAGCAGAGGCTTGACGGATAGCGTCCTTGATCACCTCAACGGAGTCAGATACGGATAAACCGTCATCAGAGTTGTTCATCTCTACGTCTTGATCAGCAGAGGATTCAACAGCAACAGGAGGATTAATGACAGCGTCATTAGAACCAGAAACAGTGGAGATAGGAGCAGACATATTGAGTAGTAAGTGTATAATAAACCAAAAAGTAGCAGATAAGGTTAAAAAAAATGTTATATCGAATATAATAAAGACTGTAAAAATAACCAGACTGATAAAACGAATTGATTTATTAAAGCATTAAAATGATGAGCTATTTATACAAAATTGAAGTTCGGATTTAACTTGATATTATAGACGATTGAGTTAGTCAAAGACTGTGCTCATGGAGTTAACAAGGATTTATAGTAATCCATTCTAGTACGACTTTATATTCGGTGATAGATAGTTTATGAAGGTTAGTTGCACTAAGCATTGATTTCCATATATATCTCTTAACCGACGTTACAAAGCTGTCAAAGCACAAGCTGAGTATAAGCATTGTCGAACACTAACCTGATTGGTGACGGACACTGAACAAGTCATGTTTACAACACAGGCCAAGAGAGATAGTAACTTGAAACCTTGCTTATTCCAGAGAGATCTTGAGTTTACAGCCAAAGGAGCGAACGCAATTTCATTGGCTGAGAGCGGAGATAACGAACGTCCTTCATTGGCTGAAAACTAAAATGCAAAAATCTCGAGCTAGAGATATGCTAGAGACTTCAAACAAAAATGGAGCAATTCCTTGTAATTTTCTTCAATATGTATCAAATTCTTGACTATACTTGTTACTTGGCATTTCGAAATTGTGAATGAAAAAGCGGTAATAACCAAATGCAACATGCAACAAAATGATACGTTTACGGTACTAAAGTGTGAATTCTTGATTTGAGTTGCTTTACGGTTCTTCTGATACAATTCACCCGAGATTAATATGAATTTATATCGAATATTGATGTATAAATGTATATTTGTTCTATTAAGTTAATGATTCACGATTATCTTTTCAAATCCTTCCAAGTATCAATTCCAAACTCGTCAAAACGTCTTATTCAATTTATAATCAAAAGAAAAGCTTGTTTATTTATAAGTTAAATTATAATGATATTTAAATTATCAGAGAGTAGAGTGTGTAACTCAGTTATTTCGTAGTGTAAGTAAAATATTAAGGTCGGACCTTAAGGGCCTAATATAGTAGGTGGTGTGCGTCTAGGGTTCTTTTAGTTTAGAGTGGGGATTATACACCACGCTACGTATCATGCTACCCTTCCAGAATTACCACTCTAAACTCTATTGTTGTGCACTCCTTCTTTCCAACCACGACTGAAATATCTCTTGGTTCTTCTTCATCTGAACGTCAGGCGGATGTATCTGCATATAGGTCTCAGGTTATATTTAAACTCCGAATTATTAAAATTGTTTTTCATCAAAATTGAATTTTCATAATTTATTAAATTAAATACCCAAGATATTATTATCTATTATGTTTATAGAATCTTATAAAAGTTTGAAGCATATATTCGATAATGAAGATGATGCATTGGAATATTTAATTAAAAATAATTATGTGAATAAGATTGAAAAATGTAATGAATGTGGACATGATATGAAATTAAATTTGAAAAAAAAATTGTATGTTTGTAAATATTATAAATGTAGAAAAGCTATATCACCATTGAAAGGAACAATATTTAGTAAATTAAGATTACCGTTAAATATCCAGTTACACATATTGTATTTATTTTTAGGAAAAGCACCCTCATCTTTTATATCCTCAAGTTTACAAATTGATAAAAATACAGTAAGTAGATATAATAAAATTTTCAGAAAATACATTAAGAATAAACAACTTATTAAACCAAGTAATAAAATAGGTGGAAGAAATGAAATTGTAGAAATTGATGAAACTAAAATTGCAAAAAGAAAATATAACAAGGGACATAAAGTTGAAGGTGCTTGGGTTATTGGTGGAATACAAAGAAGTAGATTAAAGAATAAGGTTACAAATGAAAATAAAAAAGTATTTTTAGAACCTATTGAAGAAAGAAATATAGAGAATATTAATCAAATAATTAGTAAGTATATTAAGAAAGGTACAACTATATACACAGATTGTTGGAAAGGTTATAATGATTTAAATAAAATTGGGTATAAACATAAAACAGTAAATCATAAAAAACATTTTAAAGATCCTATAACAGGAATTCATACAAATACCATAGAAGGAACATGGAATGGATTAAAACAAAGTATTATACCTAGAAATAGAAACAAGAAAGACATAATTCTATATCTCAGGGAATATCAATGGAGAAAAAAAAATAGAGAATATAATATTTGGAAAAACTTTTTGAAAGATTAAAAATTGAATTTCATTATATAATAAAAATATGAGTAGAGTAAGACCAAATAAAAAATTAAAATACATTAAAATTAACAAGAAGGATTATTATTATCTCATTAAAAAGATTTCATTTTTAACAAAAAATAATAAAATATTAACAGATGAAAATAATAATTATAAAAAATAAATGAAGAATTAAAAAATCAATTAAATAATATTAATAGAAATACATTAAAATTAGAAAGTAAAAAATGCTATAATGATAAATGCAATGAAGTTGGTAATTGGTTAGTTAATAATAATTTATATTGTTTAAATCATTTTAAAGTTATAGAATATCATGAACAAAATAATAAAATAGATAAAGAAGTAATCGAAGAAGATATATATGATGAATTTTTAGAAAGTAATAATAATAAAAATAAAAACTATGAAGATGAAATATTAGAAAGTGATTTAGAAGATATAGAAGATGAGTTATATGAGGAAAATAATAGTATTAGCAGCGGTAATGATATTGAAGAATATGATGATAATAGTTCTATAACCAGTAATACAAGTAATTATAGTACCACTACAAACAGTAATAATAATAAAAAACAAAGAAAAGATTATATTAAAATAAATAATAATGAAGAAAACTTAAAGGTAATAAATAGATTAAAAAGAACAATTTGAATTTACTTAAATGTAAAGATGATGTTAATTTGCTTAATGATGTAATTGTTAATAATAGAAATACATTAAAATTGTTTAATGATTTATATACAAAAATTAAAAATAATCAAATAAATAGTGATAATATTTATGAAATGTATGATAAAAACAAATCAAGGTTTTTAAAAAATTTAGAAATAAGTTTCAAATATGTAGTAATGAAAAAATAATTAATAGTAATTTAGTTTTTCCTTTATATACATTTAATAGTATAAAGAAGACTTCAATTGATAGTTTTATAAAATTAATTGAAGAAATGGTATAAAAAATTATATGAGAGTTAGATGCATAATGACCCCGTCAGGCACCATTGATTTCCTTCTACTATATGGGATTAATTGATCACCATTAACCGCGCCTTCTAGCCTTCTTGCATTTGGTCCTTTTAAATGATAAGTACCAGAATTATTCACCTTCATGACAGTCATCGGTCCGATCCATACGTCAGAGAACTTGTTTTCTTTATAATGATCTCTCATCAACACCTGTTCACCAATTTCAAATCTTTTCCTTTCTTGCACTGTCTTATCATATCTCGCCTTTTGCTTCTTTTTCTTTTCGTCAGACTTCAACCTAGCGTCTTCTCTACACTTCGCCATTACTTTATCAATTTCTTCGATTCTGCGACAGATTTCTTCATTCAATTCTCCTTCTACGTAGTCTGTTCTTGGTGCAGGCCATACACTAGGAGTTCTGAGATCGTATCCATACAATAACCGACTTGGAGTGAAACCTGTAGTATCATTCTTCATTGATCTCAAGGCGACCAGAGCTGATGGTATCATCTTGTCCCAATCTTCAGTCTCGCCGTGATCTCTTACCAATTTTGCTATTACTTGAGTTAAGGTTTGATTTGTACGTTCACAAAGCCCATTTGTTTGAGGTCTAAATGCAGTAGTAGTAAGATGCCTACAGCCGATAGTCTTCAAAAACGTCTTGACATAAGTTGATACAAAATTGGACCCTCGATCAGTAAGTATGTAATTTGGTACTCCATAATTCTGCACGACTTGATTATACAAAAATTCACCAGTAGTTTCTTCCGATATCTCCTTGACCGCTTGAGCCATTGGCCATCTCGTCAGATAATCCACAGCTACCAAAATATACTTGTTCCCTTCTTTCGACTTGATAACAGGTCCCACAGCATCAACTCCAATCATATAAAATGGATATCTACCACTGGAGATTGGTTTTGCATATACTGTTCTTCTTGCCGGCCTTTTCTTCCTGAATTGACATGTATCACATACTTTTAATACTTCTTTCACCTTTTCGAATAAATCTGCTGCATGATATCTTCTTTTCACTTTGTACCAGGTATTGTTGATTCCAAGATGCCCTTCTTCATGGACCTTTTTGATTATTTCTTCAACATTGCCTTCATGCAGTACCTCTAGAGAGTCTTCTTCACCTTTACTTCTTGTATACAACCTTCCATTAAACACTATGTAATTCTTGGCCATCTGATCCATTTTCTTTCTAAATTTTGCTGTGCTATCCAGAGGATATGTCTTGTTCTTGATTAACTGAGTTATTGCTATATATGTTGGATACTCCATTGTTCTTGTGATAGTCGCTTTTGTGATAAATAATGTTGTCGGTGTCTGCATATATAGTGAATAAGTTTTTTGTTTCGATATTATTATAGCCATCTCTGACTTCCTTTATATTTATATAATTCCCCTTTTTTTTTTTATATACTGTATGCGAAAAAAGGGTTTCAATGTTTTCCAATTTTGAATATTTCATCATATAAGCAGCTTATAACTCTATAAAACAAACATGTTACTTAGAGAAAGTTGTAGAAGAAATGAAGGGCTTTCAGATGATATATGCTTTGTTCTTAACAAACAAAAGTTTATTAGTACTTATATAAGTATAAAGTTAAAAAGTAAAAAATTAAGCTTGCTAAAAAGTACGGAAAAAAAATTAATAATTTGTTTGTTGACCTTTACTTTTTATAACAGTTTCAATTCTACCAGGCATGCTATCAATCTATTTCAGGCAGTCCTCCTTAGTAAATTTATACCACTCTATATTGATCCTCTTTTCTAGTTCTTCTACAGTATGAGGTTTAGTTGGGTACTGTCCCAAACGGTTTTTCAATTGGTGCCACATATGTTCAATTGGGTTCAAATCCGGGCTTTGCGGTGGCCAGTTATAAATTTGGTCCACATTGAACTTGTTTTTGGGAAACAACTTTTTAGCAATAGTTGATCTATGAGGAATGGCCTTGTCTCGTTGAAAACAAACATGTTTTGAATCCAAGTCATAATAGTCTAAGGTATCTTTAAGTGATGACTGAAGTATTTCAACGTACAAAGATGAATTTATCGAGCATTCAATGATTGTAGTACCATAACCAGGGCCTTTCGCTGTTATACAAGTTCAAAACATGACACTACCCCCTTCCTACTGAATTTGGAGATCTAAATAGTGAGGGCGAACAACATCATTTAGCTGAGACCAATAGTACTTAATACCGTCTGAAGCCCAAATGTTAACCTTTGTTTTGTCTGAAAATATCCACTTACGCCAGTCGTCCTTGGCTAACACCCTATGTTGTTTAGCCCACGCAAGTCGCTTTTTTCTATTGCTTTCGGAGATGAAATCAGACTCTTGCTTTCTTTTTGCTTTGAAGCCCATAGAATGAAGCATTAACTAAATGTTCCTGATTGTCATATTAATTCCAACTGAAATAAGATAAGCCTTTATATCTTGTGGTGATTTGAATTGACCAGCTTTCATCTTATTTCGAATGTATTTCTTTGTTGTATTGCTTATTGAACATGGCCTTCCAGTGATAGCAGGCTTCGTAGTAGGAAAAAACTTTGCTTTATATCTACTAATAGTGGCTAGAGAAATATTTGGTAGTTGTTTCTGGATTCTTGAGTATGGAGTGTTTGTTGACAACAGTGACTTGAGAGTGTCTTGCTTATCTTTAGTAATAGAACGAATCATGATGTTAATTTTTTTATAAAAAAAAAGTGATGAAAATATTCAATTTGGACAGGACGAGCCAGCTTCTTTTATTCTTTATTTTAATTTTCCTATTCATAAAGAACGTCCCATTGTTTTGGAACATGTTTTAAATTTCTTCGATAGCTCAATTTAAAATAATTTTATGCGACGCTAAGTAATGACGAATTTTGAAAAATCAAAAAATCAAAATTTCTCAAATTCGCCTTAGCTCCGTAGTGTTAAATAGAGTTTGCAATAAAGGAAAACCTATAGGAAAAAAGGCCAAAGTTTTAGCCCTCTATTGATACTAACATCAACCGCATAGTTTTATTTTAGACAGCTGTGTCAAAGAGAAAAAGGTTAATTTATAAAACATTGAAACCCTTTTTTCGCATACAGTATATATATTTTTTTTTTTTTTTTTTTTTTTTTTTTTTTTTTTTGCACAACCCTCCCGTCCGCCCTAATGTTGTGTTAAGATATCCATACTACTGTATTTCTTTATGTATACTTGCATTGTTTGTACATACGTCACTACCATAGCGTACCCATTTATATTTTTTTTTTTTATCTCTTTTTTTTTTTTTTTTTTTTTTTTTTTTTTTTTTTTTTCTTTTTTTTTTTTTAGCATAGCCTTGACAACGCATCGGATGGGTTGTCACTACCTCTTCTATACACCACTCTATACTTATATCCCATCAAGCATGCTTTCCACCGTTCAATTTTCGGACTTGGTTTGTCGCTATTCAAAATAAACTCCAACGCTGCATGATCAGTTCTGATGACAAACTCTTCCTTGTTCGATAAATAATAGCGATACCGGTTCACAGCCCAAACAATACTTAATGCCTCCAAGTGAGTAACGGTATAGTTCAATTGACTATTGTTGATCGACTTTGAACCATAACTGATTACCGTTTCGTTTTCTTCGTTACCGGTTGGTGACTGAGATAAAATAGCACCAAGACCTTTATAGCTTGCATCACACGTCAAGATCTTCACCTGCGATCTGATTGGATATGATAACACCGGAGGAGAGATTAACGTACTCATCAAATAGTTAAACGCGTCTTGTTGTTCTTGTTTCCAGACAAATTTCGCATTCTTCTTAGTTAGTCGATTGAGTGGCTCGGTCCTAGCACTATACTCTTCATAAAACCGCCTAAAATACCCAGTCATTCCTAGTACGCTTCGTACTTCTTCCAGATTAGTTGGTTCCTTCAATTCACGGATCTTCTTTACATTTGCTTCGCAAGGCCTAATACCTCTTTCACCAACTTCGTGACCTAAGTAAGTAACACTTGGTTTTGCAACTTGACATTTCTCTAATCTAAGTCGTAGGTTAGCTTTAGAACATGCTTCAAATACCATTTCCAAATGTCTCAAATGAGATTCTTGATCGAGACTATATACAATGACATCGTCGATAAACACATAGAGGAAAACACCAATATACTCGCGTAGTATATTCGTCATATACCTAGTATAAGAACTTGGGGCATTGCAGAGACCAAATGGCATCACAGAGAAGGTATAGCATCCATATTTTGTCACAAAACCTGATTTTGCAATTGAATTTGGGTGTAGTTCTATCTGCCAGAATCCAGAAGCAGCATCCAACGTTGTAAAACACTTATTTCCGCCGAGAGAATCAAGGACTTCTTCAATGTGGGGTAGAGGATAGCTATCTTTCACCGTGATCTTGTTTAGTTGTATGTAATTCACTACCAGTCTAAACTTTCCATTCTTTTTGGGTACAAAGAATATAGGGGATGACCATTCACCATCACTAGGACGTATAATATCGAGTTTTAGCAGGTTATCCAGTTCTTCTTTCAAACTCTCTTCTTCATCCAATGTCAGTCTATAGGGTTTAGATCTAATTGGGGATTCACTAGTAGTCTTGATTTCGTGATAAGCTCCTTTAACGCGACCAATGCCATTATATTCCACGAAACAGTTCTTGTACTTCTTGATTAGTTTAGCAAATACTTCAGGGATCTCTTCATTCACTTCGTCATCGTTATATTCACGCCAGAATTCATCGGCAACTACTTCTTCTTGATAGGATTTCAATCCGTGACCTTCATTATTATTCCTACTAGGTTGATTATTAGAGATTTCGTGTTTATTACACTGAACCTGTACAGAATAGATAGGTGTCATTGAAACCATATCATTGTCCGTTTCTTCGTTAGGGTCGTCAGATACACATTGCACTTCAATAAAATCTTTGCCATTCTTGATTGGGACAATCACCATACTTCCCTTATTCACTAATCGAATATCGTGATTTCTTATCCATGGTCGCCCAAGTAAACATGCTTCTCGATTATTCGAACTTTCATCTATGCAAAAATGCTCTTTTCTGATACGACCTCCAATTTTTACCTTTACATCAGTAGCTACTTTACACCTTACGCTTTTACCATTATTGTGGAAGCCCATTAGAGGTATTGATTCTCCATTCTCTTCGACTTTGACACCAATCTTATCTGCAAGTTTCTTTGAAATGACACTTACAGCAGCGCCCGAATCCAAAATAGCAGTTACTAGCTCATTACCAATCGCTACCATAATTTTAGAGGGTTGAGCTCGTTTCATGGCTTCTGGGTTGTAAGGGTAACCAATAACACTATCTTGTTCATCTTCCTGTTCTTCGTCATAATCGTTTTCGTAACTGCTTTCACTAGAATATCCATCAAATTCACTGCTATCGCTTTCGCCGTCATCCAGATCGCTACCATCTTCATTCAGATCGTAATCGTCGTCATTACTGCTATCACCAGAAGACACGCTAACATTATTGATGCTTTGATTTCTACGATATTCTCGTTCGTCCAGTAGGCCTTCAGCTCGCAACGTGTTGATAACCATTGGATTGCCATATTGTCCATTACGTTCCGTTTTTCGCCTGTATAAGTGCATTATACCTTTCTTTACTTCTTGGGCAGCCTTCTTGTTTGTAGCTAAGTATTCAGCCATGGAAATCGTAACGGGGGTTTTCTTTAACTTCTCCCATGTACCTTCGCAGTCAACTTCGACGGCTAGCTTGGTTGGATTCTTTCTCTTTAGTTTCTTAATTTGTTCCTTCGGTATACCTCGATCACCACTTGGTAAGGTGTTAACATCTTGTTGTAGGATACCCTGCCCTTGCCCTTGAGGAATATAGGAATATATAGCACCATTTTCACGTTCTTTGCCTTTCTTGGACGGTCGACCCTTCTCTTGTTCAGAAAATGAGGTGTTACCCTCAACACCTTCTTTTCTTTTCATTGCAAATATATTTACTTCGTTGTTATTGAGATGTTTCCTGAGATGTTCGTAATTAGTTAGGTACGTGTTTAATTAACGAGACAGAAAACAAGAGAGAGATTTATTCTACCACTGCCCGCCTTCTGTTATTAATAGGCTGGGTGGTGGTTACATATAGTAAATATAACTAGTCACGATTACACAAGTTAACTATTCAGGCCACTTCTATTACTATTCTATGTAAAGTAGTTATGTCCACTACATGGCCCCCCACCAGGTTGAAGCATATATGATGATTATTAGGTGCTGTAACCGTCTTACCCTTAAATGGTTTATATAGATGTTGAAATTGGTATCCGTTACTGCTTTTCGGTAAGATTGTTTTGTGTAGATGTACTTTTTCGTTTACGTGTGTTGTACTGCTGTTGTGCTTTCAATAAAAAACCCTATGCTTGGACCAAGCATTTCATGATATATATATATATACAAAAAACATAATAATGTAAAAAAATAAAAAAAATAAAAATGGGTAAAAAAGATTGCACATCTTTGTAGCATGCTTAGAGCTTGGCTCTATGTAGGCTGGCTATTATGACTTTGGATCTTCTCACACGTTTGCTTTTTCGCATACCGGTGCTTGAGCTTTGTATGTGTTTGCGATCTACTTTATCGGTCGATGGATTTCTTCTTTTGCGCTGTACATTCGCCTTATTGATCTCTGGATCCGCGCAGTTAGAGTTACGTCGCGTCCAGTAATCTTGTATGGGTTTTAGGCTGCTAAAATGTTGCACTTGTTCCCATGTGTCCTCATTGGGATCTGGATAACCTTTCCATCTGACTCGATATATGTATTTGTTTGCATTGGTTGGATCTACTTTGTGATTGATTACAGACTGTACTTCGTATATATCGCTAGCATCCTTTGTAACTGGTGTGCTCTCGCCGCCTGCTAGCTTGAGCCTATGTATAGGATACGAGTTCGATATATTGTCCATTCTGTCTCTTAAAATGTAATTGTGTCTTTTTGTAATGCTATGCACTGTAAATGGCCCTGTATATGTTGGATCCGTTGCTGATCCTTTGATAACGTTAGATAGCATCACCAAGGTACCCACTGGATAGTCTGTATCCATTATGTTGTTTTTAGCATTAAACGTCTTTTGTTGTGCTAATTGTGTGGTTATACTTCTGTCTTTGATGACTGGTACGATGATTTTGGACATGTCATTTATACGTCTGAGAATTGCATTGGATTTTTCTGCACCTGGCTTGGCTTTAGCTATTTCCACTTTTGAATAGTCCTTGAAGTCGTTAGGCTCCCTTGCAAACATGATAGAGAATGGACGTGATCCGTGAATGCTTGCGTATTTGCAGTTGACCGCTAATTGTACTGCTGGTAGATACTTCTCCCAATCGGTTTTGTTGTCATCCAACTGTTTGATGAGTGTCCTTTTTATGGTTCCCACCCATTTTTCTGCTACTCCGTTTGCTCTAGGATTGTAGGGTAGCGTTAACCGATGATCAATGCCACAGTGGTTTACTACGTGTTGCAGTACTTGATTTACGAACTCGGTGCCATTATCGGACTGCAGCACTTTGGGGAAACCAAAGTCGCAAAATACCTTTATTACCTCTTTTGCCACTGTTACCGCCGTTTTGTCCGGAATTGCTCTGGCTATGCAGAATCTCGAAAATATGTCAACCATGATCATGATGTAGTTACTACCTTCCGAGGAAGTGACACTAAGTGTGCCTAGATCTATGGCCCAATGATCACCTGGTGCATCGGCCATGATACTGGTTAAAGGTCTGAACGCTTTGTTGCCTAGGTTAAATTGCAGACATTGCTCACACTGTTTAACCATTTCCAGAGCTTCCTCCTTAATGTTTGTCCAGTGGATCCCGTCGTTGTGTATTTTGGTTACCATTGCATTGGCTCCAAAATGTCCAAAAAGATGAGTATCTAATAATATCTTCTGTCTTTGATCTTTAGGAGGCGTCATGTATTCTTCTTTAACTTGACTTATTGCATTAATTGCCTCTAAATAAGCTTTTGGCTTATTACTGATGTTTATCTTGCTAGCCTTACCGCCATTACCCCCCTCCAGACGCAATGTTGGATGCGTCGAAGTTTTTATTGTGTCGGGTATTGCCTTGTTATATGTTGGTACATGCTCCTCTCCAAATAAACGAGATAACGCGTCGGGGATGACGTTTAGTATACCAGGTAGATGTACCACATCATAAGTATAGTCACAAATTATGTCTAGCCAACCTACCATCATGGGATTGGCGATAGTTTGAGTTTGCAGGTAACATAATGCTTTATGATCGGTAATGAGAGTGAATGGATTGCCCCACAAATATTGATGAAATCTTCGTAACATAAAAACAACTCCTAGTAGTTCTCTCTTAGTACACGAATAGTTTTTTTCTGAGGTTGATAATGAACGTGCAGCAAAGCCTATGTACTTGTATGTATTATTAATTACTTGGTAGACCACTCCACCGATGGAATACGCGCTGGCATCCGTCGCTACGTAAAATGGGTGATCCATTTGTGGAATGCTTAGCACCGGCGCACTGCTGAGTGCCGTTTTAATGTCTTCAAAATCTTGCTGAAGTTGTGCGGTCCATAGGTGAGTGATATCACCTTCATTTCTTAGCTTATCTAAGCGGTGCGTCATATCCGAGAATTTAGGTAGATGATCTCTAAAATAATTGGCGAATCCTAGGAATCGCATAATGTGTTTGCCTGTAGTAGGTGCTGGCCAGTCATATGCGTTTGTTACTTTACGTTGATCCAAAGATACTCCATCTGCACTTAATGAGAATCCCAATAAGTAAACTGATTTCTGAGCAAAATGACATTTTTTGACGTTAAGAATCAAATTTACTGCTGTCAGCCGGTTGATGCAATCTTGTACGTGTTTTGCATGATCATGTATATTATCCGAGTGAACCAAAACATCATCTACAAATACCGTTACATAGCCACATCCTGCGAAGATCTTGTTCATGACCCTCTGGAAGCATGAGCTTATCGACTTCAACCCGAAAGGGCAGGAAACAAAGCAGTATTGCTGGCCATCATTCACTGTAAAAGAAGTCTTATGTTGATCTTCTTCTGCGAGTTTGAATCGATGGAACGCTTGTCGAAGGTCCAAAGTGGTAAAAACTTTCGACTTACCCATAGATCGGAAGACATCTTTAACTAATGGTATAGGAAAACGATCATCAGGCAAAAGTAGGTTTAAGGCTCTTGGGTCCAAACACACTCGAATGCCTGTATAATTTCCATCTAAATCCTTTTTAGTGGCACAAGTAATAGGATTATTAAAATCAGTATTAACCGGAGCCACTTTTATAACTCCTTCTTGCAGCCATTGTTGAATTTGATCTTGTAAGACAGCTTTCAACTTCTCTGGAATAGGGTACTGTCGTCTATAGGCGGTTTTTCCCTTTTCTGTTGGAAGGTGAATAACTGATTCTGGTACAGTACACCACGTTGTAATAGGTATTTTCTCGTTTGCTGTGATGCTTTGCTGCAATTTTCGCATAAAATGTTCATGCTCACTTTTGGATCCGTAAGGCGAATTGTTGGGCTCAAGGTTTTCCTCTAACACTGGATCTGCTTTACGTGGACCACTTGGTGTATCCCATGACGTAGCTAGTCCTGTTAAACCTAATCCTACTTTTCCCATTAGATCCGTTCCGATGATGACATCTGAAAGTTCTCGATTGAGGTCCATTATCTCAAAGTCATGTATGGTCTTGATACCGTTATGACAAAAATTTACTTTATTAACAGTTCCTATGCGCGGTACTTCTACCTTGCTAGCAGCTAGCTGGATAGAACCATTACCTCTCGGAGAAGTAATAGGTAAAGAAAGTAAGGAAACTAGCTTTGGTGACAGGATGCTTTTATTAGCCCCTGAATCCACCGTAGCCATGGTCCTTACATTTTCTACAGTAACCGGAACGTTAAAGTAAGGGCTGTTAGTGTCCTGTTCGATAGAAGAGGCATTGATCCCGATTTTTGCATAGACGTCTGTCTTTGACTTACATTCTTCCGATAACTTTCGCAAATCCTCTTCATCCAGTTCCTCCAAATGACTATTATCTGGGGCAAGATTACTAAGATCATTATTGATAGGTTTGTCTGTCACGACTTCCTCCATATCAATATCAGCTTCGTGTTGGTGGTGTGCTCTCACGTTAGCTGCTGCGATATCATGAAATTGCGTTTCATTATTGCCATCTTGACCAGGCTCCACTTGAGGTACTAATTTATCCATCGAAGCTGTCGGCATGGCCCGCTTTAACGAAGGAATTGACATAGCAGACCTCGTGTGTAGAGTCGATTGCTGGTTTATATTTGCGTTCTGTTCCTCGGCTTTACGCTTTCGCTCCTTTTCATCCTGTTGTTGAACCGCTGTTGCATAATTTTCAGCTCGGATACCAAAGATGCGTACCTCCCGTGTTGTATTCAACAAGTTTTCATGCTTGCCGCGCTGGTTGGAGGGTCTCTTTTCTGATGCACGGTTGTTACATCGTCGATCAATATCCTGCTGAGGTAACAAAGCTTGACTAGCGTTGCGCTTGATGGCCGAAGAAGGTCCTGCCATTTCATTACTGCATCCTTGCATTGGGTCGTGAATTGTAATACCCGCTACGGTGGGAAGACTTCTGCTTTTGTTGGCGTGTAGTTTATCGCAACTGGCATTATGACCCTTGAAGTATGGCACACCGCATTTATACTTGCACACTTTTGGTGATTTGTCTGGATTCAAATCGCATTCCTCTGACTTGTGCATTACATCTCGTTGATGAAATTTGCAGTAGTAATATCCGGCTGGTCTTTCTGCCATTGCCGCTTTCTCACCGGTGGGGTTAGGTTTTCTCCTTCTTCCAATGAAGCTGTCGGCATGGCCCGCATTGACAAAGGAAGATTCATGGGAGTTACCTTGACCTGAGTTTATCGTGCTTGGCACGTTGTGCTCGGCCTTCTGACCCTCACTGCGGTTCATAGCTACTCTGGCAAAATTACCCCGCCCTTGGATGATCAAACCCTGGTTGAAAATGTTGCCGTTCGTTGGTCTCATCATAGTGTTGATATATCCAAGCTCTCTGGCAAAATCAGGTGTGTAGGGAGGAGCCATATCGTTGCTACCCACATTGCTACCGTGAGGGTTCAAACCTGCTACAAGAATGCAATTCTTAGCCTGGATCACTGCATCGTTGATGTCTCGCAAGAGGTCTGGTCTACTTCTACTATGGCCGATAGATGTTGTCTCCGTGCCATCTACGTCCATTGGATCTCCATTAGCGATTCGCTTATTCATCAGTTGCTGATAGATGTCCTGTTGCAATGGGGCAGGTAGGCTTTCCACAAACAAGTGCCCCATCACGTAGTTGTCACTTAATCCCGTAGAGAGACTGGCCTCCTCGAATGCTTCCCTGAACCTTACAGTGTACTCTTCAATCGTTTCTGAGATAGGCATCATTCTCATGTTCACCAATTCCAAGAACTTATGGAGATCCTTGCAGATGTGAGGTGAAGGTGCGAATCTTTGCTCAAAGGCTTCTTGAAATTGCTTCCACGATGTTGATCTTCCTTCATGACCCTTGAAAGTCTCTTGAAACCAAATCTTTTGTTCAAGTGTGAGGGCTTCCGTCACTAGCAAAGGATAGAACAAATCCAGATGTTCTTGATTATGTCCGAGTATTTCCAGTAAGGTCATTTGCAACGCTTTGAGTGCTTTTTCGGCTGATGCAAATTCAGCATCCATTCTTGTTGCTGTTTTCCAGACAAGTTGTTTTAAGTTATTGCCTTGAATTTTTACATGTCCATGCATCATTTGAAGCTTTTCGCGTAAAGTTAAGGTTGCTGGGCCCTTTGCCTTAGCGATAGATGCATTAATGTTAGCGAGGATTTGCTCCATTTTTCTTTCATATTCGGTAGCTTTTTCCTCGTAATTCATAGCTTCCGCCATTTTAGCTTCGTCTTCAGCTTCATTGTTCATTTGCTCAAGTACATTGCTGCATTTGGCCATGTTTTGCATTTTAAATATGTGGCATCTGCGAGCCAGGTCGAAATTGACGCGATGTTCCTCAGGAACTGACGCGATATCGTTGTTAATGTTAATTTGCATGTTGATTTTGTTGTTAAAATAAATCTCTGACTGAATTCGTTAAAAAAAATGAGATGTTTCCTGAGATGTTCGTAATTAGTTAGGTACGTGTTTAATTAACGAGACAGAAAACAAGAGAGAGATTTATTCTACCACTGCCCGCCTTCTGTTATTAATAGGCTGGGTGGTGGTTACATATAGTAAATATAACTAGTCACGATTACACAAGTTAACTATTCAGGCCACTTCTATTACTATTCTATGTAAAGTAGTTATGTCCACTACAGTTATTATTATTTTTTGTTTTCTTTGTGTTTTTACTATTGTTTGGAGGTGTTACTTGAATCATATTCAAGTTCTGCCTATTATTTTGGGATTGGGGAATGGGAATTGTATTGTTAAGGACACCAGTATTTCCCTCGTTTACTGGCGTCCGTTCTCTTTTCCCACACTGTTATTATTACCAATGTTATTACTTGACCCACTACTGTTTACACCACGGTCGCTAACGCCATTCATCGCTGCTTCATTGCTGCTTTTACCGCTATTTGAACAATAACGACTAGGATGGCCTTCTTGTCCACAGTTCCAACATTGCATTGGTCTTCCACCATATGGGGGACGATTAAAAGAATAACTACTATTACCGGCACCCGATTGCTGATAGGAGGATTGCTGTTGCTGTTTTTGCAGGTTAGTCATCTGCTGTTGCTGTTGCACCATATTAATGTTTAACAAATTCACTGCTTCAATTAAGCTTGCCAATGAATCGACCGAAAGACGTTCGTCGTTTGAACCAGTAGTAGTACGAGCAGATGCAACACTTCCACTTTGACCATTGACATTATCCTGTGTTATTTCAAAAGTAACTCGTTTATCAGTGGCATGCTTCATAAAACCGTTACCATGAAGCTTATATTTCTTTTGCAGTTTCCCGATCTCCATAGCTTCTTCTGTCACTGAATCATAGGTTCTTGTATTACCAGTAGACTTTGCACCCCGTTCCAATTCGTAAGCAATGGATTCGTTAACAGAGGCAATAAAGAAGGACATTTTGGATTCATCATCAGTGAGATTCACCACCTTGAATAGGCTATTTAATTTTTCTATAAAGTCACCAATTTCTTGACCTTCGAGCTACATTACATATCATTAATAATTAATATATATTATAATTATTTTCATATTATTAAATTAAAATTATATAGCTTTCTTTATTTATCAAGTTGTAAGTTGCTAAAAAACTTACGGCGTGCTTTTTAATCAATTTTAAAAGAAAAAAATTGTCGCACAACAGGGTTTCGATCTGGTGTGAAATATTATGAAAAAAAAAAGTTTAATTGTATTGAAAAGTAATATAAAAGTTTAATCTTTATAAGTTTTGCATAATTATTGCAATTTCTTATTTTTACGTTAATTACCAAACTTTCAAAAATTACAATAAAAAAGTGTTAAACAAAAAAAAATATAATTACAAAAAACACTATTTAATTTAAAAACTAATTTTTATTTTTTTTTATTTTTAACGTTGCTCTTCGCCCTGTTTGATGACCTTAATTTCGCTCCAAGCTTCAGCAACACGGTTTTGCAGGAATTTCTTGTGGAACTTCATTTCGAAATCAGTCCAGGTAACCGTTGAATCTTCGATGGAATCCCACCAAACTTGCGCTTTTCCCACCATATTACTTGCTGCTACGATCAAGGCTGCTGTGTCGTCCATCTTCGAGACAGCTTTGACTCTTTTAACGCTTTTTAACCAGGCTTCGGCTTTGGCATCACCAGAAACACCAGAGAAGGTTTCCAAAGGTGCCAAAAATTTCAAATAGGCATTATTATTACTGTTTTCCGACATATTTCTCTTCAATGTTTTTGTTGTTTTTTGATTATTTTTCTTAATGTTTTTATGTGTTTTCTTGCTTTGTTGTATAATAAACTGTTGTATATCTATTTCTGTCACTGCGTCTTCGTTCTAACTAACTTGCTGATTGTTGATAATATAGTACAGTAAATATGTATTAAAATAATCTCGGTGAGACCTCCAATGATACGTTTACGGTACTAAAGTGTGAATTCTTGATTTGAGTTGCTTTACGGTTCTTCTGATACAATTCACCCGAGATTAATATGAATTTATATCGAATATTGATGTATAAATGTATATTTGTTCTATTAAGTTAATGATTCACGATTATCTTTTCAAATCCTTCCAAGTATCAATTCCAAACTCGTCAAAACGTCTTATTCAATTTATAATCAAAAGAAAAGCTTGTTTATTTATAAGTTAAATTATAATGATATTTAAATTATCAGAGAGTAGAGTGTGTAACTCAGTTATTTCGTAGTGTAAGTAAAATATTAAGGTCGGACCTTAAGGGCCTAATATAGTAGGTTGTGTGCGTCTAGGGTTCTTTTAGTTTAGAGTGGGGATTATATACCACGCTACGTATCAAAAAACATATGTCTTCGGTAGTATAGTGGTGAGTATCCCCGCCTGTCACGCGGGAGACCGGGGTTCAATTCCCCGCCGGAGAGATTTTTTTACCCCCTCCCAAAATGGGGTGTGTGTAGTGCCCATTTACTTCAGTGTCGTGTGCAGAGCTATATATTTTTAAATAAGTTTATACAAAAGATTATATATGGGATAAAAGGATCCCCTTTATTGTTTTCCGTTTCATTTGATATTTATAATTGATTGAAGGTAACACACAAGTCTGTGTGTACCTGACATCAGTTCCTGATGCACACCGATTTCTGTGTAACCCTTTTAATTAGTATAAATATCAAATAGAACGCTAAATGAACAAAGATCATCTTTTATCTCTTGATTACACTTTTATATAAATCTACACTAAAATATACATCTCTGCTCACGACATTTGGTAGCATCAGAACCAATTGATCGTTTTAATTTATTTAAATTGTATATTGTGTCGTATACACGCTTATGAGCTACATTACATACCATTAATAATTAATATATATATTATAATTATTTTCATATTATTAAATTAAAATTATATAGCTTTCTTTATTTATCAAGTTGTAAGTTGCTAAAAAACTTACGGCGTGCTTTTTAATCAATTTTAAAAGAAAAAAATTGTCGCACAACAGGGTTTCGATCTGGTGTGAAATATTATGAAAAAAAAAAGTTTAATTGTATTGAAAAGTAATATAAAAGTTTAATCTTTATAAGTTTTGCATAATTATTGCAATTTCTTATTTTTACGTTAATTACCAAACTTTCAAAAATTACAATAAAAAAGTGTTAAACAAAAAAAAATATAATTACAAAAAACACTATTTAATTTAAAAACTAATTTTTATTTTTTTTTATTTTTAACGTTGCTCTATATTCACAGGCTATACATACGACATGTCTCAATTAAAGCTATCTAACTGCGTAACTGATTGACCCGTCAAACAGGTTTCACCAATCAAGCAATCATGCATAATCAATTAAGCTTCTAGATCGATTCATCATCACTTGTCATTAGCATCACTCATCAGTAATAATACAAGAACCAATAATACAAGAACAGTACGTTTACTATGCTTTGGAGTGCGATTGCATACGCTGGTGTTGGATGGATGTGCAAAATTGAAGGCCACATGGACAAAACACCATATAAGGAGATCTTAGAAGACGAACAGAGACTGTTATATCCGGTGTTGTAAACATGACTTGTTCAGTGTCCGTCACCAATCAGGTCAATGTTCGACAATGCTTATACTCAGCTTGTGCTTTGACAGCTTTGTAACGTCGGTTAAGAGATATATATGGAAATCAATGCTTAGTGCAACTAACCTTCATAAACTATCTATCACCGAATATAAAGTCGTACTAGAATGGATTACTATAAATCCTTGTTTGTTAACTCCATGAGCGCAGTCTTTGACTAACTCTATCGTCTATAATATCAAGTTAAATCCGAACTTCAATTTTGTATAAATAGCTCATCATTTTAATGCTTTAATAAATCAATTCGTTTTATCAGTCTGGTTATTTTTACAGTCTTTATTATATTCGATATAACATCCTCCTCCACAAACATATACAATTAAAACATCCCTCACCAAACTGTCCTCTTTGTTCATCTTATATTCCAACTAGAGAAACACTAGATCACTTTATCTTCGAATGTCCACTCAAATTTCATGTCTGGCAAACCATCTACTACGCCTATATTCGGCACTCTCTTCCCTCCCCACCGCCCAACAGAATCACTCTATCCTCATTCTACCTACTATTACACCTTTCATTCCCGACTGTCCATCGAACATCCTATCCACTATTCCCCAAACTCACTTCACTTCAAATCTTAGCATGTACTCTTCAGTGCATTTGGCAGGCGCATTGGCGATTTGTTTTCGATGATATTCCTTTTCATCCCTCAAAAGTACTTAAATCAATAGCACGACTTCTTACTCAGCTTGACTCGGAACTGCAGCTTGACTCGGAACTGCAGCTTGACTCGAACCACGGCCATCAATAGGTACTCTCCTTATGTAACCACCAATTCTTTCCATTCATTCAATTGTCAACTTAATTTAATATTATTATACCGGTCTTTTATTCCTCTCACACCTGACGTTTAAAGGACCTTAAATAAAATGGAGCCCGCTCCCCTATAAAAAAAAAAAGGTATATAATGGTTCCTGTTGCTGTTGGTGTTATTGTTCTAAATTATTGCCTTCAGGGTTAGTGATATGATTCACGATTTTTTTTTTCACGAAGCGCGGCTTCGAAAGGTATAGGGAAGAAAGGGATTTTATTGATTTATGATAACTATATATTAAAAATAAAGCGTGGCTCTCAGACCATTTATCACATTAGAAGCTGAAGCGGAGGAAACTGAGATTGTTTTAGGAACGACAAACAAATACATTTTATCAGTATATTATATTAGACAGCATTGTTCAAACTCGATTTAGTTTGAATCTCTTTACAATCAGATTTTGCATTCCAAATAGCATCACTCTTAATCTTAAGAACAAATACAATAATTCAAAGGACACGGCCTATTGAATCTAGACAAAGCTTTAAATAAACTCAGTAATTCATTCTGGACGTAAATTACTTATCAAATGCGATATTAGACCGAGATTTGCTAGGAGATTTGCAAATGAATAAGATTTTTAGGAAATTATATAAATTAGAATCGAGCTTGCAAGCAACACAAATGTTATCAGTACTATATTCTGGAAAGTTCTCAACAGCATAAAAACTGAAGCGAAGACATATGTAGCTTGCTCTAAACGTGTATTAAAAAGTGAACTAAGAACAAAATAATATATGCGTTATTTTTTTTATTTTATTTTATTTTTTGTAACTTATATGCGTTATTTATAAGATTGTGATTATAACTAAGCTTCGTATTGATCCAGCTAAAATCAATTATTCACAGTCAGTAAACAAGAAACAATCACCACTATTAATATTACTTACCATCAATGTCATTGTTTTGCTAGAATTCACATCTTGGTCGCGATAGATACCAACTAAGCTTTGAGCCTTTTCGTATAATGTATGCTTAAGTGAGATAACAATAAATTGGAAATCAGGCGTTGCGTGCTCACGAATATAGTTGGCCACTGTAGAAACATTAGTGTTGTCTAATGCTGCATCTACTTCATCAAGAACAAAGAATGGAGAAGGTTTGTAGCTATGAATAGCAAATAGTAAAGCCAAAGCTGCCACACTCTTTTCACCACCAGAAAGCTGCTCCATATCCCTAAATCGCTTCATGGGCGGCATCGCATGATATTTGATGCCTTCGAGATAAGGCTCATCTGAATCTTCCAAGGCCAAATAAGCAGTACCACCTAATGTAAATTGTTGGCTCTTTGTAAGATCTTTATAGACTGTGTCAATCTTCTCCGCGATATGACTGAAAGCATCATAGAATAAAGAGTATCTATAAGATAGAGGTTAATATATAGGTTTGTTTGTATGAATATTGTATGTTCACCTCTTCTTCTTAATATCGTTGAATGCTTCTTTTGCAGATTTAGCAGCAGATCTAGCTTCGTTGAATTTCTTTTCAGCTTCTACCAACCTTTCTGTAACACTTTCTAAACGGTCAATGGCCTTCAAATTTGGCGCCATTTGTTCAATTGCGTCTGCATATTGTTTGATTTCATCCTGGAATTTGCGATCCATTGCAGGACTATTATCTTCGCGTTGAATTGGTCCAACCTTGCTGAAATCGACTTCGACTTCCCAGTCGGTTGATTGGATTGAAAGTTGTGAAACGGGGCCATCCAAATCCATATCCGAACTGCCGTTATAACTGTCAGCTACAGAAGAAGCATCACTAACAGAAGCAGCATCGCTTGCAGAAGAAGCATCAGTATCGTTGGAGGGCAAATTGGATCTTGAATCTTCAATGATAATATCATCCATTGATCCGCGAGTCAAGGGCAACTCAATTCCTTCAAGTTTGCATCTTCTGAAGATGGTTACACGTTCAGCGCGCAGCTTGTTCATTTCACCCTCGACAGTTTTAAACTCTCTCAAAATGTCTTCAACGTTCTTGCCTTTGGCCTCCAACGCAGAACTGATTTCGTTGATTTCTAACTGTTTCGCTTCTTCCAATTGTGTTTGTTTTTCAAGATCCACTTGGAAGGACTGCAATTTGCGCTTGAGACTTTCTGTCTTGCCTGACATACCACTCAAATCAGCTTCCAGCTTGTGTTTAGCGCTGGTATCGCTAGCTAATGAATCTTCCAGCTTTTTCAGACGCTCTACAAGTTCATTGAGCTGGTCTTTCTCAAATGCCAATTGGGTATCCAGACGCGATTTTTGAGCAGCAAACTGGGCACGTCTTTCAGTTACTTCATCTGATACACCATATTGCATAGCTTCATATTCACGGATATTGGATACATTGATCTCCATACAAAAGTCTTCAAAGATGTTATCTTCTACTTGAGCAATTTTTTGTTCCAATTGTTTGATAGTCGCTTCTTCTTTCGCCAATTCAGCTTTGAGGTGTTCATAAGGTTGAAGGATATTGTTCAACTTTTTTCGGATGTCATCGAGAGTGCCTTCGATGTCTTGGGTACGGTGAGTGAGCGTAGTCTATTATAAATTTATAAATGAATATATGTTCTTATAAGTTCTAAAATAGGATGCTTACTAGTTCTTCGTTTATAGTATTCAGCTGACTATTTAAGTTGGAGCAATCATTCTTGGCAGAATTCTCAGCGCTACCCATACGTTTCTTTTTGCTAATAGTATTCAATTCTCCCAAGTACACATCCCTTGCCTTCTTCAAATCTACATCAATGCATTTAGTATTACTTACTTTTGAAAAAAATGCTTAGTTTACCATCAATGTCGCTCTGATGCCAGTTTCTGATGATTGGCGTAGCACTTTGACCACCTGTCATTAATCCACTTTGATGAATAACAGCACCATCCAAAGTAACAGCTATAGGACGTATTAGGCTTTGCTATTTGGTCTACAATGCTATTACTTACCTCTGACATTTTCACTCATATCAAAGCAAATCTGTTTGGCGATGGTAAGATTATCGCATACTAACGTATTGCCACAAGCGTATTGCACAACACTTTCATATTGTTTATCAAACTTTAGCACATCAAAAGCCAATCGAGCACCACGAACAAGATTACGATAACGATCATTGATAGGAGGCAAAGATAAGGAATGCAAAGGTAAGAAAGTAGCAGTTCCAATATGCTGCTCTCTCATGTATTGAATGCAATCAGATGCTGTTTGCTCATCTTCAACGACGATCGCGTCCATGTTTCTTCCTAGAACTGTAGCAACGGCAGTATCATACTTGCGCTGGTTGGGTCTACATAGTTCAGACAGCTTACCATGAACATCTAGACTAATATGTTAACAACAGCATTCCTATATCAAAATCAATACATACTGGGATAAATCTGCTTCATTACTGCTACACTTTCATTAAATCTACTGTCCTTTTCCGATTCTTGTCGAGTAGTATTAGCTTCCATCAACTTGTTTAAAGTTTCCTGAAGCTTTTCATTTAAATAAACTTCACGTTGATGAACTGTTGTACGTTCTTGTTCCAGTTTCTTCAAATCTGCTAAACGAACATTCAATTGCTCAGTGATATTTTCAGCATCTAATGTCAAAGCACCCTTTTCTTCATTAGCTTGACGCAAGGCATCCAAGGCTTCAGATTCAGCTTCTTTAAGCTTTTCGATTTTGGAAGATTCATTATCCAAACGTTGCTTATCAGTCTTGAATTTACGTTGGTGTTGTTGTAATAAGAGCTGCTCCTCAACAGCTTTGATGCTGACTTCTTGCTTTCTTCTCTGATAATCCATAAGCTGGGCGCCAGTGAGAGTAGGTCCATTGGTCAATGAAGAAGTAGGAATTGATTCTGTAAAACAACCCATTCAATATTAAATACTATTAGATACAAATGAAAGATACTTGCCATTGTATTGTTGCTCGGCATAGGATAATAGTTGAATGTCTTTTTCGAGTGTACTGACTACTTGTTCTTGTTGTTGTCCATCACGCTTAACACGTTCAATATTTTGTTCTGTTTGTTTCAGCTTTTTCTCCAAGTGTAATATCTTTTCTTTATAGCTGATGGATGTAGGAACCTATAACTCATGTTAAATAACGCATATCTCATAAATAGGATAGAACCCTAACCTGATCATCTAATTCTCTGTTAATCTTACGAATATGTAATTCACATTTGGTCTTTTCTCTGTGAATAAGGGCCTTGCTCTCTCTCACTGACTTGAATTTTGCTTCCAAGCCTGCGACGTCAAACTGAAGGTTATCCTTGCTAGCATTTTTATCAGCGCTTTGTTCTTCTAATTCTTTTGTCTTTTCTTCGATGTGAAAGAGTTTCCAAAGCAAATATTGAACCACCAATTCGTTCTTTTCAGCTACGAGCGTTTCAAACTTTTCAGCTTCAGCCTTTTGCTCTTCATACTGTTTGATTTCAGATGCAACTGCACGCTTTCTGTTGAATGTATGTGCGCTTGTTTCGATTGCTTCTTCCATTTGCTGCTTCAAAATGTCGTATTCATCTCTATAGTTCCATGAACTATATGAAGAACAAGGACGTGTCAGATTACAAAGACTATTATTTATAGGTTTAATACGTTACCCGCTGATTTGCTCTATCAATCGGGTTAAATCCTTTGGATTTTGGCTTGCAACTGATTCGACATCGCCTTGGAAGACCAAAAAGTTCTTGGCTTTGACTAAAATGTTTTCCTTTTCCAGAGCAGCATTGTATTGAGAATACTGGACAGTTCTGTCATTGATACGATATTCGGATTGCCCATTCTGGTTGATACTACGCATAAAGCGTACTTCGCGACCTTGGTTATTTTCGTATACGGCGGTAACAAAAGCTCGTCTGGGAGTACGACCGCCCGAGACAACAGTAGGCGCGTCTTCACCTTGGTTCAGCAGGGCTTCTGAACGATAAATCATATCCTTCAAGTTTTGAGAACGTAAGTGACTTGAATGAACACCTAATACAAAAGAAATGGCATCCATCAAGTTGGATTTACCTAATTGAAAGCTTAATACACTGTAAGGTATTGGCATGTTTATTTTTTACCAGAGCCATTGGGGCCAATTACACTGGTGAATTGGTGAAAAGGACCAATAGTTTGCTGACCTTTGTATGATTTAAAGTTTTCAATTTCAATACGAACGAGTTTACCCATATAAAAGCAAGAAGTTGTAGAAAGAAAAGTGTGCTTGATAGCGCGTATTTTATTTTATTCTGAAAGGAACGCGACACGCGCTGAGAAACAGAAGGAATTCCAAAATCCGTCGAATGAAATGTCGTTTTTTATTGGTTGAAATAATGTTCGACATGTCCCACCGAGCTTACATGCTTTAGCAAGCGGTATCTTGACAATGTAGAATATTAGAGTAAGTGAAACCGCAGTTTTAAGCAACAGTAGGTAGACTAAAACTCCTTTTTTGATCACAAATAACTAATTAAATACATCGTTCAATAGTTACAATAAGATACCTCTTATTTCTCTCGCAATGCAATGTGCTGATTATATGATACCACCTGAAAAGGATCGCGTTTCTATTATTATGAAATCACACTTGCTTGGCTACTTTGACGTAAATACAATTGAGAAAATTATTCACAATGATTACAAATTACATTGGACAAGACATTCAAAGAGCTATCAATGACTGTGAAGCTTTCCAAGCACATGGTATTTATCGAATAGGTTATCACCCTCCTTGGAGCATGTTGCCTGATGATGTCTTCGATCATATCTGTATAGATCTCGGTGGTTTCAATACTACATCATCACGTGGTAATAACTTTATGCTGGTTGTAATGGATTACTTTAGTCGATTTACAATTCTACGTGCACTCCCTGATAAGAGCAGTTACAGTGTAGCAAAAGAATTACTTCACATATGCTGTCAGTTCGGATTCCCTCAAATTATCACGCATGATAATGGTGTATGGAATTTGTGAATGAAGTAGTTAAACAGTTTATACAAATGAGTGACACGGATAGATGACTTAGCTTGCCCTATACTTCTACTGGGAACAGTGTAGTAGAAAGCTATCTTGGCATCTGTAAACGTAGTATCATCAAAGCGTTAGCTGTTAATGCTGTTGAACCTCAATCTTGGTATTTGTATTAAGACGTGACCCAATATTCTGTCAACTGTCAGTATTCGTGATTGTATAAATCTCGTCCTTTTGCGGTTATATTTAATAGACAGTCTAATGACTTTATCGACTACACGGATGTAAAACCTACCATCAATATCGAGAAATCTGATAGTAAACTCATTAATAAGAAGTTGAACTATATCAAAGATATCATTATTCCTTCAATTGCTAAAAGCGTTAGAGAGATACAATTAAACGATCATTTAAAATTCCAAAAGAATAACAAGATCACTGAAACAAAGTACCCTCTTAATTCTAAAGTTATGGCCGTGAACGTACTCAAATCATCTAAACTACAACCCAGATGGTTAGACCCTTTTATCATTAAAGGCTACACCAAGCATGGTAGTTACATTTTAGAAGATCTCACTGGCTCTTTATTATCTCGTGATGTACCTACGCATCAGATAAGACTGATTCAATCAAGAGATCAACGATTTGGAAGCGAACCTAACGAGAAACATTATGAGGTACAAGTAATTGTAAACCATCGACTTTTGCCAGACGGTGAATACGAGTATTACATGCATTGGGTTGGATACGATGACCAAGAAAAATACAATACTTGGTAGATGGTTGATATCTTCGATTCGAAGAAACCTATTCAAGACTATTGGACACGTCGTCAAGCAACCACTGCAAGCACAACAGGTAGATCCCTGCCTAATACTATCAACAAGCGAAGAATACCTGCTCGTAATAAACACAGCAGATCGTTTGTACCTAAAGCATATAATACAAGATCTTGTGTTGCTTAATTGTACTCTGCAAGTGTAATTGTCTTTTCCCTTATGTTACTTTTTTCTATAATAGTTTTTTTTTATAAGGTTTTTTTTTTATGACAGTTTACATTACACACGATCTTACATCTGACACAATGCTTATATTCTATCCTTTCGTTCTTATAATTATTACATCTTTAACACAAAGATACTGATAAAATGATGACCTCATCTGGAAGGGGGCAATGTTGTATTCTACCTACTATTTTCTAGCATCGACACAATAGTAAGGAATTAACAGTTCATTTATGTTATACACGAATCCTATCTGATAATCCAATCAGATTAACGAGTTTCGCATAAATACAAACGATGTGTCATCCTTAGAACTGTTAGCCAATAACCATTACAAGGAACACGCGGCATCATACTATCGAGTAGTATCGAGTGTATCTCAAGATAAGACCTGAATATCGAATAACGCGTGGGTTATACAATTACAACAATGCGTGGTTGAAAGGCTTAGTGGCTGCTGGGATTGGACTCCGTTGTACGGCCATGCGTGCTGATAGATTGAACACTACACTATCAAGCTCTGATGAAATGTATATAAAGAAGACTTGATTTTGAATTGTGAATAAAGATTAGAATAACTTTTACTATCAGGATATAGCTGATTCCATTTACTGTCTATTCTTTTATTATTGTATTTTAAATTATATCCTTCGTCTTTAGAACGGGGTATAACACTGCACATGTAACCTGGCATTTAATCACACAGTATATAGGATCTTTATGAGAGTATAGTTGAGAGAGCTTGGAGTTTCTTTTTAATTTATGCGATAAAATGCAATCCCACACGATGTGTGATTCTATTCTGTTATTTCTTTATTATAACTATAGACACTTAAAACTCTCATCTCTATTCAAACACATTTTTTAATCTGCATTTTCGGCTCTACTACAGGATATGCTGCTGTGATAGGCTATAAGGGACTATGAAAATAATTTCATCTAAGCACCTTAAAAGCTCTATTACAGATAGATCAAAATTTACGCTATGATTCAGCCAAAGAGTATATTATAGAAACAAGGCAAATAGTTCGCAATGGTATTTATATACTTCTTGATGTACTGCTAACTGCCATATGGGTTTGATTTGGATTCCAAACGTACTACAATAGATCTAAAAAAGCGTTTCTAAATGTGATAAACATATTAATAATATCAACTTGTATTTTTAATGCTTTTATAGTTTCAAAAGAAATATTAGCTTATCGAAGTTTGAAAAATAGAACCTTCATAGCTGTTCACGCAACTTTTTCCAGACCATCTACTTTTATCTGTGGATCTCTCACGTAATTTCAGTCAAGTATCTGGTTGCGATTCTCTTCTTGGACTTAAAGCCCTCCCCCCCCCCCAAAAAAAAACGGTCGAGTGCCACATCTGGTAGCCAATGAATATTCAAAGCAAACCAATAGCTTTTCTAGAATGACTACTTCATTCAAGTACAATGCAACTATTATGAGTTAAATAATGATTCCAAGCGATGTAGGCTAGATTTAAAGAATTATAAAACTCTTGGTGCAGCTAAAAGTCTCATTTAATCATTTAAAAGTGTATATCACACTGTACTATTTATTCATCCACTATTCAATTGACACACTCATATATGATGGACTCCATGCATACTCTAATTGGAGAGCTTACATTTTTATCTGTTTCAGCTATGGAATGCAGCGTTTCTGATACATTCCTCGATAATTAAGAGTATGCTATGAATCTATTTCATTCGTATTCTGTTGTAAAGATCGAGTGAATGCAATTCAAACACCATTTACTATGACATCTAGATAAATTCAGGCACAATATCTGGTAATTAAGGCTATGCAAGCATGGCAGCCAATCAACTTTTTTGCTGTGTCCAAGGATCTTTAATAGAATATGGGCTACATCAACAACAAACCAAGATAAATCAATCAATTTTAGGGAAAAATGTAGAATAAAACTTGCTCTTTCTAATGAACCAATTTTTATATAGATATACCAAGAAGGACGCTTAGTAATTGAATACTAGCGAGTCATGGCTCTATATACCTCGAGAACATGCTCAATTAAAGCCCGTCCTTAATATATAAATCAAAGTTTTTTTTAAAAAAATCCTGTTTCCTTTCCTTTTTAAACTAAACGTTCTTGGTATATACGTTAATACCTTCTTCTTTCTCTTTCTGTATTGAATATAACTGAAAAATGGCCACTTTAACACAAGAAGTAAGCTCTAAGACTACAAGTTATAACCTATAAACACTAACCTCTCATCTTGTTTTTTTTTTCAATAAATTAGCAAACACCTTTGAATGCCTATGTTGGTTTCGATACAATTACGCAACAAATTGAAAAGAAATCTATTAAAAGAGGCTTTCAATTCAATGTCATGGTTGTAGGTAAACATCAATAAACCATAATCTCATCTTATTGCCCCCCCTTTATTTAATATAAACAACCAAAAGGTCAAACTGGTTTAGGAAAGTCAACACTTGTCAATACGCTATTTGCATCGCATCTTATTGACAGTAAAGGGCGCCAAGCTCCAGAAGACTTAGATAATACACAAACTACTAGAATCGAATCTGTATCTCACAGTAAGTTATACCTCGTATAATAAGCAATCGTACTCAATATGATATAGTGATTGAAGAGAACGGTGTTCGTTTGAGATTAAACATAGTTGATACTCCTGGCTTTGGTGATCAAGTTGATAACGATGAATGGTAGTAGTAAACAATTTTATTTACACATATATATTTCTCTAATATATATCTGCTAGTTGGGAACCTATTATCAAATATGTTAAAGACCAACATTCTGCTTATCTTCGTAAAGAATTGACTGCTCAACGTGAAAGATTGATTCAAGATAACCGAGTACACTGCTGTATTTATTTTATCACTCCTTCAGGCCACTCGTAAGCGTTAAAATGTCAAGGTCGCACCAAAACTAATTAAAAAATATTAGATTGAAACCTATAGATGTGATTGTTTTAAAGAAGCTGGTTCAAGTAGTTAACGTCGTACCTGTTATTGCAAAAGCTGATTCACTCACTGTTGAAGAACGCGTTGCATTCAAGAAAAGAGTAAATACTATTAAACCGTGTTAGATATAATATGCTTATCAAACATATAGATCAATGCTGAATTAGCTTTTCACAATATTGACTTATATCCTTATGATACCACCGAAGATTATGATGAAGAAGAACGTATGCTGAATGCTAGTATCAGAGTAAGTTTACAACTGACATTTGGAATGTAGATTGATTAATGTCTACATATAGGAACTTCTTCCTTTTGCTGTGGTTGGATCAGAGAAGCAAGTGGTTGTTAATGGAAAGGCCGTTATTGGACGTAAAACAAGATGGGGGGCTGTAGTTGTAGAAGATGAAAACCATTGTGAATTCATCCATTTACGCAACTTTTTGACCAGAACTCACCTACAAGATCTGGTTGAAACTACAGCCATGGTTCATTACGAGACTTTCCGTTCAGAACAATTGATGGCCTTGAAAGGTGCGGTAAATCCATCTGCTACGGCCAACAGTGCCACGACATCTCCTACCAGTGAAACTCCTACTAGTGTTGCCAGTAGTTCGGGACCTGTTCCTGCGAAAAACTTTCCTCCATTTGCCTAAAAGTTTTTCTATACTAAAAAGAACAGTAATACAAATATAATTGATTCCCATTTCCATTGATTTGGAGTGTCTTTATTACATACACCTTATTATTATTTTGACTTTTGCCATTACTACTACTATTATCACTATTATCACTATTATCTCCATATTATAACGAATCTATAAAAAAAATCTTTCTTTTTTTCTATATGAGTGCTAGAAAGGCTAGTTGATTATTCAATTTGGAATGGACACAATAGAAAATAACCAATTGACAATGAACCCTGTGATTGTAACAATTAACAAAATATGAGGGTAGATCTCTGTTTTTGCCAAATAAAATAGTTCATTCTGAGTACGAGTTACTTTTGTGATGCGAATTTTGATCAAGATTGAGAGGGATCTACAGATAAAATAAATTGGATGATATCAAAAGTATCGGGAGGGCATGTCTTGTAATTTATTTTCAAGTTCCGACATACACAGTAGAGGACCTTAGCAATGTTTTAAAAGGCAGTTTTTAGTACATAACAATGAACTGTCATGGAATATAGCTCTATATTCATTTTGATGTATTTCTCATATACATCAATTCAGATTGGTTATTGCAACTGTTTGTTCTCAGAGATTGCGCAAGACTCGAGTTGTATCCATACGAAAAGCTCTTTGTTATGCATTTATGGCGCTATATAATTAATCTAGAATGTACCTTTCGCGCTTGTAATCGAGAGTTGAGACTTGTCAAGGACCTGTGCCAATTGGGGAAATCAGCAAGACAAGTATCGTACTTTAATGAACATTGTAATTTAATTATAAATTCTACTTTTGCTGTTCTGGTTTATAAATCGTTTTTTTTTTCAATGAATTTGACATGATTCAATTTATAGATTAATGTAAAAAGGATCTTTTTGACAACACTTTGTTATTTAAAGCTTATTTTTTTTATTTTTTTTTTAATTCAAATAGTTTTGTTCAGATGGTGGATAGTAGACTCCATGTATTGTTTAACTGTGCAGCTATTTGATTTTTGACTTACCTTTCGTATAATCTCTTACCATAATAAAATGTATTTGTGTCATTGCTTCTTTGGTGATCTGCAATTCATATAGTATATTTGACTAGGCTCTCAAATTAAGATTTCGATAATTTTGTAATGGACAAATAGAATTAACCTTTTATTTGACTGTTTAACATCTACGTCGATTCCACTGTATTATACTATTTTTGCTGGAAAACAATAGCGTGAGTGGCTTTCAACTTGAAACATTCTTTAAAAAGAAACGCAGCAATATATATGTACTTATGAACTATATATCCTGTAAATGGGGATCTTTTGTGCGTGCAATAGGCCATTCTCTTGGTCTTATTTCAACTAGTCAAAGTTCTGTTAAAGACCTTTATTAAGGCATCTGGTGAGGTATTTGCCAGAAATGTCAAGGCTGAAGTATCAAGCGCAATAATCCCTTAAACATTATCATTATCATATCGAAAAAGTTCCTTTATATTAATATGATATCTATATCATGTTTAGTTAACGTTATATAATTATTCATTTAGGCCAAGGCTATAGTCATTCTTTGAATCAGATTCTATGCTAGCGTATTATAGAACATTGCAATACTTAGAACTGCTCATATTTTTAAGTATTTATGTGAATTGTGATTTCTCAAGAATTAATGGTACCTGATTAAGGATTATGAAAGAAATTAACCGAAAATAACTTAAGCAGTAATTAAATGATCTATACTCTCTATACTGCTGTTTATGTGTAGAACACTTACTCGAAGCTAATAGTCTCACTTTACTATTTAATATAGGCAATTGTTATTTAAATTGCGAACGAGTACTTCAGTTCTTTCGAAAAAGAATAGTTCTTATACTACATTCGCCTATTTTTTTATTATTATTAAAGTAACACATCACGGAGAGGTGATATCCAATGAAACGGAAAAGAGGAAGATTATACTACTGGATAACTATAAGAGAAGTGAGAGAGAAAGAAGAGGAAGAAGAAAGAAAGAAACCCTACAAGGTTTATTATATCAAGCACTAGAGGCTGTCTATGGTGATGGGATTGAGCATCCTTTCTGTTGCTGAGATGGTCTGGGGCAGAAGGCGGGTAAGATTATGAAAGGGCCCGTTCGGTGCTGTGGAGCGGCCAAGCTCCCAGCAGAAATTTTACAATTTCCACAAGGTTGTTGACACAACTGGAAAATATTTGTTAGGTTTTGTAATGCCATGTGGTACATGCAGGGATCCAAGAGTGTTATATAGCGGCTCTAGTGAAATGGAGACCAAGGGAAAGTAGTATTGCAGTAGGTCAGACTAGAGTTTCCATTTTGGAGGGCAATCAGCCAAGAAGTGACCGATAGTATCATCAGCGCTATCACAAATAGGACAAACTGGCGAGGAAACAGTGCCATACATTCACCTATTCAAAACTAATTCTATTTGATAATTCATTGTAACTTCAGCGTTTCTTTAATTTAGGGGATATTCTTTCCTGATCTCCCCCCCCCCCACTTCCTTCTGATAAAAGAACAATACTTATATTACTATGACAAAACCCTTTTCAAAGAAACTAATTTAAGGTGATCTGCCTTCCTGGACAGGATCCTCGAGGGGAGGAGGGGAGAGCATCGCTACAAACTGTTTAGCTTTAATTCCATATAACATGAGTATTTCTTTGATTTAGGAAGGAGACGCCTCTCTTGACCTCCAGCTCTTTTTGAAAAAAAAATCAGTACTTATAATTCGACTGCTTACTCAACCCTAGTCTTCTGTTTTTCTAATTATAACTCAATATTATTCATTAAAGCCTCTGTTCTCTGGACGAAGTTCGTTAGCCTTTTGTCTTCGACGCTCAATATTCAATTAGCTATACAGAGGTTGATCTTCTTATCTACTTTTTGCATAATTAGTTCATCCATATTTTTAAAAGTTATATTATATGGTACATTTGATTGATCTTCAACGCTTTCACATAAATGGTAGGCCTATTGCTTACGGATATATATGTTGAAAATTCTCTTTCATATATGATTTTCTTCTAGGAAAATAAATCATGCTATTTTTTCGTTTGATTTTTTTTCGAAATGTTCCTTCTATATTAAGCACTAATGGGCTGTATTGAACGAGAAAACCAAATTTTCAACGCAAGACAGTGGTTCAATTCAAGATTCACGAGAATTTCATCTACATATATCAATGGAACGTATCACGTCTGACCATAAAAGGAGATAAAAAAAAGCTATTTTTTGGCAAACCATATAATGTGTTTATAGGTTTATATTTCAAAAGAAAAAAAAAACTTCTCGCTGGGGAAGAATTCATGGATTCAAGGAAACATAAAGCAGCATATATACTACTATACACGATCTTTATTCCTACACCTACCATATCAGTGCACTTTTTGCGCATTGGTATATTTTATCATTAAAAAGAGTACTTAAAAATCAACGTTATGGATTCCGAGAATGCATAAGCAGCACCATTATGTCCAATCGCCGACAACCAATAAACATAAAGAATATTGACATAACAGTAGTAATAATACACCAAAGCTTTCTTTTTAGATGTCATTTTTGATGTTTGATTCATGAGGCGGTTAAGTTACTAGTATCCCAAAGTAGTTTTTTAAGAGTATACCTGTAAATGGAGTTTAAGCTGCATTATATATATATATATATATATATATATATATCACAGCTTTTTGGTTTATTAAATCAGAGTGTACATGCTGTAAATAGATATAGATATGTATTATGTAATTAATATATATATTGAGTATTCATAATAGTAATAATAGTATATATGCGGTAAGGAATAATACTGCATAAATGCAGCTAATTATCATCGATCTGCCAAGTATCTGTTGTGTTTGTTTTGTTAAGCTCTAAATCACGATGTTTACTCTTATTCTTTGCGCCTCTTTGAACATAAGGCTTCAGCCCTTCTCCAAAGTTTCTCATGGCAAGGATGCCGAGAATGATAGTTGCGAGATCAACAGCGATACCAATCCATACTAGTACAAGTTAATAAGTGTATACCCAATAATAAATAATTAACCTACCAAAGACAATCCATGTATACCAGTTGTTATTGGGTTGAAAAGTCTGTTTTAGCACTAGAATGAAATGAACGATAACAATAGCTTGGAAACAGATAAAGGCAATCATTCTTCCTTGACCTTCTGTACTTCCTGCTGTTCTAGCAAAGTATAGCATGGGAAGCATCAGGATAGTCACTACCAATTGAATCCATGTATCCCATTCAGATTTTTTCTGCTTGGCTGCAAACTGAATCAGATAGAATAAAGAAACCAAAAATTCGGTAAAGATATCGACTTTTAAACAAAGAACAAAGAATTGAAACACTCTGTACATTTCTAATAAAAAGTTAATGCTTGTACAAATGAGACGATGATGACTTACTCTGAATCCGAACATCAGCACCGATTTTCTTGTAGATATTCCATCCAAACTGCTTTGACATTTCGTAACTGAGATAAGACATGATAATGGCAAAGGCTAGAATCATGACGGCCAGAGCAATTTCGATCTTTTCAGCAACCGCCAAGGGCAACACAGAATATTGGGTTTTTTTTAATAGATTTAGCCATTTGACACCGTCCACGACTTCCAAAGCGCCTAGAATAGCGCATAAGCAATTCAAAACTGCCAATACCAAGATTTCTGCTGTGTTTTGGTACACAGTCTTTTAATGAAATTAATATTATTAGTTATTATTTTTTTTTTAATTGAGTAACTTACAGCATCCACTGCCATACCGAAAAACCAAGCTTGAAATCCCATGAAAGCAATATTTTCCCATTTAATACGACCTAGTCTATCTTTGGCTCGGATCGGAATTGTATCTGTACTAGTTGTAGTAGAAGATAGTACATTTGTATCATATTCAGGCAGTAGATTAGCCTGTAGTGTATTTTGTGTACAGATTGCTGCTTGAAGTCCAATAATAATAATGCACTGAAAGAAGGCCATTATAATATACAGTTTCGACCAGCGAGTTTCTGTAATACGTCGAATCTATATAGAATTGAGCTGCACGTACAATATCATTGATGTGTATGATATTTACTATTTTATTAATTGTCACCATAATAAAAAGTGAAAGGCCAACTGTTATGTTGCAGTAATTAAATAAAGAAGAAGAAGAAAAGAAAGAAAGAAGTATATTATTTCAAATAAAGAACGTTTTAAATACAAAAAAGTTGTGTTTCAATTGACTTTCTATTAAGTTGATGTTGCACTGATCAAATATCTGGTGCTTGTTTTTTTTGCTTTCAATGTAGTACAAATTTGATAACCAAAGAGAGCACCCGTCTTTATGTTCTAGATAGCAAATAAGTTGGTTATATCCATTTTAAAACATAGCTATAAAATACAGTAATATATACTTATGATCAAGCTTAAGGAGAAGATGAATGCGTTTTTCCCTTGTACATACAACAATGTGATGCTATTAATACATAATTCATGTGTTCAAGAGTCATAATAATCTTAAAGCTTTTCGCTACATTGAACCACCGAAGTTATAAATACTCCTTTGGATGATGCATATCTTGCTTATTGTACAGTAAAACGGATTCCAGAACAAAAGACCTTGTGCTACATTTCTAATTTTAAATGAATGCTAAAACAGTGGCGCTCACTATTTTAATTTAAAAAGTAATCTATACTTGTGGCTCAAGAGATACTTTAATAAAAGTAGTATATTATATACAAATATATCTACTGCTACATAGCTCAATAACGAGCTTTTGATCTCCAGAAACATTGTACCTATGCATTTGCGCTTAGTTTGAAATAAGGTTTTACCTGTCAAATCAAGGTACCGGCGAATCACGCAAGTCGATTAAATTAAGCCAAGTATACCCCGTTTGAATAAAGTCTTGTTCAAAGATACTATTAATTATTTTAATCCTATAAAGAAGAAATTATTTCGTTTGAAGATAAAAAAACTTACTCCTAACGATTAAAAACCAATAAATGAGGACAAGACACTAGTAGCACATCCAAATAAATATTTGATGTGTAATGGCTCATTCAGAACATGGAACACTAAATTACTGTGACATTTATCTAAGGTTACTTCAGAGATCTAACATTTGAAAAGCGTATTTTATGGTTAATTATTGACGAGTGCAATATATTTGTTACTTTTCAATATAAAAAGAGTAGTAAGATATGCAGCTCGTTGTGAGCGCGCAATAATCATCCAATGAGGCATTGAATCATCGAAAGATCGATAATTCTATAATTTACTAATTGATTTGAAACGCATACAATTTACAGAGTTTTCATAAAATGAAGTACAACTGTCGCGCAATAACCAAACAGCGGCTTTAGCAGAGGCTGCGACTCATTCTGGATATGAGCTAGCGATCAAGTGTGATTTTAAATTGGAATTATTCAAGGAATGTAGAGATACCAAGAATGGTCCAATTTCAGAAAAAATCATTTACGCCCTCTTTAAAAGCTTCAAGTTTTCAATACAGCTCTTTATATATACATACAAGCATATACGTAGAGTTTGAACGTGGTAACATTTTAAAATATATGTTTTATACATTGACGAATATGCGCATTTATTTGTGCTAGATTTTATTATTTATTACCATAGTTATATTTCTAGGAAGCCCAGAAAGAGCCTTATCAATCAAAAATTATTCTAATTCATTCAATATAGTGTTGAATTCTACATAAACTTGTGAGCCTTTTGTTTTTTTGTATTAAAGCGAAAACCTTATTTACATAATAAATTTTTTTTTTCTGTCTGGAAAATCATATAAAAACTTTAGACTGAGACGGCTGTAGTTGCTCCTATGGCGCTATGTTTGACTACAGGAATACTGTTATCCACCAAAGAGAGGAATCATATTTTAGAGGCTTGTCATAAGCCCTCATCCATTACATATTGCCAGTAATACTTCCACAAACAGCTAAAGATAGAGCCAAGCGCTATCAATTGATGCTTTAGAGCTAATCGAGTCAGACCATAGAAGACGACTAGCCCATATCAGATAGTCTTCTCAGTCGAGGAAAGAGCATAAAGTCACTGGGACTCATTTACTTGATCCTCTTGGTATAATCCAAAGAGGGAATTGAGGGATTATAGAATCAATATTCTTAAAGCATTAGCACTGAATGCTGACAATGATGTTGGTGGATCCGCGATATGTATAAACAGTTCTAGTACAAGTGTGATGTATGTTATGTGATACTTATACGTGGGATAGTATTTTAGAGCGGTTGACATTTTCTTTAGACCAGAAGGTGTTCGATGCATTAAGCTTGGATAGTCTGGAACAAGATTACCATGGAAAGGGCTCGATTGAAAAAGACTTAACATTGCATACTGCACTGGTAGTTATCTAGGTGGATTTAACGGCCTGGCAGCAAGAGGGCAGAAACATACTACGTGAATTAGCGGAATAACTTTGTTAGACTAGCAAAGTATTGATGAGCGCTTGGTGTAAATTAAGCACAATTTCCAGTTGAATTGTGTTTCATACACTCGCAAAATATACTCACATTTGAATAGCAAGTACGTTATAAATATATTGAAATCCATGTTTAGTTGAAATACAATGAATGCATTGTATATGGTAATAATTAGCAATTAGTTACAATGTATCCTATAGCAACAACCCTAATAACTTTTGTAATATTGGGTAGAGCCAGTTTAGTATCCAAGATGGATAACAGTCCATATTCATACCTAGATGCAGCTATTTAACAACACTACAATGAGTATATCGCAATATACACAAACACTCTCAGGCACACATCAGAATTTTATGCTGTAAAATCAAAACCACGAGTTGCAAGGATGATAGCTTCGAACTTAAGCCCTGAATACTTTATATATATTCGAGAATTTGGCTCTTTTTCGGGTGGCGTAAGATATATACATAACATTAATTAGACTGGTTGCGATTCTCTTCCTTGACTTATTAGTGTCAAAAAAAAATGCCACATCGAAATAATCTTGTAGGGTTTTAGCACTTGCAGCTATTCAACAAAAAGAGCATGTTACATGTCTGGAAATTGAAATATTCATCATCTCGGTTGATTGTGTACTGGAGGAACCCATTCAGTACTGGCAAAGAATTTAATCGAGAACATCTGGGATCTCATGATTCATTCTCACTCTCAGTATATACAAATACCAATTGCATCAAATGCTGTGAATATTCCATTGTATACATATCACATCGACTACAAACATAAACCAGTGCAAAACATGCAATATTTTTCAGTTTACTGCATATTTCCATTTGATGATATCTTTCTGGAATTAAGAATATTATTAGATCGAAAGCTGACTGTAGTAACCAGTTTTTTTTTGGGTAATCGAGAAAATGTTTATTATAAATATCATACAATCAAATCTAATCCTTCTTGGGTTCTTGCTCTGTTGTTTCCTCAGTTTTTGTTTCTGATTCCTTTTCCATGGCATCCAATTCCTTATCAATGGTAGCCAACATCTTTTCCAACTTCTTACCCATACGCAATGTCGCCTTGTCTGCATCACGTTTAGTAGAGTCTTTGAGTTCCTCAATAAGCTATAATTAAAAGTAAATAAATGATATAGCGTAGAATAAATGTTAATATGTACCTCTTTGTAATCCTCGTGTTGAATCTTGATCTCATTGAATTGAGCACGTTGTTCCAATACATCAACCTTTGTACGTAACTCATCCAAAGCATCTTTAAGCTCCGATTGTTGCTCTTCAGATAAGGGAGTATCCTTGTCTTCAACAGCAGCTTCAACCTTAGTTTCAGTCTTTGCTTCAACTGTTTCAGCAACCTTCTTCTCTTCGGCCTTAGCAGCTTGTTCATCAGAAACAGCAGGTTCATCAGCAATGAAAGCATCCTTCTCGGCAATTTCTTGCTCTTTCTTTTCCTCTTCCAGACGAGCTTCTTCGGCCAACTGAGCAGCCTCCAATCTAGCCTTTTCTTCTTTCTCTTCTTGCTCTGATTCATCTTCAATCAATTCTTGCTGTTGCTCCAAAACATCCAACTTTTGTTTATAGGTAGAAGCACCAACTTGTTCCAAAACTTGTAATTCAGCTTCATTAACCAAATTATCAGGCAAACTGTTGAAAGTAGCCTTCAAAGCTTCTTCAGTAGTCATACCACGGTCGGTGTAACTGAAAGCTCTGGAAAGGATCAACAAGGTACCAGGAACATGATGTTCCAAGTGAAGATCAAGCCATTGTTGTAATTCATCTCTGAGACGGCCAGGAGAAGTACCCATCGCACGGATACCTCGAGAAGCACATGCATTTTGGAGTTCTTGGATAGTTAAACTCTCAATACCTTCATTTTGAATTACCTTGTCATCAGCCTTGATTTGACGCATACGGTTACGGATTTGGAAACGTAAAAAGTTATCGGTACCAAAGGCATTGATGTTCATATAACGGCACATGGAAACAAGCTGAGGTCTTGATAGATTGTCTAAGGTTAATTCCTCTTCGAATCGCTTTGCTACATTCAATAAATCTTCGGTTGAGGCTTGTTCACCTGTCATACGAATCTACGCAGTCAAGCTTTTAGTATGTTTTTCCGTTATTATGACTCAATTTTTTTTTTTTTTTACCTTTCTGAAGAAGTCTGCAAACTCTTGAGCCGCTTTTTCATGGTCAGATCCGGGGAAGCCCGACTCGGATATAGTCTCTTGCAAGAATTTAGCCATTTCCAAGCGAACCTTTAATAATGCCATCTTCTTCTTTTCCTACATAGCAAATTGAGCAAGTGTTTTTTTCATTATAGACTATATCATTACCTCTTGAGATTTGCTTTCATAAGTGCTGGGTAACATGTTGGGGAACAATTTAAGGGCCACTGGTAACAAAAGTTCCATAAAAGGTACAATAAGGAAGAAGGCAAATGGAACTAGACGCATAAGATCAGAAGTAGTACGACGCAACTAAACAAACAGGTGTCAAATTAAGTATACTATGTATTGAGTAATTGCTTACTTGACGGTGTTCTCTTCTAGTAAGTTTGCCTCCGTTCAACAGTTTCCAGGTCAATTTAGATGAGATACGAACTTCAAAACCAAGCAATTGAGTACCATGCCAGTAGTGAACCGCTTCCTCTTTCACCTTTTGCCAAAGTGTCTTTTTGGGCTTGACTGCTGTATTGGCAGGAGCAGATACAGTACCTGCAGCTGCGGCTGCAGCCTTGGCTTGTTGCTCTTTAGCGAGAGCAGCTGCGCGACTCGTCATAGTTTCTTTCTCTTCTACGACAGATTTACCGATCTTGGACTCAGATCGTACTAAATTTCGAGTTAAATGAAGACCTCTTTGCGATGCTACATTAGGTTGAATCAACACAAGGCGGATGCTTGACGAAGCAGGACGTGTAGCTTTGACATGTCGAAATGCGATACCGTTGGTTCGCAGGCCTAAGTGACGTACTGTTGTGGGGTTTAAGCTTCTATACATAATCTATCTTTTTCTTAAGGAATAAAACCGAGTTAGTGTGAGTCTATGAGTTCTTTACACACTTGTTCTCTATTCTATAAAGATAAAAGATAAAGGTATGAAAAAAAGAGGAGAACTTTTCTTTTTAATGTAAGAGCGTATTGATGTGACTGTATAACCAAGTTTACGCCCCTACACGAAAACTCAAGGTCGGTTCTTTAAACTACTGATGATATCTGTCATACTACCTTTGCACCATGTGAATGTTTATCAAGCATATATTGCGTAGTGTCAGTAGAAGACATTCAAAATATCATTCCAAAAAAAAAGCAAGATATTCTTTATGTGAGCTGGGTTTTTTTCTTGCTCTTAACTCATATTTCAAGAAGCAACGTATACATGTTCATCTCTTTAGCATTTCTATTGAATCGCTGTTGTTGTAGGCATATTAATGCTACAGCCTACTCATATAAACAACCATCCAATAGACTATTAAAACCGTGATCAAATCAATTTGATATTTCGAGTACTCGTCAAAATTCGTCAATGCCATTTTGAAATGTATATTCAAAATGCTTAATCCTTTATGTCATCCTTACAATATAAATTACTGATTTTTCTTTATACTCAAGGAGGGGCCAAAAAATAAAGTGTAGGCTTTGAAATATACTGTATGACATATCGTGAGCCTTATTACTACTATATATATATATATTAAATAATAAGTGAAATGATGGCTATATTATGTTTTCAGGGCAAAGGCTAATTTTGATTCACATACACTTTTTCTTAAAAGACAAAGGTTTAAGTGGACTTTGTTTGTGACTGCAGACACGGCTTCCTCATCACTTCAGGTCTCGAAAAACAACATTAGAGTTTCCTATTGCTCAACTTTCAATAAACAAATATACAACAAACATAATGACCTTGGAAGAAAAGAGAGAGTCGTACAATATTCGTATCCTTGGTCGAGAGCTATACCAAAAAGTGGAGTCTAGTAAGATTCTGCTCGTTGGTGCTGGTGGCATTGGCTGCGAGTTATTAAAGAACTTGGTCATGTCAGGTTTCAAAGACATTCAAGTGGTAAGCTATTATTTACGCGGTTCAGTTGCGACCCACAGTTGATACCTCTCTTTACAGATTGATTTAGATACCATTGATATTTCGAATTTAAACAGGCAATTCTTATTCCAAAGGCAGCACGTTAAAAAAGCAAAAGCTCACGTAAGAATGTTGTTTAATTGCCTTTTTTTTTTTCCTCTCTTTTGTTCGAAAAACTAAACTATAGATGATAGGTGGCTAAAGAATCGGCTTTGAAATTCAACCCTGCGTCTAAAATCACTTCACTTCAAGCTAATATCAAAGAACCTCAGTTCAATGTCCAATGGTTTAAACAGTTTACCATGGTTTTGAATGCCTTGGATAACTTGGGTAGCGAGAAATAAGCCATTTTGATAAGCAGAAAAATAGTGACTCATTTCAATAGACGCGCGTAGACATGTCAATGCCATGTGTTTAGCTGCTGATGTGCCCCTCGTTGAATCAGGTACTCAAGGCTACCTTGGTCAAGCGTATGTCATTAAAAAGGTAATTCGCCCATTGAAAAAAGTTGGAGAGCGCATGATTATTGACTTTCCATATACATATACATAGAACGAAACAGAATGTTTTGATTGCCAACCTAAACCTACACCAACAACTTATCCCGTGTGTACTATTAGAAGCACACCCAGCGCACCTATTCACTGTATTGTATGGGCAAAGAGCTTCTTGTTCAGGTAATCAATGCAGATTAAATTGCTCCAAATATATATTGAACCCTCCTGTATAGTCAATTATTTGGTAATTCTGAAGACGAGGAAGCTCTTGAAGCAGATGAATCTGAAGAGAATGGTAATGTTGCATCATGGTAATTTTGAACAAACTATTTAATGTCGCAATAGCTCAAGAACTGGCTGCATTATCGAGAGAAACTGCTGAGCTCAAGTTGATCAAAGAAGCTGCTGGATCACCAGATTATGCTCAAAAGGTGTTTGACAAAGTATATAATACAGACATCAAGCGCCTTTTGTCTATGGACTCTATGTGGAAAAATCGAGCTATGCCAACGCCTTTAGAATTTGATGCTTTGAAGTCTGCTACATCAGAAGAAACTAGAAAGGTAGCAGAGGGACTAATAGATCAAAAAGTATGGAATTTGAAAGAGAATTTCGAAATGTTCAATGATAGCGTGGTTCGATTATCTACACGCTTATTAAAGATGAGAAAAACCCAAGATGACGCTATTATATCTTTTGATAAAGATGATGAGGATGCTATGGACTTTGTTACTGCTGCTTCCAACTTGAGAGCTCATGTATTTAACATTACCACAAAGAGTTTATTTGACGTGAAGTGTGAGTAGAAAATCAAGGGATTTCAGAATCATAGCGACTTATATCGTTCTATAGCTATGGCAGGTAACATTATCCCAGCTATTGCTACTACCAATGCTGTCATTGCAGGTTTTGTGATCATGAAGGCATTTGGTGTATTGAACGGAAACATCAAGAACAACCCAAGAGTGAGTAGCAATAAACGTGTGGATTGTATACGTATTAACATGTTTGTTAATAGACATATCTTACAACTGGATCTCGTCTGGTACAAGAAGCTAATGTAGAACCTAATCCCAATTGCGGTGTATGTAGATCGAGAAGTTCCACTGTGTTAGTGGATTTCGAGAAAGCTACCTTGAATGATTTGATTCACAAAGTACTTCTTGCGCCACAAGAAGAAGGCGGTGCCGGCATGGTTGAAGATGAAATTGCTATTATGGATGGAAACAGAATGATTTATGATATTGAATTTGATGAAAGTGTAAACTTACCATTGAATCAAGTTGGATTAAAACCAGGCACTATTTTGCGTGTTTCTCAAGATGATGGCCATGATGTTGATCTTATTATGGAATCCATGTAAGATGTAAGCTTGTATAACAAACAAAAACTAATTCTTGTTGTGTAGTGATGCAGATGAACTTGTTAGGTTGCTCAACCCTATTCCCCCACCAAGGCCAGTAACAGCTGAATCATTGAAGCGTAAGTTGGAAGAAGAAGCTGATGAATATAGCAATGCGGCCAAGAAAGCAAAAACTGTGCATGAAGTAGTTGGTAACGTAGTCATTCTTGAAGACTCTGATGAAGAGATTGTATGCCTAGACTGATGTGATCAACTCACATGGTTTTGCTTTAATCTGTGTACGGATTCCTGCAAAGCAATAAAAGAAACTTTTTTCACTCGATTATTTGTCTTTTTTTTTTTTTTTTTTTTTTTTTTTTTTTACACGGCTAAAGATAACTTTTATTAGCAAGAAGCATTTGTTTGCCATGAATACACTTAAAAGGGACAGAGAAATACATCTGAACGATCATGACTTACATAGCGATGAAGCCAACCTCAAGATAAAAGTGCAAAATGTAAGCAAATCTTCCATCTACAATTTTAGATGCGAAGCTTTCTTCCATGGCCAAATACTGGACTTTCAACTGTCTCAAGTATTCACCAAAGTAAGATATGCAGTGTTGTTCTTTTGCGGCTACGACTTGTAAAGTATATTTCCAATGAGTCTATTGTATATACAAGCTTACCTATTTATAGTACACCACAATCAAGGATAGATCTTTGGCAAATAGAGTAAGACGACCTAATGATACAAACACGTCAAATCAATCAACTTATCGTACAAAGAGAATCTTTTTCTCGATTTATAGAGGTTGGAGCACTGCCTATTGTAATGACACATGATAGAGCAGCAATTCATCTGGTATATGCCACACCAGGATATACAAGTGAAAGTCTAAACTTTAAACCTTCTTATGTTATGGGTAAGAACACGTTTGGATCTCCTTTATGCATCTTAATCACCATGATTTACTATTATTATTATTTAGTGTCTGATAATACAGATAGACTCATTTCAACATCTTTTAAATCAGTGAACTTGGACACATTAGAAATGCAAAGATCAGTCATTATCCTTGATAGTAACCTGAGTGTTTTATTCACCCATCGCGTTTCACCTAATCGGTTCTTTCCTATGAAGTCCATTTTAAACTGTTTTGAATATAATACGCAGTAGGTATTGCTGATAGTTTTATCGCCTAAAATCAATTGATCAATCAGATCACCCCATATGGGCTATATTCATCATATATCAAGCAAGTGATAAATAAAGAGCGTTACTGCAATGACAATAGGTATAAGTGTTCGTATTTATTAAAGTAATGAAGTAAGTTTTAAGTTATAAAGAGAAAGATCAGCCAAGCGAGTTGATCATGCTATACAAATTAATTTGAGTAAAGAGCTGATTTACTCGTATTCATTCCAGTCGTAACCTCTGAAGTGGTGTTCGGCTTCAGCATCGTTAATCCAGAAGTTGTTCTCGTTGAACTCTTGAGCAGCTACTTGGGCATTTTCAGAAAGTTCTTCAACCATAGGCATCTCTTCAGCAACAACACCCTTCTCTTCAACAATGCTTTTCAATAACAAGTCTTGTTTGTCCTCCTTCAATTCTTCGATTTGAGACAAGAAAGCTTCTTTCATTGCGACAGCAGAAGCAGAAGCTTCAGCAATGACAGCACTAGCAGAGGCGGCAAGTTGTTGAATAACATTGCTGGCTGCAGCAGCGTGAATAGAAGCAGAGACGGGAGAGTCCATAATAGAAGCAGAAACGGGAGAGTCCATCATAGAAGCACTGGCTTGGCTAGCAGAAACAGCTTCCATACTGACAGATTCAGCGCGCTTGTAAAAGGGAGCAGCAGAGGCAGAGGCAGAGGCAGAGGCAGGAGCGTTCATCACGGAAGCGCTGGCATGGCTAGCAGAAGCAGAAGCAGAAGCAGATTCAGCGCGCTTGTAAAAAGAAGCAGCAGAGGCAGAGGCAGAGGCAGGAGCGTTCATCACGGAAGCGCTGGCATGGCTAGCAGAAGCAGAAGCAGAAGCAGATTCAGCGCGCTTGTAAAAAGAAGCAGCAGAAGCAGAAGCAGCAACAGAGGCAGAAGCAGGAGCGTTCATCATGGAAGCGCTAGCATGGCTGGCAGAAACAGCTTCCATACCGACAGATTCAGCGCGCTTGTAAAAAGGAGCAGCAGAGGCAGAAGCAGAAGCAGCATGAGCTGAAGCTGAGGCAGAGTATGAAGCAGAAGCGGATCTTAAAAGAGAAGCATGGGAGACTTCTTGAGCAGCAACGCGGTTTTCAACAGGAGCAAGCATTTCAGCTTCAACGAGTTCTTCATAATAAGCGGGAGTGTGTTGATTGGCACGCTTGTAATAGACAGGAGCATAAGAAGCAGAGGCCATGGAAGCAGAGGCAGCAGAGGCAGAAGCAGAAGCAAGTTGATGGACAGACGCCATGGGAGCAGAGGCAAAGACTTCAGCATCTTCATTGCTCAAACGCTTGTAGTTTTTGTTAATATTGCTGGATGAAGCCAAAGAAGCAGAGGCAGAGGCAGAGGCAGAGGCACGAGCTCTCTTGGCATCGACTACAGCAGCAGCACGCTTTCTCCATCTAGCAGCTACAGGAACAGCAGCTTCAGAAGCGGAAGCGGAAGCACGATGGGGTGCAGCAGATGCAGATGCAGAGGCAGAAGCGTATGAAACAGCAGAGGCAAAGTCTGCTTGATTGTCTAAATCACGTCTATACACTGAAGGTGCAGCAGAGTAAGCAGCGGAAGCGGAAGCGGGAGCAGAAGCAGAAGCAGAAGCGGGAGCAGAAGCAGAAGCAGAGTAAGAGACAGCAGAAGCAACTTCAGCAACAGGTAACTCTTCAGATTCCTCGAAAACTTCATCAGCTTCGAGAGGTTCTGCATGTTCATCAAATACAGCCTTTCTAATAAATTCAAAAAAACCGCGCTTTACCACATCATCGGCCATATTAGCTGAAGCTGAAGCTGAAGCAGAGGCGACAGGTGCGAAAGAAGCCATAGAGGCTGAGGCTGAAGCAGAGTGATAAGCAGCAGATGAAGGCTCAGCAGCATAGACAGCTTGAGCTAAAACAGCTGAAGCAACAATAGCAAGAGAGAAACGCATTTGATAGTATGAGTAAGCTAAAAGGTTATAATAAAGGGAATTATAGGATATATAATGAAGAAAAAAGTCCTTCGCTTGTGCAGAGTTTGTCCTGTATTTAAACATTCATGTTGGAATTTGACAGAAGACCTTTTGAGACAACGGTTAGAATCTCAACGAAAGTACATAGCTATATGGAATCAAATATGAGACTAAAAATTTTGTATGTATCCTATAGTGCATTCTTCAAATTGTTATCCATATCATCCACAATGAAAGCCTTGGAAGAAAACTACACTAGCAAACGTTTTAGTTCTTTATTCAAAACAGCTTTTTTTTATTATTATTATCTAGTATACTATAGTTTGCTTAGTTGTATACTTATTCACAGCAAAGAAAAGCTATTAATCTTTGCTCTATTTACATGAGGAGTTGCCGTGAATTGTAAAGTGAAGTGTTTACATTTCCTATAAAGATTTCTTTTATTTGCTAGATGCAAATCATTTCTTGTCTATCATGTAACATCAAGTACCAATCATCACAACATACCGATGTTATCGCAGGTAAGACTGAAAAATATTAAACAAAGGATATTCCCTTTGCTATAGATGAATCTTGTATTCCATGCCCCAATACAGTTAGAAGTACAAAATAATTATAATCCTATAGTTTATCCTGCTATTCCATCGGTAATTTTGCTTGTTTTAACCTCGAGATAGAAAAAAGAAGCTGAGCATCCATATGGATCTTTGGTTAGCGTGTAAGCATTCAACCAATCAATCGTCCGAAGCGACTATTTGAACTAAGACTGATAATTTACGAATTGGGATCATTCTACAAAAAAAATGCGCATTATTTGAAGCTAGATGCTAAAGTTAGGATCCTCATTGTCACTTTTATTGGTGTAGGGAGCCCAAAAGGATTGTTGCTGCAAAATAAACATGTTGGATATTCTGATTGTATTTCGGTGTTTAAAAACAAACTAGTCACTATGGGAAAAAAAAAGTGAAATAAAGTGAATTCATGGCAAAATCAAGTGAATTTCAAGTGAATTAGTGCTTTCACCTGAATTTAAAGTGAAATAAAGTGAATTTCATGGCAACTTGGAAACCAGGTTAATGCACCTTAACTTTTATTTCCATTATTTTTCCATGAATTTCCATGTTTCCCAATTGGAGTGAATATGGAGCTAGTTCGAGTAAATTGTATGTTAAACTAAACAGTGAAGCAGAGCTCTGGTTTCAACGAATATAAGACAGCATTGATAGTATAGAATAAATTTATATATGTACTTGGTTTAATAAGGTCTCCAAGCAACATATGTTTTGTCTTTATTTAATAAAGAAGGTATAAGTATAGCATATCCTATTATGTCCTTGGCTTTGATTATTTTCCATAGGAGCCTTTCTTCATAGGGTTGCGTATAATAGCAGCATGTTTGACCATCAAACACTAAAGTCGTTTGATGTTGTAATAAGGCAAGTATTTGATCTTTCCATCTAATAAACTGCTTTACTTGGCCTATATTATATTGTAAGGACATAGTATCATCTGATATGTATGCAACTATCTTTTGGTTTTGTTTTCTTGAAGAAATATCAACGGTTTGGCCATTCCTCGTTTTACCGTAAGTATTAGAAGTAGAAACAGAGTACTCCTCTTCTGTTGAACTGGAACCATTATGATCGGCTAGATATTGCTGGATTAGATGCTTAATATCACACGTTGGAAATAATTGGTTGATTAAGTCAGCAGAAGAAGGTTTAAATACCATATCTTCATCAACACTATGGCTTTCAATTCCAATCTGCCAGTTTTTATACGCTTTTGTGTAGTGATCCATTAGAACAGTGACAGAGTTTTTTTGAGGATTTTGTTTAGACTTGATATGTCTTTTTACATCTTGAATACTTCTTTCAAGAGTTCGGGCGCTTATCAATCTAAGTGGACCAAGCTGAAAAATAATATAGGACAAATGTTTTAGATAATGCTGGTTAATGGTAAATGTATCTTTTCCCATCTTCTGCAGTAAGAACGCATGCCATCTTTTTACTAATCTAGAATGAAAAGACGATATAAATTATCGAAAACTTAGCATAGCTGCACGTAGTAGTCTCTCAAAAAAAAACTTACTCATCAATCCGTAACAGATCACTTGGATATATGTTGAATTTTTGGGTCAAAGTGCAGACCATGGATATTGATTTCAAAGCATTGCACGCATCATCAACAGCTTCCAGTACAGGAGAAGCTACCTTTCTCTTCTTTTTTCTATTTCTTTCGGTTTGGTAAATATCAGCATGTTGTTTTCGTAACGCCTCCACTACCAAAGTGGGTACTATGTACATTAAAAAATCAATCCAGTCAACGCTACGAGATTGGCCTGATTTGGAAGAAATATCTAAGTGAAGAAAAAAGCAAGGATATTAATTCATTGGAATAATTAGCATTAAGTTTCTTGAGTTAATCTCTAATACCTATAAATTGACCATCAATGGCTCCATTTGGAAGCATTCGTTGTATTTGAACCATTGCTCTGCCAATTTCTTCTCTATAGGCGTTCCGAAGGAACAAAGGGTTATAGTATCCGAATCTCTGAGAGTCATCCTTCATCATGGACCATATGTGCTTGGCTATATTCATTCCCCATAAGTGCATCTCATCTAATCCAAAAAATGAACATCCATGAAAGCTTTTTAATAATGCAAATGGCAATTTCCCTTTGAGTGAAGTAGCCTAGATAGTTAATCAAATCATACTGCATTAGACACTGATACAGTTACTATTGTTTAATTTATTAAGCTTCTTACCAAGTCACCGTTTTGATAATCCTCAGAAGTCCTTAATGGGTATTCAATGGGCTCTTGTGCTTCATTTGTTCCAGGAAAAACTATAGTCCTTTTTGATTTGGAATAAATGCCTTTGATCTTGCAAATGCGGCATCCATGGTAAGAATTATGGCCAGCATGTAAACATAGCTCTGATAGTCCAGGAATATCACCAATTATGTTTAATAAGTGGGCCTTTATACGGATGGAAGAGGTTCCTGTTTCGACAATAATGCCTTCTGTTTCCAAAACGAGAAGCTCCTGGATGGTAGGATAAAGGAAACTAAAGATATCATAGGGTTTTCTCGGACCAGGTATGACGGCAACGATCAGTCTGTTTTCTGGATCAAATCTATAATAGAGCATTTAATTTATCCATTAAAGTTTCAGCGCCAAGTTATTTTGTTTTGTACCTTTGTTCTGGTGGTATATCATTAATAGTAAACATGATAATTGCCATACTATTATCACCTGTGTCAAAAGGATGGAATCCATCGTAATGGAACGAGAGCGAGAGGTTATAGTCTTCTTCGGCGTCACTATTTCTACTTTTAAAAGCGAATCCATCCAATATATCTCTCTCGCAGCCATCAAGCTCATCGGTTGAACTATACACAGAGCTACGCGTAGCTTTATATTTCAACTTCTTCCTATTCTTTTCAGACAGCATAAAATAGGCCAACTGCTTACTAAGTGATAGTTGGTAATGCTTGGCTTTAGCTTCCATGATAGTTGATGTGGACGATGTCTCTTCATAACGATGTCTCTTGCAACTTAACCTAGGGCAAGCAGTTTGACTGTCACCAGGGTAATACATGTAGCACCCTTCAGGACACATGTCATATTTATCAGCTTGAAGTTGGATTATATGATTATTATTAATGCTTTCGCATTTATACGGGCTGATGAATTTTAGATGTTCTATAAAAGAAAATAAGAATAGCAGTGAGCACACTGGTAGTAGTAAAGCAGCAAGATGGAAATAATAACTATACCACTATTCATCTCAATTAAGTACTCATTGAAGAAGTTGAATATTTTTTCGGTCGTACTTTTTGATACATTGTTTTCTTTTAAGAGATACTTCAGTTCTAGACTTTTCCTCTCTGGAGGACTTAAAATATCCATGTACTGTTTACCATCGTCCTTGATTTTAAGCTGAATAGGATGGGTAATAGTATCTTTGAATTTGCTTAATCTAGAGTATATTTCTTCCACTGTGGTTTTTTTTATTGCGTCTTCTTCTATAGCGCCAACTGTTCGCCAACCTTCTTGTATTACCTTAGTTTTTTCTGAATTTTCTTCTTCATTCGCTATAGAGTCGCATTCATCCAAGCTGTTCATATCTACAGAGTTACTGAAATCACAGTGGCTTGTTCGTAAAATATCAGCAGGATTGTTATTTACAATATCAGTGCTTGATTGATGTTGCGTTTCATGGTTTAAAAGATCATCTGATACATAAGGGTTACTGGCGAAATGACCTTGCTGAGATAGTGTAAGTTTCTGCTTTACTTGACTATATATATTGAAAGCACGTCGCATTCTGCAATTGATAATATGCCTTCTTATTTCTTTTTTAGTAAAGTACTGTTGACACACTGGGCAGTTTTCACCAGGCATTATTCTTGTTGAAATAGGCGAAAGAGTAAAATAAAGGTAAAAGCGTTGGGACTCTGCACGTATTATATGCACAGTTTTAGAGATGCGGTAAAAATTGAATAAAAAGCGAATAAATGAATTAAAACCGTTTTATGAGGTTTTATTGATCTAAAGTAAGTTTAGCTATCCTATCTAGCACGTATGTCTTGTATTTAGATTTCAAAGAAAATAGTCTCTTGGTAACAATCAAAGGTCTTTTTTAATATATGTTCACTCTGCATTAATTGTCCTTTCAGCGGTGATCCAAACTTCCCTCTTTAGATGGATGGTTAGATGAAACCCATTCCTTAATATATATATGCAGAGTGCCATATGTGCGTTTCACCACAAGAGAGATATCAATATTCGAGCAAGGTTTGTTTATTACGCATAATTACGTTACATTAGCTCTAATAGGTTCTGATTTTTTGTATATGATACCTAGCACTTCCTGGTAAGATTCTCCCGACACAGGCTATACCTATTAAGTTAAAGCCATTTTTAACTGCAGGGCTTATGATATAAAGATGGTTCCACTACATGCATTTCTTTTGCACTCATTTCTTTCCATAAATTTTATAAAATCATTAGAATCATGCCAGCTAACAGAAGACAAATTAGACAGACCAGCCAATCCAGTCAATCCAGCAGCAGAGAAAACGACAGAGATCTTAACAGTCAAATAAATCTACCTCCACCTTGGATGGAAGATTTTAAACAAGATCTCGTAAACTATTTCGATGAAAAGCTTCAACCCTCTTTAAACATAGGAAGCTCAAAAACTATCCCAGTGCCAAAGAAGCAAAGGAGAGTAAATTCTAAAGTCTATATCCAATGCTTTTTAAAAGAACACCTAAAGGAGCCAGTGCCTAATGATGAAGATATCAGCAGCCTGATGGGAATACTTGATCAAGAAGCTTTCTCTTCAGTACTAACTTTTGCGCAGCAGAACCCAGAAGCTGCATGTAAAAGCTGGAGGCTGCTTTCTTCTCTTAATAAGCTCTCCATGATACAGTCGGCACTACAACAGTCGATAGCATCAGATGAACGGCTTGCTATCATCAACAAGTGTGTAAGATTTTGGCCTTGCGAGTTTCTTGTGCAAGAAAAATGGACTAACAGAAGCAAATATAACAGGAAGAAAGTGTAAGTGTACATTCTATAACTATTGCATATTGAATCAAAAGGAGAGAAAAATGAACACCCATTTGTAGGCTTCAAGCGGAAGGTGCGCAGTTAAGAAATGCAAGAAATCAAGGACTGCAGTAATATATCAGTAAATATAATTAGCTTAATATTATATACCCATTTTGTATCGTTTATCTTATTGAATAAAGAGTCATCATTACACATATGTTGTTTCATTATCTATACATGGTTAATACATGCAAAAAAGGTTGAAATATAAGTGGTTGAAATCATAGGAAGGTTAACATGCTTTTCGAGTGAATTGCAAGTGAATTGCAAGTTAACATGTTTTTCGAGTGAATTGCAAGTGAATTGCAAGTTAACATGTTTTTCGAGTGAATTGCAAGTGAATTGCAAGTTAACATGTTTTTCGAGTGAATTGCAAGTGAATTGCGAGTTAACATGTTTTTCGAGTTAATTTAAGGTGAATTTCGGGTTAACCTGATTTTCAAGTGAATTGCAGGTGAATTGCAAGTTAACTTGAATTCACTCGAAACGGCAACGATTCTCCTGCAAACCGAGTTAACTTGAAATTCACTCGAAATTCACTCGAATTTTTCCCATAGTGAGTAGTGCTGCTGTTGCTACCTTGGATTCAAAATTTATGATCCACTTTAAAGTATAGACAAGTAAAAATCATCTTAATAAAGCTTGTGAAAGATTTTTTTTTATTAAACGATACATATATCAAATCATGTAGATTTACAAAGTAGTGATGATATCCGCACGAATAATTATTGTTTATCTGAATTTTCAATCGATATAATAGTCTAAGGTGAGTATGGAAAACTTACTAGATACGGCATTAAATCGATATCGGTTGAGAAATCAGGATAGTAGGATATAATATATGGCAAATACAGAGAAGTTGTATTTAACCTGTAATAAATGAAGTATAAAGGCATCAGAGTAGGTTCGAATAAAAAGTTTTTTTTTTTTTTTTTCAGGCAGTGATGTCAAAGTTAAACAAAACAACAAAAAAAAAAGGCTTGGCTAGCTGGTACATTACTATTACAGATGGGACAGAATAATAGATGGAATATACTACTGATGCAATGCCTGATCAAACAGTAAGCCTTACTACGGTAATCAACACCATTACGATCTCGAGTTCAAATCAACCCTATTCTAGGTAATTAAAATTCATTTGTCAATCATATTGAGAAAAAAGATAAATACAGCCATCGTTGCGCAATGTATGCTTGTATGTAACTGTGATTATCATAGATAAAGTCTATTGTAATGTACATTTTTTTTTCCAACTAATATTTCTCGGAATTATGTTAAAATTATATTATATCAAGCCAAATAAATTCTTTGCAGAGTTGTTTCATATTGCCAATACTAATAATATAGCTATCATTGGTATCTCTGGTTTAGTAGGTAACTTTTTTAATTGTATTTTCATACAAATGAGCGAATTTATATTCAGGAATCGTACGAAATTGTTCTTGAGAATATACGAAATCTTATCCAGACAGCGTGCGGATGTTTTCTATACCTGCAGAAACTCCGAACTCTTGTGCAGTGACGAAACCTCGAGAAGCCTATTGCTCAGTACTTGTCCTTCCTTGAACTTTTATTAAACAAACACTATGGTAAATATCTAAAATACAGAAAGTGAAAATCTCGAGTAATGCGAGAAAGCTTTGGAAGCACACTAAATTAACGGATGCAACTCTCCAATACTAATTCCATTTTCTATTGATGACAGTCTAATACGCTTCGTCCTTACCTTATGGCTGTTCGCGCAACATTAACTGCCGCTTTATGCTTGGATAACTTCTCTTCTCAAGTAGCCGAAAGACACAACACACCTGAAATTGAATCTGGGTAATGGTCGTCTTTGGGATTACACATCATGTTGAGCTAATCATTATGACATTGTAGTAAATCAAAGGAAGTTTTGATGAACCCTTTAGTTATCAGTCGTAATGAGAACGAGAAAGTGTTAGTAGAACCCTCCGTTAATTCAGTACGCGTCAGCATCAAGATTAAGCAAGCAGACGACCTTGAACGTATATTGTGCCACAAATTTTCTCGGTTCTTGATGATGAGAGCAGAGAGCTTTGTTATTTTACGTAGAAAGCCAGTTGAAGTAGGTTACCTTTAAAGATCAGGGACGCGATATATTGACTGGGATTTCTCTAGGGCTATGATATCTCATTCTTGATTACAAATAACCATACTGAACAAATGTACAAGCACAAATTAGTCGACTTTATTGTTCACTTTATGGAAGAAGTTGATAAGGAAATTTCTGAAATGAAGTTAAGCGTGAACACGCGTGCTAGAACTGTTGCTGAAAGTTATCTAGTTCAGGTAAGTACTTTTTAGAAACTGATTCAAAAAAGAAACTGATTTGATTGTTTTATAGTTTGCTTAAACATATCTTTTAATTACAATAAAAGAAACAATGTTCACAGTGCCAATCGGCGGCTTTGTGCAAAATTGATTGGCGCTTCATTTTTTTTTTTTTTTTTTTTTTTTTTTTTGTAAATCTTTGGCTTCAATTATTTGATTCATGGATCACATCATTTTTTATTGCCAAATATTGCAATACTACACAATGGTGTAAGTGAAGGTTTAAAGGAAAAAAGAACACAGGAATGATAACGCTTTTTTTTAAAGAAACATACTTTCACTTACACATCAGTTGCATATATTACAGCCTGAAAAGAGATCATAGACAGAATTGCGGATATAAGTAAATCATATGGTCAATTGTTTTTCGTATCTTCTACGAGTAATCCCAATGTTCTAGTAGTTGTAATATCTCATTCTGATCATGATGGCCATTATTATTCAGACACGACAATTGACTGAGAGGTTCAGAATTGAAAAATCTTCCAGTATGAAGTCCATATATTTTATAGCTATCTATCGGTGAGTGAGGAAGCAAGTTGATCAACGAAGGTTTTATTAGATGCGGCAGTTTATTCTGAGTAGGAAATATCTATCTGATTGATTTTAAACCGAGATTGGTCAAGAGATTTGTAAATTCCATGTTAAATAAGATGTACGTCATATGCAGCTCTGTAACTATTGATACCTATAATATATTAGGTATATCATGGTAATATAATGATTGCAACGGGCTCAACAATACATTCTGAGCCAGTACTAATCATTAAATACGAGATCAGTCGAGAAGTTTATTGATTATTAGATCTAGGCTAGATGGCACGTTTAAATTTTACAATCTTTCACCGAAATAGGATTCATCTAAATGATAATTCCAACATAAGGCATAGCAAGTTTTAAATATGGGACCATTCACAAGATGCGACATTAAATCAGGATCACTCAGGGTGCTAAAGTGGTCAGATTTCTTAGATACTCCCTTTGGAGATTGTAAATTTTTTACCCACTTATTTGTTTTCTAGAGAGCATGCTTGTTTTTATATTAAAATATTCGAGCTTTCGCATTTGTAAAAAAAAAAAAAAAAAAAAAAAAAAAAAAAACTATTCATACCCAATGTTACACCTTATATGCATGATAGATGTTTTCCATAGAAGAGAGTTGCGAGAATAGAAGCTATGGTCAAAGATGTTGTTAGAAAAGAAGCATACTATCAAGATTTTGAAATGGACTATATTGTTGATGATTCCAATGGTTTCGGCTATAAGTCATCAAAATGGAAGATTACGTTGGCGCTGAAGGCAGTTATGAGCCTGTGCCTGTACATGAAAAGTACTTACCAAAATAATGACAATTAAAAATAGCCCATGCTGAAGAGATTTTTTTTTTTCGAACGTGCCGCTGTTTATGAAGTTATGATTTTTGGTAGTTGCGTTTAAATAATTGGTTATATTATAAAAACATGTAAGATTTTATTAATATTATTAATACAAAGAAAAAAATAGTTGGTATTGAATACTTGTACAAGTAACCAAGTACTTGGTCTAGTTAACGTCAAGAATAAATAAAATTTGAAAAACCAATCATTCTTGGCCCATTTTGAACGAAAATCGAAGGAAAGTGGGTGAAAAATATATCTGAACTCTAGTAAAAGGTTTAGAACTAGAAAAACAGTTATCCTTTTTTTAATAATTGTTTCTCTGAATACTTACGAAGGTACTTGAACGCCTTCATTCAGTAAGCAGGTGCTAGATAAAGTAATCAATTACTGTCTGAAGTAACCAAATACATCGCCATGTTGATCCATTCCTTGACGTGCTACAAGTGTTTTAAAGTGCTTGTCTGTTACCACAATGCTGCTTCTCTGCTTTAAATAGGTTTTGTCATCATCCTTTTTGGTATTCCTTTTTTATAGAAGTGCATGCCTTTTCTGGGTCCTCCAACAACCTTCGCTATACTACTTGTGAGAAACAATACTTTTTTAATTAACATTATTTTCCTCATTGTGCTAAGCATGCAAAAGGTCAATGGTATCCAAAAATTTTCAGTTTAAGCACTTGGTCGAAACTCACATTTTCGAAGGTTGGCTTCGATTTCGTTAATAAACGGCGTTTAAAAGTAGCAGGAATATTGATATATTCATTTGAGTAGCTGTCCTCGGGATAAAACTGCCATCTTTTGAGAATTGAAGTAATAGGGAGTTTCTTTCTCCCCAGGAAAATGACTCTCGAGTATATGAATACAAGACAGTCTATATGATAGCCAAGTGATATAATCAAAGTCTCCTGAGCCTGCTCAAGCAAAAGAATCCACCAACAGACAACCTAAAAGAAAACTCTAAATACATGGTGTGGGCAGTACTAGCATAGCATGCCTTCTTCCGATAGTATTGATTCCTTCAAACTTTGAATGATGGCCTTTCCAGTATTCATCTAATTTTTTTAAAGCAATAGGTATAGTGGATCTCGAGGCAAGACCCCTTTTTTTCATCTCAGCATGAGCGTTTTCGACTCTCTGGCTTGTTGTACATCCAAAATGCAAGTAATATTAGAAGATATAAGTAGCCCATTTTTCCTTAGGAATTAGCCAATTTCTTTGGATGTATTCTTTAGATTTAAAGGTATTGTTATCCTGCGGCTTCAATATTGTAGAGTCTGTAATGATGCTGTTATACTTTCTAAAGCGGCAACAGAAGCCTTCATTTATTGTTGAGCGGGCCTTCTTGTCGATAAGATCAATATATTGCCTTCTTATCTTCTTGAGCGTTGGAGATTCCAGAGTTGAGTTCTTTTTCGACATATTGCATCATTTGTCACGTACAAAAAAAGTTTTGACTATGGGAACGTGTTGTTTAAAGTATGCATTAGTGCTAGACACTTGTCAGTGACAGACACAGGATGGCTACCATCTGAATTTTTTTTTTTTATTCTCTAACATAGAAATCATAAGCTTCTACTGCATGGAGCACAAACTAAAGGCATATTTGCAGCATTTGTTTTGTTGGTCGCATCAGTAACAATCTTTTTTCCTAATTAGAAAACATTCTGAAGCATTTTTTTTTATGGACAAAGAAAAATATATTGTGCACGGGCTGTCCACTTGACTCCTTTTCTTTTATTACTATTCAATAATTTATGGCTTTCAGCTTTTCCACGAACGTGAGTGTATCACTAAGTCTCTTCCAGAGGTTTACCAGTGTGGTAGTTTTCATCGTATGATATACATATAATCCTGCTGAGTACTTGTATCTTAATTGTACCTACCGTACAGCATGGTAAAAACTATTTCAAAAAGGCGGAGCTTCCAATCATAGATAAGCTTGTATACCAATGGAGGGTGATCAAGCCGCCATTAATGGTTTTGACTTTTGGGCTGCCCAAAGCCCGGACCTCAACTCAATAGAACTCTTCTGGATACATTTAGAATAGAGGATAGAACCGAAAAGACTTCATATAAATAACGTGAAGCTATTTGAAGGAAGAACGGTACAAGAAACCAACTGATCTACTAAAAGTAGTTTCGGCGGCAATATCTTTTATTCGAGAATTGTATTAATAGACTATCTTAGCAATCACATATCCAAAATAAAATTGATGATGTTTTATTATATATTCATAGTGTAACTCTAACAGTGATAAAAATGGAAGCATGTAAAAATAATACTCAGCTATTAATATTTGTTCATGTTCCTCTCTCAATCAAAATAATCGAGTCAACTTCATTTAATGCAGTAGAAATACAGTAGTCTATTGACTGAATATTCATTACGAACGTGTTCGTTATTGCTTCAATTTAAGCGACGCTCATAAAATGATGCTAAAAGTAATAGTCTTTGCAATCAAAAGGTTTTCAAGCAAAGCCTTTTTGAATATATTTACTCTAAAGAGAATATTACATCTGAGTCTCAATTTACCCAAATAAAAATAACAGTTCCTTTATCTTGAGTTAATCTTTGTTAGTATATTGCTATTCAGCAAGGTTGTATAAGAAGTATTCTATTGTACTATGATATTCTGATAACTTTCTATTTTATTTAATTAATCCATAACTTCATCGAGACTTTATTGAATTGAAGTCTCCTTTAAATTATGTTTTCATTCTGTATTCAGAGTATTACTATAAAATCACGCTATGAAATTTTTCTTTGCATATATATGAGATTAATAATAATTGGTGACTCATAGCTTGATGCTCATTCATCTATTATTCAAAACCCTTCAACTAGGATATAACAATATAATTAAAAATCCGCCAATTGGCGCCGTGAGCATTGTATTAAAGGCTTTCGTTGTGAATATTGCCTAGGTAACGTGAGCTAGATTTACTCCTTTTGAGCTTCTATGAGAACTAGAGTGACATATCAAGGTGACATTAATCTTTGTGTGTGAATTGTTCCCTAAAACAGAAAATAAAGCTACTAGATAATCTGCAACGGTTATTAGCTGGTTAAATCCATCTATACATACAGATCATCCGTCAAAAAAAAAAGGAGAGCATATATACCTTGTAGTATATCCATATTAATCTACATGGGATCCTTTTGTGATTTCGGGCCATTTTAGTTATGGTCGTAGATTTATAATAACTAAACTTAATTGGATAGCGGAGATAGAGAATTCGATCAACAACAATGATATCACTTGATGGAAGTCAAACGATTGTATACGGTTGAACAAGTAACTAAAGTAGAGGCTTTGTTTTCAATAAATCAGTAGAGTTAAAAGCACTCTTTCTTCTGGTTTCAACATTGTAACTGTATCTATGTACTAAAAAGCACTAGGACTGTTCCGAGGATTTAGATCGTTTTGCCTTCTAGAGCAAGATGTTCTGATTATCTTTCTATGAAGCTTATTTCATTCCAAAGAAAACTAAATGATCTACAGCTTTTATTAAATATAAATAGTCTGAATTTTCACCTATCATCTTCTACTTTATGGTCTCAATTTTCAAGCAGAGAAGTGTAATTCCTGGGTTTTAAATGGTGTCTATTATATCCCGGCTTAGGGAATTGCCATATAATACAACTGACGCGTAATATCTCGACCGATCTCGGCTCAATGTTGCATCAGATGAGTAGGCCATGTTCAAAATGAGCTGCTTTATTATGCGCAAAAACTAACAGACTCGAAAACGAAGAGTATGTTATTGCAAATCAATGTAAATAGTGTTAACTTGCTTGTTAAAAAGGGTGTCTATGGAAATGCTTATTTTTTTTTATTTTTTTTTATTTTTTTACATATTGTTTACATTGACATCTGAAACAGTCGTGGTTCTGAGGGAATAAGATTGTTTTTCTACCAATCCCAAAACCAGTTCTGTAAGTCCCTATTGCCCCGTTCACCTTTTTTTGGTTGTAAAGAACTCAGCTGAGCATAGGTCTATATACGTATATGCCATGTAACTAAAAACACGAGTTAGTTACTATCTATTGTGATAAATCAACGTTGAATCAGAAATACAAACGATTGATACTCAAATAACCTTGATCCTAACCAGTAGTTGTGCAAGTTTATGCTTTGATAAATTAAGCCTGACGTAATAACTGTAGTCATTTGTTCTACTATCTGATACAGTTTATTGAGATGAGTATTACACAGAAGATGTATGCACTATTCTTTAAGGTTCGAGGATAGAGCGCAAAGCAGGCAGTGTGTTACCCGTTTTTTCGGTGTAAGAAGAGCGGGAAACGATACCTGTCATGTGGACGGTAAAAAGTTTACAGTCAGAGATGGTAAAGTGATTGGTTTGGACTAAAAAATGTGGGGTTGGGTTATCTGCTATATTAGGAGATCTTCTAGCCTTTTAACAGTACTCTTTGTGGTACCTCGCTTTTTTTTTATATAAAGCCCTTTTTGTTTTTCTTTTTCCTTCTTCTTTATATTTTCTTTATTTCGCTGGTACGAATTATGTTTGCAGATAATAGAAAAAGAAAGCAGCAAGACGATAAGCTGCTCAGTTCATCTATGCCAAACACGTCTTCATGGTCTGACTTTATCTATTCATCACCATCTTCGCCTTCAGTTGAAACAAATTTCAACTTTGATACGTTCTTTGAACAGCATCAGCACATTGATCAATCAGGCTCTAATTCTCGTCGTCATTCTGTAGCTGTTGGTGAAATGGATTATCACTCATTTGACTTTTCCAAGCAAGATATCAATCTTATGTCAGCCACGGATAATGCACCTTGGGATGACCTCCATCTTCTTTTGAATTCTACTACTACTACTACTACCACCACTACTACTGCTGCTGCTGCTACTACTGCTGGTGGTTTGCCTGACAGACCTATTCATAGACGCACCTTGTCTCTAAGAGAGGATGATCCTCACTACGCTACCCTTCTTTCTCCTGCATCTCCAAATTTCTTTTCTTCTAGTTTTCTTGACGCACTGGTTGCCGAAAACGTTGGAAGAGACAATAGCGATGCTGCCACGATTATTTCTGACATGTCCTTCATGGATGCTTCTTCTACTACGGATTTATTGTCTCAATCCGGTGATTTCCTCAAGTTAGCTACAGGTGATTTTAACACTACAGTTACGCCTTCTGCTATTACAAATGAAATCAATACGATGGCTGATTGGTTATTGGAACAGCAAGAAGTAAAAGAAATGCATGCCCAAGCCCAAAAGAGACAGAGACGTAGCACAGATTCTTTATCGCCTGCATCGCCAACGCATACGATGGGATCCTCTCTTTCTTCTTTATCACCTTCTCCACCAATCACTCCAATGCAGCCGGCCTCTTTGGGATTTGAACCCATTTCTTTTCAACAGCCTCAACCTCAGCCTCAAACGAACGAATGGGATATCACCAACTTAAACTCGACCAATCACAAGAGCGGTATGATTTCAGCCCGTATTCTTCAAGGTGAAACCACTGCTTCTTCTTTGAAGCCCTTGATTCAAGACTATTTGATTCGTCGTGAACATCAGGATCGCTCTTTGCCTGTTACTGGAGAAAGAACGGTGATGGTTCTGACTAGCAGAGTAGCACAAAAGAGTTATGGTACCGAGAAAAGGTAATATAGTTTTATCGCGCATTTAAATTCAACTAATGACGTTTCAAATAGATTCTTGTGTCCCCCACCTACTACCATTCTAAAAGGTGCAAATTGGTGGACACATAGTAGTAGCTCGGACAAACCTAATTTACTGGCCGAACCAAAGAAATCCAGTTTTTTTCACTCTCAGCAGTCCGTGTTAAGTTGCCCTAAACTGACTATTCATATCTCTGGAGAAACCATTAATCAGTCCGGCGTTCTCGAATGGCAAACGCCCAATGGTACTATTATTGACACCTCCTCAACCAATCATCATACTTCTATCTCTGGACGATGTGTATCAAAGCAATTGTATATAAATGATGCTGATGAAAAGAGAAAGCGAGTCGAAGTTTTGGCCAAAATTCAACTAGGCAATGGATTACAATTGGGCACCTTTCCTAGTAAAGGCATCAAGGTCATTAGTAAGCCAAGCAAAAAGAGACAAAGCATCAAGAATATGGAATGTAAGTTGGGTTTTAATATAATATGTATATATATGTGTGTGTGTTTATATACTTATTCTCTTTCATAGTATGCATTCATCATGGCACCACCATCTCTTTGTTTAATCGTATTCGTTCTCAAACTGTTTCAACCAAGTACTTGGGTGTATCGAATGGACAAGCCCCCCAATCTCCAAATAATAATAACCAAACCAACAATGGCACTTGTTTTGTAGCTCGAACAGGATCTTGGGATCCTTTTGTAATCTGGATTGTAGATACAACTCGTTCTCCAGACACAACTAGTATGCCTCGTCCCAACCAACATCATCCAAACAATCCCAATTTCCCTCCTCCACCAGCCATCGCCTTGCAAACACCTTCCTCAGCCCAACAACCAATCGCTATTCATTACAATCAACCTGTTGTACTTCAATGCGTCACAACAGGCCTGGTCAGTCCTGTCATGGTGATTCGTAAGGTGGATAAAGGAAGTATGGTCTTGGGCGGTAATCGCATGGATGATCTCTCTGGTAAAACAGGTGGTGAATGTGGCGATGAAACCTTGGGTGATCCTGTCTCTCAATTACACAAGGTAGCCTTTCAAATAGTTCAAGACCCCACCTTTTCTCATCACAACAAAGCAAGATATCAACAACAACAACAACAACAACAACAACCGCAACCACAAAGACAGCAAACAACATCTAATTATAAGATACCTCAATCATGCCACCCTGTTACTTACTTGGCTTGTTTGAATGATGTCGTTGGTATGCATAAAACCACTTATAGCCGTGACTTAATACCTAGCTGCCAATCTACCAAGCTGGAAACATCACCTACATCATCATCCTCTTCTACTGCATCCAGTACTACCACAACTACAAATTGGACCGATCTCATGCAAGTCACAGAAGGTAAACTCTTTGAGACTTGTGAGCCTGTTGTGGATACAACAAAACCATCATCACTTGGTAAAGCACGTCGTCGTATGAGCTCCATCAGCAGTACTGAAACCAAAGGACGTCGAGGTAGCTTAGCAGATCGTCGAGGCAATTCCATCTCTGACTCATCTGGACTGGAAGGCGCTTGCTGGACAGAGGATGTCTCAGATGCTGCAGTTTGGACCATTGTAGGTACTGATTGTGCCAGTTATACCTTTTGGACACCTTCAGATGCACCTGATCAAAGCTGTTTCAATATGCCTTTTAGTCAGCAAGCCACTACCACCTTATCCACCACTTCTGCACCCATCACGCCTTTCCCCTGTGTGCATGAAACAAATAACAAAAAAGCTGATGTGTTGACTTTGACGGGCGAAAACTTGACTCGCGACATGAATGTTTGGTTTGGTGATATCAAGTCCCCAATGACTGAATACAAATCAAGAGATAATGTGAGCTGTACTATTCCAGATATGCAAGAACTATTAAATAGTCCTACATTATTGATGGATGAGGATGGTCTCAAAAAGAAAATACCTTTGCTGTTGGTTCGTGGCGATGGTGTTGTTTATAGAACGGATCGATTTTATACATTTTAAATTTTTTTTATTTTTATGATAGATCTAAAACCCCTACTGTATTTTATTGCCCTCCCTCTAATTTTGTTTTTTTTCTTCTTATGTACTATGTAATATAATTCTGCCTTTTTTTTTTCAATAAAATAATATATGCCTTGATAATTAAAAATGTGGGGTAGTTGCCACGTTGTAAGGTTCTAGTCCTCTTTACCAAAACCAGATCACTAACCGCGGGTTTAAAGTGGACCCGTTAAAAAAAAAGTCGATATGTGTTACTATGTAGCTTATTGGTGCTTTGTTTTACAAAAGGAAATAATCTTATAGCGCTAAAACAAATGTTAACCTTGTATGATGATATCAAGTCGAACCTTGATCATTATCAATGTAATATATCTTGATTGGTTTACCGCTTATAACAATTACAAAACGTATACGAGTGTAACAGCACCCACCTCAAATTGTTTCATGGTTAAAAATATGGATAAGGTTTATTCGCAGTAGTGGTAGTAGTAGTAGTAGTAGGACTTGTAGGCGATGTGCTATACTTGCTCACTTCATCAGATTTGACACTCTCTCGATCAAACGTCCGTGTCACTAAGCGAGGTAAATTCTGTACTTGCCGGCTAGGATGTAAACTGCCAAGAGCAGCTGTTGGTTCACGTGTATGAATTGGAGGTGATGGAGGTGACGTTCTATTCGCATCAGTAGGAATAGAATACATATCGGCGGATATATCTCTATTGTATGGCAAAACCATCGAATCACGGTAAAAGCGGTCGCTCTTTTGTATAGGTTGGGGCGCCGCTACCATAGATATGGGCTGATCTTCAAACCTGTTATCATTGCTGTTGGTAGTGGTATAATTAGTCTGTTGAGATATACCACCATATGAACTACGCATTTGAGAAAACGCTTCAGATAAAAAGTTATACTTGGATAATCGAGCTCCTTTAGAAGCTTGACTAACAACACGACCTCTTGGTTGCACGGTATCTTCTTCTACTAGGCACTTTTCTTCACGCCGGTTATGGGCGTCCGTGTAGAGTATGACGGGCGGAGTCATTGACGCTTGGTTATCTGGTACATCTGTGCCAACTGATACGTTGTAACGTTTGATGGTGGAATCACTATTATCGATGGCATAAGAAGTAATAGTGTCATTGTATCTTGGTTTGAGCTCTTTTTTAAATATAAAGTTCAAATAGCATTAATAAACCGCCTACTTTATAGTTTGTGCACTATACCATTTTGAGAGAATGATTGTCCTATGGTTGGTTGAGGCGTCAAATCCCTGTTATTAATCATAATGGAAGATCTATTTGGAATAGGCCCAATGTCAAACTTGGCGTTTCTTCTTTCTTTGGCTCTTCTTCTTCTGATACACAACAAAACAGTGACAGTAATCACTACTACAAGGCCGCCAGCGCATCCGCCTATAATAGCACCTAAATCTGTAGAACTCAATTCATGATAGTCCATACTAGGCTCATTAGTATTATTCATAGTTGGTAAGACTATCGTAGTGTAACTCGTTAGACAAACCCATAACATAATGGCTCTGTGTAATGCACTTTACCACTTGTGATACTACTACAGGTTGTGCATCCAGTAACAAATATGATCTCTCGAGGTTCGTTTGAGGTAGTGGGCGTAGGAGAAGGTAGACCAGTGATGAAATCTCGCGTCAGATCGACAGAAGTCGCTTTCGGGACTGCAATTAAGGATGTTGATCCAGGAACAATAGAGGCTATTAATAGTATCATTCATTAGATGGGCTTTTTGAATATGCCATCGAAAGTCCACTTTACCTGTAGTAGAAGTTGGCTCTAGCACTTGAGCTAAAGTTGTATCTTAGTATATACTCACTATTGTTTTTGTTTTTTTTATGTCAGTTTCTTACTTGCCTTGACTTGGATCAAGACATGACAAAATCAGAATTGTGATTAGATGAAATAACTTCAAATGGAGTGTATTCATTGCAATTATTCCAATGTGTACTTTTTCTTCTTCTTTAATAGTTATACCGCCCAATGTCTAACTTGTGCGATTATCGTTTCCTTGAAACAATAGGTTAATAATCAAGGATATAGAAATGACTGATAAAATACAAGTTGGTATGAAAGAAAGTGTACCTTGTATCATGCTATTTATTACGAGCCAGTACGTAAATAGGAAGAAATTACGAAAATGCAAATTGTACCACCATAAATCAAGTGGGATCAATCAATTGTACTTGGAGATCAAGGATATTCGCACTCTATCAACATATTTTTCTATCTAGCAGCATAGTTCTCAATCCTAATGCATTTGAAATAATACATTTTATTCTGCCTATTTCTTGGAATTCAGCAATCGACCGTAGTTCATTGTTGTTTTATATAGTTTACTACTAATCACCAGCAATAATACACATGTACTTTGACCTGGAATGAAATAGATCAGATAAATGTAGTCATTCATTCTAAACATGAATTAATCAGATGAGGTTATTTGATCAAGATGCATTAGTAGATTTATAGATCATGAAATCTAGTACATGTAAATTGCATATAATTTAATAGGGATTATTAACAAGTTTGGTATATTGACCGCTCTTCAACCTGATAAATGCTTTAATTTGTAGATTGTAAAACTCCATTTTGGGTATTTACTACTTGTCAAATGCAACATGAAATTGAGATTGATCGAGAGATCTTATGATTAATAGATCTCTCAACAATCTTTGGCTTAATGTTGCATCTGGCAAGTACTTCATACTGCAAGCAATCTGAAATATCTGTCAAGTATTCTACTCAATGTCTATGCAGTTAATACTTTGTACTTGTCAATAATTAATTGTAAATTACATACATAACGTATTACATATGTACAGCTTGTATTTAATAGTCTATAGATCATTCAACAGAGCTCGGTGAAATATTCCTTCTAATTAGTCATTCCTTCTTAGAATGAGCTGTTGCATGTATTAAAACATTTCCTCAATTACGGCGCAATGGTTATATTACATTTGTAATTAACTGTAAAAAAATACATGCATCTCATCTGACATTACTTGATTCCTAATCTCCCGACAGATCTTGGTCCAATGTTGCATTTGATTAGTTTTTTTTTTCTCTGGAAAATTCTGGATTTAATTCCAAGAGTTATTTTTATCGAATGCCTTGTGTGCATTTGTGGATCCTTCAGGAGTTTTCTTCATTCACCTATGAAAACCCATCTCTTCTTGTTTGGGTATTGATTTGTTTTGTACTATGTAATGTTTAAATATAAAACAGGTGTTTGCAAAAGATAGTGCCAACCCAGTCGAAAGTATCACTTAGTCCAATGTACATTTAGAAAAAATAACAGTAAATCACTTTATTATTTACGCTGTAATTTTGTATTCATTATAGCCACTAGGGTAAATAACGCTAAGCTCAACTAGAGTATCCACAAGATCTTTAATCTTTCTTGGATATGTACCAAACATTTCGTACTCCTCCACTTCAGCCACCTTTGCAATAATGTATTCAATCCGGACGCCGCCTAAGTCAAAGCGTTAAAGATCAGATCGAGTGTTAGTGATTTTTTTGCTCTTTGTTTTCTTTTTACCTAGCTGATGTCTAGTTTGATATAACATATCAGATATGATATCTACAATCAATTCTGCCAAGCGTTGCTCATCTACGACCTTGTATAAACTAGTTTTTTTATTTGATTCCACCACAAGGCCCTTGTTCAAAAGATTTGATAGACCTTGAGAGAATTGTTCACTAATTTGTCGTTTGGATATTTTCCCCGTATTGGACTGTATTTGTTTAGTGATATGTAAATCCAACTTGTACTAATACATACTCTTTCGATCAGTAGTTGAGTAGCCATTTCTATTAGATGTGGGACCTCTCTAAATGCTGTAGCGGAAAACTCTCCAGTATATTCCTTTCGACAGTACTCCAATATGGCGTTATCAAATGCTTGTTCCGTCAAGGTTTCACGCGGTTGTGTATTGAGGATAAGTTGTTGACTGTTTTCTCTATCGAGTTGGTTTGCGATCTGTTCACTATTTAGCTCTATCTGTATTGGTAATCTAAAAGCTTTCTTGTACTCATCTTTCAATAAGATAGTATGTAAGAGATGCGCCAATTCTTGATTTGGATCAATTAGTGGGTCTGTGCTCTAGTGTGAGTTCAAGATGAATATCCTAACAGAAAAGACACTTACATATATTATAAACAATAATCTGCCTTTCGTCCCTGAAGGTTGCAATCTTTCCATCTAATCGTACACTAGTTCCAATCTCCAGAGGCTTATAGTCAAACTTGTATGTTTCATTCCAAAGGCAACACGCTATTGTTCCTGTACTATCATCCACTATACAATGCAGTCATGTTTAGGATCTAATCCTCTGCTGTGTATCTCTCTCATATTTACCTGTGTAGGTAGTAGAAGTGCTTCCTCTTTCAACACCAACAACTGTACCGCAAATCTCGACAAACTTGATAACGTGATTGTATAAATAGAATAATTCTACAGAGTTTATGTTAAATCCACATAAAAAGCATTTTATTCAAAGTGCTTTACCAATGGCAGAGTCTTGCACTTTGTCTAATGCCAGTATATCTTTTATTATCAACTTGGCATTAGTTAGAAAGAGAGGATCTAAACCAATTAATGCAGGATTCATTTTGTACAATCAAGTTTCTTTATAACAGAGGAATTTATAGTAATGATTCCACAATTTTTTTTTTTTTTATTACGTTTGAATAGCAATACAATAAAAAGAGATTTTTCAAACGCGACAAACTGCGTAACTTTATATGTATAAGCTATCCCCACATAATATAGTGGTAATCCATTTCTTATGTTTGCTTTGTTCGCCATATCTTGTCAAAAAAAATACAAAATACATACCAGTACGTATTTTGATGTATATCAAACAAAGTTGTATTAAAATATGTACCTCTAGAATGTTTTTAATGCCGTAAAAAACGATACAAAGGAATACAGTCATTATATAGGATTCTTTAAATCTGTTGTCGACAAATCCCAGCAATTGAAACTCAGAGGTTAAGTTTAGAACAAAGATTTTGAGTATACTTCCCTTGTGTTTCCAATTTTCAAACTTTGAATTATTTATTTTAGTTATAAAACTTCATTTTCAGGGAACAGTTTTTAACCGAAATACGTCGACACCATTGATTAGCATACTATGGTGCTTTCTATATAATTATATGGATATCGTATTTTTCTAAAAATCAGGATAATCAAAATTATAAAAATTGAGTGGAAAATAAAAATAACTCGTTCTTCTACTATAGAGATAATATGTATTCATTAATCAATCCCATTTACAATAAAAATACATACAAGTTTTGGTAAAAGACCTTTCGCTTAATTGAAGGGCTTTATATTACCAAAGCCGCGTCAAAGTTGAAAAGAGAAAATTTCTGGATCAAAAAATAAGACGCAGAAAATATTATTCAAGAATTTTAATTCCACAATCCAATGAAATCGGGAGTATATACAACCGCTACTTAAATGACCGGGATATAATCAATTTTACCGTGTAACTGTATGTCTAATACACGAACGCGTGTCAATCGCGTTTTTGGGCAGTGTCCAAGTCAAATATTTCAAGGAGTTTGCATGCTTCTAACTTGTTTTTCTTATTTTTAGAAACTTCTTGATACTAAGAATGTTTACAAGTATATGCTCTATACATTTTTACATAATGGTTTGATTGAGATCTTGTATAGATGAAACATGTATCAGAGATAAAAAGACGCACTTGCATCAGTTTTTTTTTCGAGTAAATAGCCCAACGATTGATAAGAAAATAGGAGACAGATAGATAGGATACAGTGATTTATGAAATAGAGAGTAGCATTCCCATTTTCATTATACAGACTTGCGATACACCTCGACCTGATGCTCTAAATAAAGCAATCCCCCTGTGTTCCCTCAATCTTAATTAAAAAAGTATACAAACAGACACTCTACACGCAACTTACAGGTGCAAACTTTTTCTTTTCTTTTTTACACATGTTTTTAATGGAAAATGGAATCTAAAAAGTTTGCAATGGCGAATAATACAAGCTCAAATCAACAGAGCCAATTAGAACAGATCCCGAATAGATCTATTTCAAATACTCATAGTACTAGCCGCACTCAACTTATACCACCTGTAACAACTAATAGAAAGCAACTGATAGACGATGACGAGTTGAACAAGAATATCGGCTCTGAATACCAAGATATTCAGATTCGTACACTGACAAAATGGATCAACGTTCAATTAAGTCAAGTTGGAGAACATATCACCAGTATTGATAAAGACTTGAAAGACGGAAAGAAGCTTTTAAAGTTACTATCTGTAGTGGCGGATAATCCAAGCTTGAAACCTGAGAGGGGAAATATGCGTATTCATGAACTATCTAACGTAGCTCAGGCATTGAAGTTTCTACAGAAGCAATGGGGGGCTGATAGTTTACCTGCCGTTGCAAGCGAGGCTATCGTTAATGGTGACGTGAAAAGCACTTTGGCGCTTACTTTCTTTATTATGCTTAAATATCAACTGCATCCTATCTTGATGAATCAAGTAAGTCTTCGTGCGTTTAAATATATAAGCATTAAGTAATATACTAAATCACTACAGTCTCTTTCAAGCACTTTACTTACTGTGGCCCCACCTTCTCCGTTACCTAGCTTAAGTGCTTCTCGAGGTGGAAACAAACCTATGGCAGAAGCCAAGTTGACGCTGCTGTATTGGGTACGCTCTCAATTGGAGGATTATGTAGCAAATCATATCATCACTACCGTCCAGGATTTTTCGAGATCTTGGCGTTCTGGATTAGCGTTTTGTTTACTTGTGCATCGCTATGACCCTGATTTATTACCAACTCTGTTCACAGACCATATACAGCATGCGTCCGACAAGCAAACATGGAGTACCATGCTAAATCTGGCGTTCAACGTGGCTGAACAGTACATGAACGTGCCAAAATATTTAGAACCCGCAGATTTGCTGATTGAATTTCCCCATGAACCCTCTGTCATGATGTATGTCAGCGAAATGTATAAAGTCATGTCCAAGCTACAGCTGGAATCAACTGAACAAAGGCAAAAGCGATATCGTGATATTGCCCTTGTAGCAACCAATGGAGCCATATTGGGTACACAAGAGGAGGAGGATCTCGGAGTTACTATACAAGAAGAGCTCGTCATTACTCCACCCAACTCTACAATTCTTCCTGAAACAACCAATGATGAAACACCAGGTACACCACATCCTGAAGTATTTGATCATCAAAATATATACCAGCAATTAGATCTGCTGGATTCATTGATTGACGCTCAATCACTACAAGATAGCCAATTATTGGAAAATGCCAGTGAGATGATCAATCAGCTCGATCCAGCTTCTGAACAAGGGCAGATCCTCATAGATCGATACACTCAACTAAGAGCCAAATGGGAACAACTGTCTAAACGATTGGAAGTACAGCCCCACATCTCGAATTATGTCAATGAATCCACTTTGGCGCTTCAGCTAAAAGAGACGATACCCAAGAACGATCAACTGCAACCTTTGCATCCGCTGGACGGAACGTTGGCTATAGCCGATGAATTTGAGCGCTCTCTATCTCATTTATCCGCCATTATTAAAGCTGATCCACAAGAAGACGACGTAGACGCGTTGAATTCAACACAGGCAACTTGCCATCTGTTTCGACGTGGTGTTACGTTTGCACAAATCACCTCTGCCATAAATGATGAACTGGACGTAATTGAGCAGTTGATGACGGATAGTGGTACAAGTACTGTCACAGACGAATTGATTCAAAGCCTAGAAAAACGAATTCACATCGTCAGCGCCACGATTCAAGGTGTAAGAGATGAATACGGCCATGATTTGCTGTTGCAAGAGGATGAGTTCTATACGCGTTTCATGACACGGATTGATGAATTGGAAGATCGTTATGAAACTGTACGTGATTGGGTAGATCAAGTGCGCGTATGGTTCCTGGAAGCAGAAAGAATACGTGCCTGGATTGATCAGCGTATTCATGTGATTGAAGAAAGGAACGAAAATGATACATTTAATCCTGTTTCTCGCGATATCACTATTGCTGATGCTTCCGTAATTCAGCTGCACGAAGAACACGAACGATTGAAACAAGAAGTTGCTCGTTTTGATGCGGATGACATGAACCGTTTACGTGGACATGTAAAGATGCTCGCTCCAACAGACGGTAATGATAAAGAATTGACTCCTGCAGACACTTCTACTATTGAAATCACTTTTACGACCTTGAATATGCTCGAGCGCTTGACTCGATTACTTGATAACCGCTCACATTGGATCGCTTCGTTACTATCACGTGTTGAATGGGAAGATGCGTTTAGTAATGCCGTGCAATGGATTGCTAGAACTGATGGTGAAATGGATGGGTTCTTACGAGGTAAAGCACGTTGGTCAGAAAAGGATGAGTCCAGCTATACAATGAACCATCGGGACGACGAGAACGAAGAAGAAAGAGCAAATGATGGTGGTATTGAAGGCGTGATCAAGACTTTGGTGAGCTTGGAACATAAAATAGCTGATTTTAATACTGGCACCTATTCAGACGTCTTGAGTGCTTATGAAAAGATGGAAACACTCAGAAATGAAAGCCTTCCTGATTATTTGGAAATGCGCCAAGTAGGCTTTGAAAAAGCTTTCGGGGACCTGATGAAACGGTCTACTTTTAGTCGATTAGTAGTTGAGCAGCTCTTGTATATGATCAACACGGTAAGCAAGTTTAAAGAGCTACGAGATATTGGTGAATTACTTCGTCAGAATCTAGCAGAGGAAATTGCTTCAGGCCAAAATGAAGATGATGATGTATATGCTGAACGAGTACAAGTGTTTAAAGAAGAATCTGCTCGATTGATTACCAACGCCACTACCAACTTTCCTTATCCTAATGTACCTGAAATGTCAACAGCAATTGGCGCTAATGATGCTCATGACAGTGAAATTACCAATCAGAACATCAAAAGTGCTATCAGTAATTACAGTATGTCCTTAGCTTTGATTGCAGATGGTTTAGACCAGCTTTTATCATCTCGTTATCAAACTCTATCACTTCAGCAACGAGCAAGCGAAGCATTTGAAGGTATGACCCGTATCAAGACTTGGATGAACGAAAGAATCAAGATATTGAATAAGCCTCGATTTGAGATCATGCTTTATGATGCGTCCATGTCTACCTCAGCATCATCATCATCTTCATCTTCTGATGACCAGGCTCAACAGAGAAAAGGAAACAACAGCACCCATTCTTCTTCACCTAAAGGCTCAGCAATCACTGCATCTATTGCAATCTCAACATCAGCCAGTTCAAAGATGGCAGATGATGAAGAATTGCTTCGTATAGAAAAAGAGCGTGATAATATTGCTTCAAGACTGCATCAAATGGAAAACGACGATTTGATGAAGCTGTTTGATACTGTGCGTAACTTGGAATACGATGTGGATGCATCTAACGCTGTCTCTATTGATCGTAATGCTTTGATAAACGGTGTGGAAGATTTGGAAACTAGCCTTGCGCAATTGAAGGATTTGCTAGTGTTGCGCGGTCTTCAGCTCGACGCTCTCAAGCGACGTAGAGACTGGGAGAACCAATGGTCCAAGTCCAACAGCCATTTACAGACAATTGCTCGCAAGATGTGCGATTTTAACGTAAAAAAAGTACGCTATGATCCTTCCAAAGAGAACGTAGACAAACCATCCTATGCTGGTGACCAGGAAATGACTCAATCGCTTCACTTTCTTCAAGATCGTGTTGCAGAGTTAGGTGAGAGACATTTGACTTCTTTGCAAGAGTGTTATACAGAGCTGACTGCCAGCTATGCTAAACTAAGCCAAGATAACGCTATCATGGCCGTACCTGATTTCATTTCAAATAAGCAAGCTGATTTGAAATTCAAATACGATGATTTGAAACACCTGACTGTCTATACTTCTGACCTTCTGGTGCAGCGTTCTACCATTACTGAATTTCTTTTGCGTGCTCAAGACGCTCAACACGAAGGAGAAAAAATTAAAGATACTGTATCCAAGAAAACAAGAAGGATCATGGTCAAGGAAGAAGAAGATGGTCCTACATTAGATACACGCGTAGCACAGTTTAAACAGGAGATCAAGGACCTTTGGGAAGAATGCGGCAAGACCATGTCCTACCCAGTTTACAGTGGCAATTGGTTAAAATCTTCACATAATGCACCCACTCAGCAGCACCACTCTGTTGATTCTAACAGCAATACTACAAATTCAGCCTATCGATCTCAAGTGAGAGCACAAGTCAAATCCTTGTTGGACAAAAAAATGGAAGAGTTAAACGCCTTGGAAAAGGCGATTGACCAATCCTTGGTGTCATATCGTGACGCTGACCGTATGAAGGCTCTTGTAAATCAATATGAGAAAGAAGCCTGTGAACTTGGCCAATGGATCAACGAACACATTGAAATACTAAAACGACAGCACATTGACGTTTCTGCAGAAAGCTTCCTGGCTCGCGGAATGAATATTTCCGACTTGAAAAAGGCACGCCTTGACCTGTTCATGAAAGTAGATACATTTGAGGGTAACAAAGTCAAAGCGCTCCATGATCGTATTGCCCAATTGGTGCAGGACTCGGTTGAAAAGAAGAAGAATCAATCTGTCGATGTCTCTTCCGCTGCCCATCATTTGGGAGAAGTAATGGAACATCTATCTCAATTGAAACGAGGTCTATCTGATCAAGCCGTGACTTTGGAAGCTGCTGCTATGCGTGCTGATTGGGAACAGCACTTGCAGCTGGGCATTGCACGTTTAGAAGAGATGAATGAACAGTTGCGTTTATTTACGGCTAAAAAAAACCAATTAATAGCTCAGGACGAGCTGTCTGAAGAACAAGTGCATTCATTGCAGCAAGATTTGACGCGTCTCATGAATCAAAAGAACAAATTCCAAAAGTCTGTATTGCCTGGAATTCAAATGAGCTATGATGCCTTTGTCGAGTACTTTCCTAAACTATCAAGACCTATTGCTACACCAGACCATTTAGAAGCACGTATGGAGTCTTTGAGTAGGACGTCTATCCGATTACAAGAGAACGTCGAAGCTCGCACTCGGGAACTTGACTTGATTAAGCAGCGTATGCGATGGGAAGACACTGTTAAACAAGCTTTAGCTTACCTTGAAGAAAAAGAACTGCTTATTGAAAACTTTGTAGAGGAAAAAGCAAGATGGCAGAACGATAGCTTATCTTCAGCGCACAATGATGATGATGAGGAAGTCGTATTGCGTACTGAATGGTCCAACATTTTCTCTGATTTCAAAAACTACGAACAAGACGTGATCGAGCCGCTTCAAAAACGATTCAAGTCTTTGGTCAGCGAGAGCAATGATTACTATAACAATACAAGTGTCACACTTTTACCCAATGCTTTTATGAAAAAGATGCAAGATGTACAAGCTGCTCAAGACCGTACTAGCTACTATCTGACCTTCTCCAACGATGTAGTATCCCAACGCTGTTTGGTTTCAGCTTTTATATTGAGAACTGCGCAGTTGGAACAATCTGCAGAGATGATTCGTGAAGAGTTTATAACCAGCAAGGTTGCTGGTGGCAATGCACATATTGCTGGTCTTTTGGAAAGTCATAATGAACGATTAGAAAAGTTTAAAGCGGGTATTGATGATGTGAAGCATCATTTAGCTACTAGCATACCTTTCCCTGTGCGATCATTGGATAATATCTCGACACAGGCCAAGCTCAAGGATGAAACTACAAACGCTGTTATTCATGAAACTATTGATATTCGTAATGCTCGTTTAGATGAGCTTTGGTCCAGCCTTCAGTTGTTACTGGAGACAAAAGAACGCGTTTCTCGGCGTCGCCTCTCGTTACATTCATACAAAAAGAAAGCTCAAGCAGCTGAAACTTGGATCGATTCAAGACGTGAGATCCTCAGCAAAAGCGACTCTTACATCTCGGCTGGTAATAAGACCATTGATATCGAGAAGCTCAAGGAGGCTGTGAGTCAGGCTGATGGTGTGGAGCAATCCATGAAAGCAGCCGACACTGTCTTAACTACGCTAACTACTGCCTTTGAAAAGTGTATATCTGACTTTGATGATAAATCACTAGATAATGAAGAAGTTCAAGACGAAGATCATGAGACGATGATGCAAGAGATTTCATCTGTGGTGCATCCCACTCAAAAACGTATTAGTCAAGTCTGGGACTCATTATTGATAGAAGCGACAGAAACTAAGAAGAGCAGAGCTGCTCTTTTGGTCGAAAACAGAATCCAATCTTGGTTGACAGCCTTGAAACAACTCGCTTCTCGTATCGTAACCGACCCAGAAGCCATTATCACTGATGAAATGCTATCTTTCTGGACGGACGAGCTTGATTTCTTGGAGAACAAAGAGTACCAAAATCTAACATCGGAATTGGAGACCAATAAAGAAGCATTCAGCAATGAAAAACTGTCAAATGTCAAGAATCAATTGGAAGATGGCAGATCTACAATCGAAAGCATTCATAGTCAACTGAATGAACTTCAAAATGAACTTCACCTTGGCCAATTGATTAAGAAGTACCTGGTTGATATCTCCAAGATGCAAGATTTGATTCAAATCGAAATGGATCGCTTGACTCAAATTGATGAGCAGCACAAGGCCATTGATTATGAAGCTACACCTGAAGCACGCAATCATACACAGCAAGATCTTACGTCGAAATACAAGCAGGCTACAGATACAATCACCAATTTAAAAGAAGGTCTCGATGAAGTTCATGGCCAATACAATGCTATTCTTGAAAATGATCATGGCTACAAGAATGATGATCAAGACAAACTTACAAAGGCCTGGGAAGCTCTCTCTGACAAAGAACTGTGTGTATCTGCTTTGGTTGCTCGCTCTTCCAAATGGATCAACAAATTTAATTTATTAGCCAATCTGATCCAAGAACTTGATGTTATTCAAAATGATCTTACCACAGCTCCTCCTCACTTGTATGACCAGTTTAATCAAAAGTTTAGTAAAGTCGAGTCTTTGCTGGCTGGCGAGTTGAATGATTTAACAGACGATTTGCTAAAGGATATAATCAATTTGCCACCATTTGAAGCACAGCGTTCAGCTTTGACCAGTCTTTTGAACCAATTGAAGCTTATTCTCGGTGGAAAGTTAGAGGAGCAAGAAAAGACTAGTTTAATTGAAGCAATCAAAACAATTGTTGATGAACTGTATGATGCTTGCATCAAACAAGTGGCTTTGGCTAACGAGCACTGCAAGACTTATGGCTTTGACAATTGCAATCAAAGTGGAATTGAGGAAACTATCAAGGCTTGCTCTGATATTATCCAAGACAACACTTCTGTCTATAACAAGTGCCAAAACGAACTCGACTCATTGCGCTCTACTCAATGTACTAGACTGACTGCAGATCTCAATTGTCCCCAAGAAGATGTCAATAAATTGTTGACACCCATTATGACAGCTGTCGAGGATTTGAACAAGATAACGTTATCAGAAGAAGAATGCTTGTCAATTGCTAGATTACTCTGTCAATATACGAACAATCAGGTTGCTATCATGGATACAATTGACTCATGTATCAACAAACTTGAAATGGATAAGGATTCCAATCAGCTCGTTCTTGAACTTGAAAGTCAATTAGAATCTATTGAAGAAACTATTCAAGAGTTATCAACATTGGGAAATTCAATTACTGGCTTTTCGATCGAAAACTTGAAGTGCTCTAGCAGTCGCATGCAAAACGTAGCATCTGTTGTTAACAATGGTAGAGATCAGACAGCTAACAGATACACGGAGTTCAAGCTTTTGCTCCAAGAAGCTAGTATTAACATAGCCAAGACCAGCAAGCGTCGAAATATCATTATCAAGTTAGGCGATAGCATTGGTTTGGTGAATGATATGATAGACAGATTCAAGTCGTTCAAACTGACTGGCAAGGGTATACCATCTGAAATCAAAGAATTAGAAGAACTCTGTAGAGACTGCAATCAATCAATGAAAGCTAAATCTGATTCTTTACGAGCACTCATGAATGATTATACAGATCTTGAGCATGATCAAGAGATAACCGATCTTCGCAATGAGCTCTCTACTGTTACAGCTCAACTTGATGCCCTCATTAGTCTAAAGAGAAAGGAAGCGTCAGATGAAGGCGACCTCTCTGATTTCTTGCGCATCATGAATGAATTTGATGAGCAGATCGTATCACTCCATGCAGCTATTGAACATGCATCTCCCCATTATTCTGGTATGTCAAATAACAAGTTCATCAAGGCTGATTTACAGGCTCTGCTCAAGTCATTGGTCGCTGCCTACAAGAAACACCAGCAGGCTATCAACGCTATCCTTGAACAAGCTCGCGTAGAATCCAAAAAACAATTCTTGGACCATAATCATGTTGTAGCGGAAGGACTTCAAAAGGCCAATAAGCGATGGGCCCAAGCGCAATCTGCAGCTGCTTCTCGCGAGAGAGAACTTCAAACTTGTATCAGTCAATTGGATCACGAATTCTTTACAAAGCTTGCTGTAGCAAAAACAACGCCTCGCGCTTCACGAAGAGTGCTTCAGTCCACTCTGGCTCCATCTGCTTTAAAGCGTTATCCTACCCCTGCTACAAACAACGGAAGATACATGGGAACTGTCTCTCCTTTTAATTCAACTAGTCGACGTGAGGAAGGTGGCGGAAGCAAGAGATCATCGAAAACACCCTTGTCTGCTTCTTCATCTACTAGTCGACTCCGTGCTGCTTACATTCCGGATCCAGATAATGAGCTTGATATGAAGTTGGGCCATATTGTCAACTCCTCTCCATATCGAGTTACTGTCAAGATTGTGCCTGATCAAGTTGGAAAATATTGGTTTGGTGATGTGAATCCTAGACTTGTTTACTGTCGTATTTTGCCAAGCCAATTAGTCATGGTCCGTGTTGGCGGTGGTTGGGTAGAGCTATCCAAGTAAGTTATGCACAAAGACCCTTACTTTATAGTAAAACTAACATTCAATCCCATTTTCTTTATGTAATCCTTGTAGATTCTTGAGGGGTAACGTATTTACAATATTTTAGTCCAAGATGTTCAACTCTTTACTAATCTCTTCCTTTGGCTTTCTGTAGAGCATGGATTAACTGAAAGTTCTTATTCTAGACCAGACTCAGCAAATGAAAACAAGAATACTCAGCCTGAGCAAGCCCCATTCCAAGAAGCATATCTGCAGACTTTAAGGGCATCATCCCCATCTGGTCGCGTCACTATTCGAGGTGGAGGTGCTGTAGATAGAAATAGTAGTAGCTTAGCTTCAACTCGATCTTCTAGCAAGTCATCCGGAAGTAGATCAAGATCCCCTTTACCTGGATACGTGGATGGTGATAAATATGTTAGTGTAGATGAATCTGGTAATCACATCATCGTAAAAATGAAAAAAGCCGAAGTTGATGCAAAAACTCCTGTTATCAACAAAAAGAAGCCCTGAAGGCATTACAGTATATCTACTTAACATCTATAATACATATATCCTATACACCTCTTTAAGGGGTCAAAAATGAAAAGCAATTCTTTCAGAATTATACCTACAACCATCATTAATACTAGATAGACAATCATTACTCACGTATCATAATATCAAACCTACAAAATAAAGCATCCATAATATAGATTTAGAATTCTATTTAGAAAAGTTCAAGTTGTCTTACCAACAGGTATTTTAAATGAGCTAATGAAGTTCATAAATTAACAAATGTCGCATGACAAGCAATGTAATAAAAACATTGGATTCCGTCGAATGCAGTAACTTGTTCTGAAAATGAAATATTGATCAAATGCAACATTTGATCAAAGTTGTACGAGGGGTATTGGTTAACTAGCTAGCTTTATGCTCACTCAGCCGCTGACGCCCTCTGGGGCCCGGGGGGGGGGAGGGTTTACTTTCCAATTTTTGATGAGGTTGATAATCGCAAATTAATCCCAGGTTTCAATTTATAAATTAGGAATATATGCTCCAAAACATTGACTACAAGGGTTCAGCTCATCTACAACGAAGCAGGCGCAAAGAGCTCCACGTTTTACGTATCCGCTTTATATATAGGTAACAGTAATATAGAGATCATATCAGTAAAACATTTTATTATAATAATAAATGTTTAAGTGGAACGAATTCTGATCACTGCACGATAATTTCTGACTTTATACATAAATCTTTTTAGAGATTTCTTTTTCTTGGTCTCTTCATCGTCTTCAGAACAATTTTGTTCGTCTTCAGTTTCGCTAATTGATCTAGCTCTCTTCATCTTCCTTGTAGTAGTACCTCTTGTTCTTCCAGGGGTCTTGTCAGCTACTCTTGCTGATTTTCGAACGGTAGTCAAGTTTTCTTCATCGCTACTATTATTTCTTTTGTTTGAGTTTGCTTCTTTGAAGTCGTACTTGTTATCGCTGTTTCTACGTTTACTAAAATGTAGTTCAAGAGAGTCTTCATCTTTCTTATTATGGGTTTCTTTGTTTGGGTCGTTATATTGATGAATCAGCTCTTGATCTTCATCAGCAAAAAAGTCGATCATTTCTTCTGGCTCGGATGCTTCTAATTCGTCTGCCTCTGGGAGATATACGTTATCATCGTCGAAAGAAAATGCCGCATAATCTTTATCATCAGCAACAATTGGTGAAGGAAGTTCTTCATTTTCTTGATCCTCAATCGCCTCATTGATAACTTTATCGGCTTTATCTTGAACGGCGTGGAAGTGAACTGCTTTGGAGCCGCGATTGTCTAGTTGTAATACTTCTAACAACTGAACGCTGATGTTTAAGATTGGAAGCTGTTTAATGGCATTGTTTGCCATACAAACATAAGAAAGGAATTGTTCAATATGGACAAATTTTCTTCTGCGCGACTTGCGGCTTTGACCTTACTAGAGATATTGCCTGTCATTTCAATATTGGTTTCCATCGTGATCAAATACTTGCAGATAGCTCGCATGGTTGGCTTGTCTTTCTTTGAGTAGAAAAGGTGGCCGTTTTCGATAATCAGCTGTTTCAGGTTAAAGTCTTTGAGCAATAGATGCGCTTCAGTATCTGTTCTTTGAGTACCAAACTTGCAGTTGTGAAAGCCGATTTCTGTCAAATGCGGGATACGTTTGTGCATTTGGGAAAGTTCGTCGCCTTCGATAACCAGGTTTACCAATGCAAGTTTATGTAGAGATGTATACGTTTCCAAGTTGATTCCGTTATCTGAAAGAGTGCCGTGCTTTCGGTCATGGCCTAATTCTAAACAGTTCAATTGGGGAAGAACCATCAGGTAATGAATAATATCCGCATGCTGCTCAGTATTAGACCAACGGAGGGATAACGACTTGAGCATATCCAATCCTTGCAGCAGAGAGATTTCAGGACGATTCGATGATAAGATAGACAAGCTCTCCAGAGTGTGGCGGTTTGTATCCAGTAATTTCGATAGGGGCGCAATACTTTCATCATTCAATCCAATAAATGATGCATGTTTCAGTTTGCAATGGGCTGCTAACAAAGCTTGGATCAATTCCATGGTGGGCAATGACTGGTAAAAGTTTTTTATCACCAAAGTTTCCAGTTTATCAAGTTTGAAATGGCTATTCTTCAACTCACTACTATTCATAGTATGGTGTTGGTTCGATTTTGATGTCTTATTGGTAGCTTGGTTGTGTCTCTCTAATTTTAACGTCTTCAAGCCATTCTGATATGACTTGAAAATATACATCAAAAGATCGGTGGTGCTCCCAGAGAACGCGTTTAGTACAATATCGAGTTCTTCGACTTTGTTATCACCAATCTTGGTATTTACTTGGCTGATATCAAGATTTATCATATATAATTTGATTGATTTCAAATGAGGCATGATGATGTGGTATCTTGCCAAGTCCTTAAGTGACAGCGTCTTACTTTTCGCTCCATCTCGACAAACTAGTACTGATAAAACGCTTTTGAGAGGGTCTCTTTTTGAGGGTGTCGCCAAAACGATGTTGGGAAGCCTGCTGTTTTCAAGGGTAGTAACATCAAGTTCTTCTTTGAAAAGTGCGCTCAACATATCAAATTGATCTTGATCGAGTTCGGGTACTTGCTCCAAAGACTTTAGCTTTTGTACAGCTACTTTTCTCCAGTTTTTAGAACTTTTCACAAGAGAGGCCTTTGTTTCTTCTATAATTGCGTTGAGTGTCTGCTGGTAAATAATTTTGATCGAATCAAACATATTTTGCAATTTTGGTTCTTTTTCGATCGCACTAATGACATTAGAAACGGCAAACCCTGTATCAAATTTTGCATAAATAGGTGAGGAGGGGAAAAATAGAGCTAATGCTCTTTTGTTAGATTGATTCATTGCGATATTGCCAGTAATAACTCAAATGTGAATAAAAAACTTTGAGCACTTGCCCGTTGTGTCGTTTCAAATTATTGTATTTGAATGCCGTCACTTTCATTGGTTGACGGGGAAATATGTAGTCAAAAAAAAAAATCCGATCCAAAACAGAAGTTTGGTCAAAGTTTAGTCATTTTAATACAGAAAAAGTTCAAGACATATAATGTATTTAACAGAGCTTATAAATCTTTTAGTTACATGTTGCGTGTAATAGTAGGTTTTGGCGCAACTTCCTTACAAATTTGTATTTACTGCCAGAAAATACGCATTTTTGGGGTTTTAGTTTTATGATAATAAATCCATGCTTTAATATATGAAAAAAGAAACAAACTACAATCCTGTTATAATATTCAATAGATACCCCAGAACTATAATATATAACTCTAAAGCACTATCTTGTTTCTTAAAAAAAAATGGCTCAACGGCTGGAAGAAACGATCATAAGGTAAATCCTTCACGCAATATTTCAAAAAATTGCTTCTTTTTATAACCACTTCTATTGGCTGATGTCAATACAATCAGCTTCGCCAATGGAAATGATTGCATAAAGTTTCTTATCCTTAATCTTTATACAGACGCTTGGGATCAATTCATGATCATTGACCTCTTCGAAAATTGGGATTTAAACCTTTTTCCTATTAAAAAGCCCACATAGAAGTGCCTCAGGGGATGTTTAGAGGGCGACGGCGACTGAGCAGATGTAGCGAACATTGGGCGTGCTGGTTACTAGTAATTATAGCATATTTATTATAATGCGACTTCACAAAAATTTCTGATAATCAAGTAGTACGTTTTGGATATGGGATATTATCCATATGCCATAAAACTAGATTGATCGAGAGATTTATTGATGATTAGATCAAGCCCCTATGAAAAGCATGCAACATACAGCCCACTGGAAAAAAAAATAGTATAATAATCATAACATTTTTTCAAATGATAGTTCTAGCAGATGTCATAATTCATTCTGGATATATACTGGCTATCGGGTGCAGCTCTAATTTTGGGTTACTCGAGGAATGTAGCGATATTAAAAATGATTTAATTTTTGAAAATTATAACGAAATTCCCTTAGGTTTAAATTTTCCACACTCCCTTTTATCTTTTGGACCCTGAAGAAACCTTCTATAACCTACAGTCTATTAACAATGTAGGTGTAAAAAAGAATGTAATATCCAAAAATAATGAGAGGCAATGGCCTCCAAGATTACAGTTGTTCCTTTTCTTCTGCCTTTATACTGTCTCTTGAAGGCAGCTGGGTAGTCCTTTCAAATTCAGTGCATGCAGTCCAGAGAACCTAATATACTAGGAAAGCTATGTTATTCTCCAATTGCCATTAACCTTTCGACATCTGCTTTGTTTGGCTTTTGGAAGTACTCCTCCCCATAAACATATACAGTGGCGCTACAGACATGTTTCATGCACTCTATAGCTGTGCTTTCGCTGACATGGATATACTCATTGATGGCAGCAGCTACGCTGCCATATGCCAGCAATCAAACGGTTGCAACTACTTTTACAACGAGGACAAACCAAGTTTCTTGAATGCGTTTTGTTTTTGGACGAAGTAGTTGTCACCTTCTAGAATATGTATAAAGATCCAGTGACTCTTTCTAAATCGGTGAGGGGAATAGTCTATTTCCGTACGCAGGTCATTCCGAAAATCAATCTTTCATTAATCTCTCATGGATTTCAATATGGCTGTAACAAGACAGTATGACTAACAACTGATCCAACTTCTTTTCTTCGTATTTTTCTAAATTAGCGCACATATTCAAGTAATATGTTTCTTTTTGGAAGGCTGCAATGCTCCGCGATAATAAATCCCACATTAACATACATGATTAAAAAAAGTAATAAGGAAAAGTAGCTTTTGTGACAAGGTTCCTTTTCAGGCACCAAATAGAAAGTTGAAAATAGGAAGTCCGTTGAGTAAGTTTACTTTTAATAAAAAAAAAAAAAAAAAAAAAAAAAAAAAAAACTAAATTTAGAAAGTTTCTATAAAAAGTCCGCTGGAATTGCTCTAACAATATTATTAAATACGCATAATCTCAACGGTTGTTCCAAAAAGTAGTTTTCCAGATTGACTATCTATGATATCTAACAATAATGACTATAAGAGTAAGTCTATAGAAAAATATACATTTGAACCTATCACAAAAAATGTTTGAATCGCATCGATCATCGCTGTGTTTGAAAAGGGAAAATGCTGCAAGATGTTCCAACAATATTCACTCTTGGAGATGGTGACTCGCGTAACCATAGGTTACGGAAAGCTTGGCTTTCCTTCAGTTATTGGCCCAACACAATCTAAAAAAAGAAAATCATTTATAGTATTGTCTGACGCGGATATCAAGTCAATTAATGCTGTCATCTGAACATATATACGTAATATTCATCCCTTTGATCTCTTATTTTTTCATATTAATTTTGATTTATCTGAGCTCGCGTGTTCCTACCAATTTACCTGGTAACCAATCGTTTCTTTGTTTCATAATTCCATTCCGATATGTTGGCTCCGACAAGGTTGACGCTTTTGATTTGTCGATCGTCTATAGGGTGATAACTTAAATGGAAGGTACGAAAAATCGTAAGCATCGGGAAAAGTTGGTGTTCCGAAACTTAATCTTGAGTACACATTGAACTTGTGACAGGGAATATTTAAAAGGGTCCATAAAACAAAAACAAAAAGATATATTAATTATATGAGCTTTTTTAATGCCTAGGATGGATAGATCTGAATCGTCCCTTTCCTCTACTTTATGTTTAGTTTTCTTTTTTTTTCATATCTAATTTTTTTTTAATATTTTATATTCGGAATTCTAGGCGGCGAAAGATCTAAGAGATCAAGTTAATTTAATCCCTACATTATTCTGCATGTGGTACGATTGCTTTGAATCTGACTATCCTGTGTTTCTCTGTCAGAAATTATCCCTACAGAAGTAATCCTTTTTTTTATAAGCAATATGATGTCTGAAAGATCTAAATAGATGTGCTTTCTCAATAGGAAGAGAACTTAATGGGCTGACTAGAAATGCAAGAAACTAAGAAAACTTTTCGCTCAGAAATGACATTCCGCCATTATAGGATTTATAAAATCAAACCACGTCAGGAAAGAGACTACTTCTCTTCTTCTTTTTACATTTTACATTTGCTGAAAATAAATCTACTTTTTGAATATGACCATGAAAGATAAAATATTTGAACTGGAGGGCAATGTTCAAAACAGTCCTATTACTGCCAGTGGTAAACTTTTATAATTTCTACTGTATTAGACCCTGAATGACCTAAAAAAAATTTTTTTTTTTACAGAATATGGCTCGGATTTAGGAAGCGAGAAGATTTTTGACAAGGAAGACGCTGACCGTAGCTCTGCTGGTTCCAGTTGGATGGCCTACTTTAACGTAGTCTGTGTTGTTGCTGGATCAGGTGTTCTTGGTCTTCCAATGGCGCTAAAGCAAGGCGGCTGGATCGGTTTGGTGATTTTGTTCTTAGCTTGGGCCATGTCTATCTATACATCTCATTTACTCATTCGCTGTCTTTACGCAACCGGAAATACCCGCTTAACCACTTACAAGGAAATCGCTACTGTTGCTTTCGGTACAGTAGGCGGTTGGATCACTTTCTTTTTCAATGCTTGGATTCTTATGGGTGGTCCAGTGCTCTACTTGGTTCTTTCGGGTCAAAACATCAATCAGCTCTGTAAGGGTACTGCCGGTGAAATCGGTAATACAGCTTGGATTATTATTTCTTGCGTTATCGTCGGTATCCCTTTCATCATGGTCAAGACAATGAAAGATGTTGCTTGGATTAGTGCTTTGGGATTTGTAGCTATTTTTGTAGTAGTTATTCTTGTTTTGATTTTGTCACTTATTGACAAGCCTCATCAAATTGATATCCATCATGATGTTGTTATCTGGGATATGTTTCCTATTGCTTTGAGTACTATTGCGTTCAGTTTCGGAGGCAATGTTGTATATCCTCATATTGAAAGATCCATGCAGAAGCCTCAGAATTGGAACAAGGTTTCAATCGGTGGTCTCAGTACATGTGCCATCCTTTATCTGATTGTCGCTGTCTGTGGATACTCTGTCTACGGTAGCACTGTCATTAATCCTATTGTAAGTGCACACTCTATGGTAATGATAAATATTAATGTTTTATTTTTAGTATAACAATCTACCTGAAAACGCCGGCCAAATCATCGCCATCGTAGTTATTACCATCAATGTTCTTACATCAGCTCCCATTTATACTACTTCTATCTCACTTGATATCGAAGAAATGCTTAATATCACTGTTGAACGTTTCGGTAAAGTCAAAGAATTCTTAATTCGTGCCACGCTTCGTATCTTTATTATGGGTATCATTACAGTCATCGCCTGTACTGTGCCTCATTTCGGTGCTTTGATGTCTCTTATCGGTGCTTTTGGTAACTGTACTCTCATCTTTATCTTCCCTGTGATCTTTTACTTGAAACTGACTGGCTTCCGCAACAAACCTTTTTACGAACTCATCTGGTGCGCTCTTGTTATTCTGCTTGGTCTTGTCGGTCTAGTCTTTGGTTCCATCGAATCTGTCAAAGCCTTAATTGTCGCGTACAATTAATCAACTTGTAAAAGGGTTCTTGTACATACACTTTATGAACAGGAAGCTAGAGCTCTCTTTCCCTTTGATTTGTACATAGTTTTTAATTAGATTCCCTTTATTATTTTATTTTTCCTCACCCACAACTACTCTTTATGAAAATCTAATAAGTTTATATACTAATGCGCTGATCTATTTCATAAAGGCCTTTGTATTATTTCATGCGCCAATACAGCTAATTAAATAACTTCCATAGCATCAATAGACGAGGGTGGAGTGTAACGGCCCTAGTACAAATAATGGGATGTGTATTTAAATTCAGAGTGTTTCAGTTGTAAATCAGAATGTGGCTTGCCGATAAATTATTGGAGAAGCACATCTATCGTTGGTCCTCACTGAAGGATTTAAATTATACTCATTCCTATTGTAAGGTCTTAGCATGCCTCAAAAAACAACCAAATCTTTCTAGCAGGTTGAAAGTATCTAGTGATTATATGCGATTGATTAAACACAATACTGATTTAAAATATTAATATTGTTTTGAGGTCCATTTAATCGAAAAATTAGAGCTCGGGGCTTAAGTCGAAACCAAGCACAGGAACTGCCGTTTTTAAGACTCTAACGAGATAATCCGACGTGATGGAAGCTTGTTACTGTGTAAAAACACAGATTAGCCATCCATATTTGTCTACCTGTAGCTATTGTTAGTAGCTTCAATCCCAAGATAAAATAGGAAGCGACTCGCAAACGAGCTATTCTTTCAAACGGACTATATAAAAGATGCAGTTACTGATGAGCCCGTATATTGCTACCCCTTGTACGACTAACGTAATTTGTTTATGGATAGCACAATGAATAGTAAAATGTATCATATACTTTCACTAGAGCACCCAAACGGCGGAGAGTCTGATGTTGTATATGTCCCAAAGAAAATAACTTATGCCATCCTTCTTGTAATCATCAAAATACAAAATGTCATTTATGCTGCATTTACTAAAAAAGACGATCAGATTTTAGTTTCAAATTATAGAATAAAAAGCATAAAGTGGCACCTGAGATTTGACAGCAAAAACGAAAGGAAAACGCTCATACGACTACGGGCTTGCCATTAAACAATGCCAGCTGCTTGTCTACCGGGCTCGTATAATACCCTCGATAGTACAGTGGATAATGTCTTTTTCAAAGCTACCGACTAGGAGCCAAAGGGATCGGCCACATATCTTGTACATTTTTCAACTATCAAGAAAAGATCCATCAAGTCACTCGAAGAAAATAAAGATCATTGCTTGTAGGAAACTTGAAAACGATTGTTATTTGTAAGTGTTCAGTATATGAAAAAGAAAGAGCTTGCAACTAGAGAAACGATAGCTTATGACAAGAAAGGCAATAGAGACAGTAACTAGCGTTCTGAACAAAGCTGATTTTTATGATCATTCAAGTTCAAACTGGCAATGCATTATATCATGAGAGCGCTTCGATTTGGATTAATAAAGATTTTGAATATGATATTCATTTTTGAGGATGCTCGTAGAAAAGTCTCGTTGAGAAGAATAGTTCTAAATTTGTCTTATTGGTGTCATTTAGTTACAAACACTACACGGTCTTATCGAAGTGTCTTTGGTTCCCTATATTACTCGTTTGCAATGACCAGACGCTTCTTTGATAATTATAAATGAGTATTGTTTGTCAAATCTGGTCTTTAATACAACCAGCTGCGAGATCTATAGATTGATAAACCAAGACCATGTGAACTCCAAGTCATTTATAATGAAATATTGGCAATTCCAACATATTGATTGTGAACATTAAAACCGCCTCCTCCTTCCTCAATAGATGTAGTAAGCCTGTTCTGAGTATATAAAATTCTTGGCAGATGCGACCATTCGGTCGAAATCTATCGAGGGATCTGTTGATCAATTGATCTACTAGATTGCTTAAAGTACGTACAATTGTACATGCAACATTAAAAAATAGAATAAGGATAGTACTTTAATGAAATAATAGCCATGATAGATGCACCAGCAATTAGATGCAACATTAAACCGAATTCGGCCGAGGAATGTAGAAACGTTGGAGATGGTTCAATTTCGAAAAAAACCCTAAGGATATACCCTTTGGGTCAAATTAGATATGTAGTAGTTAGATTTTATGCAAATCATGAAGTATTTTTCGCATATTCTAAAATTTCTTCATCTAGAGAGATTTTACTTGGGCATCCAATCAATATACCACCAACTGCTTTTAAGATAGAATTCTTTTTATTGGTGAATGATGATTCGCTGCATTTTTTTTTTTTTTGCTTAAAGTTAATTTGGAGGTTTTTTTTTCGAAATTGAACCATCTCCAACGTTTCTACATTCCTCGGCCGAATTCGGTTTAATGTTGCATCTAATTGCTGGTGCATCTATCATGGCTATTATTTCATTAAAGTACTATCCTTATTCTATTTTTTAATGTTGCATGTACAATTGTACGTACTTTAAGCAATCTAGTAGATCAATTGATCAACAGATCCCTCGATAGATTTCGACCGAATGGTCGCATCTGCCAAGAATTTTATATACTCAGAACAGGCTTACTACATCTATTGAGGAAGGAGGAGGCGGTTTTAATGTTCACAATCAATATGTTGGAATTGCCAATATTTCATTATAAATGACTTGGAGTTCACATGGTCTTGGTTTATCAATCTATAGATCTCGCAGCTGGTTGTATTAAAGACCAGATTTGACAAACAATACTCATTTATAATTATCAAAGAAGCGTCTGGTCATTGCAAACGAGTAATATAGGGAACCAAAGACATTTCGATAAGACCGTGTAGTGTTTGTAACTAAATGACATCAATTAAGATGAAATATAGACAGTAGGAGAACTTTCTATGTGTTACAATAACCTGAAAAGATAGGCATTATTAAGTGAAGAATTCAAGCTTTTCCATCTCTTGAATGGTTCGATTTTTAAAATAGATATCAACAAGATTGGTGGAAAGCAGTTTTTACAGTAGTACAATCAGTATAACTTTGATTTTACGAAACCATACGTTTATCAAATCACTTGATCAAGTACAAACAGTTAATTCCTAAAAAAGAATAATACTAATGTATATGGAAGTATTTTTTTGATCGACTATAATCCCATATAGGCATGAAGCACGCTATACGCTGATAGACAAAAGACACAACGTGCTACTAGAATAATCCTGTGATTCTTTTGATAAATCTGAAAGTTTGTAAGTTTGCATAGATGTCTTCTTGATGCATGACTGCTATTCAAATCGGCGCTTATCTCAAGTTACAACTGCTTACGTTGCTTACTTTGAAAAGTGGGTATATTTAGCTTGGCTTGTTTTTTTTTGGTAATACATCGATTGATTGGACATTTGATATGATATCTATGTACCCAAAGAGGTGAAAAGACAGTAATTCACACGCATACAGATTTGTTTTAACACGCTCTATAGTGTGATACGATCAAATTCTGGGCAGAAAGATATTAATATTCGTCATATATCGATACTTGGTACGACCCTAGTTTTTTCTCAATGGAAAAAGTGATACATATAACATATTGAACGGGTGCTTCCGCAAGCAAGTTACACGGAAAAAAGTAGTGAAGGGTTGATAGTAATATGTGCTGTATTGTACTGTTTAGGACAAGCGACTGGGGTAGATTCTAAATCTAGCAGTTATTCAATAAGCCCATTTAATTAACATAATACAATAGTGAATTATAACTGAGTATAAATCAGCGTTTCTGGTCGTTCTTCAATGAACGCCTCATTATGCCATTATATAATCTTTTTTCCTAACTTGCCATGATAGAATCTCCAACATTTGAGCCGCACTTCTTTCTACCAGTTACTCTATTGGTGACTTTACAATTTACTTTAACGAATGATAGTGGTGTTTGCATGCGTAGTTTTAATGTTTGTATAATACTAAACAATGCTCTGTTACCCAGTGCACGATCATCTTTTGAAATGTGGATACTCGTTTTCATTGGCCAATGGAAATTGAAATTGAAATACAATAAAATCAAGAAAATCTTGTCTAGTGCAGCCAATAACTGAGATAAATCGATTATTTTCGAGTAAAATATAAAATAATATACGCTTTATTTTATGGATTAACGTTCAGGGCTGTAAGTAATATTCATTGGTTGCTAGAGACGATATATCCTGAAACGTAAAAATAGCGGGGGTTAAAGCAAATGTATACATTTGACTACACAGAATTGTATGTAGTTCAACTATAAATTGAGGAATAGCAATGATTCCCGGGAATATTGTAGAACAAATTGTATTTATCCTAATAAATTAAATCTTGTAGCCATGCATCTATTCAGACAGATACTAGGTTAAGATACACATCACGTTCGGAGAATAAAGAAGGATATGAATATCCATCTCATCAGCATGATGAAACTCTACAATGAACCGAGATAAACCCTGTTTTCCTGGGCAGTAAGTAATACAAAGAAAGACCTTTTAAGTGACGCCATTTTTATGCTATAAATCAATGTATATAACCCCAAAGGTATAGTATTTTCTCAGGCAGTAAAAACAGGACTTAAGGTAGCATTTTTCGTGCGGTATTACCGTAGCATGAAAAAGGAAGAATCCGTAAACTTGAAACCTTTTTATTCCCCGGACTAAATACGAAACCGCGCAAATGAACGGTTGTTCGTATCTTTAGAAAAGTGAGTACCAATTAACTCACAACTCCGAGCGCTTATTTGAACTAATCAAACTGAGCTACAGCACTGAGTCATTCCTCAGATACTGTAACACTGAACTGAAAAAGGGAACTTGAACAATCCCACCTGCAGTGATAACCCTTTGTATTTTTTCGTGAGAAATCGCGCTATAACCCCTTTTTCGTGAGAAAACTCTATCTCCATTATCAAACTGTTTTCGATGTTTTGTGATATGTTATCGTTATCTCTATAGATTGACAGGTATAAAAAAAAAAAACAAAAAAGCAAAAAAAAAACCATTAGTGATTTTACTATTAAATTATCAGACAATAAAACTCAAACTATAAACCTTCATCAGTCACACAATCCATCATCCAATAGAAAAGGATTGTCGATAAGCTTCTTTCACTGAACATATGACTTTTCTAAAGAGCTTTTACCTTAATATAGATATAATGGTTTTCATTGGACATAATCTTTGATAGGGTAAGACCAAAAGAAAAACAGGGTAGTCTTCAATTTGTATAAATACCAGATAACATTTCGATTTCAAACTGTCAACTCAATAACCTCTTTCCCTTTTTTTCTTTCAACCTTCTTTTTATCCTTTCTTTCTTAATCATATAATACATATGACTTCTTCCTTTAACGAAAAGAAGGCTGAATATCAAGAGTCTATCAACGATGTCACCAGTGGTATGATTTGAATGATTATCATCTTTACATCTATGATATATATACTTAACATTCCATATTTCAATAGAGCGTGAATATGAATATGCCAATGAAGGCATGATTGATATCGACCGTACCCATGCTGGTTCTACTAAATTAGCATACTTTAACATTGTCTGCGTTGTTGCGGGCACAGGTGCGTAATTAGATACAGTCAGAAGAATTCATAATTAATTCGTCTCTTTAATTAGGTACTTTGGGTCTTCCTCTTGCCCTCAAGCAAGGCGGTTGGTTAGGTATTCTCATTCTCTTTTTGTCTTGGTCCATGTCCATCTATACTGGTATCATCTTGGTCCGCTGTCTTTACGCTAATGGTAAAGCTCGTTTAACTACATACAAAGAAGTCGCAACTTCTGCTTTCGGTTGGATTGGTGGCTGGCTCACCTTCTTCTTCAATGCATGGATTCTTTTGGGTGCCCCTATTCTTTACATGGTTTTGTCTGGCAAAAACTTGAACCAACTGTGTGCGAATACAGCTGGTGAAATTGGTGATACTCCTTGGATTATCATTTCTTGTGTTATTGTCGCTATCCCTTTCATCATGGTCAAGACTATGAAAGAAGTTGCCTGGATGAGTGCTTTTGGTGCTCTTGCTACTCTTGTCGTTGTTATCATCGTCTTAGTCATGTCTATCGTCGATAAGCCCAACCAAACCGACATAAAGCATGATGCTGTTGTTTGGGAAATGTTCCCTATTGCTTTGAGTACCATCTCTTTCAGTTTCGGTGGTAATGTTGTTTATCCTCACGTTGAAGCTTCCATGAAGAACCCCCGTGACTGGCCCAAGGCTGTTGGCTTCGGTCTCAGTACTTGTGCTGCCATGTACTTTATCACTGCCATCTCTGGTTATCTGATCTATGGTACTAAAGTCGCCTCTCCTATTGTAAGTCTCTACATAACTTGTATATGCACAATTCACTAATTATCCTATAGTATAACTCCATTCCCGCTGGTGTCCCTCAAATTGTTGCTATTGTTGTTATCACACTCCACGTTTTGATGGCCGCCCCCATCCTCACCACTTCTTTCTCTCTTGATATTGAAGAAATGCTTAACATCACTGTTGAACGTTATGGCAAAACAAAGGAATTCTTGTACCGTACTGCTATTCGTATCCTTACCATGACTGTTATTGGTATCGTTGCTTGTACTGTCCCTCACTTTGGTGCTTTGATGTCTCTCATTGGTGCCTTTGCCAACTGTGCTCTCATCTTTATCTTCCCTGTCGTTTTCTACTTGAAGTTGACTGGTGTCCGCAACAAGCCAATCTACGAACTCGCTTGGTGTTCCCTTGTTGTATTATTGGGTGTCGTTGGTTTAATCTTCGGTACTATGGAGGCAATCAAAGAATTGATTGCCGCTTATCAGTAAGCCCATAAAGTTGTACAACTTCCCATCTCGATTTCCTTTTGTATATATATTCTCTACTGCTTATTCCGTACCCTTATAAATTTCAATTACTTTCTCTAATATAAAAGCCAGTATCTTTTTGAAACAATAAAAGTGTATTCCTTATAATACCCAAAGTCTTTGCCTTTATCTACTTTTGAAATTGACATTTACATGCCACTTCTTTAAAGGTAAATGTGCACAATATAGTAATACCAGATAGAAAGTATGAAGCTTGGATTGAGATTCTAGTAGACTCTGCACTTGTTCTGAACATGAGCTGCAAATCAGGTGTGACATTGCATCATCAGCTGGGAGATCTATGGACTAATCACAGGAAATGTATATGATTCACAGTTAATCATTGACAACTATATATTATACTTGTTACAATTTAATTAAGTAAAGATTCTACAAGATACAACAACCCATTCATTGTAAATGTGGACTGTAAATCAAATGCGGTATTTGATCTTCATCAATGGAGAATTTTATTGATTGATAGAACTAGATTATATATGAAACACATGCCACTATTACACATATAGGCAGTAGCTAGCTCTAAGCAGGAAGTACTAACCAGATGCGACATTAAACAACGATCAATTGAGATATGCAGAAATGTTAAAAATGACCCAATGTCAAATTTCGGCATTTCTACATATCTCAATTGATCCTTGTCTAATGTCGCATCTGGTTAGTACTTCCTGCTTAAAGCTAGCTGCTATATTTAGTATCTCAAAAAAAAAGTTCATATAAGGTGGAATTAGAGAGTCATACATCATTGCTATTGATTGACAGTAGATTACATGCATTTTATAAAGTACGATCTTTCGATCTCTTGATCACTCTCTCTCTCTCTCTCTCTCTCTCTCTCTCTCTCGACTGTTTTTGATAAATGTTGTATCAAATTTGTAGCTCATGTTCGGGAAGAACGGCTTCTACTCTATAGTCCAATGGACAATATAGTCTTTTAAAGTATATGTTTAATGTGTATTTATTTAATATAGTAGTAGTAGTTAGTTCTCTTTTCTGTTTTCTTTTAATTATAAATTCTATGTACATCTAATTACACACTGCAATATGATGGAGGGTGTATGCTATTTTTTTCTTTCAAGAGTTGCGAAGTTTTGTATTTAAAAAAAGAAAAAAAAATGAAGGTGTAAGTTTTTTGAAGGTTTATAAAAAAGAAAATCTATAAGTATGAATATGAAAAAAGAAGTGAGGTTTCAAGGTTAGAACCAGCTGGTCTTTGTTTGGTACTGAAGAGGGACATTGCCACCACCATTGTTGCTGTTATTGTTGCTGTAGCCAGAGCTGTTATTGTTGTTATAAGCGGGACGTCCACCACCCAACGAAGGGAAGCCAGCGTCGCGAGAAGCAGAAGGGGCAGGAGAGTTCCAGTCGTTGTTAGACTTTCTGTAATCTCTACCACCAAAGTTATTACCACCACGTCCACGACCACGACCACGGCCGCCAAAGGAACGAGTTTCTCTGGCAATAGATTCCAAGAAACTGGGAATTTCTTGGTTGGCCTCCTCCAAAATGTTGATCAAGTCGCTGACAATGTTCTTGTTTCCACGGTTGAAGAAAGCGGTAGCTAAACCGGTGTTACCGGCACGACCGGTACGACCGATACGATGGACGTAATCATCAATATCAGTGGGTAAATCATAAGAAATGACATGAGAGACATTAGCAATATCCAAACCACGAGCAGCAACAGCAGTAGCGACCATGATAGGGGTACGACCAGTTTTGAAGGAGTCTAAAGCACGCTCACGCTCGCGTTGAGTACGATCACCGTGAATAGCAGTAGCAGGGAAGTTGTGATCCAACAAAAAGTCAGAGAGAGCATCAGCCATACGTTTAGTTTCAACAAAGATCAAGCTAAGACCAACAGCTTCGTTAGAGTGAAGAATATCGAGCAAGACGGAGCGCTTGTCTTCATCTTCAACATATTCGACTTTTTGAGTAATGTTTTCAGAAGTAGAACCAACACGACCAACAGACAAAAAGATATAATCCTTCAAGAAATCACGGGCAAGGTATTGGATATCGCGAGGGAAAGTGGCAGAGAACATGAGAGTAGTACGTTGGTCCACAAGAGGCATATCTTCCTTTTCAACAATTCGTCTGATTTGAGGTTCGAAACCCATATCCAACATACGATCAGCCTCATCCAAGACGAGGAAACGGACAAGAGAAAGAGAAATACGAGCACGCTCAATCAAATCGACAAGACGACCAGGGGTAGCTACCAACAAATCGCAACCACGTTCAATGTTACGGATTTGAGCACCAATGTCAGAACCACCGTATACAACGGCGGGCTTGACCCAAGAACGATAAGCAAACTTCTTGGCTTCATCGTAGATTTGAGAGACCAATTCACGGGTAGGGGCAAGAATTAAGACTTGAGGGTGAGCCTTACGAGCGCGATAGCCACGAGACTCTTCTTCTACAGGATAGATAGGACCCTTCTTGAAAAGCTCAGAGAAGACAGGGAAAAGGAAACCACCAGTCTTACCAGAACCAGTTTGAGCACAGGCCATCAAATCTCTACCGGCATCAATGATAGGAATAGAGTACTTTTGAACAGGTGTAGGTGTAGTATATCTAGCCAACTCGATGTTACTCAACAAGTGAGCATCCATAGGAGGAGAAGTGAAAGTGGTAATACACTCAGGACAGTCGTGACCACTGGCTTCAACAGGAATATCATCGTACTTTTCAAAGTTGATACCAGTGTGTTGAGTGATGGTATCATCTTGAGTACCGAAAAGCTCTCTTTCAGTACGGGGGTTACGGTTACCAATGTGATGAACACCGTCCTTCCAATAACCTTGGCTTTCATCACGACGTTGATAACCAGAATCTTGACGGTTATTGTTACGGTAGCCTCCATAAGATCCACGTTCATAAAAGTCGGAGCGTCCACCGCCACCATACTTGTTACCGCGAGGCATATCTGAATAAGAAGAGTTCCAGCCACCACCTTCGCTACGAGGAGGAGCACCAGCACCACGGCTGCCGTTCCAATCATTCCAACCAGTGGTTCTAGGAGCAGATGGCTGACTTTCATTGTTGGATCGATCTACTCGATTAGCTTGATTTGCTTGATTTGCTTGATTTCTCAAGTGAGGAGGTACATAACGAGATGCAGGCTTATTATTGTTACTAATGCCCATACCAGCTAATAACATGTATTGTTTAGTATTTTTTTTTTTCATCAAAAAGATCAAATCTAGCCTTTTCTTGTAACAAAGAAAGAGGATGATTTGTTATAGATATTTACCAAATTGCTGATCTAAGCTTCCTGTGTTTGATGTTCCATTATTCATAGTTTGCTAAACAAATACAAAGATTTATTTCTATTCTTTAAACAAAAAGGAAGAGAAAGTAAAGGTTTAAAAGAAAAAACTGAGCTTTTGCGGCCCTTATTCTCATTTTGCTCTGTGCACTATAGTCAATATTATGACTATTTAGTTCGGAAACCAGACAAGCGTAATCAGACGAAAAAGATATAAGAAAAATTTTATTAGCCAATAGAAACCATTCATTTCACTGCGCCACCGAGGACCATAGGTATTTTTTGTGTATTTTATAGCTATTATCACTATGTTGGCGGTTGCTATTAGACTTGCATTGTTCTAATAAGCACTTCCAATAGCGCACACTCTTGTAACTATCACAAAACAAATACATATTCGACTTGCCAAACGTCAATATAATACCATACTTCTTTCCCAAGTAAATCTCTTCCTTGATATCCTCAGAAGGATTGATATCCACTTCTTTCAAGTCTTGTAAAGCTATTCTCTCAAGAGGTTCTCCTCCACCTCTTTCATTTGATCTTAGTACCAAATGATTTGGTTCATAAGTAACCCAATATCTATTCCACATCTAAACACATTTTTTTTTTAAAAAAAAAGCATGAGTTATGCAAGTCCATAAAACCAGTTGATACGTGCAACACTTACAGGGTGCTTTTCACCTTTCACATAAAAGGTCAGATAGTCTCCTGCTTGACAGTATCTCAGAACATCTTGATCAATAGGTGTACATATCTCTTCTTCTTCTACTGTCTCTGCACTTTCTTCTAGCCAAAAGGCCATTGTAAGTTCCAGTGGAACCAGCGTCGATGATTGAATAGAATAACGTTCTATTCCTTTATTGGCAAAGCTTGTAAGCGATTCTTCCCCAGAATCTAGTACCAATCGACCCTTCATTGTGGCTGCGGAATCTTCCTCCTCTTCTTCGCTGGTTTCATTCAGAGTTGCATTGAGGTCGTTTCTTGATCTAAGCGACCTGAGACGGTCAACAATAGTTGTAGAGATTGATGGTCGCAGAGTCAAGTCACATTCAACTTGGAAGCGGCCTTGAACAGTACTACATAGAACAGAAGTTACACTCATTATTTAACATTTGATTTACCGCATTCTTTTTAACTTACAAAGAAAGTGCTGCGCGTGGATGTGCTGCGCTGATGCCTTTTGCTACTCGTTTCATCATGCCTGTGTGGGTCTGCGGTGCATTATTGGTAACACGCATACTCATGGTATACTCGTAATCTAATTCACTCTTATTAGTTAAGCTATGGCAAAAATATATATATTTAACGTACTTTTGGCCGAAGCAAGGTTTGTGACCTGCAAAACTAGAAGCAAGTCAGATCATGGTACTATGCAATTATATAAAAAAACTTACTGCGACAATGAAGTGTCAGTTTCTGTGATTTAGCATTTGGCAGTAAGGAACTGGAGTACATGAGTTCTTCATCATCCAATTCCGAATGATTTGATATCATAGTTGCTTTGTCGGTATCAGTACCTGGCAAGGCAAGCCATTTCTGAACCGATTTACCCATCCAAGTAGTAGCTTTGGCAATACCGTTTTTTCTTTTACCTACTGATATAGCACATTCCATAGAAGGAAGACTAGGTAAGGCTCGATTCATCAGATGTTCACTGTCTGTAATAATAGAAAGATTAGGCATGGTCTGTGATTTTTTGGGTGGTGGAGTCGGTGGAGCAGTAGTAGCCAAATGTTCATTGGAATCAAACAATACAGTTACTGACTGTGGCTTTTGCTGTATATGAGCTTTGTACTTTTGAGGTGTGTTTGCAATTTGATACCATAGTTTCTTGGCCTTTTTTGCATTCACTGTTCTCTGCAAGAAATCAGTGATTGTAGAAGCTGAAATAGCAGCTGTCTTGTCCTTATTGATAATTTGCTGTTGCTGCTGCTTCTGTGGCTGTTGAGGCCCAACAGCGCTAGACTTTCTCTTTTTCAATGATGGTAAACTTAACATTCTTTTCTTTGGTGAAGCGTGAAAATAAAGGTCCATTTATTTGGTGTAAGAAGTAATAAAAAAAAAAGAAAAGGGGCAGTATGAAGACATATAAATAGAGTTATGAGATAAGTGTTTAAAGTATTTAACCCACTGGGCTGTATAGGTAAAGTATAGTGTTGTCAAAACGCGACATTCTTTTTGTATAAATTTCCGAGCGAAAGAGCTAATTGACTATTTGATTGTAATCTGGATTACAGTCTACTTGGATATCTCTAATATTAGCTGAAATTGTATGGGGAAGCGACCACTAGAACCTAATGAGTCAATTATCATTTACTAGCATAGGCTGTTACTTACATCTATGGGACCTCTCGACCATGCTGCGGTGCCAGACTCTATACTACCATCCCATAAGCCGAGTTGGACACGTCTAATAAAGTAATCAAACAATAATGAGTATATTTCCTTTGGAAAAAATGCAACCATCAAAGAAAACAAACAACTTACGCTGGTTGGGATGGGAATTTACATTGGCCACTTGGATCGCATGTCTCGGATCGCGTTCTTGTGCGTACTACTTTGCCATCTACCATCCAATCAATTTTATCTGGAGTCCAATCAAGTGTATACTTGTGGAAAGTCTTATCAATGTCTCCACCAGTTATTGGATGAATGCCACCATTGACTGTATATTCTACAGTTTTTCCCCAAAAGTAATTGCTCCTAAGCGACTTTTTTTTCAGAAAGGTGTTATAGAAAATCTTTTTTGTTACAGTACTTACTGTACATGTCGTGAGTCTCCACCTAGAATCTCAAAATCAATCTCATCACCTCCGTCAGCCATCAAGATGAAAGCAGTAACTGCGCCGCCAGTTCCAGCTGATCGAATGGTAGCAGATACTCTACCGTATCTCATGTAATAAGTAGAATTCAATGTAGGCCCTCTGCCACCTATTTTGTTATAAGGTAAGTCTATTATAAAAAAAACACAAGATTAGTCCAAACACTCTCTCTAGTAAATCACACATTAAGTACTGACTATTTGCATCCAGCATACGAATGTATTGGCTCGGAGGCAAAAGGTTCAATTGAAGACCGTTGGAGTCAATATCATAGGTGTCTTGCATACTATTTTCAACAGTCCAACCTCTAACGTCTCGACTGAAATCCGTACGATAGTTTTTGCAAAGTGGTTTTGACTCACCACTGGCAGCCACAAACTCTGCAGCTGGCGGTTCCTTGACAGCTGCAATTCGATTTGTAGGCACAGGTGCATACAAGACAGATGATACAATGGCGCGCTCATTCGATAAACTCGCCTGCTCGTCAGCTGACAAACCAAGACCTACAAATGCAATTATTCCAAAAATGCATTTCAATAGCACCATAACTTGATATCTACTATATGTTATTGCTTGGAAAGAAAAGATTCGAATCAGGAGTCAAAACCCTAGTTTATGTATTTAGACCCAATGCTTATATATATATGCGTAAGAACAAACAAACACGTTGAAACCGGAAGTGATTCTCTCTGAAATAAAGTAACGCGGGCAACAGGACAGGAGATTTTTTTTTTTTTTTTCATTGTTTCCGTTGGGAAAGAATACAGCAGCCCAACAAAATAATTAGCTTTTATTGGTTCAGCTCAGTTTCATAGGGTACATCAGAGCCAACGAATGAACTGGTAAAAACAGTTCAAATGCACAAGTGTTAAACTCCAAGTCATATTATATTAGATTCAACAACTCATTCTGCATATGGAACACTATTCAAATGCAATATTGGGCCGAAATCGGTCGAAGAATCTAGAATTGCTTTATGAAATGCATACAACTATTAACCAATTACATACTGTATTTACTATATTAGTTAAATGATGGCAAGAGATATAATAGTTCATTTTGAATCATTTTGAGTATGGACTGTTAATTGGAAATGACATTATGAGAATGGCTGAGATTGGCAGATAAGAGATTAGTATGTCATTACTAAATCTAGATTCTAGGAAATGTATACATTTTATAATATCGCTGAAAAATAATAAACGCATTGTATTTTAATATAATCAGCAATTCATTCTACTAAGAGTCATCAAATGCGACATTAAACCAGAATGATCGATGAATGTAGAGCGGTTAAGGTGTCCTGATTTCAATCAAACTCAAGGTATGCCCTTAATCACTTGATTAAGTATACAATGTTTTTTTTAATAAACTATCTTTACCGGTATGTAGTTGATCTGTTAATTCTGTTCATCTATCATTCATATTATGTACTAAAAACCAGGCATTAATTTTCGCACATTCATGCAACTGCAACTTTCAATTTTGCCCGCACTCAAAATTGAGCATGCAATTTGAACCTTTATTTAGCTAAAGTGCAATGTATTTGGTTGGGATTAGCCGTAAATTAAACATGTCTTATATGCATCATTTCAAAGAATTGGTGATATCTCATCATCTCATCATCTCAGAATTTCTCAACTAATCTCGGTGAAACGTGGCATCAGACCCAGCAACTCTTGTTCAAAATGAGCTTTTTCATACGTCAACTTGATTTAATGTTTATTGGTTCACTTGCTTTACGTATATTAACATTACGTTATTAATCTCCTCGAGCAATGGGAGGGGTCTGTCTATTAATTTTATGCAAAGTTTATTGGGGGGGGGGAGGGATCCATTAATGCAGCCGAGGTTAGATATCCAATGTTATCCCTATCATCATTATGGCATACTCAATTCTTCAAATTTCGAATAATAGTTTGCAGTATAAGAGACTACATTTAATTTAGTCCAAATTTCAATACGCAGCCCCGGACGTAAGAGGTCAAATATAATCCTTGGCATTTATCTTGAGTGCAAAGATGAGGGTAGCTATGTATATGTAGAAATGCAGTTTTTATCGCTCTTGTATTAATTGGTCAGCTAAAAAGAAAGATATATAGTTTTTTTTAAAAAAAATCCAACATATCAAGATGTTTTTGAAGGTAAACTTATTACGCCTTTGTTAAAATTATTAAGCTTATTTCTCTGCCAAGGTTCCTTAAAAAAAGATATGCAATTTGACAAGCACAGTCTATATTTTGCAAAATCATCTCCAAAAAAAAAAAAAAAATCTCGGCCATAGGAGATAAGCTTGAATATTTTCTCATTTTCAGTCTCTCTATTACTGAAGCATCTGACCAATGGTACACGTTTAGAATAAATCATTACGTTTACTAAAGCTATCGTTTGACTGGAGGGAATGGGTACGTTGCATTTTGCAAATGGCATTAAATGGAGTATAAATTTCTTGACTGATCTCGGTCAAATATCATACCTAGCAAGCATATATGATATACCAGGATGAAGCTGATAAATCATGGGAGACTTTTTTGACAAGTTGAATTACGACCAACCTATCTTACCCTCAATAATGAATTACAAATGTCACAAATATGCATTCTAAAAGTGGATCTAATTATCTATCCATCTCTCAATCAATCCCCATTCAATGTCGCATTTAATCAATGGTCTATGCGCAGAATGAGTTGCTACATCTAGTAAAACATTAATTTAGGATCTGATGCTTTTTGTTGTATCAAGAGTCTTGTACACATTTGTTAATTTATGACCTATATGGTTCAAAAACCTGTTTTTTTTCTTTTTTTTACGGCATAGAGCCCTATCACTACTACACACAAGAATCATTATTTCATACCCTAAATGAAGCATCATCTCAAATCTATTGTCTCAAATGTGTATATACTTTCAATGTTAATAGACTATCCTTACGAGAATGCGTGGTTAGGGAACAGCAAAGTTCAATCAGTTTGCTGTAGCACAATGCATACTTTTTTGTTTAATTACCAAGTTTTCTTTTCCTGGTTAGATTGAAAGATTTTCTGTATGACATGCAGATGGTCTGTACAAAGGAGGAGTGTATATCTACGATTATTTTTTATCTTGCTTTCTTGTAGATTAGGAGTGTCCTAACATAGACTTTATAAAAGTGATTTTATCTAATGTACTTTGTTGAGGACACTGTAAAGAAACCATTTATCTACCTTGTTACGTTGCAATAGTTGATTAATTAGGATGTACCGAATACACGTTTTGTATATTTGAGGGGGTGCACAAACACGGGTAACTAACGCGATAGTACACTTTATCTCTCTCTCTCTTTCGTGTTTGGGTTTTTTTTTTTTTTTTTTTTTTTTTTTTTTTTTTTTTTTTTGCAAGTCAGGGCTTTGAGCCGGGTGCAAAAAGAAAGTATCAATCAATTCATGTAATTGGCTAATTCAGTATATTGAGATTGCAATAAAGGGTAAAAAAAAAAAGGAATAAATATATATGTATATGTATATTGATGCTATTATCTATGAAGGATATGTATAATGTATAAGGTTACTAAAAAAGATGATTATTTGTTTATAACTTGCAAGGGATCATTGGGACCAAAACGATTTTTGTGAACCGGCACTGTATTCGCTCTATTCAGTCTATCACTATTATTGTTATTGTTATTATTGTTACTCTGCTGTTGTATTGTATTGTAGAGTGAATGCTTGGAGATAGTGGATGCTTGACGATCAAGTCCCTTTTGCTTGGGCAAATGAAACCTGTCCTGATGCTCAATCAAGAAATGAACGACGCGTTGTGATAATTTGTAATGTGCTGGGCACATGGCGTGGTCTGGATTCAACAAGATCCCGGGAGTAAATACGGATGCTAGTGACATGGTATCCATTTTGGTGTATTTGGCATACCGGCCAAACAGTGCCAAAAGGTCTAACAGGTAAAATAACAGGTATTGATTGATAACAGGCAATTGATCAATGAGTCTTTGATATTCTTGAATGGTAGTTACTAATCAACTGTCAGTCTGTAAGTCAAATCATTTTGGGGATAATACTCACAGCTATCATGATCGCTTGCAGCTACTTGTCGAAAAGGTTCATAGAGTGAAAAAAGGATGACTGGTTCGGGTAGATAATTCAAGAAACGTCTCAGGCAATTTGCAGCATCATGCACTGTAAATCCTCGCCAATTTAAACTTATTCCGAAGTCGGGTGATGAGTTGAAATGGTGCTGTAACTCGCCTAATCGTTTGGCACTGGATTATTAATTAGTGATCATTGGATAATTGAATAGAAAATGCTATGTCAATGTATATGTATATAAGTACCTTCCACTTTTTCGAAAGACGCCTTCTACGTATAATCCTATCCATGAGAGTTAGATAATGTAGTATGTGATTCTCTATGTATTCTTTACCTTGATCTTTTAGAAATGATCCACACTTTGCAACAATGATTGGTATTGTACCAATGACAGTGTCTTTATCTTCATAAGCAATAGGTGTACTTGCTACTCGTAAGCTTTGATAGAGTGGAACACCAAAGACATCTAACAGATATACACTTTAATAAAACAATTTTTTTTAAATCTAGTGAATAGCATACCAGGCGTTTTCGTATTCTTTTTGGTGTGAATCACCTTTTTTAACCAATTTTTGATTGAAGGATTCTCGACAGCTACTTCCATGTTGAAAAAGAAAGAAAAGGAGCTCCAAGTGAGAGAGGCTTGGGCAAGCATTTATTTGTAAAGAGTCATATCAGCTACACGCTTGTGTAATCCTCCTTTTTTTTTATTTATTTATTTATTATTTTGCGTTACCTTACAGCTTTAGTGTATATCCTATTCAATTATAAGAATGAGCGCTCATAACCGACATTCAATAATTGAGCGTATACAGGAGCAATCATCTTTTACTGTCTTTCAACCAAGTTTTTTTAGTTCTTCTTTGGAGCCTGAATCACTCGAAGATTTTGATTTTGAATCAGCACCCATGAGTAATATCCATACTACCATTCAGGAAGAAAGGCACAGTATCGAAGAGGATGAGCCTATTCCTCATTCCTCAGGAGTGACTTCCAACTCCAATGTCACTAGTTTTGCAAGTACAGCACCCATTCTACACAATCAGCAACTACAAAAGCAGCCTACCACTGAGGAATATCACTTAAAACCTATGAAAAACAATGACGATTCACAAGAAACGTTGAAGCCCAAAGATATCAGCGATCCACAACCTTCAAACAGTAGCAATTTCGTGCTAAAGGACCGTCCGGTTCGTAATTATGAGATATTTCAAGGCCATACAAGGTTCCTTTTGGGTGGTCGATTAGTAACAAGCAGAGATTACCGAGCATTCATTGCCGGCTTGCTGTTATTGATAGCACCTACTGTCCTGTTTGCTATATTCACGTAAAATATCGATTTAGATCACATGCTTTCAAGTTCTCATTCCTTAGTTTATAGGTGCCCGTTTCTATGGAAGCAAGTGCATCCAGCCGTACCTATTGTATTTGCTTACTTGTTTGTGCTTGCATTTGTTTCTATGCTGAAAACTTCATGGACAGACCCAGGAGTAAGTAAGATTTTTTGTTTTTTTTTTAAAAAAAAAAGGCTTATTTTCTTATCCTATTCTCTTTTAGATTATACCTCGAAATTTAGATCCAATTGTCGAACAGACCTTGAGTGATTCTGCGTCTGTTGATTCAAAGGAAATTCGGATCAAGAATACGTCTTATTCACTCAAGTATTGCGAAACGTGCAAAATTTACCGCCCACCTCGTGCTAGTCATTGCAGACAATGCGATAATTGTGTTGGTAAGTTGCTTTGTGGCATAAAAAGCAAAGATATTCTAATCCCATTGTAATAGAATTTGAGGATCACCACTGCGCTTGGTTGAATAATTGTGTTGGAAAACGAAACTATCGATCATTTTTTACCTTCATTTTGGCTTCAGCTTTATTATGTATATTTGTTATTTGCTCCACCGTGTACGAACTGTTAACAATTGCGAGAAATGCAACTGAGCAACCTACCAGTTTTGGTTCAGTGTTTTCTCAGGCACCTGTCAGTTTTGTGCTGTCTATTTACTGCTTTATCTTACTATGGCTTGTTGGCGGACTGACCTTGTATCATTGTTCTTTGATATTACGCGGTGTCACTACACATGAACAGGTACTATTACACCTTGCTATTGAGAAAAACCCCTTGATAACCTTTTAAAACTTAGTTACGTGCTGATATCATGAGAGCAAAATACCCTGAGTTAGGTGTAAATCCATACAGTAAGCGCAGTCCCTGGAAAAATATGATTCAAGTCTTGTGTCAACCGCAACCCAAAAGGTAAAAAAGAAAAAAAGGAATTGCCCTTAAACACAATGTTGCTAACTCATTTTCAATAGTTATTTACGGAGACGTAAAATGGCTGATCCTATCCTTGAAAAAATATAACAAGCTTCATTATGAACTTGTATACCTGTATACCAAATCATTTTAACAGTTATTACTTATTATCTCTTTTTTTTTTCGTAATTCATAGCCATCCTTTAGACTTAATTCTTACCCTTTAAGCTTTTTTTTTCTTTTTTTTTTTTCTATAAAGTTATAAAACACCCTTTTTTAAATGCATAAATATTAAGGAATGTATATCTACTAATATGTATAAAGAAATAGATGGCTAATTCTTTCAATTTACGCTCTATCAGTAGCACTGAGTTTTAATAGGTGCAGTGATTCATTCTCAGCATGGGCAGCTAATTAGATGCTTCATTTGGCCGAAATTAACAAAGACCTACGTTTGAGTACTTTATAGTATATGAAAAACATGTAATTAATGTTTATAATTCACATAAAAAGATTATGCCTGAAGAAAAAAAAAAAGGTAAATTTGGAGTACCGATTTATAGCATCACCTATGCAACAAATGTTACAAACTGATATGCTAAACTTGTTAAAAGTTAAATGGAACAAGTAGTATGACCTCATTGGAAAAATAAGAAACGCTTGAAGTTGGTTGTAGTTATTACTACTGAACTAACTATCGTCGACTCATACTACAATAATAACTAAAGTTACTTGAAGGTCTTTATTAAATTGTTATTCAAATGTATTCCAAGTTAGCTTTATTAAGTCATCATGCAATTGAAAATGAGCTCAAGTATTTCTTATGTAAAAGAGCTTCTAGCAAAAACTTTTACAATTACCTCTGTCTTGATGGGCTAATCGTATTCTGAAAGAAACATTCTCTTATCTAATTTCTTTCGTCTTCTATAATCAAATTGTAGATGATACACAACTGCATAACATTGTGAAGGTCATCTAGCTTTCACAGACGAATTCTCTCCCACACAATTGCAAAACGGGCTTGAAACGCTCCAAAAGGCCATTTCGCATCCTTTCTAACAACTTATACAGTTGTAAAAAAAAGCCGATTCAACTCGAGCAAGTATATCAGCTGGCAAATATATAGTTGTTTTGAATTTTTTTTTAGTCTATGGCTCGCAAATTGATTTGACGAACGTGGCGTAACTAAAATAGATACCATCGGTGAGATAGTATCCAGTTTCGTACCTGTCACTGCTCATAGTAAATTTTACGAAGGGGATGTTCCCATTAGCAAGACCCAAGAACAGAGGCAAACGATCCAGCGCATTGATATCGTTAAGAGTGTCAGGAAGATTGAAAAAAGAATGTCAGATCCAAAGGTCGTGAGAGGCAACGACTCCCAAGAATACAATCTTTTCTTTTCCTCTGCCTTTATACTGTCACTTGGAAGCAGCTATGCAGTCTAGAAAACCTAGTGTGTTAGGAAAGCCATGTTATTCTTCAACTACTATTAGCCTTTCGATATCTGCCTTGATTGGTTTCCCGAAGCACTCCTCTCTATAAACATCTACAATGACTGCGCTTTCGCATTCATCGATGGTAGCAACTAATCTTTGTAACGAGGACAAACTCAATTCCTTGGTCATGTCTCGTTTTTTGGACAAAGTAGTCGCCATGCTCCTTGATACCTTCCAGATCGTGTATAAAACAGTTGACGACAGCATAGTTTATCTTTGTACATAGGACGATCGAAAAGTTCATCTTTCATTAGTCTTTCATAGCCTGCAACGCGATTATGATTGATGACAGCATGATCAACAATTGATCAAACTTTGCATTCCATCTTTTTCTTTCAAAATTAACATATTTTTTTTACTACAAATAGAAAGTCGGAAATAAAAAGTCCGTTAGGTAAGTTTAATTTTTCGATTTCGGTCAAAAAAATGTACACGACATAATACAATAGTCGCTTTTTAGAATGATCAATATATGTATAGATGAAAGAGGATATAAAAAGTTTCATGTCACTCGTTTTTTACAAATACTGAAGTATATAGATTGCATGTATTGATAATACAATAGTTTAACCCGAACCAGCTGGACCAGCCGGGCCAGCCGGGTCAACCAAGTATTGCCCGGATAACTTGAATTTGTGGCCTTTCTTTTGATTTGTCATCACTTTTTTTTTGTTACTCAAAAGAAGCGTGTAGACAGCCAATGAGAATCTGGAGAGCGAGCATTACTGTTGTACTAATGAACTTGTATGTCTTTTAATATGATGAAATGGTTTATATTGCAATTTTGTTCTGTATAACCCAATGTATTGTTTTGTAATGCGTTCTGTAGCTTTGTTGTATATAAAAAACGTGGTTGGTTACTATAAAATATGCAAAGCAAATATGCGAATATGACATATTGGTTCAAGCATGGTTTATTAAAACCTGTATCCCTTTTTTTTTTTAGTAGAGTCAAAGAAATGGCACAATCCTCTTGGACTATTTCGCTGAAACAAATACACTCCAGCTATTCGGTCGCTTTAATACGGCGATATTACAAATCAAATAACTTAATATTTCACACCCTCATTGTAATTTTTTATAAATCTTCTCGACATTAAATGATCAACTTTATGAACGGTCAGCCTTCTGCTGATCTTTTACCAGCTCAGCTATTTGCAGAAGCGGCCAGAAAAGCCTTCACAGCACCTAATGCTCCCAACGATGTTTTACAGGTATGACTGGACATGTCAACTCCAACCATGCATTAACCAAAGGCATGTTAGTATGGCGATGACCTGGGCCATGTCAAGTTTTTAAAGAATCTGGCTACATTTTTAACCAATGAATATCAATCACCCGTATCAAGGTAAAATACAATAAAAAGTGAAACATTAGAAGAAGAAAAAGAGAGGCTTCTCATCATTGATACTATTATTATTATGAAGCCGTCACTTATGTGCCACACCTGGAGCCTCATTGTCCCTCCAACACATACTATCTATGCTTACCCGGCCACAAACCACTACGCGACATGTCTACTTTCAAGACCCTACTTACTTTTTAGCGTTTGATATCTTTCTAGATGTGGGTTATACCCGAGATCAGTTTATTGGCATTCCCGAGGAAAATGATACTGGTATAAATGTCGATATATTGCAGGATTACTTAATCAAGCACGAGACCGCAGCGGTAACAGCGGCAGCAGTAACAACAGCAGATGGCGTGTATAATTCTATCTTGTACTGTGTACCAACCCACGCGAATCCTACAGGGTCTATCTTATCTAATGAAAAAAGAAAGAGATTGGTGCAACTAGCAAGGCAATACAATATGCTGGTCATTTGTGATGATGTGTATGATATCTTGACCTACGAAGGCCAAATACCCAAAAGGTTGGTAGCCTATGATTTGGAGCAGCCAAATGAAAAACACGTTGTGATTAGCAATGGCTCGTTCTCCAAGATATTAGCACCTGGTGCTAGAGCAGGTTGGATCGAAGCAGGCGAAACGATCATTAAGAGAGTGGGAAAATGGTACGTAAAATGCATTTGAGGCATGAGGGCTTAGCTAAAAAAAATATGGCCCTTGCATGATCTTTTACACAACAGCGGGTCGTTCTTGTCAGGCGGGTCACCTTCTTATCTATGTAAGCCACCCCTTTTTTTTTAATACCCTGAATATCATTATGTAACTTTTTTTTTTTTTTTTACAGCAAGTCAAATTATCAATGAAATGTTAGTGGATGGTTCTCTTCACAGTAACATTAAATTCTTGAAAAAGACGCATGCTGATAGACTATGTTATGGTCTTTACAAACCTATTCTAGAAGAACTGGTGCCATTGGGGTGTTCTATTGATATACGACCCAAAGGTGGCTATTTTGTCTGGCTTAAGCTTCCAATCCCTGGTAGTCAGTTGATGGCCATCAGCAGACAGCACGACATTGACGTTGGTGTAGGCCTCGGAACCCTGTTTTCTGTTACAGAGAACGAGGCAGATTACCATGTTCGTTTATCTTTGGCTCACTATGACACTGAGACATTACGATTGGGCATAAGTCGTTTAAAACAAGCTTTATTGATTGGTTTATAAATGGTGAGATTGGGGGTCTTTGAACCCTTTTTCGACCCTGGCAGGGTACAGAATGAAGCTTGGGTAATAATAAATCACTCTTTTGTACGTGAGACTTTGTCTTGTGTTCTATTACAAATATTTTCCCAAACTTACTTTTCCCTGATTCAAAAAGAAAACCCCAATCTTACTTTATATGTATTGCTTGAATGATGGGATTTCATTCCCTCCCCCCTCACACACACGCGCAGAGCGAGATTATCTTTGATTTTTAGAAAAGAAACTTCTATTGCTGTACACCTGGTATTAGCGCGGAAAGTGCATGACACTCAGCTTTGAATCATGTAGTATGTTTGCATCTAAACATAGAAACCATCATGCATCAAGAGATAAGGTCTGATAGTAGCAGATGTAACTATATCTATCTATTTATTTTATTATTAATATCTAAGCTTCTGCCGAGAATCGGCCAAATCTCTGTCTCTTACAAGATCGGCAAAAAATAGAGTATATGGAAAAGCATCTTGCCAAGGATACTGGAGCGCGCCATTTTGATGAAACACTTCTTCCTTTTAAGCAGGTTCAGCAAGGAAACTCTACAAATTTAGTTATGAAATGTAACATTCCCTATTAATAGTCTTTATATGAAAAGGTAATTGTTCTATATAATGTTTATTTGTGTTTATAACAGAAGAAGAAGAAGAGGACTATATATATATATAAAAATAAAAAAAATAAAAAAAAGTCCCATACTATTTAAAAAAAGGGGGAGGGAGGAAACTTGGTATAAATGTTTTAGCTATTAAAATATATTTAAGCTGGCTGGATATAGATACATAAAAAGAAAAAAAGAGGAAATCATGAAAGTTTTACATAAAAGTGAAAAAGAATCCTGTTCTCTTCAGTATGATCTGGACAAATCACTTCGCACCATGGGTGAGCTAGTCATAACATAAGAAGATGACATACTTGCATAAGTCGTTGAGTGGATATCCGGTCGTTGACGTGTCTGTAATACTGCACAAAGGTCATCCAATACTTGGCCGCCGGACATAAAGTCGAGGTGATGTTGATTTGAGTCATAAGGATCAAATTCAGTAGGAGCCGAATTCCAATGATGAGACAAAGGGTATTGCTGTTGCTGTTGCTGTTGTTCATCTAAACCATTCATAGAAGAGGAAGAGGAAGAAGAGCACGATGTAGTAGGTGAACTAGCATGGTAGTTGGTTGTTTGGTCTGGAGCGCGAAGGTTTACAGGCATAAAGGATGTTAGGATCTTGTGCGGTGAAGAAGGTTCTTGTTTGATCGTAATCTTTTTTCTTGAATTTTTAACTTGTTGCTGCTGTTGATTCATCACTACTACTACAGGGGCAGGGACAAGCTCTACACTGAGAGCTGGTGAAGTAATCGGTGAAATCAGTTTGTCTTGGGAATTAAAGTCACCAGATTGTACTTGCTGTTGTTGCTGCTGCTGCTGTTGTTGTTGTTGTTGCTGCTGCTGCTGCTGCTGCTGCTGCTGCTGCTGTTGATGTTTCTGTTGCTGTTGATGTTGGTGAATTTGTTTCTCTAGACGTATTTGGTTCTCTCTTAGCTCTTGGTTTTGTTGACGAAGAAGATCAAGTTCAGCTTTCCATTCGTCCATCAACTTGGCCTTCTTTTCGAGGTCTTTGACATAGCGTTCTTTACGTTGGCGAAAAGCGCGTTGAGCAGCCCTGTTTTGCGCAGCTCTTTTGGAAGGAATGACTGCTCTGGGTCCCATGTTATTACTTGGATTAGATGAATATAATAATGGATGTGGAGAACTTTTATTGCAGCCAGTATCGCTATTGACGTGCTGGCTGGAGACGGTTGGGGCAGATTGACAAAGTACGGAATCTAAGCAAGGTGTTGGTATTGAAGGAAAAAGAAGGATAGATATAGATATATACCTGTATACCAAGGTGAATCATTGAGATGACTAGTTACTGCATGACTGGGAACTGTAATGAAGGAGTGAATATGATATTTTAGAATGCATAAAATGACTTACTTCTCAGTTGATGATCCCAATGATAAGATGGACCTCTGTACATGGGTTGATTATTGGAATACATGATAATAGAAAAATGACTGTTTAGAGAGCTTAAAGAAAGAAAAAGAAGAAAACAAGAGATTAGCAGTATTTATATCAAGATCACTGCCAAAATCCGGGAATAGGGTTACTATGTGGAGTGGAAACCAATCAATTGACTCTAGGTGACGTGAAATTGATTATACAAGTGGATTGGGGGAGCAATAGGTAATTATGGGAATACAAACAAATGATGGATATCCATCATTTGTTCACATTTACTCATGGTAACAACGTCGTACGAGTCATATTCGAAAAAGACCCTTTTCTATATCATGCAGAATTAAAATAATTTTTTTTTTTAATTGTCCAAACAATGTAGATTGATTTTCATGAGCTAAACGTTTCAACTATCTCTTTGACAAACAAAGTATAACATGTCATGTTGTATATATAAAAAGTAGACCACACAATAAGATGATAATTATCATTATTATTATTATTATTATTATTATTGTGGAGCACGACCATGGTAACCTTTTTCAATCAAATTGTAACATAAGGAATAAAAGAAGGGTCTCCAACGAAAAACCCTTTTTTGTTCGTATGTTGCACACAGTTCTCTATCAACTGTTTTACCTCTATCTGAATCGAAATACGAAACAGTTTTAACTGGCTGATATGTGACATATGTTTTCACACATCCTAGTTTAAAACACTTTTCTCACCAGTAATCGGGCTGTATGTTACTCTAGAACATGTTCTATGATAAATAAATGTTTGTACCATACCAAGCATTTATTACTTTACTGGCGTGTACCCGTGTTTTGTCCGCGGAAACAGGGTCAACAATGAACTGTACCACTAGACAAGACCTTGGGGCTTTTCTTTATTATTCCAGTCAAATGAGGAAATAAAATACAAAAGAGAAGGTATACTTTTTAAACCATAATATCAATCAGTTCATCGTCTTCATCTTGATCAAGTACTATATTATTATTGATAATGATAGACTGCTGAATAACAGATTGATGTACAATAGTTTCGTTATGTGTAACTCCCAAGTCCATCTGTTCATCCCCAAATATAACAATGCCACTGCCACCTTCCTCTTCGCTTTCTTCATTTGATGAAGGTTGGAGCATATCTTCCAATAGTTTGCGCTTGTGTACAGCTGATCGCCTTTTTCGTTTAGTGACAGGCGCCTTCTTTTTGATTCGTTTTTTGTTTCGTTTAGTAGATTCAATATCTGTTAACGCAGACATCGATATAGGCCCATGCGATGCACTGAGTTGTGCATGGGATGAACCACTCACCGTATGTCCTTGTTCTACAATAGATCGGCGCTGTGATCGTTTACGACGTTGCTTTTTCGTGCTTCCCGCTTTCTCCAACTGCTGTATTTTCTTGGATTGTATGGTAAAATCGGATAGCTGAACTTTGGGCCCACCTTCCTTTTCCAATAGACAAGCATCAATATAGGATAAAATACGTGTCAATTGATCACGATCTAGCCGAGCCAAATCAATCTCCACCTCTTCCACTTCCTCTTCGTGTGTCTTGGAGATAATAGTCAATATACCAGGTAGTTTCTCAGGATCCAAATGATTTGTAATCTTGTCCAGGATCATTTCTTCTATTTGACGTCTATGCACAAAAGTTGACATCATTTCTTGTTGTCGCTGCTGCTCTTCTTCTTGTTCAGAATCACTACTCACACTTGATTTACGACTACTGATGCTATTCAACATTGAAAATGTATTCTCTTCCTCATCCGTGGACGAACACGAAGACAAGGATGAAGCAGAGCTGTCACAGCTACTACTTCGACGTCTTTTCAATACCGGTTCTGTTGGAATAAGGCTATCCATGATATTATCCGCATAAATAAGATTTGAAGGTTCAATAGTAGTGGATGTATCGATATGATTTGGCACTGTAAAACACGTATTTAGTTACATATATACCCATAAGTTCTTTGCTATTCAATTTAGACGCATACCAAAAGTAAATTCGTCAAAAAACATAGACGAAGGATCTCGGTCAAAGTCCAATTCGTCTTGTCCAAATAAGTCTTGAAGTTGTAGTGCTGCGGCATGGTTGACGCTTAAAAAACTGTTCGCGTCATATGCCATGTCGATATTATTAGTGGCGCTACTATTATCCATAAGCTGCCATGGATCTTGCGACCAAGACTGAACTGATTCTCTTTATTAAAAAAGCTTTAACACTTTCTTATTCACTGACAATTTCGAACTTTCTCATCAAGACTTATTGTTATACCTTAACATGGTGAATTGCGAATATAAAGTGAGTTTTATTTCAAACTTTTGAGACCGTAACTTTTTTTTTAATAGCTGTAAAAAAATTTTCTTTTGTTTTAGCTGAGTTTTTGGGAATAATGAGTTGACATTGCACGATCTATAGACCAACAGATCTTAGATCTTGGCGATTATCAAGAATATCATGTGGAATAAATAGAGTTGTTTGCTTTGTCCTTGTTTAGGTTATTCTATATGTTAGATCGCTTTTGTTTTTGTAGCTTCCATGTTTTGTTTATGAAACCTCCATCAAGTCAATATATTGACAACATAAATACCATGGTTTTTCCACATGATGCGCGTCATTTACATTTCTATTAGCTTGACCAGGCAATACGTTATTCATTCGCTCTTTTTTATGATAGGAATACGCGTTAATGTCATGGCAAGTGTCAATTGAATTATTCAATCTCCATCGGCCAATTAAAAAATTTGCATATTGTGTAGATTAGCCAATCAAAGGTAGTACATATAATTGATTATTTCACCTCTCGATAATACAATATACTCATCCCCACTAGGTAAAGGTTTTAAAAAATAGAATGGTTTATTTTGAGCACTGAATACTCATCAAATACAATATTTAATCAAGTTTTGTCGAGAGATATACTAATTGAGACAATATGAAACAGGTTACTGTACTTCCTATTCAATATCACCATTCATGTCACAAGCGTGAAACAAGGATACCATACGATTGATAGAATAGAGCCTTTTAAAGTAGTTTATGGCCTGCACCAGCAAGTTGACACGGAAATAGACTTTACCGAACCGCTATATTCAAAACAACATTGAGTATAGACCCATATTTGCGGCTCTGTAGAGTTAACTCGTTCAATTAATGAAATTGTTGGTGGTAAATTTGATACTATGAAATTCTTGAGTTCTAATCAACCTCTTCCCCTATACCTTTTTGTTTATATATTCACAAACTAATATTTAATACGCCTCCTTTATTATTAAATAGACGTACCTCAGCATCTTCTATCACGCATTAATACAATTAGATATCTGTTATTGCTTATTCATCTCCTCCTTATATATACATAATTTAACCTCATAATCAATAATGGAAGGCATGGCTTGTAAGTGCGATGAAGCTCATATAATAATAATGAATAATTACTTTATTTAACGTTTTAAATAGACATTGCCTATCCATTTATTCTTGAAAAAGAAATGCTGGGTCATCAGCGATTAAATCAGTCTTGGATGTATACTTGCCGATCCATTCAAGCGCCACATACTAAAAGCAATCCGTATAGAAGCAAATCATATGATTTCTCTATTATTTACCTTCTTTATGCCATCTCAAATAATTATCAGGCTTCCTAACTATGTGGCCTTCATCAGGGAAACAGACATAATGAGAAGGCAAGTCTTATCTTTGAAGAGCAGTGAATGTAGCCAAAGACTCACAGGCTGTTAATCTGTAATCATGGCCATCACAGATAACTAACATAGACGTCTTCCAGTTTTGAACAAAATTGGAAAACGACCATTTCTCGAAGTTAGCTCTGTTTTCAAGATAGACATGAGAGCCACCAAACTATAAACCAAAAGGAATAGATTAGTGAATTGAACATAGTTAAAAGGTGTTTGCTCATTACGTTTATATCATTAATCTCGTCTCTACAAGATGAAAAAAGTTAATTAAAGCTATTGTAGTATGTAGATATCATGATATTTACCACCAATATAATATATTTGAATGGCAGAGAACATGCCAGAGCGGTTCACAAGAGCTTTAATTTTTTTTTTATTATGCCCATTAAGCCAATTAACTATGTAACCACCATAAGAGCCACTCAAACCAGCAACGTGCTCACCATCAAGATAAGGATATTTACCCCAAACTTAGTCAAGTCCTGTCTCAAGACGATAAAGAGATGTGATCCCCAGTTATTGAAAACAGAGTCAGTAAAAATCCATTCATAGCCTGTCGAACCATGGAAGTTGATAGCAACCATACCAGGCAAGCTTTTTCCTAATAATTGATTCGTAGTTCATGGAATGCATTCAAGTAATCTTCAGACACTGGCTTATACGTAATCCAGTAGCTAAACCGCAACGTTTGACCGAGACTGGGTCATGATATATGTATGATATACTACTAATAATCAAGGATATGGAGATATATTATTATACTAATGGATTTCTATTTTTTATATTCTAGTTTTAATGTTCTATGGATCTTTCGACCAATGTGGCTCAAATGGCTTATCTAATTAGTAGCTCGTGTTCAGAATGAGCTGCTACACCTTTTGTAACCTTCATTAGGATTTAAAACGATAAATATATTGCATTTGCTAATGATTAAGTAGCGTGCACTTGGTTTAAATACGCCAAAATTATTGAAATGCCTAAAGTTCTTTCAAAGCTTCCAAATGTTAGGATATTCATGTTTTACTCTTTAAACATTGTTCTGCAGACCTTTAATAGATTTTGGGGATAACACATTGGATTTATTATGATAATTTCCATTTCAAAGATCTTTCAAAATTTAAGCAGGGGGTTGCTATGTAACAGTCAAAAATATTGAAACAATCATCTTCTTATACCCGAATAATAAACATGTTCAGGTACACAGGAAGTATATTTGACACACTTAGTGTAACATTGCAGTACGCACTGAAGAATGATATATATATTTTTAATTCTTTATTTCTATGAGCATATAAAGTTTTCTATGACAAGAAAAAGTCAATCATTTGGATTTCTGGCTTTCTGACAGTAATCCATTTGTTTAACGTTTAATAAAACACGGCAAAGAATATAGTCGAATATTCGGTATTGTAACTTAAAATGCGACCTGCGTGCTTTACAAAAATAAATCTGGATTGGAAAATTTTCTGCTTGAGGAGAGAAGATACCTTTTGGAGTATTTTCTAAAATCGACCATGCTAAATGCTGTGATTCTGATTTAATATTTGATTTGATAGCTAGTAATTGCTCAGACTGAATGAATGAATCTATTAAAACGACTACTTGACTGAAATTACTATGTGTATATTATATTTTGAAGGGTAACATTAAATTGCATCTATTTCGTATGATCTCGACCTATAATCTTTTAATAAATCTCTTGTTCCATGGTATTCTAATGCTTCATCTTTACAATAGTCCATTTCCAAAGTAAACTACAGTATATATTGGGGCCTTTATTAAATTAGAGTACAATCAATATATGGTACTCATCAGTAATTGATTGTAATTTACTTGCATTTCACAAAATCTTCATTTTAGAATTGATGAATTTGCCAACCGATGCCAATCTAATATCGCATTTGACAAATATAATTCATATTTGAAATAGATTACGAAGCCCTCCCTTTCTCATAAATGCTCTATGAATAGTTCACAAAGCCAGTCGTAACGATTTTACAACCTAATCACATCTTAAATCGACGCCTTTTAAAAGTCTCCGTTCTTGTTTTACGGTTCACCTTTAATACCAGCATTGAATGAAGTAGTAATATATCCTTTATAACAACGATTTATTTATATGATCCTTAGACGTACTTTTAGAATTATTTAGATAGAAGAAGTAGCGTAGAAAGCTAAGGAAAAAAAAAGTCGACATAGAAAAAAGTACATCTAAAGAAACACGTTCAATAATTTCTAATCTTTTAGAAAGTAATTAGGCATCTCTTTTTTTCATAAGGGGCCGAAAACACATGACTTAATGTCAGCATATCCAACCGGTTTAATATATTAACAAGGATGATCTTTGCTTATCTGTCAAATCTTTAAAATGGAACCGTCAATGCATGTCTGAGTAAGTAAACATATGCAGCAAACCTGTTGAATATTGTTTACATATTTTGATATGCAGTAACTGGTTTCTTGGAGCTTAGTATCACATACCTGTTTTGATGTTGCAGCAAATCAAATTTTCCTGATTAGATAAACTATGTTTTCTGTAATTTAGACTGTTGGGATAGTATGTTTTTGTTCTTTGGTATGAATACTATTTTTCTCAGTATTGAAAAAAAAAGAAAACAATAAAACAATTGGGGGTCAACCATATACTTTACAATAAGTGTCGCATGAATTGTATAAAATTTGCGGATACACTAAAACTTGAATCCATATGCAATACATTATGTCTGTACGGTCTTTAACGTATAGACTCTTTTTCTATGAAGGTTTTGCTTATACGCATTAGCGCAGTGATAACAATGCCTAAGTTAATTTAATAAATTAAAGAATTCATGGATCTTTCAAAAAATAAGTAATTCAATTATGATATTGTGCTTTTTATTATTATTAAGTTTAAGTTAAGGTATTAAAAAACCCAAAGCATTCTATATATCAACTGGGTAAATGTAATTACGATGACCAAAGGGATATTTCTTTAATCTTCGTACTCCTCTGCAGCCTCTTCCATTTCTTCTCTTGCTTCCTCTTCTTGTTCTTGTTGAATATCAATGGCTTGCTTAATATCAGCGGCTTGCTTTATTTCAGCCAATCTATCATTTTGGGAAGGATAACCGGCGGCAGGACCGACGTGTTGACCTACCTCGGGACGCAAATAGTTGTTGGGCTGACCGGGAGCGACGCTAGCGTCAACTTGAGGTTTGGAAGCATAAATATTTCCTTGTTGCTGTTGAGAAGAAGGAGCGTATATATCAGCTTGAGATTTAGCAACATATGCATTATCTTGCTGTTGCTGCTGTTGCTGTTGCTGCTGTTGCTGTTGAGCGTAAGCATCAGCTTGGGGAATAGCATGAGGGAAGGCTTGAGGAACAGCAAGCTTAGCAGCAGCGTTAGCATCGAATTGAGGAACACTTGGTCTGGCAGCATAGGTACTTCCTTGTTGCTGTTGAGCAGCATTAACTGCAGCATTAGCTGCAACAGGTTGAGCAGCAGCAGGTTTGGCAGAAGCGGGATGGGCAGCAGCAGGTTGGTTAGCAGCAGGTTGGGCAGCAGCGGGATGGGGAGCAGCAGGTTGGGCAGCAGCAGGTTGGGCAGCATAGAGGCTACCTTGCTGAGGAGTAGCGGCATAGTTAATTCCCTGATGAGGAACATCAAGGTTATTCCCTTGTTGAGGAGCAGCATCATAGAAAGGGCCTAGTTGAGGAGCGGCGTCGTAGTAAGATCCTAGTTGGGGGACTGCTGCTTGTTCATTTCCTTGTTGAGGAACGGCAGCGTAAAGATTCCCTTGAGGCTCTGATGATGGAACAGCAGCATAAACATTTCCTTGGGGTACAGATGATGGGACAGCAGCATAGACATTTCCTAGAGGTGCAGATGATGGAACGGCAGCATAAACATTTCCTAGAGGTGCAGATGATGGAGAAGCAGCTTGTGGAGCAGCGAATGCTTCTGGGATACCTTGTTGGGGAGCATTATCACTTTTATGTTCTTGTGGAGCGACAGCGGCATAAACATTTACTTGAGCCACTGATGGTGGTGCAGCGTAGACATTTGCTTGAGGCATAGGTGACGGAGCGGCAGCTGGCTGAACGGCATAGTTGAATCCTTTGGGGGCTGCAGCGAACGATTCAGGTGCGGATGAAGGAAGAGCGTAAGCCTTTTTCACACGTGAAGCAGATGGCTGAGCAGGGTAGACATCAGCTGCAGATGCTTGGCTTGCTAATACACTTGCCAAATTATCTCTGAATTGCTTGGCGATAACACTCTCGATAAGATCGGCTTCTTCGAAATCACCGTCAAATTGATAGTCATCCTCTGCAAGCGCAGTAGAAGCTAAGAGCGCAAACAAAGTAAGATAAATAGCTGTAGAACGCATAATGATTGTCGTTAGGTGATATAATAAAATGAAGAGAATCGATAACATGTACTTTGCAATTACTTATATACAAAAAGCATCATCAATATTCCTTAGTGCATTTCCGACACTGTGTACATACTAGGTAGAAATGAAATAAGCTTTCGCCTACTTCTTTATAAAAAAAGTTACTACTGCATTTGTGAGGTTGGAATGGTGTACATTCTAGATATATTGTAGAAACACAAGAAGGCGGAGTACCATTAGATTGGTTGAGGTTGCAAACTGATCAGCTATCATACAGCCAGCAAAAGCTTTACACATTATAGAATATAGGTCCGCTTGATAGCCGTCTAGAACCAAATTACTAGGCATAAAACAATGATTCAAGTAGAGTTTTGCTAGCAATTGCTCAACTATTCAAGCATTATGTTTTCATTTTTAGCTGTTTAATTTTATTTTGAATTTGGTTCTTTCACCCTCCAATTTGTAGCAAATATTATTACTGAAATAAATCTTTTTTTTATAACAATATGCCGAAACAATGCTGTAACGTTTCATTAAATCAAAGAAACTGATATTTAGGGTGCTATTTCGTCCATATAACATTCAAACAGTCATTTATTTGCCCTTTATTAATTAAATAGGAAGCGAGTAAACGTAATAATAACAAAAGGATGGAATTGTACACCGCCATGTATTAATTTAGGAGGATTTTTATCATTTACATACTTTTCAAAGAGTATACTAGCGACGGCGACGCGTCTTAAGATCATCAGCATCATAATCTTCTTCATCTTCTTCGTCCTCTTCTTCTTCTTCTTCATCATCTTCTTTCTTCTTTTGAGGAGTAGCTTGTGGGTAATAAGGTGGATAATAAGTTAATGGCAGTGTTGGTGGTGCTACCGTAGGAGGAGCTTCTACTGTAGTTGGAGCTACCGTTGTTGGAGCCACTGTAGTCGCGGGTACTGAATATTGAGGAGTATTTTGGGTGGTTGTAGTATATGTGTATGGGGTTTGCTGAACGGCAGGCGCATCAGTGGTAGTAGTTTTATGATAATCAGGAAGCGCTGGTAGCTGAGGAGCAGAGTTTTGTTGTGTAGTGATTTTGGGTAAAACAATATCAGGCAAAATCAACGGTGTAGAACGACGTTGAAGTATGAATCGTTCCATCTTTTTATGCGAAATGCGTCCTCGTTTGGTTACTTGCTTTGTAAGTGAACCAACATTTCCAGTTCTATCAATGGCAGCAGTATCGACTATGTCAAAATTTTTTGCTACTTGATCTGTAGCAGTTTTTGCTGATCCATCAGTTGAAACAGACATAACTACACCTAAGGATAGGCCCAAAAGAATAGCATTGATGCGCATATTTAGAAGTAAAATTGATGATCTTTTTGAATAGAAGGAAAGTAATTGACGCATCTTACGATAACTTTATATACTCTCTGATTCTTTTGGGTTTTGAGTCATTTGAACAGTAATTGAGAGCACATAAACGGGAATCAAAACGTGTTTAGGATCATTAAGGAGATCCAAAGGAATATTGCATTCTGTTGCCTATCTATACTCTTGATAATGTATAGAATCAGTGTTCTACAAACGATTGCATATAGCTCCTTAAAGAAGAACGAAGCATAACCATAATTTATTTTAAAGCGAAGACAGGTTATGCACCAAACTTTTATGGAAAACTTTGATCTGGTGCGTTTAGATACCAAAAACTATTCTCGACTATCAGTAAAGGATGAGTGTTTAAAACCAAAATAATAGGCTAGTATGCATGTTGCACAGAACAGCGTTCTCCAGTAGCACTTTAATGCTAGCTAGTGTATTTGTTAATAGTAAAGTGGTTAATATAATATAAGCTGGATATGCAGGACTTCCTTCTCCTCTCTTCTCCTATGGCCTATTCTCCTATTTTTCTTTAGCTTCTTCGCCTTCCTGGATAAACAGAAAGAAGGGAATGTAGACTAGTAAGATAAGCGACATAAAAGAATGTAGACTAAACATTAATATATACAATCTATTGCCAAGTATAAGGACATATTGCGTACGATTAATCGATATCTTATATTAAGAACGATCAGCTTATTACCATTTACATGTCATCGTTATTGTACTATGTTATTGAAATTTGAAACAAACTTTCATAAGACTTTATTAAATTAATTATATTCGCCAGTATTAATAAAGCTGACATCTTCAGGAACAATATCAATCCTAATTGTAAAGTCTTTACGCCAACTTAGGATATACAGAGAATCCTTAGAAACGCTGTCACAAGTAGCAAGTTTCTTTAGATATTAATATCTCCAAAAGTTGGGACTTAGTTTAGTGATGTGCTTTTCATGAAACCTGTTCTCATCTAAATATTTCTAATTTTGCTTTAGTATAATAGCTTAGACTTTTTGGCAATAAAAAAAGAAGAAGCGATTTGGTTGATGAAGATCACAAATTAACAAATGTAAAACTGAGATTGAGTATAAAGTGTAGACTAGGACGAGCTAGGCGCTTTATCTTATATAATAGCTTATTCTGAACAAGGATAGCTGTTTAGGTGCGACAATTGACCGGGATCAGTCAAGAGTTTTAGTTTTGGAGTAGGACACAATGCCGACTTTCCAGGCTAAAAATTAAAGTCATAAGATCGTATCACAAAAAAAGATTATGCTTTTCTTCCATATGGTCTATTTTTTACATGTGCTCCAAAGAAATAACTGTCTTCTAAATTGTAAACATGATGTAAAATCTGAGGTGTCTATTGTCTTTAAAATTAAGTACTATATTGTTAAAATACATTCATGGGAAAGAGAATAGTTTGTTTTATATATTTCCTGAACTTACAGCCCTTTATCTCGGTTTTTCATTGATTTAGATCAATTCAAAGAATGTAAGTCAAGGGAACGTGGGGCGGGTCCAAAATTTTAATTCCGACAGCCAATGAAGTTATTGCATATTTTATATTTGTGAATTGCTTAGAAATATCATCGTAAATCAACGGACAATGAGAACAACTTTATGCTTTTTGTACTTCAAAAAAATGTAGAGGATTACATTTTCTTTGAATGATGTTAGTTTTTTTTTTAGGATATAGAAAGAAAATTCTCAATCCAGAAAAAAACCATTTACTGTCAGAACTTACTAGTACTGATTTATGCTAATACATATCTTGACATTTGTATTCAATACATGAGGCATGATCTCTTATATGTTTCCCGTAATTCAAAACTTCAGCAAAGTTCCTTCTTGAAGCAAATATAATTTGTCAGTATAGACAGTTTCTATCAAGAGTGTCATCAGCTACTTCATCAGTTTATGATTAATCTTTTCTAGTCAATGAAATCAATGCCCAGATATTCCAAGTATAATCCAAGTATAATCCACCATCAAGAAGCGAAAACTAGAATGAATCAATGTACAGTGTTGGAGATATAAACATACATACAACGGCACAACTATTATAATGGCAGTGGTCTAGTGCATAACATTGTATAATCCTGTTTAGTATTGGAGTCTTTTAAGATTAATACAACAGAGCCCGAATGACTCATTCTAGAAAATTTTGCTATCACTTTGCATCTAATAAGCAAATGCTTTATAAATCTCTCTCCAGTGACTTCCTAAAGAAGATAAACAGACATAATTCTAGATGAACTACTTATATATAGTAGTTATGAAACTAAAACATTATATAAAAGAGATCGTACTAGATACAAATATCATTGTTATTTAATATAGAATATTTAAACAATTAAAGATTTCAAGTAGAATAATAGATAAATAAGACATTTAATAATACTATATCTCTACAAAAGTAGAGATGAACAAGTGCTGGAAAAAAATAGACCAGCGGAAAAAAGTACGGTAGAGAACATGCTTTTTAACGACGGCGGCGGAGGGGCGTAGCGTCTCCAGGCTCATCATCTTCGTTCTCGTCTTCTTCAGGCTCTTCTTCATCTTCTTCTTCTTCGTCAGTTCCAGTTCCAGTTTGGCGGCGATGAAGTCTAGAATCCCTAACTTCGGCATCAACAGTAGACCTTTTAGCACTCTTGCCTTTCTTTCCTTTGTTGCTTCCCTCTTCTTCATCTTTCTCGTCATCTTTTTCGTCTCTTTCATTTTCTTTTCATCTATTTCATTTTCACGGCGTCTAAGACCGGTTTTCGCTGATGCATCGTTCTTTAGAGCTCCTTCTCCTTCATCACCTAAGTCGTTTTCATCTAGTTCGTTTTCATCTAGTTCGTTTTCATCTAGTTCGTTTTCATCTAGTTCGTTTTCATCTAGTTCGTTTTCATTTAGCTCATTTTCATATAATTCATGAATAACATCAGTAGTGTCTTTACCGGTAGCGTCAGTTTTGGCACTATTTGCGGTACCAATATCAGCGGGAGCATCAGTAGAAGGTTCAGCACGACGTTGCATTTCGCCAAACAGTTTTCTGCGCAAGAGATAAGTTCTCTTTCCAAGTCCGTCTTTGGTTGAACCAGCTAAATCTTTGACAGCATCAGTAGTATCAGAACTTCTGACTCTGTCTGTAACACCTTTGACACCGTTTCCGTCCAAGACATTTCCAAGAGTATCAGTAAGATCAGATAGAGGTTTAGAGTTACCAAGCCCCAAATTACTGAGAGGTTTATCAAGTTTTTCGCCTTCCAGAGCGTTTTTGATTTTACTGTCTTCAGCAACATTTTTAACAGGATCTGTAACACCATTCTCCAAGGCATAAACGAATGAAGAAGCCATTAACATGGAAGCCACCATACCGAGAGAAACAATGTTGAAACGCATCTTGTTATTTGAAAGATTAGATTTTTTAGTTTGTTATATGAAGAAAGATAGGGAAGTGAGATGTACATTCTTCTTTTTATACAAAACGAATGTAAGGTAAGTTTACATCTGTCTTATAGCTTACCGTTTGCCTATAGCTAACACCAGATTTGTTTATACTACTTGATAATGCAGTAGAGACGGAACACATATTACAAGTATAGGGGTCTATCAAGGGACAACGAACTGCTACATAAAGTAGGTCAGCTTTAATAACACTAATATTCAATGACTTGCATTAGCACCATATGGCCACTGCCTTTTTTTTTCATCTACTCCTTTACTAAAGCAAAAGTATTTAATAGAAATTAATCACGGAAATCAACAAGTCAAACAGTGGATATCTAGTGATAAGTTCTGACGTGATCTATGCTAAAACCTGTTTATGAATGCTAACAGTCATTCTCAATAAACAAATTATGCTTAGATTTACACTATCTGCAGCTACTGAGGTAAGAGATGCTTGATGGTTTTTGTTTATCAAGGATCTACTGCATCGATCTTGGAAACACCATCATGTCCCTGCAAATAGTTACACAATAACTTTTGTAGATCTTATCCAAGATGTTCTCCTTTGAACCTCTTTTTATTATGCATGCTAAGTCAAAAAAAAAAAAAAAAAGTTAGGGACAACCTAGGAGAAAAAATGGACGGCGTTCTATACATCACTTGAGAAATCGTTCTTGATTGCTTTAAAGTATCCTTCAAATCGAAAACTTGAAATGAAATGCGATATTGAAACAAGTATATGAAAGCCTATTCAAATCAGGGACAATAAGAAAGGCGCGAAACAATAATTACAGCAAGTCGGTCTAAAATAAGCTAATGGCAATAACCTTACTTCCTTTACAAGTCGAAATAACCAGGACGTTGTTATTGAGCATCTTTATTTGTTTTTTTTTTCTTTTTGTAAGCTTGGAACTTATGACTGCAGTCAAAAAGTTGGGATCCAAGAGCTTTATTGCACCATAGTCAATGCTGATGCTTACACTGCTGACTCGCCCGTACATACATATTTACCGAGAGATGTAATGCACACGTAGTAACTCCTGATTTTTTGATACACATCAGTTCAGATAAGCAACTGTCGCTGTATTATTTCGTCTTGCAATATATGTATGCTCGGCATACTGCACAAAATAAAGATATTTAACTGTTTGTATATAAATAATACATGCATAAACCCATTCATTAGATAAGAGGCAACAATTGATTGGCAAAGAACTACCTAAATGTCTCAAATATATACTGGTTGATGTACATATATCTTTGTGACACTATTGTCCATCAATCAACAAACAATAAACTGGATCATATTATTGCTCCTGATTTGTAGTCAAAGGCTGATATCCACTAATCATTCTTTTTATATTAAATAAAATGACAAAATAAAGGTGAATATATATTTTCGGGAGGCATAAAACAATCTCTCATTATACACCATTCTTTGAAAGCATCTTAAATACAATAAAGATTTGCCACTGTTACTGCTGTTGTTATATAACTTTGCTCTTCATTGGCTGTGGTGATTTAACAAATATCCAATAGATATCCAATAATAATTAAGAGCGATCTTTTTAATAAAACATTGCTACTATGTAGAGAGCACATAACAAAGTTTACGTGAACTCCACTATGTATCTAACGATATAAGCACTAGTTGATATTTACTTTGAATCTGGAACTACTCTTATAAAATTTAATTTCTGCACTGTTAAGAAACACATTCGTACCTTGGATATCTTAATATAACATAAAAACAGCTTTATATACTCGTCATTTTCAAAAATCTAGACTTCTTGTATTTAAAATACGGTTTATGGCTTCGAATAAATGCTACATTTGTCGGAGACTTAAATGATCCGCCCAAAGAAATTGTTATTAGAATTTAGAAATCATGCTTCATCATCTCTACATTTCTTGACCGATTCCAAGTTATTGATGCATTTGATGACTAGTAAATACTCACAACAAGTCAGTAAACCTACCACTGTAATTTTTTAATTGAATTATGATGAATGTGTTATAGTTACCTAATCAGCAATAAATTACAAATAATTCTTGTAACCAAGATCAAATGATTTATACATTTCTTAACCGATCTCGATTAAATGCTGTATTTGATAACTATTAGAAACTCAAAATGAGCTGCTGTATCTATTTTAGTTTCTTTTTTGCTTAAATGTAATATCGACAATATATTATACTTGCCAATAGATAGCTGTATAGGATATGCATTTCATTTAAAAAGAGCTATACAGTTCCAAAATATGAAACTCCCTTTGTTTCAATGTCACAAATTTATTCAGTTTTCAAATATAAAGGATACGGTTGTCAACAGTATATATATTATTTATTCATACTAATATATGCTGGCTTACGTTATTTCTGTCTATTATACACTGATAAGCGCTTCTGGATACGAATTGGGAGGAACAAAAGCGACGCTGGAAAACTATTATAAATGACTAGAAAAGACATGCTAGAGTTGAAAAGAACGTATACATGTGCTGCTGATATGGCTCGCTAAAACCTCTGACGGTTATGTCAGTATCTAGTTTAGTAACTCAGTCCCATTTGAATTCCTTCGGTCAAAAAATTTTTTTTTGTTTCTATGTAACCCAAAAAGACTTATATATTTTGGACCATACGAAGCAAGATTAAATCAAATTCTATGCTTTTGAAATGCATTGGTTATCATCAAAAGATGGGGCAAAGGTTTACCAATATGAGGTGTTGCTTATTTTAATTAGCCAGTGATGTTTTAACATAGCTCCAGAAGGAAGAGGGATTCTCCCAAAAAACGAAACAATAATACAAATCTGGATCCATTTTTCAAAAACAAAATATTGACATTACGCAAAAAGTATACTGGTATTACTTATGTAAGGTATTATTACTGCATATCCAATGGCTCCTATATCATTTGATTTCTTTTTTTTTTATATATTCAAGGAGTTATCCTTGATAAAATGTGTATATTAGGACATGTTAAGAATGCGGCCATAGCTCGAGTATTTTTGTATACAGCAAAATGCACAGAAAAATATATGTGTAATAGATACTTTAAACATATTGAATTTTTATTGACAATTGATCATACGACAGAAATGCGGTCTACATTCTCTAAAGGATATATGGAAAATTTGAAACTTAAGCTATAGAATTTTTTCTATACATACCCCTCTGATTTTGAACATCTATACGTTTCTCAATTCAATGGTTATACTATTCAGTAACGCCCAAACATAAACTTCACATATTTTAATAAAAAGGATCCATAGATCTATAGATCTCTCGATCGATCCCAACTTAATTCCATATTTGATTAATCATTCAAGCCTAGAATGATTTACAGCATCTGGAATAACCTTTGTTGAACTACAATACAGTCAACAGATTTTATTTGCTAAAATTTAATTGTAATTTATATGCATTCCATTTCAATGATTTATAGATCGCTCAACCCATTGTCCAATTTCAGATCTATTTATTAGTATTCCATACCCTGGATGAGTTATTACGTTTATAACTTGAAGAATACTTATAGGCAAAATAATTTAAAAAAAAAAGAAAGAATATTTATTATTGTATCCATATGGGCGAAATACAATCTCACTTTTTGCAGGGAATGTCTGGCATAGATATCATACGGCCATCTCTCTTTTATAGCCCTCAATCCCCGCGTGCCAATCAAGTGCAACCTACTTTTTAAGTGATACCCGATTAAGCGAGAGCGAGAAACATTGGCAAAAGCTAGACCATCATGAGCCATGACTTTTTACTCCATGGTCTTGCAAACTTGAACGTGTAAAGACTTTGTTCGATCTAAATATTTTTTTCCCGGTTGAATCAATTCACTATTTGTCATTAGAATTAGTAAATTGATGACCCGAATAATTTGCCGGTTACCGGTGCCTGCGTTCTCCACATAATGCGATGTGTGTGTGTGAAAAATTAGCATATTAAGTTTTTTTTTTACGTTATCTTTTTTTTTTTTTTTTCTTTTCTGCGAAATTAAAAATGGCCAACGTATTCTCTACTTTAGCACAAGGCACTAAGAAACCTCTATCTGGCATACTTGTTGTGTCTTTAATATATGCTATTTACAAAGCCAAGAAACAGTTCAAGCTAAATATCAATGGCAATAAAAGTTCACCTCAACAGCAAGCAAGCAAAAAGAAGCAGCACAAAAAAGTGGGTGTTAATACAGAATTTTTTGAACAAATGAAGAAGCTATTACCTATTTGTGTGCCTGGTAAGTTGGGGTTATATACGAAATCGCCAAGAGATGGCATACTGATCTCGAGATTAGGTTTGTTTTCAAAGGAGTCTGGGCTTTTGGTGGTTCTGGCAACTGTATTAATTGCGCGTACATGGTTGGATATTTGGTTTTCTGGATTCAATGGGTAATTGATCCAATGATAAAATGTAAAATCTATCTATTGACATAGCTGTACAGCTCGGTAGTTAAAGCGATTGTTTCTCGAAACAGAAAGCAATTTATTGCAAAAGCTATCGTAGAATTTGGTTTAATGATGGTAAAAAGAAAAGAGAAAACAAAAAGAACTCTTTGGTTGAACCTTTCTTTTCTTTTTTGTATTTATAGTGGCCTATGAGTATTGTAAATAACTCACTCAAACTTACCATCAATGCACTTGCTCTTAGCTTCCGTGAGCGTCTAACCAAGGTATGCAGCCAACACTCGAGCCATTAAAGCGTAAACCAACTCTTTTTATAGCATGCTCACAATCAATACCTGGATGGAATCACCTTTTATAAAATTTCCAACCTCGATAATCGACTTCAAAACGCTGATCAATTGCTGACTCAAGATATTGATAAATTCTCGGACAATCTGTCACATCTTTATTCTGATATTGCAAAGCCTGTTGTAGATATCTTTTTGTTTGCTTATAAACTTGGTGAAGCCATGTAAGTCAAATACAAGGTAATGGGATGTACATCTAATATAAATGATAGTGGTAACGAAGCACCTTTCTTTATGATTGCCTATTTTGTCATGTCTGGTGTCTTGCTTCGTGCTTTCTCTCCACCCTTTGGTCGATGTAATATATGCAATTCAATTATAGTTTACAAGCGTTAATCTTAGTTTGTTATAGACACTGCGATTGAGCAAAAGCTGGAAGGTGATTTCCGTTTCACACATGTAAGTACAAAGAATACTGGAAAGGGAGTATATATTGATGTGTTATCGGTTGATAGTCTCGTATTATCACACATTCAGAAGAGATTGCTTTTTACCGTGGTGGTGAACGTGAAAAGGAAGTAGTAAACAATACCTTTGAAAAGATTTCGAATCATGTTCGTAAGGTATATACACTTCGATTCCTGAATGGCATCTTTGATTCTGTTCTTGTAAAATACTGTGCTACAATGACTGCCTACTAGTAAGTGTACTATCAGAAAATAATTGACAATCGTATTAATGATTATATAGTCTATTGGCAAGACCTGTTTTCGATCCTCGTTATGGTATGTGCTTTATATCGATTAGGTACTATTTACTAACTAGGTTGAATATAGCTACTGCTCATATGGGTCTGGACAGTGATCCTACCAAGCTGATGGAAGACTATTCCAGAAACTGTAAGTATGCTTATAGTATTTTAAGCAATCTTACTCATTCGTCAAATAGCAAGTTACTTGATCAATTTGTCTCAAGCTGTTGGTAGACTCATCTTAACAGGTCGTGATTTAACTCGATTCGCTGGTTATACTGTAAGTATGATAGCAAAACAGCTATATTATACTCACGCTCAATTTTCTAGTCGCGCGTGGCTGATTTGTTTGATGTGTTATCTGATGTTCGCAACGGCAAGTACAAGCGTACGATGATGTCTACTGATGAAAATGCCGGAATAAACAAGCTGGTGGATACCAACAATACCAAAGGAAAAGTGATCGTTCGCGACGGTGTCATTATCTTTGATAAAGTCCCTATTGTGACGCCTAATAGTGATATTTTGGTAATACAAAAGCCTATACAAAAAAAACTTGGATACTAACTTTTATGTAGCTCAAAGATTTGTCATTCAAAGTCAGTACAGGTATGAACTGTTTGATCTCTGGCCCCAATGGCTGTGGTAAGAGTTCATTGTTCCGTATTTTGGGTGATTTATGGCCTTTATTTGGTAAGTGTAATTTATACTTGGTAATATAGATTACTGACTCGTATGTAGGTGGCACCTTGACCAAACCTGCTGCTAATAAACTGTTCTACGTGCCTCAAAAACCTTATCTTCCTTTGGGCACATTCAGAGATCAAGTGATTTATCCTGACGCTCGCGCTGAAGCCTCTGCTAAAGGATTTGATGACGATGCTTTAATGAAGCTTTTGGATACAGTTCACTTAGGTTATCTCGTTGAGCGCGAAGGTGGTTGGGATGCAGTTCAAGATTGGGCTGATGTCTTGTCTGGAGGTGAAAAACAACGAGTTGCTATGGCCAGATTGTTCTATCATAAACCTCAATTCGTAAGTTATACCTTTAGTTGTGCGTATATTGTTATTGACCTGGTGCTGTTTAGGCTATCCTTGACGAATGTACAAGCGCCGTCAGTGTAGATATTGAGGCCATTATGTACGAACATGCTCGTAAAGTAGGAATAACACTATTTACTGTATCACATAGGTAAGAAATTAGCTAGTGTATAGCAACTTTTTTATTTTTACTAATTGCTTGCATTAGAACCTCTTTGATCCGTCATCATGAATATTTGCTACGATTTGATGGTGAAGGCCACTATGAATTTAGAGAGTAAGCGTTATATGAACTACTAATCTTATGTATGCTAATAACTACTGTAGAATGGATCCTGATGATTTAACGTCCGCTTTCGGTTTCGGTCATGGTAAATCCAAGCCTCAAGCCAAACTGGAGGATGATGAGGGCTACTAATATATATACACATTCACTCAATAAATATAGATATACATAATTAAATTGCATTTTTCGTGTAAGGTGTGATTTGGAAAAAAAAATATAGATGCTTTTTGCATTGGTCATATATCCCTAGATTCGCCTTCTCCAGCATCGGGGTTTCAGCTAACGATTCGTTATATATATATATATATATATATATAAGCTCCAGTCTGGAGGGGGGCGTCTCAGTTAATATAAACTGGTGGTGAATTTTACTAGGCAATTCATTCTATTTATAATATTTTTAACTAAAAGCATTAATACGCTTTTCTCTCTTTAGCACTTTCTTTCACCTATTTCCATCTATTATACTCTGCTGTTTCGAGTATTTAGCATAATATAGCACATTTGAGTATAATCATTTAAATTCAATAACCGAAATAACCTCTGTAAGGCGTTGGATACTGTATCTATATCAACTAAACACGATTCAACGAAGAAATGACACATAAAACAACAAAGAGCATACATTCCGGTCATGAAGAGGAGGTAATTAGATATTTTTCGGGAAAGCCATTGTATATAGTGTAATGTTTCATTTTCCACCTTTAGTTATCAAGTATTGACGCGCATCTCGACCATGTTAACAAGGTACTCAAATGGAGTATTTCAGATTTAGAAAAGTTTATCAGTTCGTTGAAAGCAAGGTATATATATATATACATACATAAAGCAGTAACAAAAGTTAAATAGAAGCCAAATCTTTTTTTTTATATATATTATCTTCACATAGAGTCTCAGCCGAAGATGCTTATGTACAAGCTCTAGTCAAGATAGCAAAAAACAATTATACAACAGACAATCAAATAAACCCGACTTTGACAATGGATCAAAACTACTTTGGAGATTATACAACTACTGTTCAACATACAACTCATCAGTATGAAGTGTCAATAGAAAAAACTATTGAACTGAGGCGACAATTCATAGCAAGTTTGAAAGGACAAATGGAGGAACTAACCAAAATCAAAGTATGTGTGTGAATTGAATGGGTAACACAAATTCATTTTAAATATCATACTATATAGAACTCGCTTGAGGAAAGAAGAAAGAAAGTCAAGGCAGTTCTCGCAGAAAAGAACTCAAAATATATTGCATTCCGAACGCGTGATATTCCAAAGGTATGCCTAACAAGTTGATCAAGTAACCATCATTGATTTGTACTCGTAGCTTCATAAAACATACATTAACAAGTGTGTGGAGCAAGATAATCTCCAGCACCAAGTCTATGATGATACCGCTTCTATCTCTGCTTCAACGCTAATTGGGTCTAACGATTCTCATTATTTTAGTCCTCAAATGGCTAGAATATCATCCGACGAGCCACGATTGTCTAATGATAGTTCCAAAGAGGATAATCATTCGATGATATCTTTACAAGATAGTTCATCACCGCCTCAAAGTAAAAAGAATAGCATGGCTGGATTCATTACTCAGATGAGATCACAGCTAGCAAATGCCGCTGCTGCAAACGATCCATCGAAACAAACCGCGAGACTAGCTAAATTGAAGAAAGAGATTCATGATGCAGGTAAGTACACTTGATTTGATTGGTTGGATTCACCAATAACCTTTTTTTTTTTCTTATTTTTTATAAGACCATGAATATAGACAAGGAGTACGTGTACTAGAGTGTTTGCGTAGAATACAAATTGATACAGCTATTCACGCTATCAGAGTATGTGTTATTCGTTTTATCTTTTAATACATAAATATTCATTATACTATATCTGGGCTGTAGCATGTTGAAGCTATCTTACTCGAGAAATCAAATGCAGTCAAGAAGGCTATGTCTACCTTGTACAAAGTAGAACAAGATACTTTATCCAAAGAAGCAGAGGTACGTTTACTTCTTATTTCTTTTCTTTTATTCATGTATTCTAGGTGGTAAAACATTCATTGCAAGTAGTGGCAAATTTGGACGCCAAAAAGGATTCAGATCAGTTCTTGATAGAGTATCAAAAGTTGGATTTTATCAAACCAAAACGGATCTATTATGAGAATCGCCTTTATGGACAATGCAAAGATATCTTGTTTGGATCGAATTTAAACGATTATGCCATCGATCACCAGCGTACAGTACCATTACTTGTCACTAAATGCATAGAAGCTGTTGAAACACAAGGTGGTCTAGAAAAAGAGGGTATTTACAGAATATCAGGTAGACAAACCTACATCGATCAGTTAAAGGGAGATTTTGAAAAGGACGAAGAAGCAGTGGATTTGGTTTCAAAAGACGTATTTACCATAGCTTCTGTGCTAAAAGTCTATTTGCGCGAATTAAAGCAACCACTATTTAATTTAACCATGCAGGAACGCATTGAGTACTCGAGTACGTGTCAAAATATGCACTATGAGAAATTATTGACGCATCCTATTCCTATAGAAATCGCAGATGAGTCAAAACGCAAAGAAAAGCTTCAAAAAAAGATATCAGATCTATCAAAAATTCAAAGAGACACGCTCAAATCTGTGATAGCGCATCTAGCCAAGTAAGATTTGACTTTTACAGAACGTTTACAAAACTAACTCATGTCTTGTAGAGTGGAAAGTAACTCGAAAGTAAATAAAATGTCTATGAAGAACTTGTCTTTTATTTTCACACCTGCTCTGTTTCACGATCATAATCAAACAGAGAGTGTTGGAGAATGGTACTCTGATAAAGTACTAGAAGATCTGATAGTTCAACACGAATCGCTGTTCGTTAATGTAGAGACTAAGACTCCTGTTACCAATTCTCCTACTGCAAGTGTGTTAAGTTTATCATTCTCGGTTGGTGAAAGACAAGCTTCTATCGCTAGACATCCTACAGTACTAAAGGCGCCCGCAAGCATACCAAGTATTCACACTACTACTACCACTACTACTACCACTAATTCTATTGCTACTAATAGTAATCAATCTAATTAAATATCTAATAAACTAATTACCACTAGTACACTACCATGATTCATTAAAGTATAATCACTGTAGTATAAGCTCAAATATACCGATATTTTTAATTGTTATTAGCTTTGATGTTTTGAACAAAACTATCTGTGATATAATAGCATATGTGTAACAGCCATTTATAAATCTTTCTCAAAACGCTGAGATATACAAGTATATTATCATTGATATGAACACTTATTTTTTTTTAGCCATGTTTTCTACGAGTGTTCTTGCAAGTACCAATAGATATGGTAGCTTATTCTAAGCGTATGTGCTACTCAGATCTGGAATAGAACCGAAATCGGCCAAGGGAACCATAGACCATAGACCATTGATCTAGTGTAGTATATATGTATATAAAACACGGTTTTCATGATACTTCACCAAAGACAAGTGGCATGAATTCCATTTGATCTCTTAGATTTAAAGTAGCTGTCAGCACCGCATGTTTCTTCATTGGCATCTATGTCTAGGAAAAAGAACAAAACGGCTCTATATATATAGTTCCAACTGGTTTCACCTTTGTCTTCTCATTATGGGTGATCGACAACTTTTGGTATAAAAAAAAAGTAGACAAATTCTACTAAAGATAATGGGAATGATAAAGAAGATAAAGCCTTAGCTGCATTGATAGAAATATCTAACAAGCTTTGTATAAAGTTGGATAGAAAAGATCACTGTCTGAGAAGGATAGCGTATTGTTACTTGATGTACAAATACAAAACTAGTGGAGCAAAAAGTATTCTGAATAAGAACTGCTAATCTAATGCCATGTTTCATTGAGATCAGCTAAGTGATTTAGACATGATTAGATATCACCGATTTTTAAAATGATATATAGAATACATGTTTTTACAGCTAATCTCGACTGAATACATTGCAATTCGACTAAATAAAGGCTAAATACATGCTCATTTTTGAGTACGGGTAAGATTGAAAAATAAAGAAAATCGTAGTTGCATGAATGCGCGCAAGCTGATGGCAAATTTTAGTGCATGAATTAGTGATAAATGAATGGCATTTATAGACTTACTGCCGACAAAGATAATTTAAAAGGATTGTTGATCAAACAAAAAAGGCTATAATAAGCCCACTAGCTCATTCTATATGAACTCCTACGCAATCAGATATAGTATTGTACCGAGATCAGTCGAAAAATATATTTGCCATTAGACCTAATAAATACAAAATGCATGAATTTTATAGTGCATTATTAAAATGCGATATACTCGTAGCGAATGAGTTAAATAAACTATTTAATAGATGTAAATATTTAGCTATAGTATCTACCGCTAATTAAATGAGACATTAAACTGAAATTGATCGAGAGATCTATAGATCGAGTTTACTTGAAATGCAATATATTCTCTTTTTTATAGCCAAATAATATATATAATAGGCTCAATACTTTATTCTATATATACACTAGCCAACTATTGCGATATTAGACTGAAAGTTGGTCGAGAAATGTAGAAATGTCAAAAACGATTTGTTTTTAAAAAAATACAAGGGAATGTTTTTAAACCCAAACTTTTAGAAATGCCTCTTTCTTGTAGAGCTCGGAGGCAATGTTTTCAATATATGACCTATTAATAGTATAGGTTTAATGTCATTGAAAGTATTCAAAGGTATTTCCATTCCATTTTCTCTCTTGAAAAAACAAGGTAATAATGCTTTTAAGAAAAAGAAAACATTTTTCACATCAGTCGATTTACAAATGGATTATATTACAAATCTCATTAGTATGTACTTGTTGTATATTTGAATATTTGCATTATTCAAAAGTCGGGTAAAGGCAACCAAGTTTTTTTTTTTTTTCTTGATCCGCTAGAGAAATGTTCAGGCAGAGATTTATTGTATTACTGCCAGTCGATCATAATTATATTTCATCTCCTCCTCATTAGTAGTGGTAATAAACTTTCATACCAGCTTTGACAGTATTAGAAACATTTTCAAGACACAAGCTTAATATAACTGCATTTTTTGGATGAACATTACAATATGAAGTTGAGTAATTATCAACCTTCACCTACCAATGAAGGCAATACTTGCCCATACCCTCCATTCCTTGAGTTCATGATAACCGTCAGCCAGTTCCATATTTTTCTAATGATAGTTCTAGCTCTTGACCATGGCCTGCTGCCTTTTTTTTCTTACAGTGATGTCAAATATACCATGAAAGCCATCAAATAGTGTCTGATTTATCGAAGGGCCGATACAAGTGCACCATATTTTTTGGGGGTAAAATATAAAACAACGGATGCTGTTTCCACTGTATTCACTTTCATAACAGTTGCGTTAATACACTCAAATCCAATAGATCTCCGCACTTTTTAAAATCATTTTTTAACACCAGTATATCATTACTATTTACTATAAATAAACATCCTCAGTAACAATTATACTAAGTTTAGCATTGACTGAAGAACTTTGTATTAATAACCTTTGGCCATCGTTTGTTTCAAAAATGCAAAAAAAATTCAAAAAAAAAATTTTTTTATGAAGAATTATTGGACCTGAGTGAGATTGAGAGTACAGTTATCCAATTATTAAAACGGCAATTAAACTTTGCCCAGGGTATACCCAATTTGATCCAAAAAAAGTACTGCAAATTCAGTAACGGGCCGAAATAAATCAGTGATTTCCGAGTAAAACATAGAAAAATGCGCACTCTTTCTAATAAACCAGTTTCTATAGTTATATATTGAGATTAACATGCGTTAGAGAATATCGAAGATGTAGTGCTTTATGTTAAGTTCCATCAGTCCCCTATTTGGTCTGATTGTACGATTTGCAAGATCACAACCAATAGAATCTTAGGTTCTTTTTTCTTCTTTTTCTGTCAGAGAGACCGCCAGCCACTGGAACAAAAAAAAAAATATATGTAAATATATAAACCCCAGGTGTGCACAGATTTATAAAGCCTCATCTTAATACCAAGGCTTGTTCCGAACCGATATATACAGTACCCAACATGAAAGGGGTCTTGTTGGATTATCTTGTATAAAGAGTGAATAGACGTTATGTACATGTTTGCACCACAGAGACGGTTTAGGAATCAAAGTTCAAGCCCACAATCGAAAAAAAAAATTTTCAACATTTTTTAAAAAAAAAATTTATAAAAAAAAGGAGTGATGGATTTATACAAAAGTTTTTTAGTAAAGATAAATAAGTAGTAGAAATAAAAAGAGCAAACTTGTTATCAAATAACTTATTTAGGAGCTTCCTTGTAAGACAAACAGTGTTCCTCACCCATAGCAGAGACGACAGAGACAACGAGCTCCTTACCCTCTTCGAATTCTGCTTCCAACTTCTCACCGAGCTCACCTTCGGGAAGCTTGACATCGTCCTTCATGGTACCATCTTGCAACATCAAAGAAAGGAAACCATCATCAATGTTAAGAAGAGCGTAATCCTGACGGGAAACGTTAGGGACGTTCATGTTGTGGGTAGAAGGACAGAGATCTTCGTACTTTCTATATAGATCAAAATTTTAGTTAGTTACAAAGCGTTATATAAAATCTTTCTGACCCTGTTCTTACCTGCTGGTGAAGATATCAGTACCAACCAAGTGGACCTTGGCGTGACCGTGCTTACCAGTCTTGGAAGTGGTCATTTCAATGATCTTACAAGGTCTGTTCTTGATGACGACGTGGCCGTTCTTTCTCAAAGCAGAACATTGCATGGGGAAAGTCAAAGAGGCACCGGACTCGGCGGTCTCGAAGGTGTGATTATCGTGCTCGTCAGACATGCTAACAAAAAGAATGTTAGTCATCTACACGTAAAAAAACACCATAGCTACAAAACTTACTTTATCAAGGGATAAGTAGATGATGAAGAAGAAGAGGAAAAAAAGAAAAAACAGCAAAGAAGCCACGCGACGGCTAAGCTCGTTTTATACCTCTTTTTCTTATAGCGCTGGGGTGACATTGAAAATTTTTTTCTGTTACCTCTGAGTATGAAAATAAATCATTTTCTTTTAGCTCATTGGATTATCTCAAAAGAAACAGTCCTCTTTCTTCTTTAGTCTATTCAAAAAGATGGCTTTTTTCATATCGTATTTTGATTTGATTTCATTTAAGACTGAGACTAAGGATCCTTCTTCATTAATGACACTTATCAGTTGGTCTCTGTATTCTACTTTTAGTTTATCATCATTCCAATTTGATCGATATGTATCACATTCATTAGAAATAACTATTAGAAAGAAGGTATATTTATAAGAGTTCTGGAGAAACATTCGGCCAATAACCTGATTTTACAGAAAAACGCGTATATCTAGAAAAGGCACGTATACCCAAAAGAATCGAACGCGTATGCCCATAGTTCCAATACTTATTAAATGAGCAATATAAGCTGACGAGCGATGATGCCAATTCCTTTGTATGGTAATAACGGCCATTCAATGACCGCTCTATGATTCAATTTAAGATAAAAGTCGCCGTGCCCGTTCTCATAAACCAATTTCTATTTAACTGTTGTTTATTTTTCGTCATTGGGAATAGAACCCAAACTCTTTTCTTCTACATTATCTATCATGCTCGACTATCAACTAGTACAAGATACAATTCAAGATTACGCGCAGAAATATGTGCTTGAGCCAACAGGTCTCGATTATCCTGCAGCGAAAAAATTGGCTATTCAATTAGGCATCTCGACTGCGCTTGTTTATTACTTTTTTAAAATCATAGTTTACAGATTGTATTTGAATCCTGTCAACCGCCTGCCTGGACCCAAAGTAGGATGGATTCCGTTTATGGGCAATTATCCAGAAATAATGAAAGAAGAAGCGGGCGTCCCTTTGAAACGGTGGCAAAAGGAGTATGGTGACATCTTGGTATTCCATGGCCCTTGGAACGTTCCTCGTGTCCTTGTTACTGATGATCGTTTTGTAAAACAAATATTGACTACCCAAGAGCAGGATTTCTGTAAGACACCCGAAGCATCTGCTTTCCTGCGTCGCATCCTCGGTAATGGCTTGCTTGTCGCTGAAGGCGCAACTCACCGTCATCAACGCAAGATGCTAAATCCTGCTTTTTCTGTTAATTCTGTCCGCGCTCTTGTTCCTCTTATGGCGAAACCTGGTTATCAGCTCCGGGATACATGGATGAATCAGATGGCCCAGGAAAGTACTAAGGTTAAAACTCAAAATGGCCAAGAATTAAGCGAAATTGAAGTCTCTACCGGGCTATCCATGGCTACATTGGATGTTATTGGTTGGGCGTTTGGTCAGGACTTTAAGTCTTTGGAATTTCACGGTACACCCAACCAAAGTAAACTAAGTCAAGCCTATCTTAGTATCTTCTCAAATGACTTGACATTTATGCGTATCTTGACCTTTCTCTTTCCAATTCTTCGCCATTTACCTACTGAAAGGAATACAAGAGCAAAGAGAGATGTGAAATGGCTGAACGAAGAAAGTAAAACTTTAGTTCAAGCTGGCATTGATCGAGCTGTTCGCGCCAAGGCTACAGGTGTCAAGGAAGATGGACCCAAGGATCTGCTGGCTACGATGGTCGACCTTATCGATGAAGAAACTGGAAATGGCTTTACGGTGGATGAACTAAAAGAACAATGTTTGACCTTTTTGGCTGCCGGGTAAGTGGAAAATGAACCGAGATGAATCAAATTTTTCTAAACGGGTGTTTATTACTAGCCATGAAACCACAAGTGTCAGCTTGAGTTGGTGTCTTTGGCTACTCGCAAAAAATCAAAAAATTCAAGATGAATTAAGAGCAGAAGTACGTACTTTATTCAAAGATGATAATGAAACGCCTAGCTATGATGATATCAATGCTTTGCCATTGTTAAATAACGTTGTTCGCGAATCACTCCGCTTGATTCCTGCTGTTCCTGTTACCTCTCGCGTTACACGCGTTCCAGTTGTTCTCGGTTCTCATGTCATTCCCAAGGGCACGACTATCTTTTTAGCACCTATTGTCACACACCATTCCACTGCTATCTGGGGAGATGACGCTGAAGAGTTCAATCCTTCTCGCTGGGATTCTAGCAAGATCGGTAATGTCTATCAACACATGCCCTTTCTAGCTGGCAACCGTATGTGTATCGGCTATCGATTCGCAAATATCGAGTTCAAACTTCTATTGGCAATCCTTATCAAAAACATTCAGTATTTTGAAAAGCCTGATTTGAAGATCGGTAAGAAGCAGCAAGTCACTCTTAAACCTGTTCCTAATATGACGCTTTGGATGAGAACCATTTAAAACAAAGTTTTTTTTTTCTACAATCAACCATTATTTGGTATTGTGTCGGTTTTAATCTTTATATTCGTTGGCATTAGTGTTTCGTATTTGTATTTGTTATTCATTATTACACTGTGTATCTTAAGTTAATAAATAGCTCTTTTATCTGTTTGCATTGACAACATACACTGTATTTTGCAGGTATAACCGCTAAGATGATATCATTACTATTTTTTTTTTAAAACCATAGCTTCCCACAGAAGAATTATGGGTCGCGATAGCTATATTAGATGATATACGAGAGCTTAATTGATGGAATTGTTATGTTAATTCAAAATCGACTGTTCTTATTTTCTTTAACCAATATACGTTCGCATTCCTTTTTCAGTAATGCTTTTGAATGTTCTTTGCTTAGACTTCATCGCTTTGAAAGATAATTAAGTTAAAGTTCATTAAATGAAGCAGCTTATTCTGAACATGGAATATCAAACAAATGTGGCGTTTAACCGAGATTGGAAGAAATCTCTTGTAGGCTATGCACTGCACCTTACCTACATGTAGCAGTAACATTTAAATTTCTTCATTGGCTGTCATTAATTTGCATAGTGAAAGCCAATCAAGCAAAGTTTATTTTGGCAAAAAAAAAAAATTTTTTTTTTTACATAGTACAAAGGTCTAGAGAAGTGTATAAATCATTAATAACTACTATATAATATTGAACTTTGATTCTAACGATGCAATTATTATTATATATATCTTTTAATTCACAGTTCCCTATTGATGAATAGCTAATTTTTCACTTTTTTTTTCGAGGTATAGTACAATATTTGATTGCAATATATTGAACCTATGTTCAAAAGGGACTCTGTTTACACCTCATAAAAAAAAAGTTGTGCTTGAAATTTTGGATCCAAGAGAATTGGTCGATTCCAATTTAAAATCGCATTTAATACTCAATACTCACTCTTACTGGACTATTGCATCTACGGAAGCTATTAATTGCTGGAAGTATAGAATGTTGATAACGCACGACTATTAAAATCATTGACCGAGTTGACCAAAAATACAAGATATTACTTCGTGTACCTTAAGGACTGAAACACAATGACACACTAACTCTAGATGTGAAATTTTGATCGACCTTTTTTTTTGGGAATTTCAATGATAACAAGTGGTATATCATTGTCATTATTTTACCTAGGTACGTATATATCAGGGCACATTGGGTATTTGACCTTTCAAGTGCGCAGGGTCGTCAATTGTATATATAAGGAGCTGTTAATACGATTATCTAAAAAAGAGTTATATAGGCTAACGGTGAGTTTGATTGCAGCAACTAGTGTCATTTTCTTGTTTATGTTTACTACTATAAGTTAGGATAGGCTTCAGATAAGAATGTTGCAGTCCTATTAGTACTACTAGCAGCATCATGGAATGTGTTGAGACGAAAGAGCTTACTGAAGACCTCTTGGAGCCTACAAACTGTAGAAGAGAGTTAGCTTTCGATACGACAATGAGTATTATTGTTATCAAGCTTGTACTGACCTTTCGTTAACAGCATTATATACATACCAAGCAAGACTTTTGATAGACATATAAACGACCCAAAGATCTTTTTTAGTACTAATTTTCTGGTGTGATCTGTGCCGACATGATGAGCGTAAGATAAAGTATAGAGTATGTATTATTACAATGGATTGAACCAGCACTTCAAAGAGGCTCTTGCGCACTTATTTTGATCTTAATGCAATTCGAACGGGTAGCTTTATGGCCTTGGATCTATTGCAGTTATTTATTTAAAGAAAGAACTATGAAAGACGGTGCTCTATCCTACAATGAACATGCCATTAGAGCTTGTACTTAGGAGAGGAATATACTCTCCCCTCTTTGACCGTAACGATTCTTATAATCGGTGAAAAAAAAATAGAGAGGAGAATATTATAAAATGAACACGAAGCGAAAAAATAATAATCTAATGACCGTATGCTGCAATATTCTATTCTCCAACTTTATCTAATCATAAAATGAGCATACTACAGTGTCCATTAGAGTTACAAGCTGTATTATTGAAAGGTTTTAATGAATTAAATAGGATTTATATACAAATAAAAAGAGAAAGTATATAGTACAATAGGTAAAAGGAAAATTTATAATTTTTTACAATAGTTCATTGGCACCCAACCAGACCTGTTATCATCAATCGTAGTAGCAAACCACCAGTCTTGATCAATGTAGTCTTCATCTTGAGTTATTCTAAGCACAGTTCCTCGTTTTACATCCAGTCTATCCTCTTGATGCGTTTCAAAATCATATAATACAATACATTCAAAGTCGTTGGATGTTATCACAGGTTCAGTCTGTTCTAAGTCGATCAAATTGTCTTGTTGTATATTGGCAATACGAGGTTTTGGCGAAGGTGTGCTGATATCTACAACTATTGTTAGAATAGCTTTGTAAAGTTCACTTGTTATAACTTACCATGATTTGGAATTGACCTTGGTGAATAAAGGTCTCTGGATCTTTGTTTTAGCACCAGAGAAGATGTAGACGAGTTACTACGTGTGCTATTATTGGAATAATGCTTTCGATGCATGATAGTAATTTTACTGGCTTTCTCTTCGACTCGATCCAATTGGCCCATGTGTTTGGCAATGATAGCCTCATATGATTTAGCAGCCTCCATACCCAAGTGCTGTTCCACCAATTTGACCCATTCTCTTTGCATCAGGTTATAAAATTTGAGCTGCACAAGAGCTAATCCACTTGTCAAAATATCAAAATACTTGGCTGTCAGTTCAAAGAACTTGGGTAATTCGTCCACCAACTGACCGTTGATAGAAACATAAGCATCTGCAGATTCCTGCAATGCTTTATCTGGTATATCGCCTTTGGATTTCATATCTCGTACTCGATCATAGTCGATCATTTTCAAAGCTCGCTTGTGAATCACTTGGGTTGGATTTTCAAATACCTTTAGGAAATCATCGATGCGACTGTAGACAAACCCACGAACATCACTATCCTATATAAAGAGTTGAATATCACGTACTGATGTCCATTTTTCTTCTTCTTCATATTACCAATTCTCTTGCTAGATTCGTGGATAGATAGGATGCCATTCGATTAAAATCGCTGATGTCTGTTAAACTCTTGACGCGTACGCCTCCCCAAGAACTATACAAAGATTCCATACTGCAGGCCAGTTGCTGAAGATTTTCAAATCCTACTTTGACGTGTCGAACCCAGCCTTGCACATCTCTAGCCAATTGTCGAATAAGTTCTTGCTGTTCCTCAAACTTCAAAAAGAGTGCTTCAAATAGTATATCATGTGTTGGTTCAACGGCAAAACCAGTTGCTTGTTTAAACTTTTGCGCTTTTCTCGTCAATCTCTTATTGATGCCATGGCTACAAACTGTGTTAGTAAACAAGCAAAAGACCTTGAAGAATTACTTACACCACCTACAAACAAAAATTTAGATACATAATACCCTATGATGGATTAAACTTACGCTTATATCTGTCTTCTTTTTATCACCAACGATCTTTTCGACTATATCCTTTCTTCGTTTGATTTCATTGATATTATCAGCTACATCTTGAATTTCTTTGACTGCAGCAGAAAGATCATCATGATCATCGTGAGTCGGTGAAGTCAGAGAAAGGATTTCTCGTAGCAGTAATGGATATTTTAATACCCTTTGTACTGGCTTGATCAATAGACTACCCAGATCCCAACTAGTCGTTTTACCCTGAATTTGTTCTTTACATCTCTAAACAAAACAAAGCAAAAAAAAAAAAAAAAAAAAAAAAAAAAAAAAAAAAAAAAAAAAATATGAATACATGTATAATGATACATTATCATTTACTTGCAGCTAGAAATGTTTGGACTTCCGGTATCATTTCCAATTCTTGTAGTTTTAATACTGCATCCTCGTGTCTTTTACAATATTCACTATACAGATTATCAATAGATTGCATCTAAACTGTTGTGTTAATGATAAAATACGCGCAAAAACATGCATATATATATTGATGTACCATTTCTCTAAAACATGTTCCAACCGAGTCCTGCTCACAAGAATGTTCTAATAGAGTTACAAAGGTCTTTTCAAATTCGACAATATCAATCAGATTTGAGAACAAATGTCGGATATCAGATTTCGAGAATCCTGCATTATAAGCTTCATCATAGTAGATCATTTTCAGTAAAGACATGTCCTTTTGATATGCTTTTTCTGTTTCTAAAAGTTCTTGGATGACCTTGGTACGTTTATCCAAGTTGCCTGTCAGTTGTGGAGATATCGATTCGTATTCATTTTCTGTAGAATCCGGTCGACGGATTGAGTTTTTCAAGATTTCATGCTGTTCCATTTGTAACTGTTGTTGCTGGTTGGAAAACCAACTGCTGATATTCCAACCTCTTTTTGAGTTGGTCGAGTTGGAGTTTTGCGAAGAGGTTGATGTGCTACTAAGGATACTACTATTGCCGGTGGTTGTACGCGATACCATGGTTGGAATATGCAGCATGGACGCTGGCGATGTGATAGGTAATGACTTGGTATTGCCATCGTTTGTATCGATTGATAATAGGGATGGCTGCTGGTTGTGGTGATGGTATTGTCGAAAAGGCGTTGATTGGTGCGACTCGGGATATCTATTATTTAATTTAGGCTTGACTGGTAAGGCTGGAGGTCCAGTTCTCGCTGGTATAATCATTTTTTCGGGTGTAGGAGGCCCAGTTTTCGAAGGCTGTAGAGGTATTGGTGTTCTATATGAAGGCTAAAAGATATATACATGAGTGTCGGAAACAAACAGCTACAAACAAAGCCTACCTGTTTAATGGGAAGAGTATTTTCCTGTTGAAATCTCGCTCGAATGTCTTTGAAAGCAAGTGGAGTTGAATCTATCTCGGAATTTGCAGTTGGTTTTGTTGATGGCCTCAGTGACGGAGGTTTTGAAGGAAGTGCTGGCTTGGGTTTGTCGAGATGAGCCGTTTCAAAAACGCGCGAAAGCCTATTTACAGTCGAGCCACCATTACTAGGTTCTTCGTCTTGAAACTGGTGTCTTAGGTTGCCTATATGCGAGTGTCGAGGCTTGCTCTCTAACGTTTTTGAAAAGGCATCTGAGTGTTGAGACCGATTCATTAGTACAATTAAGTAAAAGAAAAGAAGAAAAGGGTAGAAAATTATTATAATTTGGTCGCAAAAAAAAGATACCAGCAAATCGAAAGTAACATTGTAAGCATTATAGATAGACCTGCTGCGGTCATCTAAATAGTATTGTGTACGCTGCTACCAAGTTGAGTCTCAATCAGTTTTGGTTCATATAGTCGATACACTATGTCGCGTCACCTTACAAAGCTTGGAAGTTTTATGTCTCCGCAACCATTGCTATTATATTAAAAATACGCGTTACAATCAGACTAGTCTAACGTTAAAAGGGCGTGTACATAATGAAGATCACATTTGAACCTATCATGACCTACTTGTACAATAAAAAATGACTTTAATTCTGAAGATGTGAAACGAAAAAAAAAAAAAAAAAAAATAACAATAATAATACTAATAACGTGATGCTTAGATCATCAGCTTACGGATCTACTGGCAGAAAGACGCATTATTAGCTAAAGGGTCCAAGCGTACCATCAAACCGCAAAAAGATTGCCCCGGGATATATAGTTTTACCATCCGGTTTCTCGGAATAAGAATGTTTTATTAGTATATAGGTAATGCTATGAAATGCTATAAAGTAGAGAGTGATAATGATTATATATACGTATATATGTTGTAAGGATGAAAGGTTATTGATCTATTTACACCTTGACAAGGAATTTTCCTTTTGCTATCATCATACGAAGTATGAGCATACAAACAGCTGAGATCATAGTGACCGCACCTGCAAACTGAATTGCGGCAGTCCAGCCAAATGTGTTATAAAGTAAACCAATGATGGGAGTACCCAATAAATTACCAATCACTGTAGTCATGTAGGCCATACCAAGACCCTTTTGAATGTTTTCGACGCCGACAATATCAGCTGTGGTGACTGGCAAAAGTGATACAAACCCGCCTGCCGTTAAGCCATACAAGACACAGTAAGCGACAAAGGTAGCCTTATCCTTGGCAAACTGCCAAATTAGCATGGTGAATAAAGCTATATACTTGGTTATAAATACGAAATACATCGGTCCATTGGTCACACAACTTACCTGCCAAGAAGGTGCAAGTAAACATGGTATTAAAACGACCTGTACGATCTGCGAGATAACCCAGCGTGATACGACAGAGAGCATTGGCAGCCGACATGACCGAGATCATGGCAGCTCCAGTAGAAACATCCAGACCAATGCTAGCGACATATTGCGGAGCTAAAAAGAAAGGTGCAACGTACCCAAATGGAACAAAGAAACTGAAGACCAGCAGCAAAATAAATCGGCGAGATATTAAGGAGCTGTCATAGATATGATACCATTTATCTTTACCGTTGGCTGATTGAGGTGGACGATAACGAGAAGTAGCTAAAGCAGTAGAGATACAAAGCAACCCAAACCCAAAAGCCCCTTGCACACGAAGTGTATTACGAAATCCAATGGTGTCCATGAGACTTTGCGTCATGGGCGATAAACAGACGCCCCCAACACCAGATCCGCTGACAGCTATACCAGTAGCAAGCGCTCTTTTACTAGTAAACCATTGAGAAGGTAAGGTAACAGATGGCGAAAATACAAAGGCTGAGCCAAGGCCAAATAAGATTCCTTGTGATAAATAAACATGCCAAAGTTCAGTAGCAAAACTAGCTAAAATCAAACCTAACGGTGATAAAATGGTGCCAATAGCCATAGTACCACGGAAGCCAATTTTTTGAATAACAGGCGTGATGAACATACCAAGGGCTAGCAATAATGCAGATGCCGATGTGCCAACAAAGGCAATTTTCAGTAGATCTGTCTGACCAACGTATACCTCATCAATGTATCTATTAAAAAATGTAAGAGGGTCGTTAGTAAACCAAATGTATATATGTATGTATATATGTATATTTAACATGTCATGCAATTACAATCTTTGATAATTTCCCCAAGAAAAACAAGTTCCAAACACGAAGAAATTGACAAGAAAACAGGATAGCACAGTAAGCCAGCCAGGATTGCGAATTCCGTCAGTATGATATGGCACTTGTTTAAATACGCCTGCTGTAGGCAGTTCGGCCATCGACTTGTTTGATTCCAAGCGATCCAGCATCTGCTTCTCGTTGTAATCTGTCTGATTAGATTTCACTCGAGAAAGCGTTTGGGTGATTTCTTCCAAAGAACCTAGCATCGGAAATGGTGCAGACTCTAAAACTGCAGGATAATGCTCTTCAAGCGGTGGAATCTCTTCCCTGCATTGTACTGTTTTAATATCTTCTTCTGACTCTTCATTAAAAGTACTGCTCTGTGATCCATCATTGGACACTCGGGTTTTTTGATCTTGGCCTCTACTGGCAGACATTTTCATTTATTAGGATAAATACACTATGTAATTCAATTCTATAAAGAAAAAGAAGAAGCAAAGAGAAATTCTAGCTTACCAAACATTAATTAGGGTTCCTTTTTATATAGGAAAGCTCTAGGTAACATGGATTTTTTCATAGGGTAAAAGAAATCCCTTGCCATTCACAGTCGAGCTGGAAAAAAAACAGATGCATATTTCTTTTAATGATTTGGTCTCTATAAGCTATCAAGGAATATTGTTTTTTGGAGTTCTATCTAATTGCTAATTCAGCACCATTTGCTCTTCAGTTTTGAAGTTGTAAACGTAAATTCGATTTCTTATCCATGTTTTAATTTCAAGTTTCACCAAAAGAAAAACTAGGCGTGCGTGTGTGACATGATTCACTCAGATAGGGCCGCTTATTTGATCCGCTATCCCTTTAGGAGAGCAATTACAAATCAAAAAAAAAGAGAATACTGCTACTATTTCTATATTATCGTTGCCATTGGTTACTGCTTCTTTGTATACACAACAAAGAACAAAGATGCAATGATTAATTAAATTTATCCTTGAGCCGAGTTTAGTCAGAATTCAAGAATCAGGACATATGCACAAATCTAAGTACGCTTAAATGTCTTCTTATTGATCCAGGTTATTCTGACCATGTTACTTGTGACCCTGGTATTGTTCTTTATCTTCACCGATTTAGCATCTTCAACTTATCTCCTGTCAAGCTTCTGGTTGTGTGTCAGCGTGAGTAAAAGAAAGGAAACTACGGGAAAGTTAAAACAAGCCTTTGTATGTTATGATCTTTGTTTAACATTTTTATGACATTAACATGATGTTTAAACCCGAGTTCTCGGTGGTTTCAGTGTTCTGAATGAATTGATTATCTAGGCAAATCATCTGTTGAATCAATGTTAGGGCCTAAATACAGCAATACCGGTACCACGGAGTTAGATTTTATCTGACATATAGATTCTTTTTATTCCCAAATACAGGGTATTTTATTTGTTCTTCAAATTATAGTACTACTCATATTGGAAAGTTTTCCTGTATTTTTCCCTTAATAATCTAGAATCAAGTTATCAAGCTCATTTTCGTGCAAAAAAAAAAAAAAAAAAAAAAAAAAAATCAGATGCATGCATTGAAATTTATACAACAAAACTGCATTAGTAATCGTACCTCCATAGCGCCATTTATATGTCAAAAAGTGATGCGAAAATACAGCACCATCATATATACTGCTATAAAGCTCTGATGCTCTTCATTGAATGTCGATGATTTAACAGGTTGAACCAAGCACTTACACAGGAATTAAAGATTTAGAGTTTGGTTTACATTTTTATAGCAAATAAGCGTTAGGGCCCAAAAAAAAAAATCAAGTTTAATTGCACGGCAAATGATGTAAAAATCATTTTAATGGATAAAACTATCTAGAAAAAAGCGATTTTTTGGGTGCTTATAAATGCCTTCATAATCCCAAAGGTTTATATCATAATAAATATATAAAAATTATGGTTGTTTGTCCACCGTTATGGAAAATATATATTAATTATAAGCTACACATTTGAACGCAGGCTATATCCTCAAAATGTATGCTTAAGCCATCTGTCAAAGCTTAATAAGGTTGTTCTAAACCATAGCTTTACGATTTATGAAATCAAGCTTATTTTCAATAGTTCAACTTTTCTGAGCCAATTTTGGCCAAAAGTTGTATTTGATAATTTGTTCGTGTTTATAATACATGGTTAAATTCATTATAAATATTAATTTACTGAATTACAGAAAATATATGATATATTAACGGCTGCTAACGAATTGCATGTATTCATGATCATTCACGATGCAAATTAGATAATGTAACCAATCCCAGCCCAATTTTATATCTAATAAGCAGTTCATACACATAATTAACTACTTTATCTATTAGAATATTGTTAGATCAAAAAATAGTATGTTACGTTATAGCACAATAGATAGTTTCTACAGGCAAAAGATGTAATTAAAATGATCTGTCATTCAAGCAAGTGAAGCCATGGCTAATTGATATCATGGAAATCAAACTTCCTTATATATTCCTGCTTGTCGAAGTCAATTATATGTATATTAATCTCTTTCGATTAACAACTTTTTTTTTGGAGATTTTGAAGCGGAAACCTTATGTTGATGCTAAATTGCTTTTGTCCAATAAACATATATTCCTTATATTTCTGCTACATTGGTTATTATAGATTACATCAACAAATCAGAAAACACGTAGTTTCTATACTCAGTCTACTAGTATTTAGTCGATGTGTATTATACAAATTATGGCATTTACTTTCGATTGTCCATTCACGTTTATTAAAAGCAGCAGTAACACTGCATACATAAGCATTGCCATCGCGTTAGTTACAAACATCGTTCGCTTCTTAATTGCACTGTCAAAAAAAAAAACGCAACAATTGCATTGATGAATTGTAAATCAACTATCAAACATGTTAGACCTTCCGGATCTCGCTGATATAAAACCGCTCTAGATTGTAAGCTTGTCAAACAACCGATCATAAGCTCTCCCCTCAAGTAAATCCCTTCATTCAAAAATTCTCTTTCTTCATCGCTGCATCTAATCTCATTTTCTGACTATTAATGGTATAGGGTGTATACAATTAATCCTTTTTTTTTAATACAAAAAAAAACCATTTAAATGAAACCAATCTTGTTGGCGACGTCAAGAGCATCAACATCAGCAGTCAAACGAACAAAAGCCTTCTTGTGACCGTCAGGTCTGATAAGAGTGTTGACTTGAGCAGCTTCAACATCATAAAGACGCTTAACAGCATCCTTAATTTGGTTCTTGTTGGCCTTGACATCAACGAGGAAGGTCAAGGTGTTGTGTTCCTCAATCTTCTTCATGGCAGTCTCGGTGTTGAGAGGCTGACGAATGACACGGTATTGATCCATACGGGGAGCATGGGCAACAGACTTGCGAGCGTACTTGGGAGCACGACGCAAAACCAAAGTCTTGGGGATATGGAAGTGGGTGGAAGTGCGGATCTTGCGAACTGCCTTACCGTGAACACCCTTGAGAGCGGACTTCTTGGCGTTAAGAGCCTTGACGGAAGCTATCAAGGATAAATATACGTTAGTATCAACTTGTTATATGTATATACATATATCTGAAAGAGAGAAAGAAAGAGTAGCATAAAGCAGGTTTAATAAGTGCTGATTTCAAATGGTATGCTGTATCCAATGGAACTGTTGGCTACCAAATTGGTTGAATTAGACTGAATAATGCGCGAAAATGAAGATACATGTTTTTTTTAATGATTCGATTGAAATTGGGAATTATTACTGTCCAAATTGGTGAGAGCTTATATGTGTATATCAATCCATCTTTCAGTGAATCCAATCTTATTGACTTGCTCTTTCTCTTTCTCCCTTGAAACATCTATCATCAAATCCTCTAATAGATTACCTTGGTTGGCCATTTTTAATCGTCTACCACGTTTCTCTAAAGAGGAAGATTGTATAGCTTACACCCGATTTCATCTTGTTTATTCGCCCCACTCTACCTCTCCCCCCACCCCCCTCAATACAGTACAAACATTTGGATGCACCTGAATGTAAAGGAATTGGTCCGGCACGAACCATTCCGAGCGGTAAAACCCGCCGGAATTTTAAATAGATGGCAGTAAAAAAAAAAAAAAAAAGTGGTGCCTTTATTTATTTGTGTTGTGCTATCTCGATTGATTCGACTATATCTTCTACAGTTGGTGTAGTTGAAGTGTTTAGCAATATATGTTCCTTGATTGTATCAGTAGCAGAAGGGGTATGGTTGGTATAAGAAGATATAATGTCCGGTATTAGATCCGTAGCAGCAGCAGCAGTAGTAGTAGTAGTAGTAGTAGTAATAGAAGTAGTAGAAGGGTATAGCATATGGGTATTTTCTTGCTGGGGTTGCTGGGGTTGATCAAATATAGGTGTATACTGATTTGAAGTTTGTATCAATGCAGGTGAAGGTGCTGTAGGAATAATGATAGGAAAAGAAGCAACTATAGTAGAGATATTTTCATGGTCTTCTGGTTTGATATTCAGTTTCTTATTTCTTCTAAACTGCTGCTGCAAGTTTTCGATATCTTTCTTGATAATGTTATTAATACCTATCATGTGTAAATACTCGAGAATTGAGCTGATTTTTTGGCCGTTATTAAGCAACTGCAAAATTAAGTTCTTGATCTCTTCACTTTGCCTTCTGTGCAAACTATATACAGTCTTGTTTTTTGGGATAGCATGATTATGTCCTCCATAGCTATGTTCAACCACCCATAATTCACCAATCAGTTTGGCTTTGATGTAGCATCTGCAGTCTGTTCTTTGTGTTTCTTTCTTTCTGGATTTAATCACTTTGGTTGATTTATTCTCGGTTTCATTTGATGGTTTCTCGGTATTAACTCGCTTTTTTCCTTTTCTATAGACACCAGCATGCTTACACCAAAGATGAACACTTCGATAATTCGAGTTTTTCGTGCTCATAACTATATTATGTCGTTGACCATAGTCCGCAATAGTGGAACGCAAAAGTGCCAAACTAGTGTAACTTTTACCAGGTTCGAACAACTTTTGGAAGTCTTGTACTAATTCAGATTCCTCATTAGCTACCATCGTAGTTGAGGTGGGTATTGTATTAGATGGTGGTATAGGGGTTTGACTCATCTTGCAAGAAAAAGGTGCGCAGACCAAAAAGAGAGAGAGAGAGAGAACGGGTCTTTTAAGGGCGTCAAAAGTACATGACTTTAGGACGAGTCACTTTGTCTGTATGTGACGTAGCACTGAATTTGGCGTCTCGCTTTCGGTCGGGTCTAAATCCCAGGCACTCCTTCCATTTTTTCAAATTTTTTAAAGCGGATTTCGGCTTGACTATTTCATCTTTGATCTTTGACTTCTAAGTACAGTACTGTCAATATCTATTGGCGGAAATTGAAAATATATTACAGTTGTTTTGTTATGTTCATATGGTGGTTTAGTCATACTTAAGCAAATCTCAAATGGCTGTTTTCTTTGACTTTATTTAAATAATATGAGTACAATACAGTCACGCCAAACTGATTTTCGTACATCATTTTTCTTATACTTCTCAATAGAGACGCTTCTTTTCTTCTTTATTCTAATATCATTGAAACATGCCTTTAGCAGATTTAACAAATACAAGTCGTGATATATATATATATATTCAAAGCGAAGAGAGAAAAATTATGAGATAATTTCTACCTTAGAAAAGCCGGATATTTTCTCGGTGAGATATTGAGCACAGTCGAGCTGCCCAGTTCCCACAGCTTATAGTATAATACTTATTGATAGTCCTCTGCTTAAAAAAAGCAGCCAGGAGCAACCAAAAAAAAAAAAAAAAAAAAAAAAAAAAATTAACAAAAGAGCTGAAAGACATATAAAAGAAGACCCTTTTGTCACTTACAATCTATTGAAGTATGAATTAAGTGCAACGAAAATCTAGGTCCGTAGAGATACTGTCATCAACTGTGTGAAAAGCCTTGATTTTAATTCCTAGTTTGCAGCTCATAAACTTTACTTAACAGAGAACCATATGAAAAATAAAGACTATTCTGTATCCAACAACATGTTGATTGGGCACTAGACGAAAGAAAAAGTGTGATTTGGTCCGATAAGCCGCGTTTCTCGACCACAGGTATAATGGAAAAACTAAAGTACTTTGTAAGATTGGTGAAAGATAGACCCAAAATAACATTGTCCCAACGACGAAGTGGAGGTGGGGCCGATTTTGGTTTGACCCGTAATTGTCATAGATAGTACAGTAAATTAGAATGAGAATGCCAATATTTTGGCAAATAATTATGATTCCTGGTTCAAGGAAGTGTGAGGCTGAATCTACTAAATACGTTGATTCTGAAAAACTTGCTACCAAAGGAAAATAACATCCAGCTAAATTGATGATAAATATATGTCCTTGTACATGAATTAAAATATCTGAACGAGAAAATATTCATTTAACAAGCATTATCTGTTAGAGTATGTTAAAGAAGCTTTTCCCTATAACTGGGATTTAATCCATTTTGATCAGTAATATTTAGATTGCAGCCATTTGCACTTTACATTAAACTTGAAAATGTTCAGTAAAGCATTATCTTGTGATAAATAAGTATTAAGAACTAGTGTAAAATTGGAAAAGGAGATCAAGGCAATGAACAAAACGTTAAACAGTATTATGTGTTGATTTTATTGAAAAAGCCCAGTGACCTGGTGGACAGGCTGAAGTATATCCACAAAGGTTGCGATCAATTAATGAAAAAGATCGAATACTTTTATATATTCATGGTAGTTTTTAGGTTTCTTATTAGTCTTTTCAATGGAAAAAAAAAAGCGCAATGTGGATTAAAGGAAACAGCCATTTGAGTTTCACTAAATTCATTTGAGATTTTCTTAAATGTAGTTAAATCACAAATATCTCTACAATTATTTCCGTCAATTGGAACTTACGGCGCTATATAAAATAGTTTTTTTTTTTTGCATATAGAGGCATATATTTATATATTTTTTGTGGCATATTGAGAATATTTCAAAAGCAGGCTTCGTGGCATGATACATAATGACACTAAAGAGCCGTGTTATATCTCGTCTTTATTAGTATGGATATTGACAATATATATACACCAGCCAATACACAATTAAATCTCTCATAAATGTTGACAATGTCTTGCTACATGCACTTAAAAAAGTTACTATGCATTTCGGTTCAAAAAATCCTGATTTCGTTCCTGATTTTTTATGTTTTTTTTCGACAATATACAATCACCGCATTCCAATGAAATCACTTACATGAATATCTAGGCATATGAAGAGTTTAAACTATTCATTATCGGGTGTACCCCTCTTTACGCTGAATATTAATTTATTCTAGTTGTAATTTTTTTTTTCCTATAGTACAAACTATATGCTAAATTGTTTTGTATACTTAAAATCTCATAATAATATGACTATGGTCTCTTTTTTCTATAGAAGACTCAGTTTACCAGAACAAGAAAACCCCCTAAAAATCGAATAGAACTCCAATAGAACTCCTAATTCCAAATATTCAATATATTTATATTTTTATCATCCGATATACCACTGAATTATACGCATCAATTATTTTTTTCGTTAACAGAAGATCAAATGAAAGGGATTATTGGAATCAAAAATTTAATCCAATCATACACACGAGGGGAATGATTTCATATCTTTGATATCCAATCAAGTTATTTTTCCATTTAGCCTGCCAAACTTTTCTGACGTAATACTAATTTCAGTTACCGCTTAGATGTTTGTGATATAGGGCTTGAAAGTGTCCCCAGTAAAAAAAAAAAACCAACTACTTTGAATTTTGTTTTTGTTTTCTCTTTTTTTTCAACCCCACTCTTTCAATAATTCGAAATGTCTCTCGTCAACAGACCTAACAACATCCTTGCTCAACAAAGATTCTTCCAAGTAAGATCTATTCTCAAGATAGATATGGGTTGAAACTCATTTCTTTTTTCTTTTTTCTATTTGACAGGCTCCCTCCAACACTCTCTTGTTCCTTCGTGGTCCCAGAGATAAGCTCTTTGTCTACACCACTTTCCTCGTTCTCGGTACTGGTGTTGCTGGTTCTCTTTGGGGTGCTATCAACATGGCTCGCGTATGTTCATAATCAAAATAGAGATGGATGATTACTAACTTTTTATTATAGGGTAACAAATAAATTAGCAATATAGATCCAATTGCTATATTATCATAATTACTACTACTGCTTATAGACTCTTATTAAAACAATATACACTTGGAAAAACGCAATTTACACGAAACCTTCTATTTATTAAAGGATGTTTGTTCAAATCTACCATAGTGGAAATTGATCTTGAGGCCATTGCCCAGACTCGCGCGCTGGCCAGTATTGACCAGAATATAGCCACTCATCGTCTTCGTTTGTAAACCATCTAGGCTTCCATTCTTTACCTGCTAATTCAAACTCTTTGCGTCTTTCTCTTTGCTGTTGCTCTATTCTAAGCTTTTCTTCATCCGCTTCATCTACTTGACCTGTCAAAAAAAAAAAAAAAAAAAAATTAGCTCAAGTAGATAAAAACCAATCAAAGAAATACCTCTTTCATACAATCGTTGATCAGGTCTTAGACGCGTATCTGTAATGGGTAGTTTGCCTTGTTCAATCTCAGTTATTTCGTTCAATTCAGTTGCAAACTTGGTAAAACCAAAATATTTTTCAGCATTCGGAATGCCTGGAGGACGTGCATTCCACAACACTGAGAGTTTGTTTTTATCCAACCCCACTTCTTCTACTAATGCTTCACTCCATTTGCCAGAGATACGGCGTGCTTTTTGATCTTGGTTATCATACAAGGTAGCTACGACATCATTGCGCTTTGTTGGTGCACCAAACAAGCCTCCACCTGTACCTTCTTTAAAGGTGATGATGGCGTATTCACCCGTAGTGTTGTTTATGACCTTGCATTCACCTGAATGTTCGAGGTATTTTTCGCCAGCAATCATGTTTTTCATCCAACTGGATGGCTTAAAAAAAGTATAATGATCGTCATGACCTGTCAAAGTCACATGAAACGTGCCTTCTGTCATGAATTCCATGGATTTACCCCAGAATTTGCTCTTGATAGCAGTGGATTGCCAGTATTTGAATCCTTTGGCTTCAGCATGAGCAGCAATGATCAATGGGTTATGAGACACTTTTTCAGAAATGAAACGGAAGCCTTTATCGGGACGAATTGCTTCGTAAGTTTCGGTCATCATGGGATTGAAAGGCTTACGACCCGTACGGTATTGAGTAGAAGCATAAGTAGAAATTGAAAAAGCAGTGACATACATTAAACGCTCCAATGAATCAGACAGTGTAGAAGCCTTCTCTAATAGCTCACAGTATTCCAATTCCTCGCAAGCTCTTTGAAGCATATTGAGAGGTTCATTCATACTAATGGGCATAGCAATGGTAGACAAATCTTTACCGACATTCTTTCTAAATACAGAAAGAGCAGATCCTGCATCTGCTACTGCAGGCGATGGTAACCTTGTACGACGAGTGCAAATGCCCATTGAAGCTAAATCCAACATATCTGTACTACTCTTTTGAGTTTCTAATTGACAATGGGTGGGTGAGTGTGCCTGTAAGTAAAATTGCAAAGTGCTCTTACCACTATCATCATCTTCATCGCTATCATCGTTATTGATCAAATCATCATCATCTTCTTCGCCGCCGCTAAGCACAATATCTTCAGCATCAAAGAACTGGTCAGAATAGCTAGACATTCTTGAATAGACACTCGAAGTACGATGCAATGCTTCATAATCTTCGTGAATGGTATCTCCGCTTGCCTGCATAGGCACAATAGGTGAAATAGAACCTGAACGACGGTGACTTAGTGTTTGATAGTACGTCTGTATGTTTTTCCACTGTGAGATTTGTTCCTTGGCATCTATAGCCAGTTGCAAGGCTTGATGATCGAGTCTTTCCATCAAAGATTGCACAGCACCCAAATCTTTGGTCATCAACACCTCCTTTAGAGACTGCACAGTATCAACGAGAAATTCTGTATTCTGTTGATGCAGGTTAGACGTTTCCAACCCCTGTTCAATCTCGGCACGAATCTTTCTGTTATCGTTATAGCGTGATGAAATCCGTTTATTGGCAGCAAGACTGACATTGCTCTTGTTGTATTCTTCCTGAAAAGGTGATTCATCCATTTCACCGTTATTGCGTCGTACCTCTGTCAAAGCAGCAAGCCATTGATCATAATCGGATTCAGTCAACGTCTTTAAGTGATAAAGCATAGTACCGGAATCAATATTAATCTGTCTTAGATTAGGTTTGTAAGAGATAGTCGACACAAGAATCTGAATAGATCCACGCGTAACGCCGCCTTGTGAAGTGGAATAAGAAAGCACACCGGTGTGTGATAAGGTAAACCAACGCTTGGCCCATCCTTGCATGCGCTTTCTCTTCTTTTTCAGTAGCCAACCCGACATTTCATTATTAGGAACATGCACATCTTCAGGACTACCCAATGCAACTGAATATGTCAACATTTTTGGTGTATTTCTTGAAAAGGTATTATCTATCGCATCATTAGAAAGCTTCACTGAACAAGTTCTATCAGCTATTTACCAAAGACAAGCACGTAATTACCCGGGTCTTCCACCACATAAGTGCCTTCTACCTTTTGATCAGAAGATTGAGCGTGCTGTATCGGAATAATCTCGTCTAGGCCGACTTCTTTTAATTTGATGGTAGCTACGGACTTGGAACGAGGTCTGCTATTCGTGGTGGTTTGGCTGTGAATGGATTGGTTCGATGCATAGGTGTTTTCGGTATCATCCTCTGCTACCGTTGTTATATGTGTAGATTCTATCCAGAAAAGGGACGCGTTAATTATCATGTTTCTGGAGAAAAACGTGCTTATACCTTGGCTATTCATTCGTAGTCCAACTCCTAATTCTGAAGGAATCGACATTTGTCTCTTTTGCAATTGTTGTTGGGCACGAAAGACAATGTCCGAAGAGTTTGGTAAAGGCTCTTTTCCTTTGCGACGGAAAAGACCAAAGGATATATTGTTCCGCTTGGTAGTAAAGGACCATCTTATGACGGTGCCTCTTGTAGGTACATAGATATTATGTAAATAAGAGTCTCTTGGCTGAACTTGAACTACTTCCATGTATTTAATAGTAAAGAATGAAAGAAAGAAAGAAAGAAGCTATTGATAATCTCCACTTTAAATAGTCATCTTGAACAGACCTTATTTGTTAATCCTTTTACCCTGCCTGTTCCCCAGACTACTCACATGTCTGCGTAGAATATCATATAATACGATACCGGCTTAAAAAGGTATAAAGAAGCATGAAAAGGTTCTGGGTTTATAAACAAATATTTATTACTATTAAGCACGTTGACGAACTACAAGGTCCAGGAACTAAAAACAGCATCAGTAAATGCAAAGAGAATTCAGTAAAAGAAACTTACTTGTTCATAGTTAATTTGAATCCAACCATCATTATCAGTATCAAATTGTCTGAAAGAGTCAGTCAAGGTCTTTACGGTGACGCAAGCCTGAACAAAGTTATCAAAAGTAACATCTCCCTTTCCTGTGTTTTTAATAGTAGCTACAAGTTAATATTAATCAAGTTGCTTAAACCCTTCAAAATAAACAAGCCTACCATAACGATCGAATTTTTGAATCAAAGTAAGGATAAACTTGGGTGTTACATTGAAGCCAAAAGATCTCAACGCGTTACCCATCTCAGCCTGGTTAATACTGCCAGAACGATCAGCATCAAAGGCTTGGAAACATCTCTTCCAATCTTCAATGTACTTCCATAATCCAGAGAACTCATTAAAGTTAATAGTACCGCTATTGTCTATTGCAAATTCGCGTTAGATGCATGCGTTTGAAAACATATGTATGTATATATATATACATATCGTTACTTGCCTGCATCAAACATATTCACCATCAAACGAACTGTTTCAATATTGAAAGGGCTCCAATCACCATTAATCAAAGCTCTTTGGAGTTCGTCAGCAGAAAGTTGACCAGAACCATCTGTATCAACTGCTTTGAACCAAGAATACAACTGTTGATCAACACCGCCGGGTGGAGGCGCTTTATGATACATAAGTCGAGTATTTCACTTGTATAGCTTCTTCTGGTACTTACCATTAGCATAAGGTCTTTGTTGATGTTGCTGGTATCCTTGTTGTTGATAACCTTGCTGGCCTTGATAGCCTTGTTGAGGGGGTTGGCCTTGATAGCCTTGTTGAGGGGGTTGGCCTTGATAGCCTTGTTGAGGGGGTTGGCCGTAGTTGGGAGGAGGAGGTTGATAAGACATGATATATAGAGTTTAGAAAGCGAGAGAAAAAGAGGCCTTCTGGAACAAAAAGTACAATGTGTATAAATAACTCTCAAGTTACATCATCCGATAAAACTCCGCCTGATCAAGAGAAAGGTCAGTTATACTTTTTTTATTATTATTACATTTTAGCATTGGTAGTCTGCCACTTTGTATCATTTATCCAAGCATGAACAAGTGTAGAAGCAAGTGATCCTTTAGGCGCCATTGAAAATTTGGCTGTTGTTTCATTCTTCAAAGCTGCGCGAACCTCCGCACGAGTAAACCATTGCGCGTTTTCAAGCTCGTCATCAGCAAACTGAATATCTACAGTTATAGCTTCCGCAATAAATCCAAGCATCAATGAGTTTGGAAAAGGCTATGATATATATTAGATTCTTGGCGTCAGCTTTTTGTAGGTGATGATGGTTACCCAAGGCTGGCTACTATGGTAGGCCACACGATCAACTAATACACCAGTCTCTTCAAGCGCCTCACGACGTACAGCCTCTTCTAACGTTTCTGCAGGTTCTACAAAACCTATGTATATATACAATAGTGAATAAATGTCTTTCAGAAGTGCTTATGTTATTACCAGAGATACAAGAGTACATTCTCTTGGGCCATCTACTCTGTCTACCCAGCAATATCTGGTCTCCATCTGGATGAACGATACAGACGATAACCACAGCGTCTGTTTCAATAACTTGTGAGTTTAAACACCCCCAAGCAATAGATTAAAAAAATCACTTGCCTGTTCGAGGATAGGCAAAGTTTTGAACACCATTGTGGCTGATACATTGAGTAACATTGCCCTCCTGTTTGGGACAACTACGCTTATGGCCTGCTTCCAGTAAATGTGTTCGCTTGCCACAGGCTGAGCAATAAGCATTACGCGTATTCCAATCAACTAAATAAAAACACCATCAAACTGCATGCTCTGTACTATGTTCGCGACTACTAACCCATTGCTGCAGCTTGAGCAATAATGGCACTGACTGACTTTTCCATCACAAATGCACGAGGAAGTGTAGGTGCAAATTCAAGTCCTTTCGTCTCAAACCCTGTAGTATAACAATATATATCATCAACATTCTGTTAACGGGTACAATTAGTTTACCTTGAACCAACTTGGTATATTCTGTTTCAAAAGGACCTTGGGGTGTTACATCCACTGCCCAGACAGCTACGGCTTCATTATTTCGAGTTTCATCCATACCCAAAAATACCAAGATAACATCTGTAATGTTCTCATAAACACCGGTTTCGGAATAGACACGGTCAACGACCGTGGATACATCTTTGTATTTCACATAATGAAGGTTGCCGTCACTATCATACAATGCCTTTAAACCATTCAAAACAATGTACTTGGAGTTGGCAGAACGAGCGAGGGGCGCAAGGATCTCGGGTTTAGTACGGTTCCAGCCGAATCTAATAAATCACTGAGTGACTTGAACTCTATCCTGTCTGTTTTGAATTGCTTTACCTATTTAAAGGATTGCCTGCAAAAACAGCTGTATAGTTATCAGGATATGGAGACCCAGCCACTGAGATCGTTGCTGATGTAGAAGTAGCTATAGTCAGCAATTGAGCAATCGCGTCATTACCCCAGAATGCAGCCACTTGAGCTGCTGTTTTTCCTTCTCCATTGACCATGGTCAAATCAGCGCCATTCTCTTTCAGCAACTGAGCTACTGCCTTTTGCCCGAATCGTGCTGCAAAGTGGAGAGGAGTCCAACCACGTTCGTTCTTTTCATTCAATTGTTTGATGTTTTTCTGAATAAATTCGATATCACCAGCGGCTGCTGCTTCAAATATCGTCTCGTTTGAACTCATATTGAAGAGAAAAAAGCTTCAAGCAAGTAATTTTTCTCGAACACCTTTTGAATTAGTCAGCCGAATACACCACGCTATTCCTTGGATGTATTTTTTTTTTAAAAAATATATTCTTCTTTTTTTTATTCAACTTTTGTGTGCTATCCCATTCGTTTGAATAGAAAAGATGTGAGTCTAGAGTATTTAGTATAGTTCTGAAAAGGTGTGCAGCTGTTTAGAAAACAAACACAATTACTTTTTCTTTCGTTTCGATATATTTATGCCATCATTTTTTAAAGCTAGATTGGAATATATACTCAACTTGATTGGCTAATGCTTATTGAATTGTCTTTAGCAGCATCTTTCAAAAATTCATGAAATTCATTTTGGTTATTTTAACCCAGACTTTCGCATAATAACAATAAAATATGTTTAATATGGCTTACTAAACGCTTTATTGCTCCTCCGGTACTATCAAGCTTATGGTGCTATTTTCAATTTACATGTGTGATTCGATAGCTTAACTCTATGCTAGAAGATTGTACTTTTCATAGGACTAAAATGCAAACAAAAATTATTAAATATTGTCAAGCATCTCAAATAATTTGATGAGTAAAAAAAAAGCCTTAATCAAAACAGATTTTACGGCCAAAAGAATTCATCAAAGTTTAATGTTTGGGCTCCAAAGAAGAGAGTGCACAATAAAAAAAATCTGCAGGGTTTTATTCCGCTTTTTCTTTTTTTTTTTGCAGTAAAACATTCCATATTTTGATTGACTGTCGATATTTTTGTTCATGATATAGTTTTTTCTTATATAACTTGTTGAAGTATATCTTACATGAAGTCGTAGTAATTACTATACTTCATTACCGATACTTAATTTATATATAAATTATGAGTACTCACCGTAAATATCAATTAGTATTAACAGACAATCATATTTCATTACTAAATCGACATCCTATTATACAAAAACTTATACTTGGATCATCTAATCGATTATCTTGACTGGACCTCAAACACTACACCTTATCCATTCAGGGCAATGCTTTCATTGGATTACGGGACTCTAATTTAACTATTTTTTATTGCTGTTATTAATTTTCAGACTGGAACTGTTCAGAATGTCTATTTTTGCATTGATATTTCACTACTCATGCAGCTATAGCAATTATAATGCCATATTATAGTAAACACTGCATCAACTTATGTAAAAATTCTACTAATTTAAAATAATAAAAATATATTCAGGTTTAAAAAAAATTTTCAAATTTTAAGTTTTTTTTTTTGTATCTTTGAAACCATGTTAAAAGAGTACTAATAAAAGATCCTTCAATCAACACTAAACTCAATGTAATTACAAGTGAAGGTGTTTATTTATATATAAAAAACAAATTGAAAGCAGAAGGTTAATAATAGGCATTGTTACCTTTGTTCTTTACAACGTCCTTGTATCTATATGGCATACTTGCAACTAAGATATCCAAGTATTCAGGCTCAATTTTCCATCATTCTTTTTCTAAACTGATCTTAGACTGACCCTCAGTAGTAAAGATGACCTTTTTTTTTATCAATCCTTCTTTCCAGATGATATGACCCAATCATCTAGGTCAGGACTTTGTGCAGGCCAGTAATCAAAACTTTCAGTACAATGTTGATTTTTGAACTTGGTCAAATACCAACCTGTATGATAGATAACATCACCTTCTTGATAGATGAAATCGCGCTGTTGCTCTTCTTTCAAGGCTTTGTACCAAGGAATGAATTTGTCCTACATGGTTTGGACATACCTGTCTTGATGCATGCTGCTTTTAATTATCCTCATGTTGATCTTAAGCCTCTAGCCTATATACCTATATAGCCCCAAACCATCACCGATCATTTGTCCCACTTGTTAGTGAGCTTAACCATTGCCTAATCATACCTCTCTTTAATCCTTCGGATAACTCTACCAGTACTATCATTACTGGTAACAGTGAATTTTGACTCTATCCAGACAACACATCTTCACTGTTCAAATTGAGATGTTTCCTGAGATATTCGTAATTAATTGGGTACGTGTTTAATTAACGAGACAGAAAACAAGCAAGAGATTTATTTTACCATTGCCAGCCTTCCGTTATTAATGGTTTTACATATAGTAAATATAAAACTAGTCACAATTATACAAGTTAACTATTCAGGTACACTTCTATTACTATTCTTTGTAAAGTAGTTATGTCCACTACACAAATGACCAGCTCACTTTGTCTTTGGCTCATTGGTGAAGATGTCTAGCCTGATTGTTAGCTGTCAAACCAGGGTTTTAAGCCTTGGTATAGGGTCCGAAGCCTAATTATTTTATATATTTGGCCATAGTGTTCTTAGAGATGTAAATACTGGTTAATTTTTGAACTTGGCCAAATGTTCTCAAAAAGTGGACGTTGGTTTGCGTATAATATTTTTTCTCTAGAGCTCTCACATCAATCTTATATATTATTCTTGGAATACTACAACGTAGAGTGTTGCCCATGCAGTCTGTATTTTCCCATTATTGATAATCGTGTGAACTGATGAGCTGGGAATACTCATTAATCGAGAGATCTCGGCTTGCTTTATACTAGATCCAGAATGCCCTTTATCGAAATCGAAGTGCTCAGTATTTACAGTATAGTAAAATCCGGTTTCCTTAGAGAGTTTGCTTGTAATATCTGAAATAGGCGTAGTTGCTTATGTATCAAGTATAGAGATGGAAGTGACATACTGATACTAAAAAATATATTGATCTTGAAAAAATTGGACCGACGTATGATGCTGAGTGTAGTAGGCTCCGACTACGCAAATCATTTGCGTAGTATAAGTAAATCATTTCTGGTATATTCGACGCGTAGCAACCAGAAAGTATTTAGCTTATTAATTAACATATTATAAATAATCCGCAGTATTTAGAAATAGTATAAATATCCTCTAATCAAGGAACATACTCCACTTTAATTTTCATCCAATCCGCAATCATAATAACAACAGTCACTATCACGTGATCTTATAATATTTTTCATTATATCAATCTTTTATTGGATCTAGCCGATATGTAAAACCGGCTTTAGCTCAGTTGGTAGAGCGGAAGACTGTAGTGAAAAGACATCTTTAGGTCACCTGTTCGAATCAGGTAAGCCGGAAATATTTTTTGTTAATTGCATCGATGTAGTGTATGTAGTTATTGTTACTCTGTGGATTAACTTACAAACAACTATTACACTAGAGATATCTTCATAGTGTGCCTCACGCACCTTATTACGCAAAAAAGGGTATAGATATTGATGATGATGCATACAGTAAACCCTGATTTCTTTATGCTGCTTGTCCTTTCTCGGATCTGTATATTTGTTTAGTAATGTAGATTTTAAAGGTACTTTTGTTCATACGGATTTTGGAAAGATAAAGACCAAACTTCCTAGACTCAAGATAGATGATTTCAATGCAAAGCATATCCTGTTTTCATGAATATGCATACTATTTAATAGAGTATATGTCGTATCTCCTTCTATAATATTGTGTATATTGGCCATTGTCTATTATGTGTTATAGTATAGATACATACTACTGTGTGAGGTGTCTTTTTTAACTTTATATACTTACATGTCATGCATGATATGAAAGTAGGTTATGAGATGGTTTAAACTCAAGTCGTAATGTTACTCATAGGTATTATAAATTAAAAGCACGCTGGATTACACCAAGCAAAGCGATGAGTGTAAAGAGAGGTTTATATTTTTCGATGAAGCTTCCATCATTTATTTATAAAAGGATTCAATAAAGTCTCATTTCTCTTAAGCTTATTTCAAAAAATCTGCCCATCATATATTATAGATATCAGTGAAAGAAAATTTGATCTGTTGCATTTATAAGTAGGAGGTACGAATTTCAATCAATTCATAGCAAGATCGTCCATGAAAGAGACTTTCAAGATATTTGGCTGATTTAGACTACAAGAGGCTTCACTGTACTTTAGTTAAACTATGATTTTAGTAAATACAATTATTTATTTAGAATTCCCATCAGCAAGCAAATATGATATTAAGTCTCGATTGACTGAAAGATCAGGTCTGTAGATAGAGTTTATAATGACATAAAATCAGCCCCTGTTCCTTAATATCTGTTGATACACTCAAAGCCTTTTATTGACACATAGAGTCTGGTAAATATAGTAGCTCTTTATATGCATGTTCTACGTGCTAAACATAGCATCTGACCGAGATCGGCCAAGAGATCTATAGATTCATTTCATTTGAAATGTGATGATTTACACTGCAACCAGAGATTGTGATAAACTCCTTGCGCTTCAGCAAAGTAATAAGATTTCTGACCACTAATATAGTACTTTATTCTTCTTAACATACTTTAGCCATCAGATGCGATATTAATTTCGAATTCTCTATGAATGTAGGGATGTAAAAAAAAAAAAAAAAAAAAAAAAAAAAAAAAAAATGGTCCATTTTTCGCACATCTTTGATTTTTGAGGCAAGAGATGGAAGTTATTATCTATTAATAAAGTATTACACGGGTAGCTTTTATTTTTTTTAAAAAAAAAAAGCATTCAGAATACTCAAATTTAAGACTGAATTCCTGAAGAAACCAAGAATTCGCCTATTATTCTCGAATGAATTAAAAAAGTATAGAATGATCTTGATACTATGCGATGTATCATTCAATTCTACAATTCAGTTCTTTTTGCGCGCAGTAAGCTTCTCTTACCAAAAAATTATGATGGTGCCTCTAAGTGGCCTTGATAGTTGGACGGCCAATTGAAAATCAGAAAACTCTGATACGATTATACACCGAATATAAAAGACGTTTGCTCTCGGATGATCTCGGTCAAATATTGCATCTAATTAGTAGTCCATGCTCAAAATAGGTCACGGCTTCTGTCAAGTCTCTGTTCGCATCTCAAAGCTGTAGTTTCTTTTAGTATTTGTAGCCAACTAACCTAACGGTTGATTTCTTTAAATTAATTCACCGGGAATATATACCAAGAGCCATCGTGTATTTTACCCCTGGATGATCAAACTGAACAAGATTGATGGTAGCCAATTGTGCTTCTGACATTTGGTAAAAAGGGGTCCCAATAGGTATCACATAAATACAATTTCATGGTATGATGATGTAACTAATAGTAGTGGTGGGAAAAATGAATGGATTCATTCTCAGGGTCGGCAGTGTATATATTATATACATGTATCAACTGAATACATATATAAGCATAAAAGAATGAGATAAGCAAGACATTAACAAGCGCTGTTCAAGTAATACACATGTGATTTTCCATTGAGCTTGTTTGATCAGGTTGTAGAGTACGGCACTTCCTTTTTCAAATACTGAATACCCGTCTCTAGGTCCCTTTAAAAAAACTAGCCCAATCTAAGATTTTGAGACCCTACCGTTCCGCGGAAAGTAACTAAAGGGGTTTGCTGACATAACTATATTCACTGCATGATTGTCTTTTTTTTTATACAAGTAATATAGAAATGAATTGGGCTTATAGGGTGCGATCATTCTCTACGATAAAAACTTGGGTAGTAGAATAGGTTGCTATTGTAAGAGTGTGGAGTACAAAAATATTTCACTTGTCCGAATAAAGGAATAATAGTACCAACCAATCAAGTGATGTGTGTATCCTTAAATTCGAATGATAGTTTGAATATGTTTTCCGACGATCAGGGTCTACTACCTTCTTGGAAAATTCTGATAAAAGTATTTTTGTATATACTAAACGTGACTTTTATCGTCATTTTAAAGTTCAAGGACGGGTTTCATAGCACTGTTTTTTGGGTAATAAAGTTTTATAAAGATAAGAATAGAAGGGCAAAGGTGAATTACAGTCTTTGTGGTATGAGAGTCTATATGTGTGATACAAGAACAGGGTTCTTTTCCTTTTTTTTAAGGGCATCACAAACAAAAAAAGAAAAAGAAAAAAAAGGGCTGACAAATAGGGTCCTGCTTTTTAACCAAAGGTGCTTACAATATGAGCAAGTTGTAATAAGCCTGCTTGCGAAGAGCTGTTCTTATCACTATTGTTATCAGTTGCAGTATTAGAGGATGAAGAAGTTAATGATGAAGATAATGAAGGTGTAGTTTGCTTTTGAAATGATAAATCAAAGGTTGTTTCACTAGGAATACTCGTGGGGTGTAATAGTGTAAAGGGAAGGGAAGATTTCTTGCGTATTTCTTTAGTAAAAGTTAACGGTTTGTGTTGGTAAAACATCGTATCCGGTGTTGGGGGCGACGGTGTAGGTAACTCGGAAGCAGGTGTTACAGATTCAGTATACATCGATTCATGAGCCACAGGCTCTATAGACCAAGGTCCATGTTTAGCGACTGTATTAAACTCATTCTGCTGTAATTGCTGTTTCTGCATATGAGATGCCGCAACAGCTCCAAGGGGTGTAGGCATATTATATTTAACGGAAGAACGGTCAGCAGAGGATGGATGAGATAACAGCGATCTTCGGTAATTGTTCAAATGTTGGTCAATCGTCAAAGGTCGTTCTACTCGGTATGGATCAGATCTGATTCTTTGGTGAGCATGCAGTCTTGGTCTTGGATGAAGATCTTCTGATATCACTTTCTTTTGTGTTCTTCTCGATTTTGGAGACATATGGGTACGGTAATGTTGCATCATATTGTCTTGGCGAGAGAATCGAGATGAACATCCAGGAAATAGACAAGGAAAATTCTTTTCTCCTGTATGAATACGGTTATGTCTAGCCAAATGTCCACTAACAAAAAGGTTATTAAAAAAATAAAATACAAAGGCTCTACTTAAAATACCTAGTTGTGAAGCTTTTTGTGCACCCAGGTTCCGTACAGTGATATTTTCTTTTGCTTGAAGATTGGTTCTGAGTTACAGAAGAGTCATTATTCGCATTCTCCTCTGATATTTCAGAAGACGAAGGACTGAGAACAGTGGACTGATGCGATTCATTATCATTCAAAAGATTAATGTGACGACCAGAAGCATTTGTTACAAGAAAAGCCGATTCTTTCGAGACTTCATTCATGGTTTCTATGAAAAAGAAAAAATGGAGAAGAAAAGAGAAAAGGGAGCTGAATAAAAAGTTGAGATGAAATACTTTTTTTTCAGTTTCAAATAATCCAAAGCCAGCCATTTCTAAGCGGATTATATAATACTTTGCTGCCACTCCAGAACCCTCTTTACTGGGCCCTTTTTTTTTCGTTATCTATATCGGGCTAAATGACGTGAAATCATTGGTCTCTTGTGCTATTTGGTCCCTTGTCAGAACCTTATCACTTTGTTTTCGAAATCACTTGCAAGGGAGCTGTTACATATAAGATGACACAAATTAGTCGCTTAGTTAACACGAGCATAATAATTTACAGGTGGTATGGTATCATATAGGTTATTTATCGATGAATCATTAACAGTATCATATACCCATGAATGTAAAGCTAAAATAGAATATCCAATAAATATAAAGCTTCACATTTGAATATAAATATCTTATCAATTGATGATATTAGACAGAAACTAGACCAGTGACTTAAAGATGGTTATATATTGTTAGAAGAAAAGCCGCTAATCATGGACGATCCTATACTTAATGCATTTTAACCAGTTAGCAATTTCAAAAGATTCAACAGTTCATTCTAAACAGAGGACATTATTCAAATGCAAATTCTGGCCGGATTCAATTTTGAGATCTCGAAATGAAGGAAAAACAATGAATTCCGAAAAAAAAATTCAACAATACAGCCTTATGACCAGAGTTTTCAGTATATTATTACTGACAGAATTGATATATATATATATATATATATATATTTAAAAAACAGCAATTAATGCAGTACAATTGTTATAATAGAGGATATTTGTAAGTATTTTTTTTTAATGTATTTTTAGTACCAAAAACGCACGAGCTATGATGGTATTTCGAAAATCCCAAAGATTTGAATTTCCATGAGAGAATACTCAATACATCCAAGGAAACGCGAAACAATGCTCGTATAGTTAGATGTACAATTGTTTAACAGGGTTTTCGTACATTGGCACTAAACGGTGGATTAAAGTCAAAATCATTTTTATTTTATCCGTTCTGAGCAAGTAGTCGAAGTTATAGTTGAAATACAGAGCCCAATGAAAATTAATCAATATTTAAATGGCATAAGTCTATTGTATGCCGCACTTCAATTATGCATAGGCATGCTTAAAATTGAACGATCAGGTTAGTTCTTGGTTAAATATCGCATCTGATGAGCAGGTCATGTACAGAATGAGTAGCTATATCATATAAAGGTTCCGGTATGCTTCAACAATGTTGACACTTTATTCAATATTTGTATACACGCGTAATTTGTATCTTTCAATAACTAAAACAGTTGTTTTGCTTTTATAAACCTTAATAATACATTCTGGCTAAAACAACAAACTTTCCACAGAAACAAGTTACTATTAAAGCAAAAATACCACTATATCGAGCGTTGGCTGTTGTATGCGTGCAAGATGAAGAGAATGCAGCAATAATATACATATAAATGAACCCCTAAGTTCTGTAGTCCCCTTAGCAATAATTATATTTATCATCCTGTTAAGTTTTCATTTAATTCCTTTTTTTTCTTATACTTTTACATTTGGGTGAATAAGAAACTACTTTTTCGTTTTTTTTCTTAACCTTCACTCAACATGCTCGTCAGAATCCAATTTCTTTTATGGAATCCTTCTATGTTGGATCCAATCAACTCAATACTAGATCTCGCTCAACCACCTCCCTCTCAAGGCAATACTCATAACTCATCGTATCAAGGTTAAAGAATTGATTTTAGTCTAGATACCATTATGATTTAGTATTTTAACGCTTATATAATGCAGATGCTCAAGCAAATTTTGGTAACACAGCACGCTCGATACATACTCGTCATGGAAACAGAACCATTATCATTCATAGAGAGGAATACACACGTTCAGCTTCTAATATGCAAACATCCAAAACAACGACCACAACTAAAGAAGATGATCTACGAAGCGCTGCTTTAGCCGAGTTGAAAGACCAGCTTCGAAAGTATTTACATCCCAAACAATACCAACCGTCTATTATCCCGTCTAAACCTAGTGCTATTGACAAAGCATCCGCCGAACGCGATATGATATACTTAAAAGTTGGGCAGAATCAGTATCAGCAATTTCAGCAACATCAACAGTGTCAGTGGTATCAGCGATGCCAACATCATCAAAAGCATCAACGCCAATGGCAACAGCATCAGCACCAACGACAACAGAGCCAGCAGGAAGAGGAAATAAGTAGCAAAAATCGACAGAGCGCAGAGATAAGTAGCAAAAACCAACAAAACGGAGAAGCAAGTGACAAAGACCAACATAATGGAGAAGAAAGTGGCAAAGACCAACAAAATGGAGAAGCAAGTGGCAAAAATCAACAAAGCGGGGAAGCAGATAATAAAAGCCAGCGGAACGAAGAAATTAGCAATGAAGTACAGCAAGAAGAAGAAAGATACAGCGAAAGCCAACAAGAGGAGGGGACAAGTAACGATAATAACCACCAACAAGAGGAAATAATCCAAAAAAACAACGATAGTTATTATGAAGATACAGATAATAGTATATCTCAGTATCATAGCGTCCTATCCCAGAAAAAAGCCATGTCGCTTTTGGATAGTCCAGTCCCTACTTGTATTGACAGCCCTAGACAAGACCATGATAGTATAATAGATGATGAGACAGTAGCTGTGCCTCGTCGCAATGTAGTTTATTATAAACGTCGAGAGGACTATTACCCTCAGAACCAAATGGAAGAACGCATACAGGAGAAGAGCAATTTATCTCCTGCGGCCAATGACAATAGACGTCAAAGTGCAAAGTAAGTTGATTGGGCAAAGTCAATCATGCGCTTAGTTACTAAATAAGCTCAAGTACAATCATAGATAAAGCAACTACAAGAATTCATCCTGGTTCAATTGTAAAGGATAATGGAATGCCTATCTTTAAACCTTCAGAAACAAGTAGGAAGCCTAAAGCTATCTTTCGAAAGCTCAAAACTTTGGTTAAAAAACGAAATAAACATCGTATATAAGCACTATTAGTAGAAAGAATAACTCGCTTGTATACCATTGTATTTGTATACCATGCTAACCTCTTTATCCAAAGTGTCTCTTTGACAGTCTTGAGCCTTACCCAATCGAGTAAAATATGAAATCCGAGATACAATCTAAGTATTTAACCCGGTCTTTTCAAGTATGGAAAAGACGGGTCTTTATTCCTTATGTTTCACTTGACCTTCGCACCTGCTCCCCCTTACTTTCAATTTTTCCTAAAATATGGCCACTGCCGCTTCTTTTCATAGGGTTTCTTGTTAAAAGCGTGAAATAAACAAACATGCCCGGTATGTATTGAGCATAGTTTATAATAATGCTGTTTGGCAAACAATTGATAGCTTCATATCGTGAAAACGAGTTTATTTCACGTCCAAGATGTTCTAAATATATTTAAACCCTGGAACAGACGGCCAGTAGGGTACTACCCATTATTGATAAACGCAGAATCAACTTTATGTAATAAAAAGTGTGGTGTTTGTATGAACAAGACGAGGTTCCTTAACCTTGGGTGTTTGCTTATCTTTATGTTCATTGGCTACCGAGTATTGAACCTCTGATTTCGTTTTTTTTAGATCCAAGACTGCAGAAAATTTTCATTGATTACCTTAACGCGACCTTGCGATAATATAAAAGCCAATATAAGTGTTAGATCTGTTAACAATATTCATACCAATTTTGATGGTGCATCGAATGACTTAAAATAGTTTGTGATTTTAGATTAGAAATTAGTAAATATGTCGAATTTTAACAAATTTTTAAAATTTTTATTTTATGAAAGTGAATCAAGTTTTTTGCATATAAAAAAAAGAAACATAGATGTATAATTTAACGTATAAAGAATCATAAACATAGAGTACTTTCTTATTACGAAAGAAATAATCATTGAACTGAAATTTTTCTCTTGAGGATTTTTCTTTCAAAATTCAAAATAATAAAATTTGGCTTCCACCCAAGCATTTAATTTGTTCGATAAATAAAATAACTCGCCCGAATATTCTGTTATATTTTCAACATGAATTACATATACAGCATAGTGTAAACATATACCAAATACTCTAATAAAGATTATGAAAAAATCAGCTCTTCATCTAATAATGTAAAAAAAAAAACGGTATTAGACTTATTTCAAAATTGCAAACAATTGTAGATTTAGGTGCTGTTTAGTCTCGCATTAATCATCACGTTTTATTTTTTAAATAAAAGCAATGATCAAAGTATGTCTCTATGCAGAGTAAATACTTTTGCATTAAAGATCTTGGACAAAAAATAGGGTTTTTATAGACAAAAAGGTGCGATCAATTTATTTAAAAAAAAAGTGGTTTTCAAGGGGTATACCTGTTGAATGATGAGAGCAAATCATTTCAACAGCCGTCCCGAGATTTTATATTTCTTCTAGGCTTAGTGGACCCCCTTCTCTTCAACAGCGCTTTTTTATGCTTTCATGTACCAAACACGTCTATTATCGAAAAGGCTAATCACCAACACCAAGCGATTGGCTCATGCACGGTTCATGCAGCAAATGTCTTCACCAGAGTTGCGATCTGCTTTTATCAAATACTTTGAGAAGCAAGGACACACGCCTGTCAAAAGTTCCAGCCTTGTACCCCACAATGACAAAAGCTTATTATTCACCAACGCAGGTTAGTGTTGCTAGTGTACTCAAAGCAAAAAAAGAAAATCCTAACACTTTCATAGGTATGGTGCCGTTCAAAGAATTCTTTCTTAAGCCAAGTACTGCACCGTTCAAAAGCGCAACAAGCGTCCAAAAGTGTATGAGAGCAGGTGGAAAACACAATGATCTCGATAATGTGGGATATACACCGCGGCACCATACATTTTTCGAAATGTTAGGTAACTTTTCGTTTGGTAAATATTCCAAAGCTGAAGCAATTGATTACGCCTGGAAATTCTTGCTCAATGAATTGAAGCTTCCTATCAATAGACTGCGTGTCACGTAAGGACTCAATCAGGATTCGATTGTGGATAGTTTACACTAATAGTGTGTTATTAGTGTGCTGGAAGGCGACGAGGAAGGATACAATCTATGGAAGGAACAAGGTTTGCCAGATGAGATGATTGTGAAATGCGGGCCAGAGGATAATTTCTGGACAATGGGTGATGGAGAAGGTCCTTGTGGATCATGTACAGAGATCTTTTGGGATACACAGGATAAATCATTAGATGATCCATGGTTAGAAATCTGGAACCTCGTTTTCATGGAGAAATATCGTGATGCTAATGGTGAATTAAGTGATTTACCCATTCCTTGCATTGATACTGGCATGGGATTGGAAAGAATGGCTGCTGTGCTTCAAGGTAAACAGAATAATTTTCAAATTGACCAGTTTGAGACTTTGATCAGTGGATTAAGAGATTTGATGAGATCGCGTGGTTTAAAGGTAAGCACTGTTTAAGCTATATATAGGCGATTACAAACGTTTAACTCTATGGCAGGCTTCAGCGGACGCAGACCCCAGTGCTCATGAGAAAATCGTTGCTGATCACTTTAGAGCCATGTGTTTTTTGATTGGTGATGGTGTTGTGCCCAGTAACATTGGTCGTGGTTATGTTTTAAGACGTATCATAAGACGTGCCCTCAGATCCGCTAAGCAACTTGGTTTCAATGGTACATTATCACTTGACAGAATTTCATTTCTCTTTTTTCTTTCTTACTAATATGATTGCGTTGGAGCAGAGCCCTTTTTGACAGATCTTTATCCTTCTTTGTTGGCCGGATTTAATGATGGCTCTTATTCTGAACTTGTTAGCCGTGCTTCATCCATCCGCAGTATTATCACTAATGAAGAGACGGCATTCTTGGCCACATTGGATAGAGGCATGTCATTGTTAGAGAACGTATTCAATCAAAGTGATCTACAAGAATCAAAGCAAATCCCTCCTCAAGTCGCATTCCAATTGTACGATACCTATGGCTTTCCTTTTGATTTAACGCTGATTATTGCTCGAGAACGAGGTTGGTCAGTGGATATTGAAGGTAAGCCGATCATTCATTTCAATGGATGTAGTATTCTAATATATTAAAACAGCGGTCGAGGCACTCAGGGAAAAGCAAAAGTTGGCTGGGAGAGAATCCTGGAAATCAGAAAATATAGCAGACAAATCAAGACTTTCAGAATGGAGAAATTTAAACATTAAACCTCAATTCACCGGATACGATCATAGCTTGCTTCATCAAGAGTCTGAAATTTTGGCTGTCGATACTTTCAAAAAAGGGAAAAACATCGAAGTAAACCTTGCCATTGACCCTTGTCCATTCTATGGTTTGGGAGGTGGACAAGTTCCTGATAAAGGCAGTATCGAACTATCAAATGGAAATAGCTGGCAAGTAGTAGATGTTACGCAGCCTTATGAGGGAGGAATGGCCTTGCGTATTGCGCCTGTCGATTTGCAGCCAGGTCAAGATGTAGCACAGCGTCTTGAAGAAGACCGTGAATATTTACAGAAAGGTCAATTGGTGAGAACCGAAGTTGATATGCAACGCCGTCAAGGAGCTGAAATCCACCACACAGCTACACATTTGCTGAATGCTGGCTTAAGGAAGATCCTTAATTCCACAGATATTGTTCAAGCCGGATCCACAGTCGAGCCAACCAAGTTACGATTTGACTTTACATATGGCAAGCCTTTAAAACAACATGAGTTGAACAAGATTGAAAACTGGGTGAATGACCTTGCTTTGAATGGTGGTGAAACAAATGTCAAGGTAAATCAGTCTTATTATATACTAATAACTAGCTCATCTAATACATTTACTTAGCACATGAGGTTGACTGATGCTGTCAATTCAGGAGCTATCGCTGCATTCTCTGAAAAATATGGTGAGACTGTTAGAGTGATTGATGTGCTAGGTGTTAGTAAAGAGCTTTGCGGTGGTACACATGTTGATAATATCCGCAAACTGTATCCATTTAAAATCTTGAACGAGACTTCCGTAGCTGCAGGTTTGATCATACAGTTCAATTATCATATGCTTATTCTAACAGCTTTATGTGGTAGGAACAAGAAGAATTGAGGCTGTAGCTGGGTTATCATGCATCCAATGGTATAGAAAGGCTTATGAACCTGTTCCCGAAGCGCTCAAATTATTAAGAGCAAATGGAACAAATGAGATGATTGATAAGCTTGAAAAAACGTTACAACAAGCAAAGGATCTTCAAAAACGTGTAGATTTCATGAATGAAAAGCTAGCTTCAGCGGGTGAAGTAATTGTTCATCCCATTTCTGGTAGAATCAAAGGTAAGTACTGCAGCGAAAAAGGAAACACAGATATACTTACGATGAAAGTATTAGATGTTGATGTGAAGATCCATCTTATTGACTCTGACCTGGATGCCAGCTTTATGCAAAAGCGTGCCAACGTTTTGAAGGAAAGCCAACCAAAATCTGCACATATTTTGGTCAACGGTAACACGCTGGTGGTTGCACTAAATGGCAGAGAAATCAAGACCGAAACTGCCAATTCAGTAAGATATTACATTGTAACTAATAACGTAAGATACTTACAAGTATTCATTTAGATCTTAAAGCAAATGCTAAAGCACATCAAGGGCGGTGGAGGCGGACAAAAAGAAATGGCTCAAGGCCGTTTATCCGAGTCGATCACTACTGAACAAGATGTCATTTCTAAAGTCTTGCCTGCATTAGAAAAGTGTTAAATTAGAATAAATGATAATACCCTATATTTTCACTTTGTTCAAATTGTTTATGCAAATCTGAACAGACTCGAACTAATACAAAATATAACAACTCTTACAAGCTCAATAGCTTACCCTGCATTTAGCTGGCTGTAGAAGTCTAGTGTGAGATGCTAGGCATTCATCAATACAAGGGCTTCCGGAATAAAAATGAAGCCATAGTTTACTCTTTAAACAAGGTGTTAACAGAAAGTAGTTCATTTTGAATATGGGATGTTTATCAGATAGAATTCCGAAGAAAAATCTACAGATCTATATACTTCTAGTTTTTAAGAAATCTATATAGCTTACTACTATTAATCAATTGTCGTATTTTTGTATAAAAAAATGATTTTAATATATATACAATGTATTATAGACTTATACTAGTGATCAGATGTGGCATCAAGCCAAGGTCAGTCGAGCAATATGTAGATCATTAGAACTATCATTAAATCGAGATAAATTAAACTACACGCAATCAGCAGTGCATCCATAAAATATAGTATACTTATTTTAGTTCAGTCATATAATAGCTTTAGTAGATATTGCACTCCATTCTGAACAATTTCCTCGCTGTGATTTGCTTCAGCTAAGCTAAGCAAAAAAAAAAAAAAAAAAAAAAAAAAAAAAAGTACTAATGAACAAATGCGACATTACGCCATAATCTATTGAAAAATGTAATAAGAGTACTGCTTCAGGGTTAAATATTCTTTTTTCTTATAAAATACAAAAATAGCATTTTTAAAGTGTAATTTGTTAATAATGCAGGTTCAATGCATTGAAGAATATACAGAAGTATTTATTTCGGGCTATGTTATATATGAAATACTCAATCGCAAAAAAAAACTAATAATCTACATTTACCAAAGGAAATTGTGAATGCCCTGTATATAATTAACTACATCATTCAGTTCTGCACAAGCAGTGTTAATACACGTCTCTAAAGAATCTTTTGGCATGAAAAACGAGATCAAAATTTAAACTTTTCTGTGTTTTGAGTGAATCGCAATTGCACACTAGTATAAGACCGACATAAGTTTTTACGTACAATGGAAATGTGAGCAGAGTTATGAGTATGCGATTTGAGCAACAACCGTAGTGAACAAAAGAGCTAACAATGATATCACAATGCCATTATATATGGCCCATTGTTTTTCCTTCAAAAACGCTAATATCAAAGACTCACTATTCTTGAATTCTACATGCTTGAGATAATGAATTTTAGTCCTCTTGAAGAATGAAAGTGTTTAATAATGAATAATAATGTAGAGTGTCTCAAGTTAGCTATGGGCCGAGTAATCCAACAATATGTTACATAATATTGCCTTCCTTTTACAGTTGAATGCATATTTCGTAATAAGTTTCTTTTGTTTCAGGCCGTCCACACTATAGACTATCCTGTAAACAGAGTTGAACTGGTATATGAATAATAAATAGTTCATGATTCTGGCTGGAGAAACATTAGTTAATGCGCAATAAATACGGGACAGCTTACTAATGTCCAAAAGAAAGAAATGAGTACATTACAGAATAATGAGGAAATGTATCAACTCTCAACAAATACGTATTACTTGGAGTTTGAGGCCCATTATGCTTGATCAATAAAGAAGGCCTCATATTAACAATAAATCAAGAGTAGCTGATTCCAAGAATACCATGATACCATGATAAATGGAAGCCTTTATCCTGAACATATAAAAGACGAACTGTTTCTCATTTTCATTTATATACTATTATCAATTCTCTCTTTTTTTAAATAATGACAAGTAATTTTGATTACATGCACTTGGAGGTGGTTTTCATGCATCCAAATTTCCCGGGGGGCAGTATGAGTTATCGAATGCATTCAAGCACTTATCACCACCTTATTGCCAACTACTTTCGCCGCTATGCCTTTCCATATGAAACCATGGTGATCAGACCAGTACACAGTCCCTTGGGTGTATTGAAAAATCCAGAGAAGGGATATCCCGCAAAAGCCAACAAGGCATTGGATCGAAACACGGATGATAAAGCTCACCATATGGATAAGGCAGCTGATAGAAACTGTGAACATAAATACGGAAGAGCTCCCGTCGACTACTATAGGGGCGAATTTAGAGAGACTCCCAATGATGACACAGGTCCACAGGTTTACAGCACCCTTAGTAACAATGACGAAGATCTAAGTTATAAACAACAAGATGCCTTTGATTACTCTCAATGGTTAAAGAAGTTTAAATATAAAAATGGACGATTAATGATCCCTCGTGGTTACTATCCTCCAGTTGACGTTCACAACGATAATGAGTATTCTTCTCCCGATGACGATCTACATGATGAGTCTCCTATGCCAAGAAGGTATGATTTAAAGGGAAACGCTCTTCGATATGCTATTCAATCAGATTGTGATTCGCAACGTAAAAAGAAGGAAAAATTAGACTTTTGTTGTAAAAACCATAGGCGTTGTACCTCTTCAACATATACACCTCAAAGACATGCAAGTGTTGAAGATGCCAAAAAAGATGGTAACCAGAACCAAGAAAGTGAAGCACCTCGTCAAATCATTCCAACTGTTAGCGACCATCATGAACAATACGATCGATGTGTTACAGCTATCGATAACCTTAAACTCAAGTAGGAGCACTAGGTGTCTGATAATTACATAATAATTAGAAGCAGGAATTGATTAACAGATTATAGCGCACGCTCACACATGATATTATCAGTCTTTGAATATCCACTATCGCACATATATTAAATAAATTGTAATATTTATAATACTACAGTCAGTGCATTTCCTTCTTAGAGACGCTTAGGTTTAGTGATACATGATTACAGACAAGTGTCATTGCTATTTACACAGTATACAGATCATAGGCACTATCATTATATCATCATAATTGAGATTTTAGATAAACTCATCGGTTGATGTACCAAATGCAGAAAATCACTGACTGAATGAAATCTTGATTCGTTAAAGGACAAAATTTAAACCTAAGCCCTCCATCATACGTAATATAATCCGATGATATTCTCGAAAAATATGAAATTACACCTAAACCAACAATAAACAGAGAAAACACTTTGAATTTTAGGGGAATATATAAACGCCAATATCTTAATTTTAGTAAGCAAACTATTTTGTACGTAAAATGAGTTAGAAGTGTGATAGAAGCACCTAAATGTATACCATTTTTATTTTCTGAAATGGTATTTTTATATAGAATACTTCATTCTATCATATATACCATCTGAAAAAAAAATTGGATTATCTACAGATTTTATTAATGACTAAAGCTCTTCTTTGTACCTGTTGCTTTCTATGATTTAAAATTCCGATTTTTACATAAAGGGCTCTGTTATATACCTGCTGAACGTCAAATTCTATATCTAATAAACTATTTTCTTTGCAACTAAATGCTAGAGTGCTTCAACTTATAACATGTTTTTGTATCCTAGAGCAGAATTTCGTTATCCAATTTCTTACAAATTATAAGGTTTCTTAAAATAACAAATATATCGTTTTTAAAAACATGGTTCTATTTTTCGATATAAAATTTTGGTGTCTGAGAACCTAACCAATTCAATCTGTTCCACCAAGTTAAGAAATAGAACTCGGACGATCTCAGTCATTCTTGTTAAAATGTCGCATTTGATTAGAATTCTACATTCAGAATGAGATGCCTAATCTAGCAAAACATCCGATCCATCTAATTCAATTGTTGCAACATGTCTTACATGTTTCAATCATTCTAATTTTAAGAGTGATTCTAGATCTATCGCTACAAGTTTGGTATATCAAAGAATAGAACAAACAGCGCATAAATGATCATATTTAGTGCATCTGTACATGCATAGCTTGCAACTTCTTTTGGTAAACAATGCCAACTGATATCTTTGTCTATAATAGGTGTACGTCAATCGGACTTGGAATAATACTGAATGACGTCGGCATAGCCCTTTCATCGAATATTGCAACTCACCCCCGCAAGCCTGGTGCAAAAAAAAACTGCTGAAAGGTATTGTGTAAAAAAAATTGAAAAAAATAACATACCGCTTTTTATTTCTCTCCCCTCTCTCTCTTTACTCAATTGAATTAACTGATTAAAATGCTTCGCACTGCTGCTATTCGTTCCACCCGTGTCATCGGTCGTCGTAACGCTTCCACCAACGTTGCTGTTCAAAACATTGAGACCCGTTGGAAGACTCTTTCCACCGCTGAACAAAACACCATTGCCAAGCAACTCGAGGAAGCACAAAAGGGTGACTGGAAGGCTCTTTCTCTCGATGAAAAGAAGGCTGCTTGTAAGTTTCTAGAGAATTACTCAAACAGTACAATCATAATTGACGAATCTTTATAGACTATATCGCTTTCGGTGCTCATGGTCCCCGTGAACCTTTGACCAAGCCTGGTCATGGTGCCAAGGTCTTTGGTGGTGTTATGGGTGTCCTCGCCGTCTCTGGTGCTCTCTTCTACGCTATCCGTGTCAATGGTAAAGTATAAGACGAGGGTTTTTTTTTATTAAAAGGGGGATACAGCAATTTTCTGAAGGGTCGGTTATGGAATTTTATTCGATTGTTAACCATTTATCTATAGGTCAAGAAACTCCCCGTACTATCAGCAAGGAATGGGAGGAAGCTACCAACGAATACCTCAAGAGCCAAAACTCCAACCCTGTCTCTGGTGTATCCTCAGAAGGATACAAGGGAACTGGTTACGTTGTCAGCAAATAAAGAGCACCACTATATTATTAATTCAAAACTACACGTCAAAATTATACATCACGTTTTAGACCCATGTTTACTTCTTTAACGTCTTTTATTATGTTTGTTATAAAAAAAAAAGAAGAAAAAGTTACTTATAAACAATGCTGTAAGCTCATGATATTACGTTTTTTCTTTTTTTTTTTTTGCATTTATGATAACAGTGTATAAATCGAAAAAAAATCAGATCATAATTTTGTATTTGACTGTTTGACAGGTGCAATAATCAAAAAAAGTCAATTGACGCTTGAAAATTATATACAGCACTCAAGTTTTTTTAACATCTCAGTATAATTGCACATTTAGTAGCATATACTAACGAGATAAGACAACACCTTTCAATTTATACCGTACAATATGCCATTTACTATCAATTAGATACACTAAATAACAAGGAGCCGGTGATTAAAAAAGCGTTTTCATTGGTGAAGAAAATTAAATGCTGCAAGGAGACTCCGTCTTATTTATTTTTGAATTGCTAAAATCAATCGTAATGGTTTTTACATAATAAAAAAGAAGTGGCATCTAGCGTTTTAACGTATTTTTTTTTTTTTTTTTTTTTTTTTTTTTTTTTTTTTTTTTTTAGAAAACTGAGTTGTGCATTGAATAGTGTAAAGGGTATAGCAAAGCTCTTATTAAAATGCATGTCTTTACTCCGATTTGTTTGAAATTTCTAGCAATTTTAATACAGTTTAATATTCAAAATTTTTATATAAAAAAAGATTTCCGAATATTAAATTATGCTTTGATTCTTCCTAAATAACTCTAATAATGAGATTCAGCTCCTAAATAATATTTGTATTTATAATATATCGTAAAGCTGATAATTTTGACCCAAGGCAGCACCCCATGATTTTTATGTTGAGCTCATAGAGCCGAAGGATGTTTGTGGTTGGCTCACGGAGATAAAAAAAGCCACATATAAAGTGATCCTGATTGACATGCGGAGAAAGTGATATAGTGGTTTCGATTGGATAATAGAGAGAAAGGTTATAACAGAAGATGCATTCATCTATGCACATATATCGATTTGACTTTTAATGAAAAGCTAGAATTAACCAGTGCATTTATTAATAAAGCTTGTAGAAAATGTGATTACGTATAGAATGGTGTAAAAATTGTGTAGTTTTCAGGACTAAAAAATTAAATTGTCCTTGAACTATATACGATTTTGTGAGTATTTAGTTTTATTCTACAATACTCAGTTGCTCACTGGTCTAACATACACGTAAAAAGCATCAAAATATTCCTTAGGAAGTATAGAGCATTTTTGAATCATAAACCATGCCCTGCAAGTGACATATTTATGGCCAAAATACATGATCAAAAAGGCGCGTCTTTTGAAAATTCAATCCAAGCAGTTCAAAAGTAACTGACTGCCAATAAAAAAAACTAAACACAAACCTGATGAGGCCTCCATTTTCTTTTTATATAAACATTTCTCGGTAAACCAAACACAGTATGTCTCAGCAGCAAGTCAATATCACGGATCTCGACATTTCTTCGCTTCAACAAGTTAAAACTCAATTAGAAGAAGTAATTTTGATGTTTTAATCAGATGATTTGATTTTTTTTTTTCGAGACTAAAACTTTAGCTAAATAGGAATTAAGTCATCTTACCCAATCTTATACTAAGCTCAAGGGTGTTCAAGCCAGATTCAAAGACTGTGCCGAGAGCGTAGATGCTTTAAAAGTTGAAAAGCCTGAAGGTAAACCGAGAAAACCTGTGATTATTACGCGGATATCACTAACGCGCTTTTCAGATAAAACCATCCTTGTTCCACTCACATCATCTATATCCTTTTTAATACTTCTAACAAAATTGAAAACATAATATATATATATGTATACGTATATATGTTATTCCTTAACCTATGTTTTTGATCCAATACCTTTATGTCCCAGGTAAACTAAGTAACGTGAATAAGGTAATTGTGGACGTTGGTACTGGTTACTTCGTTGAAAAGGTAAAAAAAAACAAATAAAAAAAAAAACTAAAGTGCAAAGGCTAGTGAAAGTATGCTGATACAAAATGCAACTATAGTCTGTCGGCGATGCGTCCAAGTTTTACAATGATAAGGTCGGTTACGTTAAAAAGAATCTCGCAACACTTGAAAAGACGATTACAGACAAGCAAAGTACATTGAGAGGTAAGAATACAGTTTCAAGTGGCGAGTTTATTAGCTAAACGATATCTACTTAGCTATTGTTAATGTTATGCAAGACAAGATTCAACAAGAACAGCAGAAATAAAGTATAGAAACTGTCATTTAGTCCTACATACGCGCGTGCCAAGCGCACTTTTCTTAATAATTGATGTGACATTGAGTTTGAGTTGAAACAGACTCAGATCAGTACAGGTACCAAGGCAGTTTTCGTTGCTCTAATATACAATAAATGAACCACGGTCCTGGATTGAGTGTATTATCGTATGTTAAATACGGGATTCTCGTATTAAACCTGAATGAGACGCGTAATTATAGTAATTCCAGGCAATATATGAGCTTACACTGCAACTAATTAATTAATAGCTTTGTGTGCTGTCACCTTTAAAGTCCTACCGTTTCTTCCCCTCCTATTACTTTTACGCTCTCTTTTCTCTCCTTTATACTACCTTTACTACTTCAAATCTCGATACTATGGACCTCTTTAACCGAGGAAAATCCAAGACAAAGAAGAAGCCTATTATAGATCCACCTTTGATTCAAACCACGACTTCAACCAACAGTGCTATACAAACTTCAACTTCCAATACTATTAAGCCTCAATCGCCAAAGAGTCCTAATGGTCATCCTACCGAAGAATACTTTACATCAGGTACAGTTTATAACCCGTTTTTTTTGAGAACACTATTTTTATAAACCCAGTCTAGGGGTAGGTCGTTTTGAAGGCTCCTCTTCGATAAGAAGCTCTCAGTCCTCTTCTATACCGAGTACGGATAGCGAATATACCAACGTTGATAGTATGACAGAGACTGAAATCGAAGAGTTTTTTGAAAGAATGTTGGTGAGTTTTCCTTCAAAAGGCTTAAAGACGCCCCACTCATAAGTTTATAGACACGAAGAGGTATCCATGATAACAATGCACGTTTAAAGATGTCCTCCTTTTCAGTGGAAAAGAAGAGATTGATGGTAGCGCAGGATATTCAATCAGAAAGTAGTCCTACAACATCCTCTTCTCGAAGAGGAGGAAATGACAAGAAGACAGATTATCAATCTGAAAGCAAAGGACCTGAATACTACGTTAAAAAACTAGCTGATATGTCGAAAGGTGTAAATACCAAGATTGTTTCACATCTTGCAGTTGGATTGAGGACAATGCCATTAAGGTTAGTCTGATCTTGTATTGTAGCTTGGTTGATTGACTGTATAATAGTTGGGTTCGCCAATTCATTGATATGCAGGGACTACAAGTAATTACAGATCTCTTAAGAGCATTCAACAAGAGCAAACACAAGTAAGTCCATTTATACATAAAGAAGTATAGCTAACATACCGTATAGACAAGAATTGAATCTTTCAGTCGAAGCAGACCTGTTGAAGTGTTTCAAAGCCTTGTTAAACAATAGAGTAAATAATCCCATAAACTTACAATAGTAGACATGCTCAAGTAATCTAATTAAGGCAATTGATTATTTATCAGGTGGGTGCACGAGAAGCGTTGAAACATCCACAGTGTGTACCGCAAATTGTACAGTGCATCATCTCGCCTTCTGTGAATTCTCGAAGATTAGTGTGCGAAGTATTGGTATTCATGTGCTACTATGAAGTGCCTGTTGGTCAAGACCTTGTTTTAAAAGCAATGGATCAATTGCGCGACAAACAGCGAGGTTTAGGTCGCTTTGATGCTTGGTTATCTGAGCTAGAAATGACTTTGGGCGGTCGAGGTAGAATGGGAAGTATGGTTGGTGCAAGTGAAGACTTCAAAAGAATGGCAGCTTATGGTCCACCAGATAATCAACTTACAGAATACGCAGTAAGTTAGTCTATTGTCCATCAGTGTAACAGACAACTCATTAAGTCTAGTTGTACAATATGATCTTGGTGAATGCTATCGTAAACGTAGTAGATGATCCTGAAATAAGAATTCACCTAAGAAACCAAATGAACGCTTCTGGCTTAGAACGAGTCATGGAAAAGATGAACGAATTGTGCGATGAACATGTAGATAGACAAATACGCGAATTCAAGACCTTGGCAGAGAACGATCAAGATGAAGTCATGGAAATCTATCACGAACACGTTCTTAATGATCAAAACGATCCACGGGATGTGTTTGAATGTATTCTTTCCAGTGTTGAGGGTACGCGTGGCTATGACTTCTTCTTGAGCTGCCTACAGCATCTGTTGCTGGTCAACAATGAAGAGATTGGAATAAAATCAAGATACTACCAAATCATCGATAATTTGGTTGCTCAAGTAGTACTCGATCATAAAGGCTTAGCAGATGATTTCTCGGCCGATTATACAACGACTGTCCAGCATTTGATTAGCAAATTTGCTGATCAAGATCAATTGAAAGCTACACTAGAAGATCTGAAAGAACTACAACAAAACTATGATGAATTGGAGCGAGAACGTGATCTTCTTCGCCAGCAGTTATCTCACCAAGGAGGTAATTATCGTCTATTACCTGCTAATCTTTACTAACAAACAAACTAGACGCATTGGAAATTGTACAGCTAAAAGAAAAGACAGTATCACTAGAAGATCTTTTACGAATGTCTCGACATACTATCTCTACTCTACAACGAAAATTACGTGATTTACAAAACGATTACGATGCTAGTAGAGAGAAAGCTGAACGTCAAATGGAAGAATTCTACAAGACAATCGGTCAGGATGGATCCAACAGCCTGGAGGGTGATCTCGTTATACCTCGTAAAGACATTGCTACAGCATTTGGAAGGATTCAAGCTCAAGAAACTTTGGAAGGTCGAAATAAAGACATAAAGCCTGATTCACCTAATCCTCTTTTTCAGGAATCTGATGAAAACAAGTACAAATCAATGGCTTTAGGATTATCAGAAGAGTTCAAGAGCCAATTGGCACGTCAGTTTGGCTCTAGTAGTGGGCTTGGTGAGTTTGTACTTCCTGGTACAATGCCGTTGATGGGGTCTGCAGTAAGGCGATCCAATAATCGACGTAGACACGTTCAAACAGACACTGCACCGTCTATACCAATTGAACAGGCCGTTACTGAAGATGTTTTATCCAAAAGTAAGGGTTCTTTGGATGGTGATACGTCAAGACTCTCGAGAAGTTCAATCCTCAGTAGAAAAAGTAGTACTAGAAGTAATAGAAATCGTCAAGATGATGATATCCTTTCTTCCGTGATCTCAGCCATCGATGAAGAAGACTCAGATATACCTCCACAAGAATCAAAATTAAACATACCCAATTCAATTAATAACTCTAATATTACTATCAATGATCATGCTGCTGGATCTCCACCACCGCCACCTCCACCACCACCACCACCACCACCACCACCAATGGAAGATACTACAATGACTACTGGCAGTGGTGCACCACCACCACCACCACCACCGCCTCCACCACCACCTCCACCATCTGGTTTCAATAGCTTATCTGGCAGTGAGTTTGCTCCACCACCTCCACCTCCACCCCCACCTGGCAGTACTTCATCTCTCGCACCACCACCACCGCCACCAGCACCATCTCCCCCTGCCGCTCCTGGTGCCATCAATACTGTTGCTCCTCGAAAGCAATTGAAGCATTTGCCCGGTGTTAAGACGCGCCAACTTCAATGGCAAAAGCTCAATGCTAACCATATCAATTCCACTGTTTGGAGGAATGCCACTTCTGCTGAACGTGATGCTATGCTCGAAGACTTACTGGATAAAGAAGGTATCTTTGAGCGTATGGAACAGGTATTCGCTCAAAAGGTAGTTGCTACCAAACGGTTACCGTTGCAAGAGAAACGAAAGGAAATTACTATCATTGATCCTAGAAAGGCCAACAATATCAGTAAGTTTTGTATATGCTTTTAAAGAATAGATGAACTGATGGTTATGTTCAGGTATTGCTGTATTGGCAAAATGCAAGAATATCTCGTTCGAAGAGTTCAAAAAGAAGATACTGGCTGTAGAGGAAAAGTTTTGTACAGAAGTACTGTTGCGAAACTTGCTGGCAAATGCTCCTTCGCATGATGAAATGGGTAAACTGTCTGTCTTTCTGAAGACGGCTTCTGAAGAAGATCTTCAGAGTTTGTCAAAACCAGATGCATTCTGTGCAGAGGTAAAAATCATTGATAATCCTATCAAGAGTCTAGAAATCTCATCCCTATTATAGATTATTACTATAGATCGATTCAAAGAGCGTATTGCAAACATGCTGTTTGTTGTGACATTCCATGAGCGCATCACTCAACTAGGCCGAAATATGACCAATGTCATGGATGCTTCCACTAGCTTAAAGGATTCTCAGTCATTCATCGAATTCCTTAACGTAAGGAGCCCTGAGATTACATACTAGATAGAACAAAAGACTAATTGTTAGCCATAGATCATATTGATGGTAGGTAACTTCTTGAACGGCACAAACTTCCAAGGTGGTGCTTTTGGTATCCGCATTAGTAGTATTAACAAACTGGTTGATACACGGGCTTCCAGTAATGATACAACATTATTGCATTTCCTGTGTACAATGATTGAAGAAAAGTTTCCTTCAATCAGTGAGAACCTGATGGCAGATCTTGAAGTCTGTGGTGAAGCATGTAGAGGTAATGATACTATACTGGCTTTAATAAGCATTCATTAATGCCTTTTTTTTATAGTCACTATTCAAGACTTGATCAAAGATTATAACGAGCTTCGTGTGGGCCTTCAAACACTCATCCATGAACTGGATTGTCATTATAGCGGTGATTATGAAGCAGAAGATGGTGATAACTATGCTAATGCCATGTATAATTTCCGTGATCGTGCAATCGAAAGATTTGATCAGCTTGAAGTGCGATATACTTCAATGGATGTTGCCTATAAAGATGTTGTGTCTTACTTCGGCGAAGATCCTAGTAATATGAAGCCAGACGAGTTTTTTGGTATCTTTCAAACCTTTTCATCTAGTTGGAAAAAGGCCAAGTCAGATATTGAAAAGCAAAAAAAGAAGCAAGAACAAGCAGCGAAGGCTAAAGAATTCCAAGAGCAACGTAAAGCGCGTCTCAATAAGCGTTTGGAGATTAATGATGGTATTGTATATGAAATGTACTACTATTCAGCTCCACTCATCATATACATATCATTTTATAGGTGCATCTGAAAATCAAGATGACAAGGATATCATGGATAACTTGTTGGAGAAGCTAAGGTCGGGAGAAATGGCAGCTACTTCCTCACAGAGAAAGAGCCGAAGAATGTCTACGCGTGAAAGACGAAGAACGCGAGCTGAATCGATGGTAGTAAAGGCAGAAGATTTGTTGAGACATATCCAAAGTGAAGAAGACGCTCCACCGTTACCAAGAGCGAGAAGTGGATCGAGAAGGTTTACAAGCTCCGAGAAAATGAAGAAACTAGCTTCTTTGGCTGATAAAGGGGAAGTTTCTGCAGCTGCAGCTGCAATAAGCAACCAGTAGCAGATATTCGACCAATAATATGAACCCACAAAAACTGGTAGAACCTGAGTTCTAATACTGGAATAATGGGTCAATTAAGTAAAACATCAGCAATGCTTTCTAGTATTAGCTTTCACTATCCTTTTGATATACTTGTTTGTCTGCTCTCAAGACAAGCATTTGTATAAACAAAGTACCTTGTGTATTAGTAATAAAAAAAAGATATCTTTCTATTTTGTAAGAAGCCTACAAACTGTTTACCAACTTGATGAAAGAAACTAACTATTGTTTTGTAGTATATAACCATTCGTAATGGCTTCTCAAAAAGAAGAGCCTAATTCCTCTTTTCTATTTGGGGAATCTACTGGAGATGATCCTTTTAGTCAACTGCAAAACCAAAACTCGATTGCTGAGACAGTTCCAGCAAAACACGAAACTAATCCCGGTACTACTGTCAATGAACAGGCCAAAAACGTAGCTGGCGATGCGTCTAGTTTATTTGGCAATCATAATACAGGCGGTAATGCAGATCTGTTCTTTTCATCTGCAGCTACAACTACCAATACCACGACTCAATCTGCGAATCCTACTTCGAACGCGTCCGCTGCATCCTTCTTTGACCAACCTCAAGCTTCGGACTCTTTTTTTGACGGCTTAGGTCAAAATGCTGCCCCATCTCTGACTCAATCTTATAGCCATAATCAGCAGCAGCAACATTCTACTGAGCCCGCTGCTGCTGCTTCCTTGACTCAAGCATACGATCCGAATAATTATGCTTATGATTATAATCAATCTCAAGCCACAGGCGAAGGCGATCAACAGCAGTATGATCAAACTCAGTATATACAATTCGATCCAAATATTCATTATTACTACGACGAGCAAAGCCAGGTCCACTATTACGATCCAAATACCAATCAAGAATATGACATGACTGGGTACGATTTTAGCCAGCAAGGTCAAACATACGATTATCAATACGATCCTCAATATGCTGAATACTACGCACAACAGGGATATGATACCAGTGCTTATACTGCTGGCAATGGAGAAGCTGATCAGCAGCAGCAGCAACAGCAACCGTATGCCGTTACTGATCAAGGCAATTACGGTCCTGATGCTTATGCACCCAGCCAGGCAGCTGCGGTTCCTTCTGATACTGCTAATGTTGACCAAAGATATTACAAGACGAACGATTATTCTAATATCTCTCAAGAGCAAGCGAACTACGATCAATCCGGTTATGACCTACAAGCTTATGCTACACCTACTGTCAACGCCGTAGCTCAAGTGCCTGCTCAAGTCCAATCTGAGCAAACTATTGATACTCAGCATTACTTGTCTGATCAGCAACAGCAGCAGCAGCAACAACAAGGTCAATATGGTATACAAAACTATGCATCAGTAGATGCATCTGCTGAATTCGATCAGCTTCAACAAGAGACCTATAATTATCCATCTTATGAGGCTACGACTGATTTGCAGCAGCAGCAACAAGGGCAAACTCAATATGCTCCAATTGACTATACCAATGACCAGTACTCTCAAGAATTTGAAGCTGAAGATTTACAGCAACAGCCATTGAAATCGACTATTACTACAAGAGATGTAGCACCACCACCTTCTGCACCTCCCAAAAGCGCAATAGCTCCTCCTCCAAAGGCAACCACACCGTCACCATCTCCTTCGATGATCCCACCTCCTCCAAGATCCAATATTACCTCTCCTGCACCCCAAGAGATCGATTCTGAAGCCGTTTCTGTGATTAAGGACGAGCATGCTCAGGTGGAAGCAGAGGATTTGAATGATTTGGATGATTTAGTGTTGGGTGGATCTGATGTAAATCAAAAACAAGTTTCTGATGATTTTGATCTGTTAATGTCTACTACCGAGAAACCTACTTATACCAATATAGTCACAGCTGAAATTAATGATGATCAAAAGGTGCCCGAGCAATTACAGATGCAAAACGAGCCTGTTGTTTTCTCTAGTGAATTGCCCAAAACTGCTGAATCATCTGAAGCCGATGAGCTTATTACTACTACTGTTCCTGAAGGATCTGTCTTGAGCTTTGAGACAGAAGAGGAGAAACCCAAGTCTTCTCTCCCTATTGAATCAAAAGAAGCCGTGCAATCGTTTAATGCTATTCAACCAGATCAAGTCATCCAATCTCTCTCTGCTATAAAACCTGAAAAGTCCACTTCTACTATTGAAAATCAACAAGTAGAACAAACACCAGAGCCTGTTTCATCATACGAACCAACATCTCAGCCTCAACAGGTTTATGAACAACAGAAAAGCTATGAACCTACTACTAGTTATGAACCTCAGCAAAGCTACGAATATACAGCTAATCATGAACCTACAACTGGTATTGAAGCTACATCTGGTTATGAAACTCAACAAAACCATGAATCTGCTTCTAATTTAGAGCCTCAGCAGAGTTACGAGCCTGAGCAAAGTTACGAACCTGAGCAAAGTTATAAGCCTCAACAGGGCTACGAACCTCAACAGAGCTACGAACCTCAACAGAGCTACGAACCTCAACAGAGCTACGAACCTCAACAGAGCTACGAACCTCAACAGAGCTACGAACCTCAACAGAGCTACGAACCTCAGCAAAGCTACGAACCTCAACAGAGCTATGAATCTCAGCAAAGCTACGAACCTCAACAGAGTTATGAGCCTATAACAGGATTTGAGTCTCAGCAGAGCTATGCGCCTACTACTGATTATGAGCCTCAACAAAGCCATGTTCCTACTACCAAGTTCGAAGCTCAACAGAGCTATGAACCTTCCGCTGGATTTGAGGCTCAACAAGGCTACAAATCTTCATCTCAACCGCCTCAACAACAGTTCATCAGCTCACCCCCTCCTCCTCCTCGCGCTATCTCTATCAAGAGCGTTTCTTCCCCACCTTCTACGCAAGCTTTACCTCAGCAGCAATTACCTCAACGTGCCAACAGCATTACAGAACCCGACCGTCGCCAACACAGCGCATCGCCTTTTGCATCCGCCTATTACGCCACTACTGCTATTGAACGATCCGCTACAGTACCTCCACCAATGACAGAACGTATTGCCTCACCTAGACCCCAACTGATTCCTTGTCCTGATCCTCAATGTGAAGGCGAAAACAAGGTTAAGGCCAAGTTTTGTTGTGAATGTGGTCGTCCTTTAGCTGGTATTTCACGATCCACTACTCCAGCAGCTAATTTATCGCCTGGCGTCTATAGCACGATCCAAGACGGATTCACTCCTATGGCTTTTAGCGCTGTACGTACAGCTTTAGATGATAAAAAAGACGCTATGGTGCAAAGTTTGAAGCAGTTTGTAGCCACTTCAACTGTAGTGCAAGGTGAATTGGATGTACAAGAGAAACGCAAGCGTGCTTTAGAGTACATCGAGTATCAATTGAGCGGACCGTTGGCACAGGATGAAGGTCAAGCTCTTTTATGGCGCCTAGTCAAGTTAATGATTGAACATCATGAGAATATGTTGGGTGATGGGTAAGTGTTTTTTTTTCTTTAGAAGAAACGAACAAAACAAAAATATTAAACCAATCGAATATTACAGTGGAGAATTGGATAGATCTATTATTGCACTCATCTCTACAGCTAAAGAAGACCCTGTTACTGATTTGGATAAGCTAGAAGCATCCTTGGCTCAAGGAGATCGTGAAGGAGCTTGTCAGTTTGCTGCGGAAAATGACATGTGGGCACATGCTCTGATCATTGCTTCCAGTCTTGAAACTGATCTCTTTAAGCGTATGGTTACTCAATTCATCCATCGTGAGCTTTCCTCTTCAGATACACAATTGATTCCTCAAGTTCCTGGTGATAAGAAAGCATTGCGCATGCTATATTCTGTATTCAACGGTGCCGGTGCTGACGCGGGTATTGATACTATATAACATGATCTTATGATATTAGAGATTTAAACCGTTTTGTATAGTCGCTGCATTTGTAAATACTGCACCAGAACAAGAGGCCGTTTATACCCAATCTTCACTGGAAGGTTGGAAAGATGCATTAGCATTGGTTTTAGCCAATCGTTCCAAGCAGGACCAAGAAGCTATCAATGGTCTAGGCGATCAATTGAAACAAATAAATGCAAGTAATGAAGCCTATCTATGGTAAGAAACTAAAAAAGTGATACTACATATAAATATACTAAAAATCTCCCTCCCCCCCCCAATATTCTTAGTTATCTATTGTCACCAGATACATTGGGTCTGGACAGTAGCAAATTATTAGGCGATAACAAGTACTCTAATCTAGATGCATTATATCTTTTGGAGTTGTACGAGTTTGCTTTGGAATCCAAAACTACTATTCAGCAAGATTACAAATTGATTCTTGCTTGGTGGTTGACAGAGCTTGGCTTTACTGAAGAGTCTCAAAAGTACATTGATTCTATCGTCCATGTACTTAATACCACTACAAATACCGTAGATCAATTGAAGCAAGTAAATAGTGATCTTTCAAGTCATATGCTTAACGAAAGGTAAGCCCTAAAAAAATACAATGATATGTATATGATATTCATCTTTTTGTGTTTCAGTGAGAATGTTGTATCCTTATTAAGTAATCAAAGCTTTGATACTCTGATCAGTTCTATTCAAGAAAAGGTCAATTCTCAAGCAAACACAGACTATAATTACGAATATAGCTCCCAAGGTAATAAATTAGAATTCGAAAAAAAACAGTGCCTCACATGCTGAACCGGTTCCCCCTTTTTCTTTTCTTTTGTAGATTATGGCCAAACAGCTGATTATACTGGCCAGCAATCAGAAGGATACAATTATGGCTATAGCTATGGAGCGGGTTACACCGCTGAATCTGCTGATGCCACTGCTCCGATCACTTCACCTTTTACAGCATCGAAGCCCATTCAAGCGGTATCCTCTCCATTTGGTACTACCCAACCGCCTCAAGCGGTATCTTCTCCCTTTGGTGCTGTAGCTCAACCACCCCAAGCTGTTCGCTCTCCCTTTAGCGCAACGCAACCAACAGATACCTCTTATACACCTGACAGTAGTGGTGCTTGGTGGGGGTCTGATAATAATGACCAGACACAAGCAGGTTATCAACCTGAAACACAAACGACGACAGCCAGTTATCAACCAGATGCTTACACTCCTGCTACAGCAACAGAAATAACTGACAAATCTTCAGGTACTCGCGCTGCTTGGGAAGATGAGGATGATGACTTAGGCTTTGGCAATTCCAAGAAAAAAAAGCCTGATACTGAAACTGACAAGGCAGCCGAAGGTGCACAAGAGCATAAGCCAAATGAAGTCTCTAAAGAAGAGTCTAAAGAAAAGGCTCCATCAGAAAAGACTGGAGGTTGGGGTATCTTTTCTCTCTTTGGCCGTAAAGAAAAGGATCCAAACACAGAAGAAAAGAAGGCTGTCAAGGCTAATCTTGGTGAACAAAGTTCATTTTATTATGATGAAAAGGAAAAGCGTTGGGTCAACAAGCTTGTAAGTTTAACGAATTAGTTTTTTTTTTTAGCGCTATGAAATAACTTATTACCACATACATTTAGAATGATACAAAGCCTGCCGCTGCTACACCTCCTCCTCCTCCAAAAGCTTCGACACCTCAGCCTTCAACCGCTGCTTCTATGGCACCTCCAATGAGTGGAATAAAGCCTCACAGTATGCCGCCTCCACGTGTTAATTCCGCTCCTGTGGCTATCGCTACAACAGGTGGCCCTCCTACTGCTGCACCACCTGGATTTAATACGCCTCCTGCTACCAGTAGAAAAGGTGGCAAGAAGCCTATGCGTTCTCGTTATGTAGATGTGCTTAACACGAACTAAAAAAAAAAAAAAAATTATACTATCTATTATTACTATGAAAGCTATTACTTTATGGATAACAATATACAATTAAAAAAAACGCTTATCATGTCTTTTTATTATCATACTAGTTATTTATTGTACTGTGAGGTTATTGTATAAATGATGCAAAGGAAGAGAGAGAGAGAGAAGATATAAACATAATATAAAAGAAAAAAAAAAACGATAATTTAAAGAGATAAGATAGCACTAGGTTCCTTTTCACCTTCATCCATAGCAGAAGCAGGATGCGCCAAACCAGATTCATCTAATGTAGATAACTCCACTAAACGATAATCCTCTTTAAACAGAGTGCTTTGAACAAACTGTTGTAGTTGCTGTGGTGTCCAGCCATCTTCGATGGCTTTTTCAAGGCCTCCTCGTTTGTTGATCTCTTGCTGTAATAGTGCTTCAGACTTTTTGATTGCAAGTCGATGTGCAAAAATGTCTTTGCGTTGCTGTGCAATAGTTTCTAATTCGTTATCCAACACAGCCTCTAGTTCATCAAAGTAATTCATCTTTAATTCCAACTTCTTCACTTCTGTATCTACTACCGAATGCACCAACCGACGAATTTCACGTTCTTCAATACCCGAGAGCGATTTTGCTTTCGCAGCAGCAGAACCCAAAGCAACAGAAGCAGCCTTTTCAATAGCTGTGCGTGGTTTCTTTACTTCTTTTGGCTCTTGATCTATATCCATATCTGTATCTCTTTTCTTCTTGGTAGTTTGTTCCTGACAAGCAATAGCAGCATCAGCAGCTGCAGATGCCACTTTGGGATCGACTGCCGAAGCCAAAAAGGCCAAGATGGACATGACTGGATTGTCTGCTTGCGAGAATGGTGTGCGTTGATGTTCAAGTACCTTGTGTTGCTCGGTTTCACGGTAAGGTTCGTCGATAGGCATTTGCAAAAAGTGAAATATGCATTGCTCGCGTGTCTTGGTACCAACATATTCAGCAATAGTGTTCCAATCATCATCGTACAATTCAATGGCTTCTAGTAACAGGAGTGTTTCTTCATCAGACCAAGTGGCTTCATCTTCGCTGCCATGCTTGTAGATGCCGGGAGTATAACGGATAAAATCGCTGCTGAAACTGGTGATGGGGAATCGTCCGTCTTTATAACAAAGCGGGCAAATGTCCATGTTCTTGGTTTTGACGCTATGATAACGTTCGCGCGAACAGTCAGTGCCGCAAGTAGTACAGTAGTATTGTTTGGTGTCTTTTCCCGTACTAGACTCGAACACTTTTTGCCGTAATTCCAAGTTCATGGTAGTAGGTTTATTCACATTGACACTGGGCTTGATATTAGGTTTGAAGGGTGTAAGACCGCGTGGTGTATCGGCTGTAACTCTGAAATGACCTGTAAATGGTGGACCTACACTTGAAGGCCAAGTAGAAGGATCGCACTAACCTCCACCGAAAAAAAAAAAAGAGCATGAATAAAAAGCATTCATTTGTTTCAATTATATATCTGTTACCTCAAAGTTAATCAAACCCCATTGCTCTAAAAACGCATGGACACGCATAATAGCACATACATCGCCTGCTAAATTGCGTCTACAGGCTGTCACAGCCAAATATTCCTTAGGATTCAATCGATAGGTGTTGATCATAAAGTCGCGATAATCTTGATAGATCAAGGCTGTTTTAGAAGGATTGTTATTGGTAAAGAATTCAGGCAATGAAACGCGTTCAATGTTGTGGATAGAGTTCATGTCAAACCAAGACGCGTAGTCAGGTACTGTTACAGGATGTGTTTGCTCGACAAGGTATTTACGCGCCTCTAGTTCGATTTTGGCTCGAGCTGCTAAATGAGCTTCTTGTTCTCTTTTTTTCTCTTCTTCTTTGGCCTTTTGCTCTTCTTCAGTGGAAGTTGATTGCTCAGTGGCGATGGTATCATCTTGTGCTTGATCTTCTGTTGGTTTCGTCGTGATTGCAGAAGGAGAAGAGACGGTGGTCTCCATAGGAGAAGGTTTAGTCTCGGTTGAATCTTGCATCATTTTTGTTTAATGTGTTGATTAACTGAAAAGAACTTGCTAATAAAGAAAAGAGCACTTACAACGTGACGTAGATATAAGTGGCCAATGGGATATCAAACTTTTTTCTTATAGTCCTTAAGTCAATGGCGTTTTGGAGGTGATTGAATTTATGCGCAATCTTCATTGACTAGCGGAAATCGAACACCATTTCATCGCTAGGCTATTCAGTAAAACATTTAATTCCCCTTTTTTTTAATAACAAACAATTGCAGGTACGCGCAACACCTTATTAGCAAAATGTATGCAGCATTGTTTGGTAGATCTAATAGATAAAACATCATTTGATAATTCCTTGGATTGGTAGAGAAACATTGATAAAAGGAGCTCATTGGGATTTTTGTCAACATTTTAGTAGTTCATATACATTAAAATCCGCATAAATTATCTCTACATAATTTTAAATATAATAAATTCACGGTAGTAATAAATTATATGTTGAAAACATTGTTGTGTACTCCACAAAGAAAAAGTCTAATGTTCGAAAATTTGGCCTAAGGCCATGCCCTTCTGAATTTCTCTGAAATCGGACCATTTTTAACGTCTTTGCATTATTTCTTTATCAATTCCAGTTTAATTCATATAGGAAGACTAACATGCGTTCAAAATGAAACAACCCAGTCTCCAAAACCGCTATTTGGCTAGAATACTATGAGTATACTACATTATGTAACCTATAAATTCCTCAACTAATCTTGATTTAGTGTCGTACCTGTCAAGTGGTTGATATTCAAAATAAGCCGTTGCAACAAGAGCACTTTTCTTTTTTCAATTTGAAATACGATAAATATAGCATGGTTACTGTGTGAGGCTTATTAATTACATGTATTTTTTTATGATATGAGAGACTCTAATCTAGATCCTTAGTCTAGTCTCAGCCAAATGTCGCATCTGATGACTGGCTCTTTCCCTGTAAATACTTGCTGCACAAATTAGAATAAAGTCAATTACTATGATCTCGTTTTTCTCTTTGTCAACCTTTTTTTTTTTGAAACTTGGAAAATGGAATGTCATGTTTAAAGCCGGAAACAACAATCAGGAAAGAATGATAAAAGAAAAATATGCGGCTCCTAAGAATATTAATAGAAGCTGTAGATTATTTGAATCTCTTCCGAATCAATGCTAGCTCAACAGTGGAGTAAAAGGAACAGAGAATACAAATTCTATACCTCTATAATATGTTGGTATCTGTATACATTAATATACTACTATTTAAAAAAAAATACATTTGCTTGAAAGCGTTTGATCAACTCTACTAATTGCCTGACATTCAAAACTCTATCTTGGTTTGTTCTTGAAAAATAAAATAAAAAAACAAACAAAAAACTTTGGCATTGAATCCCCGGTGCCTAATGAACCCCGACTCATCAGTATAACAACAATAAAAACTCGTTTGAAGATCTTTTTTGGAGGGACAAAAAGGGGTTCTAGCTTCTAAAAGAATGATAGCATGGTAATGTAAGCTCCTCTTGAAGTGTTGATGGTTCGAGCAAATCGGATTTTTCACAGTTTTTTGTACAATACACACCACTTATTAATTATGCCTGTTACTATGTATAGGCTAAGAAAATAACATGCACCAATACTGTATAAAGATGTCCAGTTAAATCCGGCGCACTTGTCTATATAAGTATTTATAGTCTCGATCGGCTGGTAACTTTTTTTGATACTGTCAATTCTAGCTGCAGGCATATCACTCCGGTAACTATAATTCTGCGCCAAAAAACCAAGTTTTTTTTTTGATGGTTAATCTATCATCATGATATCCGATAGTGCTATTTAGCCGTATCTTTTTTTATTCTTATTATTTGACGGCTCTATCGGAGATCACTTTAAAGATTCTAGAATCTACTCCCCGTCTACTTGCAGAAACAGTGATGAGAGGAGGGGGAAAAACGTTTTTTTTCCTCTTCGTTCAATTGTAAAAGGTCAAGATACTAATTATAACTATAAGAAAAATGATCCAATGAAATGCTGCCATTCTTTGGGTTAAAAAGAAAGCCGATCTTTTTTGAGTATTTGTCTTATTAACTATCTCGTGGCAAAAAGCATACTGATAAATTAACGGCTCGGGCTGTCATTCCACATTGCGTGTGTGTGTGCGGCAACTAGTTTTAGTCAAGTTGGAGGATTACTATTAATACATTTATTTTTTAAAATAGGTGCTTTTGAATAAATACTTTTTTTTTTTTTTTTTTTTTTTACTATTACTATTGACTTTTTACAAGGTGTTATCAATGATAGTAGCTTCTTTTGCCTTCTAGTGCGTTTATATGATCAAAATGCATCTTGTGATAAATTTGGTGCCTCACTATGTTTAGTAACACAAAATAGATTCGAGAATCGCCTTTTTTTGGCTATTGGGGGGAGGGAATTAAAACTGTTTTGATATAAATACGAGGTCATTTTCTTTTACTTTTGCTTTTCTTCGCTCTATATCAATTAACAATGTTTCAATTTTGGAATGAATGGAAACGCAAAGGCGACAATAAGCTAGAACAAGACAAAGCAATACGCGCTTGTTCAATGACTTCTGACAATTGTTCATCACCGCCTGACTGGAGTATTGACTGGAATCAATCAAAAAGAACCTTATCATTTAAAGAAGACTACGTATCATTTCCCAGTCTGGAACCACCACCATCTAATAATCAAGTACCTTGCTCCAATTAAATCTATACCAACGAATGCATTCAATTACTGTATATAACCTATCCGCTCCCTTTAATTACATATGTTCTCTTATGAATTACTCTACTCTGTATATGTCTCTTTTTTTTTCTTTCAATAAAGAATAACGTTTATAATTATGATTATGCTTTCACATATGCGCACTGGACTTTTTTTTTTTTTTTTTTTTATATATATATCTCGGCTGACTTTTTGTGTGAAATTTAACAATAATCCGAGTTTTACAAAGAATAAAAAAAAAAAAAAAAAAAAAAAGACGTGTTTCTTTCTTTCTGTTAGTGAAAAAAAAATGTGGTGTGACAATATATACTTGAAGGATTCGTATGCATGATTATTCTCGATACACAGAACATACAAACTTCTTTGATTTATCATCCATCAGAAATCAAACGCATGCGCCCTTTAAAATATAAAAAAAAAAATCAAGTGGCCAAGTCATTTAGCTTTCTTTGGAAGAAACCATATCATGTCAAATAATGAAATAGAAAACCAAATGTCTGCATTATCCATACAGCAAAAGAAAGACCAGCCTTTAAGGCGATCCACTTACAACATTAACGAAGCTTTTAATAATACAATACCAAATGCCGCAAATCTCCTTTTTGATGCCTCATCCATTCATCCGCTCGATAAAACAAACCATTTCAACCGAGATCAAAGTGCTTATGCTCTCGATCTACATCCTAGCTACGTACAACCCAATACTCAGCAACAGCAGCAACAAACGAATCGCCAAGATTTAAATGGTATGATGAAGGATCTCACATTGTCATCAACCCGTAGTGGCACAAATAACACTACTCACAAATCATCCATGCCTTATTGTGTATAAAATCATCTCTTTCTTTACCTTATTTTCCATAGCAGTCTTTAGTAATATCTTAATAAAATCAAAAAGCTATCTCGGTTAAATTGCCGTAGTCTTTGCTCGTTGCTATATTATATGAGTAAACTTAATTGCTACGCTATAGTTGCTATATTTCGGTTTATTTCATGCTCGGATGAGCTTATTGTTCGGACAGTTTCACCCGAGAGTTCCGGAGACAAATTACCTTGCATTTTAAACAATAAGCTCATGATTTTAATATAAGCATAATATGTATACAAAGCTTAGCAAAAAAAAAAAAAAAAAAACGATGTCATTGTCGGTCGAATGATTCAAAAGGGAATATATATCTACACGTGAATGTCAAATCAACAAGAAACATTCGACTTTGATCTGCAAGTGGACATCGTATGACATAGTAAGGAATCGTATGCTTTAGGTTCGATATGGATGTTCTAGCAAAATCCTTGAGTTACCAAAACACCTACACTTAATTGTCAGGGTCATTATTAGAAAATATGAACAGAGTTTTATTGTCCACACATCGAGCCACAATTATTATTACAGATCCGTATATTCTTTATTGTTACATACATCTGGATAGAGTCGGTTAATCACCATATATCGCTAATTATAAATGAGCAGTTTGGCAAATAAAAAAAAAAATTAAAAAAACTTACCAACGCTAGCAATAACTAAAAGTGTAATGTATGTCTCTCTTATGCTGAAGCAAACGCTGAATGACGCCATACACAGTTGTTTTCCTGCAGTTCCTTTCGTACGCTCAGATCAAAAAAATCCAAGGAAGCTTTTGGTTTCATTCCGTTTGCGGAGTATGAATACAAATCCATTCATCATCATCATCATGGAACAACAAAAAACCCTTTCGTTTATCAAACCAGCCACAAACCAGTGTACAAGTTTAAGATGAAAGAAACCAGTAAATATACAATGTGCTCTTTTTTGCTATATAGTAAATGACAATTTGTACTTGTCACTTGTAAAAAAAAAAAAAAAAAAAAGTAGTCTCTCAAAGTTGATTGTTATTGCCATCGGGAGCAACTTTTTTATATATTTTCTTACAGCACTTGTGTAATTCAAAAAGGTAATTATACTTTCTATGGTTTTTATTAATATTTTAGAGTGCAAATCCATGGTCATCAGCCTCTACTGCGATAGTAATGCTAACTTTTAGATCAGCGATCTCGATCTATGAACTTTAGAATTTCGTTTGAAAGTAGACGGAAAATGAAAATGAAAAAAATGCTCCTCATCAATCGGGCACCTCTTCCATGGCATTGCATCGATAAAAATCATCGAATTTTTCAATTGTATCTAGAAAAAAGTTTAAAAGATATAGAAATGAACAAGACCAGACTCGTTCTTTCCGATGGATACATTGACAAAGCAAAAGAACAATACAATAAAGCGTTAAGCAACCCCGATTATGTAGCGTTTTTTACTCTATTTAGCATTAATTTTTTTTATGCAACCCTACATCATCAGTGGAAAAAAAAAAAGATGATCATTTCTTACAAGGTTTATTCATATTTTAGGTTTCTATTGTACTCTCACAGCCTTGTACATTGCAGATTTCTTTTTGGTCTATTTCTGAGTCCATAATTTTTCAATTTGAAAAATCGGCATGTAGTCCAGTAACTTTACAACTAATCTTGGTTCAATGTCACTGTAGATTTGTAATCCAAGTCTAGAATGGACCCACTGCATCTAGTCGAAATGTCAGACCTACTTTAGTGTTCGAGTTAATTTAAATAGCTTGTCCTCATTTGTTAATTTTTAACTTTTAAGCATCAAATGGTGATTACATCTTTTTATTTTTACTTTATGAGAAACAGCGCTATGGTAGCTTGTTGATTGACCTAATAGACTAATTCTAAAACAGTGATGCCTGGCGTGGAACAATGGTAACAATGTACTACTTATCCATTGATACTCAGTTTTTTCAGCACCAAGAGAATCATTCTGTTTCACAATATTACTTTTCTCTAGCCTTTGTCCGTTCATGCTACTGCAATTTCAACTATTCCAAGACTTGTACGACGCTCTCATCGAGCTACTCTTAGACAAGGAAAATAGGAAAGGTATCCTCGACCTAATGCATCGACCAAAAAAAATGAATTACTGACATGATCTCAAGATTTAGAATCATGTGGCCCTTCTGTTCATCAATTATTTGAATCAACACTAGCATTGACACAAGATCCAACAACTGTCCAATGGGATCAACTTTTAAAACGAGCAAATGCGTTAACAGATTACTGTAATGAAGCCATTTTACTACATCATTTCAAACTTGTGCCCGTGTATTGGCGTCGTATGCTCATGGACGCGGGCTTACTGCAAGTGCTTATTCAACTACGAACCTTACTAACAAAGAAACAATCCACGGATTTTCAACAGCTAGAGCCTCTAGTGCAAAAGATCATGTGCGACCTAGACACCTGCAGCGTTGTGAGTGGATCGCCAGGGCCACAGCGCCGCTGGATCGCCAACACAATACTAGACTCACTTCAAACCTGGCTCAGCAATGGTCGCAATTGTCCACCCGCTGCGCAGGCCAAGCCTGCAAAGGCTTCAAACCACGACCCGCTAAAATACCCAATCATGCGTCTGGTAGAACCACCGAGCTTTGAATGGTTTCTAGCACATTGTAACGCAGATCGCCCCACACCTTTTATCATGCCCAGGGGCGTGATTGAGCACTGGCCTGCATTCCACCAGCACCCGTGGCATTCCATGGACTATTTGCTGTCCGTAGCAGCGGATCGCGTGGTTCCTGTAGAGATAGGAAGTCAGTACACCGATCATCAGTGGAGTCAAAAAATGATGCGTTTTGCAGATTTTATTCACCACCATATTATTCAGGAACAACCCACTCCTGCGTATTTAGCGCAGCACGACGTGTTTTATCAGATACCTCGACTCGAACAAGATATCATTGTTCCAGATTATTGTTACATTGAACCCAGACTGAACGATCTCTATACTGCCCATACAAAGGATGTTATCAAAAACGCATGGTTTGGTCCCAAGGGCACCATATCACCACTACATCATGATCCGTATCATAATCTATTATGTCAAGTGGTTGGTAGCAAGTATTTAAAGTTAATTTCGCCTCAACAGTCGGGGTTAGTCTATCCTAGAGAAGGACTGATGTCCAATACCAGTCAGGTAAAAAAAAAAAAAAAAAAAAGAATTATATATCTATATATATATATACAGTCTATGTATGATAGTAATTAACCCTGCTCCGTAAGGTGGACGTACAATGCCCAGACAACGAGCGATTTCCATTGTTTCAGCAAGTGGCGTACCTTGAATGTTATTTGGAGGAAGGTGAAATTTTATATATACCAGTAAGTGGTGTGTCTGATATATGGTTGTACTTGTCTAACTTGTAAGTAGCCTAAATGGTGGCATTTTGTTCAGTCACTCGAGACAAGTTTCAGTGTTAGTCTATGGTTTTAATAAACTTGTGTGTGCGAACTGCAAATCTATCCACGTGTATCATCTGATATTTCGGGATTAGAAGCTCAAGGTTAATATATTGCAGTGTAACAGTGTGTGGGTTTCCTTTTTAAAGAGAAAGACGGGTCCCTTTTGGAGAGATATGTAGGCTTTATTTATATATAAACGTTGATGTTTGGTCAAAGGGTGATTGTATGTATATGAAAACAAAGTAAGCAAAAAGAAGAGAAATAAGAAAATATTACAATACTACTGTGATGATGGTATGAATGGGAGAGGGAAAGGGTATTTTAAATATCAAGAGCTAGACTTTCTAATACTAAAAGCACTGCTTCTTGAGCACGATCATTGAACTCATTGAGCAAATTCAACTCGACAGAAGACAGTTGACGGTAGAGCCAATCAGACTCGGTTGTCACATCCTCCACTGGTTTTTGCTCGCGAATCACGTTGATTTGAAAGGGTTGACGCAGTTTCCATTCGACAGTAATCACAGAAGAAGCGTCATCCACTTGTTTGATGCTGGTACTTGTCGCTTGACGAATCAGGATAGATGATGATTGTTCAGCGTTTACAATCAAACCAAGTTGATGACTCATCTTCTTATTAAGTGCAAGAATCGAATCAAGCAAAATAGCTTCCATTTCTTCTTGACTGTCTTGATGTAATCTTTCTTCAGTAAAAGAAAGGGCAGATTCTCTTTGAATGTCAGTTAATCCAGCGATTTGAGGGATATCAGTAGACACAAGAGGATTTACAGATGCTAATAGACTTGCACGCATAAAGTTGAGATTGCGGTTTAACGATTTCTGAGCAAGCTGACGGGCTATAGACCCAAAAGAAAAGAAAAAAAAAAATTAATTTATATAAAAAAAGATATACTATGTATATTCTTTTATTACCTTGGACATCGCCATGACTAATAGACTGTGGAATAAAAGACAAGACATCTTCGGATACATCAAGCATCACTTGATCTACAATGTTTTCATAGTATTCTGATAGACTTTCTGTCAAAAGAAAGCCTGCTTCGGGGACGTATGTTGAAAAGATGGGAGCTGCTTTTACTACACTAAACGCAATACAAGTGATTGCAACAAAGGTACGTGTAAATAACATTGAAATGAAAGAGTTTAAAAGGAATGTATTTTTTTTTTGAAAGAAAAAAGGATAATGAAAAAGAAAAAAAACAATATAGTTTTCTTATATAAGGAACATGCAAAGTAATAAATATTTGTGCAACCGTTGCTTGTCTTCTTGGTGTTCTTGATAGTAATCTAATCGTCCTTTTTTTTTTTTTTTTTTTTTTTTTTGTTGTTGCTCCTATTCACCATGTAAGACTCCTCTTTCTAATAATAATAATAATAGGTCTATTATATAGAAAGACATCTTAAAGTCACTTCATTTTACACAAAGCGTAGTTATCTATTCAAACTTGTGATTCTTTAAACGTTTCACATCACCTATTAAACTCTTTTCTTTCCATATACTGATAATAAAAAAGGATCAGCATCTACAGTAACATAAACATACCCTACTTACATCACCAGACTACACAAGAAGAAGCAAACACCGCCAATAAATACGTGGACTGCCTTTTGTTGCAGTGTATACCAACCAATATGATAGTTGGACCACCAAGTAACAAACCAGGCCAATACAAATGCAGCAATTGTAACAGCATGTGGACACCATTGACGCACAGAAAGCGTAACATTATCAAAATATTTACAAATATAATACCAGCTATAACATATACGTATTCCAAGATTTACCATGTTCGCCAGGATGAGCCCCGTAGCCCCCAGCTCACAGAGATGCATAAACACAAACCCAGCTACCATGAAGCATATTGAGAAAAGCACCATGAACCAGCTCAAACGCGACAAATCCGATTTGGTGGCGACTGCCTGCACAAATCCTTCAGTGATTCCGTTAATACCCATAAACGGGACATAGATGCAGTACATGGCTAAAACTCCGGGTGCGTCTCCTTCACCCAATGACCAGCGTTTGCCTGCCAAAAGATCTATTAACGTAGATGTATAGTTGGTAGCAAAACAAATAAACACCAAACCCAACAAGACATGAAATTGAATCAAAATCATCAATACATTGGCTGCTGTTGTGTCCTTTGATTTTTTCTGTAATAATTTAGAGAAGAAGGTGCGTCCAGTCTCCTCCAAAGGCTGAAACAAGATGCGCACAATCAATGACCCTGCAAAGTTTGTTAGTATCATCAAACGTCATTGTTAGTAAAACAATACAAAAAAAAAAAAACTAACCATAATTCACTACAAACGCGTACACCCCTCTATCCTGAGATGAACTCAATATAGATATCAGCATCTTGTCTCCTTCAGTCAATACATGTTTCAAAAACGATTGCTTCGTCATAGTCATTCCCAAATGCAACAAGGTCTTATCGAACCAGTATGTCCTATAGAAGGTGATTAGTCTACCTATAATTCAAGTGGGGATTTGCTTCTCTCTACCTTGTATCGCCATTGTTATCTACCTCCTTTATCTCATGTGGTATCAATTTCTGCACCGTCTTTTCCTTGTACAAAAAGAACCCAAGATAACCAATCATCATAGTCAATCCAAACACAAGTTGTGCAATAGCAAACGCCAAAATACCCAGTTCTGGACTATCCATTAGGTACAACGTCAGTCCAAACGTAACCAAGCATCTCAACACAACCGCCACGCCTTCTACTGTCACGCGTAACTGGAAATACAGACGATTGAGAGCCAATACGAACAAGGGCTCTACCAATAGTTCGCAAAATGAAGCTATTCCATACAATAGCACACCAACGCGATAATAAGGTACCTCTAATAGTTCCTCGCGTGAAATCATATACCAGTAGTATGTACAGGTACATACAGTGGTGACAAGTCCGAACAATGTAGGAATGTACGCTAAATTAAGGATCGATTGCTGATTCTTACTTTGACGGATCAATGCCGATCGAAATCCTTCGCGCGAAATAAACAAGATGGTAGAAGAAAGTAGTTCCAAATTGACTGAAGCAATACCAAACGTTGCTTTAGAAGTATAACGTATCACGATTTGATTGAGTGAAAATGTAAGCATACGCGATACAAACTGAAGTAGAATCAAATAGGATGCTCCTTTGGCTGTGGTGGATAACAGATCATCTTCTTTTTGCGTCTTTGGTCCCTTTTCTTTGGGTGGGTCCATTTCTTTGAAGCTGTATAAGAAGAAAAGTGTATTGAAAGTTGAACTTTATTTTTTAATCTCATTATTGAATGACCGCGTTATTTACTACAAATGTAAAGCATAAAAGATGGATGGGATATGAACTGCGTGTTGTTCATGTCCATTGAAAGTCAACAACAACAAACAAATGCAGCTGAATCTACTCTTATTTTTTTTTCTTTTTTTTTTTGCCCATCTTTTTTAAATGAATTCAATGCACGAATAACGTACTTTATTTTTCTGCAAAAAAAAGGACTTTATCAGTTACAAATACGTCGCCAATTTTTTTTATTTCAGAGATACTGATATTGGATACATATAAATTTAGGCCATTCAATGCGCAACGGCTCTCTTTGCCAAATTTGTTAATGCCTTTACACAGTTGATTATTTACTATAAAAAAGTCGTACTGAAAGAGACAAACATAGCTCATCCAGATTCCAATGAATATATCATGCTCTTCCCAGCATTACGGATATCCAATCAAAACGATTTATTCAATTTCGATGGGAGAGTTTTCAAACATGCTGAAAGGTAGACTTGTGTTGCGCGTCAAATGAAGTAAAGATCATTTCAAAGGACGAACGAGTTTATTTTGATAAAATCTTTTACATCTTTTTATAAATGCAGGCTTTTGGTAGTGAAATAAAATGTTTACACACTAGCATTGCATACAAAGCTTCTATTTCCAAATTGCATCATGCTTCTCCAGCAAAAGAAATAAACATAAACTTTCCTTGATCAATGTGAATATTTCTCAACCACTAACATTAAGCTATATTTCAAAACAAATCTATTTCTAGATGAGTGCATCTACACAATCTTGAATGGAGATTGTTTGGAAATACACGAGTGAATAACCTTGAGTAAAGAACAAGCATGCAAGAAAAAAGCTATTACTTTTTACTATCTATCTTATTTAGCAATTAAACAAGACGCGTTTTACCAAACGAATAAACCTTCGATAGTATAGTACTGATAGTTGAACTGTTGAGTTGGAGTAAAATCGAGGAACTTTGGCATAATATACTGGAGGCATCTTTCAGGCTTTCAAAAAGTAAATTCTAAACTAAAGAGAGTGAATATGTAGAGTTCATTGATGGATATGTAATTAATGTACAGCTGCTACACAGCTCTCGAACAAGGGCGTGATACTGAGGAAATATTATCGTTATATAGCGATGTAAAACAGTTACTTGGCAGGTTGTGTCAGACTATCATCACTATCAATTTTTTTTAAAGGGATATAGGGCAGTTGTAGAGGAATTTGACTCTTGGTCATTCGCTTCTTGAGGAGAAGAAGAGAATGCAAGATTTATTCTGTTTAGTTTTCCTGGATTAAAATATTCTTTCCGATTCTTTTAATGCAACCTTTTAATATTAACAAACGTTTACATAGAGATAGATTAGCTGAACAAACTCGCAAAGAGTTGAATGATACATCTATTAGTGTAAAGAGCAGATTGCATTTCTTTTTCAAAAAATAACAATGTATGTGTAAACCGAAGGGATTCCGAGTTCCGATATTTATTAAAAGTTTATTTACCAGAGGGCTTCCTAAACTCATACTTACATGAAGCCCTTTATCCATTTAAGATATTCCTCTTATAATCTTGTATCTTAGTAGCAATCGTATTCAGTAGCTAGAACAAAACTTGTATTTGACGCATGTAAAAGTAGATGGCTCTTCTATCAGTCCTATCTAGTTGATACAAACATATAGTACATATATCAATCGCTAGCGTGAACAGATTGTTTAATTCAAAGAAACAAAGCAACTAGGACAGACATGAGCTCTACAACGTACTAATACTGTGCATACTAAAACCAGGGTCACTTATCCTCTAATTTTTCAATAGACTCAAGTCTAACATCTTGTAACCTTGAACGAAAAGCCCTAGTAATTTTGTACCTGAAAATCTTATTATACCTAAAACTCCGGAAATTATTAAAAAAAAAAGTTGCCTGAAAGCAAGGGGAGTCTTCTAAAGTATTATCTAAACTCGGATAATCTATGTGTTTAACTGTAAAAATAATGTCTCAGATATAGTTTATAATCGGCATAATATTATCCTCTAAAGAATACGTACATTTTTATTTTATTTTTTATATTTATTTATTTTGTTGAATATCCAAGTATTGGCCTATTGCAGTAAAAACCTCATTGAATACCGGAATGACTTTATATTTCAGTTTAAATATCACATTACTAATATAAAGTTTGACGCACAAACTTAGTTATTGAATATACATTTTTTTTTTTTTTTTTTTTTTTTTTTTTATATACCAAAGTAAATTTTTTTTTCTCGTTATTAAATTCCAGATACTGAACAATTAAATGTCCTTGACATAACGATTTCTAAAATGCCTACTACCAAACCAGAGAATGCTACTATTCAATCATGTTACACTAGAGGCATCGAATGACATTTTATGGATGGTAACGCATCCTATGAGATGAGATTCAAGCTACTTGTTCAAACCTAAATCAGGTAAGGCTTGCATATAGCTTACAATGAATTTGAGAGAAAAATAAAGAATCTGCTAATTGGAATTACACCAGAGTTACACAGCGTTGTTGTCCTTTATTGTCATATTTTGTACCTTGTTCGCTTATTCGCCTTTTTCTTTTACATTTACTTATGGAGATATTTGGTATATCGAAAAAGAACAAGCGAAAAGAAGTTGATTCGGTTTCAACACCGAGTTTACCGAGACATATGCCAACCCAAGGCGAAAAGAACTCGCTTCCACCTTCAAATGCTTGGAATTACTCTTCAAGATCCTCATCCATTTCAAATGATGATTCGCATCGTAGTAGCTTTAGTAGTGCTCGAGGTAAATGTATTATTACCTGTATAGGACGCGTATCATTGATACTTTTCTCTTAGTCGACTCGCGCCACAACTCGATAGATTACAACGGATTTTCAGAGTCTGAAGTACAAGACTTGTTTGAAAAGATGCTGGTATGTATCTTCATACACACAAAGAAATATGGATGCATATATTGATTTTTTTTTGTCTGTAGACGCGTCGAGGTATTCATGATCCCGCTGCTAGATCAGTCATGTTGGGATTTTCAACTGAAAAGAAATGGCTCATGGTATCTCAGGATAAACAAGCAGATATCACTGCACCTACGCCCTCTTCTTCATCCTCCATTGTGAATCATAGCAATCAAGAAAGTCTGACCACCAATTCTGCAGATAAGAATTCACCTGATTTTTATATTGAGAAATTTCTCGAGCCAGACATGAGAGGTGTTACGCCTCGCTTGATTGCTCATTTGGCTGTTAGTTTAAGAACAATGCCATTGAGCTGGGTAAGACAGTTTATTGAAGCCAAAGGCTTGCAGGTAATTACAAATGTCATTGGCGCGTTGAATATGCGAGATCAAAAGTAAATATATTAATGAAATGAACAAAGAAAAAAAGAATGAAATTTGCTAATCCAAATCCAAATCCATAGAACTGAAGCGGACCTACAGATGGAGGTTGAAATCTTGAAATGTTTCAAATCACTCATTAATAACCGAGTAAAGTATCATTTCAATAAAAAAAAAAAAAAAAAAAAAAAAACTAACCGTTCTTGTAGTGGGGCGCTAGAGAAGTCATTTCTCATCCTCAATGTATCTATCATATCGTCCTTTCGCTCGTCTCCCCACCCATCCAAACTCGAAAATTGGTGTGTGAAATATTAGCATTCGTGTGTCACGTCGATTTACCCAAAGGCCAAGAAATCGTACTCAAAGGTCTGGACAAACTGAGCGAACATATCGGTGAATTCGGCAGATTTGATGCCTGGCTAAAGTTATTAAGCGTCACCTTGGACGGAAGAGGCATTATGGGCAGTCTGGTAGGTGCTAGTGAAGATGTCAAGCGTTTGGCGGGCAATGGTGCGCCTGATAGTCATCTAGGCGACTTTGCCCTATCAAATATGATGTTGATCAATTCATTGGTGACAGTCATCGAAGACGTCGAGATACGTGTGCATTTGCGCAACCAAATGAATGCTTCTGGATTGGATGAAATCACGGATAAGATGATGGATTTCAACAATGAACAGTTGAAGCGACATGTCAATATATATAAGCAAATGAGCGAGAATGATGTGGATGAAATCATGGATATCTATAATGAAACCATCTTGACCAACATGAATGACCCTCGCGCTTGCTTTGAGAGAATCCTGGAACGCGTAGAAGGAACACGAAGTTACAATTTCTTTTTAAGCTCTCTTCAGCATATGCTCATGATCCAGGCTCAAGGAGATGTCCAGTAAGTCCAGTTGGTCTAATGCTCGAAAACGCTCTATTCATTGCTCTTTTAAATTAGGGTGCGATACTTTCAAATATTGGATAAATTGATCACTCAAGTGGTAATGGACAGAAAGGGCATCAAAAACGATGATATGTCTGCTGGTGGTATGGGTTGGTCAGTCGCCATGTTGATCGATAAGTTTGCAGAACAAGATCAACTTGCAGAAGCCATGCAAGAAGCAAAAGAAGCAAAGCAAATGTACGAAAAAGCAATTAAAGAAAAACAAGAACTGGAAACCGAGTTCAATTTGAAAGGTGATGGTTTAATTGGCGTATTACGCGACAAGACAAATTCTTTGGAGGATTTATTACGCATGTCTCGTCATACAATCTCTACTTTACAGAGAAAGTTAAAAGATACGCAGCAAGAATACGAAATGAATATTACAGCATTAGATCAACAACTCAAAGAGATCTATGCAAAAGCTGCTGATGCAAATAAGAAGGATGGCATAGCTGATGATGACCAAAACGGCCATTATGTATTAGGAAGAGAAGAGGTGACTAGAGCCTATGATCGATTGAAAGCACAGGCTCTTTTGGAAGGCAAGCCAGGAGACGATAATTCAGTAAGTTGCTTTAAACCAACTGAGTCATATTCCTTGATTAACCAAAATGTCTTAGGAGGGCATTCCACGCGCTGAAGGATTATCAGATAGTTTTAAATCATCTTTGCAAGGCCAACTTGGCGGTGGACCTGCTGGTTTCATTATTCCAGGTACTGCTCCTTTGATTGGGTCCACACGACGAGTACCTGTTGGCAGTAAACGAAGAAACTGGCTTGAAGACGCAGCCGCAACAAGCCTTACAGGTGAAAAGAAGGATGGTGTCAAGATGAACGTCGAGCTGAAAGATCAACTCAACCAACTTCTTGCTGAAAAGGAACAAGTTGTATTTTTACCTGAAGATCACTCTGATAAACCAATTAGTGCTTTGGCTGCTGAATTAGAACACAAGTTAAGACAGCACAGCAATAAGGGAGATACTACAGGACTACCACCTGCTGGAGGATTGGCCACTGCTGAAAGATTATCGTCCGAATCAAGCTCAGTATTACAATCAGAAGAAGCTCATACTACGCCTAATATGCTACCAGAAAATGATGCATCTCTGCCATCGCCAGCATCTGTATTAGTAAACACATCCACTGCGAATATACCGCCTCCTCCACCTCCACCTCCACCTCCACCATTCTCAGGATCTGGTATGAGCCATGTACCTACTATATCGAAATATACCGATATCCCACCACCACCGCCTCCACCTACAACAGCTCCATCTACATCCAATGGAGCTGGAGTTCCTCCTCCTCCTCCACCACCACCTGGACCTGGATCGTCTGTCACAGCGCCACCACCGCCACCACCACCGCCACCACCATCGAGTGTTCCAGGCGCACCACCACCGCCTCCACCCCCTCCTCCACCACCCGGAAGTTCAGGTGCACCACCACCACCGCCTCCACCACCACCAGGAGGCCCAGGTGCACCACCGCCACCACCTCCACCACCAGGAGGCCCAGGAGGCCCACCACCACCGCCTCCACCCGGTGCTCCAGGCGCTCCTGGTGCGCCAGCGCTTTCCATGGGCGCACCACGCAAGATCCTTCGTCACCAACCCAATGTCAAGACCCGTGCACTCCAATGGACCAAGCTTCAAGCCAACTTTGTAGGCAAAACCATCTGGGGCAGCGACGATATAGACGAAATGGCTTTGGAAGATGAACTAGATACCATGGGTATTTTTAGCTCGATTGAAGAACTGTTTGCACAAAAGGTCATTGAACGCAAGAAACGTATGCTCAAGGAAAAGAAACAAGAGATTTGTATTTTGGACCCTAAAAAGGCTTACAATATTAACATTGCTTTATTGAGCAAGTTGAAGCATTTGTCATTTAAAGAGGTCGTGAAAGCGTTCAAAGAGGTGGATGATGCGATCATGACCGAGAATTTGTTGCTGAATTTGCAAGCCAATGTACCTACGGCTGAAGAACAGGGTAAATTGAAGGTGTTTGTAAGCAAAGCTTCACCCGAAGAAATGGAACAGCTCTCCAAGCCAGATGCTTTCTGTGCAGAGGTAAGTTTAACTAGTGAATCGAATAACTTGCATAAGAATTAATCACCTATTTTTTCTTTCTTTCTCTCATTTAGATGATGGAAATTGACCGTTACAAAGAAAGAGTAGATAATATGCTCTTCCGTGCTACATTTGCAGAGAAGCATCAGCAGCTATCAAGAGTAAGTTGGTCGAGTGACGAGCACATCGAATGTTCACTTATATATTGTTTAGAATATGAGTGCTGTATTAGAAGCCTCTATCAGTGTAAAGGACTCCGCATCGTTCAAGGAGCTGTTGAAGGTACATGAGAACAAATTAGCACTATGATAAGCGTAGTAATCTGTTTTGTTAGTTTATTCTTGTTCTTGGTAACTTTATGAACGGAACTACCTTCCAAGGTGGTGCGTTTGGTATCCGTATTGCTAGTATCAACAAGGTAAGACTTTAATATTATTCTTTTAGAAAACAAGTGTGTTTACCATTATATATGTGTGTGCGTGTTCTACGATAGCTGGTTGATACCAAGGGCACTGAAGGAAACACTACTTTATTGCATTTCTTGGTCGATTCGGTTGAGTCCAAGTTCCCTCGTCTTCACGGATTCTTGGACGATCTTCAAGAAAGCGGCAATGCTTGCAGAGGTAAGATCAATTACTACATAAGCTATATAGTCATTTAACGCATTTTATTTAGTTACATTGCAAGACATGGTCAAGGATTATAATGAGATCCGTGTAGGCCTACAGAAGCTGATCCAGGAGCTTGATAATCACTATCCAGAGAATGAAAACGATGAAGATACTACAGAAGAAGGCGATAACTATGCTCAAGTTATGAGAAACTTTAGAAATGAAGCCATCGAGAAATTTGAAGAACTTGAAGTAAGATATACATCCATGGATGTTGCTTATCGTGATGTAGTGAGTTACTATGGTGAAAACCCAGATCAAATGAAGCCTGATGAGTTCTTTGGTATCTTCAAGACCTTCACATCCAGTTGGGAGGTATAAAAGGAACAAAATGGACTGTGAGAACTATGAACTGAATTACACAATTTCATTTGTTATAGCGTGCTATGAGCGATAATGTCACCGCGAAAAAGAAGCTTGAAAACATGGAAAAAGCAAGACGTGCTGAAGAAGAGCGTAGAGAAAGAATCAAGGCACAGAGACTTCGCGGAGTAGACACAAGCGAAGGTAAAACCCCAGTTCAAATCATTCAAGCAAGAGTCTAATAGTTCCCCCCCCCCTTTTTTTTTTATAGCAAACCAATCTGGTATGGATGAAGACAAGAATATCATGGATAACTTGTTAGATAAACTGCGAGCTGGTGAGCTGGACACAAGCATAAAGCGAACGAGAAATAATGAACGATCCAACACGTCTCGCGAAAAACGTATGCAAAAGAGTGAATCTGTAGCCATCTTGGCTGAAGATTTATTAAAATCTATTCAACAAGATACGGAGGCTGCTTTGGGTGATTCACCATCTGCAACAAGGAGTCGTTTGGCTGCTAGAAGAAATAATGGTTCTCGAACTGCATTACTGGAAGAGCTATCGTCAATGTAGAAGAAAAGTCATATACAACACTACTTATATACATAATGCATACATACTACTTCTCAATAAATACCATTTTATCTAATAACAAAATTGCTTCATATTTTAGCGAAAGAGTAAAAAGCTGTAAAAGAAAAATGAAAAGATAACAAATCCTACTTCAAGAAATGCAAGTGCCAATTGGGTATTGGTACCTAATAAAATTTGACAAGTACAGGAAGCTAGTATGGTCGAACTGATATGTATAAATTTTTATACTACATGGTAAGCCAGAAAGGAAAAAAAAAGTCCCTTCTGACAAATTTCAAGAAAAATATCCTGTGCATGAGACGTATCCTGGGACGAGCTCGAGAGTTCAGACAGTTACATGTTCAAATTTGAATGTGCAAGTTTAAGTGCTATAATATGTTAACTACTATACAGTTGTTTTTTGAGCGTAAAAACTTGCATATATTGCAATATTGTATTGATATGGTTGTTTTTATTCTTTGTTGATATTTATTAAGCTTCACAAACAAACCCGCATGAAAACCAAAGGATAGTCACTTGAATTTTTTTATGGATTCTCTCATGTGCGTATTGTTATCTACCTGAATTCCCTACTACGTTTGTTTATTATTCTGTTTCAATGCATTATTCCATTTTTTTTTTCATTCTCTTTTTTACTTTAAACCTAAGCACATAACAATGTCTAATAAAGCGATTAAAGCCCTTGATAATGCTGCTGAAGAAGCTGTTGTCTATCAGGCAGAAACACAGGTTCGATTGCTTAATGAGGCGAGAAAAAGGAAAAGAGAAAATGCGGGTAAGGTCTTTTGCATCTTATGTTTCAACCATATCCTTAAAATACAACTGTCGTGATTTCAGATGAAGAGTCAGAAGCAACCAGCTTCAATGAAATTCAGGTCAGGAATATACTCTTTATTTAATACGTCATCTTCACAGCTAACTTGTGTCGTAATTAGAATGAAGTCGATGACAGCGACCATATTAAGGTTCTTGGAAACAGAAAGTCGCTGATGTCTTTGGTAAGAAACTTGGGTTTGAATTATCACAGAAAACGCTACAAGACTATGAATGCCATTGAAAAGTATTATGCAATGTAAGTATACATATATACACTTTTTCGTGGCATTTTATTAATGAAGTTTGCTTCTTTCCAAGGCTCTGTTTGAACTCAATCATTGATATCAACGATGGTGCATTTATCAAACTTTTGAACTTAAGTGATCAAGCTCATCAAGATTTGAAAACCCGGTTCAACTTGTCTCAAACAGATATTCCACAGCCAAATCAGACATTAAAAAAAATCTACAAAAAGACGGAGAAGGTAGTATATGTTTATACTAAATTTAATATACTCAATCATTGACACTTGTTAATGCAAATATTAGATGACACTTGCGCAGAAACATAAATTTTATACTGTGTTATCCTTTGACCACAAGGAGGGAAATAGAAAAAAAATCTTGATTGCCGCCCACATGTAAATATACGAATGCATGTAACTTGTTTGATATTCTACTCATTGTAATCTTTATAGCTATAATTTGTTAAGTCATAGGAGCGACAATATACAAAAGTGGAAAGGTTTATCTGAATGGTCATTAATAGTCAAAATTTGGTCAAACATCTTTGAGACACTTTTTGAAAACACCATTATTAACATTATTTGGTAATATGTCTGTGAAAAGTATGGCCTTCAAAATTCTCACCTCTGTTTTGTTTTTAAAAAAATCGCGATAGGGGTGATACTGTGAACGAATCATTCAAGATAGATCTTCGCCTTTGTTTATCAATAGAAGGAAGGTATTACGATATTTCAAATATCGAGTTCAAGAAGCATGGTAAAGAGCCACGCCTTGTAAAGGCAGATGCGTGTAAAGTCCTCGTTGAGGCAAAGACAATTCTTAACCAGATAATCAAGCACCACAATCTAAACTTGGAAAAGTCAAAGCAGAAAAAAGTTATTAATGGCCAAATTTGTGGTAATATACAGCTCTTCTAGGTGCTTTATAAGAATCTCATCAAGGCACGTATTTTTTTTTAGGATTGAAGGCCGTCTTTACTGAATTGCAACTTGTAGGGCCTGGTTGCTACATGACAAATCCCTTTGGAAAGACTATCAAATTTCCAACAAACGATGGCAAGGCAATGCAATTCATGGAGGAAAACTTAGAACAGCTTTTCTGTTATAAGGTTTGCTTGTTTTTTTACGCTTTTGAAAGCACTCGCTAAAATGTAATTCTTGTAGGATTTTGTTGTTGAAGAGGCTGAGAAATTGAGAGGTGTTTTACTGCAAGACGACTCTAATTTCGGTTCACAGTCAACTGCCGAAGAACAGTATTTCACGAAAAAAACATATATCATCTCAGAAAAAGTAAGTTTATTTCCAAAGCTTCACGATGATTTTTACAAATCGCAGTGAACCTTTTTTTAATTTCTGTACACAAATAAACAAAAGGGTGGGATAGGAGGACAGAAATAACTTGTCTATAATTTAGCATAAAAAGCTTGTTATTTCAGCTGCCCATAACGTTTTAACATTATCTAATATAGCTGGTTAGTTCGTTATGGTGTTGCCTTTATAATAAGGACATGATTCAAACATCTCGCTTCCTTTAAAATAAATTGACAGTTTCGAACAACAAAGGGTGTTTAAGGAAGGAGTCCAGGAATAACGATTAACTTCAATTTCAAAGTGAACTTTTGATAGTTTAGTCTGCATTAAGTCTGAGTTAATAATCCTTTATTGTGTTCGATTACTTATCCTATGGATACTTACTTATAAACCGCAAATTAATACCAAAACAATAAATCCTGTAATAATCAGTGGTTGTAACCCATTTACTTCATGAAGTTCATATACTTGTGAGAACTTAGTTTTCAATTCAACTACTAGATGTCGGAAACGGGAAGGTTATTGTAGTTGGTGTTGACTTTTATATAGCAAACTATACAAAGCATTCCTTGAACCTTTTTTTTTTGGGCTAATAGGTTCAACATCCCTAAATGTATCCCAGCAGCTTATGTATGATTAGAGTAATATGGTGGAAGTATAAAAGTTACTTTACCTTATAATGGTCACTGACGAGATTATTTAAAACAGAAAAATAACAATATAAAACTGTAAAAATAGCAAGATTATAAAAGTTTGTATCCAGCTTATTAAGTTTATGAACAAGTCTCTTTATATGAGTTGATATAAAGATGCAACCGACTCCAGGAATTATAGCCTATAGCTATAATTAACAAAGAGAATTTAGAAAAAGAATGAGGGCTAGATTGTTTTCAAATGACATTAGTGTTTAGGGATATGCTACCATTTAAAGTCTTTGAGCTTATTCTGATATATGCACTCGCTATTTAATGTTATCCTATTTATATATAAGCCCTTAATGGTTATGTCAGGGCATAATACTTGGAGTCTTAGTTCACACATACAAAATTGCTAACTTCAGCTGCAGAACCTTTAACGAGTGCTCCAAATGGAAAGTACCGCTGCTTCCTTTCTAATTGCATAAGTACTGCTGTTATTAACTACTACTAGAAGGAAGTTCATCATATAAAGATTTAATATGTGGGCTGGTTTCATAGGAATATGCTGTTATAAATCTCATATATAAATGTAATAAAGGTCGAAGAATTTAATATTAAAAAAGTAGAGTAGAAATATTTATGATTTACAAATGTTATGCCATAATGGAAATCATGTAATACCAACCTTCCACAAGGGACAATTTAGACAATAGGGCTATTACATGAGTACAGTACATAGTATAAAGGATTTAATAGTATAATGTCAACATCATGAATTCCAAAATAAGAACCAAGAGGATGTGCAATCCATCAGGTAAAAGACGAAGGAAACTGTAAAAATGAAAAGGATGATTCATAGTCAGTATTGCCCTTGAATAACTATCAACCAAGGCTTTGTATTTACACGCAAGCAATGCACAGCCATACGCATAGTCAGCCAAATAAGATTGCTTTTTCTTCGGTACAGATGGAGCTCAAGACATTATCTATAATTGCTTTTCCATCTATATACTCCAAATTTTGCAATCTTGACTATGTAGCAGTTCAAGACATTGTCTATAATTGCTACTACATAGAGCTGGTTAAAAGAGGAAGACGGCTACAGAAAGGAAAAGGATGATTCATAGTCAGTATTGCCCTTGAATAACTATCAACCAAGGCTTTGTATTTACGCGCAAGCAATGCACAACCATACGCATAGTCAGCCAAATAAGATTGCTTTTTCTTCGGTACAGATGGAGCTCAAGACATTATCTATAATTGCTTTTCCATCTATATACTCCAAATTTTGCAATCTTGACTATGTAGCAGTTCAAGACATTGTCTATAATTGCTACTACATAGAGCTGGTTAAAAGAGGAAGACGGCTACAGAAAGGAAAAGGATGATTCATAGTCAGTATTGCCCTTGAATAACTATCAACCAAGGCTTTGTATTTACACGCAAGCAATGCACAACCATACGCATAGTCAGCCAAATAAGATTGTTTTTTCTTCGGTACAGATGGAGCTCAAGACATTATCTATAATTGCTTTTCCATCTATATACTCCAAATTTTGCAATCTTGACTATGTAGCAGTTCAAGACATTGTCTATAATTGCTACTACATAGAGCTGGTTAAAAGAGGAAGACGGCTACAGAAAGGAAAAGGATGATTCATAGTCAGTATTGCCCTTGAATAACTATCAACCAAGGCTTTGTATTTACGCGCAAGCAATGCACAACCATACGCATAGTCAGCCAAATAAGATTGCTTTTTCTTCGGTACAGATGGAGCTCAAGACATTATCTATAATTGCTTTTCCATCTATATACTCCAAATTTTGCAATCTTGACTATGTAGCAGTTCAAGACATTGTCTATAATTACTACTACATAGAGCTGAGGTCTTCTATGGTCATGATCCCCATAGTCATGATTTTATGAAAAAGAAACACGAAAAAAAAGGTTCTATAGTTCCGTCACCATAAACTAATTCTGCCGAAATCAATAAATAACGTCACTGAGTACATATGTGGTGTAATAAAATAATAAAGTACAACTAATCTCTTTTCGATATTTCTCTCTATAATGTAATTTATAATGTTACTTAATGATATCACCAACAATGTTCTTGAGGAGTACAAAAAGCTTTCAGGTTTTGAATAAGAACAGATTATTAGTCTACATGAGCATGTCGAATTTCATTAGGTAATATTGGCTTCCTTTGGATATACCAAAGTCGACAGCCACTAAAGTCATAAACCATTAGGAAGAAAAAGGAGCTGTCGTAAACAAATTTCGGATCGGAAGGCTGGAGAAGTTATTTGATACTGCAAGTGAGTTTTGTGTAGGAGCTCACGAAAAGAACCCTTCGAATCGTACAGCCATTTCACAATTGAAAGATGGAAGCATCAGCATTAGCAAAAAGATATTTACCTTGTACATCAACAGAATGGGGTTTTATTCTTTTATTCCTATTCAAAAGCCTAGTATAAGACCTCATTACAAAGAAAAGAGACTGCAATGTTACCTTGACAAAGTAAAGTAAATCAAGGAAACGTAAAGCCAGTTTTTATCTCAAACCCTTTTGAAGCATCTCTTAATTAATTAAACTTGAATTTATCCAATATTCGTTTTTGTACTTGTTTTATTACAAAATATATGGACATAGCCTCTGTTTATGTATAAGAATATGATGTACTATCGAGAACACTTAATCAATCTTGACGTTTTGGTAAATCTTGCGAACAAATTGAATAGCTGCTGTATGGCCAATGAAGCCTATGATATAATGAATCAGTACTATCCCTACACCATTGCACTTCCTATTACTTACCCAACATACAGAACATGCCTAATGATAAGATCGCGGTATAACCAAAATAGAAACTGGTTTGGAACATACCCGTCATCCTATTAAGATTGATGATAAGTAAAGCAATAATTCATTACATGACAAACTTACTTTGTTTTCACCATAAAGTAATATATAGAATAAAGATAAATGTAACCTGCAGCAGAAGCACAAGTCATAAAACTCACCCAGTGCCTATATAATAGTTAGTCCTAGTCCGACTAAAAGATAAAGCATCCTTACCAACGATGGTCTTCGGAATTCAACAAAAAGTAAGTACTGACAATAGACACACAAGCGCTCACTATCAATAAGATAATAAACACTAGCAGCATAAAGCCATAGACATAATAAATCTTGTAAGTCCAAAAGGATGTAAAGATAAAGTAGATCTCGATAAAGATTGAACCAAAAGGTAGAATACCACCCAGCGCGACAATCATTAAAGGTTCAGCATACCAGACCTTTTCAGGTATGGGTCGAGGAATAGGGTTGACACGACAAGGGAAATCAGGTTGACTTGCCCAGTTACGGCCTACAATAGTGCCCAGCAAGGTCAATGGGAAACATAAGAATACCCAAAGTGCTACAATGGACAATAAGGTATAAAACGAAATAGCACGCGAGCTCGAATAGTAGATGGCTAAAGCATTGATATAACCTCCAATTAAAGAGACAGCACCAGGCCATAAACTGGCAGTCATAACTACTGTCTTGACCCATTCCTTACCACCATAGCGTGCATAATAACGTGCACTTGTATATCCTGCCACAAACGACGTTAATGCATAAAGAAAGATGGTAGCTGTAAGGATTGTAGCACGTTCAGCATAGAGATCGCCTAGAATGGTATATAGAATAATGACACCCGACAAAATGACTAATTGAGATCCTGTTCCCATAAGTGCAGACATTAACATTAAGCGAGGAGGTTGACGGAAAACATCGCCATGTACCTGCTTCCAACCATATTCATCACCCAAATCTCGGTCCTATAGCAAAATTTAGAATTGATACTACACTAGACTCTTTTTTTTTAACTTACGAAATCGGTAAGGCCTTCTTCACGATCATATCTTGTAAAATCGCGCTTGACAGTTCTTAGGAGAATAACAGATACAAGACCAGTTAAAAAGAGCACCATCATAAAAGAACTGAAAATCGAAAGCCAATGCACCTAACCATAATAGAGTTTAGATTATCTCTCAGGATCACTTTTATAACCCTACCTTGTGTTCAAAGAAATCGGTTTCCAATAAGCTATCAAATCGATCCTCAAAGGCAATATCAGTTGGATTCCAATCAACAGAGTAAGTAAACTCCAATTCCAATGACTTTTGGTTGTATTTCAACTCGACAGGGCTAGCATGCTGTAAGCTGACCGAAATAATCTATAAAAGATATGAATCAGCTCCTTTTGTATCCTTTATCTATAGACAATTTCTATCTTGCCTGGTTTCTGTTGTATTCAATTGCGAAGCTTTTATGTGTGTAAACATAAAGAGGCTTAAAGTGTGGATCGTCTTCTCGGGCCTCTTTACCTTCATCTGCATTTCTTCCAACAACACCGCTCACAGGCAAATCATCTATAACAGGGTGAATATTAAAACAATTCTTTCTAATAGATTCTTACCAATGAACATTGTATACCAATACTGGTTATCTACTGCATATCTTAAAACATCCACGTCTTTAGAATCCAAAGTCTTCTTACAGTAGGGTTGATTTGCCTCGTTCTCTATGATCATATCAAGGTTACCGAATGGTTCATTTTGAAGGAATGATATACTTACTTAGAAATTTGATAGGGATACCAGAGTATACCAAGTCCATGCCCTGAAGAGCTTCACCTAATGTCTCGTGATGATGCTGTAATGAATGAGCGCCTTGACAAAAAGGCAGCTGATAGTATGGATATGTTTCTTGTCTGTTATTCAAAGGCCCAACTGTATTCATCCAAACCACCACCTCTTCTCCTTCTTTATACTACAACGTATGCCATAAGTAACAAGCTCAGATACGCGCTACTTGAGAGCAAGAACGCGCAAATAGTTAGTATAGTTTACCAAATGATTGTGTTCATCTGCGAATAATGTTTCTGTCAAGAATAGTAGTGCAATGAACAAACTAGATAATATTTTATGTTTTGCTCGTTGTTTACTCCAAGAGAGTTTCATTATAATAAAACGGTTTATATACGAATGGAGAAAGAGATAATAGCAAAGCAAACTATAGTCAGCAATAAAGAAACAGCAGAAATCAAATTCATTCTCAGTGTATTTAAACGCTTTAATTGAGATCACTTGGCAAAATCCATCGCACTCTGAGGTCTTGTAGATATATCCATGGCGCTACTTACGCTTTGTGATCTACTAACATCCATCGCTATCTCACTGGGGCTTGTTTCCATTACACTAATATTTGGGCTTTCTGTATCCATTTCGCTTTGAATTGGAGTTGTATCCATTGATTCCTGCTCTATTTGCTGTTGAGTATCAATAGCCATCTTGTCTACGGGCTCCACTGCTTCATCCACGTTTAATGCATCGGTCCACCTTCCATCTTCCACACCGTGTAGTCTACTGCTCCATCTTGTAGGGGCTGGCTTGCTAGCAGGAGGAGCTTTGTTTCTTTTTCTTGGTCCTTCCACTTGGTCCTGGTCTTCCTCTTCAAACTCGTCATCTTCATCATCTTCGTTACCAAATATTGCTTCATCATAGTCATCATAGTTGTATCTAACACGTTCAGTCCTTCCTCCTGATCTTAAAGTAGTAGGTGTAATGTTGATTTCCACAGGTATCAATTTACGTATCTCTGCTCTTTCCTTTTGAATCCTTTTACGCTCTTCATTATCTGCCAATTCGTATATATTCTCCGTAATAACCTTAACCAAAGCCTTTTCTGCTCGGCTTGTCGAAGCAGATAATTCCTGTACGAGTTTCTCCAAATCTTGACGATTCTTGCAAACTGTTTCCCAATCGAATCCTGTTTTCAACTGTGTTCTTTCTCTCCAAATCCAGCAAGATTCTGTAATTGGCATTAGTATATATCTATGAAATAAGTCGATTTTTTTTTCTTTACCTCCAAACTGCCAATAAGTTCTCTTTTTGCTATCGATTCCTATAGGATAAGATCGAATAGGGTTGTATTCATTCTTACGTGTATTACTGTTGTGATATTCTATGATAGATCGAACTGCTTGACTGTCGTGTAATTGCCATTCTATTAACGAGTGTAATATGTACAACTACAAAGATGTTAAACAGTGATACACGCGTTGTTTTTTTTTTTCCTTTCAAAGCATACCTTGATATCAGGTGTAAGTGTATTAAAGTTTTGCTTGATCAAAGGGTTCACTTCAAAATCTATTTCAAACGCCTTCATCTTTTCTGTCACTAGTTGCTGTAAAGATATCTTGAAGGACCTGACGTTCTGTTTTAGTAGCCATCCATATATAAGCAGCATATCACAACTACATACTCGATAGGGTGTTTACGATTCAATGTATTTCCGAGAGCAGCGCAAATAATTCTATGTACAAGGTCGCTCTCTTCTTTCTGAATCTCGTCTTCTAAATTCTATATTTTGTTTGTCAGATGATGATACTGCCGATGATCTAGATCTAATATCTACCTGTGGTGTAAATTCAGGCAGTTTATAAAAACTAGGTGCAATCTCAGTCTGTTGCGAGTTAAAGAAACAAGAAAAAGCATACACAAAAGCAATTTCCCATTGTTGAAAAGCGTTGAATTCAAATGGAGTAGGTTGCTGTTGCTGTTCTTGCATTACTTGTTAATATAAGAAGAAGAAGAAGACTATCTTGGTGAAAAAGTTTTCAAATTCAATAGCCGTCATCTTTCCTTTATGCGTTGGATATTTAGACGCGTTAATTTCAAATATCGCGTTTCTTATGAAATTTATATAATAAGATACATACTAGTTGTAGCGGTTCAATAGCTATCAAAACCCAACAGTATAGCAATCATAGCTGTCAAATTTCGAAATAGGACAACGAGAGCTGTTAAGCCTCGGGTAATAGCAACGAGAACAGTCAAAACGTTAGGATATATCAGCTCACAGAAATCTACAGCTTGATACATAGCAGTACACAGTAACTTATACTAACTATAGGCATGTATATACTCGAGTAATTAGGGCGATCCGTCAAACAATGACAAAAAGGTATGTATCACATTGTTATGCTGATTTTCTTGCCTTTTCATTGGCTGTCAAAATTTCAGTAGTAGATATATATATTATTTGGGTTTAACTCAGGATTTAAAACGTGAAAAACGATGCATACTTAATAATTTAGTTCTTTTTGAGCTTTCTGAAGCAGATATATATACATGCACAAGAAGAAGTATTGGCTTATATGTGTTTGTAATGCTCATAATATAGTTTTAAATGAAAGAGCCTATTTACACTGCTAGGGTGCTTTTTGTTTGGGTACAGCATTTAAGAAAAAATAAGCTACTCATGCAATCAACAAATCTGGTATAGCTGCTGCTGCTACTTGAAGATAAGCAAGGATATTAGATAGATCTGCTTAATAGTATACAAAGATCCAAATCGAGTTTAATGACAATAGCAATGTACCGTTTTTATTGATATCCTGTTAACAGCCTTTGGTATCAAACTTCGAGCCCCTAACCTAATGGAAGTACTCTTAAAACTAATGTATAAATACTTTATTGAATGTCAGGAGATGGGATAAATAAGAGGTAAGAACGTTGATATAATTAGTGAATTTAGCGTTGTAAATGAAAAGATAGGACTGTTATGGCAATATTGGTAGCTCTGTCAAGATTAGAGAAGCTACTTTTTAGTTTGATAAATATGTATATAAATATGAACGCATGCAGTAAGTTCCTCAGTTTCTGCATGCTAGATTCATTACATATCCTTTAAATGATGCAGAAAGAATACACACCTATTGTAAACCCAAGTAAATATGTTTAATCAAGCCTCATTTCATAAAACCTTAGGAAATAATCATCCATATAGATATATCTGATGAGCAATAGATCCCATGGTAGATTCCTGTCAAACGTACCATCTAATTGCTATTCCATACCCAGAATAGGCTGCTGTAACTATTAATACCGCAATCTGACTAAAATATCTTTGTTCATCAAGGTACATTAGTTCAATGACAATTTTTATTAGCCAAATTGCCAAATAGCTATACGCTTCTTTGGTAACATACTTCGTTTTTAGATGTAGGCATATCCAAAGAAAACGCCGCTAATGTATCCATCTATTTGTGTAGAGTGCAGTTGTATAGCTACATGACAAAAATCAAAAGAATCTATTACGATCATTAAAGTGCATTATTGTCCTTGGACCTAAAGAACAGACAGTTAAATCTTCGCAGCTAAATGTTGCCATACCCGTGTCAAAACATATGCTCATGTAGCATACTGACTTTAAAACATATCTCAACTCTATTCAATCGCCAGTAGTCTACGGAAACCTCGAAAAAACTTGTACGATCATTACAAAGAGCCACTCTTTTATCAAATATAAGAGAAACTTGTTTATTTTAGCCAAACTTTCTGTTTTCAGTTTGTTGGCGACCTATTGTAAACAACAATACACAGCCAATTACTAGAAGAGAGCCAAGTCCTTTGTAGGTAGTGAAGCCTAAAAAAAATTGCTGCAATTAATATCAAAGTGATGCCGCTTTTTATATAACTTACACTGTGCTGGGTCGGTTTCACAATACCAAGAATCACTAATGATATAGATCAAGACAGCTCTTAAGCCTTGTAGTATACCGGTAGCCACCTAGCCAAATCGTATTAATATAACTATGGCTATTTTCCGTATAAATGATACATACACTGCCAGTCCTATCAATAAGTTCATAATAGTTCCACGAATGTGAAGCATTTGCAATAACAACCAACAGATACGTGAGCCAAACAGAAGTCATTGAAGTGCCTTGCTTGATCTGGATTAATTGATCAAATCTTGGTAACGTATATAGGGCTATCCAAACCAAGGAAATAATAGATGTGTAAATGCCCGAGTAAAAACAAATACGAGCAGGCAATGGAGGGGGTTTTTGTTGAGACATGATATAATCAGAATAGACATAGACACAAGCTATAACGTATATTGAATAAGCAAGCATTTTTACTATAGATATATCCATAACTTACAATAAAAGAATGTGCCTCCCAAAGTCATTAAAGTGCCAAACATCAATAAGGTAGTCGTAGTATCATCGTTATTGTTATCATCAGAGGTAAAGTTACCCATTGAACTAAGAGCTAAGCCAGCACTTGTACCAAAGATAGCAAACCATTGTAATTTCGATAATGTTCTTTTCATAAATAACCAAGTCAACATAGCACACCATATCACTACACTACTATAGATGACTTGATACATCTTTTATAAAGAGTATTAGTTCTAGTAAGGTATGCAGTCTTCTCTCTCTCACTATCAATTACCCCACTGCCAACAATAGCAAATCCAACAGTAACACAAAAGTTCGCAAATACATCTAATACAGCCAGCTTGATGACTGAGAGATGGGGTATAGGGCCTTCTTCATAATGGTCTTTGATAGGTGGATCATCCTCATTATGATTATCATGGCTGTTTATTTGTACCTAACAATTCACGTCAAGAATTTTTTTTTTCGATCACAGTTGTATACTTGTTTACCATATTCATATCGTTTGCTTGATCTAAATGATCTTCTTGATTCACTCTACTATAACCTTTTTGTTTATTTCTTAATAATACAGGAATAATCAAACCAACTAATACCATCCCCAGATATTGTGCTAGCTGTGCTAAATAACTGTCACCCGCTTCAAAGAAAAAAAAAATCGTTAGTTCACTCTAGTGTTGCATACACCAAGAATATGTTTACTGGCAGCTCCATGATAAAATATCCACTGCGTTCCAAGCGTAGTACACAGCCCTGTCACTAGAAAAGAGACTTGATGAAAACCAATGTACAATGTCTCGGTACTGATGTTCATCCTTTAGAAATGTATAAAAACGATTAACGGGGTTTGGGAACAAGAAAAGGGAAAAAGGAAAAACCACAGCAAACATAAAATTTATACTAGAGCTTATTTCAAAAGTTGGATAAGAATATAAGCTTGCTTTTTCTCCTATTAGGAATTAATTATAATGAAAGCTTACTTTAATGATACTTGTCAACTCTTTCCGAGCACAGTGGTACTTTTGTGTTCGCGCATAAGAGTTACTCATGCTTGATGTAAACTAAAGATACATTCTTTGATTTCCTTTCATCTGAGTGATAAACGCGTTATTTAACTGTAAATGATCACCTTCAGTACTACCTTATAATAACCAAATCATTGTTTATATATGAAGACAACAGTTATTCATCTAAATATGATAATTTTGTGGATTATATAGACAATGAATCAAATAATTTATGTAACCCACAAGTAAAATCAAATGATACAGCCTTATTTTACATCATTAAGCGTGTAACTGGATTCGATATCATTTATATTAACTCCTGTATTATGAAATGGCAATTTAACTAGTACTTTTGATACTTAACATCGGTAGCCAATCATCAAGCAATACGCAAGTGATAAAAAAGCCGGTATCCAATAAAACGCCTTTAACTTAATATAAAAGTTCTCTGCTCCAATTTTTGATAAGTTTGACTGGAAATTTAACTTTAGAAGCGTAATTTGGAACTGAAGTATATCTCATACGATTAACCTTTTTTTTGATAGCAGACATAGTAAAATACTTACATCATTTGATATACAATAAAATGTTTCTCAGATTCTGTTAACATAATGTACATTTATATAGACTGTTTTATAATGAAGAATGAATCTTGAAGTTATTAAAAATGATTTTTTTTTATCATTTACAATAAACTAAAGGTTGAATGAATCCTCGTTGGAACTACATAAGGCCATCGATAATAATCAGATCATTAATAATGGTCCACCCTCCCACCCATGACTTTGACGTTCAAAGCAAATCAAAGAATGTATATGCTATAAGTTTACAGTTGAATTATTGAATGTTCTGATTGTTATTCATCATCATCATCCACACTACAACTAACTCCGAACACCAATCAAAACTGCTTAAAAATTAAACCTCATTTAAAAGATGCAGGGTATAAGCATCCGGTTTGATATGCGGTGGTAGATTATCCGCTCTCAAGAATGATTCGATATTATTGGCTTTTAATGTGACAGATTAACTTGCCCTGTTACTAAGGCTTCGGGGTCCATAACCAACAAATTTTTTTGGGAAAAGGCATCCTCTTTTTTTCTGTTTCTTTTGAATCGTTCATTACATTATATATAACAATGAATAGAACCTTGAAACAGTTAGTGCCAGCTTCTCGCCAGTTGTTGCAAACTCGTGCTGTGGCCCAGTTAACAACCGCCAGACATGTGCAAAGACGCTTATTGACACAATCAGCTATTCGACCTATTTCTTTCAAGGGTCTTTTCGCAGCTAAACAAGAAGTTCCCGAGAAGAAGTTGATATTGGAACAAGACGATTTATTTCATGTATTATCTCAGTCACCTTTACCTGCCATGAGAGATCGAGCTGCTATTATTAACAAGTATGGTGTCTGCCCTGTATGTGATACACATCATCCAAAGGATGAGAAAAAGCACCCTGTTTTCGACTGTCCTGATTGTGGTCACCCTACACATTGTTGTGAAGAGCATTATCTACAAGGAAAGGCTGCTCACCAAGAAAACTGTGCTATTTTACGTGAAATGAACGAGGATGACCATGATTTACGTTCGGGTAGACCCATGCGTGAATTTGAATTTCCTAGTAAGTGCAATTTGTATCAGCTAGCTTTTTTTTTTCTATTGTTCTAACATTTGATTCCAGGTGCTCAAGGCTTTGATGAAGCTGTCAATATGGCAAACTGGGATGTTTTCTTTTATACCCGTACTTTCCCTTCTATGGATTCTGATAGATCGATGCGCCATGTGTCCAAATTATTAACCTATCCTTTAACTATTGCTTCCGTATTGCATCAATCCAGTCCTTATAAATATGGTGAGCAAGTGACAGCTGAAGGCATGAGATCCATTGCAGGTAAAGATTTATATCTTGTTGAATGGAATTGATAACTAATACCTCTTGAATCATAGCCCTTAGAACTGTCTTGTATCCTCAAAATCAATTGAACAATGACGCTCATTCACAAATTCGTACAGATACCATTAATGTCTACTTGGTTGGTGCTCGCGCTGAAGCTACCTTGCCTCCTCATATCTGGCTTCAATTGGCTTACCTTTTCCCTGCTACACCATTCCATATCCACTTTGTTGGTCCTGATGCTTTGGCTGCTAACCAAGTGCCTCATACAAAATCCGTCAACGAACGCTTGTTCTTTACTTATGATAATGCCATGTATCACGATTATCATGAAACTATCGAAAAGTTTGATCCTTACACTGACTTGTTCTTTATGTTCTCCCCTGGTATTGGTCATGATGAAGCCCGTGAAGGCTGGAAGATGTCTATTGAAAAAGCATTGGAGACCAAGTGTCCTATCTTTGTCACCGGCTATGATGAAGCTGATATGAAGAATGATATCGAAGCAGTTGAACAAGACTATCAAGGTGAATTTGATTGGGTTCTGAAGCCTAGTGTCAATGAATTCCGTAGCTTGAAACGAGATGTGAATTTGATGGACTTGAGACAAACCATCTTTGCAAATTATGGTATTTGGGGTATTCGTGGTAAACGTTACGATGTCGTCCACGATCCCGAAAACAATGAATAGACTTCCTTATATATCATGTACATATTATTAGTAATAAAAAGCGCGCATTTTACTTTAATACAAAAGCCTTTGATTCGCTGGAATTATTCAACGAAACTTGCATGTTTCGATTTGATAGTGTGTTGACTGTTGATTTTCAAATCGCTTTCCCTCTCAAGCACTGATTTGTACTATGAAGAAAGGTTGTAGACATAGAAAATTAATGAATGGGTTACCGTTAGCGACGAAAAGTCTCTTCGAAAAAGGGGTAGATTGCGTAAAAATGCTGCTATGGCTCGATAAACTTCTGATAATTTGAACACTCTTAATTTGCTAGCTAGAAGACCCGGTTAAATTTGATAACTCGGGCCCTGTTCGCTTTTATGCGTCAAAGAAAGCATCTATAATGAAGTTGAAATATACCAAATAAAGTTGTGTTGTTAACAATGATTTTAAACCGTCTTTAAGGCCCTAAAAGAATGAGGCTAAAGGTATGCCACCGCCAACACGCCATGGCACTATGGGATGTTATCGATATTCATTGGTTGATATGAAACGAAAAAAATGAATCCATCACATGCCAGCTCAGAAAAATTCAGTAGCTCTATGTTGATTAAGATAATATAGCTTATATGTAAACTTTTAAACTCCTTATTTAATGAATGATTTCAACATACCATTTTGCATTATCGTGTAAATGTTAACTCAGGTTTTGTAAAGACCTTTCAAAATTTACTAAAGAAATGTCGTATAACCGAATGGAAATATCCAGTTTGGCAGAAAAATAATATAGGCTCTTGCTTCATTAGAATACCTTCTTTCACACAAAATAACGATACCATCTTACTTGATTATTTTCAAAGACTTCGATCGTGCCTCCAAGGTAAGTAAAGCATTAAAAATACGTCAACTTTGGTACATTGCAAGTCAAGAGAAGCACAGCCAATATTACTATGGAAATGGATGGTAAACGATCGTAGTAGAGATGAATTGTAAATCCTATCTTGAGTATATTACTACATGTTATACCCCAACCATAGCGAATCCGTATCTAATTGGCGCAATGCCAATGTAGAATAGGTAAGATAATTACTCGTTTGAAAGCAAGTAGTGAAGCTAGATTCTCTTGTATCAACTCATGGCACGGTCAACCATTTCGAGGAAATAACATAGTTAAGTATATGTATTAGAAATTACTCATTGTAGTTGATAGTGGGGGTATATATTTTGTTACTATTCGAAATGATACGATTTATTTTAAGTAACAGTTGTTCTTATTCAGAGATTGCAAGAAATAAATCATATACTCTTGATTCGATCAGGAACTAATTGAATTTTTTATAGCTAATTTTTGGATGATCTACTCTTGCCTTGGATGTATCAGATTTACAAACTGTTCCATACATTTTTTTTTCCATACTGCATATGTATAGCTTAATGTCTTCCAAATGATTGTTATAATCATCTGTTGTCTGTAAAAGGTCGCTATTAAAACTGTAGCTCGATGTCAATCCTCTTGAAACGGTCCCAGTTACAAAGAATTTTTTTTCAGATAGTATACTATAGCATCCATACTAATCCATTGTGAATCCAAAATTTCGATTTGAACAGTAATTTCTGTATGACTGGTATATTTGTGGTATATATATATATTCCACCCATTAGAAAGCAATAGTTTCTAAATAGCCATAGTTTTTATAATAATCAAGAAAGACATAGTGAGTGCAAGTTGTTCAAAACATCTCAATCCATAGATATAACTCGATGTTCTTCCAGTTTTCCTTCTACATAGGAAGGACGCAATAGCTCCAATTGCTTCAAACTGGGAATGAATGTATGTAACAGATAGAGACTGTAGTAGGTAATACATCAAGCCCATATTAAATTTAAATACTTAAGCGCTGGCGCGCGCTTTAACTGTTTAATGAATGTCTGTATTTGATTTTTTTTTTCTTACACAAAGAGATCTACGCACGATCATATCAAAAACATTATTTGAAAAAGGAGCTCCTAGTAGTTTTACCATCCATAAACAATGAGGAGGTCCCCATTTGCCAATACTACGATAATGAGCTTCGTCGATAATCTGAAGCTTTCTCCAGTTCTACGCAAGCAATGTATTGTTTTCGTCACTCAAATTCTTGCATATCCAATTACCCATTTTTAAAGATTTGGGATTTGGACAAAGCTCACATAATCCCAAAGCATCATTCATCTCTGAAATGTGAAAATCCGTAATTTGTAGACCTATTATTTCAGTTTTAAGCTTGTTCGTAATTTGAGCAACACTTGGGAATATTTAAAGTTAATTTCAGAGTATAGTATAGTGCTGGAAATCACAGGGTACCATTTGTAATATGTTAAGGTGGATTGGAACTTATCCTCGAGTGCTAACTAACCCATTCGCGTTAACTAATCGGAACTCATTATATAATTGATCTATCATATATATAAAATACTTTACTGGATACGAGAAAGAGAAATACAGAAACGTAATAAAGCGGCTTTTATTTTGGAATTGTATGTAATAATACGGTATAAGCGTTTCATTTATCATAGTTTCTTTTTAATTAGATGAGAGCAAAAGTTATAAATTTGCAAATGTCATCTAATCATTTAAAATAACAAAACGATTGTAGCTGATACAAGCTTTTACCTGATGCAGTGGTTCATTCTGATTATAAATCACAGCCTGATGCAATATTTGAGCAGGATTTGGATTGATTCCTCTGGTTAGTTCCTTGCAAGTCGATTTCTAAGCTGAGAAAATTTGGGGCAAAAAAATACCAATCATGTTATAATAAAAAGATAATGAGCATGTGTAGAGGATTTTGTTCTCTTTCGGCTGGCATAATCTTCATAAGAGTATAAAAAGAAAAACAACACTAGAGGGTGTGAAAAGCTCTGCTGTCATGATTTCCTTGTATTTGCACATTTTAATAAGTAACTATGGATATTTTCTTATCAGACAGAGGCACGTTTGCTCTAAAATGCTCTTAGTTCCAAACGTTGTTCTCCTTTATTATCAGTCCAGACAAGTTTACTTGATTTGAAGGTTTTTTTTGCTGGGTGTACTACGAACAACATGGTATACTCGATGAAACTTACTCGTGCTACAAATTACATCTGTATCAATAGCAAAACAAACTATAGTTTTGAATTTCAGCAGGTACATATAATATCATTTGATCGTTTGTATTATAGTTGGGGCATATCTAGTTGTACATAGTAGTGATAAGCGGCTCAAACAACTTCAAAACTTTTATGGAGCAATATTTTTACTTTATTCTTTTTGTGAAACTGAATTCAAGATAAATAGCTTTCATTGAAAAATGGAGCAAATATGAACTTCAATCTCTGCTTTAATCACCCAGAACCAAACATTGGGGCTATATAGCTGAAAAAGTATTTTGATTGGCCAACATAATATGAATGGTTGACTCCCATTACAAGGATACTATCCAGCTCCATCCAATTTTTATGCCACCTTTTTGCCACTCTATGAATTTCATTGAAATTCATTGAATTTAACTCATGAACGGAATTTATGCAATTAGATTTATTCATAAATTTTCAATGGAACTCAATCTAGCTATATGAAGGTTCAATGATGAAATTTCATGTGATGAGTCCCCATTGAGATTAAAACGCAATCATGGAAAACTTTAAAATAACATCTTATAAATCTACAGCTAACAAAGATACCAATTTCTCCCCTCCTCCTCCTCTTTTTTTTTAAAAGAAAAAAGAAATCTGAGAAATAGATAGGAAAAAAAACTCGATGTTAAATAGGTGTACCTGTAAAACTGTATATTACAATCAACAGGCTTTATATAACCCTGACAATTTGAAGATTATCCTTCCTTAGAAGAGCTTTTTGTCTAAAGCTTCCTTACAACATGAATGCCATTTAAAAGAAACCCGAATTTACAGTAATATGTATTAAGTATATAAAGGATCAAATTAAGTTTATCTTTTTCTGTTCTATGATTTCATGGTGAGGACGCCGGATTTTGAAGCTAATAGAAATTGAAGATGGTGAAATCGAGATTGCAAGAGATATCGATTGATCTCATTCAAATGTCGCATTCGTTTAATATGCCACATCAAAATGAACTAGTATATGAGTCATCACCATAATCAGACTTCTAATGCATTCCTTAGTTTAATTTTTGTTGTTATATTGTTAGTTAAAGATTAAAACAAGTTATATAGGTTATCATATCTAAATCTCCTCGCCGATTCCATTATAATGTCGCAATCCGATGTGTAATTCAAATCTAGGATGACTTGCTGCATCTATTGAAATCAAATGAATTTAAATTTCTCGAAATGATCTGATGATTAACAATGATTCAAAATGTATATTTAATTGATACATTCTATAATCTTCACCGCCCAAGGTTTATATATGCATGCATATTTGCTGTCAAACGACTTTGTAACCTACTTGTTAGGAGCTATTAGCTCCTATTGCATGTCAGTAGAGAAAAGAAATCAAAGACTTATTGTTCCTATGGAATTCTTTGGGGTATACCTTCTTTGTACAACTGTGTGTTACTCTACACAAACTAAATTTGTTTCCCCTTTTTTTTTGTAGGGAATCAAATTATCTCTTCTTTCTTCTTTTTCACACCAACACGCAACGACCCTCCTAGTCATAAATGAGTGCAAGGGAAGTGATATGTAGAGTAAGGGCTCTATATGCATACGAGTCCAACGACCCTTCGTCATTGTCTTTTAAACCAGATTCCGTTATTGAAGTACTCGCTCAACTGGAATCAGGTTGGTGGGACGGCTGGTAAAATTAACAAAAGTTTTCTTGGTGGATTTTTTTTTTAGCTAATTATTTCTAGGTGTAATGGTAAAAGAGGATGGTTTCCTAGTAATTATGTTCAAATCATTGATAATGAAGCAGCGGATGATCAAGAGGTAAAAAGTGGAATAATCATCCAATGTTTGTCTTGAAACTCACCTGCTATTCTTATATGTAGGCCTGGGAGTTGCAACAGCAATGGCGATTAATACAACAGCAACAGCAGCAACGGCAGCAACAGCAACAGCAGCAACAGCAGCAACAGCAAACAAGACAGAGGCAACATGTAGTAGACCATGAAATGCAAAATCAATTAAGATTAAGTCTACATGCTTCAGATATGCTGATACAGCAACAGCAAGATATACCTGCATCCTCTACTTGGGTGATACAAACTACAGAAGATGGATCAGAACAATATTACTATAACACACATACACAGGAAATGAGATATTCAATTCCTCCTGACCTTTACATTGCCAAACAGACACTTGGCCATAGTACAAGTAATGGTAGCTTGAACAATACTTTTCAACAGCATGATTCCTTTGAGAGGCCACCTGTACGTCCAGTACGAGCACCTAACCGAGTGATTGCTGAGGATTACAATAGAACTGAAGAAGAGTTTGAAGATGATGAAAAAGTAAGGGTTGCACAAAACTACGCGTATATTGTTGCTTAAATTACATATATTAGCTGCCTCCAAACTGGGTGCGTAAAATAACACCGAAAGGAAGATATTATTACTGCAATTTGAAGACAGAACAAACGACATGGGCCTTGGAAAACATTGATCCTGATACAGGCGTTTTGGTAAAGTGTAACTATAAACGCAGGTTACTCAGTATTCTCATATTCCAATAATAGATGCCTTCGTTACCGGATGCTACGTCACCCAGGCACGATTATTATAACAGTGATGCTGAAGAGGAAGAGGAGGAAGGACCAATCAATGAAGAAAAAGTACCTTTATCCTGGCAAAGCTTATCTTCATTAATCGCTCATGCTATCCATAACCTCAAAGAATCTGTTCGTCAGCGCAATAGTGCCTTCTTTATTGAAGATACCACTGCCATCGTTCATCGCATCAGACTCCTTCTCTACGCCTCCAACTGTCTTGAAAAGGAGACGTCTATCTACCTCAAGTCCAACAAGCACCTCCGTAGTCAGCACCGTACGTTATTAGCAGCAGTAGCCAAATTGGTGTTATCAACAAAGGTCGCTTCCAGCGCATGGCCTACACCAGAATCATTAGCTAAACTGCAATCCGATGCTGAAGATGTATTGATTGCAGTGCGTAACTTTATGACAGGTGCCCAGGAGCTGCAAATCGAAATCAAGGAGGGTAAACCCAGTCTGAGCAACGACCCTGACCATCTCTGGCGTCCATTGATGCTGACCAAAACACCTACATCGGTGGGAAAGTCAGATCTGGTCACAGCTACCATCGTATTGGCCGACAATGTACGTGGTGCTATGAGCTCCTTTATGGATAGCGTTCGTGAAGCTTATGAACAAAAAAACATGGCTCAAACGTTAGCCAAGCTCAAGGCTAATGCACCATTGCTTGTTGCTCAGTTTCGTAACCTCAGTAATACTACCAGCAATTTCCTCAATGCAGTAGAAGAGTTTGGGCAAATCTCTCAGGTGCATTTGCCCTTGCTAGTCAAGTCTAAACAACCCATTTATACTGCCATGGGCTCCTTGTTTGTTGTATCTCAAACGATGACTAGTCCTGATCTGGACGGAGAGCAGGTGAAAGCTGCTTTTGAGAAATTAGAAGAGTGTGTTCAGACGATTGACACTGGGCTAACAGATGTTGTGGAAGCAGCCCAGAAACAAACGGAAGAAGTATCAGAAAGTCAACGAAATACACCTACACCTACTCAAAAACAATTTTCAGCACCAAGAAGATCATCTTTACAGCAGAACATGAATAATTCCTTGGACGAGGATCAAATAGCTACTCGTCAAATTGAATTAAATGCCTTAATGTCCAATTCGACTTTGTTTTTGGACGGTAGTGATGAAACCATCAATGAAAGCAGTAGTTCATTGAATACAGATGGTACAGCACAGAACGCAAGTAATATGCAGGTCAGAAAAGAAGCCAAAATCCAAAAGTTTTTTGGTGAAGATACTATTGCTGCAGCCCGTCGTCGTGATACTGTCCTTACTTCTCCTACCTCAACAATTGCACCATCCATTGCACCATCTACGAATGTTTCGGTCTTGTCTTCAACTCAAGTTACTTTGAATCCAAGCACAATGGGCACTGAAGTACCTTGGTATTTGAGCTCGGATGTAGATCCCAGTGAGATCATCTTTAATATGGAAGGCAATGTGAAAGGCGGATCACTACATGGACTTGTACAACGTCTTACAAATCACGACCAATTAGGTACATTTGAAACATTAACATCTACAGGGTTAATTGACTTTATTATTTTTTGATAGATGCCAAGTTTAACACGACATTTTTGTTGACTTACCGTTCATTTTGCACAACCCAAGAGCTATTTAATGAACTATTTAATCGATATCAATTACCGGCTCCAGAAGGATTAACGCCAGAAGAACTGGATATCTGGAAAGAAAAGAAATTAAAGTTGGTGCGACTTAGGTAAGCCATTCATATATACTTTAAATGGTTCAATTCACATTTTTTTTTTTTTTTAAACAAGGGTGTTTAACGTAATCAAATCTTGGTTGGAAATGTACTATAACGAAGAAGAAGATCGACCTATTTTGCCTGAAATTAGCCACTTTACCGAAAATGTCATTGTTGAATCTATGAAGTTTGGCGCTGATCAACTGGCCAAATTAATTAAGAAGCGCTTGATGGCTGAAGACTCTAGCCAAATTCGTATCATGAAACTCAATGTGCGTACAGGTGATATGCCTGTACCTATTCTTCCTAAAAACTTGAAACGCATCAAGTTATTAGAACTAGATCCTCATGAACTGGCACGTCAAATGACTGTCATGGATTTCCGTCTCTATAACCGTATCAAACCTGTTGAATGTCTGGACAAGAACTGGGGTAAACCGGATTCAGAGCAAGGCCATATCGCTGCCAATGTCAAAGCTTCCATCGAGCATTCCAACCAGGTCACAGCCTGGGTCACAGATTCTATCTTGAGTAAAGAAGAGGTAAAGAAGCGAGCTATGGTGTTAAAACATTGGATCTTCGTAGCAGATCGATGTCGTGCGCTAAATAATTACAATACCTGCATGGCCATTCTTTCTGCGTTTGATAATGGTTCGATTGGTCGACTGAAGCGTACTTGGGAATTGATTAGTGGTCGATCCATGCAAATTTTGCAAAATATTCGTCGCTTGATGGGCGCAAACCGCAATTTTAGTGAATATCGTGATATTATTCACAAGGTCAATCCACCTTGTATTCCTTTCCTGGGTATTTACTTGCAAGATTTGACTTTTATTGAGGATGGCAATTCCAATTTTTTGAAGAAATCTAATAACCTGATTAACTTTGCCAAACGTATGAAGACTGCTGAAGTGATTCGCGAATTGCAGGAGTATCAATCAACACATTACATGCTGACGGCTGTGCCGGATATCCAAGAATTCATTAAAACACACTTACATTCAAGTCGAGAGGAAGAAGAGCTATACAACTTGAGCTTGAGACTAGAGCCAAGGTAATTTATATATAATATCTGTATATGTTCATAGACTTACATATGGTTTGATAATAGGGAACGTGGAGAAGACACGATAGCTAGACGATTAAAAGAATCTGGGTTATAGTGCATTAAAAATAAACTACTAGTAAATAATAAAAATTAATAACATACACATCAAGCTAGTGATCAAATGACCAGGGATACATAAGGCTTTATTTCGATTAAAATGCGTTAAACAGTCCCTATTCTTTTCCAGTAGGCGCGGACTTAGAAGCCGAGTACAAAGCCCACATGGATGGCTACAGAAAACTCTTTAGGTTTTAGAGATCGATTCTGTCTGTAAAACAGCTCCGTTTGTTCAGACATACGAACCTACAGGATATAACAGGGTATAGGTTACAAAAACTGCAGATCGTACCATAGTGTCGGTTCCATTCAGGACGGCCAAGGAAGCGGATCCCGAATTAAATAGGTTGCTACTGTACGCATTTTAAGGCATATTTTTGGATTTCATAACAATAACAAAAGTTGATTAGTCAATGCATTTGCGAAACAAGATCAGCATTGAAATCATGGCTTCTGAATACTTGTTTCAAACAGATGATGATCTGGCTTGGAATCAAACCATAGATCAGCTATACAGTGTGTAACTCCAAACTTGTCTTTTTAATGAAATTCGATTTCAATCGGTATGCACTATATATCCTTTTTAACTTTCCAAATATGACAAGATGCCTACATAGACGATTTTTAAACAGCCTTACTGGTAGAATAAGCTTGGTAAACCAGAAAGTAGAAATTTGATTGGATGGAATCCATTACATTTTTTTTTTCTCTCCCTTTGGTCAGCAAGATGCTATTTCTACCCTTTTTTTCTTTTTTTTTTTCTGTTACCCCATTTTAGGTTATTTGCACCCCCCCTAAGGAAAGCCTTCTTTTTTTTTAACTACTTCAAGAATTGATGCCATATGGATGAAACTGTCTCTTATCATTTTGCAACAGTCAAACAAAGACGAGAAAATAGACATGAAATGTACATATTAACTTGATCTGATGTCAATTAAAGACTCCCTAATGCTTTTTTATTTTTGTTTTTGTTAATAGCGATTATCAATTAACACTTCGTCAACAGCCGAAGCAGTCGCGTATGTGCGGTGTAGGCGAAAAAGGTACATTATTCTACTCAATTGCGGTTACATGTCATTAAAACTTTATTTTATTGCACTAGCGGACAGAAGACCGATCGATCCACCACGTAATGAACTACAACAAAAGTCAAATGAAACTGAGATCCTGACACTAATGCTCATTGTTTCTTTTACTATAGCCATTGTACAGCTTAAGGTTGTTGATTCTCAGTTATCTGTTGCCGAGAAAAAGTGAGAGCCGTCAATATTCTTTTGATTCTTGTACTAATTGATTCAAGTAGTACGTACTTGCAGAACCCATACTATTTCATGTATGCTTCCTTGATGGCAGCAGATTTGGACGAAGAATTACACCTTTTAAGAGATGGAAAAACACGAAGTACAACTGGCTCAGTTGTATCCTTGCTTTATCACTTGAAGGATATTGATAATACCGATGCAGGCTTTTTTGTCTTTCCAGATCTTTCTGTACGAATGGAAGGAAGTTATCGTTTGAAATTAAGTCTGTTTGAAATCATTGGAAAAGAAGTATTCCATTGCCGTTCAATTATCTCCAACAAGTTTTTTGTTTATTCAGCAAAAAAGTAAGTGCAATCAAAGAATCTCTATTTTTTATCTTATTGTTTTGCATTAGATTCCCTGGCATGGAGGAATCAACGTTTTTGTCGAGATCTTTTGCAGATCAAGGCTTAAAAATTCGCATTAGAAAAGAGCTACGCCAAAGACGGAAACTAAGTAAGATGAGCGACACAGAGGACAAGGATAGCAACAACAATAATGGTACTTTGTCTTCACCTTCAGCCTCAACGCCTTCGAGTAGCAGTCAAAGTAAATCTGGGAAAAGGCTGAGAAAAGACCAGTATAGCATTACGTCTCCCTCTGTAATACCTCATCCGCAACATCGCATCCACTCTAGAAACGATTTACCACCTAATCCAACAAGATTTATATCGTATAGTTCAAAACAAGAAGTGTGGGCTCCTCCAAGTATTTCAGATCCACATAACAGATCGGAAAATACACGATATTATGAAGGTCCTCAAAATTCAATGAATCCTAATACTAGCTCTATTGCCAAGTCAGCTACATTAGCTGTTGCAGCTGCAACTATGGCGGCAGCGACCATGTCCATGTCAATGGGTAAGATGAGATATTGTTTTCATTCCTGGTATTAACTTTGCTAGCAGAACGTCCTCCAAAGCAACAATACTATTTACATTCAGATACACCAGATACTTCGCCTTCAATATATCATCATCCACAAAATATGAGCTCAAAGTTTCCTCGCCCGCATGAGCAGCAGTTACAACAACACATCCATCATCATCATCATCATCAACTTCCAGAAATACCTATGCCTCATGCAAATATGATGACTTCTTACAGTTCGACTACCACATCTGCGTATTCGCGTCCTACCACAAATGACTTGTCATCCTATTCATATTATTCTCGGGAACAAGCATCTGTTTCCCTACCGCCACCTCCAAATAACATTCTACCACACCCATTACCTTCTTCTTCTTCTTCTTCCTCTCCTCCTTCTTCTCATCCACCTTCTTCCTTGCAACAACAGCAGCAACATCAGCAGCCAAAGCGCTAGATTATAAAAATAAACCTGGTTTCCATTTACTTTTCCTACATACTCAAAACTTTACTAATAGGTATAATAGGGTACTTACATCATTCAAAGCACAATTGAAATTTGTATACATCTTGCTAAAAAAACTGTTATACAGGTTTCCGCATTTTTACTAAAAAGAGGATCATGCCAAAACAAAGGAAGTAACCCGATCTTTCGCATTTCGATCGTCCACAACAAGTTGAGTAATTGATCGCTGTTACCCAATTAAAATTTTGTATTTCACTTGCTAACAACCCTGGTGACCAATCAACTGACCTCACAGAATTCACATCTATGCTTTATCTCTTAAAAAAAAAAATAGGTATTTTAAGATAGCGGAGTTTTTGTTAATACAGACTTGGATTATGTTTACTTTAGTAAAACAATGAAAAGTTCCGCTCAGTTAATCAAAATTCTTTGAAAAACAATATCATTTAAAGATTACTCGGCAACTTCATAGCTATTTTGGTTTCATATTTATATCATTGTATGAAATTAAACTGCCTACAAACTTCATAAAAAGAAGAGGGCTTTCTGTGGCATCTGCGTTTTTATATATATATTGTTTAAAATGGTATTAAAACAAATAGTTAAAAATTCTGCTTAGTATATATAAATAAAAATAAAGCCTCCTTTGGAAGGAGCAGGGGCGTTTATTTCACCAATTCCATTCAAAGCTATAGTTCGTCTGGAGTATAAATCATGATTCAGGCATCTAACTATGGGAAGTATTGTTTGGTAGAGTGGAAGGAGGATCCTGACAGGGGCTTCATAATGAAGCGGTGAATAACCAGTTACTTCAAAATTTTGTAAAGAGGATAGGTATTTATAATGGTGCATTCTACCAGAAAATAGCGGCAGCTTCGATGAATATGCAGAGTTAGCACAGTTGACTTTCTAATAAAACAGACCACCATACTAACCCATATGTTTTTGCATTTCTTGCTCTATAATAGTAGTACAGTTGTATATCATCGGTTTCCCTGTCCTTGATCATTGTCGGCTCCTGTAAATATAGATGAGATTGCGTTCTTGTCTGTCTAAGTGGTACATACTGTATTATGACCTTTTCCTTTACTATTTTTTTTTAAAAAAAAAATGCAACATATTGCTGCAGTTTCACATTGAGCCTCATTAGGGGCTGACATGATCTAAATAATATCATATCTACTAAGTTTAAAGCGTAAATCTGGTGTCGTTAAGTAATTAATGCACCAGTACATCTACTAGAGCCATAATGTAACTCAAGTGCCGTATATACAGTACATTAATAAACGACAATATATTTCATTTACCTCGTCATATAAACTAGTAACTCAATCGATTCATGTATTTCAGTTTAACATTGCATCTAATTGGTATACCTTACTCACAGTAAATCGCTCTGCCTACTTGTTACAAATTTTCTTTAACCTGAGTGCAATCGGCATTACATTTGTTTTATTTAAACTTGATCTATAGATCTACAGATTAGTCAACTGGTGACTTAATGTCGCAGCTGATGAATACTTTTTTTATTTTATTTAAAATGAGTACTTGAATATGCTATAATCGCCATTAGAAACTAGACACTGACACTATAGTCCTTAAACATGAAATAAAAGGATAGATGAAAAGTCAAAAAATTTAAAAAAAGTATATACGCTGAACATCAGTTCTAATTTAATAGACTTCTCAATTATTCTAAAGGAAACCATACAAAACTCTATATGAAATAGAAAGGTATGTCATTATGTAGTAAAAAAGAAAGAACGGAAGGAGATGTAGACGTGCAGAAGTATATCAAAAGTTTAGTAGCTTTGTGTGTAACATGTTTCGCATAAGTTGCACATGTGCAATGGTATTTGGGTGTCTTTAGCTAATATAGCCATATGAATCCACATAAATACGGTGTGGTTATTAAGTCTCATTATTTAATCACTAAGACTACGCATATAAAAAAGTTACACCCTTTATTAGAGATAACAAACCGTATATATTATTCAAAGATATTTTGCATAAAAAATATGCTGAATAAATAAGGCCCCTTGTTTTTTTATTTCTACTATTCATAAGAAAAAAAAGGTTGCAAAGACTATAAAGAAGCAGCATTCTAATTGCATTTTTTCTTGCTTGAGAATAAAAAATAACCTTCTGTAATACACAAGAGAAAGCTATTCAAAATTTTATGTGATTAATCAAATTGGATGCTGAAAGCTAGATAATTCACTGTATTTAACCAATGATACTTCTTTTTGCTGGTACTGCCATTGGCATTCGTATCCCTTATAAAATACAAGTATATATGGTCATGTTTATTCTCTAGCACATATTTTGTAATCTACATAATACCTCTGTTACTCAATATATAGATAGCACATATCTTTAATTATCGATTATGCTTGATGTCAAACCTTAATGCCACACACTTCATAATTTCATCAATGCCGCACGTTTTGGAGCTGGTAGTACTAGTAATCCCATTTTTTGTAATAAAATAAGTGTCTAATAGCACCATTTCACAAGAATCTTATCATTTAGATTGAATCAGAAACCCCCAACTGTTGAAAAAAGAGTAAAGAAACAAACTGCAATGGTATACTTTTTAAATACACTCTACCCAACCAAAATTTAGGATACAATATTTATTTATTTTTTTCCTTATGTATACCCCTAATCATCTAGAATTACAGCTGTTTAAGAAAATCTTTAACTATAGATATTTTGCTTCAAAGCTATAGTTTATAACAGATTATTATTCTTTTATAATAGAATATAGTACTAGATTTTCATCATGTCTAGTTCCATTCAAGAGTAAAGAGTAAATTTTTCCTAATTCTAGTAGAAGAAAAAAAAAAATTTACTGTTAACCAGTTAGAAAGTGCAGTATATTGAAATACAGTTTTACAGGTGAACGTATAAATAGCAGTCCGAGATTACAGATATGCACTTTTATCCTCACTTTGCTGGACCTTTCTTCTTTCTTGTATTAAGCATACTCCAATGAAGAAAAAGTTCCCTTATCATGTAAATCTTAAATACAATCGCTTGCTTTTTTTCGATAAATGTCTAATAATGCACGAGACGTTATAGTTAGAAGGCTTGACATGGGATGCAGATCATAACCGGAACATTGAAGAGAAATACTGCTACTGTGGCAAAGGAATCAAAGAGTAAAACTGCTTGATATCACAAACAAGATCTCAAAAACTCACATTATCTTTAGAAATCAACCCATGTTGCGGTGTGACAAGTGCAGACAACTATTCCACCGAGGTATGAAAACGAGAATTCAACCCCAATCGCCAACTAAATGTCATTGTTAATACGTAGACTGTATCAAATGCATGGTGAAACCTTTATTATTTGGAGATACATTTGGCACTTTTACATGTTCAGTATGTGCACAGGGCCCAGAAACTTTCCAACGACGCAACCTTAGCTGGATAGCTATCGTTCACCTCGTTATCTACAACTTGATCAAGAACGCACAAATCGACGATGCCAAAAAGGCCAAGAAAGATAGACGAGAACATTACTATTTTCGTTGGAAAGAAGATGTCTGTGCTTTTATTGATGAATATTGGGATTATCTTGTACCTGAGAAACAAAGTAAAGCTCTTCTGAACATGCTTAGAGTCCATAGTGACTGACATGCGTCATCTATAGGATCTCTGACTTGGAACAATACAATTGCCAGTGTACTATCAACTCATAGCAACATCTTTTTATCAGGGCTAGAAAAATTTCATCAAAGCGGTAAGCGATTCATAATAATAGATACAACATTGAATTGACATGTCGTTTGGTTGTAGCTTGGTGGACACTCCACAAGGTCGAACCACCTACAGGCGAAAAGAAATCAAAAGCAGCAGTCAAAGTAAAGCCAAATCTGAAAAAACCATTAAAACGAGCAAAGGTCGAGAATGATAGTAGTCCAATAAAACCAAAGAAGCCCAAGAAGATAAAGAAGGAGATAGAAGATGAATTAGATGCTGATTTACTAGGCATGAGTTCTCTATCAGAACTATCATCTGCTGATGAGTCTACTTCAGATATCGACGAGAAATCAGCCGAACCTTCAAAGAAAGACGATGCAAATAAGAAAAAGGCTTCGAAAAGGCAGGTTCGAAAACCAAGTATAACGAAGGCTGTGAAGTTAGAAGTGATTGAAAAAGCGTCCTTGTCGCCTTCTTCTTCGCCTGTACCTGTTAATTCGGAACCATCAGTTGATAATTCACCACCGCCACCACCCCCTCCTTTGTCCCTCAAGCCATCCACATCTGAAGCTTCTATTCAAAAAGAGGTACCCAAGATCGAAGTACCACCTCTCAATAAAGATCAAGATCTGACAGACAGAATACCCAGTGATTTCTTTTCTCGAAAGCCCAACACTACCGCCCAACCATCTACAAATCCAATGCTGACACCACAGGACGAATGGCAGCTGCTTCAAAGACTCGAACATGCTTCCAAAAAGCTATCTCCAGCAGCTTGTCGCTATAAGCGCAAGTTGGGTGTTCGTAGACTCAAACGCAACCTGGGTATCAAACTTTTTGATATGGATAGTCATATCATCCAACTACTGAGACAGCCAAAGCATGTCTTGGAGCCTATTTCGAAAGAAACGACGATTCAACCAGCCTCTAATCAGCAAGTGGAGCAGCAGCAAGATGATCAACAACAAGTTTTGGATAAAATCACTTTTACACCTTACGCATCTTCCTTTGCCTCGCGACTGTATGGCTCTATTCGACAGCGACATACAATTACACGCGATGAGCCTTGGCTGTCATCATGGAACGGTCGCAAACTACGACCTTTTATTCGTCGTGATTTTCAAAGTAAACCCAAGCGCATGCTCTTGCTGGGCCAGATCAAGGCATGCCAAGGTAAACCCCACAAGAAAAATACACCTGAACCCTCTGGCGTGATTGCAGGTGACAGTATTGACTATGTGTACTTTCAAAAAGAGCATTTGGCTCAAGTGAACTTGCTACTAAGTCGGTCATTTTGGGAAGGCGTGGATGTGTCCGAGTCTTTGTTATTTCCAGAGTTCAGTATTGTAGCATTATATAAGCGACATGTAATTGGATGTGCTTTTATGACGCCTGAGGCCTACATTACCTACTTTGCAGTGGATCCTGGTTGGACAAATGCCAGCATAGGACAGTAAGTGCACACCCAAACGACTATATAAGCCTATAGCTGACTTATAATTTAAGGTTTATGCTGTATCACCTGTTCCAGACTGCAATTAGTAAAGATATTACTCTTCACGTTTCTGCAAATAACAATGCCATGGTAAGTCTATAAACTCGTTCAGCCCAATAAGAGACTAACACTGCCTATTAGATTTTATATCAAAAGTTTGGATTCAAGCCTGAAGAGTTTATAGTGAATTTTTACGATAAATATTTACCTGCTGACAGTGTTTTCAGTAAGAATGCCTTCTTTTTACGTCTAAGACGATGAATAAAATATAAAAATAAGCTGTTTATTAGTACGCTACCTATGTTAAGGTGATTGACAATTCAATCTTGCATCTGTTTCAAAATCAGCCGGTAGAACTATTCTGTTATTACTAAGGTTTTGTAATAAAATGCTATCTTTTTTCTACCTATTCATCAAGTGTTTTGCTTTTGTATAACAAAGTGTAACGTGCATAAGAGACATAATTGCCCTGCATTAGTAGATTGTTTGTATCTGAAGTACTTGCTTGTGATACAAAGCAGAATGCTGTATTCTTATGGGCGGCATATCTTCCGATATGCTAATCTACCTTGCAGTTTTGATATTGAATCTGTTTTAGATATCAAACTTTATTCCATTAGAAAATCTGTCATATATTGCTTCTTAATTGGTCTAAAACAACATACACAGGTCGGCTGACATTTATAATTTGCGAATGGTAGCCCAAGCTTCTATCAAACTCCATTTATCTAAAAGAGGTTGTACATTGAAATGACAAATCAGCTTTTTACAAGATGTTTCACGAAAGAAACAACTAATCTGTAAATATCTTGAGGTTCTGAGAGTCCAAATGTAACATATCGTATACCATAGACACTGTTGGCATACTGGTGCATCTGGTTTTAATCAAACTGCATGCATTAAGAAATAGATGCGTTTTTTTTTTTTTTTTTTTTTTACCCTTCTGGTTGGTATTAGCAGAGTTATTCTAACAGTGTTGTATTCCTGTTTGTCTGATTACACCATTATTAATATAAATATATTTCATAATGTTCTTTTGGGCGCTGTTATCTCGCTTATTATTACATTGCAAAGCAAAACAAAAACAAAAAAAAAAAAAAAATAGGAATCATGAGGCATTTTGTTAGTACGAAATTTGCTTCAAGGAATGGTTTGAATAAGTATTTACTGAAGTATATTTAGTGTTTTTGATGTCTATGTATCCCTATCTATCACTATTTAGTATCTGATGAAAACGTTTGCTCTTATCTTTTATTACTTGACATTTGCAGATTACGATAGTCATTGATATAGGGGTTATACGTAGAACAATATACTCTTTTTGTTTAATATCAGCTTTTTCGTATCAATAGTCCTTATTCCTGGGAAGCTGTCATGAGAACACTATCTTTTCAATTGTTCATTCTAGGCAATAATGACAAAAAAGGCGATATACAACTGTTTTGTTAATCAGAAGGCCCAAAGTTATAAATACTGTGTACTACTTCATCATGTTTTAAAACCATTATTGGCAAAATTCACGGTACAGAAGCTGGTGATTTTCATCTAACTTTTGGAAATAATATCCTGTTTAGTTTGTTCACCAAATAATGTCATATCATGGTACTTCTTCAATATCGATCCTATCAAATAAAAACCTTGCTGATTCCATTTTCTAACAGGCGTTCTATTATTAAATGCCATGCACTCAACAACTAGTCTCGTACTTGGCTGGGATTGCATCCCTTTAACCCCAGCACCTTTAATAGGTGTTTTTGGCCTAAAATGGGAACATAATTTCTAAACTTTCTTGTGATCATAGAAGTGGCCAGATATGCGACAGGGCAAACATATATAAAAGAGAACTGTTTCGAGTCTTCCTTTCTTCGCCATATATATTTAATTTTTACTTTTTTTGCATATTAATATATCATTTGTACTCTACGAACATGGCTGGTACAAGCATTTCCTCTTCTGAGAAGAAGGATTACCTTAATAATGGAACCTATATCACAACAGAAACAGTTGTAACAGCTGAAAAAGTCGAAGATTTCTTGAGCTCAAAGCACGAAAAAGAGCAACTTGATGATATCGAAAAGATTTCATCCATCAACCACAGTGAAGATACAGAAGATTCTCCAATCGAAGAAGTTCGAGCAGTAGTATCAAAGTAAGTCTATCGATTGAAGTCTGTTTGAAACTTGTACTTACTCATTTATAGCACCGACGATCCCACTCTTCCTGTATATACCTTTCGTATGTGGGCTTTAGGTATCATATTCAGTTGTTTGCTCAGTTTTGTCAATCAGTTCTTTTGGTACAGACAGAATGCCTTGACTTTATCCCCTCTAGTTGTTCAGTTGCTCAGTTATCCCTTGGGTAAACTTATGGAAAAAGTGATCCCTACATCAAAATTCTTTAATCCTGGTCCATTCAACATGAAAGAACATGTATTGATCACCACAATGGCCAATTGCTCTTTCAGTACTGCTTATGCTGTTGATATTATCACCATTCAGCGTCTTTGGTATGGCCAAAACCTCGGCTGGGGTGGAGGTATTTTGTTGATTTGGACTACTCAATGTCTTGGTTATGGTATGGCTGGTATTCTTCGTCCTTTCCTTGTCTATCCTTCTGCCATGGTCTGGCCATCCAACTTGGCAAATATCTCTCTATTCCGTTCTTTCCATCAACCCGATTCCAACTGGTCTGGTCCCAGTCGTATCCGTTGGTTTTCTTACTGCTTCACTGCCATGTTCATCTACTACTGGCTTCCTGGTTATTTCTTCCAAATTTTGACCTTTTTCTCTTGGGCTTGCTGGATCAAGCCTTCCAACCGTGTCTTGGCTCAATTGACTGGCTCTTACACTGGCTTAGGTATGTTGGCCGTCTCCTTCGATTGGGCTACCATCACCTCTTATCTCCAATCTCCACTGGTCGTTCCTCTTTTTGCTATCCTTAATATTGGCGCTGGCTTCGTTATTATTGCTTGGATCATTGTCCCTGCTCTCTATTATGGTAATGTCTGGGACGCTCAAAAGTTCCCCATCATTTCATCCACTCTCTTTAATCGTGATGGTGAAGTCTGGGATAACTCATTGGTCTTGGACAAAAATAATATTTTGGACCCTGAACTCTATGCTGAATACGGTCCTCTTCGTATGACTTCTTTCTTTGCACTCACTTACGGTATTGGCTTCGCTGGTGTCACTAGTATCTTAACCCATACTGCTTTATACCACGGTAAAGATATCATCCGCCAATTCAAAAATGCTCGTTCAGAAAAGAATGAAGATATTCACCACAAGCTGATGCGTGTCTATCCCGAAGTTCCCAATTGGTGGTACTTTGCAATCTTTATTATTTCCTTTGGTGTATCTTTCGCTGTTTGCTACTGCTGGCCCATTGGTTTACCATGGTACTACCTCATCTTGGCTATTGCAATTAGTGCCCTGTTTGTTCTTCCTATTGGTCTTATTCAAGCTGTTACTAACCAACAGCCTGGTCTGAATGTTATTACTGAATTCATCATTGGTTATGCTCTTCCTGGTCATCCTATTGCCAATGTTACTTTCAAGACCTATGGCTATATTTCAATGGCTCAATGTCTTACTTTTATTGGTGATCTCAAACTCGGTCATTATACCAAGATTCCTCCCAAAGCCATGTTCTGGGTCCAACTTGTCGGTACTGCCATTGCTGGTGTGGTCAACTTGGCCACCGCTACATGGTTAATGGACACTGTGGAGAACATTTGTACCAAAGATGCTTATCCCTTCACTTGTCCCAGTGCTCGTACGTTTTACTCTGCTTCAGTTATCTGGGGTGCCATTGGTCCTCAGAGAATGTTTGGCCCTGAATCTCCTTACAATGCTATGCTCTGGTTCTTTTTGATCGGTCTTTTGCTTCCTATCCCTTTCTGGTTGCTATCCAAACGTTATCCCAACAGCTGGGTCAAATATATTCATTTGCCCTTGATCTTCAACTCTACTGGTATGATGCCTCCTGCTGTCCCTTTGAACTTCTCCATGTGGTTCGCTGCTGGTTTTATCTTTATGTTCTATATTCACAGATATCATAATGATTGGTGGGTCAAGTACAACTATATCACCTCGGCTGCCTTTGATTCAGGCGTCGCTATTAGTGGTATTGTCATCTTTGGTGTTGTGACCGGCTCAGATTGGACACCTGCATGGTGGGGCAACGGTGGATGGGACGAGTTTGGTGCATTGGACGGATGTGGCATGGCTGGTGCAAATGGCTCTGGTATCTGTGCTACTTGTTAAATATACCTTTCCTATTTTTAATTCACTAATATTATACTAAATCTGTCGAAATATATAATCGACTGCTGTATTCTTTTATCCTAATAACTGAAAATAAAATTTATACATCCTTGTAACCTGTCTTTATTAAAATAATATCTGCGAGTGCCTGAGATATAATGATTAATGATCCAGCCTTCACAAAGTTGTAAAATTATGCATCACGTATATCTATCTAACTAAAAAAAAATGTACAGAATATCCGAAGCCGAAACCATGCATAGATCAGACCAATATTTTACAAACTACGATAACTCATTTTGAACATGAAAAACTAATCAGGTATGACATTTGACCAGAATCAAATGAACATTTTAATTTTTGACCAAAGTGCTTTTGCTAAATTTCAAACTTAAAAAAAATGAAAACCATGTCACAAAAGGCAATGGATACATAGTTATCATTTATCAAATTAATGGAACTTGTAGGTATCCTGTTATATAACAAAAGGAAGCATTAGCACTAGAGGGTCAAAACCATATACCTTTAAAGTAGTCTGGCTCTTTTTCTACATAAAACAAAATTCAGCGTCATATGCAGTTATCTACATGCATTCGAATTTTCAAAGCAATAGTCATGCTAAACCATGCTCTAGAAGTGATCTGTTAGTTTTGAAGGTGTTCGCTGGAATACCGTAGGCCACTATGGGAAGAATTCGAATGAATTTCAGAAATCTGCAATTTATCTCCAATTCACTCACCTGAGTTCGCTATGAACCCACCTTTTTTTTCCTAGTCATATACTTGTTATCAAATGCTATTTGTTAATATAAGAAATGTTAATCTCAGAAAGATTCCAATAATAGCAGCTTTATACCCAAATGAGTATTTATCTTTGGGCCATTGATCGAAAAAAAAATGGCCAAAGTTTATTATAGATAGTGTGACAAATAAGTTATATGGATAAAGTGAAATATACAATAGTAGTATTAATAGTAGATGGTATTGAGATAGAATAGTTATATAAGCAAGAAAGGTATTATCATTGGGTTTTGTTACAAGAATTACAAGTTTTTGTTATGACTGCACATCCAATACAGCCTTTCTCTCTTTTTTTTCGCTTGTTTCTAACTGAATTTTCATAGCATCCATCTTAGACATGAGCTCTTCAATCTCGATATCAGTCACAGACATAACTGCACCCTCCATGCGCTTTCTACAAGTATTCAATGCTATTTCTGACGTCTTAAACTTGCTTTCTAAAGCGCAAATGACAGTTTGGTGTGTTTTGAGATCTTGTTTGGCAATAGCCAGTCTTGCTTGTAGTGCATGGCGGTTCTTTTCATATTGCAAGATCAAATCTGCTGATGAAGGAGAAGGTAAATCAGGTTGATTACTGGCTTTTTCATGGTCATCGCTTGCACTGAGATTAACGATGGATGATCTGCTACTGTTACTGCCGTTGCTAAACTGTGTAGGTGGACGAATCATAGAGTTGCGAATACGGGGTGAAGAGGGTTTGGAAGAAACAGTTTGGATATCAGACATATTATCTGAATCTTTAGACTTTCTTAATACGCCCAATTCGTTTTCTAGACCACTATTCAAAGAAATCATCTCAACCACATCGTTCGAAAAGCGTTTAGCTTCCAGTTTCATTTTGTCATATTGCTCTGTTAATTGCTTGTCAAGAGCAACGATACTCTTGATGAGTATTTTATGTTCTGGATTAGTGGTGGATGATTTGGATTCGTGCGCTTTGACTCGTTTAATCTCTTTCATGACGCGTGTTACGTTTTTCAATTCGCGCTTGTAATGGAGCAATTGTGTTTCATACATGGAGTGAATATCAACCATGGAAGAAGACTCTTGGTGCTGTGATAATACATCTTCTGCTGTATTGATATTTTGCAGTTGGAGTTCAGTGAGTAATTGTTGGTACTTTTTCTGAAGTGCGTCCAAACTATATAAAATGAATTCTTTGTCTAACGCTTGTTGCTGCTGATTGAGATCCTCGCTTGTTTCCTCATCACCTTGAGATACTTCTAGTTTCTGCAGTGTTTTTTCAACTTCAACTGATTCTTGATGCTCTTCCGTCATTTGTCGAAAGATGGATTCGCGTCTTGAAGCCATATCCAGTTCATGCTCCAAATGCTGGATTGATTGACGCAGCAACTGCATCTCTTCGTCGTTATTGCTGCTTGACTGATGAGCAGGTTCGGTTGTTTCAAGAGCTTCTTGGTATCTCAACAAAACTTCATCAAGCTCTTTTAAGGTTTCTTGATGGTCATGTTGTAGATTAGCGAGTTTAGATTCAAGATCACGTATACGATGGTCTTTATCAATCTGTTTATCTTGAGCTGTCATATTGATAGCTGTTGATTCTTCATTAGAAGCACAAGCACCAAGTAATTGATCTACTTGCGCTTGCAAACGCTGGCGTTCCTTTTCTGATGCTTCATGCTTTTCACGAAGCACCTCGAGTTCCTTTTGATGCTCTTGATCCAGCTTGACCTTTTCCTCTGAGCTTTCTACTGTTTCTTCTTTAGTGGTAGTGACTAACTGGCTCAGCTTTTCTTTTAATTCGGTACGTTCGGCTTCGCTAGCAGTCAAACGTGCCTCCAAATCATGAATATACTGCTCAGTGTTCTCATCCACTTGCTTGAACTTTAAGATCTTGCCACGTAACTCACTTAACATATCGCGATCATGTACGGTCTGGTCTACAGCAATCATCAACTTTTTTTCCAGCTCGGTAATATACGTTTCATCTTCCTGTCGACGTTCTAACAGCTTGCCTACACGACGTCGCAGCTCCAAAATCGTTTTTTCTTGGCTTTCAATAACAATCTCGCATTGTTCGATCTTGGCTTGCTGTTCTTCAAATCCTTGATCAGAATGACTGAGAGCGGCACGAATCATGGCCAGCTGAGATTCTAGTCCAGAAATGCTCTTTTCATATTCTTCAATGACAGGTTCTACAAGGTGCTGAAAGTCGATATTATCGGAAGGTGTTTGACGTTCCTGACGCAGTCGCTTCAGTTCCTGTTCAACCACGTTTTTGCGATCCTCGTTAAACTCAGCAAGACCTCGCAATTCTTCTACTTGCTGCTGTAAATCTGCAATTGTGGTACGCTGATTATGATAGAGATCATCAAACTCTGGATTGCATATAGGACTGCTGCTAGTTGAGACTTCATCGCTAAAATCTGATAGTAATCGATGATTGGTAGTAGATGGAGGTGTAGGCACCGAAGGTGTAGCAGTTTTGGCTGTTCGTAATTCGTTTTTGAGCTTGGCAATAGTAGATCGCAATAACTCTAGGTTATCTGTAGTCATCCATTCTTCCATCTCGTTCTTTTCCATCTTGTTTTTGATATTTCGTGCACGATTAGCGTATTGTAGTGTGTTGAGTGTTTCACTGAGATTCGATTCTGCAGGACTACAACAGGCAATCATCAGTGTCATGGCACTACCACCTAAAGAGTCTTGCAGTAGTCGCGTTAATTTGGAGTCTCGGTAGGGGACGTGTGTGCTTTTCTTGGATGGGTCGCCAAGTGCTGAAATAACATTGCCTAATGCTAGTAATCCTGCGTTGATATTAATACCTTCTTTTCTACGATCACCTTCTGCTGCTGTCCGTTTTAACTATGAAGACGTTAGTTCCACGCAACAGGTGATATGTTTCTTTATTTACTCTTTCACTGCCTGCTAAATCCACAAAATGGAATTTGGAGCTTGTGATCACCCAATCTCCGTCTTCTGTATTACTATTACTTGCAGCAGAAACAGAAGGCCGGCCTGGATTTCGTGGCTGTTGTTTCTTGGCAGCAGGATTTGGGCTTGCAGCTCTACTAGACTGAGGAGATGAAGGAACAAACTTTTCTTGTTTCAAAGTGACTGAAAAGATGGCGTGCGATCGAGATGATTTTTCATTCATATCTGTGGATCCAGTAGCTCGATTCTCTGTACCCTGCTGTAAATAACTAGGAAATACTAAGTATGATACAAGATATATACAAATTAACTTACAATAAAACGTCGTCTTGACTATGTACTGTCACTTCTTTTACCCCAGTCCAATAGATATGCCCCTTTGTATCTTCTCGTATAGTCACTGGTGGTTTCTCTGAAGGATGTGCCGAGTTGAGCAAATCAATGAGTTCTTCATTATAAATTTCTACAAAAGACACTTTGACAGAGAAACGATAGGTTGATTTTTGCTGCTGATGAGATATAGGGCGTAGACTTCGACCTTGACTAATAGTGGGGGGCTCTTGCTGCTGCTGCTGCTGCTGGTGTAGAATATCGAATAAAAGGGCCATTGCTCGTGGTACAATACCTTCCTCTTCTGGGTCTATTGCATCTGTATGAAGAGCAGTTCCCATGGTATAAGTTTTACCAGAAGACGTTTGTCCCTAAAATAAAGGATCAGCCTGTATTTCATCCATACTATAATATAATATATATGTACATAGGCAAGCATGGTGACATTGTATCCTAACTCAAAATATCAGCTATAATAGGTAATATGCCAGGCTTTGTAATCATACCTTCTACAAACTTTTGAACTGGTCTTTGACCAAGACGTTCAAAGATATCCGTTTGTTGAGTCTCCTGGCCAAAAACATGGTCATATGTAAAGTACTTATTTTGCGGTACAACTTGAATATGTTTCTCTTGTGCTTTTAACACTTCGCCATTAAACCGAGGTTGAGCTCGATCTCTTTCAGTTAAAGGTCTGATTCGAACGGCTATATACATTGCATTAGTTTCTAGAAAACCATTAGAAAGATGTATGACATTTACCTACTTGAATAGCGGCCGTTTGAGCCTGGGTATCTTTTGTCATAATATCGAGAGGAAAAAGAGTGGTAGGGTAATTAAATATAAATTTTCCTCCTATTTATTGCCCACTCATAACGATTGATTTGACAGCCAATGATCTCTTTGTAACATATACCTGATAGAGTTCAGTTTAAAACTAGCGTAGCTCATTTTTTAAATCAAAACAATCCTAGCTAATACAGCGCGTCGCTATGGGCTTTCAGGAACAGTAGCTTGACACACAGAGCTGTTGTTATAGCATGTTGCCGTATATTTTTATAGGCCAATAACCTGATTCCAATACACGGTGCCCACTGTAGTGGTATCTCATTATCACGGGCTGTACTTGAAGGAACGATATCATGTTGGGATGACGCCTGCAGGAGTATTATTTCGATAGACATCGGCGTACGCGTAAATTTAATAAAAGATCGGAGTACGAATATCTGGTTTCATGATGTTTTGAAGAATAATGAAAACGGCAAGATCATGTCTTTATCGTACATATTGAGGAAAAGCTTTCTTTTTTTTGAATCCGAAGAAGAAAATGCGTTCTTTCTTTTTATCTAATTCTTGTAATTACAACTCTGCGTATAGAAGAATGGGATACATAAAATATATAACAACTTCACCTTTTGAAGCTAAAATTTCATCTAAAGCTTGAATTAATTGAATGAGGACCATGTATTTTCTACGCCTTTGATTAAGGTCATCAAAAGAAAATATGCAATTATCGTCTTCAAAAAGCATAATATCAGTTTTCAGGACAAGAATTTCAAGGTCTGAAGTCATGAAGTCATTAATTCAAAGGCATTCCCATTAGTTTGCAATAACTGCATGATTTGACGTTGTTACATATACATAATTACATCCAGATCAGTAATAAACCGAGAAAAATCCTTAATTCTCTGTTTAAAAAAATCATAGCACAAAATACTATCCTTCTTATCATATAACTCTTGTTATTTGCATGTGTGCATAAGAAAATTTTAGATAGCTTCCTTTTCTCCACAAATAATGATTTTCCATACAAAATGTACCATCCAAAGACACATACAGTATATATTAACTAAACCCATTATTGTTTTATCCTTTAAAGGAATAACAAAAAAACATTTATTAACTATTTATTCAACTGATCGATTGTTTAAGCGGAATGAAGAGTTTCCAAGAACTTCTTGGAAGCAGCGGTGGAAGCACCACGCTTCTTTTGGACCTTTTGGACCTTACCAGCAGCAACCTTCTCGGCTTTGACGAGCTCAGCACGACGGAGGACTTGAGCGTAAGGGTTAAGACGGTTCATAACACCTTGGTTCTTAAGAGGGTTCTTCTTTTGAGTGTAAGGACGCTTGTGGTGCTTGTTACCAGCGGGACGAACGACGGATTGGATTTCATCAGAGTTGATGAGACGAGCGACATCAGGGTTAGTCATGATGTGAGCAGGCAAAACGTAATCCTTCTTCAAAGTAGCAGGAGCTTCATAAGTACCATAAAGTTCATCCAAAAGAGCGACAGCGGATTGAGTCCAGATGATGAAACGACCGAGATGTCCACCAGGAGCCAATTGCAAGAGGTTAAGACGGCGGACGTTTACAAGTTCAAGACCGGGCAAGTTACGGAAAGCCTTGACAAGACCGTTGTCTTCGTTATAAATGACGAGAGGACCACGACGTTGTCTGTGGCGACGGTTACGGAGCTTACCTTGACCAGCACGAAGCTTGCGAGAGTTGGAAACCTTTACGACATCAGCATAAGCATTGATAGACTTCAAGAGAGCAACAGCTTCCTTGGTCTTGGTCAACTTTTCAACGGAGTCGCTCACAACAAGAGGAACCTCTTCAATCTTTTCAACACGGTGACCACGAGCCATGACCAATGAAGGAAGGGCAGAAGCAGCCAAAGCGGAAGCAGTAGCGAAACGCTTTTGGTTCAAGTTAGTCTTGACGTGCCACTTTCTCCAGGTCTTGGTAGGAGCAAACATACGACCACCACGACACATGTTACCGAAGGCAGCTTGACCAGCACGGTGAGTACCGGAACCGTTAACACGAGGAATACGAGCAACAGCACGACCAGTACCCCAAGATTCGGCAGAGGTTTGCTCACCAGCCTTGGAAGAAACAGCGTAAGGTTGACGCTTGTTCTTGGCCATGTTAGTGTGGACAAAGTTTACAATATCAGGACGAATGGGAGCCTTGAAGACAGCAGGAAGAGGAACAGTGGCAGAGACGTTCTTACCGCACTCGGCGTAGACGTTGAGGACAGGTCTGGCAGCGGACTATTAGGTAAATTAGTAACATGTTAACAAAAAACATCATCGATCTAATTGAATCAGCATAGGAATCCATTGAAATGTTGAATTAGATACATTGTACGTTTGAAATGATGGAAATTCGGGATCTTTTAGTAAATTCAAAAGATGGATTGTTTCAATGGAGAACTGATGATTCAAGTAGATCGATTGTGATGCTTCTGATGCTTACCATCTTGATATATGGATTGAAAATAAAAGAAAGAGATTCAAAGATTCGAACAATAGGCTTTCTCTCTGCTTTTTGTTGAATTGTCCCGGTTGTACCGGACAAACCATTTTTGCTCGGACAGTGAATTGTTCGTAAGGTATACCAAAAATACCATTTTTGTTGTTGTTTATTTGTTGTCATCTTTGTGATGCAATAACTCGACAAAAATCAATAGACTACAAAAATACACTTTATTGACAATTAATTAATAGAACTCTTTGATTTACAAGTAATAGATAGTCCACAATAGTACGATTTAAATGAATTAATTTACATAGTTGAATATTCGAGTGATAAGACGTTAGATGTCTTCGGTTACTAACTGTGCTTACCTTCTAAACTGCTGACCAATCTTTCTTTTATTTTAATATTAAAAACAGGTTATTCAAAAGAGAGTTAAAATATCTATAGTTTTTATTAAAGTTTCAGCGTTTAAATATATTTCTTTTATCCTTTTACATGATGAACTATTTCTTTAGATTTAAAATTGTCAGCTATCTAATTCTGATTTAATGCCAAGAGCGGAGCTCAGAAGCAAGTTTCCATAATGCACATCAGTTAAATCGTGAGGCCTCTATTAATCCCGGCCAATTATTGTATTAGTGATTACAATAATTGCATTGTATGATTCCACTATATTCGTGCTAGGATACTAGAACGAAGATTTAGATTTTTCGGTTCTAAAGTCCCGGAAGAGAATCACAGCCACAGTTGGTATGGGTACATAACATGTTTCCTGCTGCTACCGAACTCTATGAGTGATCAGTTCCTAGGTCGATAGTGTGCGCAAACCATATATTTATTCAAGCACTAAGAGGGGTCAGACCTGAAGTAATCTACTAGCAAGATAGCAAAACTACCAGCTAATGGACCTATTCACTAAATTCTTCTGTAGAACTTCAGCATGCTGCCTTGTAGAAAACTGCCATACTATCCTTCAAAAAGGATATGACAATATATGTGAGAAGAGCAAATTCGACTTCTATCTTTAAAAGATATAGTCTTTTTATCTTGGGTTAAAATACTCTAATGACTTTGGAAAAATAAATATTTAAAAAAGAGTTATTGAACGTTTTTATACTGTGTATCGCTTTACGCGTATAGGTGCTTCATATGTGTAAAAAAAAGTGTTTTAATTATATTTAACTCATTGTTAACTGTTGCTATTATTTTTTTAAATGCAATTTGGGATGATAATGTAAACTACTGTATCCGAAAGCTACTATCATCATCAGTCATTTTAAACCCAGCTATAATTTGTGGTGCCTTTTTAATACGTTTTGCTTGGCTTTTTTTTTCTTTTTTGCACATAAATTCGATATGTTAATACCAAGGTCAACAACAGAACTCGAAAGGCAGGCAGCCATCACCGTTGAACCAACTATTTCTATTCGACTTTACTTCCGCTCTGCAGATTTACTATTGAAACAAGCTCGAGTCTATAAACTTGAGCAAGATTTCGAGCACGCATATGTACTTTATATGAAATATACAAAGTAAATAGTTCTTGGCCAAATCATACAAGCATAAACTAACCTTGTAACTGTTTTTTTTTCTTACAGTCTGGGCCTTTCTGAATTACCAAGACACCCTTCTTACAAACTTGCTGAAAATAAGAGGAATGTCAAGAAGCTAAACAAGGTAGATAACGTTTAGTTTATGGGTATATGACGCGCTTATCCAATCGTCTATGATTAGAATTGCTTAGAAGCCTTAGAAACTTTGGAGGAAATGAAGCCTATATTAATTCAGACATATGAAAACTATGTTAGAAAGGTACAAGAAGCACAAAAAGCAGAACAAGAAGCTTCTATCACCAACCAGACAAACCAGTGGCAGCAGCAGCAACAACCATTACCACAGGAAGAGAAACAGGCACCGCCACCACAAAATCGCTCACTTGAAACTTCTGATGTCTCCACTGAATGGAACTTGCAGGATGCCTTAAAGGGTGTTGTAGGAGTTGGTTATAACGAAGAATCCAAGTACAGAAGACGATATTATTGATGGTAGATCCACCACTAAATATTATTGCTTTAGATCTCTTTCAACAGATTATCAATCGAGAACCAGCTACCCTAGCTTATCTTTACATAATCAAAGTGATGGGTACGTTACTACGTCTAATCTAATGCCCAGTAAAACTGACATAGTTTATTTAGGTTCGCTTATCAGCCTCATGAACAACTGCAATTACTTGTAAAGCCTCAAGCACCTCAAATCCCACCCAAAAACATTTCTGTTTTACCGCCTTTACCGCCTAAGATTCCTATCAATCAAAGAGGACCTCAGTTGCCGCCAAAGATTGGATTGGAGCTTGAGGTGCTTCGTACAGGGCCCACAACGGACGGTAACTATTGCATAGTGACAAGTAATTGAATATGCATGACTAATGCACACGTAGCTTCAACAGAGAGAGGTGAACCATTGAGAAAGATGATATTACCAAAAGGATTACATAACAAGTTCTTATCTATTGCTGAGCCCAATACTAAGAATAAGATTGAAACGTGTGGCATATTAACTGGAACGCTGGTAAGCTTTTTTTTTCCTTCTATATTTAATACATAGAGCCTAACGCTTGTTTCATAGAAAAATAATATATTGAAGATTACCACTTTAATTATACCCAAACAGACAGGTACTTCAGATACTTGCACAACTGAGAATGAAGAAGATCTATTTGATATTCAAGACAAGCATGATTTACTTACTTTTGGCTGGATCCACGTAAGTATACGCGTAAAGGGACAGTACCGTTCAGTAGTTACTAAAAGGGACTTTTATATAGACACATCCTACTCAGTCCTGCTTTTTGAGTTCAGTGGATTTGCACACACATTGTTCATATCAACTCATGTTACCTGAAGCTATTGCCATTGTCTGTGCGCCTTCTCAAAAACCAAAGTAAGTTATTAGTAGCAGTATATTAATGTATAATAATAGTTAACATGATGATATATGTAGCTTTGGTATATTTCGATTGACAGACCCTCCAGGATTAGATATCATTAGTAATTGTAAAAAGACACCAGCTTTCCATCCTCATCCAGATTTACCTATCTATACTGTAAGTGTATAATATGTAATGTTACAAAAATCATTGATTTATTATGTATGTAGGGTGCTGAAGAAGGGGGTGGACATGTTCAAATATCAGACTACGAGTTTAAAGTGCTGGATTTGCGTGATAAAAAATAAAAAACTGTGTATTATATTATATTGGATTCCAAAATACCGTAGGTATCACCAGGAACTCGTGCTTCATGCTATATAGATTAATAAAAGCACTCTATAATTAGGATAATGATGGTGTATGAAAGTCGATAGTTGTTATTAATGGTATTATGTACTTTTATCTTGAATTTCAGAGGCAAGTACTGAAGAGTGAGAAATATCTGTGAGCACAAGTAAATGATTTGAATCATGTAAGATTCATCGCTTGAATCTCATTTTCCAAAGCGTAAATATGAATATTATGTTAGTAGATCATAGCTTAAAAACTAGCATAGGACAACTTTATTCAACCTGAGAGATCCCTATTAATTTCTGTCAAAATGTTACGTCTTGTTAGCAAATGGAAAAAAAAATACTATAATTATTTGGTTATTTTGCAATATAAGTTGTAGATAAGAGAATGATACAAATTGTAAAAGAAAAGCAAAAAAAAAAAAAAAAAACCTCCCGAGACTGGGGAGCGCTAAAAACTCTTAATTCTTTTTACATTAGTACACTAGAATCTACAATTAGATGGATCATTTGATTATAGATACAGAAATGGTTGTTCATTCTGGTGATGGAACACTATTCAGAGTCGACGTTTGATTGTTTTGTTAATATCAATTGATCATTAAATCCACTTACATGAAAGTGCGTAATTTGCTACCAACCATTAACGTGTGATACTTTCATTGTACTTTAGTTGATACAAATTCAAATAACGATATGCAAGACATGGCCGTATTTGAATTATTCATTACTGATAATGACACTATGAGTCAAAAATTATAAAAGATAGTCTTTGCGTTATTCAATCATCAATTAAAGCATACTACACTCAAATCCTGTAAAGTATAGCCACTATATCCATTAAAAAAAGCGCGACCCATAAAAATTCAAAGAGCTAGTAGCGGTATGAGAGACCTGTATTAATTTTTTAATAGTAAAGGATTAATTCAGAATATGATAAATAGCATAAGTTTATCATATGCATTTGAGAGCACTTTATCTTTTTTTTACATTTAAAATACTGGATCAACAACTAAGCAAAGCGAAGCATATGTCAATGACTTGTCAAAAGGGCCTCGTTAGTTTCAAATAAAATAACATAATAATTATACCATTGGGTAAGCAAGTGGTATATATATGTATATAAATTCTGTTGTTATACTTTTCAGATATGGACATGAATGGTAGCTTCGGGCAGTGAATTTAAGCCACCCAGCCAAACCAGGAAGCGATCTGAGCTTTAAACCATGAACAGTTCTTATTGGCTATATTATAATAGGCGCTCATTATGAAAGGAAGAAATTTTATTGAGATCTGCCACTGTAGCATTTAGATCTTGGTAACAATAAAAGAAAAATGTTCTCGATTGCTCGATTTACCGGAGATAATGAAGAAGAGAAAGATACACGTACATTAGAGAAGAAACAAGAGCGCTTAAATAAGCTCAATGCTAGAGTCAGCAGCAAAAAGAGAAAAGACGATTCAACAGATCATCAGCCTGAAATCGCCGAGAAAAAGATCAAAGCTGCCGATCAAGTACAAAAAAAGTCTGTCGAGACAAAAAAGCTAGTTGAAATAAAGAAAACCACCGAGAAAACGATGCCAACCGATACAAAGAAGTCTGTTGAGGCAAAAAAACGCGTCGAGAAAACACATACAAAAAAACAGAAAGTTGTAGTAAAAGAAGTAGCTGATAAAGAGAACGCTGAGGATGAAGGCACCCAAGTAGACCCTGAAGCAGAAGATGAAAATGAAGATGAAAACGCCGAAGATGACGAAGACAACGAAGAAGAGGAAGGAGAGGGAGATGAGGAAGAAGAAACCGAAGCAGAGGCCATGGAAGTAGACCAGACAGTAACTGAAGAGGACGTACCTACATTAGAAGCATTCCCAGATATGGTGAAGCCTAAAACCAAACGCAGTAAAGAAGAAACCAAAATGTTGAAAAGTATGGGTATTCCAGAATGGATGCTACAGCCCACTGTCGTATCTCCCAAAGAGTCTTGCGGTTTGGATAAAGCAGGATTATCACCTCACTTGGTTCAGCGATGTCAAGATTTAGGCTTAAGTTCATTATTTGCAGGTAGATAAATACATATTAGGTCAAGTTGACACGAATAACCTTCTCGGGAATAGTTCAAATGGCTGTGATACCAGTCTTTTTGAGAAGACAAGCATTATATGATACAAGAAGAGTACCTGGCGATCTTTGTATTTCAGCACCTACTGGTAGTGGTAAAACAATGGCCTATGTATTGCCTATTGTCGATATTCTTTCCAAAAGAGTGGTGGTTCGATTACGCGCTGTGGTTGTATTGCCCACGCGTGATTTAGTGAGCCAAGTAAAAGAAACTTTTGATGCGTTTGTGAAAGGTACTAATCTGGTAGTAGCAGCTGCTTCTGGTCAGCAGTCTTTTGCGCATGAACAAAGTGTATTGGTAGGACACGATAACCAACAACAGAGGTAACATTATATAACAAAGATATTATAGGAGACTAATATACAAGAATCATAGTTTTCCGGGTGGTAAAAGTAGAGTCGATATTTTAATTACTACACCAGGTCGTTTGATGGATCACCTTAGCTCTACACCCAACTTTACATTGCAGCATCTTCGTTTCTTGGTTATTGATGAAGCAGATCGTCTTTTGAATCAAAGTTATAACGATTGGTTGAATCAGATTTTGTTGGCCACGCGTCCTGAAGTCAACCCAAATGCGCCGTTGTTGGAATTCAAATATGATAAGAACAAGTAAGAAATATTTTATTAGATTATGATTTTCTTTACTCATTTTCAATACAGTGTGATTGAATCAGATGCTGTTGCGCCCAGTTTTCTCAAGACTAAATATCAATTACCTACAACCGATCTTGACTTGCCTAAAGTACCTTCTGTAAGTTAATAGGCTCCTGTGTAGGAATGATATTAAACTTTAAATTAGATCCAAAAACTATTGTTCTCTGCTACACTGACAAAGAACCCAGCTAAAATTGCCGGCTTACATTTAAATGAACCCGAGTATATCTCTGTACAAAACCAAGATGGCAGTGAAATCAAACAAGAATACACGACACCTGAAGGCTTGAAGGAATTCATGACCATTTGTCCTACAGATAAGAAACCTCTTATGGTGATTTATCTGCTTCATCAATTAGGCATCAAATCTGGTTTATGTTTCACTAAATCAGTTGAATCTACACAAAGACTTCAAATGCTGATCGAAGCTTATGAGGCTACTCAACCAGAAGATAAACGTATCCGAGTCAAAGAATACTCGAGTGATCTTGGACCAGTGAAACGAAAGCAAATGCTCAAGCAATTTAAAGATGGCAGCATTGATTTGTAAGGTTTTATTTATCGATATCTCACGTTATTAACCTTATCGCTTTTTTAGGCTGATTTGTTCAGACTTGATTGGCCGTGGTATTGATTTGGACGCTGTTCAGTTCGTGATCAGTTATGACGTGCCATACTATATGGACAAGTATATTCATCGTGTAGGCCGTACTGCACGTGCAGGCAGAGAAGGTGAAGCTTATACGCTAGTTGAAACGCAGGAAGCGCGACACTTTAAGGAAATATTGCGTCACGCGGGTCATTTGAACCAAGTAAAGACATTAGAGATAGAAAAAGAGAAATTAAAAGAACTTGTGCCTGATTATCAAAAAGCCATGTCTACACTTACGGAATAATAAAAACCTTTTTTTTTTTCTTTTTTCCTCACACTTTTTTTTTTATGGATCTGCCTTCTTCAACTGTACCAAATCTACCGGGATCTACTTCTTCATTGTCAAGAAACCGGCTAGAGTCTTCCCAAAAAACAGTTTTGTAAACGAAGCACTGGAAGAAGAAGATACCAATGATAACAATTCACCCGAGCAAGATTCTCGGTCTATGAATAGTATGGAGCGAGAAATGACCTTGAAAGACCGCCAGGATGTAACCTGCTTATACTACAAACGTATGCATAAAAAACTAACTATCATATATAGGCTATGAATAAGAGCCATCCTTTTGGTTTACCACTTTGGAAGCCTGCACTGTATAAAAAGTCTCGATCTGTGGTGCGTAGTGCTAATAGAGCTTTACATTCCTCGCCTTCGTCAGCACCAGAATTATTCTTGAATCCAGGCAATATTTTATGGTTTTTCTTATTTGGTTGGTGGTTGGCTTTGGTGATTGTCATTGTAGCTATTGTGATGAGTATAGTGCCTTTTGGTGGCAAACATTATGGCCTCGTATTGAGAGAATTGGCTTTTTATTTGCTATGGCCATTTGGTAGATATGTAGAACGTCAAGTAGAAATTAAGCCTGCTCATATTGGAGGTGTATCATCCAGTAGTCTTTTAGCAAATCAACGGGAAGATGAAGAAACGGGTTTATTGCGTAAAAAGAAGAAAAACGAGGGATTAAATCCATTGAAATCTATGATTCGATTAGGCCCAGCAGGTATTCTTTACTATCTCATATTCTGGTGTACAATAGGTATCTTTTGACGTATAATAGTAAATGATAGATTGCTTACTTGTAGTATATAGCACCTTTATTACTTCTGGTTTCAACTATATGTTGGATGTGTGTCATCACGATTCCCATGGCAAAACTAAACTATATTCTTGTGCGTCATCTTCACCGTCATCCTCTTACACTTCGTTTCAAATCAAGCCCATCAGGGCTATCATCTCAATTACCTGCTAGTGTTTCTGGTAAACCTTCAGTTATATTACTCTGTACATATCAAGCGATTGGATTACAATATTATAAATACACCTTTGATGGCATCAATATCATTTTTATCAATTTGATGCCCTTAGTGTTTTTCGTTATATTTGATGAATGGGTCTTGAAACGCTATTTTCCGGACAGTTTCATCACTTCACCTTCTATCGTTTTTGCATTGTCCTTGTCCTCTGTGATCCCTTTATCCTATTTTATCGGCATGGGTGTCAGTTCTGTTTCTGCACAAAGCAGCATGGGCGTTGGTGCTGTTATTAATGCTACATTTGGTAGTATTATCGAAATCATCCTGTATGGTGTAGCTTTAATTGGAGGTAAAAGTGCTTTGGTGGAAGGTGCCTTGATCGGTAGTTTTTTGGCGGGCGTTCTATTGATGCCAGGTTGCTCTATGGTCAGTGGTGCTGTAAAGCAGAAAGAACAAAGATTCAATGCTAAAAGTGCAGGCGTAACTTCTACCATGTTAATTATGGCTATCATTGGTGCATTAACACCCACTTTGTTTTATCAAATGTTTGGATCGGTAAAGCACTTGATAACTGAATGACTGCATGTAAACTTACTGTTCATAGTTTGAGCTAAAGTGTGTAGGATGTCCTGATAATCCTGATAATGGGACAATTGCCTGTTCAAGATGTTACTATGATCAGCTGAATCCAACCGATGATCCTGTCTACCAGAATAGTGTAAAACCACTCATGTGGCTCTGTGCAGCTATATTACCTTCTGTAAGTACATATTCAGTAAGAGATCACAGTAACCAACGTTTTATAGGCTTATATTATTGGCCTTGTCTTTAGTTTACATACGCACGTTGATATGGTTTGGAAGAGTACGCATGGAAATAATACAACAACCTATTATCAACGCTTAATGCCTACACATATTATATCTCAACTGATCCACCATAATCCTCTTCATCATGACAATAACCAAGGACAATCACCAGATCAACAGCAACAGCAGCAGCAACAGCAGCAGCAACAGCAACAGCAACAGCAACAGCAACAGCAACATCAACATCAACATCAACATCAACAGGAAGTTTCTACACAGGGGTACTCTAGTGGAGTACATATCATGGCTGTACCAGCATCATCTGGATCGCAGTCTCATAGCGGCAACAATAGTAATGATAATGCACACATAGCTGCTTTACGTGGGTCACCGAAAGAAGGTACTCAGATTTCCTATGCTTCTATCCCCGGCGGCAGCTCGAGCGTTCCTATCATTAATACTACAGGCACAAACAATCCAACTCCTCTCGCCGCTGCCTATTTCCCGCCCTACGATAATGAGGAAAACGAGGACGAAGAAGTTGCTGGTCATGACTCGCCGAATTGGAGCAAATCCAAAAGTTTTATTATCTTGTTTAGCTGCACCTTACTGTATTCGATCATTGCCGAAATTCTAGTGGATACAGTTGATGAAGTGATGAAAGATTTTCCTATGGACGAAAAGTTTTTGGGATTGACATTATTCGCTTTGGTGCCCAACATTACTGAATTTATGAATGCTATTTCATTCGCATTGTATGGTAATATTGTGTTAAGTATGGAGATCGGCTCTGCGTATGCCTTACAAGTGTGTTTGCTGCAAATACCTGCCATGGTCGCATTCTCCGTTTGGTATAATTATGGAAAAGAAGAATTGGCTAGGTTCACCTTTAGGTACGTATTGATAGTATCGCATATACATTTATAAACTGATTTGATTTTTATTTTATTCTATTTTATTTTTTACAAAGTCTTGTTTTTCCTCGCTGGGATGTCATTTCGGTCATTTTTTCCGTGTTTTTATTGACATATACTTATCAAGAAGGAAAATCAAACTATTTTAAAGGTTCTATATTAATATTAAGCTATGTTGTATTGGTTGCTGGATTCTACTTTATCCCAGCTTTTTCTGAACATAGTATACTTATTGGACTGCCGTCTTCTAAAGCCTAAATCCTTACAAAACCAGAATGTAGATATTATAATATTGATTTTACGACGAATAAACAAACTTGCAAGTCTATAGTCCACTCTGTAGATACTACTCAATTATAGCTAAATAAAAGCGAGAAATGTATGATACTTTGGTAATAATTCTTAGTAAATCTTTTCAAAAACAGAGCACAATAGTAGTTTAATTGATCAAATTTGATTTTTGATCGGGATCAGTCTAAGGTTCTAGAAATTATTAGATTGTTATTTTTACATATGAAATGCATATACTATTCATTAAATATCGACAGTAATAGATGCAAAAATTACGTTAAACATGAATATTTAATCTAAAGTAATAATGGATCGATACCGGTCGAGAAATCTGTAAACCTAGTTTTAGTATTGAATGAGGTTAATCCCGTTTACAGTACATGGATAAGCGTTAATAAATTTCATTCATTTCATCATATGAACAAGTAAACCTACTGATTCATACATTTCTCTACTGTTCTCGGTCTAAACTACGTCTAATTGGTATACCGTACTCAGAATAAATTGCTCGATCTACTTATAATAGCTTTTCTTTAGCTTGAATGCAATCAATATAATTTTTTGTTTTGTTTAAATATGATCTGTAGGTCTGCAGGTTTGCCAACTGGTCCTAGTTTAATGGCATGTCTAATTCACTGTAGGAGGGATTTAGTCAAAAAATTATTGGTGAATTGCGTCGATTTCATTGATTTCACCAATACACGGAAAGAGGGAATTATAAATAACCTAGAACACTTGAGAAGGTAATAATGATAGTATTAAACTACTATGTTTATTGAAAGTTATTCAATCTGTAGAATGAAAGTTATCTGACATAGATTTTTGTTCAAGCAGATGTCTGATTCAGTTTATGCGGTCAATAATCATTATCTTTTACAACTTCCTGAAGTAATAGGATATATGGGCTCTTTATCTCGAATCATTGTCCAGCCTCTTAAAATAAGCATAGGTAAAAATGTCAAATATCATGGCATCAATAATGGCATTTCGAACTACAAGGATATTCAACTCCAAGTAATAATAATACTGAGCAGCTTGAAACGTACATTGTTTCTATGAATAGCGATCCAAGAAGATATATACCTTCACCAATCATAGTTATGAATAGCTGTTCAACTTGTAATAGGGGATAAAAAATACCATACTAAATATCAGTCCCTCTTAAAGACGAAGCAAACTGATAGAATTGCCTACACGACCACTGACAGAAAATACCGTTTTGGAGACATCATAGGTATAGTGTGGATTCACCAACAAGCCTATGCTCTTATCAAGGTTTTCTCTAGTATCTTAAAATGTGAAACACGTATAATCTCTTATACCCGCAATTCAGATAGTATTGAACCTTCTGTAAACGACAGAGATATTGGACCCATTGGGTTCAATAACAGTACAACTTTGGTCCCAATAGCCATCATACGATCTTTTTTCACACATAGATAGACAACACGTTACTTAGCTCGATAAGAAAAGCGGTTTAATGCTTGCCAGTGATTTTCCTTTCAATATCCAGTGACTAGGTCCGATTGATTTTAATCTTAAATAACCGCTTTTTAACTTGATTGTTTGTTGTTCCTAAAACAATCTCAGTTGGCTCCACTCCGTCTTCTAATGTGATAGATGCTCTCAGAGCCACGCTTTATTTTCCTTTTTGTAATAAATAATAGTTTCCCTTTCTTCCCTATATCTTTCAAAGCCACGCATCGTGGGGTTAACTATGGATAATATCAATATAACTAATGTTCAAGAGTCTAACCAGCAAACAAACCTCACTCGCGCACAAGTGGAGGCCCTATTCAGAGAGCTCGAAGAACAACGAGCAAGAGAAAGAGAAATTCAAGTCAACGGGACTGAACTCCCCTTGGTTATTAGCGAAACCTTGGACAATGCATCTTCAGCACAACTTAAGGACGATTTCAAACAATACAAAAGAACCATCCAGCGTTACAACCATGACACTTGGACAAAAGCAGAACAAATCAACAGAGAATTTATTCCGGACCTCAAAAACTGGAAGGTGGATGCGTATCAGCTCGTCAGTACCATTCATAAGATCACTGAAACAACACGACTCCAGGCTAGAGCCAGTACAGAATTGTACGAACAACTTCAGTATCTGCAAGACAAAGCAGAATTTACCTCAGGAAAAGATAGAGAAATCTTTAATAACACCATTGAGCAAGCCCAACGACTTGCAATTTTCGGATTTGGCTCAGCGAAATTACAAGAAAATGAGGCGAAAGAGGTTTCCCTCAAAGCGCTTAGGCTACCTTCAAGCATCAAACACTTGGAATATTCACCAGAAGAAGATGGAAAAGCGAATACTTTCGATAGAAACTTTGTTGAACAACTTCAAAAAGCTCGCTTTGAAGACAAGGTCATCAGAGATGCAACGTCGTTTAGTAGGGGAAACTTCAGCAACAATCGTGGATTTAATGGAACACGAGGAAGAGGAAGGTCAAGAGGTGGACCGTGGCGTGGGAACTGGTCACGCGGTCACTCTTTTCAACATGGAGGACGAGGCAGAGGCACTCTCCCCTCCAATCAACAGAATTCACAGCCCTCCCCTTCAGTGGCCAACAACAACCTATAGTTCAACAACTGCCGCAGAACCCTCAACAACAAACCAACAAGACATCTCCTATTCAACATTATACAACACCACAAGACGGCATCTTACCTGGAGGCCGTCTTACTCATTTCCACAAATATTGGACACAGATAACAACTCATCCATTTCCTCTTTCAATCGTCAAGGAAGGATACAAAATTCCGTTTGCCACCCGTCCGATACCATGGAAAATCAATGTATTACAACTCAACTCAACAGAACAGCAAGCCGCCAACGAAGCTGTCAAAAAATTTTTATCCGCAGGAATAATAGAGATAATGCCAACTCAATCAAAAGATTACCTTTCAAAGTTCTTCACAATTCAAGAAAAAACAAAGCGCAGGCCGATTCTGAACTGTCAACGGCTAAATCAACATATCCAATGCGAGCACTTCAAAATGGAAGGTATCCCGGCACTAAGAGAATTGATCGAACAAGGAGATTTTATGTGCAAAATCGACTTGAAGGACGCCTATACAGTGGTTCCAATCCATCCAAAATCACGAAGATACCTCACTTTCAAAAACGAAGGCGTTGTTTACCAGTATCGATCGCTAGCGTTTGGCCTAAACGTAGCTCCTCGTCTGTTCTCAAAATAATGCGTTACGCTATCGAACCTTTACGTCAAGAAGGTATCCGTCTAGTCTACTACCTAGACGATATTTGTTTACTGTCAAAAACAAAAAGAGACTTGCTCGCAACCACCAGAAAGGTAATTACTCATCTCCAATCCTTGGGATTTATAATCAACGAAGAAAAAAGTCTTCTCACACCATCACAGACACAAGAGTTCTTGGGTTTTCAATTCAATACAAAGAAAATGAAAATTACAGTACCACTGCAGAAAATAAACAAACTTTTGTTAAAGATCCGTCAAGCTACTCAACCAGTCCAACGCACATGCAGATGGATAGCGGGCCTGTTGGGCAAAGTAACATCAATGATTCCAGCTATAGGAGAAGCTCTTCTCCACATTCGCTATTTACAGAGAGATCTAGCGAAGAGTCTTCACAAAAACAATCAGAACTGGGAGATGCCATGCCAAATATCCCCTCAGAGTTTACAAGAATTTCATTGGTGGAAGGAATCAATCTCATCGAAGAACGGCCTACCTATTCAAGCAATAACAGTTCCTGCTCCCCAACTAACGATATACACAGACAGTTCAGACACAGGTTGGGGGGTGAGCTCACCAATGATATCAACATTCGGGTTTTGGAACAACCAAGACAAATCGACCTCAATAAACGTTCGCGAACTGAAGGCAGTCTATTATGCATTGAAAATGCATGCTCTAAGATTAGAAAATTGCACGATAAAGGTTTTCACAGACAACACCACAGCCCTCAAATACACAACAAAATTTGGAGGTACAGCCTCTCATCAGCTACAGGAACTGGCAATACTGATTCAAGAACTCTGCAACCGCTACCACTTGACAGTGACTTATCAACACATCGCGGGATTACAAAACACTCTCGCAGACCAACTATCCAGGAAACAGATTCCACTTTACGAACAAACCATTCCGAAAAAACTATTTCATCAAGTGATACAACAATGGGGACCGCTTGTAGTGGACGCCTTTGCGGCTTCCCACAACCATCAACTGAAGAGATACTGGAGTCTTCATCCAGATCCATCAGCCGAGGCACAAGACGCGTTTCAACAAAAATGGCTCAAAAAAGGGATGTTTTTGAATCCCCCCTGGAAATTAATCCCAAAAGTGATACAACAGCTGAAGAAACAGAAGATACATCAAGCAGTTTTGATCACTCCTCTGTGGCCCAGTCAATATTGGTACCCAATGGTCTTGAGAATGAAGCACTTGGACAACCCAATTATAATGAAGATCAACAAGAGGTTCTCACTGACCGCTTGGCTATTATCAGCAACGCAAGGCACAAGTCTGGTTTAACCGACACTGCTAGTATTGAATATCTTAAAAATTCAACACGCAAAAGCACCACAAAAATATACGATAATGGATGGCGACAATGGCATCGTTGGTGTTTACAACAAAACCCAAAAATTGTTCCGACGGCTTACAACTGTGCAAATATTTTACAATTTTTAGTCGCTAATAACAAATACAGCAGCAATCACTTAAACACCTTAAGATCTTCCATAGCTTCGGTCTTTCGTGAACTGTACCCGGATGAAATGCCGTTAGCAATCCAACCAACAATTCAAGCCTTCTTTGCAGCAAAGCGTAGATCAGAAGTAAAAATTCCTACACCTCAACAGTTGGAAACATGGGATACAAACAAAATGACTATGTTCATTCTTTCATCTTGGGCAGATTCAAATAACCTAAACTTATATGATTTACAACTCAAAACAATTGCTTTACTTTGCTTAGCTACGATGGCCAGACCAAGATCGGATATGGGCAGACTTCAATTTCGTGACACTATCTTTCAGTATCAAGATTCAACAAATTCAACTCTTACAGGAGTCACAGTACACTTTCGTGAGCCCAAAGAAACTCAAGTCAAGACATCTAAGTTAGGCGTTCTTCAAGATTCTCGCTTATGCCCGGTATCTACTCTAAATGTATTTGTTCAAAAAACTGCGATTTTAAGGAGAAATCTACCTGTGGATCACACTTTATTCTTAGCTTTTATTGAAAAACCAGAATCAGTTACCTCCATTCGTCCATCAACCATGTCCAACTGGGTTAAACTACTAATGGAAAAATCGGGTATCGACACCACTAAATTCAAAGCACATTCAATACGAGCGGCGTCAAGTACAAAAGCGGTGGAAAAGGGACACTCTATCGATTCAGTAAAAGAACATGCTGGCTGGAGCCTTAACTCAAATACTTTTGAAAAATTCTATTATAAACCAACAAATCAAGAATCCTCAAGTACGGCAATCACTTATTCAATTTTTTCTCAAACGGAAAACACTATCACATTAGAAGACGGAGTGGAGCCAACTGAGATTGTTTTAGGAACAACAAACAATCCTAATGTTGGCGAAACGAAGTCAAATAATGTGATAGATACCCACCCTTGGTATCGCCGATTTCTAGGAATCTAGTTAACATAATTATATATTTTATATCTCACTCCCTCCCAAAAAAAAAAAAAAAAAAAAAAAAAAAAAAATTGAATAGTAATGCTTAGGCAGAAAGATATAGGGAAGAAAGGGAAACTATTATTTATTACAAAAAGGAAAATAAAGCGTGGCTCTGAGAGCATCTATCACATTATTTGACTTCGTTTCGCCAACATTAGGATTGATTATATTGTGAATTTCATTGAAAATTGGCTATTTTTCAGCCAATTCTTAAATCGATTAAACTGAAAAAAAAAATAATATCTTGATAAAAAATACCGATTATTCAAATAAATAGTTTTTGCATTGTAAAAGGTTTCCAAACCTATGGTTTGCTTCTTAAAATGAGCCAAAAATACTTAACATGTTTTTAACTGGGAATAACTGATATTCATTCAACTTTCACCCAAGTCTCCTTCACAATGATGGAATAACAAGTGTTCTTCACAGTAACAGACTTTGATTAATATATATATATTATAGAAAGTAATAGAAACCATATCCATCTTATATCAAAAAAGTAGCATATTCGATTAGACAGCCCACATCAGAATCAATCTACACTTATTGCAACTTGACAAAGCTCCAGAAATTTTGAATGATTATTACTATTCCTTTAACTTCTATACAAATTACCTGACTAGTCCCTTCTCAATATTACAGCTTCTTTGGATATAGAACGTCAAAAATGGAGCCAAAATTGCAACTTGTGGAAAGCCCCCATAACTAAAAAAAAAACGTAAAGCTCCATTTTTATTACAGACCACTTAAACTTGATTTGAGAGGTATAGTCCATTAATAACGTAGGATTAGTACATTATTTGAGGATATTCAAATGCATTTTTAGCGCATTTTATTATTTAAAAATACGGTAATTAAGGCTACATCGTTTCGAACAGAGTATTTCATCAAACGTATCTCCTTGAATTGAACAAAATATCAATTAGCACTTATACATCTTAATCCGTTATTTAAATCGACAATCGTTTGTAGTGAAGAATGAGATCAAAATTTAGGTCAAATTCTTCATTTATGCTCTGAGATTGTAGCTGCAATTTAATTCTAAGCGCCTTCAAGCCAATAGAAATAGTGAATCTTATAGAAGAGGAATATACCTTTGTATCAGCTTATAACTGTATTGATTGTGTGTTAGAGACACCATCTATAATAAGATATGCTCATTACGTTTCAAACTATATATTAGAGATTTTTGCATATTTTTGCCTTTAATAAGATGACCCAATAACCTAGTTTAAGTAGGATGATGATGGTAAATGATTTGAATAGAAACTTTTAATATATTAATGTAATTTTATAGAACAGAGAAGTAAGAACTGATATATATGTTGGTTTATACAAGCTCTTAGGAAAAAAATTCAGATGTACACAGTATTATGTAGATATCAATCAAAGCTCCGAGGTATTTTGAGTTAAATAGATACGATATTTAGCCTCTTGGCTTTTACTCAACCAAGTCACACAAAGCTAAAGTACCGTATGTTGTTATGTAGGAAACATACATTAATTAATTTATTTTATAAATTAGTGAAGACTACATCTTAAAGTGCCAAGGTATAAGAGAAAATATATTTTTGGGCCAACCAATGAATTCATTCTTGGTATTTGGGCTTGCGATGGTACAAATCCGGATGTATGTCCACTTGCGGAACGATGGTATATTTAGATTATAATGCCGGAGCTAAACGTATATAAAATCAAGCCCATTTTTCATCTGTTTTCTTTTCTCTCTTTGCTACAATAATGTACGATAACCAAATGCCAGAATCAAGAATAAAAAAGTTATGGAAAAATAACAGAATCAGTTTGCAATTGACTGGATTTAATCTGTGTACATCCTTTAGCAATACTACAAATAGAAAAACAACACCAAAGAAGAAAGCATCGCCGCTAACAAGCCCTACTGAGCCATTATCTTCTTCACATAGTAAAAAGCTTTGGAGAAAGCCTTTACCAAACGACTGCCCACAGTTTGATTTTGAAATCAGCGAGAAAACCATTGTGGAAGAACAAGCGTTCACTACGCCAACATGTATCAGCAATGAAATACCGGCTAGACATGAAAGCCGATGTTATGAAAACAAACCGTTCTTGGAAGCGCAACTGGAACGTGCATGCAGAAATGAAAAGGCAGTATTACTAACGAAATTACTGGAAAAGCAACGAAATCTAAAACCAAGCATATAACCAATACCTATCTGTTCTTTGAACTATTGGAATAGATATTTTTAACTAAAAATTACCAATACCCTGCACTCGTTAATCCCAACTCCAGTCAACTCACAAGGTTTTGTTTTTGTTTCTGTAACACTATACACATAGAAATGGCCTATGCTCAGGGTTTTCAATATTGCCTATTTAAAACGATTATCCCATAGGAAGAAAGTACTACATTTGTATTTTCAATTTATTGCTTCGTGTAGAATAAGAGTCTCAATGAAGAGGCGAGCCCTTATTAAAAGAATAGGATGAATAAAATAACAAGAGGAAATGAATAAAGTATATAACAAAAGCTGGATAATTAAGCTAATTACGAGTATTTATAGAAGAAAATGGAATTGGCTTTCTTGGACACGGTAATTGATATTCTATAAAAGGATGTATCATCGATAACACTATGAAAATGCGCTTTTCAGACATTTGACAGTGCAATAAAGGACCACGGTAGCAGAGATCCCAGACTTCTGGTAGTACCCGAACATTATAAAAGTCCAATAAGTACGAAGTTATTTTGATATCGTGAATATCGACGGTAGGCCATGGAAATTTAAAGAAGATATCTTTTTTATATTATGGTCTTAAGGGAGCAGTTGCTCAGCCAAACTCTGTATATCATGTAAACAAATCTGTCGTAGAGACGAAGGGAATTTGCTGGAAAACTTTTACAACAGGAGTGATCCGAGGGGGAACGGATCTGCCAGGAGACGGTATATCATATTCCTTGGGATAGCGATTAGCGCTAATGATCAGAATGATAGTAACCAGTTTGAAAACTGGTTGTGTTGCATCAGTTCAGAAAGTACAGAAGAATAAAGGCGAATGCCAGTTTTATAAAAGAGTTTTGGGCATATGTACTAGATTTTTTAGTAACGAAGGCACCGGTAAAATCCATAGCGTCAGGAAATGGACCGTAATACTTATTTAGTGATCAAGCTCCGTCTGATTTGCACGTAGTTTTTTTTTTTTTTTTTTTGCGTACTCTTTCCCAAAAAGATAACATAATATCTATGAGCCTTTTGGTGAAATGATCCACATCTACTATTGTAAAACTAAATCTAATAAGTGAATGTTGTGTAGCGTTATCGTGGCTATACACTGACTAAATACTTACTGTCAAAGCCTTGACATCAAGTTAGCTTTATGTGTTACACCCATTCCCCCAAGGGTCTAATCTTTCAAGTGCCACTTGCATATACAAGATTACATTTATTTGAGGATCATGAGGTAAAGGTTTGTAAATATTATGCCTGTTTATCTTTATAACGTTTCATAAAAGGTGGCCTATCCACGCCGACATGACTTTTGGAAACTTCATCGTCTTTATAGAGAATATTTTGATATTCTTCATGCTTTATACTTTGCTGATTTTATTCTCTTTTTTGGAAAAGTATCTCCTCTTCTGAATATAAATTGCCATTTGTTTTTCAGGACTACGTTCTATTTACGCATTTAATAACCTGATAGTGGCGTAATCGCATCCATAGTCAATACTTTTTGCGAGTCTTCTAGTACTGTCGCTATACTCTTATTTTTGCTTGCAACACGTTTCATTAATTTGAGTCTAATGCCCATTGCTTTATGAAAAGCTCCAGTAGCCATTCTTTAAGATTAATTTTAGGTATAGTAATGGTTTAGCGAAAGATAGTTTATAAAAATTAATGTATGAAGAAAAGATACACGTAAACGCCGAGCATCAGCACTTTTGTATAATTTATATATGATGTAAAGACTGTTTAGTCTATTTTCTGCTTCTATCAGTTAAATTAAAGAATAAACGTTTGGTTTTCAAAAATATATCTTGTTTTTGGAATTTTTGATGTTGATTCATCCCTAATCTCTAATCTATAATTTGAAATTTACGATTAATTGGAGTTAGATAATAATTAACACCTTGCATAGTATAGACATATATTTTGGCGTATAGTAACATCATATACCACGGTTTATAGTAAAAGACATAAATCACAGCCTTAAGAGAAGCATGCAATGCGTCCCATAGTATTAACATGTAATTATATTCATAGAAAAATCATGTTATATAACAAAGAGTATAGGCATATATCTTGGCCTGTAGAAAAATAATATAACACACCACAAGTATTGATATTTATTAGGATATTACAGATCTGAATAAACTAACTCACGCAATCTTAGTCACAGTATACTATGGCGCAAAGGTAGTGCTTGACAATAAAGATAACAACTATGATTATTTTGAAACAAAAGACAGTTATTCAAAGCACTGAGGGGTACTGTGTTCCATGTTTTCATTTGACTTGCGCTGCACTCAGGTAAACGAAAACATAGAGCAAAACCTCGCTCGTTAGTGGAAAACCTTCCTTTGGAAAGAGGTCTGCGACAGCTCCTTCCACTCCTTCTACCTCCCGAACACACTTAGGGGACGACGACGGCTGAGCGAAAGTAATGAGTATTGGACTAGCTATTCATATTTAGAATAGAAAAATGAAAATCCTGGTGTTTTACGACCGAGTCTATTAATACAGAGGTTCATATAATTATTAGGTTTATGATTTTCAAGCTAAGAAACACCTATTGCAGAAATCGTGACAGTTGGTTTTAGGAACTTAAAGTATTGGCCAAAGTCTGCTGGACAGTTATTGTCATATTCACCATCCAGTAATTGTTCGATTAGAAATTATGTTGACATGAAAATGATGAGCACTAAAAATATTAGTTGTTATGCATTAGAACTTACCTTGAAGCTAAACAGAGTTTCGAAACAAGCCTCTATCTCCTCATAGATTATCTTCTTTCTGTAATTTCAATTACCCTCAATACTGAGTAGCGGTAATAATCCTTAGAAAATATGAGCGTAGTTAGTTCTAAAATCATAGCTGTGCTCTTGGATAATATAGTTTATATATGAAGATGATATTACCTGTCCGCTAACATTTTAGATAATATTACCCAAGCAAGAACTGTATGAGATAACGCAAACAAGTGCCATACTAGGTGATTGTCGATGTGGTAAATATAGACCATCTATCTACACGGGCACAAGAATAATAGTCTATTTTATGTCCTGTGTGATACCTAAGCTAGGCACATAATAACAATGATATATCAATAATAACAATAGCAATAACAATAACACATAGGAGTTGTAACAAAAACGATAATAACGATACCAAACAAAGTTGGAAATAATTGAATAGAATAGAAAGCATACAAAAGATACCGAATTAGAGGCATCTAAAAGGACTTTACTCTATTTTGAATAAACATCATCCATAGAGGACTTTGAAGATATTTTCTAGTTTTATAACAATTTCCTACAGTCGACTTATAAAAAGGCATTGACAGCCAAGGCCACATATCGCAATCTTGCTAGGACTTAAAGCTACCGCAAATATGCTCCTATTTCCATGGCAGTAAAAACAAAGCAATGGGTGTCTATTCACGCGCCTTTACTTTGTAAATTGCAAAGATGCACTGTAGTATCATTGATTATTCCTTCGGGTAGAAACTTAAAAGAATCTTACTTTCCTTATAGATATAGAAAAAGTTAAAAATATATAGTCAGAACATTATTGCTACTTTATCAAATACTTTGTTTCATACATTCATTTTCATTAACCTCTACAATTTTTTTTAAAAAAAAATCGCCATGATGAATAATAAAAATAAAAAAGATATCATACTTACTCAACTTATTATTTGCATAAGTATTTGCATAATATATATGGTTCATTACTTCTAATAAAGAGCGCCACCTTTATACACACAGTTCTAATGACTAAAATAATAGGTTTATAACTACACTATTTCTATGGATAAATATGGCAATATTAACTAAAGACGTATAAATGTACAACAGGCCTTGTGTAATATCTGCTAGGCATGTTACACAGAAAACTATCAAAACTTTTTAATATACTTTAATCTCTACGTTACTTTCTCTTTTTTTTTCTCGGCGACTACTTTGACAGTAAAATAAGCCGCAACGAGTACAACTACGACTCATTTTCCTCTTTTCATTTTACTTTTTTTTTATCAAAAAGAATGTGTAAATCCTTTAACTAGGTTGACTGTTTGAAATGAAAAAAATGCTGACATTGGTTGACCCTTTTCATTATTCAATTTACTTTACCAATAAACTGACCAGGAAATCATTTTTCTTTCTAAGGCGCTTTTGTTTTTTTTTTCTCGTTTTTAAATGGAAGAGAGATATTTTTATTTTATTTATAAGAAAATATTGTTATTTACTGCTTCTCATCTTTATAAGAGGAATATTGACTTATTTTCCTAGCCTTTATAAGGGGAAAGTTTTTTTTTTTTCACTTTCTTCATCTTTTATAGGAGAAACTCTCGGATTTCTTTTTCTTAAATCTGATCAAAACTTGAAAATGAACACAATGTAAATAAAATGGTGTGCATTGAAAGAGCTAGTCACTCGATGTAAACCATAATTCAATGTAATAATCAAGTTTTTTACGCAGTAATGAAATTACTGAGAGTACTATAACATTTGTTCAAATCACCACTATGATGCTTGATAGAACTGGTAATGAAGCATATTATATTGTTATTTAACAAGATCCATATTCGTATATAAAAATACATTGAGATATTGGTTTTCAAAGACTTTTTTTTACTACATAATAACGTATCATTCTACTTCATCCAGATTTTATGTATGATTCCCTTTAAAATGGTCGAAATATCTATTAAACCAAAATATATTTAACCAGATAGTATACTTTTTTCCTTAGATAATAACTCCATTTACTAGTAGAACTAAAAATTAAAAGATCCTTCAACTGATCATAATCTAGTATTATATTCGACTATTAGCTTAAGTTGTTCAAAATAAATTGCTAAACCTATTTCAGTCACTGTTTCATGTTCTAATGCTTTCACAACATCAATCGCCTCACACTTTTTTTTTTTCATTTGTACCTTTTCATTAATTAAATTATATTTATTTACTAACCGTATTTCTGCATTTTTTCTTGATTTTTAAACATGCATGTACTTTCAGTGAATGGTGCTATTTATTATTCATGGTTATTATTATACTTCATGTACATTTTGAATAATATTAAACAAAGTTGCACTATCAACCACGTGTTTGAAATGGCTTTCATACCATTGAAAAGCGTTGTAAAGATATGCTACCAAAATGCTACTACCAGTGGCCTACATAACAATAATTCATCGCTAGAGCGCTCGTTGAATATTTCCCGGTCTTTTGACAGTCGCTATCCTAGCAAACCTATCCTTCCATCTTGTTTTATTTTTATTTTTACTTTATCTAACTTTCTATTAGTCAATAGTTGAGAACAACTTTTTATCGAACCCTTGAGCCTTTAAATACATATATGCAATAAATGATTTTTTTTTCAAAAAAATTTTTTGATCTGCTTTTAATGGAAAATCTTTATCAGTATGTAAAAAGTATATCCACAAAGTTAGTATATAATTAAATTCATATAGGTTATTAATAACATCAATGTGTGTATCTCTTGATCTATGGAATTACTTTTAATAAAAGCTATTTGTTGAGCTAATTATAAGCATAACCATAATTCGAATATTTTACATTACAAAAATTACGCCCAAAACATATGCGTATTTTTGCATGTGTAAAGGACCTATGATGCTTGGTTATCATGTTTCTAAAATATATTTTATATATAAATTGATTATTTATTGCTCCATATAGAATAAGAAAAGTCTCAATCAAGATGAAGATCCGAATTAGAAGAACGGGATGAGTAAAATAGCAAAAAAAAAAAAAAAAAAAAAAAAAAAAAAAAAAAATGATAGCGAGACTAACTATAAAGAGGATGAGATAGACTTTCTTGGATATGTTGATTGATATCCTTGCGGATAAAATTCATAATAGAGAACCAGATAAATGGTAAGTCATCGTTAATGCTACGAAAGCGTGTTTTCCAGACATTTCCTAGTGTAATAAAGAGAGCCGTGAAAATAGCAGAGAAGTTTATGCTGTTTAAATATTAAAGTTGGGCGGGATTTCAAATGATGTGTCTTTAGAGCCGTTTGTAAATCGCTCGACCAAACGTGGTTTAATATTACATTTGATGAATGCGTCTACTCAGAATGACGATGGGAATTAGTAGAATTGCAGTTTAGGTAAAATTATAATGATTATATCATATACATAATGTATTACCAGCCATACTCATACTTTTATATATATTTATATTGATTGTATAAATCTTTCATTAATCTCCCGGTTAATGTCGCTGTGGGTCAAATGTTGCATCAGTTTATGGACATGTACTTGTATCCATAGTAGCAACTAAAACACATATACTGGCATTACTGTTTAACATAATTACTTTTAGCATACTGTATAAATATGAATGGTACACAATTATATGCATTCTATTTCATATACGTCTGATGTATAGATCCATAGATCTCCCCAGCGATTTTGGTTAAATCTTACATTTGATTAGTTGATCCTGTTCAAGATGAGTTGTTCCATCTGAAAATATTCTCGATTTGATAAGATATAGATGCTGTATTCAAATCTTTTTGCCGTATTTATTCATTTACGTTTTTCTAAATCTAATGGTTGCACGCTCCGTCCTACATAGTTTAGTAACTTCTGACTTTCTTGATTCAGTAATATGGAACAATTGTTTCTATATCGGCATCAGTAGAACTGAAACAGAGATAGAATGGTATTTTAAAAGAGGTATCACAGTATCAAATCGATGGCTCTCGGAAAATAATTCATGATGGCCGCCTGACTCTAATGGCAGTGATAGTTGAGGAAGGCGGTTTTCAAGTGGCAGAATGAGGTTGAAACGTGCTTATACAGATGAAACGAGTTCTCCCCTCTTTTTTGATTTTTTGTTTTGTTTTATGTTGTTCCAAGAGTTGATTTATAAAAAGTATGATCATGCTGACTATGCTTAATGGTGTCCTTATCTCTACACGCCATTGATTTGAGTTCGGAAGCTATTAAGATAACAGCACTTGATAAAGCACGGTTCCTTGTACAAAAAGTGTTTTGGAAGCTAGTGCTTGAATCCCATGGCATGGTATATATATATAGTTGTTTCGAATACTTTTCTATATATAATACATGTTTATTTATTAGGTTTTACTTTTTTATCTTCAGCCTATTACTATTCTTCCGTGGATTCAAATCACATCTTGTACGACCACGCAGCACAGATTCTAGCCACGCTTCATCGCAGGTCTAACAAGTAAGGGACCTCTTGTTGAACAATAAGGCTGACAGGCTAGTGTAAATGTCCGTAAACATGGTTTTTGTATAACGTATTATGGTTTGCGCAGTGATTAAGCGAGTGCATATTGCATATTTGCAATGTTACTGCTATCTATTTTTTTTTCTTATCGGATTTTTTCCCGGTCGAAAAAGACGGGTCCAATGTGTATCTACTTTTTCTGGGTTGGTTTATATATTAAAAAAGCACGTTCACTATGATCAAATATAAACAGATGTTACGTTTGATTGAGCAAGCATATGACACTTGCCGCCCTTAAATGCCGAAAAAGCATTTTGTTGTAGCATTGACGCCTTACACTAAATGTAGTAAAATGTGCTTAGTAGATAGGTATGCAGGTAGAAACTCTGTATAACCCAAGTTATGCAATATATTAAGAAAACTCTACATCTTTTTATTGTATAATTCAATAGAGTTACACAATCACCTAGAGATATATATCACTCATTTAGATGACCTTCTTTAGTGATCTATACCAGTAATAAAAGAAAGGCTTTTTTTTTTTTTTGGTGATACCTAGAAGAAGTTTACCGTTGTGATTATTTTCAATGATTAAGCCCCGACCATGCTTAAACTTTCTTTTGTTAGATACGCTTCTATTACTTTACATACTTATGATTGTCGATAACTCTATTGTTAAGCGTCGCTTGGATTGTATGTCCTTTGATTCTAAATTATGGCCAATATAAATAAACACTCCATCCTTCTCGCTTCTCGGTTGTATATGCATTCAAGAATATATCTAGTTGTACAACTGCCTTCTGTTTCTTCTTGCTCAAAGTGTCGGACAGTGAAATTGGATTATCTGAAGCAGCTATATCTGAGACCAATTACTTATATTGGTTGTTAAACTGTACAGCCTTCCCCCTCCAGACCCCAAATTTCCACTGTCAAACAATGTACCTTTTGCACAACGTATTACCAACTTTGAATTGTATGGAAAAAACCCACAGTTGAACACAAGAATCTCTCACACGGTACTTTTTTTTTTTCTTCTTCTTCTTCTCCTTCTTCTTTCCTTCTTTTACTCTCTTTAGTATATATTACTCTCTTCGTCATAAGAAATACAGTAGAGCAAATAAACAAAAGAGAGTCGAATATACAACATGGGCGCTAAACATTCTCGGCAAAACTTGGTGCTAAACGAACATTATCGAAGAGGAAGTGTGCAACAATCTCAACTTCACCATCAGACAAGCACTATTACTTCAACAAAATCCAAATCTACAAATTCAATAACAATTGAAGGCCGACAATACCACCATGATGAAACGGGCACTTACGCTTTACCAAGAGATGAATTAGAACAAGATAGACTGAATTCTGTAAATATGATATAGACGTTTGTTGATATATCACTCATCTATTTCTTTTATCAAGCAACATTTTTCGTTAAAAGCCCTTTATGATAACCAGTAAATATTATATATATATTTATATCTATTATAAACTTCATATATAACTTATTGTCCTACGTATAGAAATGTTTTACCTTCTATTCAAAAAGAACTACCACATAATGCTAAAATACTTGACCTTGGTTGTGGATCTGGTTGCTGGGTCATGGTAAGTTTTTTTTTTTTTTTTTTTTTTTTTTTTAAAAAAAAAAAAGTATGCATGCAAATGAATGATGGCTAATTATTATTCAGGAAATGGCAATAGATCATCCAGAATATCATGTTACAGGTGTAGATATGTCAGATATGTTTCCTACTACGATTCGACCTGAAAACGTCAGATTTGAATTGCACAATATCGTTCATGGACTACCTTTTCCAGACAATTCATTCGATTATGTTCATATGCGTCTTTTAATAATTTCACTCAAGACAAATGAATGGCCTATGGTCATTGCTGAAATATATCGGGTACTTAAACCTGGCGGACTTGTGCAACTCGTGGAGTCGGATTTTTCAGTAAAGTATACATCCGTTTTTACAACACAGTTATGGTTCGATTAATTTCATATATAGGAAAAAACAGACATTCAAATAGTAGAAACTTTTAATAGCGAATGTAAGTTTAAAGTTAAAAAAAAAAGCGCACAGACAATTCTAATTATCGTCTAGTCCACAAAGCACTACAACATTCTGGTCAAGATCCGTGGATTGGACCCAAATTGAGTACGGTTCTGACTGAAACAAACTTCCAGGTATTACAAGTGGATACGAGATACTTGGACTATGGCAAGTAAAACTTGTAAAATCTTATATTTTCATCAATAACATAAAAATATAGGCTTCCCTTTAGATCCCATTGAAAAAGAAATGTATCAGAATTGGAAAACTGCTATGCTATCAATAAAACATTTACTTGCGCATCGCTTATGTGAAAATACCGATCTATACCCTGCCATTGTCGATCGGTATATGGAAGGTATCAGTCAAGCGAATTGGAAAGTAAAAGTTTGGAATGTAGCTGGCCAGAAACCAAAACCTGACGATATATAGTAAATAAACAATAAAAAAAGACCTTAAACAATAAACAAACAGGGATCGCCCACCAAAGCGAGGGTGGAGTTAATGTAACACAGTCTTTATTTAAGGTTATCACAACCGTGGTAGATTTGCTCCTCAGCCAGCTTACTTTTCTAGTGCGCACAAAATAAAGATTATGTAAGTAAGGTTCATTGAAAGATTTTAAGCATTCGGAACAGTCCCCCTTGTCAAAATGAAGCTCTGTTTTCTATTAAGCATTATGTTTAATAGATAAAATAAAAAAGACCTTCTAGCTCCTACCTGAATTGATGTGCAAAACCAAGTATGCGTGCATGGAGAAAGAGCAGTTTCGTTTTTCATACTTTTGCCCGGAAAACATTCTTTTATTTCGGTCCGCTGGGAAACTTATGTATGATATTGCGTGTTCAGGGTGCTGTATCTCTAAAAAGCACTTTTTCATTCGCCGATATTTCATTTCGCATTCTATTCAATTCAAAGCTCTTGCCTTCATCAAAGATACAATATCACACGTAAAATTCATTAGAGAAATCAACCTCTGATATTTTATTTTACCCGAAAACCCCCATCAGTATATAATCCACTCGTTGTTGAGTTTGACACGTAACCACGTGTCATTATTGTAAATCCCGTTTCAGCCACCGCCTGTCAATGAGTACCAACCACTACTAGAAACTGCCTATGTTAATGTGTCACTATTAAAATCAGCTTATTAACAAATATGAATGCTCCGCCGCTGCTACCCCAAGAATGAGCACCTTTTTTTCAGTTTAATATTGATCTGATACATGGATTGCATGATGACGAGTAGTAGTAGTACTTGTATATTCAATCCCCGAAGCCCAATGAAATCAATGCCCTATGTGAGTGCGTGAAGTGATATCGTATTTGTCAACGTCAGTTTATGCTTATAATAGCAGGTGTATGAGAAAGAACATACTTTTTTTTTTATCTATGCTTTGGCCAAAAATCAGAAAACCTTCCCAGTTAGTTTACTGATTAGGAAAGCAATTTTTTTTTTCAGTGATCGGCTTGGTGGTTTCGGAGGCAAGAAGCCGATTAGACTTACAATAATACAGTGTTTAGATTGGCTCAAACTAGCTTACAACAGCTGCATAATTTCTGTTTTTATTTGTTTAAATGGATAGTGGTGAAAAGAAGCAATTAAGAGAGATTCTATATATATATATATATATATATATAAATATAAATCTTTATGGGAAGAGAATTTTTGATCAAGTGTTTGCTATAAAAAAAAGGGAGTGCAGTGGGAGGGCATAGTATTTATATACAAAAAAGGGTAAAAGGGGAAACTTGGCTATATCATATAACCTTCGAATTCATCAGTACCAAGGATATCGCGGTTTCCAGATCTATAGCGTACCATCCATTTGCCATTAGGTAGTTTGACGTAAAAGTTGGAATATGGAAACTCGTTGGGCCTACAGTACGTAGGACTGTAAGGTGGAATCATCATACTGCTGCGCTGTTGGTCATCCACTACAATCAGTTTCTTTTTGCGGTTAGCTGATCTTGGATGTCTTGTAGATTGTTCCAGAGAAGAGTGCGATTGAGTAGACGAATTGCTATCGTTAGATGACGTCGATAATCTTCGATTAGTGTCTTGTGATAACTGGAATATATGAGACAGTCTATTCCATACAGATTTGAATGTAGAAGAGGAGTCATCCGACATAATTGAATGATCATCACTCTTTTTGCGGTTATAATAGATCATGACAAGGGTTCAATTGATATACTTAAATTACAGAAAAAAAAGATTTCAGATACATGTACAATGAAGGAAAAGAGAGATTTATAGGGTGGTGCTTGCCCTTTTTATATCTTGTAAACTTTTGGTAATTTAATGGGCGACAGAAATATAGCCAATCAACTCACTAGTACTGAGAACACTTGACACCATGCGAGCTGTTATATATAAGGTAATTCAAAAAAAAGTAGCTTTTTCTGGTAGGTTAAGCAGTAAAGATTAACATTGAATCGCGTCACTATTGTAAAATAAAAAGGAATTATTGGGCTTTTTGTATGCTTTCTAGTTGACTTACAAGTAATGCAAACCAATTGCAACTGAATCCAAGGGTCTGAGTCGTTTTGCGCTCCAACTTGTCAAATATAGCCATTTTATTTCAAACTGTACACGCATACATGATAAATTGATGGAACGCCAAGACGTGATTACCCACTGCATCATATGCATACCAAGTGTATGTTTATCTATATTGCCAAGGTGATTTTTATCGCTTTAATTAATTTTTCTTGTAAGAAGCAATGCTTAGTAAGTCACATATGATCTGTTATAGAAATTCTCGAACCCTATCACCCTGCAGAAAGACAATAGGCGTGAGGTCTCGTGTGTCATACTCAGCTCCTGAACCCGCCTTTTTTAGTCATCATCAGGAAACACCCTTGGAGAGAAAAGAACGGTGTAGATCCAAACTGAAACCGATTGTGATCGACTGGCTTGATTTTAGTAATGCAAGTTCCACTGCATCTTTTTGTTTTTATTTCCAATCTTTTGTATAATGGAGTACATCAGCCATTAGAATAGAAATTTAGAACCGGCATAATGAAAGCAAATATATAGCTAAGTCTACCATAAGATAGGATGATACATTAACGATTGGGTTGAATTGTATTAAGCAACTATATTAAAAACCCTTCGTCCCCCCCCCAAAAAAATAACAAACAAAAAATAACTGCACTAGTGATTCACTGTGTAGGCTAGGCTGCTTTATAACAAGAAACATGGCAAAAGACAGTGCTGAAACGGTGGCGTAGTTGAATGTAATTAATTCGAAGGGCTATTTCAGGATTCTCGACTTTTTATTATTGTATTCTATGCCAACACTCCGTAGCTTGTGTAATTCGATAACAAACATTCAAAATAAAGCAAGTGTGTCAGAGTACGAATCTATTCACAATAGCATCTTGATGTACCTGGCTAGGTATGTAACACATCAATTAATACAAGTTGTTGGATATACCACTGTAGAGATAGTCTAGATACTTCATCATTATAATATCATGGTTATAGTCTCTTATGAACAATTTATGACAAAGCAACGCTCTGCATATATACTATCTATATAAGCTGCACAGGATGTTGCGATATGAATGAAATCACTTTGAACTATAAGGTATAGGTGCTTCATTGATCTGGCAGATCAGCTACTACCTGCAACTTGAATATTATCCATTGCTAGAATGCTTTAATCTGAACTAAAAAAAAAGCGTGTGCCTTTGAAAGTGATGATGAATATGCTTCATGATAATACTCAATAAAGCAAATATGATGCTGAGAAGATGTAATAGAAGCTGACCAGCTGACACTCATTATACATACCACAGAATATAACTGCGTGTTTTTATTTGATCATTGGTAATAATAATGTCTGCCTAGATTATAACACCATTTACATGATGCATCCAAATCCAATTTGAGTTATAACCTTCTAACAAGCCCTTTATGACTGTACATAGTAGCGTATAACGTGATTAAGGGTCATCCAGTAATAAAGATACGATGATAATAACTGCAACTCATATCAACAAATCTAACGAGACTCTCTCCTTTTTTTTGGTTTTTCAACAACTATCTGTTTAATGAAAAAAAGAATAGACTATGTATATAACTATTTAATAGAAGGTAGTAGGGCGCTTGGCGACGAAAAGAGCACGGTGCTTCTTGTCGACATTGGCAAGACGATGAGGCAAGGGGAAGGCGAGCTTGGGAGTCAAGAGCTGCTTGATGTATTGACGGCGAACATCAGCATCCTTAACTTCGGCAACACGAATGATTTGAACTGATCTGAAACGAGCACGGTGACGAGCAGCCATATCTTGGTCTAATGATGCAAAGTAAATTTGATTAACAAGACAATCCATTATATCAACTCCACAATCATAAACTTACAGCAAGTCTCGACGGCTTCAACACGACGCATAGCACGGTATTCCTTGTACATGTTGTGAGTACCAGAGCGAGAATCGTAACGGATCCAGATACCAAAGTTCTTGATTTGTTCAGGACGCTTCTCGGCGATCTATTTGTAGATTGATAAATATCATATATACGCCATCCTGATTTTTAATTATAGTAATAACTTACGACATTGACAGAGACGATCTCACCAGCAGCCTTCTTGACCTTACGGAGCTTCTTCAAGAAGTACCAGAAACGAGACTTGGCAACAACGACGTTGGGAGCGAAAATGCGCATACGGAAGAGCTTGGGGGCAACTTCTTGAGCTGAGGGGAGCTTACGGCCAACTACCTGTAATCAAAAAAAATAATGAATAAACATTGTTCAAAAGATGGTTGTAGATTGTCAGAATTTACCTGATATTCGTTAAACTAATAACCAATTGGAAACAAATGATAAAGAAAATGATTAGATCTCGGTACCATTCTCGTACATTTCAAGCATTTAAAAAAAAGAGAGAAAGAACATTATGGATTATCTCGAGCGGCATTAGACTTTTGGATTCGGTTCATTACTGTCATGCAGCTTTCTAATTGAGGATTCTGTATTGTCGAATTGGTTCCAATAATGCCATGTCAAGAATATCGAAACAGCCACAAAAAAAAAGTCCAAACTTGAATCTTTTTTCATCCATCTGTCTACAATCCATGTATCGCTTTTGATCTATACTGTTGTTGAGTCGGATTCATCTATCTATCCATCCATTTCAAATCGCAAAAAAGAAAAAAAAATGGTATTGCGATATGCCATTCAATCGAACTGCTGTTTGATTCATCCATATTGTTCTATTCTCTCTTTATATGCTAAAGGTCTATTGCATTTAGAAAAGCCTTACTCTGCTAACCATGTTGTCCTTCCGTTCAAACGATAAAGAGAAAGATTCACCTTTGTCTCCTTCCACATTTTGAATACCCCGAACACCCGGGCTAAACGCTTTGGCATATCTAGCCCGCTTTTCAGCCGGACCTGAGATTAGGCTGTTGTGATTGGGTGGCGGTAATTCAATACATGGAGAAGAAATTTGGGTTCTGAAAATGGATGGTCTATTCCTTTCATCTGAGGTTGGTGTTATAAGAATAAAAATAAAATTCGAGATAGACAACTGAATTATGAATAATGTTCGTAGAAACATGTGTTGCTCTTCTATTGAAGTATAAAAAGAAAAAAATCTTTATATTTGCATTATAAATTTAGAATTATTACTGAAGTTTGTGATTTCCGAAATTTTTAGTTTTATTTTCATAATTCGACAAAAATTGAAATGCATATTATTAAAACACATAAGAAATGTTTGAGAACTAGAAAATATGCCTTAGAAATGAAACATCTATGACTAAAAAAAATCATCAAAAGTTTCCAAAATTTGAAGGCACACAGCAAAACAGCAACTCTTTACTTTTAGTGAAATGTTTAATTGGTTGGCGATTATTTAATAAGTAGTGTACGTAGTGTACGTAGTAGTAGAAGTAGTATTAATTAATTGTCTATTGAATTTTGGGGATTACACACCTAAAACTACTACTGCTCAATTAGAATCTTCAATTCGATCTTCTTAGAATGAAAAGTCGAGATAGATGTTTAGTCTTTTAACAAGAATTTAGAGGATTATACTGCACATTCTATGGTACAGCTGTAATGATGATACAACTATAAATTCGCTTTTCTATAAAAAAATAAGTGCTTTTTCTCGAATTGTATGCTGTTTTTAGTTTTTACGGTTTTAAGCCAAAGAGTCAAAGTCTTTCATATACACAAAAAAAAACGCGATTTTACATAGAATAAAACGGTTTATATTTAAAAAATATACTTTGAAAATGAAGATCATAGCCCAAAACAATTGAGCAAATTTAAGCAAAAAGGGCATAATGGTCCAAGAAACCAGATCCCAGTCACGTTTTAAGCATTTTCCTATTTATCTCACTGGGAATATAGAAACTCAAGCAACCCTTTGTTTCTTGTATAGTTTAACATGTCTACATCGGGTCTAATAGCAGCAAAAAAAAGAATTGAGTCATCAGTGAAAAAATATGCAATTCCAGCCGAGCCCACTGCAACACCTACTGATGTTTGCAAAAAGTAAAGGATCAATATATGCTTTTTAGTTCACACATTGACATTTTCTTTTTATTGTAGCGGTAGTCTCTTACTTTCTTTGTTGCAGTCGCGTCTAAACTGGTCCACTTCAGTCTTCCCAAAATACAAAACAGATCCAGTACTTCAACCGAAACGTACCAATAATTCACGTAAAAAATGGCCCAATATGGAATACCTGGGGACATGTTGCTTGGAACTAGGAGCTCATGTGTTTGAACAAACATCGTTTTATCAGGCAATCCGGTCTGAATCGTGGGCATCGATTGCCAAGAGTCAAGGCTTGGATGTTCCTGAAGACAGCGACACAGGGAAGCAATTGCAATTTGTAGATATTGTGTTTGAGCTAAAGGAGGTGACAAATGAACGTTTTCTGTTTCCCAAAACCGCTATATTAGATTCAATACTAGCAGATAATGAACAATACATGGTATACTACGCGTTGTTTTGAAGATATAAAAAATAGTAGGTGTACTAAAAAATATTTTGCGTTTAGGTTCTTGCATCATTTGCGCTACCCATTGATCCAACGACAGGCGACGAATTCTTTAATACACCCAAAGAGAAAATATTGAAATATGGCGAATCAAGCGAACTACCATGCATTAAAGACTTCATTCAATCCAATACTACAAGTGAAACCAGCAACAGTGAAATCTTACCGAATACAACATATGAGCCAGCAAATATTCGCATGACCAAGGTTAATTCAGCAATGGTAGAAGCTTTGAATAACTATGTGCAAGCAGCTGATCAAGTTCGACAAAATATGAAGGAAAAGGTAGTTATGATACTGCATATGCTTCATTTTATTGACTCTTTTTTTTCTCAGATGAAGTCATTTTCGAAAAGACCATTTATCAAATTTGATCTGACAGACGATCCAATACGCAGTACAGAAATTAATGATTTAGTCAAGAAAGCTACGACCATACCTGATATTGCTACAGGACCTATTCAAGCCGAGAAAAAAAGAAATGAAATACTAAACGCTATTAGACTGGGTAAACGACCAAGAGATGAAAAGTTTGAAGCTGAATGTAAGATTTATTTATCTATCTATCAATCATCTTGACTAATGCTTTTTCAACAAAAGTACCTAAAAACAAGTATGCCAATGCCAAAGAAGACACATCATTCAAGTGCGCATACTGCAGTACCAAACAAACAGCCATGTGGCGACCTGGACCAGGTGGTCATGGCACGCTTTGTAACAGCTGTGGTATTCAATGGAAACGAGGCGAAATCCTGAAAGGGGCACCTGTGATAAGCGTCCAGGAAGAAAGACGACTGTTTATAGAAAGGAAAGAGAGAGAGAAGGCTGCAGAGGCATTGGAATTAGAGAAAATAGAGCGCGAGAACAAAAAGCATCAAAGAAAGATGGAAAAGCACAACATTTCTGGACAAGAGTCCTCTTTGAATAGCAGCAGTCATTTTGCGGCACAATTACTGCAGCAACGCAGCCGTCAGCAAACTAATACCACTAATCATATACCCAATACAGCTTCTTTGTCGGAAAACTCTGTTGTGTCGCTTGCAAAAGGAAAAGCAACCACTAGCTGCAACGGCAGCAATAGTAGTACTGCCACTGCTACTACTATTATGACGGCAACTACTAGCTCTTCAAAACCTCAAACGTCACCAATTCAGCCACAGAATATTGCACCAAAAGGGACAGTAGCCCCATCCCCACAGCAAGAACAAACCAAAGTGGTGCCATTATCTCTGTACAGTGCAGCTGGTATTCCACTTCCTACGTTGTCGATCAATTTTGCAAGCTCCTTGCAGTTCGCTCATCCCAATTGTGGTGTTACTCTATTAGACGGTCATTTTTCCGTTCGACTATGCAAAGATGGAGCTGAACAAACGACCATTGCGATTGATAAAAAGGACTTGATGGATGCTGAATTTGAAGTTGTATCAGAGAGCGATGCCCCTTTGCTACGTGAAGTGTTACATATGAAGGTCATGCCTGAACAAAGATCCATTGAAGCTTTTGGCCAGACAATTCAAATTGATAAACAAAACCCTATTCATATTAGATTTTTGGAAAAGTTAGATCCCAGTGGAGGAGCTGTAGTGAAGCGAATTTTGCAACGATGGCTTATTACTATTCCTCAGACATCTTAATAAATATAATGTACATAATGGCCTATTATACTTGTCTATTATAATATGGAATAGTAGCAACAACAGATTATGGTATGAGTTATGTAGTTAAATCAATATCAAACTTATATATAGCTTTACTGTGGATGTGCAATAAGCGTAGTTTACAGTACCATCAGTTAGATATTAAGTTTGTAAATAAGAAAAATAATGTATACACACCACTGATTTTACATATAATTATTGTGAAATCAATCAATATATACTCAAGACTCATCAGAATAACACTTTTCTGATTATATTACCCTACTGTCTTTAATAATAGAATTAGCGCGCATGCAAGATTCCGTCCTGTTCTTGCATAAATTACTATGCATATAGTATACATTTGAAACAGCATGAATCAATAAATAATACAGCGTACAATAAGTGAACTGAATACCAAATTTTAAGTTCTAAGAATAGCAGAAATACCAACAATGGTTGCTTGTCCTCACATTCAAATTTACCTGTCAATCAATGCAATCAAAGAATTTGAAGCTGAACAAAAAATCAACATTAGTAGGATAAAAAAAACAAGCTATTTGTACTAGAGATAAACATATTTATTGATAAAGAGTAAAGCAAACTGCATTACTCGTTCTTTTCTTCTTCGGCAGCAGGTGCTTCCTTCTTTTCTTCCACCACTTCATCAGTCTTAGTCTTCTTGTTATTGTTACGACCGAAACCACCGCTGCTCTTTCTCTTGTTGTTGCTGTGGAAATGTTGGTTCTTAAAGGCATTGAAGCCGAATTTCTTTGGCTTTTGAGAGGTGCTGTCCTTGTATTGTTCTGCCTTCATTTCGTGATATTTAGGCTTATAAGTAATTTCGAGCTTATTGCCATCGAGTTCAATTTCCTTCAAATCCGCAATCTTTTGTGCTTCTTCGGGGCTCTCAAATTCAACATATGCACTACCCTACAATAATGTAAGTCAAAGTATTCAAGCACTTCTATTTTCTTCTGTACATACCTTGAACTTCTTGGCACGGTCATTAGTCTTCTTCAAACGGACACAGAGAACCTTGGCCTTTTCACTGAAAAGATCATCAATCTTGTCTTGTAAAACAAAAAGTTCAGCAATAGGATCCTTGGCATCAACATCAACTAAAGGCAATCCCTTGATGTAGACGGAACGAGCAGTGTGATCTTGTTCAATGACTTCAGACTTTCTTCTGATATTCTTTGATTCAGCATCAAGTTCGTAAATTTCACTCTCGTTTTCCTTGAGAGCCTTGATGATGACATCCAAATCCTCAGTAATCATCTTCATCTTTTTGAAACCGGCAATAGTCTCAATAGGAATCCCTGTATATCGAAAAAAATAAAATAAAACGCGTTTAGTGTATCTTGTTATAAGCTCAATATGGCTGACTTACAGCCCTCGGGTGTGTTGGCGCGAAGGGTCCATAAGAACTTGTCGTAAGGCAAGTTGGAGTCAGAGAAATAAAAGTTGACTTGCTTGCAGATCTTTTCAGCTTCAGTGGCAACCATTGTGATTATGTTATGAGAAGGTAAACGATAAAATAAATTTTTTCGTTTGTTTCTAGAGATATGCCAAAACATGTAAACAGTCACACAGGACTGCCAAACCTTTTATTCCAGTGTTTTAAAATCCAAAGTATTGTATTACTCTTCAAAGTTGTTCTTCCTTTTCCAATCATTCAAAAGTCTAATAGCTTCTTCTTTGGCTCGTTTTCTATCTTTTTTTGACTGTACTCTGAGCCATGATGTCTGTTTATCAACCTGATCCAGGTTTTGATCATATGCACTAAATTCCGTGATATAATCAGCATTCTGTTTCAATATATTGTATGAAACCAAGTCTTTTTTGACATCCTCATCTACTTCATCCAGCTGTATTAGATCCAGATCAGAAGAAGGACAGATAAAGTAATTTTTGATGTCTTCTTTAGAAACACCCAAGGACGCCTTGTTATCAATGGCGCGTCTATAATTGCACGACATGAGAAGAAAGCAGTTGATGTGTATCACGTATATTACCTTGATATACTTCGTTTGTGAATACTCTGAGAGAATATTTTTTCTTCTATAGTAGCTGCAGTCATCAATCGATAGATAAATACGGGCTTCGTTTGGCCGTAACGGTAGATACGGCCAATACTTTGTTCATCATATAGTGGGTTCCAATCTTGATCAACCAGAACAAGACGGTTGGCAGCTGTCAGATTGATGCCAATTGCGGCAGCCTGCTACAGTTTTAAGATGTCTATTCTGTGGGTCTAATTGCGTACAACTTGCCTTGGCTGAAAGTAGCATCACATCTATACTTGAGTCATCATTAAACCTATCGATGATCGTTTGTCTTTCCTACTCGAATCAGTTGGTTGATCAAATCGGGTATCATGATTAACTTGTAAATACCACTGGTGCTGTAGATCCATCAAGTCTGGATAGTTTAATGCCAAACACTGTAAATAGTTGTTCGATATAGTCTACAGAGAACAATATCAACAAAATGCTACCAAAACAAAGATAATTACTCACTTAAACATGCTATACTATGCGAAACGATAACCAGCTTTTCTTTTAGGATAACGCAATCCTTCACTAAGTCCAAGATAAAGGACATTTTACCGGAACATTTCCATGATTCCATATCTAAAGAGTATGTTATGATACGTAATGAATGAGCAAGATATGACATACCTGAATTCTCGAGATAGTCAATGACCCATTCAAAGTCAGTAGAAAGCCATTTGACAAACGCATCTTCTTCGTTATCCTCTATTACATCCTCTTCTATTTGCTCAGAACGAACTGCTCCATCCACAGCTCCTACAGGTATATCGATAATTTCATTCATAATATCTTCATCATTAATGACAAAGTCATCTTCTTTTTCTTTTTCAACCCTCAGTTCTTTATCCAAATCATCATTCCTCCTTTTCTCTTGTCTTTTCTTGAGTAGCTATGCGATAATACATGTTAGTTAGTCATGAAACACTTTATATGTATATGTATTTACTGATTGAAAGATTTTGGGATGATTACATATGGCTCGCAATACAAGAAGGCCAATGAGTGGACTTTCAGCTTGTGTACCATTCTCTATCAGCTTTTTGTAACCATCAAGCTGGACATCACTCATCTTGAACCGCACAACATATTCTGTCTTGGGTGGTAATTCCTTCTTTAGTATTGAGCCGTCCCGTCGATGGCTTACATTCTCAGTCAAAAGCTGGAGTACATACAATTTCATTGAAGCTTGTAATTTGGCACTATCAGAGGAGTCAGTATAGCACCTTTCAATATGGTTGCTGAAATAAGCCCTAAAACTGTCTGAGCTTCCCAATAAACCGGGTGCTATAAAATTAATCATATAATAGTATTCTAGTAGGTGGTTCTGAAGAGGATAACCTGTCAAGCATATCCTTGAACGTGTATGTATTTGATTAATGAGGTTGGAAATAGCTGAAGTCGAGTTTTTGATTCGATGGCCTTCGTCTAATACAATCACATCGGCACCAGGGCTTACAAGCATATGAAAGTACTCGTCTTTGTCAATACCTTTACTTATACATAACAAAGATCGAAACTGATCATAGTTCATAAGCATGATACCGCCTTGTGTATACCAATACTTTAAAAAACGTCTACGTTCATAAGCCTTTGTGTGTCCTCCAAGCTCTATTATACAAACAGGTTAGTTATCTGTCTTAACTCTTCTATTGACTTTGATATACCTGCAAAGTTGAATACTTCGCCTATTATGTTCTCTGCATTTTGGACTGCCCACTTTTGGAATTCGTTTGCCCAGTTGGACAGAGTAACCAGAGGTGCGAGTATCAATACTCGCTTTCCCTAATGCATGAATCAATAAGAGTTATTTTGTAACCAAATGTGCTGGTTTATCTTACAGCTGGGAATTGAGTTGAAGGATATCGTTTCAGTTGCTGAAACATGGTCGTTAACAGCGCTATAGTTTGCACAGTCTTACCCAAACCCATTGAATGTGCCAATAAGCAACCTTGTCTCTTTTTGTATACTCGATCCCACATAAACTGTAATCCTTGAACCTAATTGATCTGTTAATATGTGCTTTCTCAAAAGAGGAAGGGAGGTTATCCATGCTTATACCTGGTGCTCTTTCAACACCTTTTTAAACAGTCCATCTATCACAAAGTCCAAATTGTTTAAAGCCTCTATTGTCTCAGGACTTTGCTCTATCTCTATCGTTTCTTCTTCATCCTCTAGTGTATTATTGATTTCATTTTCTAGGGCGGTTTCGGTAGTACTGTTGGCATAATCGTCCAAAAACTCCTGGACTTTTCTCTTTCGAAAACGATTACTATTGACGTTGAATAACGTGAGATCAAGATTTGAATGTAAGAGAGGGCCGTCATTATGCCCTTGAAAAGAACTATCGCCGAGAATACGATCTAATACCCGGGATCCTTGTTTGAATTTATTTAAAAAGACCATGTCATTTGATGGATCTTGCATCATGTATAATATGATTTATTAATTACAACAAAAAAGCGCAAAAAATAAAGCGGGGAAAATATGTACAGGTAATGATTCATGATATAATCGAAAAGGTTACTTTTGACTGTCTTTGTTTGCTCTCTCTGCTAGTTTCATAGCTTTTTGATATTCGAAATGCTCCACTAGATCCCAGTCTATATGGTCTTGTAGAGCTTTGGATGGGACAGTCTATTTAAAAATATTAGCTATCGCGATACTCTACGATGAGGTTTTTTTTTGTTTTGTTTACCTCTTCCGTATTACTGTCAGTCCATACAACTGTATACTTCACTTGACCCATGGAATTCTTACTCTTTCTAGTAACTCGATCAATTCTCCTGTGTTCGTATTTTTGTTTCAACCGTGTTCGTTCACTTTCTCGCTTAAATTCCTCATCGCTTTCCTCATTTTGCTGAGGAGTAACATACATGCGTATTGTGTCTGGTCGAACATACTCATCTCTGAATTCTCGATCAATAATAGGGATCTCGATCTTTTCTAATACTGTATCGGCAATATCTGGATAGATGTTACGAGATTCAACCTTCATCTGAATGGATTATATTAGATTTGTATAATTGTTACCAAGGAAGGAGCATTAATCTGTCGCGCCACCAACCTAGACTCTCCGAAATCGACTTTGTCCGGTGCTTAAATCCAAAACTATATATCACTATATAAATGGTCTAAAGCGGCTGTAACAGTTATAATCGTCAAGATCAGATAAATCGAGCGCTTTAACCAAACTAAATACGAAAACAACTTAGAGGAGCCTAGAAACAAGAATTTGCTCCCTTGTTGCTATGTGCCACATGGTTGCTATGTTACAGTTAAATCTTAAATATTACATAATCTAAACAACGCTAGCCACCAACAAAAGTATATAGAATTAACGGTATTCCAAATGTAATTCCATTTGTTTCTTGATTATTATTATCCCGCATATTTTATTTATTATATCTGTTCATTAATTTAGTTGAAAAAAAGTCTTTTTATATGGAAAGCCTAAATAGCATAGAAAAATTATGTACCATTGTTTATTTCAGTAATATATCTCGAATTGACTTGAATATTAAACCAGTAAATGTCAATCATAGAAGCCCATTTAATTATGTATTTGAAAGATCCATAAGAAAGGAAATGTTAAATCAAGAATACCGTTTAAGAAATTTTATTCTAATTATGAGTTGACTTGATACTAAAATTACCATTAAATTTACAAACGATTTAAACATCTATAGTTCTGTAAACTCAACACTCCAATAATACGGTAGAAAATGGAAAAAAAAAAGCTTTTTTTTTTTTGATTTTTCGACATTGGATATGCAAGGAAAATATAGTTTCATGTTTCCAGTTTCCTTGAAAAGAAGCCTCCGAGGATTCAATGATACTACCATCTTTGTTTCCGGCATAGTAATATGATTTTGTGGATGTATCTATCCTGAGACCACAACTGCGTTTACGGTTATGTATCCAATGAGTAATTTCCAAAGTATCTAAAAATGTATACGGCATCTTGATAACGAGGTTGTGGTAAATTCGATGACCTTTTCCATTGGAATCGATGTGATGACATTCCCATAAAGAGAGATGAGATAACGATGACAATCGAAGAGAAACTTCGGGAAAAAATCCCTGTGGAAGGCCGCAATGGCTAAAGAGCACCTGTTTTATCGATATATTTGTTTTCAGCTGCATACAATTATTACTGATAAAAGTTAAGCGTGACAAAAGGAGCTCTTCTAGAAAGGTACATTGTTGACAGATGACATCCAGTAGCGAGTGATAAAAATTGGACACAGTATCAGAAAAGCTAACTTGAATGTTTAATGACTTTAGGAATCCTCTCATTCTGCATAACAGTGGTGCAAATGGTAGCTCATTTCTGTCTTGTGTCGCTTGAAAGCATACTAATAAGTGAGTAGAGTAATCGTCTGCCTCTCTGTTTCTGCTACTTTGTATAACAAAATCAGGCCCAAAGGAGGGATTTCTGTCTTGGTATACTATATCTAGCTGTGGTATCAACTTTGCTGATTTGAAACAGTTGATTATCATACCAGGTAAGTCAGGAATATACAAAGGTCCAATTGGCAACTCTCCCTTGATATTGTACAAAAAAGTTAAAAACTATACCCACAAACTGTTTGGAATTATATCAGTATTGGAAGCGCTCATTATCAATTCGTTAAGGTTTGGAAATGCATAAATGATATATTCCAGCATCTTTTTTGTTATAGGTAAACGGTGAAACGAAGATGTTTAACAGTTGGGCATACAGACAGGGTGTGTATATCTGGAACCATTTCTTCGTTTGTATCCATACCAGAATACCAGAACAGTTCCAGTTTTTCTAGATTACGACAGCCTTGAATATATTCACCAAGCCGGTAGAAGATCTCCACGTAGTTCATTTGATTAATATCTATGCTGTGCAAATCTGAGAATTCGCTCAAATTTTGCACTAGCGAATGAGCTATGTCACTTGATCGTGTTGCTTTATATCTGTCACCCAATGTCAAGCTGCGCAAGCTATTCCGAAGACAATACATGGTGTTGAGATATGTTTGGTGATCTGCTTCTGATTTAATGCGTTGAAATTCTGGCGCATATTGAAGACGTTTACAAGCTCCTCTTTCGCAAACCTGTCGTATTTCTTCAAAGATAATAACATATTTTATGAGTGTACAACCAAACTTTTCGATGCTTGTACACTTTAGGAGAAGTTGTAGAAGCAATCCTTCAAGATATACATCATCAGCATATATATATATATATATATGTTTTTCACAAGTAATGCAGGTTTAGATTCAGGGGACAATACCTCCAATAGCTTCGCAAGTTGCTCATGGGTCCCAATATAAATGTACTTGTACTAGCGAGCTTGGGCGACTTCGCTCCAGTTTTTGCAAGTGAGTTGGCGTTGACGAAGGCCATTTTGATTGGTATAATCGGAGCGAACAGCGACTATATTAAATACATGTTCTAAAATCTCAACAGGAAGTTGTTTCCAAGCATTCATCTTGAAATGAGATTATTAAATAAGATACATGCAAAAAAGCAGTAACTTTTATGTGAAAAAATATGAAACACGAATATGCTGTACCTAAAACATAGTGCTATTAATTATGGAACAACCCAACGCTACATCGTACAAAGCTCAGTCTCAGCGCAATTTTAATTGGCTGTCGATACTTTACCTATCTATCAATAATAAAAATATATACAAAGAATGTATTAATGAGAGAGATATAGAACTGAAGCGTAAGAAAAGTACTGTAAGCTCAGAGAGTTTTCTGCACTTTCGAATATACTCATAACTTGCATTTTTTATAGCAATAAGTACCAAAAAAAAAAAGGTTGTGTCCTATTATGTCTCTAATGTATGGCAATTATGAAATAAGTCAGCCAAAATTTATGTTTTCTAAGATCAGTAAGAAGCTATTTTCACGTTACACAGTACACATATGTAAGCTTAAATAAGGGTATACCTTTAGGCTCTCAGGAATCATGCCATTTTCAACTGGATTTCTTGACCGATCTCGGTCAAAATTCTCATCCTATTAGTAGTCAACGTTCAGAATAGGCTACTGTATCTGTTAAAAGATTTGTTTATTTGAGGCACAATAATTGTATTATATTAATGCTGATAGTTAGTTTATAGCAAATTCCATACTTCATATCAGTGGATCTATAGATCTTCCATCTGAGTTCGATTCAGTTCTACATCTGTTGAGCATTCCAAGTTCATAATGAGTCGCTATATCTAACAGAGCCTTTATTTGCATGAAATGTGGTAATTATACAACATTAATGTTGACGGTTAGCAGTGCATTCCTCCATACATTTCATATGTGCTAATATATAAACCTATCGATCTCTCATTCAACATTCATTAAATATATTTTATAAGTGGCTTATGTTTATAATGAACTGTTGCATTCCATAGAAACGTTTCCTTTTTTTTAGCTTCAATGTATCCGGTATGCTGTACTTGCTAGTGGCCAATAAACAGTAAATTAATGCGTATCTCATGGTAACTCTTCTGTATTTACTTGCAATGCCATTACACAAAGCTAAGTGCAATTGTAAATATTCCACTTGATGATTAATGGATTTCAAGAAGTACCTGCATTTGATAAATGTATCACTGCTGTTATTTATAATAGGAGAAGGGAGGCATAACATTTTATTTTTGAAAGAGAGAAATTAACAAAGCTGCTTATGTATAAAAGTATATAAATATGTAAATATTAAGTAATAATATAATATAGATTAAGAAAAAGGTAGTAATAGATACAAGGAATGATAGGATTAGCACAGATTACAGAAGCGGTTTATATAGCATACAGGAAAAGGAAGAATACTAAAAGGACGGGAGATTATTCGCATATCAAACGTAATAACTCGCTTGTTAATATGGCATTTGCAACAGAGTTTGAGTTCATTGATCCAAAGTTGATTTCACCTAGAGCACTGAAACCAATGCGTTCAAGATAGAGTTGTTGGTGGCTCGTTTTGTCGCTGGTATTGAATGCTGCTTCGGAACAAGCTGTGATCAAGATATCTTTGACAGCATCTAACAAAGTGACATTGTCACTGGATACAACAATCGAGTTCATTTTGGGGATAAGTGAATCATATCTATATTCCAAATTAGTAATGTATACTTTTTTACTTGGTACAAATGACTTACACTAGAGCAAAAACTTCTGGTGTGGAAACAGCAGCTCTTGAAAGGAACCCATACAAAAACAGCCGTTCTGTTTCGTTTTCTGCAAGACTCAACATGCCTACCAAGAAGGATACAAGCAATATACCTGTAGTATTGTTCGGTATATCAATGGCACGCCATATCAATGCATGAATGCTAGAGGTAGCACTCAAACCATCAACATCGATGTCGTTAACACCGGCCAATCGTAGCAGTTCACGTAAAGCATCATTTTTAGCAGCAAAAGGCAAGAGGCCACATAGATAGCCGAGACAGTTGGCACTGATCATGTTAGATGTTGAGCTAGACTTGGTCTCGATCTCCAAAAATGTAGTGAGACAAGCAAAGATGGTTTCACGGGCATCTGAATAGCCAAATCCCTTGAGCAAGATACCAGCAATTGCAAACGAAAATTGCGTATCAAAGCTGAGGCCAGCAGCAGTATCGATTTCTTGAGCTATGGATATATAAGGCGCTCTTGCTTCCATAAGTACTTGTTCAACAGAACTAGTGTCAAAACATTTATGGGTGTCTAAAGTTCGGAGAACACCATTCAAGAGTTTGACTGCGTACGAGAAGATACTACTGTGATTCATTTGAATCATTGCTACCGCAAGCCAAAAGATCGGTTTCAGGTAACGTGAATTATCAGATAGGTTATCGATAATATTGGTCAGACACATTAGAATACTAATGGCGAGATATGGGTTCTTTTCGTCGAATCGAGCCAGTTCGTTGCGAAGAACAACAAGGATTTGAAATAATAAATCATCATCTATTTCTTCTTGAGCCAAGCATCCTAATATAACAAAGGAGCGAGGCTGTAATGCTGGATTGAATTGGAAAGTCATGCTAGTGACGAGACTCATCCATCGAGCATGGTATGTGTTTGCTACATCTATAGCAATGAAGCAGGTCAGTATATACTATAGATAATAAACTAATTTACACGCCTATAATTTACCTATACTAGAAGCTGCATAGTTGGTGCTATCCAGCAACAAACGTACAATAATTTCCAATGAAGCCAAGTTCATGTTCTCCACATTGTCCGTCATGGTCTCTTCTGAGATCGTGAATGCATTAGCGTAAGATTTGTTGAGACCAAAATGAACGCGATATTTGCCATCACAAACATCATCTAGTACATATTTGAGCTTTTTGCGATTGCCTTGACTGATATTCTTGTTTGTAACGAGAGAGTGAATGACATTTACAACTAATTCATGTACTGAGGAACGGATGAACGTGGGGCCAGTTGCGACTAGCAAAGCAATGATATGGAATACTTCGGCAACGTAGGGCTTGGTAACGCTATCCGAATAGAACGAAAGCATCAACATAAAACGCAATAGACATCCAATTTCGCACCATGCTTGGTGCTTGATCAGGCTCTGGCGGCAGTTTTGAGAAGTACTAGCAAGAACGCGACGCATACGATGAATAATTTTGCCGCGGATACCATTGCAACTCATTGTAACAATTGTATCAGCCATGGCCTCAGCTTGCGGAGATCCAATGCCGTTCTCTACAGAGTATTGAATCATACAGTCAATCACCAAATTGTGAAGTTCTTCTATTTCTTTAAATGTCTTCCAGATCTTCTTTTGAATATGTTGATAGACCTATGTATGGGTGATTAGCTCAAGTAATACTTTACATTAGGTTGCTTTATGCTTACATCTGTCTTTTCAGCGGTCATGATAATCAATGATCGAAGTACATCTTTGACTTTGGAAGGCTCTTTTCCATGGGGCACAAGCGCGAATAATACTAGATTTTTCAGCCATGGTACCATATATTCCAAGGAAATGAGCTGTCTACTAGGCTCTTTGCTCGATCTATTGAACCCTAATATACATTCATTCAAAAATTCTAGCGTCAAGTGTGTTTCACTATTGGCCAAATTTTCACTCATGGAGACTATAAACTCTACGCTATTGAATGGGATACACAAATCTACAATGTTGATGGTAAGTAATTGATCCAATTAATAGACATAGTTCTATCTTACCTCGTGCATTCATGAGCTTATGATCAATACCAAAACGGAAAGAGATACAAAGAGAACAGAGCAAAGTGTAAGCAGCAGAACGTAGTGAGGGATCATCGCTTCCAATGTTCAGTAGAGCCATATTCAATATACGGCCTGGTACATCAGTTGGACGAATGCCATGGTTCACTTCTGTTAGATTTGTATCAAAGTTCTTCTTTCTATCCAAGAGATACTAAAATAGGATTGAGGCATAGTAACGATTAGCATTGTGTGTGTTGCATGCGATTATGCCTATTTACCTTGTATACTTCTTCGCGATTAGGTACTATAAGAACCATAGTTGCTTTGCCTGAATCATGAGCAATATGAATTTCGCCTTCGCTAGTTGACCTTTGTGTAGGGGGCGCAGGGGGTAAAAAGATATCTACGATATCTGTCATACTAAAGACATTGTTCAAGACAGAATTCAGACTCCAGAATATTTCTTGTTCACGTAACTAGAGAGGAATATGTGAGTTTGGTTTCGTAGTAAAAGTAGTTTTTTTACTTACAGTAGTTACGACTAAGTACTCTGCTCCAATCTTGATCTTTACGGGTATCATAATTTTGAAGTTGGTTACAAGGTAAGCGTTTGTAATGGTCATACCTATCTCCTTTTCAATTTCATCTAATATTGTAAGAAAATTAGCTTATGCACTACGTCACATAATGTATCTTCTCTTTGCTTACATGAATCCTTTGGTAATCGAATTTCAGACAATGCAATAAAATTAGTGAGTTCCTTGATGTTAATAGCGAACCGAGTACGTTTAACGAGCTTGTTGGTCAAGAGGCGAGGCAGCTTTCGTAAGTAGCGTTGCATATGGAAATTAGGATTATATAATATAAGCGCCACTAAATGATCATTCATTTCACTAAACACAAGTTGGAAGAATTGGTTAAGCCAGTGGACAGGAATCTCACAATCTTCTGTAAAGCGTGATAGGTCAAACAGGAGTTCAAATGGATGATTGAGATATGGTTCCATAACCTACAGTAGAAAGAATTAGGTCAGTGGCACTTTTGGGTAGCGATTTCAATGGATTTACTTACTCTCAGCATGTAGTAGATCAGTATTTCAAAGTCAAAGTTATCATCGACAATGTTACGCGCAACGTAATAAAACACAGGACGGCCGCCTTTAGATACACCGCCTTGATAAAAGACATTCAGCGAGCTAACGTAACTTATATCGCGATGCTTGTTTCTACGCATGAATTCGCTGTAATAGTTGTTTCCATTGACAAGAGCGTAGTTTCTGGCCTGGTGTACCTCGCTTTGCGTATCTTCACTCGGGGCACCCAGCTGAGCAAGTAGATTGGATAATTTATCCATAGTACGCTTCCACTCCAGTAGCTTTTGTGTATCTGTGCTGCTCCTAGCACGACGCACCGAGAGGTCTCTTGATATTTTGTCTAGATTATCAGACATGTAACGATGCAAGCTAGTGAATGCCACATTATCCATACGCGTACTTCGCGGCTCTTCAATTGCTGTTTTGCCATCTGTATTAGGCACAGTCGATATTTCGCGAAGGAAACTAGCGACTCGGTAGAGATTACTCGTAATGAAATCGTTCAAGGAAATCAAATGGGTTTCTTTGGCTCCAAACATCATATTGTTTGCCAAGTTTTGCATCATACGTGTTGCTTGTAATAGGAGTCTACGAACTGCCTTAGATTTCGGCAGAGCGGATTTTGAGAACCCAGAATTTTCAGGTGTCAAAATGGCTGGGTTGAACAATCGAAGGAACACAAATCCTCCTACAGCGGTTTTAGAAGCGTCAGGAAAGCGTTTATTGACTGCCTGAACAATCAATGCAAGCTCTTGACGAAACAACCTATATTCGTTATTAGTTTCGGTTTTTTTAAAAGCTAATTTTATCCTTACTTAGGTGCGTTTGCAGTTGAGTTACAGATAGCTTCTAAAAAGATTTCAGTTGCACGACATACATTCTGCTTATTGATCAAGATGCTTTCGTTAGGGCCAATTTTCTGTGGATCCATTTCCCAAGTAAGACTTTGCTCGGGTAACGCATTGATAAGTTCCATTGCTGGCTGTAACGTGAAACGAACATAATCTGTGCAGGTTTCACGAGCAAAAATGGACAGAATTCTCGTTGCCATGTTTGTGCCTCGAAACAAGGTGGCCTCCTCTATATAATGGGTTATACAACCATTCTACCATTATGTGCGTTACTCCTTCTCACCTGTTGAAAAGACCTCTCTATCCACAATAGCCTTCAGGAACTCCAAAACTTTTGAACGTGATTCAAAGCAGTTTAACAAAACAGTTGCAACGCCAGTTGCATCTGAAGCAGGACAGACGTCGCACAAGGATAAGGCAACATCAATATCGGATTCGACCAATATCTAAAAAGACGAGGTTGAGGTTCATTGGTTTAAGTATAACAAAGAGACTTACATCGACCAGTTTTTCATAGCGATCTGCAATAATGTTATCGGCAAGTGTATCAAATTGAGCACCTTGGTTAAGAATATTGGCTAGGACTTGCATAAAGGCAGTCCTTGTACGAGCATCTTCATGATAGCCCATAGCTAAAGTTGATCTTAGACCAGCGTCTACATTGGCACTAAGCAGATTCGAGATGGCATTGACGGCGGATTCTTTAAGAGGTCCCCAGTACTGATAAGAATCAGATGGTTTGATAGATAGATTGAGAAGATCACGATGACCCTTGACTAAAGCGTTTGAACCTGGTTGTACGACTGTATTTGCTTCAGCCTGCAAGTTGCTTCAGTGTTATTCAACAAAATTAAATTTTTATATGTGTAAATATATACCTCATATCGATGGCATCTATCTAGTAACTGAGTGAAAAAGGTGAAATACTTTTGAAACAGTCGATTTTTGCTCAATCCACGGTCTGTATCTCGTGCTTGATCGGTTGATTGAAGAGGTAATTTGCGCAAGAGTGCTACAATAGCCTTCATACATACTTGATCCAGATCACGCTGAACTTCTCTGTTTTGAGAGTTACTGACAATGATATTTGACTTGTTCATAACACGCTACTGAAAGTAAGTAATGTACTCAAGAGGATATTAATATTTCTACTTACTAAAGTAAAGTCACTGGTCCATTCTACAATAATCTCGAGTAATTTGTTTCGAACTCGTACATCATCCCGTACAATCACCTGTTCCTTCTTTACCATCAATACTTCTGTAAGATGACACATCATAATCATAATGCGCATGGTTGTATAGTTTTCATGAGGCAAACGATTGATATAGTTGGCCAACTGTAATATCAATGTACTAAAGTCGGTACTCAGTAAGCAATCATTAGGGTCTGTCAATCGATCCAGAATCATTTTTAGAACCAAAACTGCTTGTTCGACAAATAGCGTATTGCTGGTATCGCAAAGTACTTCACCATTAGCTGTGAAGCAGCTAGACATCATGATCTCAAGGTGGCGAAACAGAATAGCATAAAGTGAAGGTGATAAATCACCACCCAATGTATCTTTAGCGCCTTCTCGTACTACTACATTCTCTGACGTTAAGAGATCAATCATTTCAGTAATAAACTTTTCGATCATGATAGTAGGTCGACTAGGAGAAGCAATTCGAACATTATCACCCGACTTGGATCGTTTCTCATCTAATTCATCGTCCAGCATGTCTGCCGCTAAGCGACTACCACCTAAAGCAGCCAAGAAACCAGTGTAATTTTGCCATTCTGTTTGCTTTTCATCATCCGTCTCAATACGCCCTACAGGCACTGGAGTAGCTGCTGCTGCTGCTGCTGCGGTACGTACCGAAGAAGATCGCAGCTTCTCATGTCGAACCAAGCCACCAATCTTCTTGACAGATGAAGCAGTAGAGACACTGGCAGTTACCGCGTCGTTCAGATCACGCAACGAATCCATACCAAAACGACTCACTACCTGAGTTAAAACTTTCCAGCGTTTCCAGACCTCTTCCCAAGCCATCAAAACACCGGTTGTAGGTGCTGTCATCATGCGTAAATACTTGCGAACACGTTTTTGTTGCGCTTTTCGGCCAACAAAGGGCTGCTTTCGAACACCTTGCACGACAGGTTCTTCATAAGAAAGATCTTCATAGATTTCAGTATTATGACCAAAACCAACCAAGCTTTGGCTGCTTCGAGATGCTGTATCTAAAAGACTGTCTTCGTCTACCAGTTTAGCTTCTGTGCACATATGACCTAGACATTTGATGGCAATGGAGCAAATATCTGGTGTAGGAGAACATAAAGATACAAGTAGAGCGATTTCAAGAGTAACACTGGCCTGAAGACGTTCATGAGCTTCTGTATTTTCGTATGCAGTATCCTACAAACACTGTTAGTTTGAGTGTCCAATTTCCTTATGTTACCAATGTACCACTATGCTATTCAGGAACGAGTTTCGGGAAATCAATATTTTAGCTAGTAACTCTAATAGAGACTTTTGTAACTCTTCATTTTGGCGGTGATCGAGTATTTGACGCGCGATGGTTACTACAGTCAGAGAGGAAATCTTCCAAAAGTTATTGACCAGAGTGGAAGAAGGGCCCCAATGCATAATAATGGAAGGATCGTTTAACTGAACTAGACAATCAACAGCACAGCGTCTAACACGTCTATCACTGTGCTTCATTAAGTTGATCATGGATGTCATAATAGCTGCATTTTCTTCTACGCGAACATGTTCCTCTCCACCCAGTAAAGCACTCAAAGGATCAAGTCTGAATAATCGAAGCATCGATTGTAATAACGCTGCAACGTTTTGCTGCTGTGTCTTTTTGTCTATGTTATTAGCGATTGCCCCAATCAACTTTTTAGATCCAGACGTTGTATTTGAAATGTCAGAACGAGATGGTGATGAGCTGAGTTCTGCCTTGACCGTCTGTATAAATATGCGTCTTAGAGGAGTACAAATAGAATCGTACATTGAATTCAGTGTGGGGTTCCAAGATAATGAATGCTCTTCTAATGTTACAGTTAAACATGCATTAATAAAGGCCTGCTTGAACACAATAGGCACATCATCTTCCAACAACGTAGGTAATAACGTATCCAACGTTTTTTTCGTATCTAATCGTAATCTTGCCAAGAAGTAATCTGATACCAAAGTTTGGTGACTAATCGTGTAGCCTAGATTGGAAGATAAGGCATCGACATTGGATGAACGAGTAAAATCCCAAACTTTCTCGCGTAGAACATCTTCTACATCAGCAGCAATGTGACGCAGAATACTATCTTCTTTAGGTGATATGTAAGTTGCTGCTTTACAAAGGTCTACATAGCAAATGGCCGAGATTTCCTGGGTTCGAGTTGATTGCAATGCTTTTTTCAATTGACGAGGGAAGCCAGTCTAGTAAAAAAAAAAAAAAAAAAAATTGTCAGACATTATGTCTCATATGCATCTTTTTTTTTTTACCCTTCGGTTTTGTAATCCTCTATCATCCAAGAAGGCTTGAACTAAAAGATCAGGCGATAATGCTAACAAAATGGTTTGAAGTGGCCACAGTATGGATTTCTTTCTCGAACTATCAGCTGCTACATTACACATATCGAACAAAATCTCTGAGCCAGCCAAAGGTCTTGTAGCACTACTTGCGCATATTTCAGCAAACTGATGAGGTTTCATTTCCATCCATTTCCAGATAGCCATACGCATCATCTTTGCAAATAACAGTTTGCCCTGAATCTTCATGTTTAAAAAGTATGGACTGAGATCTATGACTAAAGGTCAGTTACTGTTGCTGAATGTTCCTGGGTGTCATACCTGATAGAATCATTTGCAGCTTTGTTATATTCAAACACGAAAAAGCAATGATTCGAACCTCAGGTGGATTCAGTTCTGAGCTTTCGCTCACTGCACCAAGAATATTAACAGCGTTTTTAATCTTTGCATAATAGGAATTCCAATTGCTAGCACTAATGTAATACAAAACCTTTCCAGATGTTGTGTAAACTTCGCGGATATACTCCAAGGTTTGTGGGTCCACTTTTGAGGCTGTGGCTAAAGCGTCATTTGCATCTGAAGATAAAGACACTTGGTCATTGCGTTCTTCAATCAAGTGCATCTGACTAAGGAATCGACTCATCAAAGATAAAAGAAAGGTTACCAAAGATTCATCCAGTGGTGGAGGATCAATATGTGCATCTTGCTTGGCGGATAATGAAGAACTAGATGAGTTGCTGGCTACATTGCTCGAAGTAGAATCGTTATAAGTGCCTGTAGCTGCTGCTGCTGCTGCTGCTTCCTCAGTGATGTTGGTTTCTCGAGAAATTTGAATCGCTTGCTTCTTATACCAAGACCAATGATGCTGTAAACAAGCTGATAAAAGTCGAATAATAAATAATTGTGATTGAAGTACGTCGAGAGGGATAAAGGGATCTGCGGTTGGTTGAGTAGTAGGTTGAATATTCTGGAAATTAGTCAGTAACAAGATCAACCACATAAAAAAACAAGCTTACCTTGGATACAGATTCTAAGACTAGACCTAGTTGATTCACAATAATAGGCAGCTTACGTATTGATAACTCGATGATGGCAGCAACTATACAACAAAACGATTTATTCTCGAAACCAATCATTTTACTCTTTTGACGTACCTGTTTGTTGTGTTATAGGGTCTTGTTCTAGTATTTCAATTGTTCTGCCAGCATTATTGATGGGTAGCTACGGGTGTAAATCGGTTACGAAACTGGAAAAAACAAATAGAGACCTTATTTTACATACTCTAACTTCAACTCGCTTGATCAAGCTAACTATTAACTTGGCGTTCGCCCTCATTGCTGAATTAACTGGTTTAAAGAGAGATATGAATAAGTTGGGTTTTCTTCAGTAAAATGAGAGTAAATGTAAAAAAGAATTATGGCATGCAACAAAAAAAAAAAAAGAGATTAAGAAGAAAAGTGTACTACAGAACCCCAATTTTGATTTAAAAAAGAGGACCTATTTCAATGATCTCTCCCACACAATTATTTCGCCTTTTAAACCTTCTTTTCCTTCATAGTCCAATCGTGATTCTTTGTACAACTGTTGTATTTTATTAAAAAAAAAAAAAGACTACTGACAATATTAGTACCTCTTACTTTCATTTGGCGCGAAAGAACTATAAGCTCTCAATCAAATCTAACATATGGGGGTCAGGAAACACAAACTATACCGCTCGTCGATCAAGCGGTTTTATATTAAGATTATGCAATGATAAAGGCTATTCGACTCTACGTTAAAAAGTGATATGCAACCAATCAATCTCGAGGTCTCACAGCAGTTTGAATACTGCTAAACTGCTGACAGAATTTCTCGAAGGACCAAATTTTAACCGACTTCCAGGGGAATCACCGCTGGCCAATCAAAATGAATGTAAAGCACAAATTTAAAGTATCAAAGTGATACGCACCAAAATGCATTAAAGTGGAGTCTGAAACTTTGATCTTTTACTGTTTCATTTCCGCCAGCCAATGACAATTAAATAATGCTGAAATTATTACTGCTAAGGTGTTTTCAAAGGGGAAGGGAAAGATCTTAAGTCCAAAAGTAGTTCCATATATTTTTCTTTGGCAATTTAAATAAAACTTTGCAGATACAATTCATAGCTAAACAGCAGTAGAAATTATCAGAAATATAGATATATACACTTTTTTGTAATTTATTTACATATGAAAAAACATGAGTTATCTTCCAGAAGTGAAAATAACGATAGAGAATTTGTAATTCAAAAATCAGTTGGAATAAAGCGCAGTAAATCTGTTCTACTGTTTGACGCGGAATTTAATGATGCAAAAGTACTGTTAGAATACTTTATAATAAACAACGATCGAAACAAAATAAAATTATAAGGATATTTTTTATGAATAAATTTTCTTGTTTTTTGGCGGCCGACAAATTCAATCGCAGTTATCCAACCAGCATCATGAAACTTAAAAGACGGTGGTATAAGATTGTCTAACAGTAGAAGAGCGCAACTAACTTCTACCTTGTCAAAACGTTCCATTCTCAGCCGTAAGCATAATGCTTAGAATTTGTACAATAAAAGCACACCCCAAGTACACATCACTATGTGCAAAGCGGTTTTTTGCTTCAACGAAAAGCTCAATTAAAGAAGGCTGGGAAGCTGTTATTGGTATCGAAGTTCATGCCCAAATAAACACCAAGACCAAACTATTCTCGGGTAAAACGCGAAATCAATATTTTCTTTACAGCATGACGTGAACTCAGTTTGTTCATTATAGATTCTTCCACCTCTTATAATGACATGGTCAATACGCATGTCTCGGTAATTGATGCTGCTTTTCCTGGTGTTCAACCTGTAAGTTTTTTTTTTCCCCAAATTGTCTAGGGTATATCCACTAAAACAACCATGTCATAACATGATAGCGATTAAACCAACAAGCAGTCAAATTGGCAGTAAAAACAGCGCTTGCTTTACAAGGCCATGTGCAAAAGAAATCTTCTTTTGATCGCAAACATTATTTCTATCCAGATCTTCCGCAAGGATATCAAATTACACAGCAAAGAGGTATGTGTATAGGGGACACGTTTACAAGATTACAATTAACAGTTCACAGAACCCATATCCAGAGGCGGTTTCATTCTACTGACTGAAAATGATGGAGTGTCTAAGCCTATCAAGGTCGGCATTCATCAATTGCAATTAGAACAAGATACTGGTAAAAGTTTGCACGATATGCGACCTGGAGAAACTCTTCTTGATTTGAACAGAGCAGGTACTGGTTTGATGGAGATTGTAACCATGCCAGATTTGAGGTGAGTTGATTTTCACCAAAACTATAGGTTGTTTTATGTACTGAAATACGTAATAGATCATCTTTTGAAGCAGGAATACTCGTAAAAAAGTTGCAGAATATACTTCAATGGGTTGGATCATCAAAAGCCAATCTAGAAGAAGGCTCAATGCGTTGTGATGTCAATGTATCAGTTAGAAGAGTTGGAGAAGGGTTTGGTACTCGATGTGAATTGAAGAATTTGAATCGAATCCGTATATTATCTATGGCCATTGATGCAGAGATTAGACGTCAAATAGAAATACTAGAGAATGGTGGCGAGATTCAAGTAGAAACAAGAAGATATGATGAAGAAAATGATGTTACATTTAGACTGAGAGATAAAGAAACGGCACCAGATTATAGATATATGCCTGAACCTGATTTACCGCCACTTATTTTATCTCAGGTATGTCAAATAGGTTTGGTAAGCATGATTCGTACTAAGAAAAAAGCAGAGCTTCATTGATACTGTTGCAGGCACATTGTCTGAATTGCCGGATGAATGCTTGGAGAGAATTATGAAACAATATGACCTTAATTTGGCAAATGCCAACTTGCTATTACATGAGTACAAATGCGTAGACTATTTTGAAAAGGTAATACAAGAAGAATGATTGAGACTTGATGTAATTAACATTCAACATAGGTCTGTGAGGGACGAAATGCAAAGATTGTATCGAATTGGTATTTAGGGATTCCTTTCTTCTAGTCAGGTTATAAGCTAACTATTTGATGTAGGACATTGAATGAACTTTCTGGTGCACTGGCATCCAAAGATATACCATTTCAAGACAATCCCATCTCTGTGAAACGCTTTGGTGATTTGATTGATCTTGTTCAAAAAGGAACAATTACAGGTACACAAAATTCAGTATCGTTCGACAATTTCCACTAACCTTCCTTGTATAGGAAATACCGGAAAAGATGTAATAAAACTGATGCTGACCAATCAAGCTGATCCTATTGATATTGTAAAAGAAAAAGGTTGGATGAGAATTGTGGATCCAGATCAACTTGAAGCACTATGTAAAGAGATCATTACAAAAAATGCCGAAAAGGTGGGTTTTATCTGTTTGTTGATATATCTTTCTAACTATTATTACAGGCCAAGTCCGTTCAGAATGGAGATTCAAAACTATTTAAATGGTTTATTGGTCAAGCCATGGGTCGTACAAAAGGAATGGCAGATGCCAATGCATTGAATCAAGCGTTTAGTAAGTCGTTTGGCTGGAATTCTTTTGAAGAAATGATGGCTGCTATAGATTCCAAAGGCCCCACTAAACAAAAGGGTAAAAAGAATAAGAGCAACTAGCCCACTATTACAAATATCGCCTTTAAGCCTAAATAAATGTTTGATAATAAGGTGTATATCCATAGTAATTACCGGTCTATTGTGGCAACCTTTCTTTTAAGTCTTTTACAAATCCATCAGGTTATTTAGTGCGTATAACAGAAGAACAAGAACTAAAACAGTACTATCATAAGCCATAACCATCTTCCTATTGGTATCTAATCTTTGATACTATTTAAGATCGCCTCAAGCCACATTTCGTCTCTATATACATCTCTGTCGAGCCATTTGCTCTTTGCTAAATATTAATTTGTTGTCAGTTATTACTTCTAGTTGCCATTAACAAAATGTTTATCGCATTACCTGGTGGTAGTCAATTGTGAAGCGTCTTGTCAATCTCAAAGTTTCATTTAATTCAACAGTGAACCGAGATAGATCGAAAATTTTTGATGTAGTACGAAGTCAACAAATATATATGCCTTTATTTTCTATTATAATGCTCTTTGATTTTGTTCATAATATAAAAGCAAGTTCTAGTGGGCCCAAAGTTTTGAATCTTGCACTTTTTTGCTAAGTCTTATGATGACATTGTAGAGGCAGGGTTTATTATTAACGTAAGTTTAGTGTAATAGCAACTAGTATACAAAACTGTTGTACTTTTTATCTTCAGAAACACCCGAGTTGTGATGTTAAAAAAAATAGGAAAAAACAGATTTTTTTTTCAAATTAAACTCTTTAAATTCGATAATTTTTCATGCTAATAGATACACAATTAAACTTTAAAATATGCAGATATGCAACTTGTATTTTTAAAGTCGCTTAGACATAAACTCTAGTAGCGAAAATCATTAACTAATCACCAATCATAACCTCGTTTTTGAAATTCCGATGTACTATTTGCCCCCACGCAGTGGGTATCGGCAATTAAACATTATGCCATTCATTTTTTTTTTTTTTTTTCGCCATGCATGTACATCAAGAAATTTCTGGTTCAGGGTATTGTAACAAAGCATCAAAGGCTAATATGCACCATAATTTTCATAAATGTTCGGCAGGCACTTAATAAAGTTTAAGAGTAACAGACGCAGCGTTAACAATATGTTCTGGCATAAGTTGAAAGAAAAGAGAAACTATAGGGGACGTGATTATAGTTACTATTGATGAGTATAAGGCGTCAAGGATCTGTAACGAATATAGCAATGAGTTTTTTTTAAAAAAAAAAAAAAACTTTCATATTCTGTTAGCCGTGGCATCCTGGTTTGTGATACTTTTAAGACACTGTGGTTACATGATGCCAACGCCTGCAAGAACATAATGTTCATTTCACTCGTTGAAGAAGCGGAAAAAAAACAAACCTTCAGCATTTAAGAGAAAATAACTAATCGCCGTGATGAACATGGTTTTCTTTGGGCTAAAGATGATTACAGATAAGCATGTCCAAAAAATAATCCCAATTTGTCTTGATTTTGCTCCCCTTTAGTCTCAAAAATTCAGACTGCATCTCAATCCCAAGTCAAAAAAAAAAAAAAAAAAAAAAAAAAAAACTATAGATGGCTTTTCATGATGCTTTCAATGACCGAAATGTCAATCCATCTATATATAAAATAACAAAACATGAGCAATGAGATATAAGACCCATGCGGGAAACAGGAACTAGAACGCGTACAACGTCGGTTCCTTTTGCTATCATAAATTCTAGAACGGTTCCTATCTTCAAAACACTACTATCTTGCATAATTAGGTTTGAGAAATACGTCAAAAATAACGAGGGTCACGCCTTTAAGTAACCTGAGGCAAGATTAAATGAATATATACAAACAGAATAAATAAACAATAGCGTACGATCAAAATCACTGGATTATATTGGCTATTGTTCGATTGTCTTTTTACCAGGAAGGCGGTAGCATTCTTATTTCTTTTAGAAAACGTGTCTAGATCTTTGAATGTAGTATCGTTTTCATTGCCAAGAAAACAAACAGTTTCTAGATCTTTATACGCTATAAACTTAGTGTTATCTTCTCCTTTTTGTTCTCTAGTAACAAACACTTTGCCTAAACCCAACAAATTTCGTTTGTTTGAGCAATTTATTACTATTGTCCAAATTGCTCAAACGACGAAAAAATAATATGGTTTTCTATTTGAATATCAGATTTGAGGACGATCCTTTTCATTTAGATTCTGGAATAGATTAGGTAGCCTGAAAGGTCTTTTTTGTTTCAACGAGGTTGGACTAGACTAAATAATGTTCCAATCATATTAGCGAAAGAACCTAAGAGTTCGAGTTCTTTTCTGATTCGATGTTACATATTTAAGAACCAGCTAATAATTTCTATAAAAGAACTTCTATCGATCCGTTTAATCGTACTGTATATAAAGGCCCGTTAAGAAAGTCTCTTTTCTCTCTTTCATTCAGTACATACTTTTATATTTCTTTCATCGTAAAATCTCTTTAATGTCTTTGACTGCTCCAGTAATTGATAATCGCCGGGTAAGCCGTAAGCTGACCGTCAATATCAATCAACATTCTGTTAATGTCCGCCCTGTCATTAAAGGTAATCATTTCCCAAACCAGATCTTAATATCCATGAAGCTAATCTGGTTTTTCTAATACAGGCGCTTTCAAGGAAGCATCCAACACTTTGACTGAAGCTTATTCCAAGAATGCCATCATCGGTTGGTGTGTTCGTGGTTTAGAACAAAAGAAATACGAAGAATTCCTTTATACACTTTTCAAAAACATGATCAACTATTCATCTATCCAAAGTCGTGATTTCGCTCTTCAAGTTGAAGGCTGTAAAGGCGTATTAACATGGACCAACAACCCCCAAGGCTCTGCTTGGCCGCGTGTTTTGAGCACAGCCAAACTTGCTCGTTTGATCGGTTGGACATCCGCTTTAAGAGCAGTTACAAAAGTTGGTCCATCCTGCGACAAAATGAAGCGTCAAATCATGGCAGCCCATCCTCAGTTTATAACCATCGGCTATGTTGGCGTGTTACCACACGAACAACATAAAGGCTACGGCTCTGCTCTTGTTAATCATGTTCTTAGTAAAGCTGATGATGCTATGCACCCTGTTTATGTAGAAGCTGCAGATCCTGCTAGCGTCAAGTTTTTTGAACAATTTGGATTTAAAGTTCAAGCCACAGTCTTTATAGCTAATCATCAAGAACTTCCTGTTGCTCTTATGCTTCGCTTGCCCGTCAATTACGGTTCTCCTAAGCCTCTTCGTATTAGACCTGGTCGTCGTGACTCTGATAACTCTCTTTAGATCTGATATTTACTTATTCTCTCAATATATCCTACCGCATCACATTGTACATAATACATATACATATTTGAAAACATTCAAACCATCATAAATAAACCTATCTTCCTATATACTTAAATCTTTTGCAGCTCAGTTTTTCAACTCGAAATACCAGGCTTTAAAGAAGATTGCTATATAGAAACAGCCCTTTATTCTTGGCTTAATTGACTACTCACTGCTAAAAGTATATAATCGCTTCAGGGGCTATGATACGACATTTAAAGCTACTGGTCTTTATTATGTCGATTTCATTAAAAACACTTTGGCTTGATAGTAGTATAATTAAGATTGAAACCATCGAACAAACAAAATGCTGGCTTGGCTACCATTCTAATGTCTTTCTCTCTGCAGAATTAGCACATTTATCAGCCACTTCGACAGAACAGGCATTGATCGTGGTCCTGCCACTGCCACCTCTGCCACCTTTCTCCAACGCGAATTCCCAATAATGAATAGGGCACATCAACACTGGCCCAATTTCTGGAGGATAATCATGTTCGCTTACTTTACCATGATAGGAAAGGTCTGCACCAGCGTGTGGACAGTACCTGTCTGCAGAAAACTGTTTGCCAGTAGAAAGAGTAATAATGATGCGTTCTTTATCGTTAGGGTCCACTTCGATGGTTGATTCGCCTTCACTCTCTTCTTCAAACGTGAACGCGTAAGGATCCTCAGTAGGTTTCGGTGAGTCTTCCTTTATGTCACTGCTGATTTTTGGGCTATCTATTGGCTTTGATGTTTGCACTGATTTATTGGTATTTGTAGCCTCTAGTTGGTTTTGCTTGTCCGAGTTTGTGTTGCTAATGTTAAGCTCTTTTTGAGATTTCGTAATCTCTTTTGGAGGATCGTTGACTCTCCTGTATTTGATAGTGGGTTCAAACATACTATCTAGTTAATGTAAGGAAGGAACTGCAAAAAAAAAAAAAAAAAAAAAAAAAAAAAAAAAATAACATTAGTCTAATTTATATAAGCAAAAAGATCGAGATTATCTTTCTCGGGGAATGAAATTGGATCTGATGAGAGAGCATAATGAATAGACTTTTTTTTTTTATTTCTGCTTGCTTTTGTAAAAGGTACATATATCATGTAATGTAATGTATGACAATGTCAGAAGGATTATACATACAATAAATAAATATAGATGAGATGTTCATAAGTTATCGTTAGTGTGTCAACTAGTTGAACTGGATATGTTTCCAAGTACACAATGGTGAAGGGAGAGGGTATCGGTTTATACAAGTATATATAGCAAATAGATAATGATTATTCATTGGATAGTAGTGAATGAATTGAACGAAAGTTATAATGGGCCAGAGGAGAAGTGTGCTGCTTCATTTTATACATGTTAAAAGAGTTTCATAGTGTACATAATAGTAGTAGATAAACTTCCTTGCGCATAGTAGTGGTTTGAATTGCTGTAAAAGAAAGAAAGGGATGGATACTTGAACTTCAACAGCAAATCTTACGCATCTTTTATAGTGTTTTTTTTTTTTTTTTCGTTCCGAGATTAAGTGATAGATACAGCTTTCAAGAGATAAAACATTCTTCTTCCTAAAGTAGCCTCCACAAACAGTAATAGATAATACAGATAGTACTCATTTATAAGGAACGTTGTTATGAATACAAGGTGCAAATCACCGGCACCTCCTGCATTCTAATCGCTTTACCGCTAGTGGATTCCGGACAAGTCCGATTCTCAGATAGATTCGATTTGGTACATTTTCAAAGCTAATACATCGACTAGCTGCTCGTCTACTTTCCATAGCCTAGTGATCAATATAATAATTATAATATTCCGACTTTTGATGTATTAGGAAAGCCAAAGACTGGTTAACCAACCATTACTTTCATAGGTGCATTTAAAAGTGGGCAATTCATCTACTCTTTAAGGCGATGCAAGTTAAAAACTGGACGTGGCTGCAGTGATAAGCGATGATGCGCATCCTCATACCTTGAAACGAAACGTAAGCGCTCATAAATATACGATCAAAAGATACGAAGAGCATCAAAATGGCTCTCGACATGGAATGTAAGCTTTGTATCTGATAGGGTGGATTCAAACAAGTAAATATAGCGCGTACTCCACTAAATGATGGTTAAACTAATTCATTTTATAAACAGTATCGTCATATATCTGTATACATACCTATGATCGGCTCTTGGTACAGGGTTACTGGATCGTGAATAATATTAGGATTACATGAGGCGTAAGCAGTGTTTTACACCAACTATTATAATTAATTAAACACACATGTTCTATTAGATAAATAGTCATTTTTGCAACGCCTGTATATCATATATACTATCTCGATCTTATGCTAAACGTTGATTTATATCAACTTGCGTATGTGTGGATATACGAACGCTGAATTCATTAGCTGGTAAATAAAATTAAATGCTGTACATATCTAATTCTATAACTAACAAAGAAAAGGCTTTGAATCCCAGGTAATGTATGAAACAAAACCTGTGCTTTCTAATAAAATAAATCATTATACTTGAACTTAGAATAAGCAAGGGCTAGAAGCCAAAAATAAAGCTGCCTTTATACCTTCTAGAATAATGTTTTCAAAACTGTTTTACTATTATATATATAATAATTTAAAAAATATATGGCTCCCTAAGAAATGTATTAACCATGCTTTCATATTGTTTTCTACCACAAAGCTAGTATCTTCTTTGGAATATAATATGTTGCGCTCATCGAAACATAAGAGATCTTCCACGAATTCGGTCAAATGTCGCATCTGATTAATGGCCCAGGTACTGGATAATCACCTTTATGCTGGGGATCAGAAAGACCACAAAGCATTTCTCTCCAGAAGGTAGTGGTTATCTGCGAAAATAACAAGAAAAAGATAGCGAGTGGCAAAGAGCATATCTTATGCATTTATTTCAGCAAAGAATGCAACGAGACCAATGGCCAACTAGCTTTTCACTACGAACAGTGTATATAGGTACATTTGCACACTAATCACTAAAACTTGGTTGTCTATTATAGTTTTGGTTACGCATTTTCAATTAATATCAATAATATTGTATAGCAGAGTGGATTCTTTGACAAATAATTAATTGGAATGCAAAAATGTAAAATTTCACTTATTCTAATCATCCCAGCGGATATATTAGGATATATAGACTCCTTTAGTAACAAGATAAAAAGCTTAAATCTATAGTATAAATGTGCTATAAAAAGATATCTAATTGAAAAAGACTACTGCTAAAGCGGCCAAAGAGAATACCAATTCTCAATTTTTTGATAGTAAATTTGGATACAAAAGCATGCTCTCCAACTCAGCAGAGATTGCAAACTTTATTATAATCAGAAGGTGATATTGTTTATCAAACATACGATTTCTTAAATGGTGCTTTCGAATATGCTGATATTATTCGCAAGAGGTAAAGTATAGCACAATATTCCTAAATCAGTCCCCACAAATGGATTTCTTGTAAAAGGGAATTTGGTTTGGTAGCCTCATTCAAACGTAAAAAAAAAAAACTATGATTGCCATTCTCAAGGTCGAAAACTTGCGCCACGAGCAAACAATGCTCATAGAATCCATATCATTTACAAGTATGAATTCTTTAACATTGGTGCTACTGGAATAGACTACAATGAGGAACGAAAATATAGAAGTTATTTCAAGCTTCCAAAACTACTTCTTGATCGTTCGAAGTATATTAAGTGCTATTGCCCTAGAATCATTATCCAAAAAACTAGGCTCCAAACATCGACCATTTCGCAACTTGCATTAATTAATTGCAAAAGGTGCTATGAAGGGCATGGTTGAAAAGGCCAACCTTGGAAAAATCAAGAGAGCTGGTATAATCCCAAAATTCGGTCTTGATCTCGACCGAATTTGTAAAGATCAACAGGCATACGCCTCCAACCCCAAAGTTAAAAGCAAGCAACAATAGTACCAAAAAGAAAACTACTCAAACTAAGTAACCTGTAAATATATTTGACTGAATAGATGTGACATTAAGCCAATAAAAACCTTTTATATATATACCTAACCCAAGTTACTACACTGAGTTTCGGCTGGGCAGTAAATAGTATTACTCAAGTTGGACAACGGAACGCTTTTGTTTCTTCCATTAGATCTCTCAATCAATCTTTGCATCTAATTAGCACATTATATTCAGAATGAACTGCTGCATCTACTAGCACCGTAATTTAATTGCTGTACTATTTAATGTATTGTACATGCCAATAGCTAGTTGTAAACGGTGCAGATTTCGTATAACCTAGATTTATAGATCTCTCAATCGACTTAAGCCAAATATTGCATCTGATCGGTAGGCCATGTTCAAAATAAGTCGTCGACTCTAGAAAACCGATCCAAATACTTCTGTTTCATTGGATGTCTTTTTCACATTTGTAAATGTATAACGTCCATTTTAACAAATGACATTTGTATGCCCGAACACTTTGCATATTTTCATATCAGTTATATAAAAAATGTATTTTAAAACCAAGCGTTGCGCGTAGGTCATTCGAAAACTCATACTTTGTCGAATACAATGCCTTAATAGTGAACGAGCAGCACAATGTTTTCTTCATTTACAAAAATGACAGCTGCTTGGAATCTTGTTGAATCTCTATTATAATCAGTGATTTATTATGTACATGAAGTAGCTGTTTAATGGAATTATTGGGTGTAGAAAGGATCTTCGATACGACGATAACAAGCAAGATATTTATCGCCTTGGTTTCTTTCGACTTTTTTACCTTCTTCTGTAGCAGTGCGAACATGAGGAACAGCTGGGTCATTTTCCTATTCAATACTTTAGTATGCTTGTTATTAAACCAATGTCACAGGGCTACTTACACACTCCTCATCAGTCAATCTTTGAAATAAAGGATGTTCATCCAGATGCTTTACCATCCAAATATGCAAATCCTTAACATCAGTAATAGTGTATAAAATACCACCAACACGAAGGGCATAAGCATACTCTGCTAAAAGTGTGGAACTATATGGACCTTGTTAACTTAAATCAAAACTGTGTGTCTATATCACGTACCTGATGATTCTGGCTTTATGTTTTCTCTGCTTGAAATGAGGATCAGGGAACAAGAAAAAGACCTTAGACAATTGACCTTTTTCAAAGAAATTGGGCAAAAACTTCATGGCGTTCATACGCATGATAGACACGTTTTGATAGTCTCCAGGCTTTTGAATACGAAGGGCCTTGATTCTTTCATACACATAGTCCTCTACCTTGGTACGGATTTCCATACCAAGCATTAATTTATCAGGAAAAAGAGGTGCTAAAGCGATCAAAAGACCACCATAACCACAACCGATATCTGCAAACTCGACTTTCTTTTGCTCTTCGCCTTCTTTAGCAGGGTAATATTGAGGATAATGACGAGTCCAGTCCATCAAGGAAGGCTCGGCAGGACTATAAGAAAAAGAGAAAAAAGAATGAGGTTTAATACAGGCGCTATTTGGTGGATAATTCTCCTCTGCCTTACTATTCTAATTGATGATCAGAGAAAGGGTTGGCATGAGCACGTTGACGATAGAAACGTTTCTGGATAACAAATAGCTTTAGCGTTTGATACTATATTTTGGTGTATCATTATGTAGCATATTTACTCTTGGGAGCTTGGCCTCTAATTCAGACATGGTATTGCTGTTTCAAGAAACGAAAGAGTAATTGATTTGTAAAACAGAAAAAAAGTGAAAGGTAATTGTGGCTTTACTTGTCGTTTTGTGACTATTTTTCTTTTATGATCGCCACTATAAGTGATTTCATGCAAAACAGGTTTTACTTTCATATTAATCATTGATAGATGTAATATATCCATAGTACTACAGCTAAACCAAAGTGCTTAATAAAAGGGGCTGCTCTTTCTAAGATTACTTGTCAATTGTGATATTTGGCCAAGGTTGGCGGAGAAATCTGAAATTAGTTAATTTCGTGCTCTTTACTACCAATCACTAAAATTTAACATACTCACTGCAAATCGTTTGAATAAAATTATTAGTATACGCAGAAGTTAATTCTGAACATGTTTCATTAATTCAATGCAGCATTAAGCCGAGATTGGTCAATAAATTTAGAAATGGCAAAAATGGGATAATTTCAGCCAGCAGTCAGCCCGGAACATCATCTTAGATGCATTATTTGTTAACTCGTTGACAACGAATAAAAAACGAAAGACTCATATAGTTGCGGCAATGGTATGCTTTTGTTCAACGTTTTAATAGTTTAAATAAAAATTTTAAGATACATATAGTTTGCTATATAATCAGGATGATTCTTGTCTTTCAAAGTGTATACTTTCATTTTGTATTTTTGCATTTTCGCATTTTTGCACTTTTATATCTATACAAAAAGCTCCCAGCATCAGCTAGACTGTTGAATGATCATATATTCCAAAAAATATCCTTATACAGGATATTTTCAATCTGTTTTGTTCCTTAACCTTCTCCACTTTTTGAACGTAGTCGTTTTATAACTTTTTTTTCTTTTAATTTGAGATAAACTTCAACCCCCCCCCAATGATTAAGCATCCTATAAAAACTCAAGTTGGTGATAGAGTTTACCATTAAACTAGTGACGGCGTAACGTATATATGCATTGTGTTACGATTAAACAAATGTTTCAATATATACAGACGTCCATTTAGATTACGAGCTATTTGTCAAATGGGTCATTTGACTGAGATCGAACGAAAGATCTATAGATCTAGGTTATACTAAATGTGTAGCATTTATATAATAACCATTAGTTAATACAATGTGTTGATTGAATGGTTATTAGGCAATGGTTATAACAGATTCAATAGCTCATTGTGAGCATGCAGCACTCATCAGATGTGATGTTTGACCAAGATCGACTGGGAAATCTAGAATGCATGCCCTTTACCGCTAATCATAAAAAATGATATAACTATTGAACTTCAATCAAATAATTCTTTTAGTAGGTACAGCAGTTCATTAGGTGCAAGTAATAATCATCGGATATGATATTAAGCTGAAACTGGTTAAAAGCTGTAAATATGTTAAAAATGGATCTCTTTCACGAAGAATCTCAAGTATATAAGTTTCAAAGTTTAGGATTACAACTTTTTTTTTTGGAATGAAAAGGTACGTATTTTTTAAGTATAATTTTTGAAAATAGTATATATGATACGCCAGAGAGTATATATTTTTTATCTTAAAAAACACATGAACTATGGACATATTTAAATAGTAGGAAAAATAAGCTTTTCATCACAGTAAACACTATAAACTGCAGGCAATACAATATCTGTTCTACATCATTTGGTGCGAAGTTTGCTTCGAAGTAAATTTTTTTAAAATATTAATTGTGTATCAGAACATTTTCAAATGCAAAAATGGATTTGAAGGGCATCGAGAAATTCTATTTAAGCTCTATCATCGACCTTAGACAGCGCATGCGCATGCGCATACGTATGCACAAAAGAAGAAGTACATATATTTAATTGCCGTTTACCAATAAAAAATAGAGTATGTTACTATTACTACTGATATATTGTTGAAAGCGTAAATGTCTTTGGGGATATGATCTATGATTTAGCTTTGTTAAATACAATGCAAATTCTTCATTTATATTTCTGTGTTATTTTTCGATATGGGCAGCTTGAGTAATAAAATAAAGTATACATCAACGTCTGACAAAAAGTTTCCCCAGCCCACACTATGGAAATTAAGCCTGTTTTTACAGGAACTCTTGAAGATTATATACGCAATTAAGCTGAGTTTAACAGAAGCTCGTTTTTTCCATGTGATCCTAACAGTTCAAAAGCATAAAAACTCTTTTTGCTTCTTAGTTTTTCTTTCTTTTCACTTTATCAAATAATGACTGTCGTTGAAACTAATAGCAACCCTTTTGTCCACACTCCTACTGAAGGTAAGATAGATACTGCATGAGCAAAAGGTCATGCCTGTTGACCATACATTTAGGTGAGGATACTACCATCAGCCCAGAGGATACATTAAAGTTGGTCGAGTCTCTCAAGCTAGACACCTCAGACTCTGAACTTCAAGCTATAGTTCAACGCGCCAAGAATGGCGAGTCCATCGAACGTGAAACTTTGATGAATACCGTGGCTGCTTTGCTGTCTGCCGATAGTGAACACCTTGGCGAGTTAACGGGATCTATTGGAAATTTTGAAATCGAGTTTAAATAGGTTACTGTATGTACTATGCTTCTATATGCAATTCTTCGCGTTATTACCTCTTTGTATAATATGACTTTTTTCTTATAACCCATTCTTCTTAGTTGATGTTTCATGATCATCCAATAAAAAAAGAGATGAATCAATTGAAAGACAGGTTACACGTTTAGATCTCAGAACCTAATAAGAACAAGGCCGCGCTTTACTGTCGCCTGGGTTTAAATCGTTTTACCGATTTAATAGACTTGGGTTAGTTGGATTTGTAAGCCAAAGCTCCCATTTTTCCTTATATATAACCAAGAAGACTTAAAGGTTGTTTCTTCTTCTTTTGTTCTATATCATAATGTCTCAAAGTATCCGTATCAAAGCTGTAATTGACACTGTTTGCCCATGGTAAATTTAAAATAATCATCATAAAATACTTGGTCGGTTGACAGCGTATGTGTTTATAGGTGCTTTATTGGAAAGCGCAGAATGGAAAAGGCTATCACACAGTTTAAGGCCAACAATCCAACTGTCAATTTCCAACTACAATGGTTACCTTACCAACTGGACCCCTCTCGTACTGAGCCATCTAACAAACTGGAGAACTATTATAAAAAATTTGGAGAAGCCCGTTTCAAGCAAATGGTCCCTCAAGTGACTTCTGTTGCAGAATCAGAAGGTATCAAATTGGCCTTTGGTGGTGTCATTTCAAATACACTCGATTCGCACCGTCTCATATGGTGGGCTAATCAATTTGATAAGCAAAACGAAGTAGTTGAAAAGGTTTTCGAGTTGTACTTTGAAGAGAATTTGGATCTTTCAGATCGAGAGTTATTAGCTACTGCAGCCGAGAAAGCTGGATTAGATAGACAAAAGGCCCTTGACTTCTTGAACAGTGACGATGGAATTGCCGAAGTAAAAGCATCACTAAAAAATAACGTCTTTAACCAGATCAATGGTGTACCGCACTTTACAGTCAATGACAAGTAAGGGATTGTTATTTGTGAGGTTGTACTCTTTTCCTAATTCAACTTTTAATAGGTACGGTATTTCTGGTGCTCAAGAACCTGATACTCTTATTCGTGCTTTTGAGCAAATCCTTAAAGCAGAATCATCCTAAATCATTATAATATTAACTTTCATCTATGAATAAAGAGATCTGTATTCTGCCCAGTCTATAGATTGCTTGGATAATTGAGCCAATCAACTTGAATTACGATCAGATAATAAATACGAGAACCCCCGCATGGTGAACCCTTTTTCCTTTCTTTTATTTAAACAATAATGTCTCAAGCAATACCTGCATTTGCTTTCCTGTTTCCAGGAAGCGCAATGGTGAACTCGCTTTTGGCTACTTCGTATATCTCTATTATCCCCAATCTACTTCTCTGGTTTGTACCGCCAGATATCGAACCATCCACCTTGAACTTGCTTGTCAATTTTGCTGTTGGTAAGCGCGGTGGAGCTCACATATTTATTTTCTTGTAAGCTTACAAATAAATTTTTATTAGGAAGCTTGTTAGGCGATGTCTTTTTACACTTGTTACCGCACGCGTTCAATAGTCATGCCCATAATGACGAGAAAGAACACGTCCACGGTAGCGATGAACATAAAAACGTCTTGATCGGCACAGGTATCTTTGCTGGCCTCTTCTTCTTTTACGCGGCCGACAAGTTTGCTAGAGCTTTTTTCGGAAGATCAGGACATAATCATAGCCATGATCATGGGCATCATGAAATTAAACGCGTCGAACAAGTTGTTGATCAAGTCGCAGTACGTGAATCTAAAGAAGGATTACGCCACCGCAACACCAAAAGTGCTTCCAAGATTGAAAAGACCAAGATCGTCACTGAAATGAAACATGATCACAATGATGGCCATGTACGCGCCAGTACTTACCTTAGTTTACTTGCCGATTTCACTCATAATTTGACCGATGGTATTGCCATGGCTGCCTCGTTCTATGCTTCACCAGCCGTTGGTGCAACCACTGCTGTGGCTGTGTTTTTTCACGAGATTCCTCATGAAGTAAGTGACTATGCTATTTTGTTACAGTCTGGATTCAGTAAAAAGCGTGCCATGATGGCTCAATTCACTACTGCTATTGGCGCGTATATTGGTACCTTTATTGGTATTTCTATCCAAGAAATGGCAGCTAGATTATCTCAAGATGAGCATCACAATCACAACCATAACCATAACCATGATCATCAAGGCTTGCTTGGAACAGGAATGACTTTGGGCGACCTTGTTATTCCCGCTACAGCTGGTGGTTTCCTCTACATTGCAACTGTGAGTGTCATACCCAATTTACTCGAGAACCAACCAAAGAATAAATTGCAACCTTTCAAGGAACTATCAGCCATGATTATTGGTATGGCTTTGATGGCTGGTATAGCTTTGACTGAAACTCATCACCATTAGACTATATTCATACATACCCTCTACGAACCTTTTAATAACTGCATGCATTACCTTGTTAAATAAATAAGAAGCCTTTTATAATAGTTTCTGTTGTATTTCTAAATTTCGGCTAATATGGAAAGCTGGCCATCTGATTGTGACAGTTATGTTTACGACAGGCTTAAATTATCAGATCGTTTAATGGCCTAATTGCTATGGAAAGAAAGCTTGTTGTTGCCATAGTTGATTTGAATTGGCGTTCCGACAATCATGTCGGATGTTCAATTATATCCGGGAAGCGAAGTGCAAGATGTCGCCCACTATATTGTTCGCGGAAACTGAGGTGAAGTACAGATCCTTCTCTTTATTATTCAATACAATGGTGCGTACTAGTGATAATAAAAGAGATGAAGAGAAAGAGAGAGTAGATGGCTATCCTACAAAAAACTATACGGATGGATTGCCAGTGTACTTTTGCGATGATATAACTTAAGATGGAAGTTTCAGAGTATACGGCCTGGATGGATGCACGATGAACAAGATGGATTCATTTAGTATTAAGCATAGGATGTACACGACTTTTTGTACAGATAGATGAGCTGGATGGATGGATGGATGAACGATCGGACGCTTTGATAACGATACAATCACTATTGTAATAAAATACGGCAATTGCCCATTCAATTTTACAATTAGCAATTCAATTAAGTTGCAACCAGTATATACCACCAAGCCGTTTCAGCATATGGACTATTCCAACTTGAAAAGACACTCTACTATACTCTCTTTCTCTATCTATCTCTCAGCGTATTCATATTCTATCAACATGACACTAATTTATTCTTATTGATAGGCCGACGCTTCTTCTGTCACCATTCGCACTCGTAAGTTCCTTACTAACCGTTTGCTCCAACGTAAGCAAATGGTCGTCGATGTTATTCACCCTGGACTCGCCAACGTCTCCAAGGATGAACTCCGTACCAAGATTGGTAAGATGTACAAGTCTGACAAGGAAGTCGTCTCCGTCTTTGGTTTCAAGACCCACTTTGGTGGTGGAAAGACCACTGGTTTCGCTTTGATCTACGATAACGTCGAAGCTTTGAAGAAGTTCGAACCCAAGCACCGTCTTGTCCGTATCGGTCTCGCTGAAGCTCCCAGAGGTGGTCGTAAGCAACGCAAGGAAAAGAAGAACCGCGAGAAGAAGTTCCGTGGTGTCAGAAAGTCCAAGAAGCCCAGAAAGGAGTAAACTGCTTGACTTGTTTACTACTGTCTCTCTTTTTCTGTTAAAGAAGATATCAATTTATTAAAACCTCATTAAAAAAATCGATATATATATCTACCTATATTATATAACCAGCTATATATATATATATGTTTGGTTAGTCATTGAGAATCTATGTGATGATTTAGGAGATGCATAACCTTAGAAAAAAAAAGCGTTGCTTTTATACTGTAAAAATCTTATTGAAGGAGCCAGTGCTTCAATCTTCAGATATACTGGCTTTACGCACATAATTGAGTAGATTCAGTCCAATAGGCTCGGTCTGTTGCACAGGAACATATTATTATGCCGCTTGTCTAATCTCAGGTAATTGTTGTTTATTGCGTACTGGATTAAAAATAATCTTTATGAGCAGTATCATGCTATTTAGACTCAACAAGTCTCTAGAAGAAATACTTGAACTTTAAGCACTATTATCTTGTACAATATTTACTCTGAATATGTAATTTATAAAGGTTGAGAGAAAACTGAGTGATGATGTAAATTCGAGGGAATTTTTTTTAGCAGCCTTTCTTTTAAAGCATTATTGATACTTATATATATGAATATTTCATTTGCATGAATGGAATCTCCTTAGTTCTCTCATGTTGTTTGTCTAGATCTTTGTCGTAACAAACACAAGCCCAATTCCTGTAGGTGAAGGCCAGACTACTTAAGATACACAAAGCACCTTCTTTCATGATTGACACCTCATATAATTCACAGCTATCTAATCGCTGACAATGATTAGGCTTACTAGTGGCTGTAATAAATTCACTAGCTCTTTCTGAGCGGGTGCCAATCAGATGTAATAGTAAACTGAGACACGCTAAGAGATCTGTTGGCCATTACTGGTAGTCTGTATTGTCTGAATTGTACAGCCAAGCATTTAAGACTAATCATATTTAATATCCCTTAGTCAGATACTAATCTTACTAGATGCACTGCTTTATTTTACACATGTACTAACCATCTGATGCGACATTAAACTGGAATCGGTTGAAGAATGTATAAATTTTTAAAATGAGTACATTTCTCAGTAGATTTTGATTTAATGTCACATTCGATAGTTAGTACATGCTTGGAACAGATTACTGTGCCTACTAGAGTTTTATTTGACAGGATTATTACAATTGTACTATATTTTAGTGAATGATCCTAAATTACATACATTTCATATATCCTAGATCGAATAACCAATGGATCTCAACTGATCTCAGTTTAAATAATGTCGCATCTAATGACTAGTGCATGCTCAGAATGAACCACTGAACTTGTTATGACTATTGCTTATTAATAATTTTAATACAATGAGTTTTTATATTTATATATCATGTTAATGGCTAGCGTGCAAATGATATAATTTCATACTATCTAAATCTAATCATCAATAATAAATTTCTCTAAAAACCTTGGCTTAATGTCATATTTGATGGATAGGATAGACCCAGTAAGGATCATTGTGTCTGTTACAGTCTTTGCTTAGCTGTACTTTAACCAGTATATTATATTTATCAGTAGTTAGCTGTAAATTACACATTAAAATAGGCTATACTTTTATATATTAATCGCTATAGAAATTTTTCATTTGTTTATATATATATATATAGATTTACATTCTAACCCACTCTTACATTACCTGTTTAATACTGATGTTAGTATTATATTATACATAATCAGAAAATCTTGATAGGTTTCAAAAGCTTACTAATCAGTGATTAATAGCTTTAAAATGCTGCTGCTATGATATATTATGGAGATATTTGTGGGAAATACTATATTATAGAACCTTCCAAATTAGAACCAAGCTGCAAACTCTGAAAGAAAGAACACCCAAGTGCGTCGATCTGCGTGGAGCAGTGGTGATCTACATAACAACAGCGCTGGTTTCATTGGATGACAGCGATCGACAATGCAGTCCCTTAAAAGTATAAAATTTAGTATAAATCAACAACCAATCAAGGTAACTTGATGATTTTCAGGAAAAAAACATAAAAAAAACGATGCTCTTTCTAATAGACAGACTTTCAGGCCATATACGAATGTAGGTGAGTTCCAAAGCTGATCCTTGATGGTTATCGGGGTTTAAATGGCGATCGAAAACGATGCCCTACTTCGTCCCATTTTAATCATAAAACCGCATTTAGATCAACGATACACCGAAAAAAAACAAACGATTTCCGGGAAAAATATAGAAAAAAACATGCTCTTTTTATTGATACCATCTGTATAAATTAATCATGTGCTAAAAAGCTTCAAAGGTACAAGATTGTGCTAAAACTTGGACTATCATAGCTTTCAGACAAATTATAGGACATATCCGTTCCATTATAGAAATACTAGAAATGTTGCTTTCTATTCTTTCTAGATTGAACATTAGATAATCTCCTATTACGCGCTTTTTGATAATACTGGTGCCTTATTAAGAAGCAATAATTATCAGTTTGTTACTCAAAGTGAAACATTATTATACTCTACGATACTGCTGGTGGGTTGATATTTCTTTTACTATATTAATCCAGAGATGGCGGGTCTTCTGTGCCAGCAATTTTCAGCCCAACAAAGCCACACTTTCTGAGCAAACGTGACAGATCAAGAAATGTACTAAATTGTTAAATTAAATATGTAAATACTAATAGTGCCAGATTTACTAGCTCTAAATTCCATCTTTTCTATCCAACCAACAATGCAAAGTAAAGGTCATCTTGTCTCACGTGGGAACGAATATTTTGATTGTCGATCGAATTAGAAGAACAGAAAAGGCGACTCCTATCAATTGCTTTCACAAACGTGACCCTACAATCAGCCAATCAGAAACACACGTGTCTTACAAAATCTTTTGCTATTGGTAAATCTCTAAGGGTTGACGGATCCAAGTACACCACGCTGCGCTCATTCTTACTTGTCATTGGATTTGGTTTATATTTCCTCGCATTCTATTTTATCTTTTGCTTTAAAATAAAAGGATATCTTGATCTTTCTTTTGCCTTTATGTCTTCTTCAACAATGGCTCCACCAAGAAAAAGAAAGAGATCAGCTATACCAGAAGTGCCTATTCGAATCACGGCAGCAGCACCAGCAGCAGCACCAGCACCAGCGCCTACAACTGTAGCACTTCCACCACCATTGATGCCATATCATCCTCATCTAATGCCTTCTTATTATCCAGTCTATCATCAGCATCCTTATTTCTTATCAGTAGGCCAACCTCCAATTTCACCAAGCTTATCGCCTACTCTTCCTTCCAATGCTACTGAAGGTGCTGCACCAACAAGCCCATCAACATCGTCAGATCCTCCAAATACACAACGTATCCTTCCCAAGTCACCACAACCAGCAGGCTCTCCATCCTTAGCTCCTTCCTTCAACTACTATCCTTATCCTATGCAGGTATCTCCTCAACTTCATCCTACAGCAACTAGCAGCACAAGTCGCCATAATTCGACTTCTTCACAGTCAGGCACAACAGCAGATCAACGCGAGCAGGCACGCAAAGTATCTCACAGTGCCATTGAACGTAGGCGTCGAGAAAGAATCAACGATAAGATTTTTCAACTTAAAGAATTGATCCCTTCTTGTTCAGATCGAGACAACCTTCACAAAATGACCATCTTACAAAGCGCCATCGACTATATCACCTATCTCAAGAAAGTGATCGAAGATTTGGAAGGTTCTGAAACTACGGGGAACCAATCAACCCGATCTGAAAAGGACCAAGAGTTCATCGATCAAGTTCAATCACTAAAGCTACAGCAACAACAGCAAACCAAATCGTCTATGCTGCCCAAGGAAGTTGAACCTTTTACGCATCAGTTTACAATCACGCCTCCTGCTGACGCTACGCCACCGCCTCGTATTAATACATCTAAAGGAATCCAACAAGGAGAAGCGGTGGTAGAAGAATTGGAAGAGGAAGAGGAAGATGCTTGGTCTGCCTCTTCTGGTTGTTCACCTTCTACCAAAAAAACAACGGATTTACCAATCACGCCTTTGCCTTCATTAAAACCTATGGATATCATTAAATCAAGCAAAAAATCGGTTAATACAACAGAACCACCAGCGATCGTTGTAGTTAATGGCTCTCAAGAAAACTCACCTACTTCTTCAGCAGCTAATAGTATAGATCGAAATATGAACTTGGAAAACATATTATGTTAAATGCTACTAGTCCATATCCCTCTCCCATTCAATCATTTTTCTTTTCTCTTTAAAGCAATCTCATCTCTATATACCACTTTAAAAAGTTTATATGTAAATAATAATATAAGGAATAGCTAGCAATAGTAATAATAATAAAAAAAAGGAAGCTGTTTTGAATCTATAATATACTATATCAACAACCAAATAACACTTACTATATCCTTGGATACAGACAATGCGCTGATTCCATTGGCTGGCAAAAACTAAATGCTGGAATCCATGTCCCTTAATGAAAATTTTGAATATCAAAGAACACATCTAGCTTGGCAACAAACTGAAATAAGCTTTTGAATTTCTGGAAATATACAACAGAGTGCGTGCTCTTTTGCAGTAATATAGCTCCTATAACTGGACTTTAAAGAATAAGCGCACTAGAACCCTGTAAAGCTACCACATTTTTTATGATTTGGAATAATACTTGTTCTTTTAACACTATGCCAAACGTGTATCATTTAAAAGACAATTTAACTTTCTACGCGCTAAATTAAATATTCAAATAACAAAAATAATGCTTGATACTTCCTACGATCAAAGATATCGATTTTCAGGTCAAAATCAGAGTCTTGGAGCCAAAAACTAGCCTGGTGAGTAGGGCGATTTCTATTGGTCATCTGTAATTAAAAGTAGCCACCCCCTGAATTCCCTAGATAGAACTCATCAAGCTGAAATAAATGTTTAATACTTTTGTACGTGTCAAGTAAATGGGTATATTCTTACAGTCATATTAGCAAAAAAAGGTAGTAAAAACTTTGATCAAATACATATTTCTTGCTTTGGAACAAGGGTATTTTATTAACCTATGTTATACGAAAGAGAATCTCACTGTTTTGCAACTTGTATTGATTACTAATAGAGCCAATTCACACTGGCCGCCCTGTTCTGGATTCTTATTAAATTTCGGAATTTAACGTCGTCACCTCGACAATTCACAATTTTTGTTAATTACTCAAATTGCTATTTTACGCTCACTTTTAGATTACAATTTCAATTTATAGGAACACAATTTCAGTTACAAAGCCCTTTATATTATATTCGGACGATTTCAAGCTATCTTGGTTAAATTCGTTTTTAATTATTATCTCATATTTAGAATGAGATGCTGCATCTAGAGAACACTTTAATTAGACTCTGGTTCTTTTATTCATTCAATGCATTACTAATGTATAACCTTCATTGACTCAGTATCTATTCAATTTTCTGATTAATTGAATGTTACGACCTCCTTTCGAATATTGTTAAATTGGAGCTGCTTTCTTATCCCTATAATATACTTGGAAACAGCGATATCTGTCAAGAAACTGCATATATCGCTCATAGATCATTCTCCAGGTACTACCTAACCTTTTAAACACCGGGAATCTGTCACTCCACATTAAAAAAAAGTGTGCGAAAAAAAAAACAATTAAGACATTCATTCTACCCTAGAGTATCTTTTTTTTTCTCTCTCTTTTTATTCTATTGTATTCATGGCTACTACCACTTCCAACGCTAGAGTGCCTTCATTCACAGGGTCACCTCATACTGTAAATTTCAACTTGTGTTTCGATTGAGCTTCATTCTCAACTATTTTTTTTTTTTTTCATTGACAGGACCAAGCATTAGCTGGTTTTGGTGCAGGCATGGTTTCAACGGCCTTTTTACACCCTCTTGACCTTATCAAAATCAGGTTCCAAGGTAAATGGTATTATGTTTGAAATTTATGTCTTGAAAAACTTATTCTTTTGCTTCTGAAAAGTTGACTCGACTCGTTATTCGAGCAAGAGACCTGTTATTGGCGGCACAATTCGATCTTTCAAGTCGATTATATCAGAAGAAGGTGTATGGAGAGGACTCTATCGAGGTGTATCACCCAACATGGCTGGAGCCACGTTTAGTTGGGCCTTTTATTTTGGATGGTAATAAAGATAGAACCTGAAGGCTTTGCAAGGTTTTACTGACTAGGGGAGTGTATATTGAACAGGTATAGTCTGATTAAGAAATACATGGCAAAGGATGATCAAGGCAAGTTATCGGCTGTACAGCATCTAACAGCTTCAGCAGAAGCAGGTAAGCATCAGCACTCATTGAGATCTTTAGTTGGTATATTATTTATAATGACTTAGGTGCGTTGACCGCTATCATGGCTAATCCAATCTGGGTCGTTAAAACACGTATGTGTACAACGACGCATAATACACCTAATGCCTACAGTGGATTGATGAATGGTTTAAAGAGATTATATCTAGAGGAAGGTGTCCGAGGTTTATATAGAGGCATGGTGCCAGCGCTATTTGGTGTTTCGCATGGTGCTATCCAGTTTATGGTCTACGAAGAAATGAAAAAGGCACGTAATCAACTGCGTCATGAAGAAGGAATCACCTCAACGGACGAATTAAATGCAAAACTAAGTCAATCAGAGTATTTGATTATGGCAGCTACATCCAAAGTAACTGCATCAGTTATCACGTATCCTTATCAAGTATTAAAGAGTAGATTACAGGCAAGTGGTGACTTCATTCTGCATAGTGTAGATGATTAACATCAATTATAGAACAACTCAACAAAAGACACATATACGGGTGTGGTGGATTGCGGTAGAAAGATCATTCAAGCTGAGGGCTACACTGGTTTTTATAAAGGGTTAGCACCGAGTATCATTCGTGTTTTGCCAGGCACATGCATCACTTTCTTGGTTTATGAAAATCTCACTCAATATTTCAAGAATCATGCTAGTTAGATTGTATCATAATAAAATAGATTCCCGTTTGTACTCTACAAAAACAATGATATATTATTATAAATAGTATGTATGACAGACATTTAAGAGCTGTTCTTCATATAGTTGATGACGATAACACCAAGAATACCAATAACAATTGGCAAGAAGAGGTTAGGTGTTTGAGCCTTTTGAAGGGCTTGAGAAGAAGGTTTATAATTTGCAGCGATCCATTGTTCGATCTAATAGACAAATCAGTATTAAATCCATACAAAAAAAAAAAGATGCAACTTACTCTGCCAATAGACATGGAAATTTCCATAAAGTTAGGATCTGTAGCTTCATTCTTTCTTGAGATTTCAAACACATATTGTCTAAAGATGGCTACGACATTATCCATATCTGTACTATCCATGATCAACTTGACGGCTTGGCCCTTGCGAATCTTGATATTGCGTTGATAGATATCCAGGTTGTTGAACACCAATGAGAGTGTAGCAATAGCCATCACTTGAGGAATAGCACAAAAGTTGAATACAGATTGGTTCTTGAGTTTTGAAAGATAAGTAAGCACTTGAGGCACATCATTTAGCACATTCAACACCATATCGCTTAGACAATATTTTGCCTACACGCAAAAGTTCAGTTTCATCTTTTATCCTCAGTTTTGTTGTATTACCTTTAATTGGTTTTCAGGTTCAATGAAATCGCTAAACTTGTCAGCATACTTGCCCCAAATCTCGCGAGGCCAGAACTGACGGCCATCATCCAAATCTTCACGATAATCACGAATGATATTGGTCTTTTGCAAAAAGAGACCCATCGAGTTACTCAAATTCTTGTCCTGCGCAATTTCCTCAGATTCAAGACCCGAAGCGGCAAAGAGGTCCGAGAGACCATAACCAACAAGACCAGCAACATAATGGCAGTAAAGGTTAAAATCAGCAATAGTAGCCACTGAAGTGTTTTCACGATGTTCTCCAGTAGCATAATCAGCCATACCGTTACCCATCAACTTGGTAATATTAGCAATCACTTTTTGAAACTCGGGTTTCAAACGAAGAAACTCGGCAATCACCACATCAAAATGAACCAACAGTGCTCGGTCTTTCTCGTTGGGACCATCTAAATCAAATAAAGACAAAACAAAAACAAAAAAAAGACCTGTTTAGCTTTTTTTTTCTCTTATCGCATCTTCTAATAACTTACTCTCGTTGAAAGTCCAGCCCTCCTGATAGATAATTTGATCAAAGGATCTCAACAACTCTACCTTTCTATCCAAATTTAAAGTCATGTCATCTTCGATTGTATCTAATCCACGCAAAACAAGATAGAACAAACAAACCTAACGAGCTTTCATTAGTGTCTATAAAACAAAAACAGCGGTTCGTTTTTACTCACAGCATCTCTTAATTCATCATCAAGCTCTTGAATAACAGCAGCAAAACTTCTCGAGGTCTATGAAATGAGAATTTAGTTCCGGGGGGATAGGTCAGTGCATAATGAATCTACCATATTTAAAAAGTCATAGCAGCGCTTTTTTGACGCGTCGTTGGCCAACGTTTGTTGAAGACGTTGAGCAGAAGCTGATTTGGGTGCAAACTTATATTGGTATAAAGCAATAAGCTCTGCTGGCTTTGCAATGGAATCGAGGAATACTTTCAACATGATGATGAACCGAATCAAGAAGGAAAAGAAGAGGGAAGCACAAGAAAAGCAAATTTTTTATTATTTTGTATGGGCGCGCCTAGGCAGCTATTCCATTGGTCAATGCCATTATTGAGAAAAGTCTAGAGCTTTTTTTATTTTATTTTTATTCTTCTTCTTCTTCATCGCTATCAGGTCCAGCCATATCAATCATGGGCATATCCATGTCCATGTCTTCATCTGTGCTATCAATAGTAGCAGCAGTGCTACTAGTCACTGTGTTTGCTGTAGGCAAATCGATTAAATTTGTAGGAATAAGAGGTGGCGGGATTTCTTTTGAAACAGGTACAGGTTCGGTACTAGGAACGGCCATATCATCAACAGGTTTGACAGGGATTGTTACTTTCTCGGAAACTGGCTCCTTGGCTGCCGATTTTTCGACCGCTGGTAATGTGACAGGTGTGATAGGTACGCTTACAGGCGTTTCAACAGGTTTAATCTCTTTGATCTGTTCTCTTGGTGCTTCAGGAATTTGTTCTTCGACTATCGTTTCTTCTTCTTCCACAACATCTTCTTCTTCTTCAATCTCTTGAGCGGTGATCACAACAGCAGGTGCTGCCTTTGGTAGGACACGCTGCACGGGCGGTAACCTAGCATGCATAATTAAATCACAGACACCCAAACCCTTCTTACAGATACGTTGCAGTTCGTGTGATTGGTCATTGATACCCGCCGAGAAAAGTCGCGTAGCATGAGGAAGAATGCTAGCCTGTGTCTCAATAGGATGTGTCACGGAAGCAATCAAACAGTTGTAAAGCTCGGCTTTCACAAGTACCACATCTTCATTAGTCATATCCGTAGGATGGATCACTTGAATCAACCGAGTGAGCACAGTACCATCCACAGCTGCTCTTTGTCCATTCTCCATAGCAAAACCAAACACGTCCAACAAAGTAGCCAATGTTTGAAGTGCTGCCACTTGCACATCCGTAGAGGCTGCAGAAACGAGCTTATTGGATAATGCGTCCGAGTTGGTGACATCTGTTCTTCTCTTTTTATGGGATGATTTCTTTTGTGATGTAGCAGCTTCAATACTGGCTGCTTTATGTTCAATGATGCGCATATCTTGCAAAATGGCAGCAATTAAGGGTTTATACATGCTCTCAGCAAAAGCGTATCCGCATTTCTCCAAGCATAAAGATATCAACTTGTAAACAGATGACTTCAAGGTTCTCTTGTGTTTGTGTTCGCTCAAAAGGCGAAGTAAAATTCTAGAAAATAGTTTACTATGACGCATCATTTCTTGTCCAGAACTAAAAAGTAAAGAGTAAGCTTCACACGTATCATTCTGTATAAGATATACGTACCAATACAATAAACTGCTAAACATTTTACTTGTACTCAAATGCAAAGCAGGCAGACACATCATCAAAGTAAAGAATTCGCTTTTGTCCTTATAATCACGCATCTAGCATAACTATTAGCGAAAATGTATCGTAAAAACTGAACACATAAACTTACCAGAGATCCCTCAAAAACGTTATAAATACGACAAATAAGATCTACTAAATGCACAACAGGAACACCAACAACGATCGACGTAGATGTTCTATAATCATCAAATAAGCGTTAAAACAACTATAGGATGCAAAAAAAATAAAATAAAAAAAAAGCATACGTTAAAAAGGTAGAGATACACTCTTGCACAAGTTGGATACGTTTAAGTAAGACTGGAAAAGCGTCCACGTAATCTGAAGATACAGGAAGGAAAGGATATGATTTGGGTAATTCTGTTTCTTGTGATTCTGTCATATCCATTTTAGTCTCATTGAATCCATTTTATCTTCTTTTCTTTACCTTCATCAACAGTATCAAAAAGTCTATTCAAGCAGTCGTGAACCGATCCAATTAAACGAGACAAACTATCTTTCCATTGATCAGCCATGGCAGATTTACCAGCAGCATTATACAAGGATACTAAACAGAGATTGGCTTCTTGAATAGTTTTCGCATTTAAATCTTTTGATCCATCCAAGCAAGAAAGACATAATTGAAGACACTGCTCTGAAATATGTCTAGCTGTCGAAGGGAAACATTTCACATTAGCAGTTAATGCAGCAAGTACAGTAGGCTATCACGCATACACATAAATGGGAGAAAAAATGAGATTCTCGATCTATATATCCCATTAAAGCGACTTACCAGCAAGTCTTGCTTTCGTCCCAACTGAAGTAAAAGTTGATTGTATCTTTGAAGGTTAGGTGTAGCTATTTCTCTCTGTAACTCGGGTTTATCCACCGTATACGAAAATAAGAAGGACAATGTCTCGATCGATTCTTGGTGAATTACCATAGGTTCTGATTTCTATAAACACACACATACGTGTTTAGTATATGTTTTATAGATTACTTTCACTACTTACACCAACAAAACCCAACAGTTGCGCGCTCCATGTTTTAGCATTTGCAATAAGCAAGTTGTGCGAGTTTTCGCAGGTAGCTCGTACCAGCGTGATAGCACACCAACGTGCAGCAACATTCTTGGACTGCAAGAGTGCGTTTAAACGGATCGTCCATTTTCTATATACAGCTGCCAATTCTTCACTGGGTTCACTTGCTTCTTGAAATAAGCGATGATTAAGAATAATGTCCAAAATGAAAGATAAATTTTGATGAATCAGATTTTCATTTGACATGTACAGACTAAGCACATTGCTTAGTAGTTGTGTATTCTTGGCTGAAGAAGTCAGTTGAAAAGACATGCTGGCTGGAGTGTTGTTGGTGTCTTTACCTCTATGGAGCAGGAAAAATGCGGTTCTAAACACAAAAAATAACTTTAGAGGTGAATTAAGCCACCTTGGATGAAAGGCAGTCCTGATTATGCAAAGCGCGTCGTTGTTTCGCGTATACCTAAATATTTTAAGCGGGACTTTTATATGGTATTGATTGTTGATTGTATTCACTGATATGAAGGAAGAATTGTTCTTTAGGCATGATTCTATGAATACTTTAGAAGTTCCAGTAAAAGAAGGATCTCACCATGAGCATATAGCTTACCAAATGTAACATTTAACTAGGATTAGACGGATATTATATAACTTTATAGATTCAGTAGATAGATTTAGGCAATAATACGTTACATCTTCAAACCGTTCATAAAGATAGGAATATGGCTACATCAATGCCTATATAATCAATTATTTTATTGATCTAATCATGGGCGTTTACAATAGTACTAATACGACAGACAGCAATACATTGCTGCTTCTCAAACAAACTGCGCACAATTTTTCTATTCCTGATTTGATGCGCAAAAATGGAGATTACACGGAACCCACAAAGGAGCATTTATAGTATCTTAACTCTGACTTTTGTCTGCAACCTTATATCCTTTGTGCTGTTGCAAAGTTCCTCGTAAGGGCACTGGTTGTTGATACAAAGCTTGTGTTTATTATGGTTGTAAAGACATATAGTCGAGGAAAAGCAACGGACGTTTACTTTGAAACCAACCTGGAATCAGTGCTAACGCTATCCAATTCTTTTTATGGATCATTATCTGTGGGAATTCATGAGGAAGCAAATGGTAGTAGCTCAATATGCAAACTCAAGATAGGAAGCAAATTTATGAATATTTTGGTAACCATGTTCGCCCGTTTATGATTAGAAAAGCCTCTTGATATTGACCTCCGAAACAACTATGATTACATAGCAACTACATCCATTAACAGCAAGTATTTTTTTATCACAACGCGAAAATCCAACAATCCTTGGAAACTATGCGCAGCTCTGCAACTTACACAATGCCAACTTCGTTGACCTCCTTACGACAGCTACTTTCTGGTTTTGGAGATCCAAGTATTTTCTTACCTTTATGCGCCGCACACGAGGAACTTGATGATGATTTCATGGTGCCAACTATCATTTTCACTCTCTGCGGCACACCACACAGCCCATGCTACGACGTATCTCGCTACTTACAATCTTTAATAATGCCAATGATAAATGCAATGCCCACACCTGATTTTTCAACAGTCTTGGGTGAATTCAAAACGGCTACAGCGCTGAAGAACATCCGAGCTAATGAAAAAGGAGAATATAAGCCATCGAAAATCAAGGATATGTCGTTATATTTTGTCCATGAGCTTGAATAATAATCGGAACAGCATGGAAATCCTTCACCTTCAGCCCTTGGCACCAAAATTGATTCCAATTTACTTGTTGATTTAACTGACCAAAATTTGGTAATGTGCAACCAATGAACCAAAAACAACGCTATAAAACATCTTCAGCATCTGTATTGTGATCGACAGCTGTGATGATTGTATCCTTGTTGGTGTCGTTCCCAGTCTTTTTTCTATGCTATATCTATGCCCATATCACTGTTGTAACTCAATTGTTGCTTTTGCATACATAAAAAGTATTTATGTAATATTATATCCTTTTTTCTAACGTATTATATACACATTGACTCTCTTAGAGCAAAATAAAGGGGGAGAATTTTGCGTGGCAATGGAGCTTTTGATTGTATATCAACTATTTTAACTTATATTTGTCTAAAAGGTCAAGGTTCCTAAGAATCGGTGATCTCGATGAAAGAATAAAAGTTTAACGTTTTTTTTTTCATTGAGGATATCCCTATCAACGTTCAAGAAATTTTAATAGATGAAGCAACTCGGTCTCACTATAGTGGACTAATCAGATGCAACATTTAATAGAGATTAGCTGAGAGATCTATAGATTTATAGATCTTATAAATAGTATATACGATGATGCGTATAATTTACAGTTTACAGTTAGCCGCTAGCAAAATCTATCCAAATTATATTTCAACCAGAAAAAAAAATGACTTTGTTTAGAAGGAATAACTCATTTTGAGTACGGAAAGTTGATCAAATGAAAAATTTAGAGATCTTTAGATCTAGCTTGTATGAAATGTGCGTAATTTGTAGACAATTATTAAAATATGAAATATGCCAATTGCGCTTCCTTTAAGAACAGGCTTTAATATACGCCATAGCCCTTTTTAACAAGTATGATGAGCTAACCGGATGCAATAATATACCAAGATCTATAGATCATCAGTTGTTAAACGAAAGCCCTGCAATTGACAGCCCATTATCAAAATATAATATGTTCATAGCTCCTCTGCCTATTAATTACCTTAATCCCCTTAATAGGCGTAGTATTTTATTGCGAATGGCTAATGGCCATCGGAACGACATTAGGTTGTCGGTCAAGAAATGTTAAAGTTTGGAATGACGCGATTTTGGAATGACACGATTTTGGATAAATTGGAAGATGAACCTCCCCAAGTCCTAAATTTTATATATTCTTTTTTTTCTTAATATAAAGAGGCTTTTCAAGACATAGTTTTTAACTGATATATATTATCATGTAAAAGAGTAAAGAGATTATCCTTTCTGTATTTTATTGCATATAAAGAAATCATCATATATATTGTTCAAATGAGTCATTCAATATTACGTACGTCTCATCAAAACATTTTAAGTGTATTGACAAGCACTGGGCGTTCAAAGTTGAAAGTGGGTCCTGAGTGATCGTTGGTATTCGATATCCTATTGTAAATCTCTGGCAACTAAACATAAATCGGAAAATCTGCGTACTACTCATATTATTTTTCGATCACTTTTTTAACGGTATAATGATATTGTAAAAACCCGGATTGCAATTAACTATATTCCTGGAGTCTAAAAGTGCATATTAGTATTTTTGTTGATTTTTTTTTCATATGTTAAAAAGCTTGAACATTAAACTAAGGCATATATGAAACTTTGGATAGCTAATCTTTAAAGTTAAATGAAAGTATACGGAGCAGTGTACAACATCTGATATGTAATATTCCTTCATTTCTTTTTTGTACATCTAAACAGTAAATCTTCTCACTAAAAGACAAAAGGATCTTGATAGGCTTGGCCTTGCTTATCCATTACAAATGAAACAAACCGCTGTCAGAGTAAGTTGATGTGGGATCCCATTCCATTCGATTCCGATATGACGAAACGTTGAGATGTCTCCGGCAAAGCAGATCATTGTTACAGTCCTAGTTACACTAAAAATTAATATTCCTAAGTATCTACCAACAAGTCGTATGGTTATACCTGTATAAATGAAATGCAAAGGGAAGATCGCTGAAAACAGCTACATTCTCACTTTTTTAATAACTATCAAACCGATACTATGTATATGCTCCTATCTGGCGGAACAGGATAAATCAGAACAAAAACGACCGGTTCCACAAAAAGTTACCTGTCAATCGTTACATCTAGAATCAGGTTGTTTGCATGTAAAAAAAGATGTTTCTCGTTTAGTTTTACTGACAGTTGATAGTAATTATTGGTCTGGTCGCTATCGCCTTATTAGTACTTTTTGTGGGCGCTTTTCACGCGTCTTAAAAAGCGTGTTTTGTGGCATAATAATAAAATGGTGGCGGTGCATCATAACGAACCAACAATGAAAATATTCGGGTACATGCCTAGATCAGCACTTGCTTCCTAATATTCCAGCGATTGTTTTGGCATTATACCGAGAAAATGACCGTAACTTTTAGAGATTTCTGCCCTGAGCTTATTCAAAAGTTGATCCTAAGCTTATCCTTTTTGCTTTTTTTTTTTATAAAAAAAACAAGGGTTCAAAGCATTATAGTTAAAAACGTTATTTCTTTGGTAGTAGAATAACAAAGCAGAAAAAAATAAAATAAAAGTGCTTCAATGAATTCTTTATTTGGTTTAGCATATAAGGTACCAGATTCATACTGCAAGTAAAATTTTTGGCTGTGTATCCCAAATACCTGTGATACCTTACTGTAAGCTGGAACACAGCCAAAAAAAAAAAGAGCTTTTGAGGCCATTCAGCGATTTGAATTCCAAATTATTATTCGGGATACCTTTATTATATCACCAAACAAACAATAAAGAGACATGTAACCCTTGAAAAAGCTCAGCGATGGCAAATAGGAACAAAAAAGTGACTCGGCCAAATATAAAGTGCTGCCATGGCGTGAACCCAGTTAATTTACACGATAAAAAAGACTTTCCGCGCGCTCAAACATGAACCCAAATTGTTCGTATCTCCGCCTACAAATGCCATACCCTATTCTTTTTGGCCAAATACTATTTCATCAGCAATTGCAATCCACTTTTTAACAACGAAAAAGAAATCACAAGGTAAAATGTGCTACGAAACATACTAGACTAATAAACAATAACTCAGATTCAGAAAAATCTAGGTCATTACAGCTTATTCAGGCACAATGGAATACCTTGAATTGACTTTTATATACAAAAGTAATTACGGACTAGCAGCGTTTTCATCTCTGCGCAGTAAGATAGAGGCAATTGAGTTTGTATTCATATTGCCGAATTGCTCCAGTATCCCGCAGTCTTTGTGTAAAGAGATCCCTTGTTTTTTACAAGTGTAACGATGGTTAAATTGATTTTCTTGTTTGGTACTTTTTGTACTCCAGTCATTGTCCAACAAGAGAAATGAACGGGTAACGGACAAAAAGTGTATATATATAGCGAGGTCCTTGATATCCAAAGTCTCTTTTTTTCTTTAGACTCATTTTCTACTTTCTACCTTTCATTGAAAATGCAAATTTCTCAATCTTGTCTTCTTATTGCTCTTTTAGCTGTCATTGGCAATGTCATTGCTGCTCAAACTAGTTGTCAACTGTCAATTGAAAAGGCCAAGTTGAGAGCCTCCTCTACCCATCTTAGAATTCGTGGTCACATTGCTGTCGGTAACAAAGAATGTAAGCCTACATCCAGCTCATCTAGCAGTGTCACCACTACTGTCACTTTGAAATCCAAGAAGAACTATTCCTTCAAGGATGCTGCTAATGTTGTCCATTCTGGTAATGAGTGCAAGATTGTTGCTGCATGGTACAACAAGCCTGATAACTACAGCAAGTCCGGCAGCAAGACCGAAGTCTTCGTTCCTTTCCGTCATATCAAATCCATTAAATGTAACAAGGATAAGTCTACCACTACAACAAAAAAGAGTAAGACTAGAACCAAGAAAAGAACCACTACCAAGAAGAGAAAGACCACCAAGAAGACCACTAAGAAAACCACCAAGAAGACCACTAAAAAGACTACCAAGAAGACTACCAAGAAGACTACCAAGGGATCTTCTGGTGGTAGTGGTGAACACTACAGTGGTAAAGCTACTTTCTTTACTCCTAACCAAGGTGCCTGTGGTGATTGGAACGATAACAATGATTATATTGCTGCTCTCGTAAGTACCATTGAATCATTTCATCAGTAGCAGTAACTAATTTATTTGTACAGAGTGGTAAGCTTTACGGTAGTTACAGCAAAAAGAGCTCTTATTGTGGCAAGAAGGTCAAGGTTGTTAACAAGGCCAATGGCAAGAGTGTTACTGTCACTGTCAAGGATGCCTGTGAAAGCTGTGACAGAACTCATATCGATCTTTCACCTGCTGCCTTTGCCCAGATTGGTAAATTTGACACCGGTATCCTTTCAGTCGACTGGTATGTCCAATAATTTGACAGCCGCCAAAATGCCCTTTCCCTTCCTTTTTGTATCATTCTTCCCCTTGTAAAGTAACATATTATTATATGAGTTGATCTCATAATCTATCATCAATCATCATCACCTTATTTCCCCCTCTCAATGTAAAGATTGTGAATATCGTACATCCACATATACTCCTATCTTTAAAGTACATATTTAGTATCTCTTACAGATTACTTTTTTTCACCGTTATATAGAAAAAACCAGGTGCAATAAACCCGTATAATCATATCCCATCACATAAGTAGTAGCGCATGCACTTCTTTTTATTGGTTGAAAGCCGCTCCTCGTACGAGGTACACACATCAGTTAATGAAGCACGGTGATGTTAATTGAAAATCTGGAATGTCCGGAACAAGCATGACCCATATTTCATATACAAACTCTTTCTCTCTTTTCTTTCTCTTGATTTGTACCAGTCATTGTAACATCGCTGTTAATTACGCTGTGGCACGTCCAGAGTATGCTCAACAATGAATAAAAAGCAAGAAGTATTTCTTAGATTGGTTTACAAGACGTCACGCTTAGATGGCCATGTGAGGTCACAGGTAAAAAAAAAAAGAACTTTTTGGCTCTAGACAAGACGTGAGAAACTAGAATGATAGGAGATCTGTCAGATTTGTTAAATCAGAACGTGCTGACGGTTTACTTTTGGAAGCAACCCAAAACAGTAGACTTTTCGTTAAGAAATGACACAAGAAACTCTTGATATCACATTATTCTAGTGAATGCTATGCTATTTACACAAGTTAAATGAGTCAATCAGATTGCCAAGCTTGGAGCTAATAAACATATTATGTAGTATTTGTAAAATAATAATGCTCAAACAGATCAGTAATACCCAAGAACGACGCCACCGTGTATTGATTTCATCATTGCACCGACAGAGATGAAATACGTCCCTAACGGGCCAAACATAGCTTCCAATGCAATAATATAAGTTGTCTATCGCTTCTTTGCTTATATCACAGTTGCACTATTATTAAACAAGAGTTTGGACCAAGTTTCCCGCACCAGGATCACTTGTTTTTTTTCGTTTCAGCTATGTATTGCAAAGCTTCGTTGACACATGAATTGAACGAGCGAAAAGGAAAACAGTTATTTTGTCTAATCAAGGTTACAAAAAAATAATAGATGCAAGGCAATGAACGCATTCAATGTATTGGATTCAAAGCCAAGGCTGTACATATTAAAAAAAGATTGTTCCGAGCTGGGAATACTCATCTGATGCAATATTTAACCAAGATCAGTGGAGATCGCGCGAGAATAAATATTATCATCGGACAGTTTCTAGGTCGAGATTTTTGGTAATAAATTCTCAGAGCTCAGAGACTGAAATTTTAGACCTAAAAAATAAAAAATTATAATATACAGAATGATGCGTCGAAACTAATAGTAAAATCTGAACATGAGTTGTTGCAAATTGTATCTTATTCTCAATGCTTCAAGTTTTAACAAAAACAAAATAAAAAAAAAGGTACAGCATCGGAGTTTTACGAAGTGTATTTAGACAATTGCATAACCATGTTCCATATATTCATTTAAAAGTCCCCTAGTTTTTCAGGATTCATGCCAAGTATCAGAGTTGTATATGTATTAGTAACAAGATCATATGCATTTATCCAACACAAAGATTTCTGGAAAACTTTCGTCGAGGGTATGAATGGTGGACTAGTTTTTCAATGGCCAACCGCTAGTTAGCTATTAAAGTACATAGTGTGCATTGTACAGAAATAGAATTGTCTTTCAAAAGGTATACGTTACTTAAAAAAACATATACGACAATATTTCTCTAGAAAGAAAAACAAGTATGCATTTGGGATTAATAGAGCCTGTTTATTCTATATTACAACTGCGAAAACAACTTTTAATCAAAAGATCGTATTTCATCTGCACGCATTTTAACTATCGACATCATACCTCTGTTAACTAGAGAGTTATAAATATTTGTTTCAATGCATTTCAATTTGAAGAATTTTGTCGAGCTATTATCATTGTCCATTTTCGACAGTCAACAAAAGCCACTAATAAAAAAAATATAACTTTCAGCTTCAAAATACCTGAAAATCAACAAATGCTGTGACTTTGAAGAGAGACGAACGCGCATTCGCGGTTTGAGATGGTGAGGTGATTTATAGAGAATTGCTTTTTCTGTCGAATGATACAAGTCTTGTATCCCAATAAAAGTCAAACATCATATCATAGTGTAAAGGAAAAAAGCACTATATCATTGATATCTTTTAAACCTCATTTGAATTATCATACAAAGAAAAAAAAATAAACTAGTTAAAAACAATGCACTTCATTCTGTATATGTCCTGAGATTCAAAGCTTTAGCTGTGTTCGTTCCTTATCTACAGACAATTATAGGTGTTGAAGATTTTTTACCGAGGTGTTACATAGAAACCCGGTTGCTAACCAATAAAAATCTTTGTAGCCATTGCAGTCATATTCTTAGTATGACAGAATGGGGATACAACGGAAAGGCTAAAGAAATGGTGCATCAGAGTGCATGGACAAGTGAAGATAATGGTGTAATTAATCACATTGAAGAGTTATTATTATCGATTTAGAGATTGTGGTGAATTGGCGTTTTTTTTTTCTAATTTATCTATCAAGGCTATCATCAAAATGAAGGCCAGCTGCAATTTAGGATATTCAGTGAGCTCACTAGCTAATATAGCTGTCATAGAAGCTTAAAATATCTTGATCGCCGAAAATGCACCCTTAAGACCACAAAAACTCCTATTTCTCGGCAAAAAAATTAAGCTAAGTCCATAGTTGTGGGATAAAGCGTAAAACAGATCATTTTCTTTCTAATTATACAACTTTTATGGTTATATATGAACATCCACAGGTTTTAAAGGCTAATGAGTTAGTTGCCGGAGGTTAGAGTCTGAAATTGAATATGTCAAGTAGTAGCTTCGCTGTAAAACATAAATCTTTGGTTAGACTAATAATGAACCAAATCACAATATTAATCTTTGGAAAAATGTAGACACAAACCTATATTTTATAATAAATTAACTTTTATAAGCATATACAATCATTATCAGAAGCTAGAGATCTTCTATCCTGAAACATGAAGAGCCAGTCGGAAAATGAAATAAAAGTCCATAAAACCAGATTAGCGTCACGAAATCGCGCCTATATCTCCAATAAGCTGAAGCAAGTTCAACTATTTCCAGGAAAGCTATAGAAAAATATCTGTACTTTCGAATTCATTCGTTTTTAGAAAGAAACATTGATATGGACAAGCATTAGAGGTTGATATATAATGACGATCGGAAATTAAAATTCCAAGAAAGTGACAACCCGTGGTACCCCACGCAATCATGTCTGAGATCAGCAATGAAAGAAAAGATAATAAAATAATTTCCGGATAAAATGTAAAAAGACGCGCTCTATTTAATGAAGCCACTACCATTATGATTCTTCAGCTTAGACATGTATTCAAATGCCTCTAAGAAATAGTACTAGCATCAAACCAGCCGATAATACTTTAATTTAAAAGATGGAAGATATTCGCAGTAGTTGATCTGAGCAAGGCTATTTGGTACACAGATTTTCAATAAACCCTTTTCCGGATTAGATCAAACCGACGAACCATCGTTTGACAATGGATCAAAGCCTTTTGACATTCAGCGATGTTATCTTTTGGTAGCATCAATTTCATCTACTCGGCTTCTTTTTTTTGACATTCAGCCTCGCGAAGTGTTCCTATCTATCTAAAGTGTGGAATTGTAGCTCAATTATAAAATTGGCTTGTTTTGATTTGCCCATACTGACTCGGGTGTCCTCGTTCACCCATCTCCGCTCAGGAATGAAAGTAAAGATATAGTAAAGAGAGAGAGACAAGGTTTTTTTGTACGTATTACAAAGGCTATATGATCTATACCGATGGTTGAATGTCAATTGTACATTGAATATGTACCAACAGGTATTAGAGTTTTGTAACTGTATCGAACTTGTAGGCTGTAAATGAAACCTTAATATACATACATTGAGGCATGCTTCGACACCAATCAGTTAGTCAAAGATATTCCACCGAGTCAAAAATATAAAAAAAAAAAAAAAAAAAAAAGTACGCACAAAATAAAGTAAAGAGAAACAGTTTATTATAATAGTAACAGTAACAGTAATAAAAATAGTAATAAAAAGACACTTGAAGTGTCAGCTGGAAAAAAAAAATGAATAGCTACTGCTATCAAACCTATAAGTACCTTTTTTTTTGGGTTAGTGATATCATGATGCTGATTTCCAAGCCATTGTTCCTCTTTTTTATTTTCGCCGCCCTTTTTTTTTTGAGATTCACGCCCGCGCAAACACAACCAAAACCCTCTCTTAATGTTCATTTTTTCATTAAAACACAAAAAGAAGAAAGAAAGAAAAACCTATGAAACAAAGTGAGTTAGTAAATCTGTAAACCAAGAAGAAAAGGGGTTAGCGAGAAGACCAAGCTTATAAAAAGAGCCATGAAAAAAAGGACATTTTTTCGACACTATTAAGTCATGGGGTACACGCTTTTGTGTGGGTTTAAGAAGGTGAGATGAGTCTCAACCTTCTTGAGTTTGTATAAGAAGTTTATCGCATTAGAGTATTGTTATTGTTTCAAATATCAACACTAAAAGGGAAGAGGGGAAGGGGAGAAAGGAAGAGTAATTAAACTACATTGCTGTCAGTGCTGTTGAATCCTTGTTGTATCGTAATAGTGCTTTGTGTGTGTCGGCAAGTTGGCGCTCCAACTCTAGGATGCGTACTCGGCTTCGTTTTTCTTTTGCTTCAATGTTGGCGCGCTCACTTTCCGCCACAGCAGCGCGTAGTCTTAATCGTTCATTCTCGGCTTCCAAGTCCATCACTCGCTTTTCCAGAGAGTCCATCTTTTGAGCCTTGCGTTGTCGAGATCTTCTTGCTGCGTCGGTGTTTCTTTGTCGTTTTAAAGCAACCAAGTCTTGTGTATTGTCTATCGATTCGCTTCTTTCGCGCTTATTGCTGTGTTGTGATTGTTGTGATTGTTGTGATTGTTGTGGTTGTTGTTGTTGTTGTTGATATTGCATTGAGCCCAATAGTGTAAGTGCCTTGATAAATGGTTGAAGATCAATTGAGGGTTTGGATATATCTTGAGGTTCAATCTTAGGTGTTTCGATAGGAGAGAGAGGTTCATATTTGATTAATGGTGTGGAAAGGTCTAGCAGAGGGTCCATACGAGGTGTACATTCAGAAATTGGGGGAGAGGCCATCATTATTTGAGCAGGAGTAGTAGCAGGCGACACGGGCTTAGTATCAGGTAGTAATATACCAGATTGACGAAGATCGCTTTCTAACCAATCATCCAAAGAGTCAAGGTTAATAGGTTCCATATTTGATTGAAAAGACATTATATATATATTAGTGTGTATAGAGAGTAAGTATTAGAAAAAAAAGAAAAAGGTCGTTTCACTTGGCTTGGTTTTATAATCTTAAGTGACTGTCAGTTTGATTGATAGAATACTTTTCATTGGTCCGATAATGAAATCTACTTTATTCAATAACCGTTCCGAGTCAAACTGGTAGGATATGACCGATCTAAATAGTAGTGTAGAATGCGTTGCAGCCTTTCGATATGAGTTGCTTCTTCAGGTTCTTGCTGCGAGATACGTAAACAACGACTATCTGTAATTAATAGCTCAGTAAAATGATTCATCTTGACTCCAAGGTCCTTTTCCCAGTCCCGTGTGCCAAAGGAGCTCTCAAATATACAGGATTCCACAAGGTTAGCTAGCACTTGGCCTAGTTCACTGTCACTTTTAGTGATAATTGGTTCCACAGTACATATGTTAGTCATTCCTGTGTAGCCATAAAAAATTTTTTTCTCTCTTTTTTTTTTTTTTTTTTTTTTTTTTTTACCTGATAGTTGAATAACCTCCAGCATCATGTACTAGATAATCCAGTAGGTCAACTACTATAACCATGCTTGGTGGTTGGCTATCTTTTTCCAATGTAATCCAGTTTAATATATGGTGGCTTGCTACTTCTTTTTCTTCTGATTTTACTGTTGCTTCTTTTATGTGTAATGAACACATCAGGGCTCTTAATTGATGCACTGTGTCAACGCGGCTAATCTTTACCATGTTAGACAAAGGGAAAAAAGTGCTTTTTCTTATACAAATTACCATACTCGGACCAGATCCAGCCAAATCCGCTCGTCCGGCTTTGCATTTAAAGAACCTTGGAACATTGCAAAGCACTTGGACGCTAGTGCATCTTCTAGATGTTTATCGTCTTTGCACACTAGCAAAGCCCATGGTCTAGTGACAATTTCAAAGCCCTTTCCAAGTTGTTTTACTTGTTCAGTCTTTAATAATTCGGTTTTTCCTTTTAGTTTTGTTATAATAATATCTAACAATTCTCTGTAGACATATTTGAGCTACTTTTAGTTTCTATAAGCTACTAACAACTTACTCATAATAACTCTCGTTATTCTCAAATTGAAGGAATGTATTTGCTTTTTGCATAATCTCAGTTCGAGATCTACTTGTCTTTCTATTATTGCTTGAAGGGGAAGTTTCCTGGCCAGCACAGCCGAAAAGATATATTTAGTATTTTGCGTACAGTCACGGCCTAGACTGTTCTTTGAGGTATTTGAACAATGTAATATATGATTTACCAACAAATATCGCAGCAAAGAGTCTTAAAGGGAACTTTTCTCGAGAAGATTGTAGGTGAATATTTAAGGACTCTATTAATTAGTTCAAATGAGTTATATAGGCTCATTTTGTGTCTTCAGACGAGCTCACTTTTGGAATGTATTATTTCACAGACTTTTATTCTGAGTTTAAATACGTAAGTGATTTTGATTGGACATTATCAATGAATCAGTTTGGTGGAGTTATAAACAGATACAAAGTGCTTTAGCAGATTTTTAATATTTTGACGTTTTGTTGAATTATATGCGAATTTCGTCTATGGTAATTAGTTCTAGTTTTTTATATGATAATAAGATACTCTTTATCATTGTTATAACAAATCTTCTTCTAAAAAAAAGATAATGTACCAGAAAATGGATTATTCTTGAACAAAACTGGACAAGATGGTAATTGGTTTTTAACAATTTGTCAAACACCACCAGCATTTTCTTTCTTACCTTTTTCAGTTATTTTTTATTTATATATCCAACAGACGTCAATAATGTTTGACATTAAAATTGAATTATGTTTAACGCTATTCTCGATATTAATACATATATCCATACCTATGCCATTGATTACTATGATGTTGAATCAAGGTTGTAATAATTCAAAAATAACTAAGCAGCGCTTGCATATACCAGTTTAGAGTGAGTTAGCTCGTCAACATCCTCAAATGCACAGAACATGATACTATTTGAAACTACATTTTCTGGAAATAGATATCTCATCTCTTCACAATTATCACGCGCAGAATAATAATAAACTTTGTGAAGAGGTGTAGAGTTATTACTAATATCGGGTTATTCAAATTATAAAGCTTTAAGACTATTACAGTATACATAAAAACTAGATAGCTGGGACAGCTGTAATAACTAAAAGCTGTACACAGTACAAACTAAAACTAAACGAAGAGGAAAGTATGAAAGGAGAGTCATCGAGACCAGGGATTGAGATAATATATAATTACATACTTGTAAATTATTTCCTTATGAGCGATGATTTTTTCTCTAGCAATGTATGGACAATAAATCAACAAGTGAATGAACATTCAGAAGAATGTTCGAGCTTGTGTAAGTAACAATAAAGGAAAGCTGAAGCAGGTATTGGATCCGAAGAAGCTGCTAAAGAAAAAGTATATGGTTTGAATATTCAGTATGATGAGACAAAGCTTGTTTGAGAAGCTAAAGAAGTGGTTGATCTGATTCTTAACACCAGTAATGAAGCTGTTTATAACGAAATGCCTGATTGGATGCTACAAACAAAAAGCGGAAGAAAATACTCGAAAAAATAAGTGTTGCTTATAATTTTTCTAAGAACAGAAGAATATCGATGAGTCCCCCTCACTTGGTTGCTCAAGTACTTTCCCCTCAAGCCTGAAGAAGCCATTTAACAATGAGATCTACCTACTATTCACCACTTAACATGAATAGAACTTATTCTTTGCTTTCTGAAAAAGCTTTTGAATTTCACATCATCAAGAGCTGAAGTCTCTTGTCCTAATTTACAGCAAGAGCGACCATAGAATAAATAATATTTAGATCAGTTTGAGTTTATAAATATTAGAAATGGATATTACTACAATATGCATAGTCTCAAAGAATCTAATGATTATTATATACCGAATATTCAACTGTACTTATGCGCTATTATTGGATAGCGGCAGTATAAAAGACAAACCACCACTACTAAGTTACTACTATCTATGAGGTTAGCTTAGGGTCCTTACTTTATGATAAACTATTCTTCAATAAATATTGAGGGAAATTCAACTGTAATCGAATGATGTAACAGTCATACCATGTTGTTTTCTAAAACATTGAAATATTATCGAGAACTATAGGCTTATCTGATTTTATGGTTTTTGCAGTAAAAAGTTCAACTTTTGATATAGAAAGCTAAACAAAAACTAAATAAATCGACATCTCTCATCCTATGGAACATACTTGATTTCAAAAAGGATACTCCGGTTCTCCAAATATACGCCAAATCTTTAGTAGAACAAAAGCCAAACAGCCTACCTTACAAAGAGGCTTTTACTTCCTAGTCCTGCAGAGAATAGTAACCAATCAACTACATACAAAGCTGATTCAAACGCAGCTATGCCCGATATCTTAACACGTAAAAAGGTGCATCTTGTTTCTTTTTTTTCACTTTCATCTTATTTTCATTTTCTAAAGAAACCCATCAGGTAAACTGCAAATCTGCTTTATTTTCTTTTCATATTTACAATTGAATTAGAAAATGGTAAAGAGATTGAGTGAAATCAATAGAACGGCAGTATTTGCCTGGAGTCCAGGACAGCAAGCGCCACTGATTGCCGCAGGTACAGCAGCAGGCGCTTTAGACGATTCTTTTTCCAACGCGTCCGAACTCGAGTTATTCAAGCTCGATTTAAAGAGCTCTTCATCAAACGGTATCGTATCTGCTGGTAAAATCTCAACAGCTTCGAGGTATTTTCAAATTATTTGTGTATGTGTGAGTGGGCTAGATGTTTAATCAACATAATAGATTCAACAAGCTGGTTTGGGGAAATGTGTCATCTACCAGTCCTCATGGTATTATTGCTGGCGGTTTAGAAAACGGTGAATTGACTCTTTGGGACCCTAGCAAGATCATTAATGGCGAAAGGTACGTACAAAATTGAATCATGTTTGAATCATTTCCATTGACAGTTTGTGTGCTATGTACAGTGACGAAGAGGCAAAGATCATGGCCAATGCAACACATACAGGCCAAATCCGTGGGCTTGACTTTAACAAGTTCCAGACCAACTTGTTGGCTTCTGCTGGCAGTAATAACGAAGTTTATATTTGGGATCTCACCAACCCTAATACACCTTATACACCCGGCCCCAAATCTCAAAAGTTAGATGATATCACTAGTGTTGGTTGGAATGGCCAAGTAGCCCATATTTTAGCTACATCCTCATCTACTGGTCATACTGTTGTTTGGGATCTGCGAAACCGTAAAGAAGTCATGACATTGTCTGCACCTAATGCCGGAGGTTTGCATGCTCGCAAGAGCATCTCTTCTGTTGTTTGGCATCCTGATGTGGTAAAAACTTGCGTTGATTTATAAAAATTATTTTTATTTCTTAACAGTTTTATTATTAGGCTACTCAATTGGTTACTGCAGCTGAGGATGATAACAATCCAGTTGTAACTCTCTGGGATCTTCGTCATGCTCACTCGCCTGAAAAGATCCTTGCTGGTCATACAAAGGGTGTTTTGAACGTTTCTTGGTGCCGACAGGACTCTGATCTATTGATGTCTTGTGGTAAAGATTGCAAGACTTTGATTTGGAACCCTAATTCCGGTGAATTGTTGGGTGAATTGGCTCAAGATTCCAACTGGACCTTCCAAACTGAATGGTGTCCTCGTAATCCTGATCTTTTGGCCTCTGCTTCCTTTGATGGAAAGGTAAATATCATAAACTAATTGCAAGATGTGTCTCACTCAGCCTTTATTTTATAGATTGGCGTCTATTCTCTTCAAAACTCTGAAACTGAAGAAACCAAGGCGGCCGTAATTGACACTGCTAATGATGATCCTTTCTCTGCTGCCATGAACGCTTCTGCTGCTGCATCCGCTGCATCTGCAGCTTTTGCTTTAAGACATCCTCCCAAGTGGCTTCGTTGCCCTGTTGGTGCTACTTTTGGTTTCGGGGGCAAGTTGGTATCTTTCAATAACAAAGCTGGTCAAGCTGCCATTCAGGCCGCTGCCAGTTTACCTCCTGGACAAGCGCCTACCACTCAAAGCATTCCTCGTACTGTAACTATCCAATCTATTGTTACAGACAAAGAAACTGTACAGCGATCAGTCGAATTAGAGACAGCCTTGGAGCAGCAGAGTATTGAACAGCTTGTAGAAGAGCGCGTTCAACAAGCTAAGGAGAAGGATGAAAAAGAAAGCTGGGAAGTAATCAAGACATTGTTGGCTGAAGATGCCAGAGAGCAATTGATGAACTATCTTGGTTTCCAAAAGTCTGAAGTCATTGCCGCTGTGGCAAAAGCAACTGCTGGTAAGAAGGGTTTAAATCACGTTGAACCTACCGAAGAACCTTCCAAGGAAAAAGAAGCTTCTGCTGAAGAAGCTACTGAAGAAGCTGAGCCTGTCGCTGTTACTAGTGATGAGAAGGAACCTACTACTGAAGAAGCTGAAGAGGTTTCACAAACCGAAGAATCTAAGCCTGAGGAAACTTCTGCTGATAATTCTGCTTCTGGTCTATTTGGCGGTGAAGCCTCTGATGATTTCTTTATTCAGACACAAGCAAGCAATGAAACAACTGAGCAAATAGATGATGGAGGTATTAGTGCTGCTGCTAATGCCATCAGTGCTGCTATCAAGCATGAACCTCTTCAACTTTATGCTGAAGGTAGCTCAGAAACAGATCGTTTGATTACTCGCGCTGTTGTTTTAGGCGATTTTGAATCAGCTGTTGATGTTTGTCTCTCTACTGAAAGATTCTCTGATGCGCTATTATTTGCCATTTGCGGTGGTGGTGATCTTTTAGCTCGTACGCAACAAGCTTATTTCAAGCATCAATCAAAATCTACTTCTTACTTGCGTCTTTTGGAAAGCATCGTGGATGAAGATTTAAATTCCATCGTAGCTAATGTATCTTTGGAAGAATGGACTTCTGTCATTGTAGTTTTGTGCACATTTGCCAAAGCTGAAGATTTCAGACCCCTTTGCGAAGCTTTGGGTGCCCGTCTTGAAGAAGCATGGAACGATAGTGAAATTGAAAGCGCCAAAGAGTTCAGACGCCATGCTACCCTTTGTTACCTCGCTGCCGGTAATTTGGAAAAGGTAGCTCGTATCTGGATCTCTGAACAAGAAGAAGAAGTAGAAAAGAACGATACTGATAATGTCAAGGCTAGTAGCCTTCAGCATCTAATCGAAAAGGTTACCATCTTCCGCAAGGTCATTTCCTTTGAAGACCCTGCTCTTTTTGAGACATCTGATAACAAGATGTCTTACGAGTATCCTCTCTCCCCTCTTTACGACAAGTACTGTGAATATGCAGAACTTTTGGCTGCTCAGGGTAAATTAACTACTGCATTAACTTACTTGAGCTTGACTCCTATCGTCTACCGTAAGGCTACGTTTGATAAGCTCTCTATTGTTCGTGATCGCGTATATCAAGCTTGTCCCGTCAGCGTTGCTAGCCAGTTTGCTCAACCAACTGCTGCTTTTGAAAGCAAGACTATTGGTGCTGCTGAAGCTGAAGCCCAACCCGCTAGCCATTTGTATGCTCAACCTCAACAAGCCAATAAACCTTACCAACAAGGTTACTCGCATTATCAACCTACAGCGACTACTATGCAGCAATCGCCTTATGCCCCTGTGCGTTCACCCGTAGTTTCCAATAGCTATGCCCCTTTAACTAACGCATATGCTTCTACCACCAATGCCTATGCTTCAACAGCCGCTGCCAGTACAACCACATACGCTCCCACCACTGCCACCGGTGCACCTACTAACGCATACCAGCCTCAGTCTACCCCATCTACTGGAGCTGCTACTTCAGCCTATGGTTATAACCAATCCACTAGCAACTACGGTCAACCTGCTCAAAACACAGGCTATACCAACAGCAGTTATGGCGGTGCATCTTATAGTAATGATCAATATGGCTATAACAGTAGCAACGTTGCTGCTGCACGTCCTACCATTCCAGCACCACCACCAATTGGCGGCGTCTCACCTTCTCCTCGCTCTCAAGTGAATCCATTACCACCTCCACCCAAGAAAGCCGAAGGAGCTTGGAATGATCCTCCCATGGTTCTTGCCAATGCAGCTGCTAAAAAGATGAAGAGTCCCAAGATGTCTACTACACCTACCAAGCGCGTTACTTCACCTTTCCCTAACCAACCTTCTGCTACATCCTTTGTTGGCAACTCTCCTCATCAACAAACATCGCCTTTCCAACAGCAGCATATGCAACAGCAACAGCAACTGCCTCCTCCTCCTCAAGGCGCTTTCCCTCCTCCACCCATGAGCCGTCCTCCACAAGGTGGACCTCCAATGGGCCCCCCTCGCGGTGGCATGGTACAAGCTCCTCCACCATCTCAGCAACAGCGAGTTATGGGACATCCTCCACCATCCATGAACCATCAGCAAAACATGCCTCCCCAGCATCAACACCACCAAGGACCTCCTCCTCCCACTGCTGCTGGCATGAGTGGTCCACCACGTAGCAACCCTCTTCCTCCACCACCCATGAATGCCACTGCGCCTTCTCCATTAACCCAAAAACGAGGCCCTCCTCCACCTCAAGGTGGATTCTACCAACCTCAACGTATGAACTAATTATAAAATAATAAAGTGATGATACTACTACTATATTACTATTATTATAATATATTACAAGATTTTTATTTTATTTTTTTTGTTTGTTTATTTAAGAATATGCGTCTTCATTATCTCCATCATCATCATCATCGCCCTCACCATTATCAAAGTAGTTTTCAGCATAATCATTATCATCGACCAACTCTTCTTCATCTTCATATTCTTCTTCGTTTTCAGCATCTTCATCGTCCTTCTTTTCTCCATCCTCTCCTTCTTCATCATCATCTTTGCCCTCTGCATTGAATACAGCTTCGATCTGACCGAAATCATCAACCACAGTACGTGCTTTTTGTTCTATTACACGGACAAATTAGCTTTCTATGTAAAAACTCGATATCATATATGTATTTATGGACGTTACTCTTTTTGCTGCGTTTTGGATCAATGGTAGCTTGTAGTTCTTCAGGAAAGAAATCGAGATCTAATCACATAAAGGAAATATAAGCAAAAAGCCATGGTTTCAAAACATATTGTTTAGCTTTTTCTTTTCTTTTCTTTCTTTCTTACTTGTCTCAATCTCTCGTAAACTACGTTTCGGTGCTGCTACTTTGTATTTGTCCGAATATCTTTCGATATCAGGTGGTGGCGGTGGAGCTGTCAAATGAAAAGGTGAATCTTTAATCATGTTGAGGTATTCTTTTCTTAATTTCCATTGCTGAATTTCATTTGAAGTAGGTTTACGGGGAATAGGAACATCCATATCCTACAATAACAAAAAAAAAAAAAATAACAATGTTAAACGCACACATGGAAAGAGCTTATTGGAATGCTTACTGGAAATAAGGCAGTATTGACATTAAAGAGGTTGCCTGAGCCAAGATCCTTTAACAAATCAAATGAAACGAGTTGCATGGCACCGCTTTGTGGGCCTCCTCCACCACCACCACGTCCAAAACCTCCTCCGCGACCTCCACGAGACATAATATGTAGTATACAAAGTCGTAAAGTGGCCGCAAATGCAAAATGATTGCAATTTGAAGAAAAAAACGGGACAGAAAATTTCACAGTCCTGCTTTATTTATCGCGTAAATTATTGGTTGGCGCGGATTAGTTTAATAAAGGTCCGCATAGTATTGCAAAGAAAGAGTTTTGCATTTCTTGAAATATATAGCTCTCTCTCTCTCTTTTTTTTTAATGTATCAACTTTTATAACGATGAAACAACATAGGAATGCATTTGACAGCTCCGACTGTACATCGTTCTTACTTTCTGGATTAATATAATATCTCCTCTCATTTCGATACAAAATATACACGGTTTAAGAGAGTTTTTGTATTCTCTACCAAGCTAAAGATTCCAGCAATGTTACATTTGATCCTATACAAAATAAGCTTCTGCATCTATTGAAATTTTTATTTTGATAATTGAACTTGTTAGTTTGCATCCTAGAGACTTTCAGTGGACTAATATCCAGTGTATTATACAAACAATAAAGTAGATGATGTTTAATGGCTCTCTATTACTTTATTGGTCAACTACCTACAACTTGGCCTTTTCGGTCTTTTGCATCCAGCCAAAGTCCAACTTTGTTCTTCCACCAGGAGCAATCAGGACATTAATAACACAGGTTTGATCTTTAGCAGCCAACGCTTCCTTAACAGCCTTTGCCAATTCCACACGGTTTTTGACAAGCCATCCTTTACCACCACAAGCCTCAGAAATCATCTCGTAGCGCGTCTCAGGTGATAAAGCAGTTGTAGGTAAAGTGCCATCCTTGAGTGAGCTTTGATACTCTTTATCATCTAATCCGTGATAAATACCATTGTTATTTATGACGATGATGAGCAAGGGTAAACGGGATCGAATAGCTGTTTCCAATTCCATCGCCGAGAATCCAAAGGCCGAGTCACCTACGATGCTAACGACACGCTTGGTTGCGCCATAATACGATTGTGCGCCGATAGCATAACCCATACCAACACCCATGGTGGCTCCAGTGCCTGCGTCCAAACGATGGCGGGGCTTGTTTACGTCAAAGAAAGAACGACCAATATCCATAGTATTAGCACCTTCACTCACGTACACAATATCGTTTTGGGGCAATAAACTCTTGATGACCGTAAAAGCAGTTTGATAGTTTAAAATAGCGCTATCTGATCCTCTGATGCCTGCTTGCTTGGTTTTCTCGATATTTTGTTTTACTTTGCTCACAAGTCCAGATACATAACTCTTGTTTAATCCAGTCAATTGATCGATGCCACGCGTTAATTGACCAACAACGAGTCGGATATCACCCAAGAGCGGTAAAGTGTCCTGGCGATTGTTACCCAGTTCTTCAGGTGCTATATCGATTTGAATAAAACGAACCTGGTTGTTCCAGCGGGGACTATGACCATAATGTAAAATCCAGTTGAGTCGGGCGCCAATCAAGAGTACGACATCAGCTTCTTTGAGTGCTTTTGAGCGAGCTGCTGAAACGCATAGCGGATGATTGTCAGAAATAACGCCTTTACCCATTGGGGTTGGTAAGAAAGGAGCCTGAGTCTTTTCTATGAGAGCATGGATCTCGTTTTCTGCTCGAGCATATGCAGCACTACCTAGTGTTAATATTGTGCATTCTCTGTTGGAGGATAAATTCTTACCCTTTACCGATGACAATTAAAGGATTCTTGGCATGCTTTAACAATTTCACAGCTTCATCGACATTAGCCTGATCGGCCATAGATTTGGGTGCAGGAGGTACACGAGCTACCTGTACTTGTTCAAACACCTGCTTATTACGAATAGGATATTGAATGAAATCAGCAGGCAAATCCACATAAGCAGCTCCAGGACGGCCATACAAGGCAGTTCTGAATGCTTTTTCAATAACAAAAGGCAGTTGTTCCAAAGAAGCAGGGCGTGCACTATATTTACAATAGGGTTTACAGGCTTCTACTTGATCTAATTCCTGGAAAGCGCCTTTATCAATTTGGTCTGTGTCGCAAGAACCTGACAACAGTACCAATGGCCAGCAATTGATCTTACTATTTAACAAGCCAGCAAGCGCATGCACAACGCCAGGGCCACCAACGCTTAGACAGACGCCGGGACGGCCACTGAGATAACCATAGACAGAAGCTGCATAAGCGGCAGATTGTTCGTTACGGAAGCCAATAAATCGAATTCCAGCTGAAACGCAGGCTTCAGCTACTTCTACGACCGGAATACCTACAATGCCGAAAACCACATCGACTCCCTGTGTCTTTAAGGTTTTAGCGATAAGGTCTGCGCCTGAAGCAATGACATTTGTATTTGAAGCCATAGTATATGAAAGAAAGAAAGAAAGAGAGATGTAATCAGTTTCACACCCACTCAAAGTGTTTATAGTTGCGGAAATACAAACTGCGATCAAAGTATATTTGTAATACCCATTGATAATGATGTCTTTGTGTTCTTATCATCTGCTGTAGATATCTGACTACTGGTAAACGGATAGATCTAAATTAAAAATAAACTAAAAATAAAATAAATAAAACCGCTTCTACTCGAGATGTCTCTATGAATTAAGTCCTATTATCCTCAAAAGACTTGCTTGGTGTAACTTTATTAAGATATTATAATATTTCCTTATGTATACATTTACTTTCTTCTTCTACCAGTGACCTTTTCTTCGCGAATTTCTTCAATTTCATGCTTAACAAAGGCCATGGTATGCTTCATCTGAAACACTTTACTAGCGTTTCCCCAAGCAGGATGATCACCGAGATAGCTGTAAACATCGCATATTTTTTTGCTACTGCTTGATTTCGTACGATCCAATCGTAGTTTTCTAGTCAAATGAGCATCTAAGATCCAGCGATGAAAATGAGATAGATAGGATCTACATTGGCCAGCAAAAGTAACATATACAGGTTTACTATGATAATCGATTTAGGCCATCACACTCATTTATAACACTAGCGTATTAAAATACCTCTTTGATGCTGCGTGAGCGCAAGCGTAGTCCAAGTCAGCTGTTAAAACAACTCTGTCTGTATTGTAAATAATATTTTCATATGTGTTGATCTTGTCCAGTGTACTTGATTCAGCCGTTGAATCCCATGTCACAACTGATTTATCTGCTATCATATCTGATAGCCTCGAATTCATCTTATCCTTTACCATGTTTGGTGTTCTGTCTGTAAATACGACCACGACCTTATCATTGAGGTTCTTAACCATGCGCTAAAGAGGATCGTAATGAATACCAAGGATATAGGGCGAACAAGATCATGTCTACCTTGATGTTATCTGCCAAGGAAACGGCATCTTCGGAATACCAACGGCAATTCGGAGAATGTCCACCGACGACTACAGTGGAAAAACCTTGCTTAAATGATGATGGTACTATCTTATTCAATAATTGCGTCGTGTCCGGCAGAGACGTGTCTAATAGGGGTGCCTATATATTGCGTTACTAACCATGAACCGCTGTTATCCTTTAGATTTAGCTTACAGGTGTAATGATGCCATTTTTTTGTTTAGCCAGAGGACCAAGAGCAGCTAAATTACAGCACGTAAATACACAATAGGGTAATACATTCACGCTTTCATTTACCCATTTTGACATTGGCTTCATATTTTGGTAAAACAACTTGATCAAAGTTGATAAAAGGTATGTTTGGATACCCAAGATAGACTATTTTTTGAAAATTAGACTTGGTTGAATGATCCTGATATGTCCAATTTACCTGAAAATGTCTTTTCGTTAGCTTTAGATAAATGTAATAAAGCAGGTATCGCATCTTGTCCACTTGCAATGATATAATCAGGATTGGTATCATCCAAAGATTCGTTTTCGGTTGACAGGTACCAAGGCAACTGCTTCAAAGACGCACCTGTTCTTTTGTTAAATGATCACGTTGGTTGCAGGGCGTTGATGTCTCTTTTACCTTTATTTTTTGAAGTACTCCAACTAACCAGATATTTTTGTAAAATGGCAGGAAATATTTGTAGCTCTAATAACGTAATAAAGATTAAGGCGTTTCTCTCTATCTTTTTTTGTTTGGGTACTAAGCTTACGTTTACTTGCGACGATCGTCTTCAGCTTGAACGTGTTTGATAGAGTATTCGATCCAGCTATTTGTTTTCCTAACGCCATAGCTTGTAAGGTACTTTCAATGCCACCATCGGTAACAACCCACACATTGGGTGCTGTTGTGCGCGTGGCAAACGATCTGCAGCCGATTTTATTGATGATTCTAAGCAATTTTACTATTTAAAGGTTTTTAAAATGTGAATCTCTATGGCCACGGTGCTTAATTATGGATTTGCTTACAATTCATTAGTTTCATTTGAAATAAAATGCTTCTGAGCTATACCTGGGTAGGTCTTTTTTTTTTTTTCGTATTGTGACTGATGAGGCTAGCAGCTCCAATCTGACATTTTTCATAAGGTGTACCCTTTAATCTTCTTTTCTCAAATCTTATTTGTATGCATAACTTATAGTGTAAAAATGTTATAAATGTCAATTAGTATGTCTTGATGCCTTTCTGAGGTTTTAATTTATATGATAAAGTCAGTTTTAAAGCGTAAAGCCAACAGCGCGGAATATTCATATAGCTCACAGTAGCTCAAAGCTTTGGAGATGAAGCGCAATATGATTTTTACATCATTGAATTCGCAACAAAGTTATTCATGATTTTTTTAATACACAGCATATCTATCTTTGCCCTTTCATGACAGAAAACTAGCGGTAGACCAAACAAAGAATGACTATGCTCAATTTTGTCTAGTGGGCAATTTTCGCTACTCAATAGCGAACCAATCAAATACTTTGATGATTACATCCAATCAAAATGCCAGCATGTCTTTTCATTAAATCAAGTATATATGAAAGAACCACAACATCGACAAAGAAAAAAAAATACAAGATTGGATGATAGCTCAACTACTATGGCTCAATTGGTTTATATAGCTGTTTAAAATTATTCATGAGTTTACTTAGTTAAGCACTGGTATTACTATGAATACTTGCTATTTATCTCTTCTACTTCATAGACGATCTAGAACAATTATTGCAATCCAATAGTGTGGTTATTATGACATTGCATCTGCTTGAGTGAAAAATAAGGGAAATTTCGGAACGTCTGCTCTTCTCTTCCATGACTCAATGTTGCAACCATCTAGTAATATTTACCTACTCGAGGCATACTTTTTCAGCGCAAGCTTTTATATAATATTGACGTCAATAAATGAAACTCTTTTTTTTTTCATGCGAAAGATGACAATCATTTCGTCAACCAACGGTCATTGATACCAGAGAATTATAAATATTAAAGGAAAAGGCCATTCATTTTTATTTTTTCAACCGTTTTTTAATACAGATCCTTACATTAATCACACTTAAAAATGGCAAACGTAAGTAGAGCAGCAAGCAAATTTGGAGAAATGGTTGGCTTAACTGGCGCGCCTGTCTTCACTGAGGGCCGAAATGTCGTTGATCTGATCATTGAGGATCACGCTCAAGCAAGAACTCTTTATGAGACCTTCAAGACATCTACTGACTTGGAGCAAAAGAAAAACCTCCGTAACAATATCATCAAGTCATTGGTCCAACACGATGAATGCGAGCAACTACTGGTCTATCCTTTGTTAAGAGAGAAGGTCGGCGGCTCACTGGGAGAAGGTCATTACAGAAGAAGCTTGGATGAACACCAAGAACTGCGTGAGTTATTGTATGGTGTTCGCTACTTGGACGTGAACAAGAATCCACACCAGTTCGAATCCAAGTTCAAGAGCGCGATGGAGGCCGTTATCCGCCATGTTGAGGCTGAAGAGAATGAAGTATTGCCATTATTGAGGCAACACGTGTCTGAAGAAAGTTTGAAGAAAGTGGGCGCTTCTTTTGTGGCTCATAAGTATACAGCTGTTACAAGACCTCATCCCAGTGCACCTATGCAAGGCTATCCAGCTGCTGTAGCCAATGTCATCTTGAAACCCTTTGATCGCATTCAAGATTACTGGGAAGGTGTTCCATGAGCTAATCGCTTAGTTTATTTTCAGTATTTCTACCTCTATGAATCCAAGCTTTTATTTTTATCCTTTTTCCTATTTTCAATGTAACATTTTACAATAAAATGCTCTTTTTTTTTTCATCCAAATTATAGCAAAAAACTGATAAATAATGACTATAATTACCCAGTTATTAATTTTCTTAAGCGATAAATGCATTAGTAGTGGAACTACGTCGTTAGATCACCAAGTGATATTACTATTTTACTTACGATAAGCTTTGTTACTGCCAATGAAAAAAAAAAGGACAAAATGTAGTGTATGAGCATAAAGGGAACTTGTATTCTAAGATCAATCAATCGGTAAAGAATTTACAATGATCCTCAAAGAGCACTTTTAATCAAATAACAGTACTACCAGTATATTATTTACTTATATAATTCAGAATGCTAAATGGTATGAATAATTTTGGTCATCATAAATGTCTGCTCAATTCAACCTGTCTTTTTCTCAGATCCTTGTTTTGATGGCTTCTTGAAATAATGTGCAATTCCATGGTTTTCCATATTAATTGCAAAAGATGCGCTTTACCATGTCCTAACCGTAATACTCACGCATTTAGGATATGTTTCTTTTCGCATGCCTCTTGATAGTATCAATTTAATTTCTTTCATCTTGCTCAAATGTGCTGAAAATTGGTTAACCAACATCATTTCGAGGTCGGAGAGCAATCAGTATGTAGTATTAATATAGTTGTTAATAATAGATCCAAACAAGTTGATTATTGGAGAGATGCAACTAATAATGTAAGCCATATAGTGTTAAGGAAACCGGCAGAGTTACATCCTTCTCAGATTCTTCAGGTTATGAAATATCACCAGCTCCTTTGATGGTGATAAGGATAGTTTAACAGCCGTTTTATATAGATACAGGCTTCGTCGCAATTTAGTACAAGCATACAGAAGAGTGAAAAACTCTATATCTTCTGGAGCGCTACTAACAAGATGTAGGTGTGTAAATCTTTCAAGTTCTGAAAGATAGTATACATTAGAAGGTGGATTCAAGTCTCCCAGCCAACGAAATAAACTGTAATTTAGCCTAAAGTAGGTGATAATGCTATGAAGTTTACGAATAAACTCAACATAACGTTTGTATATCTCAGGGTCAACATAAGCGCATTAGTCGAAATTTATATATACCTTATATGCTTCAAATCTCCAATCTGCATATCGTTTAGTAAGTTGTTCAAGTACCATTCTTTTGTTTCCCTGTCTATATACAGTGTTTCCAGGCCTTCTAAGCTTCAAATAACGAAGATAAACTCTTCCTTGGTGTAGAGCTTATAATCAGAGCCCCAGTGATATGTTATGTTGAACGTTTTTATAGATCCTGGAATAGCCTCACTATGCTTATTTTTCAGAAATTGTTGGCAGTTGTAGAGTAAAATCACTTCGGCATAATACACTTTTCTTGCTGGTACTTTACAAATTAACATGAATTCGCGTACCACTCTTACAACCAAGATACTCGAAGATACGAGAATATATCTCATTTGAGAGATGATTGATTCTTACTCATAAAGTGTCCGAAAGGTACCTTTTCTTTTCAAACGATATGAGGAAAAATAGGAAGATATGACTATGTAAATCAGTTTATATACATTCTAGCCATTGTAAACGAACACTATTTATTTCAAATACAAAATGCCTTGCAAACGATTACTGCATGCGCCTAAATAATGCTATAGAATGTATAGAGTATCCGTTTAACGACGGTATTTTAGCCTTTCAGAAGTAGTGCATTATGGTTATCATCGTTGGGGCTATTGATGAAAACCCTATTTATCATTGCATTTTAGCATATCCTCTATGACATTTGGATACCTATAAACAAAACAGTTCATGCTGAAATTAGCGTACTAGACAAAGACCACACTATATAATGTAACAAAGGTCACTAACTGAGCACCTCATGCCACATGCATGACATATACAGTCAATTATTAGCAAGTATAACATGCCAAGCGCACTAAAGTTAAATAAAAGCTCTAATAGACATATAAGCTTATTCTAGGTATGGGTTACTTGATGCGACATTCAACCGAGATCGATCGAGAGATCCAAAGCAATTTGCTAAACCCAACAGAGTGGTGGGGGCAGCCACGCCACCGCCACCACCACCACCACCACCACCACCACCACAAAAGTTTAAATGCAGTCGACCAATCAAAAATACGACTTTCAGAATAGCAATTGCGTTTGCATTAGAATCAGGTGGTTTACAATCACGAGTACTAGAAACAATCGTCAGCTGTGGCATAACATTCAAGTGCCAGTACAGGGCTCCATATCATATATGATTTATAAGTTAAAGCAATGACCATAATAAGCAAAGTAATGGTATAATCATGAGGTTATCATGGTTGCAATAAAATCTCAATAATAATCGTTTCCATATCGAAAGTCTCTGGGGATTGAGGGTGGCGATGATTTTACTGTAAATTCTTTGAGTGCGGCTAGGTCGTTTTCACAAGCAATTTGCTTCAAATTTTTCTTCAACAAGATGGAGATTTTGAACGATCTCTTTTTTTGAGTTTTTCGAATAGAGATGGAAGCCATTCGGTTTTCCAGTTGATCTATGCTAGTCGCTATCAAACAGCAATGAGCCATAGATAGTTTTTAATACTTCTCTCCTCTCCAAAAATTACCTGGTTTTTTTGTCTGCTTGTTCTTTACGCGGTCGTATAGCATATGCTTGCTTTTGGTTCGAGGTAATAACCATTGGTAACCGAGATCATGACTAATGCAAGTATGTCGGCAGCGGCATTGGACTAAACGGCCGATTCTATTCACTTCAGGTTCCATTTATAGAAGCAGAAGCAGAAGAAAAGATAATAAGTTGTACCTCGTTTTATGCTAGACACTGTCAAAAGGCGACTGCTGCTGTCTTGTATTTCAAACCCAGTTGATCCAACCAGGTAACCTTGAAAAATCGCTGAAGCATCGAAACATTCTTCTCACTTTTTTTTCTTAAATTACAAACATGCATCCTCCATTAGAACCCTATAAGCACGAAGGTTGTGACAAAGTAATTGAAGCATTAGAGGAATGTCACCGAGCAGGTACATTTAACAAGTTCATTGGTACTTGCAATGCAGCCAAAATCGCTGTGGACAAATGTCTCAAAGAAGAGGTACAGTGTTTTTTTTGTTAGTAAAAACATTTACAGGCTGATTTATTCGTTTGTTTTATAGTTTCTTGTGATGCGTGCCGCAAATAAAGGAAAGGCGCAAGAAAAGAGAAAGAGAATGGAAGCAATTTGGAGAGAAATCGATGAACCACCTGCTGAATTGAAGGAGGAGGCCAGTAAATAGTGTATATGTCAAAATCAATAAATATCATGTCATATAAATCAAAAAGATCCTACCGCTGCTGTACGACCCTGCCTTGCAAAGCAAACAACAGAAAATTGCGTAGTAGTATACAGAAAACGCGGTGTGCATAGTTGGGAAGGAATTGGATTGGTTTTATGGTTTTAATAATACGGGATGATTTCGGGCATGACAAGCGTAGTTTATCCGAAACTCTAGCTGGGTATAGAAATTTGAAGGAAAATGTCGCTTTGTACTAGAACAAGTCTGTTATCCTTGAAATATAGCCATGTAATGCAAAGATTTGATACAAAAAAGCTACGTACACTAAGGTGGAGGATATACACTAATAGCTCCTGGATACAGAAGCTTTGCAGATAACGCGCTTCTGTAACTTAGTTTCTTTTCATATGGCAATGTTGAGAAATCGTACGAAAGGTGTATAACTTTTCCATTTGGACTTTCACAAGTAATATAATGATAGTTTCAATCTTCATCTCTGAGTAATCGATGCATAGTAGTACTGCAAGATTACTGTTGGTATTACTGGTAAAGAATAAAAATAAAAACTAGAAACTAGCCCCCCCCCGCCCCTCCCTGGTATAACTTTGAAAGATCTACCGTCCAAGTTTGGTTACTTGATCCATCTTGATGTAATATGCACAAGTGTACTCTTTGAAATGTAACAAACAAAGCTGTATTATTAAGCATGCATACAACTTGTCTTTAATATTGCCAAAAAGGATATTCGATGATATCATGTCATCACTGTTATAAGACTTCTTAGCTTGTTGGCAGTTGCAATTGAATATGATTTTATAGGCTCACTCAGAAATCTATCAAGAATTTTAATTATTAATAGACCCAGGACGTATTAACAAATCCGGTATAGGATTTAAGGGGAGGAGTATCTAATAATGTAAATGCAATCGGCTTTTATCATTGACTGATCCAATTATCTTTGATAAACGATGAATTTTTGCTTTTTATATAAATCCAACCATAAAAAACATCTAAAAAAATTGAGTAGACACACTTTCGAATATTTTGAACTACCTCGATTAGCAGTTGTATGTCTAAATGGCTATCTTGATTTCCCGTAAAATAAAAGGGACTGTAAGGGATTCGGGCTTAAGGGGTAATATTTTCCTAACAATTTTTCGGACATCATCCCATTTTGCACATTTTTACGTTTCTCGAGAAATTTCAGCTTAGTATCCTATCTGGTGATTAATACACATTCAGAATGAAACAGTATTTATTAGAACTGATATTTGGATGAAGCATAATAAGTATATCGCATTTTAGAACTATATTGTAGATTACATGCATTTTAAGCCAAAAAAAAAAAAAAGCTGCGTAGATCTCTCGATCGATCTCAGGTTAATATTGCATTTGATCGCTAGTAAATTTTGAGAATAGATTAATACATCTACTAGAACTATTATTTGGTTAAGTTATCACAAATATGTAATATCATTAATAATGTTTAGTAGTAAAATACATACGTTTTTGAAAGTTGAGTCTAATGATCTCTAGATTTCTTGACACGTCTCAGTTTAATGGTACATCTGATTCATTATTCTTGCTCAAAGTGAAGTACTGCTTCTACTAAATTACCGCTGAAGGATTAGCTTTTCAGCATTGAGCTTTTTTTTTTTTTGCGTTATCTTTATTTGGCAGGCTTTTGTGCAAATTCATATACGCTCAGCTGAAACACCAAATAAACTACCTAGAATTTATAACGTTTGTATAGTATCCTTAGTAATTACTGCTTGTGGATTTATATAATCAGATTATATTGTCGTCTATGGAGGGTATGCCTGAGTTTATCTACCTTTATACTTATAGATAATCTAAATACTAACTGCAAACGCAACATTACCCAACTTCTAGGCATCTTGTGGTAAATCGAACCTCCAAAGAATCATGGTCATCCCGCGCGCTCTTCCTATCAGAATAGTCCAACCATTCAGTTTAATTACCAAATACAGTCAAATGGCTTGTAGCTGTTTCAAATTATGCTCGGCAGCTGAGCATTACAAAACAAGATGATCTCCTTTTGAATTGGATACATTATTCGTGTAGCCTGAACGTATATTTGGCAAGGCAAAAGACGATCTTTCTGTGTACCCTGAACACCAATTATTTGATTATATTCCCTCGCTCCAAGTTCTCGACTCACTCTCTTTTTCTTATTTAAATATGCTTAGACGTAAATCATCTATTATTCGATTCTTAATCCTATTCTTTGTCATTGTATACCCATTGTATCTTTATGTGTATGTGTATGGTGCCTCACATCAACAACAGCAACAGCAGCAGTCAACTATCATCAACGCTGCCGATGAAGAAGAACCACCACTAAAAGACTATAGTGGCCAATGTCGCACGCAAAACGTTGAACGCAACGTAGACAATAACCATCGCGATAATAACCAAGCGTACTGGACGCAGCTCAGTGACAAATCCATGCGATTATACAAGTTTGGCTGGAAGGATTTCATTCGTCAGGAACGAGCCAAGTCCATGCCTGCCTTTGACAGAGAGCGAGGCATTGTGTTTGTAGCTGGTAATGATGATACATTGAGACGAACGCTGGGTACGATTCGATTACTGCGTCAGCAATGGCAGTGTCAATTACCTGTGGAAATCTGGCACATGGAACATGAAGCGGAGGCAGCATCGGCCTTTTTGCCACAATTAAACGCGTTGGGCCAAGTGAGGTTGCGTGACCTGTCTGATTTTGGCCTAGTGAGGTCGATCAGTCGAATGAGAAATCCAAGCAAACAGTAAGTGCAAACCATGTTTGCCGCATAATAGGTTTAACATGTTCAACTTATCAAGGTTTCAAGTCAAGGCAGCAGCTATCATTAACTCTCGGTTTCAACACGTACTGTATTTGGATTCTGATAATATCCCAACAAGAGATCCTACCTATTTGTTTGAGACGGTCGAATATAAAGAAAAAGGCGCCATCTTTTGGCCTGATTTTTGGAAAACGGCTGGAGAAAACAAGATTTTCAAGATACTAGAGATTGAATGTCAAGATACATGGGAGCAAGAGGTAAATAGTAAAATACGCTGTCACAAGTCAAGTTGTTAACTTGTAGCGCTCAGTCCGGTCAAATCGTAGTGGATAAGAAACGGCACTGGCTTCCTCTTCAATTAGCCTGGTTCTTGCAATTCTATCATGAAGTCTATTTCCGTTTACTGAATGGCGATAAAGACACGTTTCAATATGCATGGCGAGCACTAGACGCACCCTTTCACCGCATAGACACATTTGTGGCTATGGGAGGCTTATTGGTGCAGGGACAGTTTTGCGGGCATAGCATGCTACAGTTTGGTCCAGACAATGACGAGCAGCCATTGTTTGTGCATGCTAATTTAATGAAACAGATCCCTCAAAGAGCATTTCCTCAACGCCCGTGGCATTTAATCAAGCGATACAGGGACGATCGATCTAACAATTATTTGACACCGCAGTTCAATATGATCAATGATACAACGAAAAATGTGTTGATGGGGTGCATGAACTTTGCAGCGAGGACTGATGATCAAGAATCACCGAGCTTTATTGAATCTTTTGATGAGGTTTTGCCTCGCTTTCAAGATCAATACTTTAGATTGGGGGGTGTAGGAGGATATGAGTAAGGTTTTTTTTTTTTGAATTTTCTAATAGTAATATATTTGATTTTTTTGAATGGTATAAATACGGTTTTCTGTGGTGGTATAGAATATAAGAAGAGGGATAAGATATATAATCATAATGACCTACATAGCATAAGAATAAGAAAAAGGAAAGTATGTAGTAAGAGAATAAGTAATTAGAGAAAGGAAAAAGATATCATAAGATCATGTAATAGGTAATGATAAGCAGTTAATATACGATATCATGCTTGCTATTATGATGATGATTGCTACTGGTAGTATTGTAAAGTTGGGAATAAGTGTATTGAGCCTTTCTGGTCAACTCTTGCTTATCATACATGCTGTAAGCCAACTCTTCCAAAGGAACTGTATCTAACAGGCGAATAGTGACTTTTGGAGCGTGTTTAACACCAGTAGCCTATATCGAGCCTGTAAGTTGCGAGTTAACATATGGTATATAAGGCACTTACCCTAACGTATGGAAAGAATATATCACCAAAGACTCTCTTCTTTTTGTTCATGGTCATACCTTCCAATTGACTGAGGATCGCAGCAGGAGAAATGAGCTCTTGCTGTTGTTGTTGTTGTTGTTGCTGATGTTGTTGATGGTGATGATGGTGATGATGATCTTCAATAACCAAGTTACGATGTACTAACGAAGGTGTCGTAGACATGGAAGGCTGAACTGGATTTTGGAATAGATAAAGTGCTTCGTATGCTTCGTCAATCTTTTGCTTCAAAAAGATGGGATTAAATAAACACAGGGACAAGTCTTTCTTCTTTAAAGATTGGATCAGGTCGACTAGATCGTTAAGGTCTTTTTGCTGATAATCCTTGAGCTGTAAAGAGATAGCTTCACGTAACTTTTGTATTTGAATCTGACTGGTGTCCTGATAGTACATGGGGTCGATTAAATGAGATTGGTGCTGAGATGGACTAGTAGAAGGTGACACCAAAGTGGATGCATTAGTTGTTTGTACATTATTGGGTACATGCATCGAAGAAGTAGAATAAGTGTGATGAGGCACAACAGGGCTCTTATTGTGATGTATCCAAATACCCGTTTCATTCCAAGGGTTGTTCTGAGAGATGGAAGTAGTAGATGGCTATGGAAATGTTTAGTTGCATGCTTTTTTATTTGTTTGTTTTTTTTGCCTTTGTGGGTATATCAAAACCATAAACTGGATGATGAGAAGGATATGGCGGTGATGGTTGTTGGGTTGGATACATGTACTGCTGTGGCTGTTGTTGTGGAGGAATAATAGTCGAAGCAGTGGAAGGTGGAGACAAATTCATTAAATCGGTTGAATGGTGTTTTGGTTGTTTATTGAGCGGTTTCTTGTGCGTATGAAAGGTCACTACAATGTTCTTTGTATTGATAAGCGCGCCATTCATTTGCTGCAATGCTTCATTTGCTTCATCCATATTTGTAAAACTAACAAAGCCATAACCTTTGGATATACCAGTAGTCGCATCTTTCATGACTCGGGCTGAGATGATTTTACCATAGAATCGAAACCTCTTGAACAAGTCATAACTTGTCACTTCTGGATCCAAATTCTTTATATACAAGTTTGTATAATCAATCATTGCCATAGTTTTGTCTCCGTTACTATGTTGACTCTTTCTTGTATTTAAATGTTCATAAGGGGCCGTAAGCTATAAGAGTATCTTAGTATTGATGTTTGATATGTATATTAGGACATACCATATTGAATATAATCTTATAAGTCCTAGAATGTATAGTTATATACAATACAATACTATATATATGAAAAAAGAAAGAAAGAAAGTGGTGTAAAGAAGAATAAAAAAACTTTTTTTCAAAGTCTTTATATACCAGATTTAAGGGAATTCACATGACCCAACGATTTAGCGTAAACACTTTATTTATTTATAACCGATTCCAAGAAGTCATCTTACTATGCATTTACCACGTAAAAAGAGTCATTATTTTAATGGGTTATAGTAGAATATTCGGCAAAAGAACGATCCTATTAAAAAGGGGTATGGTTATTTGCATAAAGTTTGCTTATACCGTCCTTGGCGTCATCAATCCTGTATATATATATATATATATAAAAAAAAGAACCGGTACCTCAAGATCATTTACAAGCACGCACGCGGTTCAAGACGTGCTTCAACATACGTCCATTTGGTTGGACCACGGGGTTTTAAATAAGTTACTACTGCTATCTGAGGTTAATTCCCGAACCCCCAAAAAAAATGTAGCCATCGACTTGATCTGGATTTCAGACAATAGAAAAACTAAGATACATACATAATATGTTAAAAAAAAGTCTTTGGAAAATTCTGTTATGCATCTAATAACATGTGGATTCTGCGGGAACTAGTACCAAAACTGTAGGATTATTACGAGATCCATCCGCTTTCTAGAGGTTTGTGGTTTACAATAATAACTATATACTACTAAATACTTGGAAAAATAAATAAAAAATATCAATACTTTACTTGGTATGTCAGCAACCGGTTTACTTTAAAAATTATGTCTTTAAAGTGCAATTTGACCCATCAAAAGAAAGATCTTAGAATGATTATCGGAGCGTGAAACATGACCTGAGAGATATCTTCCTCTTTTTTTTTTTTTTTTTTTTTTTTTTTTTTTTGGCCTTTTAAACCCTAATAGACTATTATTGGCTAGCTGTAATTAAAACGATTTTTTTTAGCTGACCTAAAACCCTGGATCAAAAATATTTTTTTTATTACATTAATACATAAAATCAGATTTAACTTAGCTTGCGAAAGATTTTATTTTTCATCTAATGATTCAAGTAGATTAATAAGTTTAATTGCAAATGATGTAGTTATTCTTGAATTATGATCAATTTGTCGGGATTTGGTTTAGCAATAATAAGTCGAATTTTTATTATGAGAATATTTTATTATAAGAATAATAGAAAAGAAATACGTAGTTACGCTTTAATGGAGAATATATTTAGGCCTATTATAATCAATGCTTTAAAAATGCCCATAGGATATAAAATTGAGAAATTTCACGCCGGAATATTCGCCTGGGGGATTCAGCAAAGTGATTGTTTGAACGAGCGTTTGATTGGCAGTTGGTGAGTAATTACTCAATATGACTGGCCCATGAATAGTGAACTGACATAAATTGAAATACAGATTTATCGGGCTCGTCTGGCCAGTCTATGGTTTATCTTTTTTGAAATGACACTGCACATGATCCAGACTTGAAATAACTATTAAACTCCTTCTGAAAAAAAGATTCTTAATCCCCCTTTTTCTTTCCTTTTTCTTTCTTTACCTATCTTTAACTTATCAATGACTTCACCTATTAAAACATCAAGCATACAACCCGATAGCAAACGAATCGAACATGTTGGAGACTATATCATTCAAAATAGAATAGGACAAGGTTCATTTGCCACTGTATATAAAGCGCAGCATAAAGTAAAAAAAAAAAAAAATCACTATCGTGTTAGTTTGGTATTATACTTACATGTTTTTGTTATAGGATACCCAGCAAACTGTCGCCATAAAATGTGTAAAGCGTTCAAAACTCACCAAAAAGCTGTTGGAAAACCTTGAATCAGAAATATCTATCCTAACAGCGATAAGACATGATAATATTGTTGGATTAATTGAATGTCAGGTATTCAACCATGATAAAAAATAACCAAGAAAATCTGCATGAAATAACTCGTTTGAATTAGAAAACGGAATCCAATATCTTTCTAGTAATGGAGTTTTGCTCTTTAGGTGATTTATCGCATTATATCAAAGAAGTACGTTCAAACAAGTCAGCCAAAGGTCCAGCTGGAGGCTTGCCAGAAAGAGTAGTTCGTCATTTTCTAAAGCAATTAGGTAATATCATCCAATCAATTAGTTGATGGAGTCTAACTATTCCATAGCAAATGCATTACAATTTTTAAGGTCTCAGAATCTTATTCATCGAGATATCAAACCACAGGTAATACTATATAGATACAAATAACATAGCGCCCTATTAATGACTGCGCCCAGAATTTGCTATTGACGCCTCCTCCGCTACCAAATAATGATTCAACGATAACAAACAACAATGATCTACCTGTTTTAAAAGTTGCTGATTTTGGATTCGCACGTTTCTTACCGAATGCCAGTCTAGCAGATACACTCTGTGGTTCACCGCTTTATATGGGGCCCGAGATCCTATCTTATAAAAAATACGATGCTAAAGCAGATTTATGGTCTGTTGGCGCTGTACTCTACGAGATGGTCACGGGTAGACCACCCTTCCGAGCTCAAAATCACATCGAATTACTAAAGAAGATCCAAGAAAACAACGATCAAATTCACTTTCCTGACGAACGGCATGAAGACATAGTGATTGGCAGTGATATCAAAGACTTGATACGTAAACTATTGAAAAAGAACCCACAAGAGAGACTCTCATTTGAAGACTTCTTTCAACATCCAGCTGTACTTGTTCAGCAACAACAGCAGTTACCTCAACCAATACGTAGATCGAGTCTTAATCAGTTCAAAACAACAAGACATACGCCTCCTTCACCGCGACAAGGCACTAGTTATGAACCACCTCCATTTGCACAAACCACACCTAAGAGCTTAACAGACCAACCTCAGCTCATGACGACCAGAAGATGGTCTACCACTATACCAGCCACTCAAGACACAAAGTAATGTATATATATAGTCTAGGTTATAACATATTAATCGAATACAATAGGAATTCGCCGCTTTATTCAAAAGCTCGTCCTACGAAAACTGAAGCACAAAACCAACCTTGGACACCGTCATCGCCGTCTGAACCTTCTTCTTCCACTATGCATCCAGGCACCAAGATCAGAAAAGCCAAAGAAGAGACAGAAGAAGAGGATGTATTACATGAATATGTTGTGCTAGATATTCGATCCATAGAAACCAATCAATTTGCAGATGGTAAGTGTATATATATATATATGCATAAATGAAGGCGTTAATAAACTTTTATATATATATATACAGAACTCAAGGCTACACCTCGATCTACACCTATTCAACATGAAAGAAGGCTTTCTAGGTCACCTAGTAGCGTAACAAACGCTGTCAATATACCCAATTCTCCATCCGCTCCACCTTTTATCCGAGAACGCAAGTCAAGTACGGGTTCCTCGGCAGGTTCCGTATTAGCTAAAGCCATTAGCAAAGCTTCTGTCCGACTGTTTGGTACCAGCATGCCCTCGCCACCCAAGGACCATCATCATTTAGTGGGATCGCCACATGGATTTATGTCACACCATCATCATGATACAAGTAATAATCGTACTATGAAACGCATTGAACGATTGGCTTGTATGGCGCATGCAGTAGCTAAATATGGAGATCTCAAATATGAATCGCTAAACCAAAAAGAAGGCGATGTAACTATCTTGGCAGAAGAAGCATTGTCTTTGTATGTCAAATCATTGGCTCTATTGGAAATGGGATTGTATATTGCGCAACAATATTGGCATCAGCATCGTATGGATGATGAAGATGATAAAAAGAGCATTAGCTTATTGAATGATGCTGTACAATGGATGCGAGACAAGTTCAATGAATGCCTTGACCGCGCAGAATCCATAAAGTGTGAACCAACCGATAGCATATGCGTTGAAAAGCTGCTTTATGATCGCGCCTTGGAAATGGTATATATAAAAAGAAAGAAAAAAAAAAGATCTGATAAACCTAACTTTGGTCATTTAGAGTAAAGCCGCAGCGGTTCATGAATTGGTAGGGGAGAACATAACGGAATGCGAACAAAACTATCAAACAGCGATATGGATGTTGGAAGCCATATTACAGGTCCGTCCTAAAGTCGATGTGATAGTTGAAGAGGATGATCGTCGTATCATTAACCAATGTAACTAAATTTTGCTTTCTTTCAGTATATCCACTTACTAACAATGTATGGTTTATTAGTCATCGATTCTATTCGTCATCGGATCACAGTCTTACGGAAAAAGATGGACATATCGGAACGTGTATAGGTTCCAACTATTTACCAATCAATTTACAGTATTATATCCCTCCGATTCCCACCCAGCTGCATTGCAACACCGCACTCAACCCAGTAATATTGATCTCCGGTTTTCGGACATAATAAATTGATATTCCACTCGTTTCTATGCTGTCCCTTAAGATTGTCTGTGCCATAAACATTACTAAATACAACTATACAACGTGGTTCATGTACTTTAATGTCAGCTTTCAATCGCGTTATCAGCGTGAAAGTGTATATTAAAAAAAAATGAAACCCTTCGCGTGTGTAATGCCTAATCTTAAAGCCTTTTTTATAGTACGTTTCTTTGCCAAGATGGTAAGCCATGTTTCGCTCATTTCAATAACCGCTTACTATTATTCTTTGCTCAAATAAAGAATCGTTTTCTTTCTCTTTCTCTTTCATCTCTCTTTATTTCATAGACAGACGAACACAAAAGAGTAAGTATTTAAGGCTCCTTTTCAAACAATGTTGGATTTATTTGCTACTGCTACGTATTCTGTATGTCAAATTCTGTTTACATTGTTTATATTTACATCTCCTGCGCACACACACACATACACACAAAATCGATCACTTTCCTTTTCCAAGCTGTAATCGTGCTCTTTTCGTTGTTTATATCACTTCAGAAGTCAGATTACAGCGGCGACTTGCCCTTACACAAAGCACATTCTGATGAACACAGAAAAAAAAAAGTAACCATAAAAAATTTTGTTCATACAACTATCATTTTCCAGTATAACCTTCTTTTCGACATTTTGATTAGAAAACAAATAGATAAGCCCTTATGTAGACTCACTTTATCAACCTGAATGCCCTTTCTTTTTTCTTGTTTATATTCAACATACAGACAACTAAACATAACATTGACTGACAGAAAACATAGTAGTATAGCGTAACAAAAAAAAAAAGAAAAAAAAAAAAAAAACTGACTGTAAAAAAAATTTTTTTTTTTTTTCTGAGCAGCTTATTAAGAAACCCTTGTACTAACTTGTTTTTCCTCTTTTTTTTTCTACTCTTTTTATTTTAACAGCTCTCTCTCTTTTTTCTCACAGTATAGTAACTCCACCTCTATCTCAGTTATTGTCGTTATCCCAAATCAAGTCCAACTCCTATAAGTGATATACTATGCAATCGATTCCTTATTACCAACAGCAGCAATATCAACCTCAAGCTCCTTATCAGGCTCAAGGCTCTAATGTCTTAAACAATGGACCTTCTATGATGAATCAGCCACCTCATGGTTTGGCTCAACCACCTCATGGTCTTCCTCCTATGCAACATCCTGGTATTCCTGATCCATCTCAAGTGCAAGTCAATGGCCCTCAACAGCCACCTAAGAGAAAACAAGTCAAGAATGCTTGTAGTAAGTATATTTGATATACATGTAGAACAAGGTTTATTAATTAAATTTTAAAAGCCAACTGTCAAAAAGCTTGTAAGAAGTGTGATGATGCTAGACCTTGTCCTAGATGTATCAAGTATGGCATTGCTGATACTTGCGTCAACTCAGTTAGAAAGGAACGTAAGAAGGGCATCAAACGTGGTCCTTACAAGAGAAGACAAAAGACAGGTGGTAAATATGAGAAATATTATTATTAGAAAAAAGACGCGTTATATACTTACATCATACATAGAAGAAAAGCCTCGCAAGAACGCCGCTGATATGAACAATAGTAATGATCAAAACACTACCCAAAACACTCAATATGCTCCTCCTACTATGCGTGGACCTCCTACCATTCCTTTCGGTTACCCAAGCAACTTGAACCAATATGGTCAACCTTACGATCCCTATGCTCAATACGCTGCTTATCATAAAGAACAAAACCAAATGATGCCTCAACCTTATGTAGTTAACCCTGTTTATCCTCCTATGGGCTATCCTGTCATTGTCCCCGGCACCGCTGGTAACAACGATAATAACCAACAGCAGCAACCTCAACAACAACAATCTCAACAGCAGCAACAGCAGCAACAACAACAGCAACATGCTTACCAACAACACTATAATAACATGATGCATCAACAACAAGCCAATGGATCTCAATCTAGACCTCCTATGATTCAACATAACGAACATGTTATGCACCAACAATCTCCCGCTGGTAGCCCTCAAGTCTATTATCAACAAGCTCAGCAACAGCAACACAGCCAACCTTCTTCTCAAAGAAATAGCCCTCACTTGCCTGAACTCAAGGTTGAGCAATTACAGCATGCAAGCAGTAACAATGCTTCTACTCCTACTGCCACGAATGCCACTAACAGTACAAGTGAAGCATTTGCAAAGCCTCAAACAATGACGCCTGCAGCTTCCACTTCCACTTCCACTGCAGCATCCCCAGACTCAGGTAAAAGAGATATACATGCTATATCCCAATACAAGTTGAACTAACGCGTTATTTTTCAAATAGCCACTTGGGTTCCTCCTCGTTCCTCCTAATTTTTTTTTTTTTTCATTATATTACACGTTTTGTTTTGCTCTTTTTTTCCTTTTTTTTTTACATACACTCTCACAATTACAATCACATCAAATCATTTATTGCTTTTTTCAATATACAACAAGCACTTTTATGTCTCTTAAAGTCTTTATATGAAACTATTATTCTTTTCGTTTCCATAAAAAAAAAATTTTTTTTTTTTTCAACATGGACGCGTTTGGGATGAAGTTGAAAATGATAGTCTTTAAAAAAAATATAGAAAAAAAAATCTTCCTTTTTTTTACACACCCACACCTCACACATGTACACATTTCACAATAACAAGCCCAAAAAAATAATAACAAATTTAGAATTTATATATAAAATGGTTCATTTTTTTTAGACCCTTCTTTTTTCATTTATATCGAGCAAATTGTACAACTGACGCGTCAAACCATGTTTTTTTTTCTTCATAAAAATGAAACGGAGCTAAATACTTTAGTGAGCTAAAAGGAAGGGGGTACCGTGGATCAAAAAAAAAAAAAAAAAAAAAAATTATTCCAGAAAAAAAAAAAAAGATGAGCTCATAGGTAGTATCCGTCTGGGTACTAATTCATTCTTTGGAGGGATCGTTGAACATGTCTTTCGTAATCTCGATAGATCTTGCATTGCAATGGTTCATTTTGAATATAAAATATCTATTAGAGATATTACACTGAGATCAGTAGAGATCTAGCTCACATTTATAAGCCCATGTCCAGAAGTTTTATTAGGAGGCGCTTGCTCATTGATCCTTTGTAGATCTTGAATGCCTCTTTCATAATCTCGGTAGATCTTTTATTGCACAAGATGCAGCAGCTCATTCTGAACAAAAGAATGTTCATTACATGCGATGTTTTCACCAAAATCTGTCAAAATCGGGTCTGTTCATTCACCCATGCCAATAAATATTATTGGAATTTTCGTTTTTTATTATCATTATCATTATCTGTTCTTCAGCCATAGAAGTTTTTCTATGCCAACATCTTCAGAGGATCTCACTTTTATGGGTACATGTGCTTAATTAAATTCATAGCCAATCTAACTTTCTTTTACTTTGTGTGTATTGTGTAAATGAAGCAACTATTTTAGATACTGTTAAAAAAAAACTTTATGCTAGCGGAATCTTTTAACAGATGAATATAATTATCTACAGTTGTACAACACTATTCAACATAAAGCTCTCATTTGATTATATAGTCACTCATAAAATGAAAGAGATATACTGTTCTATTGTTGATCTAGAGAGAATAGAATAATTTCAAAAATTTTGTCGAGAGACATGATAGAGCCCTGGAGTGGAAGAGAGACCGTCAATTCATTCGCAGCCAATTCAGAGAAAGCTGGCCATTCACTTAATTAAACTTTTCAGCTCAGGGTATTAGAATTCATGCGTAAAAATAAAAATAAAATCTGATTATTGTGCAAATGATAGCTACATAGTTTTGTTTTAGCGTTTAGGCAAAAAACCGTATGATACAAAGTCTTTATTCATAGAATATACATAGTAAAATGTTGCACCAAAGAGCAAAAAAAGACATTAGCTGTCAGAATTGGATAGAGTCTAAATATTTCTTTTCACAATTAGATATCATTGATCAAAAGGCGCTTGTTTTGTTTTATATAATTTATTCAAAAATTCAAGGTATGTCTTCTCTGAATAAAAAAAAATAGAGGCGATTATTTACTATTATTTAATTATGCAAAATATAGAAGCGAATGAATATAAAAAGTTTACTCTAGAAATCAAAAACTCTGTGTCTTTGGTACCATTTACAAACGTTTAGCTTTATGTAAACATTTAAAGTATGTAGTTACTAAAAAAATATCCCATTTTGTTCTTTGTATTTTCCTTTTTTATCGATTTAAATTGTAGATTCTGTGCCCCAAAGGACTGAGCTACCTAATAAAAAAAAAGACAATGGACGTTTAAGGCATTTTGCTCGTTTAATAAAAATTAAAGATAGATGGCATGATGTTCTTATGAATGACATACATATACTACAAATTAAAATAGAAAGTAATACGCTAAAGCGCAAGGTAGATGTAATAATGTTAGATCACTAAAGCATTTATAGTTACAAGTATCTATCAATTGAGTAAACCTCCATTCAGACTTATCTAATTTCCAGATACTAGCGCGCAACCGTCGTTAGTAATTCGCCCAGACATATTTGATAAATTTTTTAACGACTATTTTACTATGAAGAAGAAAAGGGCAATTGTATTTCCGACATCCAATGAAATGAATTTGTCTGACGATTAATTTTCGAGACCCATATGCCAATTCGCGCATTAGATCAAAGATTGATCTGATCTAGTATCAAATGATGATTTCTTTATATTCATAATGAGCTGCTTCATCTTTTAAAATTTTGCTTGTTACTAAACCAACTTGCGTATACTTTATTTTATACAATAGATTGCATGTATTCCGTCCTTATAAGGTTTTTGTAGATCAAGATACATCTTTAGACGAATCTCGGTCTGATCCGACATCAGATGAGTACGACAAGGTCATGGTAAGCAGTTATATCTTGTGAGATCTGTGACTTGACAGAAACGGCCATAAATACTTTTTTTTTAAAAAAATAAATAATCAATTGCACTTGTTTAGATTTCTTCAAGATCTTGATAGATCAAACTAGATCTGATAGATCAAACTAGATCTGATAGATCAAACTAGATCTGACAGATCTCAGTTCGATCTGGCAGTAGATTAGTAACACTGTAATGAGTTGCGGCAAACTGTTGAGTGAAACAACCATGCATACGGTACTTGAATATTCAACACACTGTACATAATCATACTATAGCAAGGGACTGCTCTTCTTGTTTCTTTCTCACGGTGCGCTTTGATTGTACCACTAAAGCATTCCAGTCAAAACAGATAAGCTCTATGACTAATACTTATTTAGATAACCGCAGTGAGTACGCTTTTTTTTTTTTTTTTTTTTTTTTTTAAATTAAAAAATGTGATGTTTATTTACGATGATTCTACTATATAATTTACATGATAACGCTTTTAATCTCTGCCCAATTCTTCAGCTAATTCCTTACTGCGGTTTGTAGCAGCAAACACAGCATTTCTCATTAATTGACGAATATTGGCAGATTCCATTGATTTGATAGCAGCTTCTGTGGTTCCTTTGGGAGATGTTACTTTTCGACGTAATGTAGCCAAATCATCTTCCGAGTTTTGAGCCATACGAGCAGCACCCAAACATGTTTGAACTGTTAATTGTTTTGCTTCTTCTGGAGTTAAGCCTGCCTCCACACCTGCATTTTCTATAATTACACAACAGATATTTAATCTCCATATCTTATCTTTCCCAGATCTCTCCATGTTCACTACCATGACTACTACAACTTACCCATGGCCTCCATCATTAAAAAGAAGTAAGCAGGGCCACTGCCACTCATACCTGTGATGCTATCGATTAAAGATTCCTTTTCAACCCAAGACAGCACCTTGGAAACAGAGCCCAATAGACGTTCTGTCAGATTCTTTTGTTCTTGTGTCACTACATCTGTGGCAAATAAGCCTACTGCGCCTTCACCTATCAAGGCAGGTGTGTTGGGCATAATACGTACAAGAGGGGCCTGATAGGATTCCGCGTTGATCCATCTCAAGATGGCTTCTGTTTCAATGCCTGCAGCAATAGAAATAATCAAAATATTGGGATTTTTGTGCAATGTGGGAGCCAAAGCCTCAACTACGGGTTTCAAGACTTGAGGTTTGACAGCCAAGATAACAATATCAGCACCATCGACCACAGCATCGTTGTTAGTAGTACTCATTACATCAGGATATTTCTGATGCATGTATTCACGACGCTCTTCTAAAGGTTCACTGAATCGTAAATGAGTATGAGGATGGCCTACTGAAGGATGATAGAGACCACCCAAGATGGCCTCAGCCATATTGCCTCCACCAATGAATGCAATGACAGGAGTTGCGTTGAGTTGAGCAATAGAAACCATTTTTTTTAAAAAAAAAAGAAAGTAGAAGGAAGAGATACAGATTAGAAACCTGATGAGGGGAGAAATCGACTCTTTATAAACCATCAATGATGATTGGCTAGTCACGATGAGTCTTATATCACAAATAATAAAAAAAATTACCTTTTCAGTCTATTTTATTATTTAGATCTTTGCAGTGTATACCTTACAATCGAAGACAAAAATCATTTTACAACTTATTCTACGAATTTTTTTTTTTTATTAGGGGATTTCGCTTAGGAGAACGAATGTTTTTTTGACATATTGATTTGGTACCTTTTTGAACAAACTCCTATTTGATGTTGCACTAAATATATAATATTTATATCGGACTTTGGCTTCTTTTTTTCTCTTTCTTCTTGTTTTCAATTCTTTTCTATACATACGAACCCCTTCCTTTCCTTTCAAAATATTAAAATATAATAAAAATGGGTGCTAATCTATCAAAAGCTCTATCCAAAATGTTTGGCAGTAAAGAGATGCGTATCTTGATGTTGGGATTAGATGCTGCTGGAAAAACAAGTAACTTAATTACAAATCATCTAAAAGGCTCATCTCGCTCATCTGTTCTATAGCTATCCTTTATAAACTAAAACTCAACCAATCCGTTACTACTATTCCTACTGTTGGTTTCAACGTCGAGTCGGTTACATACAAGAATGTCAAGTTCAATGTTTGGGTAATGTGTTCAGTATTTGAACTACACAATCTCGGTCTAATAAATAAATTAATAGGACGTTGGAGGTCAAGATAAAATTCGAAACTTGTGGAGACATTATTATACAGGCACACAAGGCCTGATTTTCGTGATTGATTCTCAAGATCGCGACCGTATTGATGAAGCGCGTCAAGAACTACACCGTATTTTATCAGATCGAGAAATGAAAGACTGCTTATTGTTGGTGTTTGCCAATAAACAGGATTTACCTGGCGCTATGTTACCTCAAGAGGTTACAGAGAAATTAGGTCTGGATAAGATGAAGGAAAGACCTTGGTATGTCTATCCTTCATGTGCTACAACAGGTGAAGGTTTATTCCAAGGCTTAAACTGGTTGAGTCAAAATGTAAAGTCCAAGTAAACTCCTTATGTATTCTTTGTCTTTTTTTTTTAATATTATTTTGATCTCTTCTTCCTTCTATTCGATTCCCTCTCCTACATACTTATTATTTATATTTATATAAAAAAAAAAGCCTTTTTTTTTTTCTTTTTTAATTTAATTAATAGCACATGTTTCTTTATTAAAACACAAAATGATGCTTATGTCTATGAAAAGACTCGTAGCAGACTTGAATGGATTGTATCCATTCAGATTCAATACATTGATCTATTGTCCATCTGTTCAATGGATTGATGTCAAACATACCATACAAACAGGCTTGTTCGTTTTCGTTACATTTGGAAAGAGGAAGCCAGGTACGCTTGGGTGCTGTAGCTTGATAGATTATAAATTGAGGATCTTCGTGATTGGCCTTGAAAAAAGGTATTTGTCTATAGATTAAACAATGCCAGGTGACTGCACAGCTCCAGATATCCAATGCTCTTCCATCATATTGATCATTTGAGAACAATTCAGGTGACCAATATGGTTCGGATCCACACCGGCCTTTGGAGTATCTTGGCTCCAAGTCAAAGCAGGATTGCACTACGTCTGCAACACCAAAATCAGCAATTTTAAGAACTCCTTCAGTTGTCATGACAAGATTTTCAGGTTTAATATCACGATGCGCCACACCACTGTGATGAATATGCTGGACACCTAGTAGTAGTTGTTTAAACAGACAATCAATTTCTTGGTCAGTTAGATCATATTGTTGTAAAATAGAAAACACGTCGCCACCAGCACACTAGTTTAAATATCGTTTAGCATTTTCTTTATATAATTCATACGTTGCTTACATATTCCATCACGGTGCACCATCTGCCTTTCTTGTCTTTTAAAAGATCAAATACTTGTATCACATGGCGATGACAGAGCGTTTTAGATATACAAAATTCGCTTGTCATACGCTTATCATAACCTTTTTGGCTCTCATCTTTATGATCGCGTTTACGAAACGTCTTGATGGCTACTACTTTGCCATTGATAGGCTCCAATAAGCGCAATTTAGCTGTAGCGCCTTGTCCAATTGTCTTGCCTTTTTTATGATCCTTGTATTTATCCTGCAATATCACAGCGGGTTGAGCTCGCTCACTTGTAGGCGTAGAACATGTGGAAAAGCTAGGTGAGGGTGGTAGATAAATTTGGCTACTCAGGGTTGGGCTGGTAAGGATATTGCTATTAATGATAGGCGTTTCATCTGAAGGCAACATTAGAAAATCACTGGCTGATGTAGGTGCATGATTATTTCCTGGCTTGGGTGAAGGGGGACATGATCGTAAAGACAAGTTGGATAGCTTTCGAGTGAGCTTTGAAAAGCTTGAACTCGAAGGTGTTGGTGACGGTAATTTCTCATAATCCTGCTGAGGTGGAGATAGTAAAATAACAGGCTGTACTTTATCCGTCATGATTAAAAAAAAAAAAAAAAAAAAGAAAGAAAGAAAGAAAAAAAAAAAAAAGAGTGTACTTCTTTAGCCAACTAATACCATGTATACACGCACGCAACTACTATGAGCTCCTCTCGTATTATTTTAATAAACTCCCTTCACACATATTCCTTAAACCTAACCATTTTAAAGCATGCATTATGCGAACTGATAAGGTACGCGTATTCCTAAATAGTGACCGCCTCTTGATCAGCATTGCTTTTTATACTATAGCAAGATCGTGTTTGTATTAGACGGTCTTTTAATCATCCTCGTTTTAATATCATTGTTCTAGACTAATTCTCCAAGTTGGGCATACGAAGTACTTTTTTATCTTCATTCTTTGCATGGCGAGTGATCATCTCCAGCACTTTTGAGTCCTGCCATCTTTCTGGAATAGGCTTTTTGTTCGTGGCCCAATAAAAGATATCCCAATCCGGTTCATCCAATAGCTTGTCATACTCTTCTAACTGAGCTCGATCAAACTGAGGTAACCACACTTTGGCAAAGGTTGATAACAGCAAATCTGTTTCTAAAATACCTCGTTTGCGGCTTTGGTACGTGAGTCGACGACGCTTGTTTTCTGTTTCTTCATTAGGGCGAGGAATGGGAGGCAAGTTGGGGTAAGAACTGTCCAAAGCTGCTTCGGAAGAGTGACGAATGGCTAAATCGGGATAAGGATCATTGCTTTTATTGTTGTTCTTTAGGAGAACACTTGGCGAAATAAAGGTACGGGTTAGTTGGACTTGACGGCCAATAAGGTTGAATTGTCGGCTAGCAGATCGTAACATGGTATCAAATGTCGAGAAAAGAACTACCTAGTACGCTTGGCAGGGGGAGGGCATGAAATTTGGCTCGGTCTTGGGATTCACATTCCGAAAATGACTTTTAATTTGATTGGTAGCTGGTATTTAATTGATATGCAGCAACTATGAAAGATTTATTTTAAAAGGTGTCCACAACTACATACTCTCTTAGTATAATTTGTGTGTAATTGCATTGTGATTTGAATGATATGAATACTATTTTTATGTTTCTTGTAAATAGAGGAAGTTTTTTTTTTTGCTAATATTTAAATTGGTGGATTTTTTTAGCCATACTATCATTACTCGAGTACTTTATATACGAAAAATTAAAAAAAAAAATTAGAACTTACTCTTAGATATTATTTACTCAAAGTACTTAAAAACAATAGTTTATAAATGATATATTCTATCTTCAAAAAAAAATAAGAGTTGCAAAAATTTCGACTAATGATCCTCCTTGGAATTTTTCTGTTTTTTATAGTTTTTACTCTCCTTGAGAGTTGTCAATTTAATGTCGCATCTAATGACTAGCGTATATTCAGAATGGATCGCTGAATCTGCTAAAAATACTTTCGATGAATATATTACAAACGCATCACAGTTTAACCGCTGACAATATACGATATATGTATATATTTCAAAAAAGTGAATCCAAATGATGATCAATAGATCTATTAACCAATTTCAATTTAATCTCGCACCCGATGACAGAATGAATTACTGAAACTACTATCACCATTGTTTAGCTGCAAGCCAATTTTTTTTGTTACACTCGTTAGTAATTAATTAATTGATTGTTGATTATATCACGGTAAGCTATTTTTTTTTCTTATTGAACGTAATATAGTATCTTAATGGCTTTATGATTGCAAGAAGGAGATGAGGAGGTCATTATGAGAGACAAAGGGTGCCATAGAATTTTTAAAAAAAGAGAACAAAAGTTAAAACAATAACTAGTAAAGCATCTGATAGCTCGCATTGGCGCAAAGTCTAGTGGCTGGACTCCACTTAAACTAAGCTCAATTGAAATATAGTGACTTTTATGCAATAGATAAAGCATCATTACATATATTGAAATGCTTCGTTACTACATATCTATGTCTTTAGAATGTCTTGTGTGCCATTAAAAAAATTGACGCTGCTATTATGATTTCTCTAGTGGAGAATGAAATACAGTTTCCAGAATTGTCTGTTTTTTTCTGACATAAACTTTTTTAATTGCTACTAATACATGTATTAATCACGTTCGTGTAAAAACTTTTATGGTGTAAAGGCTGCTAGCCGTTTACTTCAAATAATAGGGTAACCATTGATGGAAGGTTGTTTTGTGATCGTCTGGAATTGCAGTCGTAACTCGAATATTTTATAGTATCTCCAAAAAAAAGACTCAAAGATAAGAGGTATAGGTTAGTAATGTATCATATCTCTAAAATTTCTTCTTCATGCTTCACAATATATAAGCTAAAATTAAGTCATTTTTAACCTATCTTCATTCCCACGACTGTTTTCAATCAAATGTTGCATTTGATTACTTGTACATTGCTTTGAATGAATGTTTGTAACTGCAGCTAATTGAAACTCAATATGTATACTGTATGCTAAAGATTGAAACAGGAATATATACAATTCAGGTAAACTAGTTTGAATACAGAAATCTTGATCGATCCTGATTTAATGTTGCATTTGAGAAGTAGAACGTAGTCAACATGAATGGCTACATCTGTTGAACAACTTTGTTTAAGCGAATTAAAGATTAATGGCTCATGCTTTTCCATAATCAACTGTATTGATAACTGCATATCAATTCGCAACAAATCTTTGCACACATAGTCTTGTTCAGGCTGCTACCATCCAAGCAAAAAAAATAAAAATAAAATGCGGAGGATGTAAGGTATATTCAAGGGTTTATTAATTTTCAATGTTAGACGTCATTACTTTTTTGTTGACCATGACTCAATTGAAGAATAGGATATAAAGGTACAACAATATCAAATACGCTTGGAACTCGACTGCAACGATACGTCACAACACAGTTCTTACTAGGATGTTGCAGTAGACACTGCTGCACATATTCGCTTTCAGCCACCGTTACTGTATAGGGACACGTCCTTCGACTCCTATTGTATGTTGTTGATCTCTGCACTTGAAACCAATCTACTCTTTCACAGTCGATATACTCAAACTTAACAAAGATATGATCCATGTATTTCAAAGCAATCAGCTTGACAATAGGTGCAATATCAAAATAACAGGCCTCCAAATTCTTGAACCCCGATAGGTCAATCATACTGTTAGTGGAACCCCGTTGAGCCAATAATTGAACTTTGATAAACTTGCATACACGGATATTGGGTAAGTACTTGGCCAAGATATGAGACAATTCTGTCCAAAGCACCACGCCTCGTTTAAATAAGAGTTGTGTGATTTGATCTTTTGTAGATTGCTTGGGTATCTTGATACAGTTTGTATTTGGTATGCCAGCCTCCAACAGACATTCAGAATAATGCGCAGTGCAGTTGACTTGAAAATAATAGAGATAGGGACAATGCATCAGTATGTATTTTACCAAGCCATGAGGTACACGTTCCATTGGACGAATGAGTAGAAAACTGCACGAATTCATGATTTCAGGCCCTATCTGTGAAATGGTTCGATCTGGTAAAGCTAACCCTTCATACGCAGCGCGCATATCGTTGTCTTCTCCATCTTCAAAATCTTCGTAGTTTAAACTGTACTGGAAATCAAGAAAGTAGTTTTGGTAGATACTGATATAGATTTCACCTGGTTTGTATTGGGTATAGATTCCTTGGCATTGCAATGGACGGTTGCCCATAAGTGCGTGCAGGATTTGATAGAATCGCGTCATTTTGCTGACATTACATTGAGGCCGTCTTTGTTCGGGGTTGGAATTGGTACGAATACAGGCATTATGAGCCTTGCTCATACGTTGGGCAAGTTGAACCACAGTATCAGATCCTATAGTGTCAATCCAGTTGTAGAAATTAGTTCGAGTCATATTCAAACGAATGGTATCCATATCAGGAGCTGTGAAAAAAGTGATATATCGGATATAGGCTGGTGTGACCACCGGAACGCACAGAGATAACGACTTCATTGTTTTTTTGTTACATAGATCAGCGAGCTGTGTTTCTGCGAGATCATTGGGCACCGGATAAGCACTAGTGAAATCCAAATCCGTCAGTTGAGGACAAATACTCAGTAGATCAAAGATTGTCAAGTGTTGGTTAACGAGATTACTTAACGTCAGACGCGTCAAGCAATGAAATTGAGGCAATACTTGTAGTATATCAACATTTGTTTCGTTGAAATGCCGAGAATCGGAATTATAGCATATAGAAATATCCGTTAAAGATTGTTTGTACTTGTGCAAGGTAAAAAAGTACAGCTTCTGATCTTGGCCTATTGTTGGACCAAACTCATTATGCGGCTTGGACCTGATACACTCCAAACTATCCAGTTGTATGCTGTCTCTGCCATTATTCAATACCTTCATATAATGATCGAAATGCAGACTATCGGCTACATCAATGATTTTCAAATTGGGTAGATATGATAGCAACAATAGTAATGAAGATTGCGTCAAATGCTTTACATGTGTATCACCGGGCTTTGTAACATACCGGAGCACCTTTGTCCAGTGTCCATACTGCTTCAAAGACTCATTAGGTTTGTCATGAGCTAATGTCGACTGTAGCTTGTCAATATTGGCGTCGTTAACTCGTATAGCTTTGTAAATCAGCTGAGCTGCTGTCTGCTGCCAAAGTCTAGATACGAATAGGCATTGATATAAAGTGGATTTCGGTAGTATTTCGAATATCTCTAGGCGTATTTCCGATGGTAGTTGTCCTATATTCATGATCTAGTACTGGAAAGAAAGAACAAAACCGTTCTGGTACCTCAAATTAATAGGTTTGTATCATTCGGAGTTCGCTTTAGCACTGCTAATAATATAATCAGCTGTTGGGATTTATTGGATAGAATTCTATGCAGAATTGTATAATTACAGGGTACACACGTGAATCACTATTACACTATCATTATATCAGTCACTATGATTTGGTTATTGACTGATCCCGTCATGGCCTAACCATTTTATACGTTAAATTACCCCCAAATGGTGAGAATTCGACGCGTTGATTCCTTCGATCATAGTGTAGAAGATGACACTATCTATTCTCAAGGTACAAGCTAGATGACAACAGTATTACGACTAATACCCGTAATACCAAGCTTTGTTTGTCTTTACGACTATATAACATGATCTATGCGAACACTAGCTTTAACTTTTTTTTTTTCTTTGGGAATTGTGGCACTAATCAAAGTTTCTTTTCTCACTTGTACATGGTATGGACCGTTCGAGCTTCTGTCTTTGTTTTTTTATATGCAACGTTTTAAAAACTCCTCATCAATGTATTTTGTCTTTCGTCCTGTTTCAAGCGTGTTATTGCATGATTTTTGTCATGCCATGAAATTGCCTGTTTGCAGTTTTAGCGAATAACTGCATTTTATTGGATGGCGGAGACTACATATTCGGGGATATTTATATTCTTGATGAGATGGATAAACCTCTTTGTTCAGATATACTTTTGGCACAACTTTTTATGTGAAGAGAACATTCAAATACATCGAAGGGCTATTAAAGAAATACTGCATTAAATTTGATTGCGTAATTACCAAGTTATTTTTATACCAAAACAAAAGACCATTTATATTGATTATTTCGGATATTTCTAGATTTTTTGATTTTACGACGAAACCTCTGGTGCTTTTATTAGTAAATAACTAAATGAAAAAAAAAACCCACATTAAAAAATACTCAACGCAAAACCGATTTAGTATGATAAACAATACCTCAAAATTATGATCCTTACAGCGAAAACATGCAGTCAAAAAAGTTGGAAAGCAGAAGTATAAAAGGAACCGCTTTAGTAATGAAAATATACAAATCCCGCATAAAGCGCGCATTTATAAAAAAAAAAAAATTGAAAAATTCTTTTGAATGCTATCTGTTTCTACTGTAAAACGTATATAAAGATGGCTATCATTATCGATGAAAATCAAGACAATTCTCAACAAAATCAGCATTCAAAAGAGGTTACAGTTCAAGTAAATACCAATGCTGAAAGTGAAGCCGAAGAATCTGAAGCTGATGAAGAACATGAAGAAAACAATGAACAAGGTATGTCTTGTCTGAAACTTTAATTCTGGTATTCTTACTGTTTTATAAAGGCCTTCTTGACGAATACCCTGATGATGCCGAGGTAAATACATTTAACAGCTCGATTAATATTTTTTTTTTCATTAACGCGTTCTGCACCAGGAAATTGATTGTGTTCATATGCGAGTCAGTAATATTCCTAACCTTGGATTAGAACGATTCAAAAAACTCGAGGTAAAAAAAAAAAAAAAAAAAAAAAGAGAGAGAGATACACCGTTGGTTTGGACAAGAGGTTAAACACAACACATATAGAGTATTTACCTTCGTCAAAACTTTATTATTGATATTGAAGGGCTTGATTCATTGACACAATTGAAAGAGCTTGACTTGTATGATAACAAAATCTCTCATATGCGCGGACTAAACAATCTGACTCAGTTGGAGTAAGTTTTTGAGGAGATATTTGTAAAATCAAAGCCCTGACACACCAGTTGTATAGGAGTCTCGATTTATCATTCAATAAGATCAAACATATTAAGAATATCGACCGATTGACAGAATTGAACAATCTTTACTTTGTCAGCAACAAGATATCAAAAATCGAGAATTTAGATACGTTGGTCAATATCACCAATCTCGAGTTGGGTGCTAATCGAATCAGAGCCATTGAGAATCTGGATCATCTCGTCAATTTAACTCAGTTATGGTTGGGTAAAAACAAGATTACCAAGTTGCAGGTAAAAAGATAAGACGTAAGCCTGTTTTCAGTTGATCATTTAGTATATCTTTGTTAGAACTTGAGTGGTTTAAAGAACTTGCGATCCTTGAGTATCCAAAGTAACCGATTAACCAAGATTGAAGGCTTGGAAGAGTTGCATAACTTGGAAGAATTGTATATGAGTCATAATGCCATTGAAAAGATTGAAGGATTAGAGAACAATGTAAGTTTTTTTTTTTTTTTCATGTGCATATCCAGAAAGACTAAAAGCCTTTGATAGCTCAAATTAAACACGTTGGACGTTGCAAATAACCTGCTTGTTCGTATCGAAAACTTGTCTCATTTACCACAACTAGAAGAGTTTTGGGCAAACAATAATCAGTTTGATAACGATTGTTATGAGCAAGTGGACAAAGAGCTGGGTGCTATCAAGACGCTGCAGACAGTTTATTTGGAAGGAAATCCAATGCAGTTGAAAAACAGAGCTACCTATCGAAACAAGATTAGACTTGCTTTACCCAATATTAAGCAGATTGATGCAACGTAAGATAGTATCTGTGAGTATATAACCAAGTACTAACCCATCCTGTTCAATAGACCTGTAAAATAAACCCTCTTGCTTTCTATATTTTTTTTTTCTTAACTAATAAAACCATTCAAAAGTGGCTTATGCTCTGTTATTTATAATGGATAATTCCAGTCTTGCGTGCACCCCCCCTTCTATTTTCTTTCTTCTACACATAAAAAAAGTCAATGCTGGAAACTAACAACCCTTACATGTTTGGTCCTTCAACTAGTACAGCTAGTACGGCTACTTCGCAACCACCCCCTTCTAATTCGTTGGCCAATGGTAATTCTAGTTTATCAAGACCTCATGGTTTGGAACGAGAACATCACGTACAACAAAAGAGACCTGTTCATTACTATCCTCAGCAACCAGAGGAAGAACAACCAGAAGTAGAAGAAGCTGATAAAGGTTATGCAACTAGCTATAATAACAATAGATTCAGTAGTTCAAACTTTGGTCGCCATCATCACCTTGAGGAATCACAACCTCATTTGAACTATACTTATAAAAGTAATACCAACCACGCTTCTAAAGTCAATACTACTCTCAATAACCATCATACAACAACAACAACAACTACCACTACTACACATCATCACCATAGTCATCATCATATCAATCAACACCACCAGCACCATACTCCACATTATTTGGACAATCATAAACTAAATAATTATTCAAGACCTACTTTAACAAATAAGCAACCATTATATCCTCAACAGCAAGCTGTTAAAAGAGAACCATCACCGAACATGCTGAGCTCACCTTCTTTGATAAAGAATTCAATAGACGTGGTAGAGGATTGGTATGAACATAGTGGCTCTAAAAAGATATCACCAGAAACATCAGCAGAAACAGGCGATAACAAGAAAATGAAAAGAAGAAAGGAAATGAATGCCTTCATTGAAGAACTCAATCAAGATTTTTTACAAAACAAAGAAAGGTAAAAAAAAAAAAAAAAAAATTGACAAAGTTAAGCAAGATAGTATTCTCATATTCTGCATTAGAATCTACTTGGAGGCAATGAATGAAGTGAATCAAGAACTAAAACAAGCTCGCCAAGGTAAAACAAAAAAAATTAGTGGCTTGAAACCTGAAAGTTTCTCTTGACTTATATATCTTCTATAGATAAACATATCGACTATCTAGATGGTTTAAGGGATTTAGAATACAAAAGGCAAAAAATGATTGAAGATGGCATACTATTCAAAGAATATCAGAATCAAGTAACAGATAATCAGTTTAGATTAGAAATATACCAGGCAGAAGAAGAGTACACTGTAAAGTGATTAGTCATTATGTATGCGCACTCTTTGTTTAACCATCCCTTTTTTTCTTCTTTTAGGCCGAAACACAAGAAATACGAGAGAAACTATTTAATGTATTGGAAGAAAAGAGAAGAAAATTAAAGGAAGATAAAGACAACTGTGATTTAGCATATGGTAAAAGAAAAGAGTATTTTATACGTGCCTACAGCCATCTAAACGCGTGTTTACGTATATTGTAGATGTCGTATTGGAAACACAAAATAGAATGCATAAACGAAACTTGCGTAAAAGAGGTCCTGATCATGCTGAAAACAAGTCTAGCAAAAAGAAACAGTTAAACGGTCCAGTGATTGTATACAAATTAAAAGAGGAAGAGATTCTATCTGATATCCAAGCCATGAGAAATGTAAGTACAAATGAAAAGAAAAAAAGAGCGAAAGGAAGGTTAACTAAACCAGTTTTCTTTTAGGGTTGTTCCTCGACAATCACTAGCCTGAACTCAACACCATTAAAGAAGTCATCATCCACCAATAAGAAGAAGTGATCTAAACATACAGTTATCTATATCGTGATTGGTTATTTAATATCTCTACCAGCATCGTTCATAATCTAATGTATCGTACAATCCCCCCCCCCTTTTTTTTGCACTATCTAATTGTGTATTATTATTTTTTCTTTTTATAAGAAATAAAATGTAAATAAATCAACTTTTAACACAATACAGGCTTGTCATTACTACTATTTTTCTGGAAGGTAGTTCAGTTCAAGATATCAAGCATATACTAAAAGATTGCGGCCAGTTCACTGTAATGCAGCCTGATATAAATTTTAATAGATGCGATATTTTGACAGAGCTCACTCGAGAAAACTTACACTTGAATAGAAAGTATCAGTTGCTGATATACACATGTCATAATATTAATCATCAATATTACAATACATACTATATCAGTTAAATGAAGACTATACTAGATGCAGTAATCCATCCTGATCATGAAATACTAATCAAATGGACATTAAGCCGGAATCGATCAAGAGATCTATACATTTGTAAATCTACTAGTTTGTAAGAAATACACGTAGTATGCTATATTCAGTTGTTAAAGTGTATTCATATAGTCTCTAATAGATGCAATAGTTCATTTTGAACATGCTCTTGCCATTACATGCAGATTTGAAAAGTCTTCGATATTTCAGAGAAAATCGTTTAAGGCTATTGTCTAGGGCTCAATTTTTCAATATTATGCCTTTTTTTATGTAACACCCAAAAACGGCATAATCAATCAACATCATTGGTTCTATCTGTTTGCGAGTATGCAGTATTTTTTTTTAGGATTTTATTGTACATATGCAAAGTGTCCGAATCATAGCAACACTATATAGACACTCACAATTTTTCTTTTATCAATACTATCTTTCTTGGTAGAAGATAATGTTAAATAATGTTGCTTCTAGCAGTAATATTTTTTTTTTTTTGGGAGTCAGATTCGAAAATTGCAGAAATCAAAGACCGCCTTTCATTTTCCTCCAGCCAATAAAACATTGCTAAGGTTTCTTGGTGATAATCAGATATATACTTGGATCATTTTCCAAAGGTATACGAATTGAAGACTAATTTCTTAGTAAAACTTAGCTTTCAGCATTTCAAAGTATGTACTGGTATTTTTATGGATTTTTCTCATATAAAAAATGTGATTGATCATTGTAAAACAAAGCATAGTATAGATCAACTTCCCATCGAAGAAACTCTATAGCTTTAAAGGAAACGTAACATGACTTTCCCATCATTAGATATGTAGTAGTATTATTTATAAGTGTTGTTGATATGTTTTTCTCATAAAGACACTGAATGAAAGAAATAAAACTCGCATTTGGTGCAATCATCATGCAATATCCGTTTCGCCACTAGATTTCTTGATCGATTGTAGCGGACTTGTTTTCAAAAAATGCGTCTGTTTCAAAAGATCCACAAAAAAAAAAAACGTAAGATTTTTTAAAACAGTTTCCCGTTTATCGATCACTTATCAAATATAAATTACGCAATCAAGAGGGGGGCCCTCTTCTTTACTTCTACCATCCATATAATAAATAACCTTACATATATATATTATACAAAACTCCACTATGGCTGGCAGAGTCACAAGAATCAAGCTGGTTACTTTTGATGCCTACAATACTTTATTTAAACCCAGAGGCAATTTGACAGCCTTGTATGCTTTGGAAGCATTCAATCACGGCATCACAGTTTCCAAAGATGCCATCAATCAACATTTTGGCAGACTGTACCGGGAACAATTGGACCAAAAGCCATTCTATGGATATCATCAAGGATTATCAGTACGTACTTGGTGGGAGGAATTGGTTTATTCGACCTATGTTCATGCCGGTGTTTCAAAGAAAGGCAAGTGTACAGATGGAAACGATAACATGCATGTAAGCCAACATTCTTTTTTCCTTCTGCTTCTACTAGATTTAGACCCCAAGTTCAACAACTTGTTTAATGATTTGTTTCATCGATTTACTCATGAACGGTACTATGACTTGTATCCAGATGTTACTCCTACTCTCGAATTCTTGAAAAAGAATGGGTTTCATACTGGCGTTATCAGTAATACCGATGAGCGAATTAGTAAGTGAAGCCAATTAATGGACTCATAGTAGTATTAATTCAAAGGCTATTATAGTTCCCGTTTTAAAAAACCTACAACTTGACAAGTATTTCAACTTTATATTATCCAGTGTTCATGCTGGTTCTGAAAAACCTTCTCGACAAATATTTGATAAAGCACGTGGGCTATCTGGACAGTCAATCCAACCTGATGAAGTGCTTCATATCGGTGATGATGAAGAAAAGTAAATTCATGTTGCCTTGATATAAGATCAGTTGTTCTAACTTTCCCTTTTTTTTTTTTGATCCAGAGATTATCAAGGAGCAATCAATGCTGGTGAACACGCTGTATTTTTGAATAGAGAAAAAATAGAATATGAAGATACCCCAGAAAACATAAGTGCTTGTAAAACTAAAAGCTTGAATTATACTAGTATTCTTTCATTGAATGAATTATATCCATTCATGTGTAATAGTTTGAAGCCCAAGCAACATATATTATAACAATAAATTATTTAGGCAAAACATTCTTATATGTACCATTTAGTAGTTAATGTCTCATTAGAACCATAAACATTTGTGGAGAAACGCTGAATCCTGAAATTAAACTCTAATAAATACAATCGTTTATTCTGTACTTGAAATGTCAATCAGATGTTGAGTTTAATCAAGAATGGTTGAGAAACCAGATATCATTGGATCTAGATTACCAGAGATGAATGTATTTTACTGTCATTTACTAAAATATAACAATGCAATCATAATATTTTTATTAAATAATTACTTTGGTAGGTGTATTGTTAGGCAATTTTAAGCCTAAATAAAATTTATCGGTATCGTTTAAATCAACTTCTGAATGATACGAACGTCTATATATACAAAAACATTTTAACAAAACATGCACACAATCCAATTACATTTTGAATTATATAAAGAGCATCTCACACTTTTGTTTTACAGAGTACATCTTAATAAAAAAACCTCGATTTTCCTGCTTCTAAATACATTAGTTAAGTGCAAATACTTCAAAAAAAAAGGTAAACTTTGGAAATTTGAGTTCTTTAGGGCTTTTCTAAAATCTACCGTTTTTAGCTTGTCAATATTTTTTAATCAATTCTAGTTTATGTCGTATATGAAGACGAATATAATATATTTAGAATGGACAGCTACATCTACCAAAATAATTATTTAATTAATTAATAAAAATATTATGATTGCATTGTTATATTTTAGTAAATGACAGTAAAATACATTCATCTCTGATAATCTAGATCCAATGATATCTGATTTCACAACCATTCTTGATTAAACTCAACATCTGATTAGTACTACAAGTACACAATGAGTAGTTACTTCTATTATAGCATTTAACATAAAATATAGTACGCATAATATATAAAGCGATCTTTTATTATGAATTCTCTTTTTACACAGTTCATAAGCATTAAAGGTTAAATAAAAAAAAAAAAAAAAAAAAAAGACTAGATTTGACCAGCAGCAGCTATCATATCTACCATTGTCTTACCAAGAGCAGGTTCTACAAACGTAACATCCTTGGAATACCTGATTAGCCGATTATTATTCCACCCGTTCACACAATAACCAATTTGATGCATAGGCAATGTTTGTGAAGGCTTCCATTCCACTCTACATACAAAGCGCCAGGGAGTCTTGCGGTTTCCTTTACCAGTTTTGAAGTTTGTGCCCAACGTTTCAAATAATGTACCCTTAATGTCATCTGCAGAAAGTTGATTTAAAGCTATAACCTCACTTGTCATGATCGCATAACCTTGAAACGCGCTACTGCCTTTGATACTAATCAAAAATACTACTTGATGCGAAATCTACAGGCTCAGGAGTTAATAAAAAAGCATACATTAAAAAATTACATTTGGAATACCTGAAAGACATGATTTAAGATATCTGCGTATTTCTGAGTGGCAATAGGATAGTATTTAATACGTTTAGCGAGTGAAAAGTCTTGTCTGACGTTTGGTTTCATGATAATATATTGCACAGGCAATATGGGCAGTTGAAGGGATTTCTTAGGAAGACGATGATGACATTTTCTTTTGGAGCGGCGAGGACGGGAAGGTACAGATGGGTTATCAGCAGTCAAAAGCGTCATAGCTATATTTCTTTGGTGCGGATGAGATAACGACATGTAAAGAGGAACCGCTGAGATGTAGCTGTAGGGTATGCAATAGCTTGTCATTCCGTAGTCGTATACAGGCATCTGCGAGAGAACATAATTTGTAGTATTATTTCTCTTTCTGAGATTTCTTTTATAAATAATGTTATGATGGCCTGGAATAAACGTATCGCGATAGTTATGCTTGACCATGTTAGTATTGGTGCAACTATCTCCTTGATGGCTAGTCTTGTCAGTTGATTGAGTCTTGTTTTTGAATTGTATCCTCATATACTCTTCGTTATGTAAGATTCTTTTGCGTTGTTCTTCACAACTGAGATCGTATTCCAATTCCTCCATCTACAATAAATGTTTAAAGTAGTTGTTAGTCTATACGTTTCATGTGTGAAAAGACATGAACATACTGTACTGGGCTCACATGTAATTGTAGTCCCTTCAACCACTATATAAATAACAAAAAGTCATTATCGTATTCCTTTCTATCATAGTATCTAAAATTACCTGTTAAAAACGGCGAACAATAGGCTTTTAACATCTCTATATAGCTCCTGTAGACTACATACGCGCGTCTTTCATAACGAATGTATCGAATATACTACTCAAAAAGAGATCTTTTCAGTTGCTTGATCAGTGGTTTACATGTATATACATACCAAAACGCTTGGATCAAAAAAATGATCTAATAGGCGTTTGTAACGAATCGTATATGGCAAATTGGATACTTTGAGTGGACAAGAGTACTTGTTTAACAGTCTCAATATGAATGTATTTTGTTTGAGTTTTTTCAATAATTCAGATTGCTGATAAAGTTTTTCCCATCTTGATTCTTCTTCAGACAGCTGTTTTTGGAACTGGAACTCTGGAAGAGGACCATAGGACGCATCGGCGAGAAGGGACCAAGATTCGTTGTCATCGCCATTGGTGTCTACCTCTTTAGTTGGGTTGCTTTCATCTGGTTTGATTTGGCTTTCATTCGCAACCCCAGCTATTGGAGTTTTGGTTAGCGTTTTATTTCGCAAATTAGTATGTTGAGTTGAACTTGAAACTTGGGTCTGCATTTTATTTAGAATGTTCGTCTCTAGCACAGCTTCTCCTTCTGTGGCATAGCCTGAAACTTCTTTATTGCCTTCTTTTGGCAATAGACTGAAATTAATTGTTTCTGCAGCTACAGCGCCACCACCCTCGTGGTATTGTTCAACACTTTCAGAGTGTGCATTGTTGATTTGATCGATAGCATATTTTTCTTTTTCGCCTACTGCTGAGACTACTGGATCAGCTTTCAAACATGCTTCTTTTGCTTCTTCGCGATCATTGAATGAAAAAATATCTAGCTCTTCTGCTTTGATTATTATTGATGGCTGGGACAAATGTTCTGTTTCTTCCACTTCTTCACAAAGGATATGTACCGCCTCAATATATGAGCTTGCATTAGTATTACTGCACTCATCATTGCTGTTGCATTTTTGGTTCTCTGAGCTACTATCTAATTGTGAAGGTGCTGTTATTTCAGTCGTTGCTGGAGAATAACTGTATAATAAATCATCCGTCAGATACGAAACATTGGGTGCAGACTGTGAGTAAATATTAGGTATGCAGCCACCAGTCGCTGACCAAGAAGAAGGAAATGGTACGTATTGAGAAATGTTATCACTATTGATAATGGCATTTACAACATCTTCTTCATTATCAAAAGAATCGCAATTGATAACTTGCTCAGAGTCATCGATTTTATATGAAGTGCTTTGAAGTAAAGATCTTCGTTGGTGGTAATCAAGATGTCTTCTGATATAATGGTGATCGACAGTTGTAGCTACTGCGCTTTGAGATAGACCTTGAGGTTCTTGGTTTGTTGGTACATAGTACCTGACTTGAATGGGCGAAGAAGGTACGTCAATAGGTTCATGTAGAAATGAGGTTGAAGGTGAAGTAGATAGTTTGGCTGTAGAAGTACTATCATCTGAAGCGTTAGAAGACCAGCTATACCCAAGTGAAGCGATGGAAGCAGACAAGTCGTTAGGAATATCATCCATTCGGAAGATGTCGTCTTCTTCACCAACTTCTCTTCTTAACTCTTCATTGCCAATAAAAGCAGGTTCGTGTACAATGTCGTTATAAATGGAACTATTACTTTGTTGTTGAGGAGGAGGACTTTGCTGCGGATGAAATGACCTATGGTCCTCTTCATTATCGCTGTAAAGGATAACCTCTAAGCTATCGTGCGAAGTGCCTAGAACACTGTAGTTGTTCTGGTGACAGTAAATACTGTTGGGTCTAGTAGACATGATTAGAAAAAAAAAGTAGGCTAAAGAAGAAAGAGATATGAAAAATAAGAAACGTCCAAAAAGTTATTTCTTAAAGACAGTATACAGGTACATACTACATAGATATATAGTTGAATTAAAGGCGCATTCTATAAAGCAATACACATATATATGAACAATGAAAAATTAATCTTTAAATAATGATATTATCCTTCAAAGCCTAACTTACTAAATCTTCTCATAGATATGCATAGATCATTGATATGATTACTACCTTTGTTCTTTTTGACAAAACTCATACTCGTGACTGTTTTGATAGCTATTGATAGTGATGTGGAAATGAAGTGTTGTTTCCGTTACACGCATAAATGTAAACAGACAGTATTGCATCTTAAGAACCAGCTCAAAATACCTGGTAGAATGCAAAATCAGATTATTTGGTTAAACTGAATCTTAAATGGGTGTGATTTCAAGCTTATGCGTTATATATCCCAAAACTATATGGTAATACGCGTAAAAAGATTCATTTCAGAGGCAAAAACGCGTAGAATAAGCGTTTCCTCCGTCTTAACCATTGACATCGGTGTTTCAACCGATTCTTATCAACTACTATTAAACTCAGCGGCCCGTGATCATCACATTCTTTTTGAGAGATCAGTTTTCATGTCCATATAATGAATCCACAAACAGAATCAGATTTGACAAACAGATTCCTCGAGTTTAAAAATACTAGCACTAAAATTGGTCTAGAAGAAGCACTGGTATAATAGCGTTGCTTCTCATGAGAAAAGATATACTGACATGTTTTCAAAGGTACAATACAGAACTATTGGACAGCAAGACTGGAAATTGTAGGTTTCTAAAAGTAGACCACGTTATAACAATACTGATTTATATAATGATTTAGTGAAGTATTATGTGAATTATACGTTATACAAGTCAATGTGCAGAATGAACCGAGCGATCGCGCGAATAAGAACATTCGATCAATAGCAGTACGTTCATTGGGTAACGAAAGCTTTTTGCAGACAAATGGATTTTTGGTGGCCGAAGTGATAGAGTTGTATGACGATATAGAGCATGAACAAGGGAATACAAGTTCATGGAAGGTATGGTCTGGTTCCCGAGAAATGTCTTGATAGGCCAATTGACTTGATTCTTAGCATCTTCTGGAAGGCTTTGTGTATTTGCCAACAAGGTGTGAGCTTATCAAAGGACTGGTCGATAATAATAAACTTGCTTATAAAGAGGTATATACCTAATAGATTGAGCAGCATTAAAAGGTACGTAGTTTAACCAGTTATTCTTAGTTTTTAGACGCATTACTACACTGTGTTCATAAACTAGACTCGAGATATTCAATACAACTAAGGTTATTAAATGTGAGCGATAGTAGATTGCATAGACTAACATTGGCTATTAGTGAAATGATCTACCAAATAGTAGAGGAATACCCAGACTATGCGTATATCACCAGGTTTAAACTGTTGGAAATGCAAATTTTACCAGATCTTATCACTCGAATTACTGTGATATACTGCCGAGATGCTGTAAGCAATCCATAGTGCAGCATTTGTTATGATTAGCTCAATATATAGATATAGGTAACTTTCCTGAACGGCATTTTTCATGGGAATTCCACTTGGTTTATGGCTCAATCTGTGAATAGTGGCCAATACTTTATCAAAATGAAGCATCGTATCATTGCTGAAATAGAATCGAATGCACAGGTAAAATAAATACAAGCTATGGCTATATGAGTCTCATCAAGTCAGAGCAGCACATGGATCCAGTAGCGCTGTCTTCTGCTGTACGCGCATTAGTGGGCATTGTTGGTTATTTTGGAATTAAACTAAGTGAATCAGAAGCTGTACTCTGTATGAGAATCCTTGATACGACACAAACAGAGAGGTAAGTCTAATGCTTTACTTTTTAGTTTTCGCTGACATGAGTTCATGTACAGACTGGTAAAGCTATTGCTTTGTTTGATATTATTATCTGCCGATCAGTTCCTCAAAAAGCAGGTAAAAGGTTGATATTTGCAGCTGATTGAATAAACTAATACTTGATAGAATGAACTATCTCAAGTTCTTTCTCGATTGCTTCAGTCAGAAATTTCAGAAATACCTTTGTTGATCTTGGTATACTTTCAAACAGACGCCATTCAGCAAGTAGAAGATACGATCCGACATGTATTAGCTATGCAGGTGCCTATAGGTAAATTGGGTCTCTTTGAAATGCAAAAGCTTTTCAAATCCTTGAAAAACACAGCAGTCGTTCCTACTACAGCTTGATGTAATTCCTATAGACCTTGAACTCGTAAGATAATAAATAGTTTTGTATCCAATAGCTATAAGCCAATTGTTTCCAACAAAAGGGCTTATGATTGAAAATAAAAGGTCTTTTAGTCTATGGTTATATTGTCTTGTGCATACATAACATGCTTCCTTCGTTTCTGTATGACTTTCTATTTGTTATTGGCTCTCAGTCGAACATCACTGGCTAATAAGTAACGTACATCGAAACTGAGGATTTAACCGGACAAGTAAAAGGAAAAGGCACAATCTGTTCAATAAAAGCTATGAATTGGCCTAGTTAATATAACAAAAGCATTATAATCAGATCGAGACACTGTTAAACGCTGTAGTTCCTTCTGAGTAAGAATTCTAGCCATATGCAATTTTAGATTTGAATCCATAATAATTTCTTGTACTGGCTAACGCACCGCCAGTTAAAAAAAAAAAAAAAAAGTAAAGAAATCCAGCATACTGTGTGCATATTCAGAGACATTACATGGCATTGTAGTTCCTATTCTTTGTGTGATAGGTAGATGCATACTATGCAAATATTTGTTTGCATGAGGTTTAATCATATTCTGAAGCTGAAGCTGAAGTAAAGATGGATTTCTTGCATGCAGTTTGATAATCTCATTATCATATGTAATGATAAACATTTATTGGATACAAATAGGGGATAAAGTAAATGAAATTAAGCCGACAGGACGAGGGAAAATGTATGTAGGTTTGAAGTGTTAACTTTTAGCGATGAGATTATACGCATATACTGGTTTGCTCTCAGAGTGGCAGCTAGTAGTTTATACGTCTACTTTTTGGATAACTAAACGGCTTTAAATAATTAGTACAGAATACTAGGCATATGCGTATGATACAGAGACACTTCTCACTTGTTAGTTGAAATATAAATCTTTTTATAAACACAATTAGCGATCATCTGGGACTTGGGTTCATACTTTTGAAAAGTGCTATCCCTTTGAACATGCACGTATGACTGAACAGGGCTCATGTACACTATGCACTTTGATCAATCGAACTAAATGACATCCCATTAATTTTATTGAGAAGGCTCTATTTAGGTTGATAAGGACTTGCATCTACACACTTGTATTATATGTGTCATAAAACTTTTTAGATACAAAAGATGTATACATTCAGTCAGCATGCTTTTAGCTTTTAGTTTAATTGAATGAATCAAACATGCGGATGTCAGCATTTGCTTTGTTTATTATATTCAAGCGTATTGAATAGAATACCTGCTATTTAGCTTTGAGTTTACGATAATAACAAAGCATCTATATTGTGTAATAGAAAGCTACATCGATGAGGTAATGCCTTCAGGTTGCTTGCCTTAGTCGCACTAATTCGAACACTTATACGTATAAAGTTACAAAAACCGTGAATATGGTCCAAAGGAGAAATCAAATAGTTTCGAATGATGTATATATAAAAGGAGAAAATTTAGAGGGGTAATGGGGAAGCACGCAGAGGATCTGCGCTGTACAATAGGATGGAACTGCCTTGCTTTATGTATAGCAACCACATATCAAAATATTGACCATTTGATAGATCAAACATAACAAAGAAGACTTGAGTTATCCATTTCACATGTACTCGTATTCTGACTCGATGGTGCTATTCTATAGAGTCTACGCTGATTTATCTCCTTTAAACTTTTTATTTGATTGCAGGTTTATTGGTCTTGTAATATATAAAAAGTACTTTGATTTACTGTTTTTTCTTTTCTTTACAAACAATCCATTAATATCATGCAAATTAAATTCTTTCCACTTGGCTTAATCGCCACTGTTGTTGCTTCAGTTGCAGCCAATGGCGCTGTGGGTGTAACGAATACCAACATCGGTCTTCAAGACACTGGTTCTCATATTGCTAACAATGCGATAATCAATGACTTTGCTAATTATATTGTTGCAAATGCTGCTTCCAAGCGCAGTGTCTTGACACGTAGAAAGATAGCCGACTCTATTCGCCGTCGTGCTGGTTTACGCCATTCTCGTCGCAACGAAAACGAGCTCGATGAAGAAGAAGAGGATGAAAACGAGGCCGACGAAGAAGAAGCCAATGAAAATGAACATGAGGTTGATGAAGAAGAAGTGAATGAAAATGAAGTGAATGAAAATGAAGTGAATGAAAGTGGAGCTGACACGGTCAAGGTTTCCCGTCGCCGCGCTCATGATGAGAAAGACGAAAATGAAAAGGATGAAAATGAACTCTGGCGCCGCAAGTTTGATGAAGAAGATGAGAATGAAGATGAAGATGACGAAGATGAGAAAGATGAGAAAGAACATCGACGTCGTTCTGTTACTGCCTCTGACGAAAAACTAGCGCGTCGCGAATGGGAACAAGACGAAGATGAGGAAGATGAGGAAGAAGAAGATGAAGAGGCTACCGATGAGGACGAAGCTGATGAGGACGAAGGTGCCTTAAAGAAGAGAGTATTTTCTCTTAGAGGTCGTACTGATGGATTGGCTAAAGCTATTACTGTTTAATTCCTTTCACTTTTAGATCTTCATTTGGCAAACAAATGCGTTGTCATTATGGATTTTTCCATCTTAATATCTTTGTTAAAATACTTATAAACCATTTGAGATCCATTCAATCATCATTAAATAAACAAAGTTTGTAGTTGTACACTCGTATACGGCTGATTTTCGAAAGTATGTAAAAGTTAAGTTGTTTACGAGGATTTCAACAAAGCTCCTCTTTTAAATTTGCGCTGCCCATGAATGCATATGATAAAACAGTCGAAACTTCTAGATTGTATAGATTATATATATGTATGTATGCATTCACTTTTAGTTTGCGTAGCAATATGAAATAGATATTCACCTCATTATATTTTATTAATTATATATATAAATATTTGTACATAAATGCAATGCAAAATATAGGCTATGTCTTGACTCTATGAAACTTATAAGTGTATCACTCTACAAGTAATAAAATATACCCTCACTTTTTTTTGAAGTATTCTATACCAGTATTATTATCATAAAGGATGCAACTATTTATTCTGAACATGAAACACTAATCAGATATGATATTAAGCTGGGGAATGGTGAGAGATTAAAAGTGTGGATCTTCTCTTTAGTTGGGTCGGCTCCAGCTATTAAAACGCATAACTCCATCCGATTTACAGGTCTTTGAAAATATTATCCAGCCAAATAGTATCATTAAGCCTATGGGTGTTTATAAACAGGTGATGATAGGTTCTTATTTAAACCTAGAAGCTCTAGAATTTTCATGCATTTAGTTTCTACTTGATGACTTATTGTTTTATTTAAAAAAAATAACTTTGAAAGTATCAGCAATCTCGTTCTAAGTTAGCATTTTGTAGGCAACGATCCAAACGGAAAATTCCTCTACTGTATTTTTACGTAAATACAATATCATGTTTAAAGACTGGTGTGTGCTTGGGTCAAAACACTGCATTTACTATAACTACCATTGCACTTTAACAACCAAGTACTTTTTTCAAATATCGATAATCTTGTCGCATTTCGGCTTCAGCCAGTTCAATTGTAGTAGCCAATAATTTCTTCTAAATTGAACATACTAGACCACAGTATTACTAAAACTAAACTCAAGCAATATTTTCAGCTTAGAACCTTATTTAAGCATATTAAAGTCCAGTGTTATAATATATCTGTAAGTTGTATTCTGCGAACCTCCTTGAGCAGATGTCTCGACATTGGACTTCGATAATTCAAAATGCATTCAATAAAATTGATATTTCAGCGAAACAGAAGTGTCCTTAAAGGTTGCGTAGATAGACCTATAGTTTGATTTGGATAATAAAAATCGAAATCTATTGAATTTGCATTAATAACTTTTTTCTGAAAAAACGACACTCTACGAGCGCATTACATTTTAATAATCGTCTGCTGCGAAATAAAATAAAGGAACTTAATTCAGCAGTATCTAATAACCCATATCTCTCTCAACCGTCCTCGATTTAAAATGTCACATTTGATGAATTATATATTCTCAGTAAAGGAAGGTATTGAACCCATCATAATCATTGTTTAATTGCAGTATAATGAGCCGTTATTCTGATCAATGATTAGTATTTAAACAACATATATTTTGACCTTGAATTAAAGATTTCTTGACAGATCATAATCCAATTTTACCTTTGATTAACTTTCCATATTCAGAGTGGACTACTACATTTTCTAAAATCTCAATCCCACTCAGAGAATAAGTTTTAAAAGGAAACTAGCGTAAGTTGTATCACTTGTAATACCAATGATACACACATATACTGAAAAGCAATATTAAGCCCAAGCAATCAACATAGCAGTGATATACCCTAAAGGCAAAAAAATGCTACAGGGGCAGTATACAGACATCAGTTATGGAGATGAACAAATGTGTTACTGTGCATATGTAGTAGCGATTTTCACCCAGTACATCACATTACAGGGTATTATGTAGTATCCAAATTTCCCGCTTTATTAATGTTCGTCATTTAACATTAAATTGAATATAGGCTACACGTATACACTATCCATCACCATAAGAGCTAAATATACTTGCTAGGTAACTTGTATACATCATTATACCTACTATGTACTCAAATTACCAGGTTGGAACTTAAATCATCAGCTATGCTCTCCTGGCTGAATACACGCATAAGCTGTATAAAACCAAGAAAATAAATTAGTAGCAGCTAAATAGATATCCTTATATATCGTTCTCGTAGAGCTTTGCCTTTAATTGACAACATATAATGTACAAATATATTTAAAGCAGATTATATCAATTCATTCCATTATTATATTGTGTTAGATATTCAATCAACATACAACCACCATTTACTATTCGCAATACGTGTTAACGGAGGACATTTGATCATTGGCAATTGAAAAATAAAGAATAATGCTCCTTTATTGACCTAAAGCAATCTTCCAGAGAGGTTGATAACTTTATGACTATATCAATTCCTGCTCTGAAATACGAATAGAATACATATGAGATTCGTACAAATGTGCTTGATTCTCATCTGTTATACACACTCTTCGGTCAATAGAATGTTTAGATTCCGAGGTAGGGTCTCTTTGATCCGCTTTAGCAATATCTCATGCACGATTAACGTTTACATACAATCGGAGTCATGTAACATGTAACATTAATGATGTGCTTAATAAAAAGGTATATATCGTGTGTTAACATGATATATTCCTAGTTACTGCAACAGTATTCATGCCTGCTCTATTATCAAAGATAAAAATAAAAAAATAAAACTGGTAATTTAACTAATGAGCGATAGGATAAAAACTCACATTGTATAAACATTCTGAGTTTATATATGTGCTGGATCGTATTGTCCCTTACATGAGCTATTAACAGCAGAACAAATACATTATATTGATTTGAATATCCATAAAATTTGGTATACTATTATACTTTTGGTATAATAATACTACTGAAAAAGTAAAACTTGAATTGTAATATCAAACTGACATTAATGGTGATAGTATTACATAAACTTGTTCCACATAAACAAACCTGCAAGGCTGATCCATACTCTCCTACATATGCTAATCAAACAAATACAGCATAGTTACCGCTATTTCGATGACCGGATTTTATCTGCAGCTACGGGTCATACTGGCGCGCTCCAATCAATTTATTCTAAACTTCTCGATTTGAGCATTGCAGCTCCTAGAAAACAATGCCAGCATGTTTTTTATAGCCTGTTTTTATGTGTTACATGTAGTGATCTTGATTACTTTCTTTTTTTTTTATTGACTATACATTATGCTTTTTGCAAATCTAATACTTTTTAAATACATATATCATGGTATCCTCTCATTATTCTGTTTTATGAGTAGCTTGGATGAAATTATCTCTGTATATCCAAGAAATGCAACTGAGTTAAAGAAATAAAAGGAGCATCTTCTGATTTGTATGCATACAGCTGGGCAGCAATAGTTTTTTAAAAACACTAATAGTTGGTTCCTTTATTGGTTATTCATGTTTTGAAGCATATGCATTTTGTGTCTACTTAGCGCTGATCATATATAGCAATCACCACATATAAGATCTACTGTATCGGTTCATATCTATATAGTGTCTCCAATATATACAATTAGTAAAGCAAATAGAACAACGAAATCTCTAACTTGTTTTCATAGCAATGCGGATAGTAAACGCCCCTGCATTTTATAAGCTGTTGATAAGCTGAGTTCGTTTAATCAAGTTGTATTATAATGAATTGTCTTGAGTGTCTATTTAATCATTGTTGGTGGCTTAAACAAACCATTCAGTTTTATCATACACTACATAGTGCATGATTGGTCTGCAACATATGATATACATGTTTATACTGCAATTTTTTTATATGATTTATGGTATATTTCAAGAATATGTAGAGTTCAAGATGATCCATATGCGGCACCCCTTTTCGTTCTACTTTTGAAGGAGATCCGGCCCTGATTTTTATTCATCACTCATGTAAAAGCATCAAGTCTAAGCTAAACCCATTGCAAGGGATTATTCAAATCCTATAAAACTAGATCTTTTTTTCCTACAAATTCTATCTTTTTTTTTCATATTTATAACAATAATCATAGCTTTATAGCTACTCAACCTAATTACATCCATAGAGGTATGTATTATAATCTTATTTTGATTGGTGATCGACTCATTTTTATAAAATAGACTTTTAACATAGACATATAAAAACTCCAAAAAAAATGCACATGAAATTCATTCCTCTTGGTCTTCTTGCGAGCATTGTTGCGTCCGTATCTGCTCGCTCTTTGTATTCCGAAAACTCAATCAATGCTATTGATGGCGCTCTCAACTCTCGCTTAGGAAATTCTGGCCCTCTTCAGCGCCGTTCTCCTCTTGTTGATGCTGACAATAATAATGTTGGTCTCAAAGGTACACTCTCTCATATCTTAGAAAACGCTCAAGTTACTGATAACTTGAACTGCCCTACTGTTAATGTTCTCAGCAGTGGTGGGCATGGTGCTAACTGTGGTAACGGCGGCAATGAAGGCGGTGATAACGAAGGCGGTGATAATGAAGGCGGTGATAATGAAAGTGGTGACAACGAAGATGGTGACAACGAAGATGATGACAACGAAAGCTGTGATGATGATGAAGGTGGTGATAATGAAGGTGGTGATAATGAAGGTGGTGATAATGAAGGTGGTGACAATGAAGGCGGTGACAATGAAGGCGGTGACAATGAAGGCGGTGACAATGAAGGCGGTGACAATGAAGACTGTGATGACAATGACGGTGGCGAAAATGACGAAGATAATGGTGGTTGCTCCACTAACTGCGCTGATTTGGTTGACGCTTCTGGTAACAAGGTGGCTGTAACGGATACTGGCAGTAATATCTTAAATAATGCCAAGGTTCAAGATAACTTAAATAATGCCGCTGTTAATGTACTCAAACGCCGCGATGTTGTTTCTGCTTCTGATAATAATGTAGTAGTTCACCATGTTTTGTCAAACATTGCTAATAATGCCAAAGTTCAAGATAACTTAAACAATGCCGCTGTCAATGTACTCAAACGCCGCGATGTTGTTTCTGCTTCTGATAATAATGTAGTAGTCCACCATGTTTTGTCAAACATTGCTAATAATGCCAAGGTTCAAGATAACTTAAACAATGCCGCTGTCAATGTACTCAAACGCAGCGATGTTGTTTCTGCTTCTGATAATAATGTAGTAGTCCACCATGTTTTGTCAAACATTGCTAATAAGCCTAGAGTCGAAAATAACTTGAATGATGCCACTGTCAATGTACTCGCACATCGTTCTCTTAAGCGCAGAGGTGGTGCTGTTGATGACGCTGCTAAAAAAGTTGTCGATAAAAATGATATTACTGAAAAAGTTGTCGGTGAAAACGATATCACTGAAAAAGCTGTCGGTGAAAACGATATTACTGAAAAAGTTGTCGGTGAAAATGATATTACTGAAAAAGTTGTCGGTGAAAATAATATTGTTGAAGAAATACTTGGTGGAGATTCTGATGGCTTTTTAACTGATAATCTTGAAGTGATTAGAAACTAAATCACAAGTGTTCTGTGCTGACCGATTATTCTCCTGCCCTTATATCTACTTTTTACTTTTCCTTAATGGCATTTATTATTATCATTATCACTAAGCATATGTTATTCATATATACTCAATGCTTCTGTATCTCAACTCTTTTACTCTACTAATAAACGCAATCTGTATCCTTGCTAAATGTTTTAGTAATTAGTCTATGACAATCCAAGCAGACAAGCGTTGGTTTACTATATATTTAATACGATTATACATAAAATCAGACACAGGGATTCACCAGAGCTTCTAATAATTTGAAGTGTAAGTCAGTTGATCTCGGTCAAATGCCACATATACTTGATAACCAGTGTTTAAATCAAGCTTCGTTACTGAGTAGAAGTTTTAGTTTAGTACCCACGCTAATTATGATAAATGTATTGCATGTTTTTGTTAGTCTGCTACCTTTGTTAACCAAATGATAACCTTTAGAGTAAAACTGTATAGTTTCCTAAATCGAAAGCAGAAATATTTTTGGAATTAATGGTTTTCGTTGAAAGTAGAAGCATCCAATTGAAAATATAATACTCTTTACGAGACTTGGGCTTCCATATATACGCGTATCCAAGAATCATGGTTTATTGGTGATGAATTATGGTAGAAATTTTACTCAAGCCTCCTTATTGGTCGAAAAGTTCTCCATCCACACAAAACTCTGCGCCATAAATGGTTAAGAGTGATTTTCAAGCGGCTTTTATTTTGTGCAGGCCTGGGTGATCCTTTAGGAGCCCTCTATCTCTTCCAGCCACTAATCTTGTAGTTTCTTTCAATTATATAATACAGTGAAAGACTAAAGTATGAACTTGAAATACTTTATTTAAGCCTACGATCAAAGAACAATAGGGAATATACACTTTATATAGAACAGCTTTCAATTTCATTTCACTTTTTTTTTTTCAAAAATGAAAACAGATCAACCAAAGCCTGCTAATGGCCAGAGGAAGAAAAAGGCTGCTAGAGCTTGTATCCACTGTCAAAAAGTAAGCAATTTTATCCAACGTTAGTAATAACTACTGATATATTTGACTTTAGGCTCATTTAACTTGCGATGACTGTAAGCTTATAACAACTCATCCGCATGCAAGACTTAATACTAAATAGAAATTTATAGCACGACCTTGTCAGCGTTGCATCAAGCGTAACTTGGCTACAACTTGTACAGATGGAGCCCGGAAAAAGGCAAAGTATTTACAAGACATTGAAGGTATTGGCTTTTGGTATCATTTGAAAGGATTTCGGTCTCACACATCTTTGTTTAGATGCTGCCAGTACAAGTACCGCACCTAGCACACCTTACAGCCCTCAGTCAGCAATACAAACACCCAATATGAATTCGTATACACCCGAAATCACTTCTTTTCAGGCAACACAGAATCTATTAAATACAGGTAAATCGAGGCATTTAGATTTATAGCTTGATACTAATCTATCATAAAGGTTCTCCAGCTGTACAAAATGCGGCGAGCGAAAATATCATGAATTTGGATAATTACAATTATGGCTTCGGTTCAAATGCAGCAAATCTTGAATATTCTATCCTTTCAAACATGCTCGGATCACCAATAACAACAGATCCCTCAAGGCAATCGCAACAGCAGCAACAAATCAATTCTGCTGACGTGCTGGGCAATATCTGGCCTCATCAACAGTCGCCTATCATTGACTCAGTCGCTAGTACACCAATGGGTATGATACGTGCTGGAGATACGTCCTTTTTAGCTTCCCCAACGCAACTTGTGAATACACCTACCTCAAACTATATAAGCAACGCTACCAACAGTAATAATAACGTAAATAGTATGAACACCACCACGGGTACCAGCAGCAATAATAAGCACGTCACATCAATAGCATCATCCACGATGGATACATCCCAAATATCAGCATCGGGCGTATCCACTTTATCAGCCTATGGGGATGGTGCAGTTGTAGCCAATGTGGCTAGTCCAGTTACAGCAAGTACGGGTCCCTCTATCAGACGTCGAAATCAAATCATCACACCTGAAATGGCTTATGCGAGCGCAACCAAGCCGTTTAGCTATGCTGATGGGTACCACTATTTGATCAATTACGTGAAAACGAGGTAAATGATTGGTATTCATTGCAATACATGCACAAAGGTACTAATGTGTCAATTAGAATGAGTAGAGAGGATCTAATGAGGATCAGCAGAGCGCTGGCGCTATTTAGACCTTCAGTGTTGGCATCTATGATGAATTTGACTGAAGATGACTTGATATTCACTGAGAAGTGTCTGCAACGTACATTATTAGTAAGTATATTACGCTTGCTGTAAATCTTCCCTCCCTCCCCTTTTTTTTTCTTTCTGGCAAAGCTGACATGTATCATTAGGAATACGAGAAATTGATTAGTTACTCGGGTACACCGACTGTAGTTTGGAGAAGAACTGGTGAAATTACCTTAGTTGGTAAAGAGTTTTCACTGTTGACTCAATGGTCGAGAGATATGCTTTTAAGCAAAAAGACATACATTTATGAGTTGATGAGCAACCCTTCTGCTGTCGAATATTGGGAGAAATATGCTTTACATGCTTTTGATAATACGGACTCTGCAGTGTACAGTACCTGTATCTTGATGAGTCCTACCAAACGCATTGTTCCGTGTACTTTTTGTTTCACAATCAAGCGCGACATCTTTGATCTACCTAGTGTCATAGTTGGAAATGTAAGTGAACCGTTAAAGAAACTGATAGCATACTTATCTTTTACGTCTAGTTCTTGCCAATCCTTAGCTGATAATGTTCTTTTTTTTTCATTTTATTGCATTCATTTCTGACAGTTATACATACACATCCATGCACCTTTTCTTGTATTCCCACTACCCTCTACCTTAATCATATCATAAACGTCGTTGAGAGGAACAAACACTACTACTGTTTGTGTTTTCAAATAAAATATTTGTTATAAATTGTGCACGTATAGAAAGTATTTTATGATTTTATTAACGTCAACAAGATATAAAAAATTGATCGATATACCTTCGCCTTTCAAGGAGCAGTATTGTATTGCGATTGAATACTAACCCTAATTATCTGAGCACAGCGATACTTGCTACTTTGAAATGTTCTTTCTCGCTTCATTTTTAATGAATGTCATGATAGGCACAATATGTGTCAAAAATTCTATAAAGTATTAAATCCCATATTCGATGATGTAAAGGTCAAAGAATGTTTCCTTAAATTTTAGTGAAATTTTCTTTGGCAGAATTTTTTTTAAGAAAACAACATAATAACAATATAATGATAACTCGCATGTTTATAATGGCAGAAATATTGAAAATCAATTAAATGCACTTCTGGTCATGATGAATCTATGCTTCTAAAGTAAGGTCTTTTTGCTTCATAAAAATTCAAGATTTTTCTATATTGACTTTTCTGCATTCCTCAATTGATTCCGTTTACTGTCGTTTGAAATGACCAATAAGTGACCAGCATAAATTACTACAGCTACTGGAACAGTCTGCTGGCAGAAGCATTTTAGTTCTATTTTATTTTAATGATTGGTTGTAAAATGCATGCACTTCATACACACACGCACATATATATATACCCTAGATCTATAGATCTTTCGACCGATCCGGGTTTAATACTGTATCTGATTAACTGTTCATGGTCAAAAGGAGTTATACTGCATCTATTATAATCCTTTTTAATTTTATTAAATCTACAGTAAACCTGGCTTAAGAATATAAGTACATTTATTTCATACATGTCTAATCTTACGATCTCTGGAGGGATCTCGGTTCAATGTCGCATGTGAAAAGTATCATATGTTCAAAATGAATTGATACATGTATCAGAATTTTCATTTATCAGTGTAATGTAAATTTTTATTTTAAACGTTATGTGTAGCTCAATAGACGATATATATTGCCATCGTCAATTTACTACATTGTTTGTTTTATCGCCCATAATCATATGAAATTGATTTTAATCTATGTTGGCGTGAGAGAGAATCGTTCAGTCATGAGCATAACAAACAATAATACAGCTCAAGGATAGAGTCAGGTAAGGATTAGTGACAAAAAAAAAGGACCGCTTTTTTTTTATTGATAGTACATAATCTCATGTGGAAAAATAAATAATTACTAGACTTATTGTAAGGGAAACTTGACATTATATCACAAATAGTATATACATTTTAAAACCTATTGATAATAGTCATATTGTTGCTGTTGGTATGTATAGTATTCAGATGTCGAATATCTATTGTTATAGTTGTAATTATTACCATAATGAAGCTGCTGCTGCGGTTGATGGTATGCATAGAGTGAGTATTCGGAAGCAGACATTCTTTTTTGATCGTCAGTACGAGATTTAGTACTGTTACGACGATGCTTATGATAAGTGGGCGCTGCAGTAGATGACTGAACGATATAATTGTTTGTAACAATAGGCGATGGTGGTTCTTGGTTCCATCGAATGCTCCTTAAACTAGGTGGATTATCGTAGTTTACTATCGAAAGATTACCAAATTCATTTGCAAGACGCGATATTTGTCCAGCAGTAGGAAGACTAAGCTGATGATTATAATAAGGATGCGCTTGCTGCTGCTGCTGCTGCTGTAGCTGTAGCTGCTGCTGTTTTCTCTGTTTTTTTCTTGATAATGCATTTGTTGTTGCTGTGGATCCAGAAAGCGTTGCTGTGATACAGCTTGATTTGTTTTGTTTGAAGAGGTGTCATTTACTACTGGTTTTTTGTTGTGCCTTTCAACAGGTGATGTAGTTTTAGAATTTGTAGGAGAAGGTTCGCCTGTTTGTTTCATATGTGATAAGCTACTAAACAGCCTCGAAAGGCGGCCTGGACTGCCACTACTTTGGCTGGGAGAAGGCAAGATAGAAGATGAAGATGCTTCTTGACTCGAAGATATCAAGACAGAAGCAGATTTCTGTCGCGCCAAACGAGGAGTAGCAGCATGTGTAGATGTAGATGGAGTAGGTAAAGGTGATACTATAGGCGACTGAGCTGGGCTGTTACCAGCACTCAAAGAAGGTTTGTGGTGTTTATGGTCCGATTGGATTTGTTTTTGAGATCGTCGTGCATCCCTTTCTAGCATCAGCTGCAGTTTTTGTTCGTTACTAAGTTCAGCCTTGTACTTTTTCTGCAAGGCCTTCTTTGGGATTGGATCTTCATAAGCGATACGGTTATTATTTTCGGGTTGACTAATGCAGCTAGTATTATAGCCTAGGGTATCATCTTGAATGCCCGTACTGATAGGATCTCTTTTCCATCCACCATCGTTTGATTTGTCAAGTAAAGTCATTAATGACATGACTATAATTAACTCGAGCTCACGAGGCTTGGTGAGGTTGCATCTGAGCATACTGTATCTGAATAGAGAAAATATACCAAAATACTCGTCCTTTAACATGCATGGTAAGTATTGTGCAACACAGATATCGCCTAAATATGAAGGTCTTAGCAAAAACAATAGGTTTAAAAGAGGTAATTTACCTGTTTTTCTGATAGCTCTGCATTCTAATGAGTTGCTCATTCTGCTTTCGCGTACCCTAATATATGTATATTTATAAGGGACTATGTTATATATTGTAATGCTTACAACATACCATCTATACTTTTCCCCTTCCCAAGCAAAAGTCCATTCAAAACCAAGTCGAGACGAATCACGGAACTCAACAGAAACGTCTGTTTTATTGTCTAAATGAAGAATAATAGGCTTGATCCTTGTAGTGGCACTTTTGACTTGAGTCTCTGCCCATACTTCAAATGTAACTGGGTCAACTAGACTAACAGCATAAAATTTGGAGAGTCTGTGCCGGATTTTAATAAAACATATTTCACCAGTGGCTTTGTTCTTGATATCTACAATAGCCTTGTTCCGAGGATGGCTAGATAATATATAACTAGTTACGAATTCGTCTATAGTAAGAGTCATTTTTTTTTCTTTTTAAATATGTAATGGAGAGAAAAGAAAAGAGGACAGATACCCTTATTTATACTACTTGATTTAGCATCGTGTAACTCTTGGTTTTAACCAAACTGTGTCATGTCCGCAGTTCATTATTAGAATGGCAAACGCCCTTTCTCGTTTTTAGTTGAGTAACAGATTAATCTAGATATCTACACTGTGTCAAGACAGAGTATACGTTTCTCTCATGGCTCATTAGTAATACAGAGACCTGTGATAGACTGGATCATAAGATGAATAACTTTCTTACTGATTTCACTGAATGATCTATCTGTTTTTAACCTGTGCAGCTTGTTTTATTCCATTGGTTGCATTATAATGTTTGTTAACAAAAACATCTTTTTATTCATTTTGCTTGTTTGCGGCTCGTGCGTGAATGATAAAATAGTGCATAGGTTTTGTATTACATCTCTCTGTATCTGCTGAAAAATCATCATCTAACTCTAACCTATTTCTGTCACTTGCTTTTATGACATAAAATAACTGAGCTCAATTCTAATTCGCTTATATTGTAATGGGAAGCCAAGACATCAGAATCGCATGCACACCTTTCTAATTGAAAAAAAATAATAATAGCCCCAATTATGTTTCACGCTAGTTTAACTGTATTTAATACTCCTTGAAGAAATAGTTTCAATCGATAAAGAAGTCTACTAAATCAAGATTATCCGAGCATTATTATAAATAGACAAGTAGCGTAGCCATTGTATCATATGACTTAACAGATCAAGATTTCTGAAAGCTTTGCAACTACCATGAAATTTCAAACAAAAATGTCATGATACCATAACGAAGTAGTTTTTATAGGTAAATCTGTGTTTGTATCAACTAATAAAATACCAAGAAGTGACGGTCCAGAAGATTGTTCACCATGTTGGTTTCCAACTGATGAAATCGATGCGATTCAAAATTTTGATGTTATTGGCCCGGAATTTCAATGAGATGTGTCGTGAAATTACAAGGTCATATTTAGAGCTATAAAACAACGCCATTTGTAGGAAACCTATAGTAAGATACTATATTTTACTCAATGAAAAATGTATCAAGTATACATAAATACAAACAGGCATTATTAACAATGCTACGCCTATTGTCAAAGATGTGTCGGTGTAGGAAAATTGAGACACATAGTAACTATTCGTTGTCATAAATTGCTTCTAGATCAACAACAGACCGAGATAAATCAAAGGTTTTCAGGAAACAAATAGAACGAAATGAGTTTGTTTTACTGAAGCAAACTTTATAGTTATACATCTGACTATTCAGGAGCTAGAGACGTAGGTATACTACTTGATGGCGATTAAAGCATCAATTGAAACGGTGCCTGAAGCCTAAATTACTTCTAGATCAGTAACCAACCCAGGCGGACTTCGGTTTTTTGAATTCCGGGAAATCTATAGAAAAGCATACTCTCTTTTCAGCTATCCGACTGTCGTCATTTCCAATCAACATAGACAGGAACACTAAACATGCAATGCTTAACAGCAACATAATATGATTTCATTCTATAAACCAAGATCTTTTTTTTTATGAATGCTGTATTACGTAGTTTATTAAAGATGTATGAAAACGAAATAAAGATTGTCTTCTAGAGTGAGATTAGTTTGCAAAGTAGCGAGGTTCATCGAAAACATGATAACGGTGACCTCGAACACCTTGACCATGGAACATGGATGGATATCTTAATGCGGGGGTGACTTGTGATTCATCAATACGATCATAAGTTGCTTTCCAATAGTCTTTGGGATTGTCAACCACCTGGAACTTGCCAGATTGAATCTCAGTATCTGTGATGCCACCATGACTGATACGAGCATAGCCAATACGACGCAAACCGCGATAACCCACATATTCACACCAACGATCCCAATCAGTAGGATCGATATCATTGATATCGCCTCCAGCAAACAGTAAATGATAGATTTCTTGCTGTGGCTTCGTTACAACGTAACCCAAAAACACAAATGGATTAGGACTGGTACGTATGATGCGTGCTAATTCAGTAGTTTGTTGGATTCTATCATTGTAGTTTTCGTCTTGGCCATTGTGGCTCACGATGAAATCAACAGGTTGACCATAGACGTCTAAAGTGGCATGAATAGCGCATGCAAGTTCGCCCACAGGTGAAGGTAGTAGATGATGCTCTGACTTAATAATAGGGAATTTGGAAAGCATCAAACAACCCCAGGTATGTTTCATACTGGCAGGACCAAAGTCTACATAATAGCCCAATTCTTCAGCAATTGATTGAGCCCAATCACGATTACCCATAATGATTCTCATCGTGTCTGATTCAAGCAAACCTATATTATGAAAAATTAGCATCTAAACGAATCCCAATCAAGGATCTATTCTTATTACCAACGACATCCAATTCCAAATCACGAATAGCATCACGCATACGATGCTCACTTGCCCACATGTCATTATCTAAAGCGAAATGAATTGTCCAAATAGCCGCAGTAAAGGATTTTTCCGTAGTGGTATATGGCACAGGTGTCTTGGCATTGGCTAAGCGGTTGGACGCAACAAGAGCAGAAAGAGCTACAAAAGCAGCTACAAAGAGTCGAGTCATAGTACGAGCATGTTTTAATACATGGAATTGAGCCAATTTGTTTTGAATATCTTGCAAGGCCTGTCTGTTTGCATTCAAGACGCCCAAACCAATTAACGCCATCAAGGTTACCAAGATAGCATCCGTACGTTCGCGAGCATAAACACCTCCAGGTACAAATTCATAAGCGACTACCCAAACATGGGCCAAACATAAAATGTTATAGACCATGAAAGAGACAAACAATGTCTTGAAAGGAGGCTGTGTAGAAATACCACGAATAAGAGCCGGTGTAATGGACAAAAAGTAAGCACCCAATACAAGGCCACCGTAGTAGGCAGTCCATGCAGAATAGCAATAAAATACAGCACAAGCACCACAACCCATAACATACCAGGCAAAGCTTGTAGTGATGCGACGGTATGGTGCGACCAAAAGACCAACGGCAAGAGCAGCAATGGTAGCGACACCCCAAGGTACTGGCTCTGGACCATAATTAGGATAACCATCTACAGTCCAACGCATGATGATTGAAGAATCCGTATACATGGAATGAAGTGCAAACAGGAGAGAGCCAAAACCAGCAGCAGCCAACATAGAACTACCAAACTGCTTGGTAGAATTGTCTTCTGACAAAGAACTCAAGTCTTTACCTTGTTCGGTAACTTTACGGACAGAACTATCGCGTAATAATACTTCTACTGAGGCTACAATGCCTAAAACAATACCTACATCATTCCATCCACCATTCTCCTTGTGCATGATGGGCCAGATAGGATTTTCTGTGAACCAAGCCATCTTGACCACGTTGTGCAAAACCAAACCAAGACCCCAGATGAGTGCAGAGCGTTCCAAGTCACCCGTATGCTTTTTAGATTCAATCCAAGAGGCAGTGTACGTGGTTAAACTCAAGCCGGTACCGATGGCTGTCATGGATAAACGCCAGACAGGGTCTAGTTTAAGATAGGATGCAACACCCACCAAAGAAAGGAAATGGAAAATACCGCGATACTTGGCCACGAATCGTCTGAGAGGCGCAATGCCAAGGATAACAGGCATCAATGTGATGAATAAGAATGCCTCAAAGCCAGAAATACCCATGTACCACAGAGGAAAGTACCTACATGACTAGCTTATTAATATCCACATACAAGCTATGCATTGGCAATTTTACCAAATCAATAAAGTCAAAGAAGTGAGCATCGACCAAAACACGAATGCTAAACAAACAGAAAACCGCTTAGTATATCTAAACACAGATTCACTCTACTCGCTTCTTACCCAAATATGTCTCTGATGCGAAACCTGCAAACACAGTTAAGGCACGTAGAGTCGAAGGCGCAATACTTCCTTCAGGACTATTGGATGTTGAAGCATGAGCCGTCATATATATATATATTAAAAAAAATATTGGTGGAAGAGAAACTTACTTTGAGGCAAATGGTACGGAGCTATTATTTATAAAAACTTTGTAATTAGTCTTCCGCTTTAAGTAACACCATAATCTGTTTGCAATACTAAAAGAAACTTACGATTCTGCAATGGGTGAATTACCAGTTTTATCGACAATAGATAGTTCAAAATTCTGGAATTCAATAGCGCTGACAGCGTCATATGCTACATCATATAGAATCAATGACCATTCAAAGAAAGCATAGGTCGTATAAGCTACAAATTCAGATAAGCACTCATTCATCATCAATCCCTTTTTAATTTACTTTACCTCCTGGTATTCTTTGGACCTTGTGTTGAATAAAGAAATAAATCATAGGTGGTAAAGTGGTAAAGAAAGCTGTAGTCAAGAATTTTCTCCAGCGAACTGCCAATTCATTGTCGTTTGAAGTAGAGTAAAGTACACCCAATTGCCAAGGCAAAGTACACAACAAATACACAACCATAGCAATGTCATGAGTGAGATGATCGTCAGTAGAAGTGATATAAACCCAACCACCGCAAGCAACTGTACGGATGATACCAATCATCAGTAAACTCAATCCAAATCTTTTTGATACGGTTTTAGCAGACTGTGTAGTGTAGAAATACCACAAGAATACTAGTGCAAATCTTGGACCAGCCGTCAAGGCGATTAAAATCTGAAAAATAGCGCGTGCTGGATATCTATCACCTGTAGTTGCACTCACGCTTGGAAACCATTCCTATAACTGACATTAATAATCCTTTCTCTTTTAACAAATTTTCATAGTTTACATCAGGATATCCAAAGTATTCATTTTGTACAATTTTATGATAATGTGTATAACAAGCAACTCCAAGAGCAACAAAGAACGCGCCTAGATAAAAAGGATTAAAAACAAACTCTGATCAAAAGTTTGGATAAACTTACTATATGCGAATAGCGTATGTGAATAAGCAATGTACTTTGCACCTATCTATCAAAATAAGAAAAAAGCGCGTTATTTTCTGCACTATCAAACAAAATATTTCATGCTTTACCTTGGAGATAGTGACAGCTTCTAAACTGCCTGAATGGATTGAAGACTTTTCAGCCATATTAATATGGACAAGGAAGGCCTTTTTTATAATACAAAAATAAAGTAATTGTGAAAAAAAAAAAAAAAAAAAAAAAAAGAGCAAGAATGAAATGAAATCTCAATCAAAGAAAACAATCGGTGTTTCAAAATCCAATAAGGCAGGGACGGTCCACCAAGACAATAGAAACGCGAACCTTAAAATTGGTTCGCCGAGAACTGACGAATAAACCTACTTGAACAGCAATGAATAACGCCGTACCTTTTATAGACTGTTCTTTTACAGCCGGTCATTCTACTCGATAATCGCAATGATAAAGTATGGCACAAAATGCAGTTTATAATGTTTTTCATATATGTTAAGCAAAATATGCAGTGTGACACTTGAAAAAAATGACCCTATTTCCCATTTTTCTTTGCTTTAGCGATGCAGCTTATCTTTTATTTGAGTATAATATCTGCTCATATATAGCTAAAAATTGGTTTGACTAGAAAACCAGGCTTCAACGCCAAACAATTGCATCTTAGCCGGTTAAATGAATTCCAGAAACCATTTTTTTTGTCCTACGCACATGCGAATAACTAGAGCGTGTAACGCTGTTCCTCTGTGTGCGGCTTTTCTTCAACATTTCGGCCCAAATTTATCCATATGGACTGAAACTTGGCCACCTTTTTTTTTTCTCTTCACGTAAAAAAAAAAAACTGTCAGAAATGTCAGAAAATGAGTTTCAAAATAAAATCCTGGGTATATAAAAACTCCAAGGCTTACATAACATCATGGCCTTATACTTGTCTAGTAAAACAGGTGGAATCGCGTATATTGAAAAGGATATGGACATGTTACACATATTTTATTATGATCCTCTAAAATGCTACAAGTATTTTTAGTATGCTGATGCTGTGTCCTATAGAAGCCCAAAGAATATCTACCTCCCCAAGAATAAATTCCCATTTAAATCGAGGCCCTTTTTTTTTTACTCAGTATCTGCAAGACATGCATAACATTAAAATTAAATTAAGATTTAACGAGATGCATTGGTTCATTGAGATCATGAATTGCTAACATGATGCGACATTAAGCCAAGATCACTCAAGAGATTGGCCCATTATTAGAACTAGTTTATGTAAAACATTCCAAATTTACTAATGATCATCAGCAAGATTATAGTATAGTCATTGCACTATGAAAAGATAAAGTTTCTGATAGATGTAATATCTTATTTTGAGTATAAATTATTAACCAGATGCGACAATTAACCAAAAACAACTGAGAGATCTATAAATCATTACTAGTTTAACATGAATTACATGTAATTTACTTTATAGATTCCCCTCATCACATTACAATTAACAGTAGTCTCAAAAGATGTAGTTGTCCTCTTCAGAATTATTATAGCCACTAAATGTGGCATTTAACTAGAATTTTAATCCGCATTATCACTATATATCCAAGAACTCTCTATGGAATGTATGGAATAGTAGGCAAACTTACATTCATTAGAAGAATCATTCAGTATTTAACTAGTTTTATTAATATTAATAGTGCCTACCGGTAATTAATTAATTATTATTAAAAAGGGAATCAAGTTTCATACCAGGTTTTTAGGCAGATCTACTGAGGAACAATACGTTCCACTGCTGATAGTCAATGCAATCGAAAGAATTACATTGTGATAGTATACCTTATGTCGCTTTTGATGACATTAAAGAAATTTTAAAGGCAGGACTTATCATTCACCTTCATTTAATGCATTTTTAAGAACATAGCCGTGCGTTGTATGCTGTATAAGAATTAATACCGCTCCAGTTAGGATGTTTAAACATGGCATCCCATTCAGATGATGTGCGATGCCAAACTTCTACGATTATTTACAAATCAAGGTAATATATTGTTGTCCTTTTGGATCCTATAGTGTTTTTTATCGCTGATAACGACTTAATAATCAGTTTACGTTCAAAATTCCCTCTGTAAAGTAGATATGAGTGCTTAACAATAGATATAAAAAAACCATAACAGAATTAAATGATACATCTAATATTTCTACCATTTCATTATGATCAAGTATCAGTTGTCGAATGAGACATTATCTTGTATCAATAGAAATATACAGAAAAAAACTATGCTGAAATTCGACAAGGAATCTGTATTTTCATCTTAATTTTCAATAAACACTATTTTTATTGATCTTGAGAGCGTTTCTTGCCTAACTCTGGCTAAATATCACATTTGATGGCCAAGGTATATTAGGAAAGGACTTCTACATCTATTAAACCTTCTATTTGAATAAAGAACAATGTGTATAATATGTTAACTTTGATGACTAAAAATAAACTATTAAATGTGAGGAATTCTATATTTCAATCGATCCCGGTTTAATGCCGCATCTAACAAGTACTCCATGCTCAGAATTAGTTACTATATCTACTATGGCCTTTACTAAAGAGTAAAATTTAGTAGATGTTGTTTTGATTTTTTTCATTCTAGGGGAAATCTTTTGTATTGATGATCGCCTAGCACCTTTGCTCAATTTTTATACTCTGTTAAATTTTTTGGATAGATTACTATTACTTATCGCATCTGTATGAGCAATGAAAATGTAGATTGTTTCGTTACCGTAAACTGAGCGTATTATACTTTAATTGAGTCATATTCAAACACTTCATTATTTATGGCTAAATAGAAAATGACGTTTAAACTTGTACTAACACTTTAATAGAAACAGTGCTGCCTTGTATATTTATCTCTGAGATTAGCCATAGTAAAAAGCTATAGTGATCTTGTTTGAGGGAATAAAGTAGATACAACCTGAAACTTAAAAGTAAGCGACAAAAATAGAACATTATTTTATGGAATCTACTGCCGAAATACAGTCAATTCTTTTCATCAGATAGCAAGCTTGGTAACTGCAAGCACAATAATAGTGCTTGTACTTGTCAGAAAGCATATTTAATGTATGTAATACTTTTTTTTTCTATTAACTGTAAATGATGATGAGAAATGGAATATGTCGAGTTATTAATTAAAAGAGAGACGGGGGCAGGGGGAGCAGAGATGAGAAGTAACTTATCCATACTTCTTTCTAAGTTTGTCAAATGCGATTTTATCCTACAAAAAAAAAAAAAAAAAAAAAAAAAAAATTAGCACACCAATAGTGAATATATCTGTATATAATATACCTGAGGTAAAACGGAAGGTGAAACTTTGGTGAATGCTACGTCAAAGTTCTCTTTAGTTACAAAGATATCTTCTGCATTAACATTAGCGTTTAGGTCCATCACACCAGTTGCGTAAAACTTGGATCTGAGAGAAGCCACGGCACTTTCTCTAACAAGCGAGGCAAGATCAGCACCAGAAAGACCCTCACAACGAGGATCTTCAGCAATTTCCTTCAAGGAAACATCGGCAGCCAAAGGTGTCTTTTTGCTTAGCTTGGTCAGAATATCCAATCTTTCAGCAGGTGTAGGCAATTCTACATAAAGCAATTTATCAAGACGACCAGGACGCAACATGGCAGGATCAATCATATCAGGACGATTTGTAGCAGCAATCACATACACTTGGCTACGATTTTCCACACCGTCTAGTTCAGTCAACAAAGTGTTCACGACACGGGCTGAAGCATCAGTTTGTTGGTCATCACGACGAGAGCAAAGCGCATCCAATTCATCAAAGAAGATGACACATGGAGAAGAGGCACGGGCACGAGCAAACACTTGACGTACACCACGTTCACTTTCACCAACATACTTGTTCAGTAACTCTGGGCCCTTGACAGAGATGAAATTGGTATTACTTTCGTTGGCCACGGCCTTGGCAAGTAAAGTCTTACCACAACCAGGAGGACCCCATAATAAGACACCAGCAGGGTTTGTAATGCCCACTCGTTCAAAGAATTCAGGATGATTGATAGGTTCAACTACAGCCATACGAAGCTCATCACGAACATATTGAAGTGCACCGATATCTTCCCAGGAAACATCTGGTACTGTGGCGAAACCTTCACGCTTAGACGAAGGTTGAACTTTCTTTAAGGAATGCTTAAAGTCTTCGTGCGTGATTGCCAATGATTCCAACTGAGCTTCAGAAAGAGGTTGCTTGTGTTTAATGAATTCAGATATATTTCTGATTTGCTCCAAAGGCGATTGTGATTCGAATTCTTCCACGGTGGTAGTTTGAATAGGTTGTTCATTAATAGCATCTTCTACTGTTTCAGTAAGCGTTGTTTCAGCAATTTCTGTTATGGTGGTATCATCAATTTCCATATCATCCTTTGCTTCTGTCAAGGCAATTTCATTCACATCTTTAGCAAGTGATTGTTCATTAGATAAAGCCGTCGCTTGCAAGTGTTTAAAGATGCGCTTCACTGCAATTACACCAGCGGTTGTAATTAAAGCCTGAAGATCTGCTCCGACATAGCCTGGCGTAGCTTTAGCAAGTTCAGCAAAGTCAAAATCACCTGATAAACGAAGTTTTGAGGCCAAGACCGTCAAGATCCTATAGGTAGGATAATTAGTTTTAATTTCATTAGTATTATTCATAAGATCGCATACTTTTCTCTTGCTTTTTCATCAGGGACACCCATACTGATTTCTCTATCAAATCTACCAGCACGACGAAGCGCGGCATCTAACGAATCGGGCCTATTTGTCGCACCAATAATCATGACAGGTTTATTGTTTGACTTGTCCCAAGATAAGTCTATATAGCTTATGAGTTTTTTTTGTTTTGTTTTGTTTTTGTATCCACGACTGTTGCCTCTTACCATCCATGCAAGTTAATAACTGAGCAACGATTCTACGTTCCATTTCTCTCTGTGCTGTTTCTCTCTTGGGTGTAATAGCGTCGATTTCATCAATGAAAAGCAAACATGGTGCATTATCCTATATGAAGTTGCAGTTAATAACACTATCCACGTCAAATAACAGTAACATACTCTAGCTTCTTCAAATACTTCACGAATCTTTTTTTCAGATTCACCAGACATACCAGATACGATAGAGGGCGCAGAGATATTAAAGAAAGGTACATTCAATTCCTAATGGTCCATTCGTTAGCCTGGAACTGGTAGTTTAAGGAACAAAAGAAACTTACACCTGCAATGGCATGCGCCAACCTTGTTTTACCACAACCAGGTGGACCATGTAATAGAACGCCTCTTGGAGGTTGAACACCTGTATGAAGATATACCTCGGGGTGTGCTAATGGCATAGCAATCAATTCCATAATTTCTTCAATACAGTGATCAATGCCACCCAAATCTGATAACTTTGCTGTTGGGATGAAAGGAGCTTCTCTACCCTCAGAAGCTAGAAAAAAAAACGAATAAGTATCCTACACGGTTATACATTCAACTAACTTACTCTTGGGGCGCTTTGATGAAGATCCAGTATCCTTTGCACTCTTTGTTCGCTTTTTGGATTTACTGGCGGCTGATTCAGGATTTGGCGCATCAGTAGCTGAAGGTGTAGCAGTATTGACAGGTAAAACAGGTAATTGTTCTTCAACTGGTGTGGATACTTCAGCAGGTGTGGATACTTCAGCAGGTGTGGCAGCGCCTGAGTTAACAACAGGCGAAGCAGCACCACTTGCGGTTGGGCTCTTATGAATGTTCCACAAATTTGTGACAGATCTATTCATGGCATTATCTTCTTGTGCAGGCTTAATAGACGTGTTAGTGTTTATCAAGGACCCAGGCGGTAAATATTCAGTTAACCATGATTGAGGTTTATTCTCACTCACCAAAGCGTATTCAGCGTTAGCTTCTTCATCACCAGAAGCACTATTGAAGTAAGTTAGTTTCCTAAACCCAAAGAGCGAAAACGCGCGCTTACGACTCGGGTTCTTGAGGAGTGGCTGAATCGAAATCGGCTAAAACTTTCTCTAGTGAAAGCTCTATTTGACGTCTCTTCATTCTTCTCAAGGAAGAATCGACCTTTAAACAGTAATCAATCAAGACCATAGGTGACATGTCCTTTAAACCATCAGATCTGTACAGATCTATGCAATTTAAAAGCTTATTCTCGATAACTCGAGACATGCGATTATATGGGCCACTCTTTCCACTTGCACCTCCTCTAGATCTATTCATATTCGTCTCGTAGTAGGCGATATTGAGCGTGAAACAAAAAGATTTTCTCGAGGAAAAGAACACCCACTTCTGATAATTTTTTCGAAACAGGCTGCAAAAAACTATCCGGCCCGGACAATCTCAGGTCCAGTCATTATTATGCAGAAGCTCTATATTGGGGCTACGCTAAACGATTGGAGCACCTGGGGGGCATAATGGGGGAAAGTAAAGACAAATTGCTATCAAGCAAACAGTTGGAATCCTTCTCTCTTTCTTTATAGGCACGATGGCTAGAGTAAGTTATCATCAAGCATTGTGCAATGAGATAATGAGAAAAAGACATCAGCAAAAGCCTAATGGATGTTGAAGCATCGATGCATTTAGATGGTTATAGTATAGATGCAATCCATCCGTCCATCCATCCATCCATCTATTCATTCAACCATCATCAAACATCGATAGAAACATCATATACAACGAATACAGCAAGAACCGTGTTATATTCTCGGTCTTGACACGACAAAAAAATACCAACATGAATCTAATTCAACGTCAAAATGGAATGATCTTGGTGTCTTTTTCTCAAAATCTCATTTACAATTCAATTATAGCAACCAATAGTGCACATGTACTAACGCGTCCTTTTCTCCTTCTTCTTCGAATTGCATAGTTCCACGAATATCAGGTAAAAATGCATATAGAAACACTGTAATTTATTCAATCGAAAACTAACTTTTTTTTCATTTACAGGTGGTTGGTCGTAAACTCCCTTCCGCCCAGGAGGTTGCTCCTAAGCTTTTCCGTATGCGTATCTTCGCTCCCAACGTTGTTGTTGCCAAGTCTCGTTTCTGGTACTTCTTGAAGAAGCTCCGTAAGGTCAAGAAGGCTGCTGGTGAGATTGTCTCCGTCAATGTCGTACGTATTAAGGATATATATATATATATATATATATATAAAGACACGTATATTCATCAATTTGCAAATAGATTGCCGAGAAGCGTCCTGAACAAATCAAGAACTTCGGTATCTGGATCCGTTACGATTCTCGCTCCGGTACTCACAACATGTACAAGGAATACCGTGCTATGCGTCGTGTTGAAGCTGTCGAGACTTGTTGTATGTATTATTATGCGATTGATATACCTTTTTACTGAATACAATTACATTATAGACCAAGACATGGCTGCTCGTCACCGTGCTCGTTTCAGATCTGTTCAAATCATCCGTGTCGCTGAAGTCAAGGATGCCGATGTCCGTCGTCAATACATCAAGCAACTCTTGACCCCCAAGCTTGCTTTCCCCTTGCCTCACCGTCTTGCCAACGTCGACAAGAAGCACCGTGCTCTTTTCGTCGCCAAGAGACCCACCACTTTCTATTAAATCATTTTTTAGCCTGTGTAAAATTTCTAACACTTTCTTTTTCTTACCATTAAAAGAATACTTTTTGATAGTTTGAAAATATGTACTGATTGATATACTTGGATTTTATGTGTGTGCCGTCATTAATTGACATGAATGGGCTTCTTATAAGAAGGAGGGGGAAGTGGTTAATATATGGACTACGAGAGAATTGGTCCTGAATATGGGACTATGATGAGGTAGACATAGCAATCATATATTGAATTCGAAGATGAGATGTGTTACCCACGCTATGGCAACCAATTATTGTTCCTGAGGCCAATATTGCTGGCTGCTATTCATTAATATACATGGCTCGTCTTTTGTAAGGGGCAACTATTAAATTTTTTTTTTTCTTCAACCTAACTAAAACTTCGAAATGAACGCAATGTAAATAAAATCACATACAATGAAAAAGAAATTGTGTTCAATATAAATTATATTTTGATGTAACAAGCAAGAGTTGTATATAGGAATGAAATTACTGAGAATATTAGGACATTGGTCCAAATTGACACTATAATGCTCACTTAAACTGGCAATGAAGCAAATGATATCTCTAGTCAATAAAGCTCATATCTAAGAGTTGATGTAACATGGCTTTTCTTTGTTTTGTTTTTTACTGAGTAACAACATACTATACTATTTCGTTCGGCGTTTTGTATCACTTGCTTTAAAATGATTGACATATCTGTTAAACTAGAATGCTTTTAGCCAGACAGTCTATCCATCGACTTGTATAAGTATTCAGCTTAAATGTCCTTTTATTTTTGATCTGTCGAAAGGTTTCTTAATAACTCCATCTACTAGTTTATGTAAATTTACTTGAATGAGTTTTCTATTTATCCTTTTACTTTACATTCAAGAGACATGGTATTGGTATCTATTCATTAATGACAACATTAATAGATTCAAAGGCTCGTTCTAAGCATAGCATACTGATTAGATGTGACATTAAGCCAAGATCAGTTGAAAAATTCGCAAATCCGTAGATCAAATTTAAATAAGTATAAAAAAAAATACAATACAGCTAATAAAATATATTATAATTTTAAAACATCATCAATCGAGAAATGTATGGATCAATAGATCTATTCGTTTATACGACTAAATAAATGATATTTACTGTCATTTGTTGATATGTGGTATACTTACGATGCTTATAGATATACCATACCAAGGTTAGCCTTGATTTTTTTTTTTTTTTTTTTTAAAAAAAAAGCGTTATTATTACTATGTACCCCGCTTGGGCTTCACATAAAGATAATAAATTGCCGTTCTTATACTTGTACAGATAACGAAGTTTTTTTTTTTTACTTCTGAATTATCTAATAGAAACCAATAAAAACTAGTTTATCAATACATGTATTCTAATACTAATTCCCAAGCTCCATTAATTATATATTTATACTTTAAACTTGGATAGAAACAATTGTGGATATGATCATTAGGTCACGTCAATCCCAATAAAATCAAATGCAAAACTACAGAAAACCCATAGCAAAGTACTACGTATCCTCCATTACTAAAACTACACAGGAAAAACTATTTTTTTTCTAAACCCTACCAAACAATGTTTCTCGTAGTTGGATGCTCACAGAACTAGTATTTGAAGCAAACCTAGTGAAATATCGAACAACTCTACTGACTCCGAAGGAGTAGTTGTGTAATATGACCTGTCAGTTACTACTATACTTGTACTTTGGCTAAATTCAACAATTAAAGACAGTGCTTTTATTATTTTTCAATCAGATAATTCGCCATAATTGGGAAAGGGATCGTTAAGTAGTTTATCGTATTATGGTATTGAGTATAAGTATTTAGTACGCAAAAAAAAAAAAAAAAAAAAAAAAAAAAGCTCAGTGTTTGCGAATCAGATCGAGGCAAAGCGCAAAATATAACTTTTGATAAGTCATTAATATAGTATCAGTAGATAAACCAATCGCCTGGTTATGCCGACCTTTTTGGCATACATAAAACTGCTGTATGATTTATACACAAACTCAACATTAGAAATTAAGTAGCAATAGATGGCTCTTTTGTGAAATTACAATGCATTAAAACTATTAAACTATTTATTTTTTGAGACCTTTTCTCTTCTTTTGTGTCAACTTGGTTTCTATTGTTGTAAATAAGTGTTAGAATAGACTTAGAAAGCAGTTCGATAATTGACTTACCCTCTATATATTTGGCATCTTCTTCGTCGTTGAAAGCAACAGACTCTTCTTGTTTTTTGGGCTTTGTATCATCATCTTCAGCATACTTGCTCTCTGTTGACTGATCATCCTTGTGATTATCGAATTTGTTATCCATCTTTTTGAACTTTGCAACATAGAAACCATCCATGTTATGAACATGAGGATAGAAACGACGCGTTAATTTGACACTAGGGTGGAAAGTCTTTCCACGATATGAGACGAAACCTTCACGACCAAAGTCCAGAGTAGTAGGAACCAACTTGACATTAGGACGTTTTAATAAAGCGTAATTCACCACAGCTTCATTTTCTTCTACTGTAACTGAACAAGTAGAATATACAATATAACCACCTGTCTTGGATTTAGCATCTACGGAATCAATAGCAGCCAAAATAAGTTGCTTTTGAAGGAAAGGGATATCGATAAAGTCTTTTTCAGTCTTGTTTAATTTCACACTAGCATCCTTGGAGATGACACCTGTACCAGAACAGGGAGCATCAAGCAAGACACGATCAAAACCACCAACAACCTTGGGGAATTCACGACCATCGTAGTTACAAACAATAGCATTCTTGACACCCATACGATGAATATTGGCAATTAAACTCTTCAAACGATCTTTGGTGGCATCATTGGCGAATACCATACCTGTGTTCTTTTGTAAAGCAGCAATGTATGTAGTTTTACCACCGGGAGCAGAAGCCATATCGAGCACACGCTCGTTAGGTTGAGGTGCTAATGCCATCACTGGTAAGAAAGAAGAGGCTGCTTGAAGCATATAATGACCAGCAAGATATTCAGGTGTAGCACCAATGGGCACTTGAGAATCAAATACTTGAAGACCAACCTTACTCCATTTACCAATAGGTTCAAGATTGACACCACGGTTAATCAAAGCTTGAGCAAGATCACGACGACGTGTCTTTAAAGTGTTGGTACGGATGGTAACTGGACGAGGCACTTCGTTAGCTTCGAAAAACTCGATAGCTTCTGAAACTGGGAAGAGGTTGAAAAGCTTCTCAGCCAAGAATTCTGAATAACCATAGTAACTGGCAATATCTTTGATTAAACGATCAACATAATCCTGACGATCCTTGGTAGGATCACGAAGCTTTCTAAAGTCGTTGAGAACATTCACAATGTCCTTGAGACGCTGGCTGACGACAGTAACATCGGCAGTCAACTCTTCTTCATCACCCTCGGGAAGAAGATAACGTTCATCATCTTCGAGCTCACTATCTTGGTTGGCTTGTTCTTTTAATTCAGCTTCAGCATCGGCAGCAGCGCGAGCAGCACGAGCTTCAATTTTACGAGACTTGCGTTCATCAAGACCTTCACCCTATACAGAATAAAACAGTTTAATTCGATACTCATTGATTGTCATTTGGTCAAGATCTATATACCTCGGCGATCTCATCACTGTCATACTCGTCCTCATCCTCTTCTTCTTCATCTTCTTGTCCCAATTCCATTTCTTCTTCAGAATCAGAACCAAGGAAATCACCATCAGCTTGAGGGAACATATCCTGCTCTTCCTCTTCGCTTTCTTCTTGCTCCTCAACACTATCGTTATCGCTGCCGGCATTTTCAACGTCGCTCATGTCAAATTCGTCGTTCTCTACATCGCTGTTATCATCAGAAGCCACTTCAAGGTTGTCCCAGAGATCTTCCTCAGGTTCTTCACGAGCAACAGGCTTGCTGGTCTTGGCCTTTTTGTTGTTTTTCTTGGGCTCTTCAGCTGTGTTTTGACGTTTCTTATTGTTGCTTTTCTTTTCGGCAGCAGCGGCTTTGGCCTTGTTGAGTCTGGCCTTGGCTCGCTTGGAAGGGCCGTCAAATTTAGGTTTTTCAAGAGGCTCGGGAGCTCCTTGCTTGTTCTTTGCTTTGTATCCCATTGTATAAGTTTTGTTTCTAAATCTATAAAGAAGACCTCGAAACTTATTTTTTTTGTCTGGATAAGATCAAGGAAAGGCGTAAAAGCTAAACAAGTCACATAATCAAGTCACAGCAACAATCAAGGTGGCTTGTAAATCATTTATGCGGCGGCGTTTGAACATACTTTAAGGAGAAAGCAAGTTGAATACAGTCGTTCCACTGCCAATGTGAGGATTTTAAAAGTTAATTTCGCAGCATCAGAAATTCCTTCTTGAAGTGTTTCGGTATCTTTGAGCTTTTGACGTCTAACTTTACATTTAACCAATACCCAAAATTTCTCGATGGGGTTAAGCTCTGATAAATATGGAGGAAGATACGTACACTTATTGTCTCGATTTCTTTGATTGAGCATATCCTCTATTTGCTTATGAATCCGTGCATTATCCATTATAGAATAATACCCTCTCATTTAGTCATGCTTGTCTAAAATATCCAAGATTTCTCAAAAGAATCGCATATAGTGACCAGCAATTATGCCTTTTGAACCTTCCTCGTTAAAGACTTCAGGGTTTTTTTTTTTTTCAAACTTTCGGAAATTGCTTTGATACACGAATATTCCGCTACTGACGGGTGATTGTGTTCGAGGTGGCTACTTCTGATTACCCACAGTTGACCCTCAGCCTTTACTGTTCTTCTAACATGGGCATGTACTGGGTATACTGCTCTGCCTGTCAACATATTTGATCTTCTAATGACATTGTTGTCTTTGTCTTTGTCGACTGCCCATCCAAAGTACTTCTCAGTTTTTTGTAATAAGAGAGAAAAGGGTAGAAAAGAGTTAACATTCAGACTGATATGATTCTAGAGACCAGATCTATATTTCTGTACACCAGACACTATTAGAAGAAGATGATTATAAGCTTGTATTTTAATGGACATAGACAACAAGAACATGTTTGGATATGTACATACAAACAATCAGAACGAGAAAATTAGCCGCCTTTTTTATTCTAAATCTACAGGAGTGGCAAAGTATTTGTTGGAACTCTAGTAACCTTTCCAATCGCGTTTTACTTATCTGAGATGTTATGCCTTAAAGCTGTTCAGTAATAAGAAGATTCTCTGTACCCGTATCGTTAGTATTGAGAGCACGACAAAGGCGACATCACTCTACATCTATATTTAAGGGTAATCCATTAAGACAAAGAATAACTTGGCAGAGGGCACTCTATTGCATCAAGCTGCTATCTATGCTAAAAGGGTGCAGTTTTATAGAAATTAAGTTAACTATCACCTCCCAGAAAGCAGCATAAGAAAAAAACAAAAGAAAATAAGAGGTATTAAGTATTGATGGACTATAGGGATTTGGACTAGTAGCTACACCATTGGCTAATTGAAACGCAGCCGTTGTCATTTGCATGAATGCTGATTATTTCCCAGTTTTGGCAATCTTTATCGACCTACATATTTGAACTATAATGCTTCCTAAAAAAAAGGATGAAACAGGCGCATATTCCGTATACTTAGTTGACCGCTTCGCTCTTACATTCATAGCGATGTCTTTAATTTGCTCAGGCTATTCTTGATCTGTTGCTGTATTAGTCTTTCCTCAAGGTATGCATCAGGATCAACCAGCTGATTTATAGAAAAAGGGTCCAGCTTCTCGTTTACAACGTCCATAGCTTCACGTCCCGTCTCATCGTAAATATTTCCCTGACCATCTTTCGAAGTACTAACTCAGACATTTGGTTGTTTTTTCTAAAAAAAAACTTAGTTGTTCGCATAAAATCGAAATACCAAATATATAAATCGATATGACTAAAAACTTTCAAAAACAATGTGATATGGTACTTACATAGCCCAATATGCCATAGAATTAAGTGTACAATTTACCAATGAGCTTTGTACCAAATAAACCATTTTATTATGCAAAAGGCAGAATGAAATTGAATCGAATTTTAGTTGGGCACCGTTCAAAAGGTCCATGTGATTAATATACATTTTTTTTTTGTAGTGTAAATATCGACATTCAATTAAGATTGAAAATACATCTTTCAAAAAAAAAAAAATCAACGACAAAAAGACAAGTTCGTTTTATTATTCTACTTTGCTAGGCTACACTATTTTGAAAGTACAGACATATCAAGACAAGGTACTTTTCCGTTAGGAAGTGTACCAATAGGACAAGGAGTCCAGTCTTCATACAAGTTCCAGGCTGCTACAGTACTGTCTCCATCAATCTCCATGGGATCTTCGATCTCTTTCTTAGACTTATGCTTCTTCTTTACTGTGGTTTCTTTAGATTTAATATTTACAAGTTGTGATTCTAATTCTTTCAGTTCGTTTGCTAGTACTTGCTCGTCATGGTCGGTGAGGGGAATATGCTTCTGATTGGCCTAAGCAAAGAGTTTAGTACTAGTTCATATCCCTAGAAATCAAAACTTACTTTATCATTTATGGATTTTACAATCAGTTGCTCGATATATCTTGTAAAAGGTTTGATAGATTGGCCTAGTTCAGGATCTACTGCAGAAATAGATTGAAGCACATATCTAGTACTGGATATTACTCGGGTTAGTCGCTTTCATTGACCTTTAGTCACAGCTACTTACTAATAGTTGGGGTTTCGAAGAGAAGCTTCTAAAATGTCATCTATAGATATTTGGCTCAATGTGCGGTTTTTGGGTGAATCTTGAAATTCTTGAACAAAATGCCTTAACCAACAAGCTGAATTACAAGGCTTGTTAGTACAATTGAAAAGCTTCTAATGACAAAATATTTACTGATGGTGATTAAATAGCTAGATGATTTAGTAGGGTCGTCCACTGCTTGAGTTGCCTATTGCCAACAACTAATTAGCATTAATTCGTGTGATTAATATAAGTGAGCTTACAAATGCTGCATAAGGGTTCAGTAGGCTTTCGTTGATCTCAAAGTCTATAATGATTTACTTGTGAGTCCGTTATATCATCGCCTGTCTTTTGGTATTACCATAGTTTGTATCCAACTTGGCAACCATGCTTAATATCAACTCTCGACCAAAATTGGGAAAACCAACATCTAGACCTTGCATTAACGGTGTCCACAACTCAACCAATCCTTTTGAAATGGCCATATCTTCTACTGTAGCACGCTTCTTTTTAGCAGTAGGTACCAATCCACCGATACCCAACAACAAAGGAATGATATCTTCTCGGATCACTTCATCATCAATAATTTCGATCAAAGCTTGGATGCATGCAACATAAGGATTAGGATCACTCTTTCTTCCCGAGTATTTATCTTTGATATAAGCTTTGCGACACTCTTTATATTGGTTCAACTTGGATTTGATCTCTGGGTTTTGTTGGAAGGCTTTCTTTTGTTCTAAACTCTTAATGTTGCGAATCCAATAATTGTCGTGAAGCCAACCAACGGCTTGAAGAGCACCTCCACGAAGTACTGTCAAACTAGGTAAACGTTCATGGGTACTAGCATGACGCAAATCGACAAACCAAGAAGGAAGTCCCATATTCCTGGCTAATGTCTGGATCGATTTGGCAAATCTACCCTTTTGTTCACGATCCACGAGACCATTGACAAAGCGAACAATAGCCATAGCATACATGAGTCGAAGTTCTTTATGTGATAAGGGCTGACCTGCCAATTCGTCGCGAATGATAATTTCGATAAAAGCTGCCGTCATTTCAACTGAGGAAGGAATTTCCCCTCTATTTATCCAAGTCTGGACCTAAGACAAACATGTTTAGTGCTATGAAAACCTCGGTGTGTTTTCATTAATTTACTCTATCGATACCAAGTTTAACATCTTCAACTCGGGTTTTTCTATCTGCAAAGAGCCAATGATACACAGCTTCAAACTCTTGGTAGTTTATCCAAGGTACAATACGGGTCTGTAGCATGTTTAGAGTGAAGGAAAAAAAAAAAAGAAATGTTAGCAATTTGGCAGGTCAATTTTAAATCTAAGCCACTAATCAAAGTAATAAAGGTCCTTTCAGTGTTTATGCGTCTTTTATCTAATACACACAAAAAAAAAAAAACCTTTTATAAATGTCTAAACGCGCCAACGAAAACCAAGATCCCATTGTAGAAAGCAAACGTAGTCGTTCCACCAAAGAAGGTCATGCTGCCGACTGTTCCGACTCTTTATGCCAAGGTTGCGATGTTGGTGAAGTTGAGATCTCGTTTGTTCGTAAAGACGCTAATGGTCAGCCTATTGATACTGAGCCTACTGCACAAGAGCTTTTAGCTATGGCCATTGATGAAGCAGCCAATGATACCGAGGATGAAAGTAACGGTATGGCAAGTCGCCTGTTTGATATGGCTATTGAGAAATATCAAAAAGATGAGCCCGAGAACCGTGTTGGCTATGCTACCTGTTTGGTCGAGCTCGGTAGAACCATCCAGGTTGAAGAAAGTATCAGTGAGGGCCTTGAGATTTTGCGTGGCGAGTTGAAAAAGCAACCCAAGAACAAAGAAGTCCTATTCAAATTAGCTGGTGCTGCTATCGCGCTTGCTACTTTCAAGCGCAAGAGTCAAGACGCATATTTCGAGAAACAAGAAGCTGAATTGGAAGGCAGTGATGGTGAAATGGATGAAGTTGCCTATGGCGAACTTTTACAAAAGCAAGAGCTGTCCAAAGACGAAATCAAGTTGTATAAAGAAGCTATCCAACGTGCCAATGAAGCGTTTGAGGATATTCAATCTGAAGATTTAAAGCAAGCCCAAACTGTCATGCATGAATTAAGAGCATATGGTCAGTTATTGACTCAACCTTTCCATCAAGAACACTCGAATGCTGTCTTGGATGCTGTCATTCAGTTGATTGAAAAAATGCCAGGACATCAAGAAGATGATGAACTATTGACTTTGTGGGCTGCTTGTCTTTTACATCAAGAAAAGTTTATTGAAGATAAAAAGAAGCAACTTGCCATTTTGAATAAAGCGGACGCTTTACTGATCAAATCAAACAAATTACACATAGAAAAGCACGGCAAGGGGAATCCTTGGGTTTATGAAATGGTATGGTATTAATGAAATGTGTGGTCATGGTCTAACTGATATCCTTGACAGATTGCCATGTTGCGCATCAATCAATCCAACTTGGCTGATGACGAGGACCAGGCTTTGGATTTTTATGATATGGCTATTGTCGCATTCAAGGAAGCTCATGCCTTAAGTCCAGGTATACTATCCTTCTTGGATCACTGCCCTTTTATCACAATTAACGTTTTGTATCAATAGATAATACCAAGCTTGCTGAAATGGTGAATATGCTTCAGACAATGCAAGATGTAGAAGGAGGTGAAGAAGAAGAAGAGGAGGAGGAGGAAGAAGAAGAGGAGGAGTAGATCATATATGTGAATAACTATTAATAAAATATGTACAAATAATAACGAAAATCAACCTGTTTTTTTTTGTTCTTTTTTTAATGAAAGGACAAACCAATACTCCTATATCATCGGATGCGTCAAAATACCTGTTTGTATTCAGAAGTAATAGTATCTTAAGGTTGGTCCTTGAGTTTAAATAACAAGTTAATAACCGCCAAATATCACCGTTTTTATGCGTTTCGTTAAAAGTGAAAATGGACAATGGCAAAAAAGTGCAATATTCACTGTCCAATAAAGTTCGATCTTTCTCAAAGCTTAGTTTTTGGTTGGATATGCGGCTTGAAAATTGATATTATTACAATTATAAAATGACATCAGCGGGAATTCCTAGCTTGAATCTATAATAAACAATGTTTAGTGTAAAAATTCTTATATGCGGTGGTGGTGGTTGTGATTTTTTTTTTTTGTAGGGGAGCGAGCTCCATTTTTATTTAAGGTCCTTTAAACGTCAGGTATGTAGTTGTGATGATGATGATGGATAATAATTCAAATAGCGCCAACCAGTGAAATCAATGAATCATAGCATCAACAAAATATTAATTCAGTAATGAATGCTGGTCATCAACAAAAAGTAATATGACGGTGCATATATATATATATATAGTAACAATACTATCCGCCGACAATATCTTTGAATTGAGAGGCGATTGAATATGTCTAATATTACCTAATATCAAATGTACTAATATTTAACCGATAATAGCAATGTAAACTCGAATCTCATGTGGAGAGCAGCTTGATCAGCTACTACGAATAATGCAAAGAATAGCCGTTTTAATGAACGAAACGTTAAAAATAACTTATGTCAAAAGGAAACGTGCTTTGGCTTGGAACAGCGGGAACTTCTCCTACTTGTCCTACAGTCGGATATACTTCATATAACTAGCTACCGGTAGATTCCTTTTTACCAAGCGTTAATTTGGATTTTCAAGTGTCTTTAGAAAAAGATGCAGTATTTGTAACGTTCGCCAGGAGTACCATGTTGCCTTATACTGCAATGTGTATAACTCAGGCTCCGCGATTATATAAACAATAGGGTACTCGAAGACCTGGGATTGAGTCTGTTTCTTCCTTTCTTTTTACTTTTTTACTATTCAACATGACATCTGCAACTGCTCACTCGGCCGCGAATAAAGACTTTTCAATTATCGCAGCAACTTTGATTGCGTTACTGTTGGTTCGACTATTGTTACTTGATCAATGAAAATCCTGCCCCAATAAGAAAAGGACCACGCTAATCGGATCCCTATGAATACCACCTGTACCTATCAAAAGGAAATATTTCTTCTTTCTCATTATACACAGCAAGTTACACTAAAAGCATACAGCATATTCATTTGCATACATTCATTTTTCTAATAAAAACGTAGCCTTCCTGTTAGAAACAAGGAGGAATACGTATAATCTAAAAAGGATCTACCCTTGGTTTCAGGCTTCTAAAGAAACAAAGGGCCCCTATTCTTATCTGGTATAACAAGAGTCCTGGTACAGACATATATGTACATGCCTATTTAGATAGTATTCTCAAATACACAGGGAAAAAATTTATATATATCTATATATATAAAAGAGACTTTATATCATGCTTTAAGGATAGTTGTTGTCTCTTTTTTTTATCATTGTTATTGACTTGTCAGCCAAAAAAAAAAAAAAAACCCATAAATTTTATGGCTCAGGTACACGTAACAATGGCATCAAAATTTCAATTTTTCTATACTTTATTTGCCCTTATTTTCCTTGGCCTTGTTGAAAATACCACTGTTATGGCTGCACCGCATGTCTACAAACGCGTATCCAGTTACCAAGTCCTTCAACGTGATCCTATTACTAACACAGCCACTGTTTTACTGAATGGCGCCCAGAAAAAGACCTATAAAACCGGCGGTCCATATACGATAGGTGAAGCCACTCAAGTCTATGTCGGCGACGTCTGGGTTATGGCAGGCCAAAGCAACATGCGTGGTCATGGCTATTACAAAGACCCTTTTACTGGCCGCAATCTCACACCTTCTCCCATTGCCGGTGTTCATTTATTTGATTCATCAGAAAACTGGACATTAGCTCAAGATCCAACCCATACATTATGGCGATCGCCTCGAAGTGTGCATCGCATTATACCCGATCCCACTGTCAGTAACTCAAAAGTGCGTCCATACCGTGGTGCATCATTGGGCTTGAGCTTTGCTGCCAAGTATCGCGAATTGAATAACAAGGTGCCTGTTGGTTTGGTTGCCAGTGCTCATGGTGGTGTGACACTGGAGCAATGGAAACGACCCACACAACTGAACAGCACTACTGAAGATACGACGCTCTATGGTGCCATGATGGCACGTATCGCCAAAGTAGAGCAAATTAGCGGTGTCTTGTGGTTTCAAGGTGAATCTGATGCGACTGCGGGTGTTGCTACTGCAGCTACTTATCAAGAGAGATTTGCTGAATGGATCGACGTGCTTAGACGGGACTTGAAAAGGCCAGAGTTGCCCTTTGCCTTTGTACAGCTGGCTTCTCACCGCATCGATGTGCCAGAATCAATGCAAGCATGGATGATAGTTCAAGATGCCCAAAGAAAAATAATGAGTGGTTCCAGCCCTTACACGGCTGGTGTGGCTGCGTTGGATTGTCGATTGGATGATCGTGTCCATGTATCCGCGGTTGGTTTACAAACGATTGGTAAGCGATTGGCTGTAGCAGCTACTGATGCAAAGCAAGGCAACGCAAATCGATCCACGCCATTGCCCAAGAAGGCCATTTACCAGGAATCATTGTCTAGTCAAGCTCCTGGATTAATAAGTATCTTGGTTCAATTTGATATGGCCGAAGGAGATGACTGGAAAAACAAGATTGACGAAGAACTTTTTGGATTTGAATTGGAAACAGAAGATAAAAAGGCTGTTATTCTCAGTGCGCGTATCAGCTCTGCAAAGGATAAATCAGTGCGCTTGTTCCTCATTAGTACACCTAAATCACCTGTGTCTGTTAGTTATGGTATGAACCAAGCCAAAGTCAATTTAGTCACTTCGAGAGGAATGGCAGTACCAGCCTTTCGAGGTTTAGTAGTAGAATAATATCAGTATACGCAATTGTATAATATTTAATTTGCATTAATAAAACCTGCCTTTGTTATAATTGGCTTTAATATATAAAAAAAAAGACAACCATATTTACTATGTAAAACTGGTCGTCTCGCCTGATATTAAATGGACAGTGATGAAAAGTATGGTAGCAATGAAAAAATAAAATGATTCATCATTTTATGAGATAGAGGGGTACATACGAAAGGCTTCTGCTCTCATCTTCAAGCTTTTTTTTTTTGGACTAAAAGTCAAGTCACTATTTAATCTGTTACTATCCACATGTTATACTATAGACAAGGCAGCATAGCTGTAGTATACATACACATGCACTTCTCTCATTTTACATTTTAATCATAAATGCACGAGAGCCATGGTATCCAGTTGCAAGCTGCCAATGAAAGTCAAGTCATTTTGACCGTTACGGAGGACACGTATGGTTACCAAATTGAGATTTGAAATGTAAATAGTAAAGATATCCTGTTACTATGACTGACAGATTATGTATTAAACAGTGTGTATTTGTTTCAGTTTATCATTATTATTATTACTATTACTATTATTATTCATACTATGTATATTATCTACAATTTACAACATCAGAGTATTGATGTTTTCATTAAGGATGATATCAGAAACGGCAGCCATGACATGCTGAAGTAGTTTTGTATCTGTTGCATCTGTGTAATGAGTATATACGCGTTTACTTATGTTCTGATTCAAACGTAGGAACCTTCTTTTGAAGTAGAGGCTTGTTTGATCAAAACTAGTGTCATCGCCTAACATAATGTTCAATAGGATACTGTTAGATGACAATTGATAGTTACCTTTATAATCTGGAAACCACTTTGATACAGGTGATACTAGAATCTTTTCTTTAAATATATCAATCTTGTTAAGAAATAGAATCATTGAGGTGTTGATGAACCAAGCAGAATTACAAATTGTATCAAACAGCATTAATCCTTCGTGCATCTTAATAAAGTGTTAGCCATTGCAGCGCAAGCGGTTGTATACCTTACTTGATTCTAAATAAATATATATATATATTTGTTAATAAGATGTCTAGTGACAATATACAATTTCAAGTTTTACCGAGTCTCTATCTTCTACCAGACATTGATCGTAGCCACTCACAGCCACAACAAACAAAACAGCAGTGACATTTTCAAAGCAATGAATCCATTTTTTACGTTCACTTCTTTGACCTCCAACGTCAAACATTCTATAGGTCAATGGACCCAAATGGAATACAGTTTCAACAATACCTGTTGTCTTTGCTCTGCATCGTATAATATCTTGATCTGTTGGTGTATAATCGGGCTTCCAAAATCGATCTAGTTCATTGAAAAAACTGTGAAGAAAGTCAGTTCAGAGTCCTTATTTACGGTGTAATTCATTTTACTATGCCGCATTGTCGTGTAACGCAAATTTATTTCCTTCTTTTTTGGCAGCTTGAATGCCTGCATCGGCCCATAGCAATTTCAAAGGCTCCAGATACTCTTTTGGGTAAGGCTCGCCTCGTTTCAATGGCTCTACATTTTGAAACAATGAAGCATATTGCTATTACAAAAAAAAAAATTAATTCACTTTAAAAAAATGCAAATTCAAAAACGAAAGACTTACTGCGTTGGATGTGTGCTGTAAGGGTATATTCAGTTGTTCAACAACTTCAAATAAAATTTGCATTGCTAACATAATATTCGAATAGACAATAACGCGAAACCCTTCTCGCTCTGTCTCGTCAAAACCTGAAGCATGTATCAATTTCATTTGCTTTAACACAGTCGACTTGCCAGATTCTCCAGCTCCTACGATTGAAAGAATGAGCAATAGACTTGTAAAATCAAGCAACATTACCCAGTAGTAGCAGCTTGACTTCGGTTCTTAATCGTTTTTCGTCGGCTTTAATTTGCTTTTCAATGGTCTTGTTACTCTGCACATCGGCATTCGTTCCCCTTTTTGGACCATGTGGAACTGAACTAACACAATTTCCCATGATTATATATAAATGTTCTCGTTTTTTAAAAAACACACACACACACAGAATGGATGAGGTTTATGCGTCCAAGAAGAGGAGATTTAAAAAAAAAAAAGGGTTCCGAATTCCTTGTAGAACCTTAAAAAGATAAGCCACACCCACGCATGTCCTTTTTCTTTTTGACACCCGGGTTTAAGACTAGGTTTGTGTTTCTAATGTCCAAAGTAACAAGACAGTTGGTTCAACAATGCCGTCGAGTCAATACCATGCGCACTTTTGCCAGTGCAGCTAATGAATTGGCCAAGCCCAAGAAAAGACTGGTGTTTGATAACCGCTCGCCTTCTTTTCAAGACTTTTTAGCTGGCAAACAGAAACCGATAGACAGGGCCTTGACTAAACCTGACGATATTCCTTATTTACAAACCCCAAAACAGATGTTGGGTAAAGGAAAAAAATTCTATATCGAGGTTTATGGCTGTCAGGCAAGTACATTTTTTCTGTTAAACTATGTTCTGTATTATCAACCTTTTGGACGTTTTAGATGAATGTCAATGACACGGAAATTTTAAACGCTATTATGACTAATACGGGCTATGAACGCACAGACAGTTTGGATGAGGCTAATGTCGTGTTCCTGGTAACTGTATGTAATCTATGCTGTCCATTGATAATCGATTGACCTTGTTTAATATATATATGTAGTGTGCTATTCGAGATAATGCAGAAGTCAGAATTTGGGATAGACTCAAGTATCTTAGACATTATAAAACCAACATGATCAAGCATGACCCACCTATTGTCGGTGTATTAGGTGTAAGTTTGAGGATCAATCATGAAATACTTTGAAGCTAAAAGCACCCTTATGTAGTGTATGGCAGAGAGGCTTAAAACCAAACTATTAGAAGAAGATCGCTTGGTTGATATTGTGTGTGGACCAGATGGATATCGCTCAATTCCACATTTGATTTCATTAGCTGAAGAAGAAGAATATACAGACGGTGTAGCCAATGTGATGCTATCAGCCGATGAAACTTATGCAGATGTCATGCCTATGCGTTTAGATACATCTAGTTCAGCTGGATGGGTATCTATTATGCGTGGATGTAATAATATGTGTAGTTTCTGCATCGTACCATTCACTAGAGGCAATGAAAGAAGTAGACCCATCGATTCTATCTTGGATGAGGTGAGATATTTGAACGATCAGGGTGTAAAAGAAGTGACTGTACTTGGACAGAACGTCAACTGTAAGTAAATATCATGTATAATAACAATACACTCTACTTACAGCCTATAGCTTACCGGGATGAATCTGAATCAAAGTATTTCATGTCGCATGATGGTGCTGGATCCAGCCTAAGTAACGCTGGTTTCAAGACCATTTACAAGCGTAAAGACGGTGGTAGAAGATTCACAGAGCTATTGGATAAAGTCAGCCTAATTAACCCAGAGGTATATATATATATATATATATATATATATATGCGTATAAAATCATTGAAGCTTGTCTAATTTTATTGTTTATCGCCTTTTAGATGCGTATTCGATTTACTTCACCTCACCCTAAAGATTTTCCAACTGACCTTCTCCATTTAATCGCCTCTCGCCCCAACATCTGTAACTCTATCCATTTACCAATCCAGTCTGGCAGTAACACAGTACTAGAACGCATGCGCCGAGGTTATACGCGTGAAGCCTACCTTGACTTGGTCTCTGAGATGCGTTCCATCATACCCGACGTCTGGATCAGTAGTGATTTCATTACTGGCTTTTGCGGTGAAACGGAAGCTGAACATCTTGATACCGTCCGTATCATGCAACAAGTGAAATACGATACTGCTTTCATGTTTGCCTACAGTATGCGAGAAAAAACACACGCCCACAGACGTTATGTCGATGATGTATTGGAAGAGGATAAAGCAAGACGTCTACAAGAAATTGTGTCGACATTTCATCAAGAAGCGTCTGTCAAGAATCAAAAGCTGGTCGGCTCTAGACAATTGGTGCTGATTGATTCAGATCGACCTAAAACCAAGCATGGTATGGAGACAAAAGTGGGTGGCAAGACAGATGGTGGACATAAGGTGTTTGTGCAAGCGGATGAGTCGATTAAAAAGGGTGATTATGTCGAGGTGGATATTATGCATGCAACCAGTGCTAGTTTAACCGGTAGATCTGTCGGTCGTAGTAGTATTCAACAGTTTGCACAACAGCAAAAAAGAGGCTATTCTACTATGAGCTATCGTGCATTCCTAAAAGCCGGAAAAGCCGCCGTAGATGGTGTAGATAGAAAGCATGTTCAATCTTTAATACGTCAAGGTTTTGAAAACAAGCAGTTTTTGGTTGATCCAAAGATAGACGTAAAAGGTGTGTAAAGCTCTTTTTTTTTGTATTATAATAAATTATTTATGTATTTCTCTCTTTTTTTTTTAAAAAAAAAAAAGCCAAGAATACGCTTGAACTCTTACAAACAGCAGCAAAGAGAAAAGGTATTGAACATGATATTGTTTGTAACCTATGTCAATTGAAATATCATAAAGATAAAGACGATCTCAGGTAATAATGAATTTGATGCAGGAATGAACAAAAAAAGGGGGGAACTGACTTTTTGTCATATAGACCACCATTTTATGCTCGAAAAGTATCACCAGCAATGAAAAAACTACATGATAATTCGAGAAAAGAACTTGCATTGACTATAGACATGTTGAATAAGGAACTGGATTTGTGCCTTCTGTGAATTTCATTATCCCAATAAACATCTATTTTTGTAGCCTTACCGAGAAATCCGAGACATGATCCGTTTACTGATGAACTAAAGTGTTTTAGCTCCTAATTTGAGAACTTTGTTCGTATCTTTTGGCCGTAAGCATATTGCTTTCAAGACACTGTTTCTAATAATCAAACATTAGGCATTCCCTGGAGCATATGTAATCTATTTTTTTTTTTTTTTGTGTGTATATAATATATACTAGAAAAAATAAGCAATACCTTTAAATTATTGATAATATACCTATTTGCTATGTATACCGTCCAATGCACCAATCTTTCTGCATCAAAGTTTGCTAAAATACTGCCTGTTTATCACAATATGTTTATTATGCACCTTTTTTTTTTTGGAAATGTTGTGAAATTCATTCCGTTTAATCCCCGCTCATCACAGCCCTATAATGAGCACTTCTTCTTCTCTCTCAATTTAAATACCGCCTACAATCACGATGGTATAAGCGGTATACAAGTTGAACTGCGTTTTTTTTTTTAAAAAAAAAGAGGAAAGCATTTCTTTAACAATCTACTTTATATATCCCTTTTCATCTGCTGTATAATAACATTAGACAATGGTAAATACGGCATCTTTCGGAAAGAGTGAGAGAAAGACTAACATGTCCTTCTTATGTAGTCTGCCATCTTTAATTTTCAATCATTACTATTGGTCATTTTGTTAATGATTTGTACATGCACATATGTTCGAGCTCAAGCACCCTCACTGTTGGATAGAAAAAAGACTGGGTTAGTATTTTAGTGATGATCGATCCGCTTGCTACACGTCTAATTACTCTTTATTATCAGTTTGCTTGGTTTATTTTGGAAGGCAGCTCGTGTTGGAGAAAGATTGAGCCCATACGTGTCACTCGCCTGTATCATTATGGGTATTAGTCTTATGAGTTCGTAATAATAATAAAAAATGATGGCCTTTATTCTTTTTTTTTTTTTTAATAAACAAATGATTATACTAGGAATTCATCTTTAACAGGATATATTTCATTCACCAACTTTTCCAGTTCTTGATCATGATTTTCTTTACAAGTAGCTTTTTTATGCATTTCATCACACAACAGATCCATATCAATCTCATCAAATCGTGGATGTTCAGATAATTTATCCCATACTTTAGTAAGATCCTTGACTTCAGTATCTGGTTCCGAATTTGCTGGTGGTAATGTCAAAGAAGCAGTATCCAGTATATCATGATTAGCGATTTGTTGGATAGGGTAAAAGAAATCAAACTGTGAAGGGTCTGTTGCAAAAGTGAGACGGTGTTGGTTCAAGATGTCATCCAACTGTGTACTATAATCAGACTTGGGATCCATGTGTAGGCCTAGTAGTTCTGAATGGTCCAATAACGCATTGGACGGTAAAATGGTATTATCAACTCCCAATATATCATCAATGGTCAATGGTTTATGATTTGCTTGTGATTCGGGTGTATTTGATCTACTCTTGGAAGAAGTAGAATAACCACAGCTACTACTGGCACTATCAAAGTTAGGTGCAATAGGCGATGCAATAGACGCAGCCGAACGAATGATCTTTTGAGGTCGTTCATCTTGATCTGGATGCCTTGAAAGAGGCACATCAAATCCAACTGAAGAACTTAATAGAGAGGCGTTTTCTTGCTGTAATTGAGCAACCATTTCTTTCAATTGTTCGTTTTCCAACAAAAGCTTTGTATTCTTTTCCGAATTTAACTCTTCCAGTTCTTTCACTCGCTCTTCCAATATACGCACATGGTTCTCTTTGCGTTCTCGAAAAGCTCTTTGGGCGGCTCTGTTTTGCGCCTTTCTCTTTAGTTTTGGGTTATCTGACTAATAAATAGATAAGCTTTTTGGGGCTTATTGGGGATACAAAAAAAAAAAAAAAAAAAAAAAAAAAAAAAAAAAGCTTACGTCTTCCTCTTCGCTAGTTACTGGCTTTCTACCCACTTTTCTAGATGGTTCTCCCGCTTCGGCTGTTATTATTAATCGTTATTAATATGCATTTTTTCTTAGATTTGCTATATATATATAAATGAATATTACTTTTGGCTGGACTAGGAGAGTTCATTTCACTGATAGAACCTGATGATTTTCTTGATTTATCGTTATCTGTGGTAGTAGTGTTTGTTTGAGAATTTTTGACTTGTTGAGCTTGTGAACTGGATAGTAAGGCCATCAGCAGCATTGTTTGCGCTTCTGGGTTGTCTTTTAAAAAAGAAACATCTGGATTCTTTCCTTGACTGGCTATTTTCGATACGATTTCAGCTAGAGTTGTGTTCATTTTTTTAATATATATGTAAGAAGAAAAAGAGCAAACAATGATGGAGGCATTAGTACGCCCAAACAAAATAGAAAAAAAAACCCGGGCAAAGTAACCCTTATTGGGGCTTCTGAAACCAAGCGGACGTTCCGCGAGTGTTGGTACATTACAAATCAAAGAAGCAGTCACATTGTTCTCTTTTATTGTGTATTAAAGATGTCTATTTGAAAGGCTCTTCTTGTAAAGTAACCTGAGTAGCATCAGGATCCATTGTATCTAAATGATTGGGATCACTACTATTATTATTGTTGTTGGTTTTGGGTTCATCTGATCCTTCAACATTGAGTGTTGTGCCTGATTGTTTTTGTCTCTTTCTTCTCTGGATGAAGCCTTCATAGTTGACGATAGGCATCATGATACTGCTAGCTGTGGTGCTTGTGGATTCAAACAATACGCTAGCAGAGTCCTCGTTTGCTTGCCGTAACAGTTTGTTCTCGGCAGACATAAGTTTCTTGAGATTTTCTTCTACTGTACGCGATTGTTCAGAGTTGAGTTCTCGCACTTTTTGTGGATCATCAGGTCGATTAATATACACCTACATATTTTTTTAAAAAAAAATAGTTAACGTCCAGCCATCAGTTTCCTTGGAATTAATATATAATAGTTTTACTGGAGTTTGTCTAAATGAATGTTTGTTGGGGAATGCGGGTAGATGTCGAGGTACATAAGTAGGCACACCGCCTTCTGTAGTATGATCATCCATATCTTCATCAGAATCCTCGTTATCTGAAGGCAAAAACTCTGGTATATTTTCCATAGTTGATTTCTTTTTAGACGCTTTAAAGTATCTACTAGTCTTTTTCACTTTGAATATGTGAGTCAATGCCGCATTTTTTGGCTGAATGCGCTTACCAATGTTAGTTTCGTTGACATTTGTTTGCAAGTAGTGCTTAAAAGTTGAAATTTCGACACCACCATGCTCTAAAGAACGCGTAATATCGTGTATGTTTGGTTTGGCGCGATTACCCAACTCGGCTAGTAAATGTGCTGAAGCTAATGTCTTTTCAATATCTATGATAAAGTTTCAGTATTCATGGGCCGTATTCGCTCCCCCTTTTTTTTTGGAAGGAATTGATTTACATGAGCCTAGCAAGTTTGAAAAGGATTCAAGAGCTTGTGGTTGAATTCCTTGAAAGCCTGTTTCTTTTGATATAATAGAAACGACCTTTTCATTCACTTCAGATATAAATGCATCTCCACTGGATCTTTTTGCTTGCATGATTTGCTCTCGTTGTATGAATTATTTAGAAGAAAAAAAACAAGTGAATCGTTTGGATTATGTGACAAAAACCTCTTCAGAATGTCTCGAAGCTATTATTTTCAAGAATTTGCTTGAGAATTACTCTCGCTTTTTTATTGGTTGTCTGGGCTTGATCTCTAATTGACGACGACGACGACTTTTTCTTTTCGATGAAAGGCGCTATTCTCGGTAAACGCTTATTGCTTGGATTCTGTTGTAATGCAATCATAATTCAAGTATTAATATCGAAATAAATCTACAAAAAATATGTATGCATATTCTGTAATGCATTGAATATATACTACTAATATATTATGCTTTTAAAATGATGCCTTCAATCTTTATTAAAAAAAAAAGTGAATCGGAAAATTCGTATGCAACGGATATGATTTTTTTGGGGGGAGGTGTTCAAAAATCGCACCATTATTTGCTCTGCATTTTTCGATTGATTCTAGTTGAATGTCGCATTTGATTAATCTATTTTTTTTTAAAAAAAAGATTGTATTTACTAGAAGCATTATTTAACTCATTTACGAGCATTACACTATACATTACCAGCAGACAGTAAAATTACATGTATGGCATGGAAGTTTGATCTAATGATCTACAGATTTATTGATCAATCTCGATCCAATATCACATTTATCAAGTAGTCCGCACTCAGAATAAGCCCTTACATTTATTAGTATATTTTTATTAATAAATAATACAATACTTATGCTGAATTTTCCAGAAAAGAATCATAAATCAGTAGAATTTCTTAGAGCCATGTCTAATGATCTCTAGATCTCTCAAACAATCTCGGTCCAATGTCGCATCTAATTATTTGTATAAGCTCAGCAAGAACTGATATGACCAGTGGATTTTTAGTTCATGCCCTCAAAGCGCCTGTTGCAGTTAATATCTTGAGTCTATTTATATATTTATATTCGAAATTGTAATATTTAGATACTTATCTATTGGTACTGGCCATCAATGATGAAGAAAGAAAAAAAAAAGAAAAAAAAAGAAAAAAAAAAAGAAAAAAAGAAACCTGTTGTATGTGTGTGCGTGTGTATGTGCGTATGTGTGTTTTCTAAATAAAGGAGATGACATGAAAGCTTTTTTTTTATACTAAAAAGAAAAAAAGAAAGTATTTTACAAATGAATAAATTACAATAACTAAATGTACAGGGGAACGAGGATAAATGAACTATTGTTTGTTGCTTTGATTGAGTTGACGTTCTTTAGCTCTTGCTGCTTTTCTCTCAGCAGGCGGCACCACAGTTCCTTCTTCTGTAAACCAAAAATGAGTAGCGAACTTTAATCTGAGCTCATTGACCAACAGTGAGCTACCATTATTACGCTGACTTTCATCAATTTCATCATGACTCCAATCAATGGTTTCGTCCCAAAGACCTTGGCTTAGACCTTGAATGAATTCATCCCATTCATTATTAGTAAACGTCAGATGCAGCTTGGATCCACTGAGCTCTTTGGTCATCAAAAGTACACCTTGCCCTACTACTTTGGTCAATTGCATGATACGTTCACCCACCATGATGTTACGACGGAAAGCAGCCCAGTTGGTTTCGGTTAAAAAGGGTTCGATCCAAGCACGATAAGCTTTCATGTTGGCATTGCGTTCACGGTCTTTATCACGCTCAGCCATGGATCCTGGTGAAGGAATGTTGGTTCCGTCTTCCAAAGTTGGCGGTGTGGATACACTATTTGTAGTGATTTTGATCACCTCATTGGGGAACAGCTCAGCAAAGATCGATTGGAACTGAACAAAGGCCAGATACAAACGAAAGTAATCATTGTTATAATAGATACCGTTTTGATTCATGCCATTGTCAAGATGAGGTTTCATATTGGAATGCAGAGTCAAGATACGTAACGCTGGTGCTAGTAACTTGCCTGCTTCTTCAGTGCTTAGATTATCAGCATTGATATTATCAGGCAAACTAGTTTTTTCAATACCAAGCGTGAAGTGACTCGGAAGTCGTTGTGCTTTTTGTTCCAAGTCTGCCATCATGATGGTTCTCATTCGACTGATAATATCATCACCTAGATAAAGCGTTTAGTTCAATAAGCGATAAAGCCGGTGCAGGCTTCTAACTTACGTCTTTGTTTGAATTCACCATGACGATGAGGAATCTTGGGTTTTTTAGCAGGCGCAGGAAGTGTGGATAGCTCATAACTAGAGAAATCACCTTCAGCACCTACAGTCTTTTTTCTTTTACGCATTAAAGAAGCTTGCGTTAATACACCTTGCTCAGCATAGCGTTGTAATAAAGCAGGTTCTCTTGTGATTCTACCATCCTGATAGTAGAACCCTCTTTGCTTCGGTTCCATCAGTACTTCAGCATTATTAGCACCATGAATAAGGGTATTTAAGTGTGGATATCGCGGCATGATTTGTGCTTGTTGATGTTGCTGCTCGTCTATAGGCGACCAAGGAGGTTGCACTGGATAGGCTGAAGTAGAAGTGGAAGGGTACATGGGTCTAATATTTGTATAAGGTCTCACTGAATATTGGTCGGTAGTAATTTCGTTTTCTTGTTGTACTGGCATAGGTTGTGATGATGATGCTGGTGGTCTTGCCATGATTTGTGGCAACTGAGTGCAAGGTTTGATAGGCGGAGTCATTGGATTTGTAAGATAAGAAACAGATAATAATCGCTGAGGTATTGCTGAAGGAGTAGATGGTGATGGTACGTGTGGTGATAGTATTGTGGTTGGTGTAGTAGTAGTAGTAGTGGTAGTAGTAGTGGTAGTAGTAGCAGCAGCAGCAGCAGTAGCAGCAGCAGTGTCTTTCCAATTAGGAGCTTTCTTTTGACAACATGAAATTGACGAAGGTAATTGAACGTCTGCGGTAACAGGACCCGTATTGATATTTGACTGGTCTCTAAACACCAAAATATCACTATGAATTGGTTTATAGAATTGATACAGATCGCCCATTGCATAAACAATACAAAAATACAGCTTGGCAACTCGTTCGGCATCTGGCCTTTTTCTTATAATTTGCTTAATTATTCGAAACAATTCGAGTAAATCTTCATCTGTCAAAATGTCTTCGGCTTGAGGGTGGAAATGGTGCATATCCGCTGCTGTTTGTAACAGACATGGTATAGAATGTGTATGGTTCATTTCGACAATTCTCGGAAATTACTGTTTTTTTTAAAAGTTCAATGTAAAGCAGTTTCTAGTAAAGAGAAAAAAGAAAGAGGAATAAAAAGTGAGCCAAACTAGCCTTTTTTTTAAAAAAAAACTCACACGCACGCTTGTATATGATAAAAGTGATACAGAAAAAAAAAAAAAAAAAGTTTTCCTTTTTTTTTTTCATACGAAAAAAGAAACTGTATTTTTTTTTGGATTACATGGTAGTAGAGAAAATCGATAATATGAATGTCACTTATTTTGCTGTATATAGTGTTGCAACATATAGACACTTTAAAGTATAATATCATCTCTTATGGTAATTAAAGAAGTTTTATTTTCTCTTTGTTTCTGTGTAACTCAAGTTCTTTCGGGTATCTTGGTTGCTTGTGGACTATATAGAACCATCAGAGTAACTTGATAGATACTATACTATGTTTTGGTATAACAAACTATCTCTTTTATACTATCTGTATTCAGACGATAAGGATATCGTTTAGGCTACTTATTAGTATAGGAATTTATAATCTTTTTTCTTTTTCTTTTTTTTTTTTTTTTTTTTTTTTTTTTTTTTTTTTTTTTTGGTGAGTCAACGTTGCACTACATACTAGTACATATCTTGAATTTAGATTATCAAAAGGTTCATATGTATAATAAGGAAATCATCCCATTCAAGTTGAATCCGTGCGAAATATATCTTGTAAAAAGTGGGATTTCTACGGGTACTTTTGAGAGATACAATCAACCAAATTAGATTCTACCGTTGATTTAATTTATCGATTTATTCATAGATCCGCGGCTATGTACGTATATCAGCCCGGAATAGTAATGTGCATCTTGAATATATGAATAGAAAGAATGGAATCGTTATCATTCAATAAGGAAACTATGACTCAGGTTAAAGGAGAAAGAAATACCTTGTATTTCACACTTAGTTTATACACGTACTGGTATATTCCATTACTATCTAGGTAGTCTTACAGTCCCTTTTATACATGAATAGATATTAATTCAGTCTAGATTCTATGAACTATATGTTTCAGAGTAATTGAAGCTTAATGGTACCCAGATCCTTCTCTGAACGAGTGTAACCTCTTCGAGTCTGGATGATCGAAATTATGACGCATTCAACTAATGTTACATGAAGGATGTTTAACTGGAATAAGTTTCAAAATTGATCTACATTTTGGTAACATTTGACTCACCATCTATTTGGTACAAATCAAGTCCCTTACACAACTTGGCAAAAACTTGAAGTCTGAATATATAGTGTACATTTTTACCATCGTGCAGACTGTAGATCTTTTGTCATCGAACAGATGCAGGGAAGGACATATGTTTATATATTTATATATATTGAATTCTCATGGGATCCAGGAAAAGAACCTCGTGAAACAGATTGTATCGAACGATCGACCATATTCCATGGACTGTCTGACACGACAACGTCTGGGGAAATGGCTATTTTTGTATCGATCACCGAGTACCTTTCTAACATGTCAAGAATGCAACTTGATGATTGTAATCAATAATCGATCTTTCAAAATAAACTACTCTATGTTCTTCCATATAGTTTATATCCTCTATCTTACTAAATAACCTTTTTATATGTAATAGCGAATACAAAATTATACATTGTATACATTTAAATACAACTACCATAACTGTGTTTTATACCACATCTTAAAATCTATCAAAAAATGTACACCCCGCTAGCTAATTTTCTCCATATTCATTGGCTAGCGGCAGCTCATTCAAAACATTACTTGCTGCTTGCTGCTCTTGCTTATAAGCTTGGCCTCTATTGATAACATTTGCAGCAACAAAGGAGTACAGATCATTGGATATTGTCGTCCATTGATGGATAAAGTACGCCTTTTTTTGGAATACACATACCCACGTATCTCATAATATACAAACAAATATCAAAAAAAAATGAACATACTCTCAGATGGGTTGAACCTCCATTCTCTTACTCTACAAAATCAAGGTCTAGGGTGGAGGGGAGGGAGGGTAATACATTACCAATTTTTCGGAAAGCATCTCATTTTTAATTTCGACCAACTCCGGTTTAAGGTTACATCTGATGGCTATAGTCTACTTTAGAGTAAAGTACCACATCTCCTAAGACTATTACTTGGCCAAATTATTGAGAATATACTTTATCTCAGCGATGGACTAGAACCTTTTTACGTTTTTTTATACAACTTGAATTTAATGATCAATAGATCTCTCGCCTGAGCTCTGTCAAACTTCGCATATGACAAGCAAAATGCCTTGTCGCATGTATCAGGATCAATACTTCACTGAAGATTTAATCGTTTTATTTTTTTAATAATTAATCTTCAGTGATATGCTTTTTATATCACTTAGCGCTTAGGATTTATAGACCTTTTGACTGATTAAAATTACTTGACGAATTTGATTAGTGTTTCGTCATCAAAACAGGCTGCTGCATCTACCATAGACTCTGGAATATCCATAGAGAGTATATTCAAAATACAAGTTTGACTCATACCGGTTATAGGTACCCTGTTTAAAATAAGGTATACAAACAGTAGTAAATGGACATGCTAAACATGCGCTTAGTTACGAAAACAATTATGCTATTCATCCCATTCGTGATTTCGATATTAAATCCATTTTTGTAACGGAATAACCTTTATGCTTGAATGATCCTGAAATACATAGAGCAGCATAATATCATCGCAATATAAAATATACCAGGACCAGCCATTGGTAAATATAGACAATTTACATACGCAAGTACAAGAGTAATTGGCTATTTGATATCTTCCATCTATTATCGTAATTTCTACAAAGTCTGTATGATTTGACTAAGGTTGGATATTATGTTTCAGCTAAAAATGTATAAACACTGTATGGAAGCAATCACCAAATAATGAGTTTTCCACCCAGCATCCCTAGTTGATTTATCACATACTTTATTACTGTTTTATCCAATACCTTATACTAACACCTTTCAAATATCGTATAGATACCTCGGGACATTCATACGCATGATTAACACATACGATCCGTCGTAATGTTGTCATTTGAACTTTTGCATAAGATCGAATGAAACTATCAAAAATAACGAACAAGTCAGTAATAATGCATTCCGTATAATGATTAATCCAAAACATCTTTATACTAAACAAGGCTCAGCCTAGACACAACTCTATTCTCTTTGTACTACTTGGTTATAGCAATAAAAAGGAACAGTTTTTTTTTATCAATGTCATTCAATACTCTCCCATATGAAACACACTAGCGTATATTTAAATATCTTGTAACAAACGTGATGTGCACAAACCCATATTCGTGCGTAAAGCATGGCATTTACCAGCAAAACAATTTTACTATACTAAAGTAGATTTATTTTGCAACTATCAACAATTCTTGACATCTCTGAAATGCAACAGAACCATTTTCACATTATATGAAAGTACTCTGCATTGATAATGATTTTTCAACAGTTCTGGACAAGAATCTTGCAATAGGAAGAGATTCTAGTTTGTTGATCAGACTTTAAAAAGCCTGGAAACACTCGAAATTAATAAAATACAGGCGGAAATGCATTTAGATGTCATGATAAACGATATGCAGGTTGAATATTTGAAACAAATAGTGTATATTCTCATCAGCCCATATTACAATATGGAGACAGATGAATGTTACATTTAATTTGTCCATAAGCTACGCGAAACCATTACTAACTTTAGTGTAATGAAATAGTATATTTCTTTCGATCGACTATTACAATCCCACAAACCAAAATTCAACTTTAATTACATTTCAGAACTAAAAGGCCTTAATCATCTAAGTATATGTATATACATATGTCGTTTTTCCAGAAGGTATGCATTTTTTGATGTTCTGCGTGTGCGTCCCAAATGACAGAGTTGAGTTTCCATTGGCATCTCTGCAGCAGGATCATGATTAATGCTATTGAATGAAGTGGTGATATACATGAGTCTAAGGCGCCCAACCATGGAAATACATTTGTTTTCTTGGCATCATGTGAAGAACACGGTGTTTTGTATCTCCTCAACAATTGGCATCCTTGAGTTTTCCATCATAGATGAAGACATCAATTGGATATTTTCTGGCTGGAATACGGCGTTGCTTAACTAATTTTCCATCTATTTGAGCAACGTCAAGAACTTGAACATGGAAGTAAAGCATAACGTACGAGAAGGACAGGAAATTCTAATGTTCAGAAAGGGGATGGTACTTTCTTAATCACATTAGAGAAACCTATCGGCTAGAACAAATGATTACTAATTTCCACATCTATTTCTTTTTATTTCCTTATCATACTAATCAATATGTTAATAACTTAGGATATAATTACTCTATCATGTTTAATGTTCGCAAAAACAAGTTTCTTTGCATAAATGTGCAAATGTATATGAGGAAAGATACAGCCCAGAAAGATAGACCAAACACTGACATGAAGGTCATGACCTTGATCAATAGCATCATCATACAATACCAGGGTATTGTATTTGATCCTAACATATGCGTGTACATACGATACATTGTTAAGCGGTGCATTCGGCTAACTTTTTTTTTCTCTTACACTCGGTCATTATCATACCAGGGGACGTTGCGTCAAGATTGGGAGATTAGTGATTCAATGGAGTTACGGCCATCATGAAAGCCATTCAGCTAAGCAATTCACCCACCATCAAGGAACTCTTCCTTATACTGTGTACCTATTATCAGGCTTGCATAACAGGCGCAATCAAATCTAAGGATCAAAGGCTGTGTATATGACAGTGAGCCTCGAATACTAGTGTAGATAATAAAGCGCAGAAGTTTACTGTATTTAAGGGATATTGGTCTAGTCAGTAACAGATGAAGGTGATCAAAGGCAAGCTCTTCTGTGTAAGGGGATTCAACGTGAAAATATGTACATGTTGGTGCTTTTGCTTTAAAATTTCAAAAGCTCTTGAACCCCTTACTGCCTTGTTGTATCGTAAACTCATGTGTCTCGGACACATACTAACCTCAATATCCAAAACCTGTATTCATCTTTAAAATGTAGTAAACACAGAAGTGTTTAATAGATAAAAAAAAACATTTATGTGCTTTAATTTAAGCTTTATTTAATATATAATATTGCTCTAGTAGTGAAGTTTAGACTCTGCTGGAATTAACCGTTTGATCAATCGTTGTTAAAAAAAGTTATCTTGTAAAATGACAGTAAAGAAAGAAATAAAGTATAATAAAGCCAAAAAAAAAATGAATTTTAATGTTTAGAGATGCAGACTGGAATCTGTATTCAAGGATTAACCAAACGGTATTTGCGCAAATCAGGTACTACTAAAAGATAGATATTCTTAAAAGCTGACGGCTATTAAGAAGTTTGTACAGTAGTGCAAATATTGTTAGTTTTAATTGCTTCACATGAGCTAGATCTAATGAACACTACATCTCTGCTGATCTTGTTGAAGGACCTTCAGTACATGTTCAAAATAAACTACTATTGTACTTACTAAAACTATATCAAATCAATGTAATATATATATATAGGAATAACCCTCAGAAAATTACATATATGACATAACTAGATCTATTGTTCTATACATTCCTCTACTAGTACCTGAGTACCCAATGCCCAAACACGCCTCAATCCCAACATCTTTTCTACTTTTCTCAATTTCATTTCGCATCTGATGGCTAGTGCATATTCAAAATGAAACATTGCATCCACTAGTATCACCTTATCACTAAAATATCAAAATATATATGTACTATATTTTAGTGATTGGTTGTAAAATATGCGCATGTCAACTAGTAGTGTTACAGATCGACAAATCTGTTGTCCAACCTCAGTCCAATGTCGTATTCGGTTAATAATCAATACTCAGAGTGAATTGCCGCATCTAGTGAACCTTTAATTGATATCGAACCTATTTGTTAAATTCATTGGCTTTTACAGATATGTTCATTTACTAACCGTTATCGACCAGATGCATTGTTATCTATTTTTTTTTAAAAAAAGAAGTAGTCTACTTTTGATGTTACGATGGAGATACTCATATAAGCAATGTTAAACACGTAGCTATATAACTGCAAAGTGATATGTATGATTTTGGCGCGACAGATCAAAGGGTTCACCCCAACGCTTTCTCCGAGGAATTGGCTGCATTAGGAAACCAAGCATGATGGTGATTGGTAGTCCCCAGTTCTCAGACCATGATGTAAATACTTTTTTTTTTCTCAAACCCGTTTCTCTTTTACTCTCGCAAAACAAATATGGCACACAGAGAGGGAATAACTACGAACCCAAGCGACTGGACTATGGTCAAAGCCTCTACGCTTATCAAAGACCAACACGTTATTACCATGTAAAAAAAAAAAAAAAAAAAAAAAAAAAAAAAACGTTTAATACGCGTTCTTTTAGTATGTTGACACACATTATATAGTGAGGGTTCTTTGCCTGTCGAAGAAGCTTGTAACGTGCTTATCAATAACAATATCTCTTCGGCTCCAGTCTATGATGCTGAAGTCAAAACAGTCTCTGAACAGCCTATTGTTCACGCGAGATCGTATGTCGGCATGTTTGACTATGGCGATGTCATTGCGTATATCTTGCTTGTTCTTCAAAACATGCCTCCTCCAGGTGAAAACGAAGACGACCAAGAAGAGTATTCTCGAGAAAACTTGACTTTTGAAATCAAAGATATTGTGCGTCGTGCTTTAGAAGGTGAAGAAGTACCAGTCAAATTGGCTAGCGGTAAGATAACGAACGAGCCTTTCAACTTTGTTTCTTATGGAGATGTATAGATCTTTCACAAAAGAATCCTTTTTATTCAATCATGCCTGAAGCTACATTATTATCTGCTGTTGAAGAGTTTGCGTATGGAACACATCGAGGTAAAGTAGACAAGGGTTTTCTGGTTACCATGTAAACGTGGTTTTCATGGTAACACAGTATTATGCTGTGTATCGTATTAAACTGCTCATAGTTTGCGTGTTGAATCCTGATGGAACGATCAAGGTAGCTCATTTGATAATTATATGTACATATTGATTGACATGTATTATTTAGGGCATTTTGTCTCAATCTACAGTTGCAAAGTATATATATGATAACCAAAAAAGCTTTCCCGATATTGAATGTATGATGAACAAGACTGTAAGTATATGAACTGATTTATAAAGACTTATGAACTGATCTTTTATATAAGCTTCGTCAATTAGGGCTCGGTGTATCTGATGTTATAGCCGTGAATGCCGATTCGCCAGTACTAGATGCGCTTGCATTAATGAGTAACGTATTCTTTGGATTTAATAACGGACCTTGCTAACATTTTTTCAAAAGGCAAACACGGAATCTCTTCAGTAGCAGTACTCGGTCATATGGGCGTTGTACTTGGTAATATCAGTATGACTGACGTTAAGGTAAGGCCTTCCACCCATCGCAATATGATAATGTGTATTCAATCGTTACAATAGCATGTCATGAAGAGCTATCGCCATCAATTACTATGGAAAACTTGCTTCCAGTTTGTTAGCCTGGTGCGTACCCAGCAAGGTATTGATGATGGCCAGGTAAGCCAAAAAAAAAAAAATATTGGATGATCTTTCGGAACGCGTACCGATGCCTGTTGTATTAGGACCGATTACCGGTTTTCGATGTCCGTCTTGATACCACGCTAGGCTTCACTATTGCCAAGTTGCTTGCTACCAAATCTCACCGTGTATGGGTGATTGATGAAAGAGAAAGAGCTATTGGCGTTGTATCCATTACTGACGTGATGCGTGCCTTTGCTTCAAGCGCTGGTGTTGATGTTAAACCTCAGCGTAGAGCAAGCGTAGCTACTGGAAAATAAAACTGAATTGAAAAGACAGGGCCCATTCTTGTAACATTGTAATAAATCCTTATATATAATACTACATAATTTTACTATAGTATTTTGACAGATAAATCGAGATATACTAACTAGATGAAAGGAGTATTGCTCTTTATAATTTCTATGAGCATCTTGTGCTTAAACATCAAACATTTGGATAGCATATCATTGATTTTCGAGAGTAACAACATCATGAGCGCGTTAATTCCGCTAATTGACTTAAATACGAAACAGCTAATAAAAGCCGCTTTAAATTCGCGCTGAACCGTAAATTGATACCTGAAGCACCACTGTAAATCTCCCTTTTTCTCTTTCTTTTCTCTTTTTATTAGACAGTAGAGGCGTTTTTTTTCGGTGTTTCTCGCAATATACCCTTTTTTTTTTGTTACCCAGTTTACTATACCACTTCAGTATATCAATTTTCCCCTAGGCAACTATCTAGCAATCTGTCACTTTTCAAGAAACACATGGAGGGTGGAGGTTTGTTCTCACTAAGAAACAAATCGCTTGGTGGTAGTAAACGTATCAAGATTAGTAGAGCTTGTGATGAATGTCGAAAAAGAAAGGTAAAGCAATTAAAAATCTTGTAAATCTTGACCCTGATCTAACTTGAAAAAAAAGGTCAAATGCGATGGAGTCCAACCTTGTGGCCGTTGTAGAAAGTCCAACGCCGAGTGCGTGTTTGCTAAATTGCCACCCAAAAGAGGGCCACCGAAGCAATATATGGAAAACCTCGAAAATAGACTTCAACGCGTCGAGAAAGCATTGAAATCAATGACAGCTCCAGTGAAAAGAATATTTGATGATGCTTTAGCAGCCGAGAAAAAGAAGCAGAAATTGCAGCAACAGCAGCAGCAACAGCAGCAACAGCAACAACAGCAGCAGCAACAGCAGCAACAGCAGCCACAGCAGCCACAACAACCTCTTCAACAGAGACATATTATACCAGAAGGTAATGAAAAAGTGTTTAAATTCATAACAAGGCTAATCCCCTCACTTGCAATAGCAGTGCTTTCCACTAATAAAAAACAAAGCGTGTCTTACTCGGCGCCTTATACCTCAGATATGACATTTGCACATATTGATAGATTCACTATTAACGAAATAGGCCAAGCAGTGTATGTGAATGATTCAAAAGCACGCATAGATCGTATACCCAACGAACAATACAATGATACCCTGTCAGATATAGCCTCCATTTCTGATTCACCATTATCTTCTTCACCAGCTTCTTTTTACCATGTTCCTCCTACAATTATTGCTACCCATGTAGTTGTTTCAGAACCACCTATTCCAGACCATCTCATTTCTTCACGATCCATTATAGCAGAAATACTGCCACTGACAGAAATCTACTTTGACCATGTTCACAAATATGTACCTATGATCCATAAACCATCATTCCTCAAGCAACTGCATAATGTCACCAATCCACCTTCTCGCTTCTTGCTGTATGCCATGTGTGCAGTAGCTTCACGATGGTCTCCAGATCATATTGCCAACAACCATACCATCCCACCTGGCTACACATATTATCAGCGGGCACTTGATTTACTGGACGATTTTATTGATGCACCTCGTTTATCTACTGTACAAGCATTGGTATTGCTGGTAAAATATCAAGAATATTTTCAACGACCTGGCTACTTTCATCGGTCCCACATGTATTTGGGTATGGCTGTCCGTATGGCTATGGATCTGGGGTTGACTCAATTGGAAGGCGATTCGTATGATATTGAAACCAAGCGCAGAACCTTCTGGGTGGCATTTATATATGATCTTTTAATGAGCATAGAGCAGGGCCGCACAACTTGGTTTGACGTACATCAATGTACTACTGGGTTCCCGTTAGTGACAAGTGAAGAAGGTCCAGCATTAGAAGAACTGATAACCAATCAAAGTATCTTGATTCAATTGGGCAAAGTGCTTTCCGATGTCTATGCTATGACTCGACGCATTTCATTAAGGCAACAGGCTCAAGGCAACCAACGTGGTAAAGAACAAACCATTGAAGAGCAAGCCAGGCTGTTTTCTTTACATACACACTTGGAAAACTTTCTATATGAAGTGCCTCCATCCTTGATTTACCCGCCAACGCAAGACATAGAAAACTACCCTGTTGAAAAACATGTTATTACTGATCCGTTCATTGGATTCTTGCATATGACATATCACTTTAGCGTCATTCTTTTGCATCGTATTTATGTTCAGCATCCTCCCCCAAAGACAGAGTTTGACTTCATTGCCTATCCTCACCGCCAGTTGTGTGCTTCCTCTGCTTCCAATATTACGGGTATCGTCGAAACACTCTTGGAGACTTATCCCAAATATACATTCAATTATCCAGCCAGAGGCGTGCAGCATACGATCCACTGTTTAGCAATGGCTGCGACTATTCACAAGTATGAGATGGTAACAGAAGACAATAGCAATAAGCAGGAACTGGCTCGACAGCAATACATGTCTACTGTGGATATGATTCAAAAATTATCCAGTCAATCCCCATCTGTTGAATTCTCAAAGTACTACAACAACAGTAGTAGTCACCATTTACAAAGTAGAACCTCAACGGCTGAAAAGCGTATGTCTGCTCCAGTCTATGAACTAGGTTATCCTCCTCCAGTTAACATGTACGTTCCACCTGTCATAGAAAAGAAAATGCGTAGAAACACTCTTTCTGCTGCTCCACAAATGACCATGGCTTCTGCTGCTGGAGAATCAACCTTTTATCAGTCCAGTGCCTCTATTACTGACCCTGCTCAATTGGCTTCTTTATTATCTCAGCCGCAGCTACAGCAACAACAGCAACAGCAACAGCAACAGCAAGAGTATCTTCCCTCTTTGTCAAACTATAATACACAGCCGATACTCCAGCAACAGCAATGGCAGTCTTCAGCAGAAGAGTATCAATTTCAACAGCAATTCAGAATGCAACAGTATCAACAGCAGCAGCAGCAGCATCAAATGCACATGTCAGGCGGTTGGAACCAGCAACAGCCTCAGCAACATCACCTGCAGTCTACACCGGAGCAATCATCAGCGTATTATAGTAACAGAAATACCATGTCCGCTATGGCTTACCCAACCCATGTAGATTCCATGATGTTACCTAACCAACAACAACAACAGCAAAAGTATCTTTCAGTTGTTCCTAGTCAGCATCATGCGCATCCACATACTCACCACTGCCAAAGCCCTTACCAAGAACAGCAACAAGAACAAAACGGTAATAGAACACGTCGCCATACGTTTTCTAACCCACCTTTACAAGAACAATACTGTCCCTCAGTTATGATGCAGCAAGAAGATAGCAAATTTGCAGTGGCCGGTAATATCAATCTCATGATACACGATAATCCTAATGTTGAAGAAGAAGATACTATGATGATGGATCAATCCACAGTGAGTACACCTCATTATGACCCTACTTCTGGTATGAGTCAACTCTTTTTAACAGATGATCAACAGCAGCAGCAAGTCAGTTGGGAAGAATCCATGATATCTGATACTTCTAGTATTCAGAGGAGTGAAGGCCATGTCATGAAGTAGATTTATATATAAAGATTTTTATTATTGTACATTTATAAACCACCATAATAAACATGTTGAACATCAGCCAACTTCTTTCCTCTCATCTTGGCAATATCTTGAGGTTGCTTTTGATGCGATAAAGCCTCAAAAGTAGCCTTGATGACGTTCATGGGTGTTGTGGATCCTCTCACTTTAGCACTGATATCTTGCAAGCCAATACATCTACAAATTTCGTGCACATAATGGTTTGTACGGATACCAAAGCCTGGGGGTCTTGAACGCAACTCCAAGGTGGTTGCATGAAATTTATGTGTCAAGTCCATGGACAAGGTACGGTCATCGTAGCGATCAAAGTAGCGCAAGTTCTTGATGGCGCGGTTAGTAGCCTTACGCACGGCACGACTGGCTTCTTCGTCTTTACCTTCACCATAACCTGCTAATCCATTGCCGTTGCCGACTACCACCAAAGCGTACATGGAAGGCTGTTTACCTTTACCGTTCATGTTCACAACACGTTTAATCACAAGTGCCTTCTTCATCAACTTGCTTTGTTCATTTGCATCTAAAGGTGTGTCAATAATATCGGTGACTGCGTTCAAAACTACTTCAGAAGGACGATGTGAAGAGAAGAGTTTGGGTTGATCTAACGATTGAGGCTTTTCAGTAGGATAATCGAGAATGGAATCGATCTTGTCGAGTTGAGGCACGTTTTCTTTGGTGAGTGCAGCATGTCTCTTGCGGTTGCTTGGTGTGGATTCAGTAGTGGCATAAGAACGAATGACGGCGGTACAAGTCGAGGCTATTTACAAAAAAAAAAAGTTAGTTTTTTCTATTAAAAAAAAAGGCTTGAGCATTGTTTATTTACCAGACGCGATTCTACTAGTCGACAAGAGAGTCAACTTGTTTAATGAACGACCAAGAGCCAACATGTTATAATTGGATTTACAAAAAAGTCGAAGAGAGGAGCAAATAGGCAAGGGCCTTTTTTTTGACAAGGTGATGAAAGCCACCTCGGTGCGGGATCGAAATTGAACAGGATTTTCATTGGATGGGTGGACGGCAAAAAATAATAAATTTGAAAGGCCCCTAAGAATTCAAAATTGGATTTTGATACTACAATTACATAACAGAAAATCACAATGGGTACTAAATCTTTTAAAACAGTTTATGAAGCAATTTATTGTGCATCAAATGGTATAAGTATTAGGGCATATTAATTATACAGATAAGCGGCTATGTTTTGGCATACAAGTGTTATTGGTGTCAATAGAGTTTAATAAATCAAACTTTGTATATGAAAAGGTTAGAGCAAAAATGTTGTCTTTTTTTTTTTTGCTGTACATACGCTTTGTAGCAATTTATTTTATTATGTCTTCAAGAATTTTCTTTCTACTTAAAAGATCCAAATCAAAATTTCAAAAGTGAAGGGATGAGAATTTTCCAGAGAATCTCCGCTTGAAATTATACGCAAGACGATTGGAGAAGAGAGACTAATTGTAAAGTTTAAACTCATTGGGATCCTCGAGAATCATTCTCGCTTCGAAAGCGATTTCCATATCGTAAAAGATATAAACCTACAATAACTCCATTAACAATGTTTATCAAAGGTCAAGTGTTGCATCTAATAGTATAAAGTTAAACGGTATTTTTTTCTTCAAAATGCAGTTCACTTGGCGATTAATCTGCGGTCATTTGTTTAATGGTTTCACGAGTCATTATATGAAGGAATAACGAAATACATATAAAACATAGATTGACAAGCAACATAGATGCTTTTTACGCATTAAAAAAAATACAGGATCTCATAAATGAAAACTCATAAAATTGTCACGGAAAAACACGCATTGGATGAATGAAACCCGGCCATTTCCCCGCTAGTTCTGACATTTGTGACGTCAGCTTATGGGTATCTCTCGGTGGTTAAAGCTTCACTCCAAGAGGGGGTGTTGAAATTGTGTTTTGGCAGCCAGTGTAATAAGACTGTAATAGCAAAAAAAAAGAGTTTTTTTTTCTTCTTCTTTCAACTCACTCCCCGCTCTTAATTAACACAATCCCCCCACTCTTTTGTTTCAAGTAAAAAAAGGAACAAATAATGAATAACCTTAGATTAATTCGGTCTTTGACCAAGAGTAGCCCTTTCCTCACAGGTAAATTTCATATTGACATTGAACGGATAGAGATATTTACCCCGCAGTAAAAAAATGTATAGCACCTCGTTTCGTCGCAGCACCTGTCGCCAGTCAAATTGCTCAGTTCAGTTCTTCTCGCATTGCCCAACATGCTGCACAAACCAAGGACATTAGCCATCAGATCAGTGGAAAGCCTCAAGGTGCTCTCGACATTGCTGCTCAACATTTATTGTTGACTGAATTGATGCGAGGCATGTGGGTTGTCCTTGAGAATTTCTTCCGTGCTCCTTACACCATTTACTATCCTTTTGAAAAGGGTGCTATTTCCGCTCGTTTCCGTGGTGAGCACGCTCTCCGTCGTTATCAAACTGGTATGTATATCTGAAAGATTGAATGAAATTTTTAGCTAAACGTTTTTGATTTATAGGTGAGGAACGTTGTATTGCTTGTAAATTATGTGAGGCCATTTGTCCTGCTCAAGCCATTACCATTGAAGCCGAACCTCGTGAAGATGGTGCTCGTCGTACCACTCGTTATGATATTGATATGACAAAGTGCATGTAAAGTATAGGCTCTTAAAGGTAGAATATATGTGCTAATCGTTTGTTTTGTAGTTACTGTGGTTTCTGTCAAGAAGCTTGTCCAGGTACTTTTATAGAGACGGAAAATTCGATTGGAATTGAAACTAACCATCTATCTATTAGTTGATGCTATTGTCGAAACTCCCAACTACGAGTACATTACCGAGTCTCACGAAGAACTTCTTTATAACAAGGAAAAGCTTTTGGCTAACGGTGACAAATGGGAAGTTGAGCTTGCTAGGTAAGTTGAATTGGGAGGATATCGCTATATCATAAACTAACGTATACGATTGATAGAAACTTGCAATCCGAGAATCCTTATCGTTAAAAAAGATATTATATTCTATATTATACACGGAAATCAATTAAAAAAAAAGATACATACATATATATATTATATATTATTATCAAGAACTTTCATCTGAGCATCGTTTACTGAATTTAAACGATTTGAGATATTGTGGGGAGCGGGGGATGTAAGCTATTGGTTTAACCAGCTAAACTTTGCATCAAGACTTTTTTTGTTTTTAAACATTGATACTAAGGTAGAAAAGAGGATACTATTATTTGCTGTTACAACGTTGATTTATGTCAAAACAAAATTACAGTATAAGCTGCAATGAATACTATTGCTACGAATTGTCCTTTTAAACTAATGTTTGGTAGCCAACATAATATATAAATCCATCTTGTAATACGTTCGAATTCATACATTCAATTCTCAGTTCAATGATCCTTTGCGATAAAATCATTGTTTTTGTACCAATATCTTTAGTTATAGCTTTTGATTGTACAAGACAGCGAATACCAGAACGAAGGATTGGAGTCAAATTGAGACATGCTTCTTATGGCGCAGTTCCTTTTGGATAAGCACTACCAATCAGGTGCGAATTTGGACCAAGGTATGTCGATAAATAAGAAGAACATTAGCTCTACTAGTTTACATCAAAAGCATATACATTACTATATTTATGCTATAAAAAATAGCCTCGGAATGCAAGTGGAAGATTTGAGCCCTTTCAGCGATGCAAGAAACCATTCAGTGTCTCATTTGTAGTGGTGGGTATCGTTGGACTTTACTTTAAATGACTTGGATAATGATTTGATGGCATTAGTAGTGATTTCTAGATATGCTCAGTCAATCAGTATATGGTAAGTTCCTAATATGTCAGAAGAATGCATATCACCTTCATTTGATGAAGTACCGTGTAGAAAAAACACTAAATGATGCCTAATTTGTTCCAACGAAAAAAACAACACAATCGATCATAGTTACAAGACCGCTATCAGTTCTAGGGGACGACAAACACTCCAAAAGGCCTCAGCTGGTATCCAGACAAACATATTGGATCTTTTATAAATGCTTGACATCGTTTTTTGTTGACTGTTTGCTTAGGCTTCGCTGTTTCAGTTTGACGTCTATAAAGAAGTGACAGTATACCATACACATTTCTTCTAGTCGCCGTTTAATCATTCTTGACTTTTTGAAGTTTTGAAGCAATTGCAAATCTTTCTGGTTTTCATTCCTTAATCCATTGATAAAGAAGCCCATGGGTTTTGAAATCATCTTGATTCAAAACAAGCAATCAGTTTGTCCTTGAGCGCCTTTTTTTTTATAGAAATTACTTGGTTCTTTAGATATTGCTTTTAATGCCTTGGATAAAGTATCCACTTCAACTTGTTGAGCCAGTGTTATCATCTTTGATAACAAATCTTGAACTCCTAAGAATCAAAATAATCCTGCGTACTTGTATTGCAAAATCAACATTATAGTCTGTGGCACATACATGAGTTCATTGAAGTGTGTCAACAAAGGTAGGTGATGGCATTTCGAGAGCTAAGCAATTCTTTCCCGAAATACAACTTGGTATTTAAACACATTTTGGATCTCGAGTAGGGGATTCTCTAAGACTGGTGAAAGTGAATGAGACTACTACCTAGTGTATTTTTTTTTTTTTTTTTTTGTAGTTGCTTAGTTCATTTCCTTCTACCGATTCGTTGAATTATGGGATAATGAGTACCTTAAGTTGAGTCCGTTGTAATTGAGATGATATTGAAATATTGGATGTTTGCTCCTGGTAAAAGGCATACAGAGCTTCGAAAGGAGTTTGTATCTAGATAGGACCTTGACTAGAAGATTTGAACTGGAAACTAGCTAAGAAAATAGTATGGTCAGTTCATAGGGAGAAACCAAACTCTAAGTCTGATATTCTTGACGATTGGTATAGAATTGGAGATGCATATAAGTAAGCTGAGATAAAAGCTGATGAACCTCGGCGAAAAGCTGGTAACAGTTGATCAGCCTCTTGAGAGAGTGTGCATTCGATGAAGTATCGTTGTTGGAACTCGTGCCAAAGTTTCTAAGATACTGTAATATTGTCCGTTGCTGTTGCTGACCTTACAGTAAAAGAAAAGGAGGAGTCTTCAAGTGAGTAATCCGTGGAATCAATAGTATTAGGAGCTCTAAATATGTTCAAAGAGGTAAGAGTAGAATATAGTATATTGGGAATGTTATGATAAAAGATAATTCGTTTTTGATATTGCGCAGGTGCATGGATATTCACTATCATAGTAGGCGAAAATAAGAGGTTTTGATTACTAGTCTGGCAAGCCAAGAAGCCTTCTTCCTCTGCGATAGTAGGAGATTGTAGTTCTATTGATGGATTAAGAGAGATTATGTCACATTGATTTGTCCAATGGGCAGGTTGGTCTTGGAAGCGTAGGCTGAGTATATTCTGTATTTCAATGGTCTCGACATGAATTGCCCGGGGATATAGAATATCATATTTAAGGATCTGTAGATATCGTATAAACTCGGAAATTTTGATAGTATTAGATGATTTGAAGAGATTTCTTCAATTAAGTGAGCATATCTTAAGATATCTCTTAAGAGAAGATCGAGTAGAAAGATTGGTAGTAATTGTATTTATACTAGTATTTATGGGGTATGCTTAAGACAGTGAGGCTACTTGATTATCAGTTTGGTTTGCATTGTCGGCTTCTATGTCTTCTTCCCCAGTATTGTTATTATTGGTATTGGTTTTGGCGCTATTTCTGGAGTGTTGGATGTGTTGATCAGTGGGGGAGACGGTGGCAATAATATGTTGGTCCGTTGTGATCCAGAAATTTGTAGGCCACAGCAAATTTGATTGGTGCTAGAAGACATTGATTTAGTTGAATGTGGCAATTTTAGTAAATAGATAAAGCCTGTTTGACATGAGCAAATTCCTCTAAGTTGGCTTATTTAGGATCCTTGAAGACTTCAGTGGCAGCTGGATCGAGCTCAACAGACTCTACACCGCTGAACTCAATATTTTCCTTGAGTTTCTGGGCGTAATCATTGTATAAAAGGACTGAGTGGATATTCTGACCTGGTGTTTGAATATCGATGATACGTGAAATGGTGATATTGAGATAATGAAATGCGTGACGAATGATAGAGATAGGAGTATTGCCACAGCCAAAGAATGAGATCCATTAGTAATCCTAGGAGGCCACAACTGGAATAAAAGCTCGGGCAATGGCTCTGCATTGTTGGACTGATAGAGGGCGATGCGAGGGCTTGTTCGTTGTTGGTTTAGCACTCACTTCTTTCTGTACCATCTTTAAATAAGAAGGTATCCATGGTAAATTTTTGATAATGAAGGAGGACGTAATCAGTATTGGCATGCTTGGATGCCATGGTCCCTTGAGTTTGATCAGCCATATTAATATCATCCTGACCGATGGTGATATCCTATAAGGGAGGTTGGTGTTGAAGTTATTCTTAAGGCGTTAAAGTCTACAGCTGTAAATCAACATTGAGAGAGTTGATTTGAGCTAGAGGTACACTGGTTTCATGTAGTTCAGCGACCAATTGAGAGAGTTTAGCCTGTTGGATCTTGAGGGTTTCGAATTCGAACATTTATGTCTCAAGTGCTTTGTGTATATTAGAGATTTCAGATACAATGCTTGAAAAGTCAATATTTGAGATAATTCGATTTAAGTTAGTTAGTGTTTCAAAAGCTTGAGGTCGGATTGGAGTTGTAGTGAGTGCCAATAATGCGGGTGAGTTTATATGGTCTATGGCTATTTCTGATGTTTGGTGCTTCGTTCATTTCGGGGATTGAAAATGCCTAAAAACCTAGTGTACTATTTTTTTTTTTGTAAGTAAACTCCGGTTTTATTTTAAATCCTTATATCATCGCAAGGTTATTGAAGAGGAAATGAAGATTGTTAGTGTACTATATACTGGGATAGCCCCACAGAAGAAATAGTTTGTAAATGTCCGCCAACCAATAAAACTAAGATTGTATCCTAGTCGTGAGGTATACTTTTGCTCCACTACATAATGGTATTAAAGACATTCCAGAAGTAAGGTTTATGGCTAATTATGTTTATATTGATTGCATGCTAGTTTTTTTTATTATAGAGAAGCCCATAGGTTCCAATTTATTTCAAGTAAACAAGGACCAGCTATTTTTGAGCTGATTTTAGCAGTTTACTGATATTACACTATTAAACGGTTGCAATGAACTGTTAATGATTGTTATAGTCTGCGTTTTGTGACAGCTACACGTTACAATTGCCTGCATCGTTTGATGGTACTAAAGCTCAAGATTTTTCTTTAAACTTTGTGCATTGTATTCAGTTACAGATCGTTTCAGGAACATTTTTCCAATAACTTTACACTGAATTGTCCGTTTATTGTTATTATTATTATACACACTGTCTAATTTAAACTAATACATGTTTCTTTACGAATTCCTTTGCAGCGTTTAATCCGCGTTCATGATATACTGCACCAATCATAGCTTCAACTGTTTTCGACTTGACAGCAGGTGTAACTGTGTTACTGGGCTATACATAAAAAAAAAAAAAAAGGTTAATGCAAATCCCTAATGTCAAGTACGATCCTTTTACCAAATGACATTGAACACCAGCTTCTAAGCCTAAAGCATCGAATTTAGATTCTAAATATCCAGGTTTGAACACTTGATCAAGGGCTTTGTTTAATTCTTGTACACTTTTTGTTTTATCCATATTGGCTTCCAAGGCGAAAAACTCGAGAGAGCGGCGACCGACATATTGAAGACGTTCGTTGGAAGGAACTTTACCGTGTTTGTAAGATTTATGTGTCAATGCCTGAGTCAAAACACTGGGTGACAAGTTGAATTGTGCTGCAACAGTTTGAGTGTTGAATGAAGGAGAAGCTGACTTTTCATTGAATAAGGTGCGAGTGAAATGAATGGAACGACGGGTTTGTTGAGCTATATCAAATCCATGTTACGATCTCATGATTAACCTTGTATATGTTTTTGGATTTACCTGTCATGAGCTTCATTGCACTGGTTTTCAACATGTTATGCATATATGGTATGTTATCAAACAAAAGACACTGTCGGTTGGAAATAAACTGGGGTGTAATAAAAAAATCCAAGGTTCAAGCTTCTTCTCAGGCAGTGGCTTGTTTTGAAAATCGTGATTGGACGAGCGGGAAAAGAAAATATTGGCGGGCTAAGCGAAATGGCAATGCGCTTCTCTACTCTTTAATGCAATTTCTATGTATTAAAAAGCGAGTACTTGTATAAATATATAAGCAAAGTTTGTACATGAGCCAATCATTAAAAATGTGATATAATAATAATTGGTACTTCGTACCAACATTGTGAAGAATTGGTATTTAATAAGCAGTTTTTTGACTTGCCATTATATGAACCATAAATCGAAAGTTTATTTCAGCCAAAATACGTAAGTATACCTTTAGATATAAAGGTTACTCCTATACTATAAACTGTGGCTCGTAAACGTAATATATGTCCCCAAAAATTTGCTTCAAACCAAAACTAAAAGGTAATCAGCATGCAAAAAAAGCAGTCATTGTCGGCCAAAAATTAGGGTGTGCCAGGTGAACAGGCCCATTTTTACGCGTTTTTCTTCCCATTTCTTTTTCTTTGTAGGGTCCAACCGCATATTTATCACCAAATGTCAGCACCTAAACGACCCAGAGTGGATATTGAATACTATGAACAACCTAAGACAATTGGTTACTTCGAAGCCGTCATGAACAGCTTACGTGTCGAACTAGATAAGGTCGGCGGAGACACCAGCTTTAGTGCACCTGATTTAGCTTATTTTACAGCTCATTTTCAAAAATTCCAACTTGACCATCTTGGTAAAGAAGCAGCTGAGAAAGCCAAACGACAGCGCAAAAAGCTACAAGCTGGTATACCATTCTCTTTATTCAGCGTTCGAAATCTCAATACACAATCGCCTCTGTACTTCATTCTAAAGGCTGCTTATAAATTTAAATCCGATTATCGTATTGTTGATTGGCGTTTCGATGCTCCAGAGGAAAAGTCTACCTATTTACAAATGATCAAGGTCATTCAACAAGCACTGGCTGAGGTCAAAGTAGATTGGGGTGTACCGCATATTTGGTTTGATGAATCAGTGCAAGATCAACGTAAGACAAAGCTAAATGCTTTAATTGAAGACCTTGGAGGTATATATATATATATATACAAACAACTGTACAAGTACTAAACACTTTGGCAAAAGGCCTCTTGGCAAAGGATAGATCAGATGCAACACATATTGTTTACGCAGAAGAACAGAGTATAGATCGATATCACAAGAATTGGAGAATTGTGCAAGATACACTTGTTCACTGGATTGGACTTCCTGACTCTTATAATACGCTTGCATCGAATCAAGATTGCGACCAAGATAAACGGGATAAAACACTTGATGAATTAGCTGAAGAGCGACGAAATGCTCCGTGGCATGTCAAATTGAATTGGGTAGAAGATAGTGCGAGATATAATGAATGGATGTCGCCTTTAGATTATATCATGCTAGAAGAGCAAAGGATGCAACCTGTTAAGCGTAAACGATCAGAATCCATTATAGAGGATGATAAAACACCAGAACCAAGTCAAGAAGAAATAGCGCGTCAATACATGCCAGTTCAACAGCACGAGATTATCATTCCTTCCTATGCAGCTTGGTTTGATCTATCAACAATTCATACCATTGAAACACGAGGCTTACCCGAATTCTTCAATAACAAAAACAAGTCCAAAAATCCCACTGTGTATAAAGAGTATCGTGATTTTATGGTGAACACCTATCGCCTTAATCCTTTAGAATATCTAACTGTAACAGCTTGCAGAAGAAATATGACAGGTGATGTTTGTTCTATTATTCGTGTGCATGCTTTCCTAGAACAATGGGGTTTAATCAATTATCAGGTAAGCAAACCAAGCGATTATACGATCACAGTTATTCACAGTCATTTAGATGGACCCTACTGCTAAACCCACGGCAGTTGGTCCACCTTTCGAAGGTCAAATCAAGATTGTAGCTGAATTACCTCCCGGGCTCGATCGTAAAACGAACAATACTGATACATATAAAAGCCCTATCAGAACAACACCCAAGGCTACCCCAACTGAATGCACTTTATCAATTACTACTAATACTGCTACTCCTTCTCTTATTAATACCACCGAGAAACCCGCCATAGATTTAAATTTAGATTTGCGTACCGACGTCTACGAAGCAGCAGCCAAAGCACACCAAGAAAAGAAACATTTAGAAACCTGCGCCAATTGTAAAACCACTTCAAATGAAGGTTACTATCACAATACTGACAAAATGAATTTTGTCTGTTCAAAATGTTTTGATGGTTTGGAAAAGAACACAAAAGCAGACTATACAATAAAGAAAGAACGTCCACCAATGATCGAAGCCTGGACAGAACAAGAGGAAATGCTATTGCTGGAAGGGTTAGAGATGTATCCTGAAGATTGGGATAAAGTGGCTGAACACGTCTCAACACAAACACGCGACGCTTGTATCTTGCACTACCTCAAATTACCTATGGCTGATCCACGCATTGACCCTCAAGTGAAAAAACTAGGCTTATTAGAATTTGCGCAAAAAGAACATGTTGATAATCCCATCATGTCTGTCGTTGCCTTTTTGGCTGCTAATGTCAACCCCAAAGTCGCAGCTTCTTCTATATTTCAAGCAACAGACGATGACAAAGAGCCGATGGACACCAGTGGTGATAAAGAAAAAACTGAGTCATTAGAAGCTACATATGAGTTGATTCAAAACAAGATCTCGACATTTACATCGCGTATTGAAGACTTCGAAAAAGTGGAAGCTTTTGTAGATCAAGAACGTCGTACTTTGGAAAAGGAGAAATTTATTATTCGTCAAGAGCATTTAGCGATACGCAGCCAAATGGACAATATCTACGGTCGCATGTTTCAAGTGAGACAAGCTAAAATGGCAGCAGAGCAGCAAATGAGACTAGCAGAACAGCAGCAAAAAGAAGAGGCCATGCCAAATGATGTTCGAGTACGATTGCCTCATGAATCCCTTTCTCCAGAAGAAATCCAAGTGCAAGAACAATTAAGAGCAAGATACCCGACACAGTATTTACACAGACAACAATTGTTGCAGCAAGCTAACATGCAGCAGCAACAGCAGCAGCAGCAACAGCGACAGCAACAACCGCAGCAGCAACAAGTACAGTCGCAACAGGGTATCATGCTCACTCAAAGTAAATAATATAAATAATACTACGCTTTCTTATACACCATTTATTCCTCTATAAATTTCCATTGATCATAATGCTACTCTATTATTAAAACTTGTTATAAAAGTTGCTTCTTTTCAATTCCATGGCAGTCTTATAAGGTACTGTAATGGGTGGCTGTAAAGGATCCAAAGCCTTGTAAGATTCTGTCAGTGGATAAGTTCTATCTGCATCATAGCCACTATAACATATTCTTAGTAAAAGGGTCATCCATCTGGAAATAATCTTACTTTAAATCACCACAAGCAATGAAAGGAACAATCGTTCTATTAGGCCCTGTCAATTCATTCATGCTATCATACTGTAAATCCAATAAAGGATTAGCCATGGTAGGTGTATAACCAGCAGGTGGTTGATAGTTTTGACAAACAATAAAAGCCTCTATACTTGAATTACGCGAACTTCTGGGTTTACTGCAGGTAACTGTAGGGAAAAAAATCTTGAGTTGACTGTATAATAGAGTAATGTCTTTTCCACGGAATATCTTCGCTACAAAAGTTCCACCTGGACGAAGTACATGTGTAGTGATATTAAGTGCCTAGTCTTGGGGTTAGTTTCTTTTATAAAGCTTTTTCTCTAATACTTTACAGCAAGCAGTAACTGTGCTTGAATGTATTCATCCATATCATGAAGACCGGTCACTACGAACTGATCAGTCCTCTTTACGTAACTCTTTCTTGGATTATATTACCGTCAGGCGCGCCATCGCAAATAACAATATCTGCCATACTACCATCGAAATAGGAAATAATCTTTTCTGCGGTCGATTCTTTGGTAATATCACCTTGAAGTTGAATAACGCCGTCTAAAGGTGCCATTGCTTGTAAATCAACTGCTACAATCTTGGGTTCAGGCTCTTCAGGCTTTTGCTTATGATTCTCGCTACATTTAACTTTTAGAATCTCGGGTGGAAATCTGTCAAATTTTTCATTCCATTACCTCAATCGCTTTGAAAGCACTTGAGACCAACTGCCTGGAGCAGCGCATAGATCAACTGCTCGTTGAACACCTACATTGCGAATTCAGTTTGAGTATAAGCTAATGAAGTTAGATCTGTTCTTGTTAGAGGATCCTTACCTTCTAAAAAGTTGAATTCTTCATCGAGTTGCAAAAGCTTGAACGCACTTCTAGCACGCCAGCCTTCTTCTTTGGCAAGACGGTAGTACTATCAAGGAGTTGAACTGTTAAGACATAATAATCGAATTCTCATTTGTTTCAATACATACAACGTCTCTTTTGTCCTTGGAAGATTTACCCATTGGTTGATAAAGCTAGAGAGTGAAAATGACAAGCAACAGAAAAAAAAAAATCAAAATACAGTGAGTGTACGGCTGATAGTGAAATGATTGGCTAATCATTAGGTACTAGCCAATGAGAGACATTAATAGATGTAATAATCCAATCAGGGCCCCAGCAAGCCTTCGGAATTTGGAAAAGCTTGCTGAAGTTAAAACACTAGAGATTTGTTAATGTCCGAAATAGTTACTTATGCTCATTAAGTTTGTTCTGACAGCTAATTGCAACGATCTTCTATGGATCTTTTCATCTGTTAAACGTAGAGCTTTATTTTGAGTATAGATTACTTTATTGATGTGACATGTGGCCCTGATCGGTTGAGAAATTCTAAACAGTTGGACATTTTTAAATGAATACATATAATTTGTCACTAATTAGCGAACAATAAATAATCTTTTTTACCAAAGCTAAACAAAAACTGTAGAAGACGCAACGGCATATTATTCTGATAGATCACTTGCCAAATGAACATCTAACCGGGATCGATTGAGCGATCTATATAAATATTGAAGGTTAATAATATATGTATATAGTTTTCTGTTGTAGTTTTTTATGAACATGCACTAATCATCAGATGTGTCATTAAATGGAAATCGCTCAAAAAGCATAAAAATGCCTAGTTTTTGAAAAATTCGTAAAGAAAATAATTCAAATTTCTAAATCTTGATTTTTAGGAGAAGGAAGAGGAAGAAGAGGTGTATTTAGTTAACAACAGTGACTATAGTACATACTACTGAATATAGAGGTAGTACTGATGCATAGCCTTCTTTGGAATACTTATTACGTACTAGTACTTATGATGTAATGAAAGAAATTCACTGTTATTTATTAATGTATTATATATATACAATTGAGTTGTATGTAAAACAGCTCATAAGATTCAATAATACAGCCATTGAGATGTTTATCAATATATCACTTCCTTTTGTAAGAACATTTGCCTATTCTATAACATCATGTGATATATTAACGGGGTATATGATAATAAGAGCCGATATTTATACTTGTGTAGATAAACAAGCTATATTTGCTATAGAATGATCTAGTAGAGATCAACGAAAACTAATTCGCCTATATATGTCATTTAATGCTAATTTCCAAGCTTTATTGTTAGTCGCTTAATGGCATTTCGTACTACGTTTTAAATTAGATATGAAAAATGTAAATATGACCTTCTTTGGATCACGTCAATCCCAGCAAGGGAATCGACGCATAACTACAGAAAACTCACAGCAGGATGCTATATATCCTTTATTAAAACCATCAAAGGCTAAAAAAAAGTTATACTGAAGTATGTGCTACTTAGACAACCAAGGCCACGGTCTTAAATTTATAGCAGTTAATAGTAATCAAGAGCAGAGAAAAGAATGACATATTACTTTTATAGAGCATGTAATATAAAAACAAACGGATTGGTAAGATAATCCACTGTATTATAATAACTACTACATATTAAAAGAAGTCTCTGTCATTTGCTGATGGATATTACTACTATTAATAACTAGTTTCTACAAAAACTTCAATGTAACTGATTATATGCCACTTCATCAGTATAGAGTCCCTGTCATGACCATTCTTCTACTGTAGGAAATAACATTCCTTGCGGTTAGATGTTTGAAATATGATTCATACGCTGAACTAATTATAAGTGAGCTCAGTGAAATACAGAACGCCTCAGTTGTCTTCTTCAAAAACTGATTTTTTTTTTGCTTTCTGTGATTAACATTTTGTTACTGTCTTTTATATAATGCATATCATTGAAAACACAGCTTGATGTTCTAGAAATGTTGCCAAGAGAAGTAGACACGAACGCGAATCTGGCGTATTATGGTATTAATTGACGTTTCTGCTAAAAATTTCGAAGTGATGCAGTAATGCATCAATCTAGGTCAAATGGCGTATAAAGCGACAATGTCAATGTATTGATTTGCAACAAATGGTACATACGATTCAATCGAAGTTCACACTATAGAAAAAAAAGGCCAAGAGACGATATATATTGGGGCATGATTTCTTCTTAGTAATAGAAGGGAGGGTATTATGTCTCATTTATTTTGGTAATAATGGAGAACTTTCATTCTCATTTGAAGGGAATTGGTTTGGATCATGATCTATCGCTTGCCTTTCTCTATGATCCATCGGTTTTTGGCCATTGTTTGGGGATACTTTGACAATAGTATCTACTATCCAAAACTGAATAATGTTCATGATGAGTGGGAAACTAATCAAATAACGATTAGAAAGACGTTCGCTATATCCACATAATTGTTACTTACATCAACATGACAAAGATGACTTGATATCTATAGTTTCCTTTTGTCCATCTCAAGACCCATTCACCCCAACGAAACAAAAAAGGCAAGTGACGAAACATGAAATAAACACATAATTTCATGAGGGATTCAGCCAAGATGAATATAAATGTCTGTTTAACCCAAGGCCAAACCATATTGCGCAATGGAGGATTACCATAACTTCCTGTCCTCACTTGCTTGACATTCAATGCCTCCAAAATCCATTGAATCAGCTTGAGCCAAAACCAAAGAATGGCGACACCCACAGTGGTATCTACAGCAACATTTAAAAAGTACCAAACACAAAGATTGGTCTTGGGACCTCCATTACGCGGTCTACCTGCCACATAACTGATAAAAAGGTTCAAGAAATGAATTACACCTGCTCCTGCAAACTGCTTGCTTACATCCAACGCCCTAAGTAATAAATAAATATGAGATACAGGATCCAACATAAAACCCAAGTACTGATATTACCAAACAATATAAGGTCTCTGAGGTCTTTCTCGGTATCGCTTATAAAATAATGTAATAAGTGCTGAAGAAACCAGAGCTAATTGGACAATGATTGCAAAGGAATCGAGTAATTTGCAGCCTTCGTCGTCTGGATGAGGACGATGATGCGGCGGTGCTGGTTGTTGAGGTTGATCAGACGGAGGCAATTCAAATAATTGCATATTGCAATCTTCCATAGTGAAAGCTTTCCCCAAGTAGAGTAGGCTTTGTATTGACAAAGAAGTCATGGTTGATATCAATTAGGCAGAGAAAGAGAGCGCGCAGTATTACAAGAAAGCTTGGAAATCTCAAGGGATGAAACTCTTTTATGTGTATCCAGAAGCAGTAAAGCCGGGGAAAAACAAGAGGTCACAGCTTATGCACACTCCCAGCAGTTACACTTCAGGGTTTTAGTGGTATTTTATTATGATTTGATTGGCTTTATTAAAAAAAAAGGATCATGGATATATATATATATACAAGGTAATGATTAATGAATATAAATGTATGGATGATAGAATATAGTTTTAAACAAATACAGTTCTAGGCTTTTGTTTAACTAAGGCGGGTGTTGAACTCACAGTGACAGCTACTGTTGTAGCTGCAGGGTAATGCTTTTTACCTAAATTAGCGGAAGCCGATACTGCGGACTCTAGATCTGTATCAGAATCATCGTCATCTTCGTAGTTGTCTTCGTCTTCTTCAGGCACCATCTCCAAGCCTTCACTTGATCTTCTCATAGAAGAATAGTCGCTGGTATTAGTGATACCATTGTTTTCGTACCAGATTCCATTATAGTTTGTGCTTTTTACAGTCATAGACACATTTTTGGGTCGAATTTGACGTACTGCACGGTAACAGAAATCAGCAAAGGTATTATCTGCTCGAACTAACATCTTTTTATCTTTGACTACTTCGCGGACACAGAACCAGTCATGCACACAGTCTTCAATCACTGTTTCCCAATTGACACCGTCATTTTCAGCTTTCAATGCTAAATCTACTGCATCATCTCTCAGGACTTCCTTATTGCCTACAAACATCAGCACTTGTTCAGGTAAGAAAGCCTTAAAACCCGTCTCCAATTTCGCTATGCCTAGTACTTGATTCGCGTCTGGAGGCGAATCAGGGCCCAAAGGCTCAAAGTAATCCTTTTTGATGACTTTGGCGGTATATTGAGAGATATAATCGTATTTGACATTGCACTGCCATGATTCAGAGGTGGTTTCATCTGTAACAAGAGGCGAAATAAAGACAGCACCAGCAGGACGAGGCAATTCATTAAGTGTAGGGCCGCCGCTAGTATCGTCTGTGACAATTTCAAACATACTAGGGTCGTGTGTAATGAATAGCATTTCGAGAAGTAAAGCAGCACCAGCTGAGTCGCCTGTGACAATGATTTTTGCAGGATCAATATCCAGGGTTTTTGTCAGACTTTCGTAAGCTCGAACAATATCTTCTACGGGGCTTGGGTATTTGTAATCTGGTGCCAGTCTATAGTCGACAGACATGATCATTGCTTCCATGCCATAGTTAGTTTTAAGGACTTTAATCCATTCAATCCAAGAATCCATAAACATGGTGCAAGTGCCAACTCGAAATCCACCGCCTATCATAAAGTTAACATTGGATATATGATAGCTGAATATCTTACATTACCATGCACATTAAAAAGAAGAATATCACAATCGTTGATACGTTTCATTAGTGACGCATTATCCAACGTTCGAACGTTTTCTCCAATCCAACAGCCAGACCATTCATTATTCCATGGTACTTTATGAATCCATGGCTTATGTGAGGAGCGTGGTTTTGTAATATCGTTCAGAATCTTTCTTGCTGCTGGTGCTGGTAGTGAAAATACTTTACGCAGCATTTTGATGGTTGCTCCAGGCGGAAGTTTGTTAAGAGCTACTCTTATTTGATTCATGGTTGTATAATAAAAGAAAAAAAAAGTAAATGCATGCTTTACCCCAATATTATATATAGTTATCACTTTCAGAAGTGTGAAAGTGATTAGGTTGTTCCCACCCAAGTAGTATATGTTACACTTTAGAGTCTTTTTTGAAAGCTTTTTGTGTTCCCTGTGCTTGTTCAATGGGATAAAAAACACATGTGATGATCATTATCTTGATCAGTCTTACACTAATAAAGCCTTGTTTGAATGTTTACTGCATCTTGAAATTTATTGTTCATAAATATCCTTAAGACATTCAGTAACATCGAAGCCTCTATTATGTATTCGTAATACAAATGTTCTTTTGTAAGTAAGCTAATGTAATGTATCTGAAACATCTCAATCATATCTATATTGTATGTAATTTAAGCTTGAAGCATTACGCAGTGCATATTCTAATTAGCTGTCGAAAACCAATTAAAGCGAGCAGTAGTATCGATTACTAAAGATGAAACTAAACTCTTAAGGCAGTTGCTATCCTGCAAAGAGCATGGTTCCACAGGTACGATAAAAAAAAACTTCAGCCTCTTAAAAGTCAATTCTGTCTCTCCGAATGAATTGTCTCTACGTTAAAGCAGTGATATAGTTTATCAGCATAATTAGTTTTATATATATCTATATTTGTCTTTTGGATTTAAAAGTTAGTTATGAAAATCACTATGCATCTAGCTTACCGATCAGGTAATACTTTGAGCCGAAAGCAAGAAAATAACCAAATGAATGAATAAATCTACGAATGTGAATAAAGAAAAAAAATAAAAGAACTAAAGATTCATAGGATGAAGCAGCTCATTCAGACTGGAGCATTACTGTTCAAAAGTGACATTTGGCCGAGATCGATCGAGATCGACCGAGATTCCTTATGCAAATCAGCGCGCCAGACCAATGTTTCTAGATTTCAATTTCAGATAGGTACTCTCAGAAATTGAAATCATGCGATCAGCCAAATGAAGAAAATAGGTTATTGGCGGAGTTGTATAGTTGTCGCTGGATTGTAGATGTTTTTACTCATCTAGACATTTCACAGGATTCAGAGTATTTGCTATTATTTTTACTAGGTTTGCACATCACTGCATTCCATCGAGGCATTATGCTGGCCAGAACTATAGGAGGAATGATGGAGAAGTATGCTAATTGGTAGTAATCCATGCAAATTTGATGTAAATGTTTACTATTGCGTAGATTTGGTAGTACACAGTGGCAATTGACGTATTTTCGTGTAAAATGCATTTAACCACAAAAAGCATTTAACCACAAAAAGCATTTAACCACAAAAAGCATGCAATTTGATGTTTGCTCTATAATGCATAGGTTTCATAGAGCATCACGCCATTAGTATATAGATAAGATATATAATATGTATAAAGTTTATTAGGCTTTCCAGCTCACGTATCGTTAAGATCAGTGGCGAAAGGAAATGTGGTAGCGTATCCTTCCGTGGATCTTTCCCAATCATGCTAATGCATGTTATCTATTGTGAACAACACTCATTCTTTTGTTGCAGCTTAATTGGCAACCGCTGCAGTATTCAGAGAGCTTGTGCATGTTCGCTTCAATAGGCTTGAATATAAATAAAAAGGGTTAGACATTGTAGTTAGTTTCAAAAAAGAAAGAAATGTGTACTATATACTTGATGCACAACCATATTGACACAAAAACCATACCATCACTAAATTAACATACATTTCAAGCCACTGTCAGGTTTACATAGTGGTAGCCCGGTAAATGCACTTTTTTTTTTCACCAAATCAGTGTTTTGCATAAAAGATACATATAAATATACTTCTCTTAAGAATAAATGCACTATACCCTTTGAGGTATTCCAGACGAGTCTGTTTCAATTGTTGCTAGATTACTAGTTAAAAAGAACGTCGATGTTACAAACTAATTCCTGTTAACCAAAGAATTTGGCCCTTTGCATAATTAATAAACAAAAACTATGTTTTTTTTTGTTCTTTATTCAAGTACTAATAACAATGGGAAGGGATTAAAAAAAAAGAGAGAGAGAGAGAGAGAAAAAAAAAATATATAGTGAGGTATGTTTAAAAAGAGTTGATAGTAATAGACAGATATACATATATAATTCAAGTGGTTACTGACGAGCAGAGTTCATAAATCCAGGCATCCAGGAAGAACGCTTTTCGCGTTTACTCGAATCTTCAGTACCATTGGATTCTACATTTACAACGTTACCTCCACCTCGCAAGGGCTTGGCAATTCTACCAAAGTTGATAGCAGACATAGCTGGCTGGTTTGACTTTTGAATTCTAGCTTGTTCAAGTCTATCTCGAACAGCTTGAAGTTGCGCTTCGAACTTTTGGTTTTGATGGATCAACTTTTCTTGGGCATCACCCAGTAGTGATTCTAAGCTTTGGATGCGTTCATTTCTAGCAATCAGTTTACGCTCTGCTACAGCTACTTCTTTTTGAGTGAGCCATTCTGTTCTACTAACTAATGTATATATGTACACAATTGTTAATAAAAAAAAAGGATTCCCAATTTAACACGTTCAAGTTACGTACCTGCTTTTGCACATTTGTCAATTGCTCCAAATTGCGTTCTAAGAAAGCCATCTTCTTTTGTTGGGCTTTATTATTGCTTGCACGAAGCACATTATTGTATTGTTCTCGTGTTTCGTCAAGAGACATTTCCAACTCGACTACCTTTTCACAACGGCTTTGAAGATCTCTCATTAAGGCCTTCTTCATCATTTCAAAATCGGCAAGTTGCTGTGCCATGGTCTTTCTCATACGTTCAAGGTCCTTTTCCTTCTCAGAAATGTCAGTAGGTTCTCTAGCTGATTGTTGAGATAATGCTGCCTATAAATGAGGAATGAAAAATTAGATTCATGCATCATGAGAAGGATAGAGCCTGTGTACTTGCCTGAAGTTGGTCATTAGCTGCCTTCAAATCGTTCATAGCAGTGCTTAGCTTGGCGTGATCCTCGCTCTTCTTTTCCAACTCCAGCCTGAGTTCTTCGATCTCTCTATGTTGATTCTCTTTTTTAGTATTGTATTGAAGTTCTAATTTGGACTGAAACATGTCGTTAGTAAAAATTGCTATAATAACCAAATGCATGATCGTATACCTTAAGTTCAGTGATCGTCTCTGCAATATCTTCGTTCTTTTGGACCTGTGCTTCTTCTTCAGCAATAGTCTTGTCCAATAGTTCTTCGTATTCTTGCTCAAGTGTAGCAAAACGAGTTTCAAGATCAAGCTTCTTTTTTTCGATTGTGCTTTTCTCTTCAGTTAATAACTCAATGGTTTTAGTGTGTTGTTCAACCAAGACGTGTGAATCAGTCAAGTCTCGTCGAAGAGAAATGAGTTCATCTACTGTCAAACCATTGCCATCTAGCTCTAGTTTGACTAGCGCATCTCTAATCAAACGTTCCTTTTCATTCATTTCATTGGAAACGTCAAAACCAGACATGATTTGAGCCATCTTTTCAGCCTTTTTCTTTTCTTTATCGCTTTGTACATTCTCTTTCTGCGCTTGTCTGATTTCGATAAGGCTCTTCTTTAACTCTTCCAGTTCTACCATCAGTTCTTGATTAGCTTCCTTGAGCGAGTCGACAGTGATCGCGTTTTCTTTGCTTTCATACGAAATCTTTTGAAGCTGAAGGCGTAAGTTGCTTAGTTCCGAAGTCATGGCTTGATTTTCTTGTGTGACAGATTGCTCTTGTTCCTTGTAGTAATTCATTTCTTCCTTGATAGAATCCAATAGCTTCTCGCGATCATTCAATTCAGTTTCTTTCTCGGCAATTTGATCCATCAACTCATTCTCTCTTCTTAGGAACTCTTCACGTTCATCTTTTTCAAGTACAATAGCTGGCGTTGCAGGACGCGATAGATCATCTAAAAGAGGGCTTCTGAAACCGGAAGCGGGTGGTATGGGTGAAGCGGTGGTGGGTGTAGCAAAATCGCCTCTCGTGACTTTATCCATTGTCACCCATCTATCCTCAGGTACCGCAGTGCCTGATCTCCATAAACCAACTTCACCTTCAAGAGCAGCGATATAAGTCTTGAATGTGACAGTTTCGCCTTTAACCTTCTTTAAAAGAGCCTTCAGTTCAGCAGGACTAAGATCTGCGTTGACTTTGGCCTTGTTCTTGATGGATTTGGCTCTCATACCAAAACGTAGGGTGGATAATGTCTCAGCCTCATTGTACGACGACGGAGAACAATTGATAATAAGTGTAGTTCGAGAGTTACCACCAAGTGACTCTTGCAAGATACGTGTCAATTTGGAATCTCGATAGGGAACATGACTTGACTGAAACAAAAATCATTCGTTAGTTTTTTTTTTTTTTTTTTTTTTGAAACACACTTAGATTGTAAACTTTTACCTTTCCATCCGTTAGTGAGTTGATAACCATACCAAGTGCAGTCAAGGACTTGTTGATCTTTTTCGCTTCTTCCAAGGTTTGACCTGAGGCTCCTGTCTTGCCTACTTTTTCGGAACCAGCTAAATCTACTAGATATAGTTTACCACTCTTTGCTGCACCTGTATCGATGTTCTTTTGTGTGATCGTCACTACTACAATCGAATGACTACGGGAACTCTCTGCATTCATGTTGGTGGAAGCTACCACACGGTTTCCGCTGCCATTCCTCATCACTTCATACACATCTTCGGAAGAGCCAACGTAGACTTCTAAAAGACCTTTGACATAAACGCCATGTGCCTTGTCTTCATGAATAGGCAGATTATCCATCGAAGCTAATTTGTCATATGTTAAAAACATCATGTTATTGCTGCACATTTAATACTTACGGTTCAGTAAGTCTCGAACCTTTTCCATATAGATTTCCATATATGAAACCTTGACCGTGAATTCTAGATTACTCGGTGCGGCCATGATGCTATCAAATATCTGACCAACGATGCGAGGAATAATACCTCTTGTATTTTCATCATCAATATCAGCACCCTATAGAATAGTTGTTATACCAACACGCCAAAATAGTCCAGTTACTGCTTACCATCATAGTAAATGTTTTACCAGAACCAGTTTGGCCATAAGCAAAGACGGTACCGTTATAACCAGCCGTAACATCTAATTAAAAACTAGTTTAGCATATCCCTTCATTTAAATGCTTTACAAAAAGCTTACCATCAACAATGGTCTTGATAGAGTAATCAAAAACATCTTTTTGAGGTGTATTCATGCCAAATACTTTATCGAACGCGAAACTGCCTTGAAAGTCTTTACCCTATCGTTATTTTTTTTTTAATAAGTATTAATAATAATAAAAATCTGGATGTCATACCTTTAGTTGAAGCTGAGTGCCTTCTTCATCGATTTCAATGATAGGTACACCACCTTCTCTTATTTCCAAAGAATTTTGAGGTCGAAAACGACATACGACCTTGATATTGTTGGACATGTTGAAAGGAAAAACTAGATTGAAAGAAAAAAAAAGAAAAGAGAAAAATAAACTAGGAACTAGGCGCTTAAATTAATATAAAAAAACACGCGCGTGAGCTAGATTGCGTACTACACGCAGTCTGAGTCGAGATTTTTCGTGCCTTTTTCTTTAGTCTCTTAGTTAAAATGAATGCTAATGGTAATGTACCAAAATTAGTGACAGCACCCAACAAGACATTGGCTGCCCCTGCTCCGACTACGTTCAAAAGGCCTTCCAACTACACCAACAATGAAACCAAATCGAAAAGCTCGAGCACTATGCCTCGGTCACCTTCTCTTGAGCTTTCAGACTCTTTCTCGGCCCTTACATCGTTATCTCCTACAAATGCTATTTCGCCTACCAATAAATACAGTGCGGGTCCTCATTACGCCATGACAGTCAAGTCACCGACTGAGCAACACCACCCATTTTTCTCGACTTTACAACTGGCTGCCATCAAGCCAATCTGTACAAACTCAACAGTGGAAGACTGGTCTTTTCTATCGTTGGAAAAGTATCCAGCAACACATAATGCGTAAAGTGGGAATACGTGCATCACAATATTGCGAATGTACTGATTTCTTTTTTGATATTAGACAAGATGCATACGATTTGGAAATGAGTTCCTTAGGTCTATCTATTGAACTTGGTTAGTTTATATCCATTAAAAGTTGCTAGTAACACAGTATCTAATATCTATTGAATAGCTGCCAATAATACAAGAACGCGTAACTTTAACAAGCTACTATCACATTTATTGGTTTTGTTAAGAGATCTACAGTCCAATTCTCAAGAGTAAAAAGCATCGACTGTCAGTATCATAATGAATTAATTAACACTATGTTTTTTTTTTTGCATAGGACGATACCAATAGAAACATATAATGCTCTGTTTCTGATAAGAGTATTTACAAAGCAATTTGCTGGCAACTTGACTAATAAGGAGATCATTGATCAATTTGAAGACGATCCGTCTGAATCGAAAGCCGAACAACTCATAGAATACTTGCTCTACGTCCTTATTAATATGGATCCAAGGTAAACTCTCTATTCTATGCTACGAGGCGATACTAATTATATATATTAGCTTGAACTATTCAACATACGAGTTTTATACGGAAGTGCTTAATACATTCCTGGTGCTTTGTTCTACTCAGTTACAGCAATCAAAACTGGCACAGGATAACAATTATTTTATGGACCTGCTGATGTGCAAGTTTGGAAACAGAGCTGAAACTGTAGTAGCTAGACTGTTAGAGAATTTGATCGAGCAAAAGGTACCGCCACCTCAGTCTTCCAGTGTCATGTATACAGCCTACAATTACTTCTTTGCTGCTAGACCCAATGCATCCAGTCCCGATGCTGATACTATGCCTGTAGCAGATCGTAGTCTACTATTATTACTGTTGCTGGGCACTCAATCTCGTTCAGAAAACCAAGATAACAGCCAATGGATCAAATCATATCGATTTGCTATAGCCAACTTGAGTGATCATCATGGTAAAAAAAAAATTGTAATTATTTTTTATTGAATGACAAAGGATGCTTAATGTTTACAAGTATAGTTATCTCAAGTGATGTTGATGGTTGCGATCGCAAGATGCATTTGATTTCATTCAAAGCCTTGTTTGAAATATTCAGTAAATCACTTCATATTGAAGAGAGGATGCTATTGTTCTACTTGATTTTGGAAGAAAATGAATCATTTCGAGTGTATGTCTTGTCAAGAACAGATCAAGAAACAATCGTAAGTCCACACCATTTCAATCGCTTTTGCTGGAACAAAAGCACTAATGCATTTTGTTAGTATTTACCTATCTTAAAGCTGATTTATGAATCAATGGAAACAAAGACAAATTATTCCCAAATCTATATTCTGATGGTGATCCTGTTGATCCTCAGTCAAGATGACATGAACAATGAGGCTATACAAAAGATTGTAAAGTATACCTTGAATGTAGTTACACAACGAGTTTTTTGTTTGTTAATGCTATCAATTTTTTAGACTGTTCATAACATCACCTGGTTTACAGAGCGTCCATTATTGAAATCAATATCATTAGGTGGGCTATTGATGTTGGTCTTAATACGCACACTTCAACTCAACTTGTCGCATCAGAAAGACATTTATCTACATACAAATTGTTTGGCTATCCTGTCAAACATGTCAAATACTGTATTTGAAATGCATTCTTACACTGCGCAGAGATTTATAAGGTATATATATATATATATATATATATATTCAGAGAAACACAACTCAATACTAAAATTGTCCTGAAAAAAAAAGTTTATTTGAACTATTAGCCCGTCGCTACACCAAAGTAGTTGAAAAGCATTCAATCGATATCACAGTGTACCAAGATCTATTAGTGCTATTACTCGAAATCATTAATTCAACATTAACTTATCGTCTAAAGCACAACTCTCAGTTGGTCTACGCGTTGCTTCAAAAGAGAGAGATATTCACGCCCTTTCAATCACATCCACGATTTTCTGATCTAGTACAAAACCTAGAACAAGTCATTCATCATTTTAATACCAGAGTATCCGAAGCAAACTTAAAAGCACCTTCTTCCAACGAAGTGCTAAGGTTGATTGAACAAGCATCGCGTACATGGTCCAATCAAAAACTAACGGTAAGTTTATCTTATGATTGCTCTATCAATTTTTTTTTCTTTTTTACTAAAAAAAATTTGCCCGATTTAAAAAAAAAGCTACTACCAAGTCTCAAGTTCCAGTACAAAGAAGAACAAGATTCATTTGAATTCTTTATACCATATATTTGGGCCCTCGTCCATCGAAGATCCTTTATTTACTGGAGCGAAGAAAAGAGCCACGTACTTGATAATTATAAACTAATGAATGAGGATATTGAACAACCATCTTCTTTTAATGTATAATAAAACAAGTGACAATGTATACTATTTAAAATTAAAAATTCATATCTTTAATGTCAGTACCAAACTGCTTCGTTTGCTTTAGAATTGAATATGATCGGGTTACAACGTTCCGCCCTAATATCAAATATGAACTCGCTTTGTCAAAACATTTTGCAGTGCAATAATTTTTCAAATTCATGCGATATTGAGTTTATGATGCAACTAAATTGAGTTTGAATAATACAGTCTACTATGTTGGCGAAATGCAATACATTTAGAAGTAAAAAAAAAAAAAATGGGCTTCAAAATTCACCTTTTCTATAGCCAAGTCATTCGATTTGAAACAAAAAGAAGAGGTCTCTAAGGATCCAACTTTTCTGCAGCAAGAAATATACTTCAGAATTAAGTAATTCTAAGCTCTCATTTCGTAATAAAGTGCCCGCTGAATGCAAAATGGTTGTGCTACAATTGTTTGGTTTATAGTTGCGATGTACTTTCTTTATACCATTATTTTGACTAGGAACAATGTCAGATATAGAAAAATTTATTCTGTCATAAAGAATGAACAAGAGTACTGGAGGACAATTAATCAAATTCAGGCACAGCAGAACGTTGATGTTATAATTGAAATTAGTCGTGGTTTTGAAAGATCTTACATACGAAATGCATACTAAGCCGAAGAATACGCTAAGGCCTTTGCCAGAAGCCATTTATTTAAAACAGTAAAGCGTAGACCCAAAAGATGGAAAAAGTTCCTTTTGCTATGCCGCATACAATTGAGATAGAGGAAGAAGCCCTGCAGTTATCAAAGTAGTAGCTAGGTATATCACCAAGCATATACGAAATGATGATCTAAGAGGAAGGAATGCTCATTTGAATGGAATATTGGACGCAAATTAGAAAGATTTTCTATCAGCATCAATTCAAATGATCATAATCATTATCCAACAAATGATGAATTCAATAATCATCCATTGCACAAACGACTTACAGAAGATCAAATGCATCATATTGCAGGCTTAAATAATTCTGGTTCTGGTGCTGCACCTTGATCAACAGTAATAGAGTTGAAAAAAACATTTCAATTTGGAAACTCAACACTTATGAAAACTCTAAGATGCAAGTACAATGTTCGATGTAAATCATCTAGAGTGATCGGTTCTATCGTTGCCTCTTATATGGACGCCCGACTAATCCAAGAGCATGAAAGAGTAAGTTTTGAAAACGCGGAAGCTATCTTGATCCAAACCAGTGACATTGGATTTTTTTTGTCATACTGGAGATGAATCCGAAAGTGGTGGGAATGATAGTATCTAACTTAAAATTCATTACTTCCTTTTATTCTTTTGTTTCAATCATAAATATCCCTTGTCTTTACTTTTGTTTTCTTGAACCCGTTGTATGTTGGGAAAACTCTATTTCAATTGCAATTCTTCCTTTTCGCGTCATATAAAGGTTCATTTTGCAGTGTCAATATTCTATAATTTACAATGGTTTTCATAGTATATATTGTGGTTATACAATATACAGAGACCTATTACAGTGCTTATGATAGTTTAAAATGATCCACGATAATCTAGTTTACAATCTATAAGGATTTACAGCAACTATTTTTATAGTGTACAACGATTTTTGAAGTAGCCAATTGCCATAAAGCTGAGTCTTAACTAACAAACGTCCAGTTTTCTTAGTAAAATTTTGTTTGTCTTTTTACATCTCATGAATAATTTAATTATAAAAAAGTTAAATCCTTAGAGACCTCTTCTTTTTGTTTCAAATCAAATGACTTGGCTATAGAAAAGGTGAATTTTGAAGCCCATTTTTTTTTTTTTTTTTTTTTTTTTTTTACTTCTTAATGTCAATTTAGTTCGAAACCCCCCATGGTTTGATTTTGCAGTCCAAATAGTGCCACCCTTTACAAAAATAAACCGACGTTTAAAATATAAGCAAGATGGGTATGCCTTTGGCAATTTTTCAGTAACCTTGATACTTCCTTAACCGATTCCAGTTTAATGTCGCATTTGATGATTATTACATATTCACAATAAACTATTCCAAGTATTACAACCAATGTTATTCTAAATAAAGCGTGTGTGTAAGCATTAATGAGAGATAGTCAATTACACGCTTTTCATGTAAATTAGATTGATAGATGTATAAATTTTGTAACCGATCCGGGACTAATGTTGCATGGAATAATGAATTCATAAATATCCACTACAAGTTGTTGTACCTGTTTAAACCTTTATTGAGCCGAAGTATTTTTTATTTTAGAGTAGTTAGTTGTAGATAACATACATTTCAATTACATACATATAATCTATTAATCTTTCGGACGATCTTGATCCAATGTCGCATCTGGTTAGTAATCCACATTCATAAAAAAAAAAAGTATAATACCTAATGCTAGTTGTTGCGCAAGAAAATGGTAATCTGAAGGCTGCTTCGTTTAATTGACATATACTAAAAATAATGATATTGAAGAAGCAGCTGATACGCCTACTGGACCTTTTTTTCTTTTGGATAGTTTACGCGAGTACAACAGTTTTATACGCACTTCAAAATCTCGTTTCACTGCACGAGGTATAAAAGGATGAGCGGTCCCCTGCACTACCTTGGATAACCTAATACTTATTATTCGCTTTTTTCGTAATAATATTCAATGCATATATTTTTAAGATACATTCATTTGTTCTTGCATATACCATACAAAGTGACTTGTAAAAGCAGGGTACTTGCAGTATCCGTTTTCTTGTTTAATTGAATGTAACGTTGCCTCAAAGACAGAATCCTTAATATAAAAAGTTCTGGCTTTCGCATTATATGTCATAGATGACAAATGGTCAGAGTATCATTAGTAATAATACACTTGACCCCAGGCGTAAATATAAACTACTACGCTTTTCTTAGTCTATCTTGACGAGAAATATAATGGACCTGTTCTTTTATTGACTGAGTTAGTGTACCACAACATCCTTTCATTACTGGACCTTTTTTATTTTTATATATATATATATCAGGGAACTTGGCAAACAAAAAAGAATCTCAGCCCTTATTGATCAGATGAATGATTAAACTTTTTTTTTCCAGGCAAAGCAAAGCAAAGCTTTCAACTTGATGATCATTATTAAGAGCAGATCATTTCGATTCAAACTGACACGGTGTAACAAAAAGATAGGTTAAAGAGCTTGTCAATTGAAATTCCAGTTTTTACACGGTTCTGGAACAAAGGTTATTTCAAACAAATCCCTACCCGGTACTACGGATGATGCGGAATTAAGCCAAAATGATACAAAGCACAGATGGTATTGTACCACCTTAAACAACTAAACTCTCAATGGAACTCACATTATATCGAGATAGCCCCTGGTATTATGCTTCAAATTCCGAGAACATTCATGGGCTTTAACAAACGGCTTGATAATATATTCGGCTTTTTTCGCCCTATTACAGTGCGGGTAACAAGTATGACCTAATCTCGCCCTTCAGGACCGAAATGATCACCGGATTTTTTTTTGGACATTAAAGAACATTCTTGAGCATTACTGCTCCTATAAAACCTACAAGTTGGTATACGATCGATTCAGGAGACCCCTAACATGAATTTCATTGGCTATTTGCACACCAATGGCCAAAAAAAAGCTGCCTTTTCTTTTACTTTTATTTTTCCTCGGCTGGAGGGTAAAATATGGAACCGATTGATGAACACACTTACTTCATACGTCAAACATGGGCAAGGTATTTGATGATGATATGGTCTGAAACATACATAGCACGTCGGTGTTTGAATCAATCATTTTTGATTCATCTAATTCACTTCACTGTTTCTAGCTCAACAATAAATCAAGGTATTCCAATGGTTTCTGGACAAAATAGAGAACACGATGTGCTTTTTCTGATAAACTAGTAATTTTTACAAGTGTATCACAAGTACTATATTTTGAAATACGAACCGGAGATAGAAAGAGCAGTTATTGACAAGCTATTAACATCACTAGATCAACCTTAGCGCAACAACAAATCGAGATACGTCAATGACTTCCGGACAAACTATAGTACAAGTTACGTTCTTTTTAATAAGATGGTTTGCATCATGGTATACCAATGCAAGGTTATATTAGTTTTTTTTTTTAAAAAAAAAAGAAAGGGTGTTTTAGATTTAATCAAACACACTGCACTGATTAATAAAAATGCCCTATGTGAAAATATAAGCCATGCAATTATATCATTCTGGGAATTACCATAGTGTATGACAAAATCCAATTAAATAGAACCCAAAAATTTACAAAAGTATACCTTTTGCACTTTAAACTTTATATCTACCTATTGATAGCATTTGTTTTGAGGATAAAGATCTTATAATTCATATGTAACAAAAGTTTGTCCATTGATGAAAAAAGAAAAAAAAACTCTAATTCTACTATACTAACTATAATGATTGGCAAATGGGGTTTTTATCTGTACAACACGGTGTTATCTGATAGTAAGAAATGATATACAAGTTGTAATATAAGGCCAATACATGGTTTCACGTGCATCTTTGAATCACTAGGTTTGGTCTGAATATAGCCATAATAACTATTTCAGTAAAGTGACATACACATGTATTTAGTTTAAATACAGCCTTCAAGTCCGAGAAGGATATGAATTATGCTAAATACTATATTTAACCTTGTAATTATACATAACACCGCGATTTATTACGTGTCGATTATGCAAAAAAAGAGATTTACATTGTTGGTTTATCCGTATGACTTATAGTCTGTTTGTTAATTACAATAATGTGGCACACTCTTTTTGTTTTTTACACGTACCAATAACAAATGTCATTACAATGCAAAAGTATGTCCTAATTCCTACTTTAATACAAGAAGCTAAAACTAATACGTAATAAAAATAAAATATTCGCTTATATAACTGCTATGAAACAATATATACTTTCGCTTAGTACCAAAGTGCACAGATAGGATGGAATTGGGTGGTCTGTGCACCGAAGATTTTAAAGAGAAGGGGAGATCTAGGTCTTTGTTACTAGATATGGAGTGTTATCAACATATATTAGTACTTCGATATGTGCATATGCCATGGTACAATTCGATATTACTTCTAGAGCAACCAAAAAAAAGGGTATCTGCATGTAAAGAAAGTAAAGTGATTAACAATCCTGCATATTCCGACGTGCATGTTGTATATTTGTTGAAAGGGGGCTTTGTAGACCCAAGGACAATGGATAGATAGGGTATCCTTCAAAGAAGACCGTGACTCTTTCATTGTCTTTATTATCATACTAAAAAGAAGCTTTTATATTTCTTTTTTTTCACCCATGATCATTTAGGTTCTTGAATGTAAATGCAACGTATCTGTTGACCATGCACTAACTGAAAATAACAAGCTTAGCTATAAGAATGCAAAAAAAAAAAGAAAAAAAAAAAAAAAAAAAAAAAAAAGAGAGGTTAACTTGATTTGAATTTTTTGTGCCTTTTTTGTTCCTTTAATAAGCAGCGATGGTTAATTGATTACTGTTTTACTCTTCTTTCCTTACTTTATTTTTTATTTTATTTTATTTTTTATCTTTTATTTTTTATTTTTTCTTGTTAGTCTAACTGCCTTATAACAAAAAAAAAGAACGTGCTTTGTAACATAAGGCCATTCGATATGGATTCTAAGAACAAAGTAAGGTAACAATGATGAAATAATAGCTTAATCAATACGATGTACTCATAAAAAAAAGTTATTTAACTGTTTAAACTTAGCCAATACATTAACACTCGTCTGCAGAAAGTATTCAAACCATTGATACTTTTTCATGATCAAGCATCTACAGCTCCGGCACAAATCGTTGAAGAGCATCGAATAAAGACACAGGAGATGATGGACCGTAACGCTCTGTTATGGGAAAGAGAAGGTCCTTATTGTTTGAACAGTTCAGGTACCATAACTAAAAAGAAAGAAAGAAAAAAACTTTTCTTTCTTTTTCAGTCACAATCTCATCTTTAATATGCATAGATCTATCACCAAAGCAACAGCAATTGACACCACACTCCAATAGAAGCTCTTATTCAAGTAATGAATATCAATTCAATGATCAAAGGCAAGCAAATAATTCATTTTTTTCCACAAGTCATTCAGCCATGGATATCCTAGAACCAAGAACCCAAACATCCATACCACCACTGTACAATAATCAACCTCAAGAAACCACCTTTATTGCAGAGCCTCAGTTTCACCCTACATATAGACCCAATATCAGCCGAAAAAGAAGACGCGGTAACCTTCCTAAAGAAGTGACCGAATTTCTTAAACGTTGGCTTCTTCTGCACAAGAAGCATCCCTATCCAACTGAACGCGAGAAACAGAAGCTAGCAGACGAAACTGGTTTGATGGTGAACCAAATCAGTAACTGGTTTATCAATGCACGTCGAAGGATACTGCAGCCTTTATTAGAATCTGAAAGTCAACACGAAGAACCATCTTTGAGAAGTAGTAGAAGTAGTAGCAGTGGTACACAGCAACAAATGATGGAGCAGTCCAATGAACCCTACAATCGATCAATAGAACCACTCTTTCCAGGTGATGGTATGTGTATAACACTAAATCTTTTACTATATAATACATGCTCATGATTTAACATAGAACCTTCAAGTAGTGTCCCACCGCCATGGGTCCTGCTACCGACTAAACTTCCCTCTATGAATATTTTGGATAAGGACCTTGATGCCTTTAAAGCTGAATGACTCTTATTTGTTATGCATACTATTCATACTGTCACTTTTTTCTTCTAATTTACCTCATGCTATAATACATCTCGCTATATGATATCCACCATCTTGTTATCTATTACAATATCACTATGCTCTTCATCGTTTTTATATATACATATATATTTTTTTTCTTTTTTGCTACAAACTATAAAGCTTTTGTTTCCCCAACGCATAGAAACCGACGTAGCTGGAAAGTTTGTTTTGGTAAACACTAATGCGTACGCTATCATACATAGGATGACAGATATTCCTCGGCAGATTTGGTAGAAGATCATAGAAATCAACGGATTTGGCTGATCATAGATAAATATGTCTATTGCTGGTTATCATATACTACTGGTATCGCTGAATACGAGTTAGCTTTCTCACTTGATACTCTACCAAGATTTAAATTGATCCAAGTGTACATATCACTTATCATACAAGCTTTGGTGTTAAAGATACAGTGTTTATATGTAAAGGACGCTCGTAAACATAAATCTGATACTGTCACATTATACAAAGCAGTAGCATATACAAACGCGTAGGTTGAAAAGTGAATGAAATTGGATTGCTCTATACTATATCACTTATCATGTAGGACCTGGTGCTAAAAGATATCTTCTTGATGAGACGGGATGATATTACGGTCAAGCTTGATCTGCTGCTGCTGTTGAAGTACTAAAGATCAATCTAAGAAACCATTCTATACAAGAGCGTGCCTTGAGCTTATATATCTTCAGACTAAAGAAAAGAGTGGAGTTGGATTCATCTACACTGCATCACCTATCATGTAGGACTTTTGCTAAAGAATATCTTCATACTTAAACTGGATGTCATTGAGCTCAAGCGTATGCTGCTGTTGTTGCCGAAGTAGTGTCCATCAAACCCAAGGAACTATTCTATACAAGAGGATTTCGTTTGCGTAGTGTGCTTTCAAGATTTAGATTAATCATGTCGACCAAAGATGAATAAGCAGCTCACCTGTTCCTTTCTGTTGTTTGTGATGTATCTATCTCTAACCGTACATTACCTGTCTATGAATTGTAGACGATGTTGATTAAGAAACGTTTCTGCAGCTGGCGTTGTTTGTATATGAACATCAATCCAAGTTTTTTTTTTAAACTGTTTCATCTCATCCGAATAATGTGCTCTCTAACTGACACTTTGTACTGTTATAGATAGATGTGTATATACGCCTTGGAACATTCTCATAATGTGAATGCTACTTGGAAAGATTCGATAGCATTATAGCATGTTTTGGATACGTTTGTATATAGATAATTGGTGTCTGTAAGGCTCTGTAACAATTAGTCGAATAGGTTCGTAGAACATAGAATGAAGTTCTATGTTTCATTCTTTAATCAAACACTTGGTTATCATATGAACCATCACTATCTGAAGCAAACTGATTATACTCTTTTACTTTCTTTTTTTCTTTTTTTTTTTTTTTTTTTTTTACAACACAATCGTCCAACATAGTGCCAGTTGTTGTGGATAGCCAAACACCATGTATACATATGCTGTATCCTTTTCCGCTCCTCTTGCTTATCAGTAAAGCGTTTCATAAAGACAGTTATATCTCGACATTATAGCCATCTTGCTCTTTAGTCGAAATAAAGTTAAATAGAAAAAAAAAAGAGATAGAAAGTACCCTTGATAAACTTGCACTAAATATAGTGAGAAAAAATTCTTTCAAGGACGGAAAGGGCCATAAAATCCTTACGGGAAGTTTTTGATAGTGAATTACCATCGAGTTACACGTCGGAATCCTATTCATTGATACTTTAATAGTTATGAATTTAAAGCGGTAAAGTGGAGAGAATACAAACAAGGTATGGGTTTATTGATATAGAAAATGCACTGCAAGTCCTGTCTTTACAGTTGGTTTCTACCTAGTAAGTTTTTTTCAGGTATTACAAATCATGAATGTATGTATTATAGATGCTGCAGCTCGATCTAGGCTTCTATATTGGTCCTGGTATTACGTACATTCAAAGCCATGTTTCTTTCTTTCTGCTTCCAAATGTGTTCTGAACAAAGATATGCTACGCTGCTGCTTGGAGCGTTGAAGTATATGTTTCAAATTAATTCCAATACCATTGGTATAAAAAACACCTCATTTCGATCAAGTTAGATTGGGCAAAGTGAAACATTACAAGTGGAAGGGAATATCTCAAGCAACAAAGATCTCGGGCACATCACTCTTTTCTTTTTTTTTCTTTGAGCGTTGTAGCGCAGGAGTACATAGACGTATATCGTTTCCATTTATATCATTTAAATGAACTCCATTTATGTTCTGTCGCTTCCTATAGACCGTTGCTATATCTCGGCTTATTTCATGATCTAAAAGCGTCTTTGTGGTGTTCAAGTTTGTTATATCAAGGGCACGCCACCAAACCTCCGATATAAACTCCGTATTTAGCTTGCAAGCATCTCTGCAACCTATGAATCATAACCTATAGTTATAATAAGGGATTTGTTATAAAGACAAAATTGCGTTCTATTGGTTCCTCCAAAAAAACAGTTGAATTATCTTAACCCATTGTCGAGATAAAGGAGTTTTTAAGTCTTAGAGGAGGAGAATGCGTTTAAATGCCGCATCCAATGAAAACAATGCTACGTATTTCAGTATTGCAAGTTACACCTTTGAGCAAGCACCATAGGCTTTTGTATTCTTTATAAATAGAAGATGAAATAATCAATCTGGTAATAACTTATAATATGCAACCAGACTATGGTTCCTGAAAGCACTACAAGTGCCGACCCTGTAGTGCATAAAAAAAAAACAAAGATCGTCGATCAAATATTGTTTTCCGTGGAAGGTAAAGCGTATCGTTATTATAGGAAATATGCAGTATTGCTTATGGGCTGGTTAGTATCTAGTTGAAACGCCGTATTATTTTATTAAATTGTCAAACTTGAGAATTACATAACTTAAACGAGTATTTTGTTATTTCTGCGATCTTTATTTTGCTGAGAGATGCCGCCCATTTTGATCATCTTCTTCATCACGTTTCTCATATTTGTCGCACCGTTTATTTTTTGTTGGGGCTCTTTTTCATTATTGTACTCGGGTTCATCAACCATTGTATCTTCACTAAAAGCACTTTCATCCAGCAAGTCATGTTTAGAACGGTACTTTTTGATATTCAACTTCAAATGTGAGATTGAATGGTTCAATTTCTTTAGCGGATTCGATTTGTCATCGTGGGCTACTAGGTGTGCGTTTGAGAAATCATGATGGAATTCGCTAAACGCTTCTTGTATTTGGCCTTCCGCCCAGTATGCTTTGCTGCTATTAAACAAGTAAGATGTGGCAAAAGGATCAGAACAAGTTTCCATGGGAGGCTTTGATGCTTCTCTTAGCATTCGATAGAGAACAGGGGACATGTCACGATGAAAGCTCACCAAGTCTTCTGTAGAAGTAAATATGGATACCCAAGGTTTCTCGGGTGGATCGGGAGCCAAGTCATACGCATCGTCTAACATGGCCTGTACTCCGACTGTGTTTTCTATCCAATCAAAACTAGACCATTTTGTCTTGAACACCACTCGATCGTAACATTTGGCTCTTGCTTGCGTGCCTTGTGCTTTACAAATGGGTCGATATTCTGTGTAAGTAAAACCAGAATCAATACGGCGTATCATAATTTTTTGAGACTTTTGGTGCAGTTTGGCATGTTCGATGATCATTCGAGTTAGGAAATGACCTGCCTTTTCAGCCAAAATAGGACCGCAATCGGCTGGACCCAGAACGACCTTGCCTAATGCATCACCCAGTTTATAGGCGTTCATCAAGTTTAAGCTTTTGTATCGCATCAGTTGCACAAGAAAATCTAATATGTCGATCAATAATTGTTCGCTTTTGCTGGTAAGCACCGTTGATAGGCTAGACAATGTGCAAGCTTTTTTAGAATTAGCATGCGTCTCTCTCTCTCTCTCTCTCTCTACTCCTTTTTTTCAAAGTGCTTACTCTCATAATTGATAGTACGCCATGCTTTCTTGGATATGATTCGTTCGTGACTACTCCAAAGGGCATCTTGCATCAGTGTTGCAACTGAATGGATATGAACATGAGCAAGATCTTCGCTTGTACATGATTGTTGACCAAAGACTTTTATAAACAGACCATTGTTTGGCACTATATATTCATATATAAATCATTTAGAAGGGCAGATGCAGAGTTTGTAAATGTAAATCTGACCTGTTTTTCGAAATATCTTTCGTTCTTGTAGACCTATCATTTGATACAGATCAGAACATGAACTTTTTTTCCCCCAAAGTTGCAACTCATACCTCTCTTTCGTATTTCATCCATACAAAGATAGGCGACATTGGCAGCGAAATCAAAAGAGTAGTACATGGATTTTTAATATAAATAAGTAAAAAGAACAAAAGAGAGAGAGAGAGAGAGAGAGAGAGAGAAAGAAAGAAAGAAGAGGATATATATCTAGTTTGTTCTTGTCTTATTAATTATGTATAGCATTCTCTAATAGGTAACCACTAACTCCTATACAGCAAAACCAGCAGCACACAGAGGAGCTAATAAACAAGAAGAGCTACTGCTATACCCAATCTATCAAGTTTCTCGACTTGCATCGTCTTTCAATGAAATACCCTTTGCACTTTTTTCATAGCTCTTGCAACGTCTCTAAAAAAAAACAATTCTTTCTAATCCTTGCAAACAGAACACCGTTATAGCTTATCATATATGTGATGCAAGTAGCTTCCTTGCATTGGGAAGCAGCAAGGGACGAATTACATTTCATTCAAACAAGAAAGACTAGAGGAATCAACTGTAAAGCAATTTATTCGATGCCTCTTTTATTTATCTAAAATTGAGTGCTTCTACATACATTATACATATAATTAAGGAGTGAGCTTTGTTCAAACATTAAAAATAAAGTACTTTCCAGCGCATGTTTTCTTTACTATAGATCACGTTGCAATAGGACTGGGAAGATTAGAAGCAAAAATTGCTTTGTTTTTACCCTTGTTTTGTCTGTCGTCATTGATACTTTTTTTTTTCTATTAGATGTTTGAGGATCATAAATAGGATCTTAGGGGCTTTTTTTTAGACGCGATTGAAATGGTTTAGTGATATAACAGGCTGTCAAAAAAAACAGGCTCATTATTTCATAATAATCTAATTATACCCTTACTTTTCTCACATAATTGTAAATTTGACCTAAGGGCAATATTGTAGATGATTGCATTCGAACTAGTGACAGTGCTGCTTTTATGTAAAATATGGCTTATTGGTGAAGAGTCCCAAATAAAGCCGTTTAGAAACCAGCACTTTTGATAAAAGGTTTGACGTATTTTGTCTTGTCAATTGATGCAAAATCGAGTTTTTGTACAAATTTCTGGTGAGTTGGTACCTATTTTTATGTTATTACTATGTGAGCAATGTGTCAAAATATCAAGACTTGTTTTTTTATGATACACCCCTAATCATCATCAACATTTTGTTTTTCAATATTCGGTGCCCAATGGACAACAACACGAGTATAAATGTTTCCAATATCCAATCAGACACTACTTTTAAAAGTATGCTTTGTTGGCGATACAATCATTTTGCTGCGAATTGTAATTTTCATTGGATCCTGTCTTTATCTGATAGACACCACAGTTTATACCAAACTATTTATTACAATTCAAATAATACATTCCTATTGATGTGGCAGTTTTTCTATATATAAAACTTTAATTTAGTATCAAAAAAAAAAAAAAAAAAAAAAAAAAAAAAAATAGAAATTCAACAAGCCAGCAGTAATTCAAAAATAATTCTAAATTTCGAAAAAAAAAAAAAGAGATGATACAGCCTTTACATACTTCAACTCATAGCACAATCCTCTACAATCTTGATTAGTGAGTTATACTCGCTTAAAATTTTTTCTACTATTTAAGCGTCAAATGTAAGTATCAAGAATGAATTTTCTTCAATTCTTCTAGCTGATTTATGGGCCATTCAGCCAATCATAATCATTTAACTGTTCAACCATATTACAATAACCTGGGATTCAATAGGGGACGTGATTCGTTAGTAAAATACAGAGCTAGTAAAATAGGATACTGTTTACAGGTATTATATAAAATATTTATACTAATTCATAATTTACTATTGTTATCCATGTGTTTAATATAAGTAAAGTATTAATAATGAAATATACTGCGATTAGGCCGTAATAGTTACTACACCTTCATGTAAGGTATACTTCAATTCGTTATACATAACCGAGCTGCGTAATACGACGTCACGAATCGTGGATTCAAATAAACTACCTTTGTTTCCTTCTCGTGCTACCAGGCAAAATTTTCTTTTTTGATTGCTTCAAAAGAATACCGCATACGACGACATGTCTGGTACGTGATTATGCCTGGAATTAAAAGAGAAACCAAGGGCCAAGGCATTTTACAACCAAACGTTTCGTTTTGGACCTTTTTCTTTGTGTTTCATTTCAAAATCCCGGGAAAACCCTCCACAGAGACCATTCATCACTAATCAACACCTATCATTATAAATTGACAGATTCTGTTGACGCTATTACTTTAAAACTTAGTGAAATTGTCACTGATAAACGTAAGGACATACACAATTGTTATTAGGTAGAACGCTAAACCTATATTTTTTTCTATTATAGCCGATGCTACAGAAGGTAATTGATTCTAACCCCTCTTTTTCGAAATACGCGTGCGGAAAATCTTACCTTTGATGTGTATATATATATATCTTAGTAGTCAAAGATTCTGTTGCCCCTGCACCTGCGCCTGCACCTGCGCCTGCGCCTGCTGGTAGGACACTCTTGTGTGATAATCAATATATATATATATATATACTGATTTTTTTTTTCTTCGACACGTAGAAGAACCTCATAAAACTAAAGAAGAAGAAGAGGAGGAAAATAACTTGATCCGAAGCACACACGTTGTTCAAGTCAAGTTGGCTGATCAACAAGCCGACCCTAACTCGCCCTTATACTCTGTCAAATCGTTTGATCAGTTAGGATTAAGCCCTGAGCTTTTAGAGGGTCTGTATGCCATGAAGTTTGCCAAGCCCTCCAAGATTCAAGAGCGTGCTCTTCCTTTATTAATCGGTAACCCGTAAGTTTGAATTATACTTCTATATGTACAAGTATGCTAATCAGGCTGCCTTTACCTCATAGACCAAAAAACATGATTGGTCAATCTCAAAGTGGTACTGGTAAAACCGCTGCTTTTGTCTTGACAATGCTCACTCGCATCGAGGTGGGTTTAAAGGTACCTCAAGCCATTTGTCTTGCACCTTCTCGTGAACTTGCCCGTCAAATTATGGATGTTGTTCAAGCAATGAGCAAATTCACAGATATCACGACAAAGCTCGTTGTAAAGGATTCTCTTAGAAGAAACGAACCTGTTCAAGCTCAAGTCATTGTTGGTACACCCGGTTCCGTTGGTGATGTGATTAAGAGAAGACAATTGCCTATTCAAGCTGTCAAGATTTTTGTATTGGATGAAGCTGATAATATGTTGGATCAAGATGGTTTGGGTGACCAAAGTATTCGTATTAAAAAGTAAGATAAAAAAAAATGATGGGAGATATTGTGATGTACTTATTTCCTCTGTTTTACAGTATGCTTAGAAGCCATCCTCAGATCGTTTTGTTTTCAGCTACTTTCCCAGATCACGTCCGTACCTTTGCCACTAAATTCGCACCCGGCGCCAACGAGATTTCATTAAAGCGCGAAGATCTAAGTGTAGATGCCATCAAACAATTCTACATGGATTGTGACAACGATGAACACAAGTATGAAACACTCTGTAACATTTACGACATGATCACTGTCACTCAGAGTATTATTTTCTGTAAACGTCGTGATTCTGCCGATGAAATTGCCAGACGCATGGTGGCCATGGGCCATTCAGTTGTTTCGCTCCACGGCAAGATGACACCCGAAGAGCGTGATAGAGTCATGGATGATTTCCGTAGAGGCGCTTTCAAGGTCTTGATTACAACCAACGTACTTGCTCGTGGTATCGATATTTCTCAAGTGACTTTGGTCATCAACTATGATCTTCCTCTTGATCAACAAGGTCAAGTTGATTTTGAAGCATATCTTCACAGAATTGGTCGTACAGGTCGTTTTGGCCGTACAGGTGTCAGTATCATCCTTATTGACAACAAGAAGAGTTGGGAACAAATGAGAGAAATTGAACGCCACTTTGCAAGAGAGATTACTCATGTGGATACCTCAGATTGGGAAGCTGTTGAAAAGCGATTAAAGGAATTTGTTTAGAAACTCGATCTGTATTACTAATTAAATAAAGCAATGGTACTTGGGTTGTTTTTGCAGTTGGATTGTAGATATAGCAAGGTTCTATCAAGATGAATTGCTAGTACGGAGAGTTCACAACCATTTCACTGAGTGACTTTCAAGCAATACTTGTAAATCGCTGATCCATAGACTGGGAATTCATATGACAGACATACTTAGAGTGGAAAATTCCATAAACAAGGTTGGTTAGCCTTTCAATAAGGGTATGATTCGATGAAAAACGGACAAGATCTTACATTGTCTACATATAATTCACTGCTAATCGCATACTCTATAATGTGTATACTTGTATATTTAGTGAATTAGTGGCTCTAGCAGATAGATAGTTCATTTTGAATGTGGGCAAGTAATCAGTTACATCATGCAACCAAGATCGACACTGGAATCTATACAATCTACGTTTAATAATTGGAAGAAAAAACAGTATTATTGAGGCATAAAAGCACTATAATAGATGTAACATTTCATTTTGAGCATGAAATACTAATCAGATGCGACATTTGACCGTATTCCATCACAAGATCTATTAATCATTACAAATAGATGCATGTAATTTGCAACACATAACTAAAATGCAATGTATATCATTTTATTCCAGTCAAATAATAATTTTAATAGGTGCATTTATCCGTTATAAACGCTTATGAATTATCAGATACATTATTAAATTGTGTAGTATCGATAAGAGAATAAGAGCAAACATGGCTTGAAAAAAAAATCGCATAATCAAGACCTTCAAGCTCAAAATTTTCATATACCGCACTGCTTTCTAGAGAGTGAAGATCGCATTCATAAGACACGATGCATTCAGAATATAGATTTAATATTATTGGTTAGTATGTAATCCTGTTTTTTTGGGCATGAACAAAAATAATACTTGCACTATGAAATATGATGTTACCATTTGTTTTTTTTTGTAGGGGAGTAAACTCCGGTTTTATTTTAAATCCTTATATCGTCGCAAGGTTATTGGAGAGGAAATGAAGATTGGGTATAGAGAGTATATGAGAATTAGTTTAAGGTTTAAATGAGCGGTGAGGTGGTTAGTCCAAATCAGTTTGACTTTCAGAATCAAGTCGGGTTAGAAGTCTAGAGGTGGATGCAATTACATTTGTCGATGAAAACGAAACGTTATCGAAAACGAGGCGCCAATGAGCTTGCCAAATGTTCAGTAAGGTGCACGCAAAGATTTGGTAAATACCAATTTCGGGAAGTGGATGGTTGGCGTCTCTCGTCAAAGAGGAAGAGAAGGAAAGTAATTGAGATATAGAGGAGGGTTCAATATATTGTCTTTGTATATAGGTCTGGAAGATGTTTTGCCATACTGCTAGTTTTGGGGGGCAGGCGAAGAGAAAGTGGAAATCATCTTCTATGGTAGCTAGAGAACAGACTGTACAGAGAGGAGATTGATGGGTGGTAGGGATCAATTGATGTAGACGCTGTTTGGTAGGCAATTTTTTGTGAATACAGCGATACCAGACAGTGCGAGCGGGAAGAGGGATTGGGATTGACCAGAAGCGTTTCCATTGAGCCGGAAGAAGAGTGGTTGTTGGTGGTTGGACGGTGGGGAGGAGAGATTTGTAATATTTGATGGAGTTGATGGAGATAGTCCTGGATCGTTGGGATCGCAAGGAAATCGTTGATTGTTCAGGAAGGTGATGAAGAACGAGACGGTTACAAAAAGGTTGGAGGTTGATTTCAAATATGTTGTTCTGGGCTGAGGGCAGCATCCGAGAGGAAGGTTGACATTGATTATAAAAGAATGGCTGTAGGAGTAATTGATGGTTGCGCACAAACTGAGCAGCAAGGCGGGACAAGTTACGAAATCGCGTGAATTCGGTTCTGGTTTCTCGAAGACGTAGTGTTTGGTTTTCGAAGACAAATGTAAATACATCTTTAACTAGGAGTTTCTTAATACCGGGATGATCTTGGGTCAGCTGATCTGGAGGATTAAAGGTAGTAGCTAGAGGATGAGAGTTGGGAAAGGAAGAGCTAAGTACTGAAAATAAAGGAAGAGAAAGGCAGGTAAATTGACTGACATTACATTGATCAAAAGATCGTGGTAAAGCATCAATGGCTTTTGTGAAATTATTTATAATATTTAGAAAAGGTTTGTTACCCGATGATGTTGATGGCGCCCAGTGCGAATGTCGAGCGTGCGGAAATAATAGGTAGTATCGGTATGATGGAAACGTTTTTGAAGAGCAGAAGTATTTAAGTATGTGTCGCAGTAAAGGAAGGCTTGGTTGCAGCTTGTTGGTAGAATTTGTTTCGGACAAGATCAATGGACATATCCACCGCCATTGTAATGCGTTTTGTTGTTTAACGGGATCGAGAAGACCCACTCCACCTTGTTGACGAGATAGAGAGAAAGTACTAAATGATAAACGAGGAAAAATGCGGTTGTTAAGAAATTGAGATCCAAGGCTTCGCAAGCGAAGAAGTTGTGTTTGAGTAAAAATGGCTAGTCGTAGGACATGCCATAGTTTAGAGTAAATGAGTGTATTGAGAATAGTAGCGCGCCCACGTATTGATACTGAACGTTGAGAGTGAATGAAACAGGCAGATTTGATTTTATCATACAGGTTGGAGAATGCCATATTTCTTTGAGTAATGCTTGAACAGATGGGAAACCCCAAATATGTAAGAGGGTTGGCGGAAGATCGATCATGCCAGGAAGTGATATCTTTTTCGAAGAGAAAAGATTTCCATTCCATGAGTGGAGCACCCGACAGAGAGAAGGCTTGTGTCTTATGGTAATTGAGAAGGGAATTAGATGCTTTCATATATATACTTACTGCATCCTGTAAACGGATAAAATCTTGTTGATCTTTAAGGAAAACCAAAGTATCATCGGCATATGCCAGAATTTTGTGTGTGAGAGGTGTAGTATTTCCATTAGGCTCTGTCAGAGATGGAGTAGCAATAGGTAGTTCGGCGGTTAAAGGTGTAGCACCCTCATCAGGGGGGTTATACAAGAAGGAGAATGAAGGATATATGTCTGCTTGATCAGGTGGAGAGCTGGGAGTTTCTTCTAGGACATTAAAGCCGGAGAATGCAGTGTCTTGGGAGATCAGACGTAGAAAAGGATCGAAAGCAATGTTGAATAATAAAGGGCTGAGTGGATCGCCCTGTCTGAGGCCACGTTGTTGAGGAATTGGTACTTTGGTGATATTACCATTCACGTTAATTTGTATCTGTGTGGAAAAGAATAGATTAGTAATACTAACGATCATTGTTCCAGGGATACCGAATCGAGTCATGATGGCAGACAGGTAGGCGGGGTGAACTCGGTCATATGCCTTTTCTTGGTCTAATAGCAGTCCAATAGAACCGGAGTTCTGTTGGTTGGCAAGCATCTTTATAGCTTGGACGGTTATTCCATGTTCAGCAATAAATCGGCCAGGCATAAAGCCTAATTGTTCAGGGCAAATGATCTTGGAGAAATGGGGCATAAGTCTACCATTGATCAAACGAGTAAATGTCTTCGCATCCGTGTTAATTAAAGAAATCGGTCTCCAATTCTTTAACAGTGATAAGTCGCCCTTCTTCGGGAGTAGGCACATACAGGTAGTAAGCCAACTAGCAGGGAAGATACCTTCCGAAAGAGCCGCATTGTAGACTTTAACGGCTAGTAAGGCGGTTTCGTGGTGATCCAAGAGTAGTGTAAGTATTTCATATGGTAGCCCATCGGTACCAGGGCTACTTTTTCGCGGGCATCGAGCAGTTCCTTCAATTAATTCTATCCTAGTAAAAGGGGATGTCAATGAAGATTGTGTTTCAGTGGATAGACATTCACTATCATTAATAGTAGATGTCATTTGTTGAACGGAGTCATTGTCAATAAGGGCTGGAGTGTATAAATTGCTATAAAAGGTGGACACGGCATCATCCATGGTGGATGGTGTGTGGCAAATTGTATTGGTACTGGGATGTTGGAGTGGTGGTATAGCTCGTTTAGATTGTCGAGCTTCGATAGTTCTCTTGAGGTAACCGGCCGAGGTCTCACCATTCTCGCGCCATCGTTTGCCAGCGCGTAAGCGGCTATTATAAGCTATATCCTGTTGTAGGTTAGAGATGGTTTGTTCGACGACTGGGAGTCGAAAGCTAACTTGGGCAGTAACATGAGCATCACGCAGCATTTTGTTGCGTTTACGTTGCAGGCGTGTTAAAAGTCGTTTTCTCCATTCACTTTTACGTCGTGAACACTGTAGTGCTATATCTTTGACTATCGTTTTGAGTTGGTCCCATTGTTCTTGGATGGTGGGTGTTGGGTTCATTTGAGGCAGTGAAAGATGGAACGAATCGAGTGCAGTTGTAAGAGCTTCCGTAAAGTGAGGGTTAGAGGTAAGTTGTGGATTGGCACGCCAAAGGCCTGGCCCATGATCAAGGGGATAAAAAACAAATCGAGCAGTTAAGAGAGCATGATCTGTCCAGGCATTAGACATGAAATCGATACTGGATGAATGAAGTTTTTGATGAAGGAATGGAGATGCATAGAGGTAATCAATAGTAGTTTTGGAAAGGCCACGACGAAAGGTTGGTAATAGAGGACCATCCTCACGAGCATGGGTACATTCAAAGAAATGATCAGTAAGCAGCTGGTGCCATCGTTGTTGCGCTGAGGCTGGTGTTGGCTCAGTATTTGTTGGTATTGCAGGAGTAGGGATGCTATATTCGTTAGTATAATCAGAGTTATCAGTAGCATATGATGCGGCATGGTAATTAAAGTCACCTAGGATTAGCATAGGTGTGTCAATGAATGTAGATAGGCCTTCTTCATCTGATTCAGAATATGAGATGGTATCTATTATGGGAGAGCCTGAAGAGGAACGAGAGTAAGGGTTTTGAAATATAGGTAAGGACAGAATATTATCATAGAAGACCTGACGTTCCTTGTTTTGTGCAGGAGCGTAAATGTTACAAACAATGATTGGCGGGAAATGAGCATTGACATGATTGACTTGACAGACAATGAGTCGTTGGTCTAGAGTAATAAAAAGAGGGTGTAATTCTAAATTTGGGTTCAGAGCTACAATACCACAATGTTTTGACCAACATGTTGACGTGGATTGGAACTGGATGTTTAGAATATCCTCCATGTTTTGTTTTACATGTGTTTCTTGTAAGCATAGGATATCATAGTTTAGTTTTCGAAGATAGTGAATGAATTCGGCACTGGTTTCTGGCTTGGAAGGTGTAGTTAGGCTGCGACAATTGAGTGAGCCAATTCTAAAAGGAGAGGGTTTGGATAGAGATGAGGAATTAGTATTATTAGTATTACAATGGGACATTGGGAAAAGGATATGGGTACTCTTAAGAGTGGGGGGCTGATTTATCGCCCTCAGCTTGGCTCTCAGTATTCATAATGTGTTCGATGATGGTGTTGGAATTGTCGGTTGTGAAGTTGGCGAGGGGATCATCCATGACTTCATCTTCACTTTGGGGCTTGTCCATCACACCGCCGTGTTTAAAGGTGTCATATTGCGCTTGCGTGATCCATTCCTGTTGCAGGAACGACCGAGCCACTGCCAGATTGATAGGTGAACGAATGCGGTTGAGAGCTCTTAAAAGACGATTGTGATGGATCTCTTGGACAGTCAAGAGTTTGTCTGCGTCAGAGAGGTCTTGGTGTTTGGGATCGCGAAGGATCGAAGGGGATATGGGGTTGAAATCGGACAGAACGACCGCCTTGCGTAAGAGATTTCTTGCTTCCTCAACGTATTCGTTGTGGAAAAGTAGGGCTATGACATTCTGATCCGGGTAATGGATCTCCAGGAGGCGAGATTGTTGAATACCTGCTTGTTGTAGGTTTTTTCTAACCTGAGAGGGTGCTACCTTAGATCGGGTATGTAAGTAAACATACTGGAAACCTTGGGCTTGAGAGGGAACAGTAAACAGACGAAGTGCGGCAGCACGTTGTTTTGTGGTTGTAGTTTTTTTCTTGCGGGAAGGTGCTTGGGTTGGAGTTTTAGCGACGATTGCTGCGAAGGAGGGGCGCATGGCAGGTTCTACCCGAGGAACAGGCTCGTAATCGGGGTTGGCATAGCGGGAGGCCATGGTTCCTTGGGTGTCATTGCCCATGTCGATATCCGTGGCTTTGTCTTGGAGTTCGTTGTTAGCAGTGTTGGATTGAAGGCGTGTAAGTTGTTCTCGAAGATGGTGGTTATCCTGTTCAACCTGTAAGAGGGACTTACGAGTTTGGATAAGGTCCTGTTTCAATTGGGTGTTTTCTTCTAGCAAGGCCTGGATCTGGGTGAACGCATTGTCATGGGCATCCAATCTTTTATAGATCTCGGAGATGAAATCAGGGAGGTTGGGATGACAGTGAAGATCGACTGGAGTGTTAGTTGGAGGTAGTACTTCGTTTGAAGCTGTCATTTGTACTTCCGTGAGATTCTCTTGAAGGCTGGTTTTAGTACCAGTGCGAGTGGTTGGCTTGATTCGGTCAACTCGAGGAATTTGGCTGTCAAGGATAGAGTGTGTATCCTTGGGTTTTTTGGAGATACGAACAGGTCGAGAAACGGTCATATTCAAAGGGTGGAGTGTGGGTGGTGAAAGATCACAAAAGGGTCGCTTTTGAGATGAGGTCGCGAATGTCGAAGCAGAAAAGTTGGAGTATGTACTAACTATCTTGGGGCTTGAAAGGCTAATTAGTGGTGTGGGTATTGGGGTTGATGGTGTGTGGTTGCTAGGTGTGGTGCTGTTGCTATGTATTATGTTCTGTTACTGTTGTTAGGCTTGTTTCGGGGTTTAAAAGTGCCCAAAAACAAGTTACGAGGTAAAAAAGGTGGATGTTACCATTTGTATAATTCGTGCTAGTCCTGAATTTGTGTTGATTCTCCGCCAACCAATATGAATCGAAAATACTTATATAGAGTAGTGATGATGAAGATGGCGAAGGTAGTGAGGAGCGGTGCATATTGCAACTTTTGGTTCATACAGTTTGTGAGTATAATAATACTTTATTTGTAGAATGAAACCTAACATAGCTAGGAATGGGATATTTAAATTTGCAAAACTGTTATCAGACAGTGAGCAAGCCATAGCGGTAGTTTTATACGCCTCCTTTCCAATTCTGTAGCATTTCTTGTGATTGATGACAGCTTGTCAACTTTTTTTTTTATATCCTACAAACCCTCACTTAAAATGTATATCAGGACTTAATAGACGAAAAAAAAATTAACATTCTTCTGAATGAATCAGTATTAGTATTTTGATGCTCATTGGGCCTGCTTCATTGTCCTCGGTGCATTCTATTAAATGTAACACGAACCACTGGACCCTATTCAATTCATGTGTACTCATATGCTTCTTGTGATCTCTGATCGGAAGAAGTTTTCGTGACTGGTTTCATCAAGCGCATTAAAAAAAAGAAAAAGGCAGAATCTAAAACGCTACTATCTTCACTTTCTCTTTTCTCTTTTCTCGAACAATAAAAACCCATAAATATGGCTAGCAAAAATAGAATCAAACTGATCACCTTCGATGCATATAATACTTTATTTAAACCAAGAGGAAGTCTTTCAGCACAATATGTAAGCCAAAGAAGAAAAGTCATAAAGAAAGGTTTCGAAACAACGATATACTGATATCAACTACACAGGTTGAAGAAGCTTCCAAGTTTGGTATTCGAGTAACTCGGGAGCAGATTAACCAGCATTTTGGTCAATCATATAAAAAGCAACTTTTAAGAGCTCCTTTTTATGGATTAAGTCAAGGCATGACTCCACATGTTTGGTGGAAAGAGGTAAAATAATAAGCACGCACAAGTGATCTTTTTGATTGTTTTTTTTTTCTAACAAATAAACTGTTGTAGTTGGTCTATACAACCTTTCTTAGTGCTGGCATCAAAAAGAAAGGTAGCATTTAAAAGTGAGCCTTGATTTGGGTTTTAACTGTGATTCGTAGACTTGGATACCAATTTCGATCAATTATACGACGCACTTTATACCAGATTTACGACAGCTGAAGCCTATTCTATATTTCCTGACGTTTTAGGTACCTTAAAAGAATTGAAGAGCCATGGTTTCCAAATGGGTGTAATCAGTAATTCAGATGAAAGAGTTGGTAAAGTACTGGTATATATACGATCAACTTGTTGTTTACTCATTATATCTGTGTAGTGGATGTCATTGAAAACTTGAATTTGAAAAAGTACTTTGACTTTATTATTGCAAGTTCTTTAGTCGGATATGAGAAACCTAACAAAAAGATTTACGAACATGCTCTTACAATGGCTGGAGGAATTAAGTCAGAGGATGCTTTGCATGTGGGTGATGATGTAGAAAAGTACGTAAAGGGCATTATAAGTGGAAATCATGGCAACTGATGTTTTCTCTATTCGTAGGGATTATCATGGTAAGGCAGTTCTAACTGATGGTATAGATTCTTGTTTAACATTGGATATGATGGGTAGGCGCGAAGAAAGCAGGATGGAACGCAGTCTTATTGGAAAGAAGTAATATTCGATAATGTAATCTCTATTGAGTTGAATAGTAACACCTTTTTTATTATTTATTATTACATAGCTAAGCTTTCATACGAAGATTTTTCCCCAGCAATGATAGCAGACAGTAATATACCAAACAGTCGGCCAAAAGAAATTCTCACTTTACATGATCTTTATCCGTTCATCAAGTCATTACATACCAACAGACCACAACAAGCTGTATCAGAAGAATCCAGTAAATCTGCTCATGCATCACATTAATATATATGTTTATTGAACAAGATAACGCTATATAAGTTGTATTGTAGTATATAAAGATGTTTGGTTTGGGGAAAATAAACCATTAGCAAGCCATTGCCTTGAGCAAATCGAGTTTAATACCTTGGGAGAATATCGGCTCTATTACTATTATTTTAAACATCCGTATATTTAGTTTGAAAATCCTGTAAATCACCAAACAGCGCGCAAGCATCATCAGAATAACAGTTAACGCATATGCTCCACTGGGCGTGCCTTTGAAAACAGAGATAATCCTAGAGTGAAGTTTCTTGTGATTAACAAACATTAGATTATTGATTTAAAGCCTATTCTATTGCAATCAATCCTTCTGATACGGCAATCAATATTAGAATAAGGGCAGTGATCATGGGCACCTGAGCTGGAACATTATATGCCTATGCATGGACATGTATAAATAGAGATTCGCTTATGGATCTTCAGGGACAGTAGTGTCGAATTTAAATATACAAATGATGGTAACATCTCTACATCGATTGTAAACACAATACATACGGGCTTTGTGTACAAATAATACTGTTCAGAGTATTGTAAACTTAAAGCAATAGCTAACTATAGTATATGAATATACCGAGTAAAGTAACTGATCTACAAATTTGAATATACAGATATTAAAGACTCTACTAGATTTTTTTGTAAAGAAAATAGTGCTTGATAATTTTTTTTTATTATAACATATATACAGTTATTTAGTTGTGAGACTATACCACCCATAACCGTAGACGACCAAGTAAGAAATAATGTATTCAGTGTAACAATGCACTTTATTTCTAACTAGTCCTGTCTCTTTAATAAATAGTTTTAATTCTTTAGGTGGATAGTTCCGCCTTGCATACAGATAATTTCATAGATAATATAATTCTTGTTTTCTGTGTATAATATCCTTGTTTATATAGCTAATCACGAACACTTAGAGAAGCAAGGGGAATTACGAATATTTATAATTATCAAAGGGTACACATATTATAGTGGCTAAACATTATATAATGATCTGCTTTTTATAGCATTAATCACCCGTAAGAAGCAACGTAGTTGATGTATGGATTCTTTCTATTTGTCATATTTGATTTCATAATTGGGTGAATATGAACATAAATGATTCTCTAACGTCCGCAACAGAACCAACTAATATAATGCTACGATAATTGGAAAATACATAATGCCAATAGTATGTTCTATCCAAGTAATGTGCTATGAAAAATATGCATTATATCATAAAGCACTAGACAACTCCAGCAAAAATATCATTTTCATGTGCTTCCTTACAACACCTGTATTATTTAATAGAAAATTAAATAACCTACTACGTTCATTAAACGTTGAAGCGCTCATTTATAATCACCGTTTTTTGGTATTATGATTTGACTTTTCAATACGCCCTTTTTTTTTTATCTATCTGCGAACTTCGAAGTTTTCTAAAAAAATATATATATATATATATATAGTTTGAAAGTAGAATAGCACACTAATTTCCAATAGATCTCTCAAATGATCTATGCTAAATGTCACATCTATTAGTAGATAATATTCAGAAGAGACTATAGAGTTTGTTAAAACCTTATTGTATCCCAATGCTCTTCTTATATTGAGGTTCATTTGTTACAATCATTAGCTTACCTTTTGATAGTTATGCAGAAACCCCTTAATCAAGCTACACTACCTTATCGGCTTCCCAATCAGAAATAAGAAGTAGTTAGTACAGATAGAACTATATTTTTTTTTTTCGGGTAAAACTTGGTTATATTCTCAACAATGTGCCTGGGTACCGTTCACACGGCTTGGGCCGTGGCATTCACAACCGAAAATGAATTATTCAGCTTTTTCCGTTATGCTTGAATCCCACGGTACACCAACTGATATAAATACTCGACCTGAGTTCTATTTTTATTTGATTCCATCTATCTTTCTTACATGTCTCCACCAATGTAAATAATGATAAAGTAAAAAAAAAAAAAAGTTTCCATAAATACTCATTTCAATGCAATAGTATTCCTGAATCCAATGAATTAGCATCTCAATCAACAATCGCCCCTAGATCTTCCATCTTCCTCAGATCAAAAAAAAAATTGTTTTAACAGGATCCGAAACCGAAGCAGAAGCAAGAGCAGCAGAAAAAATGCCTATTTCTATTCCTTCTGCTCCTGTTTTCAAAGATGTACACACTCAACGAGTGCATATGAAGCAAAAGCTAGCAGCTGGTTTTCGTTTACTAGCTAAGTTTGGTTGGGATGAAGGTGTAGCAGGTCATATGACGTTTCGCGACCCAGAATATCCCAACTTGTTTTGGTATGTATGCTAAATTATAGGTATCGATCAACAGGAACTCACCTATCCGAAACAGGGTTAATGGATTTGGCCAATATTTTGGTCATATTAAAGCTAGTGACCTAGTCCTAGTCGATCATAAGGGGGCTATTGTTCGTGGAACTGTCACAGTCAATAAAGCGGCTTTTGTGATTCATGCTGCAATCCATCAAGCACGTCCCGATGTCACTTGTGCTGTCCATACGTAATTTTTTTAAAAAAAAATACTGCAAAAGTTTTGAATCATGCAACTAACCTTTCTATGATACAGTCATTCTATCTATGGTAGAACATTCTCTACATTAGGTCGCAAATTATTACCCATTTCTCAAGATGCCTGTGCATTTTTTGAAAACCATACTGTGTATGAAGATTTTGGTGGTGTCGTGTTTGATCATGAAGAAGGCCAGCGTCTAATTAAGGCTTTAGGTCCTACAAATAAGTCACTTATTTTACAGAATCATGGCTTATTAACGACTGGAAAAACTGTGGATGAAGCTATCTGGGCCTTTATTACAATGGAAAGATCCTGTCACTCTCAATTAATGGCGGAGGCAGCACATCCAAATGGCTATAAAGATCTCAAATTGATTAGTGATGATGTTGCGCGGACCACTTGTGCTTCCATTGGAGATGCTAGAGCAGGATATGCTCAATTCCAACCTATGTACCAAATGATTATCAGAGAGCAGCCAGACTGTCTTGAATAAATAGCACTAATGTATCAAATGGCCATTTATTAAAATCAAATACGTATTATGTGGATCAATTAATAAACGTCACTTATTCGTTGCCTGATATCATTCGCCTCACTCGTATCAAACTTTCAAGTACAGTTCGCTCAAAGCTATGGCATTGCATGAGTTTGTCGACAGGCGTTGAGCATCGATCAGTGTAAACGTTTTCAAGACGAAAGCAAAACATATTCAATTACCAAAACGTATATCATTTGCTAAAATTCAGATAGATGTAGTAGTAGTAGTAGTTCTTTTTGAACAAAGACTACTAATCAGATACAGCCTTTGTTTATTTCTGATTCAATGAACGTATTGCATTACTAATGATGAACAATATATTTTATATATAATATATCAACAATATTTATTCATCCATCGATTTCTCAACTAATCTCTGCCAAACACTGTGCTGTGAATGCACTGCTACGCCTGTTGATACCTTTGTTTAATTGAAATACCATAAATATACCATATTTGTTAACAATTTTTATTTTTATTTTTATTTTATTTTGATAGTACATTAAGCTTTTTAATACTCCAATAAAGACCTTCAAAAGTAATATACAGATTTTTGATTTCTTGACATTGAATATGCAAGGATAATACAGTACTATCGTCCCAAAACTTTTGAAAAGAAACACAAGAGGATGCGATGAGAACACCAGTCTGATTGCTGAAATAACAATACGATTTTTTGGACGTATCAATTCTGAGGTTGATATTACTGAATTTACGGTTCTGATCACACCAAACCCAATCCAAAGTATCAAAAGGCGTATGTGATATCTTAATAGCGAGGTTTTGAGGGTTTGTACAATCATTATCCGTATTAATACGGCTGCAGTTCTTTAGGTTGAGATTAGATAACGACGGTAACAGAGTAGAAAGTTCGGTAAACGATTCCGTAGGAAGTATGCACCTGTCCAATGTTAAAGCTTTTATCCAGTTATTTTTTTTCATTTGCACATTACTTTCAGCAAAGGCTAGGAGTGATAATTCGAGCTTTTCCAATAAGGGACATCGCTGACAGATAACATCTAAAAGTAAGTTTTGATTGAACTCTTTATAGGAAGTGCCAGCGATAAACGTTAATGAGTTTAGCAAGCCCCCTACTCTGCGCAATAGTTGCTCAAACGATATTCCGTTTTTTTCATACGTCAGTGGAAAACATAATGTTATTGAAAGATCTTGATTGCCTGCTTGATCTTTGATGTTTTTGATATTCATATACGGTAGCTTGACGTCTTCATATAACAAACATACATGCGTGTTCAATTTTCTGGTATAGAAATAGTCGAGTAACAAACCAATTATATCAGTGGCATGCGTATGTATATGTGCATCAGCCTTAATATTGTGGATAAAAGCTAAGAATCGTAGCCAGAGACTGTTTGGAATAGTGTCATCATAATATTCAAGCCCTGGGGCCTGTACCATAACCAAATTATCGAGATTTGGAAATGCGTGCATGACATGTTCCAGAATTTGTTTTGTTGTAGGAATTTCAACAAGACAAAGGTGTTTAATAGCTGGGCATGTATCTGTGGAGTGTGTATCTAGGAACACATCTTCGGTTGTATTCATACCGGAGTGTCCATACAGTTTTAATTGATCCAAATTCCTACAGATTGTAATATACTTGCCAATATGGTAAAATGTTTTCACGTTGTCGATCTTGATAGTTAGAACACGAAGAGCGGGGAATATGTTCAAATTTTGCAACAATGGTTGACTTGTAAGGCTAGATGGAACTATATAGTTTTCGTACATGAACAAGTCGCACAAGCTTGAGCGGATATCGTACATAGTGTTGAGGTGCACTCGCTGATCTAGTTCTATTTCAGTATTTTGAGAACCTATTACACGCTGAAGGTGTTTACAGCCTCCTCTTTCACAAGCTTGACGTATTGCTTCAAGGATACCGCCTTCCCCTTCGAGTTTACCCTGAAGAACTTCAATATTTGAACACCTAAGCAAAACCAGGTAAAGCAAGTCTTCGTTGAACCATATTTCGAAGCCTTTCACGAACTTTGCAAGGTTAGATCCAGTAAGACATAAGGTTGCTAACAGCTTGAGGAATTTTTCGTGGTCATCAATAGAAATATATTCGTACAGGCGCTTTTGGGCTTGTTCACTCCAATTCTTGCAAGTAAGCTGGCATTGATAAAGAGTTCTTCTGTTATCGAGTTCATTCGCAATGATATCAAATATATAGCCCAAGATATTGCCAGTAAGGTGTTTCCAAGCGTCCATTGTGGAGTACATCTCAGGAAATTTTGTCAAAAATAAAACAGTTCTGATAATGGATACTTTATTTATATCTTTAAGGCTTTTGTTTGTCGTATGCACTTACGGGCTTAACAGTTCCATTAAAGGAAATGCCCAACAGTTGAGCGACACGAAGTTAGAAAATGCAAAAAAATTTGAGGAAGATAATGTTAACAGTATTATAGTCGCTAGACTTTTGCATCTTCAATTTTACGTCGTTCGGAAATCAACTTTTTACCCTCAAGAACAGCAGCTGATACAAAAGAGGGTTAAACAACTAGTACACTTCAGTGGACTTTCCAAAATTCGGAGGTAGCTATAATGGTTAAAAGAATAGTTGTATGGGAACGATTTGATGGAACATCAAAGAAGGAGAGTCCTAAGCGATGAATACTAGTAAATATTGCGCCATAGTTGGGCTTGGTCAAAGAAATTCATGGAGTATGTTTTAGGCGGTAGTTTTTGGAGGGCTGCTTACAATTGGGTCTGAAATAAAGGATACACAATATTACATTCTGTTTTGAAATACATGATATTACCTTTTTTTCAATTTTTTTTTTTTTTTTTTTTTTTTTTTTTTTTTTTTTCAATTTGATGGTATTAGTATTAAGGTGAACATTAGCTATTTATTTTATGTATTCATAAAAATTGAGTTGATATCGCTTAGTTGCGTGTCGAGACGTATCTATTGCAGTATTTGGTGTATAGCTTTCCATTGATGAGTTCAGTAAACTACTGTTTGAGGATTACAAGGTATTTTAGTGGGGAACTTATTTAATAGTGAAGGCTCAGGGCCTTATTCGTGTGAAAGAAATGTAACTGAAAATGCATACACAAGGATTTGATACGATATTATTTGATCAGCTTGTATTTTTTTACAGGAACTCATTCGAGAATGACTACAAGGGAGCCAACCAAGTAGCCAAAATATGAGTTTATTTTGTTTCGTATTTGTCATTAGTATCCTTAGGATTAGGGTCAATTAAGATATAGGTGGAATAGCCTGATAATAGTGCACACTTTGGTTGAGCTGGGTTGTGTTGGAGGTTTGCTTCAAGATAGTTAACCTTTATTCGGTTGAAACTTTTTTGTGGGAGGGAGTCATACATGGAAGGAGGTGTTTGACAGAGACTTATTTTCAAGGCCTGATTTTATTGTGAGCATATCATCTGGTGAAATTAAAGACATCGGGTTAAATTTGGCTTGTAGTAAACTACTTTTTTTTGCATGGATGATAGCTTGAACAAACGTTTCATCTCTTTTGTAAAAGAGGTAGAAGAATCATCAATAATTTGATAAATATAGGTGCATTCAGTTACTCCCAGGAACTTACTTTGTGGAGCGGTGTATTTCACACATACTAAACCGTATTCCATTTGAGGCTTAGCCATCTTTTTGTAAAATCGCACTCAACGTAGACGGAACAAGCCTGTGGAATTTATATTTATTTTTGTTAGCAGATACATAGAAACATTCGCTTTTTGGATATTACTCTGTATGAGATCCATATTATGCAAGCCTGTAGCGTTAAAACGAGATATTCTGATCTGACCCATTATTGAGTGTTCATCAGGCTAACCTCTGAAAGAAGGATGCCGGGATTTCTAATGTTTGAGTCCCTAAAATATACCATAGAGCTGCTAGTGAGGTTCTCCTCTTTTGATGAAAGCACCTAGTAACAGCGTATTTTACTGGGAATCTTTAAGTTTCTGCTCGCAAAGATGGTTATAAGCCATGTTTGTATGGCCTCTCTTAAACATATTCTTATATGTTGAATTTCTTAATGTCTCTGGACAACAAAGATCTAATTTCTTCTTGAATTCGGCCTTGAATTTAGCTAAGTTACCTTGAAGCTTTTTCACATTATCATTGTGTACGAGAATAGCTATTATCTATGTTCTTATCCAGATAATGTATATCTAACATCTTGCTAGTGTTCACGTTCAATTTCCTGATAGGTTCTTAGCCGGTCTACTGGAATTCTAGTCTCAATTGACTCGTACAATTATTAGAAGCCGTGTGTCTCTGAAGGCGGTTGGAATGTTCCAGCAGTAGCCAACTAGTGTTCTACTTTCAGATAGATAGCTAAGGGAATTGCTAATTTTGGAGGGTTTAAGTAGTAGGGAAGGCTAGCCATTAGGCATCGTTAATTCTGATCTAGGTGTTGATTCTATTCTACGATGAGTCAGAAGAGACTGTGACTTAGGGATCGGTTCTTTGGAAAAGTGCCAAGTACTGGTATCTTTGGAAGAGAAACAGTAACTAAGGATCAGTGTGAGTCGTCGAGAGGTTGGCTTTTAGCTGGTTATCTAAGGTAAAGGCCTGCTCGAGTTCGGATTTAAGATCCCTTTTTCTATAGCCATTTCTGTTATTATTTGTTAAAGCTCGTGGATTTGCCTTTGCATGCTGTTTATAATAATTAAATATGTGTCTAGATTTGCTTTAGTAGTAGAGATTGAGTTTGTGGATCCAATGTCCATAAGATTGCTCATAAGAAGAGTTTGAAGGTCTTGATAAATATTATTAAATCTGAAGCAATGGCTTTATTACGTATCTAACATCGAAAAGGCTGCCCAAGAGGATCAATTTTATTAAATTGACAGTATATTTTCCTCCCCTATGGATGTCATACTGATTGTTTAGACATACAATTTCGTCCTTCTCTAGAGCTCGGCACTGCAGATCTGGTAGCCTTCTTTGATCTCGGGATGATATGTTGGGTTTTAGTTTGATACTTGTTTAATTGCTTATATGCGTGAATGAGTTATTGAATATCTTTCTCAAACCAGCACAAAGTGTAGGGAAACGAAGAAAGGTTATATTTAGATATATATGAGAATATGTGTAAAAAAGCAGTGATTGTGCTATGAACAAGTACCAAATAATCGATTGAAGTTTCGTAAACTGACTTATCAAGTGGTCAAGTTTACTCTCCGTCTTTATTGGTTTATATACTTTATAAAAAAGGTCTCACTAGCTATCTAGCGATGGATTAAAACATGTTGAACTGAACGGTGGTTTTTTTGATATTGGCTTTAATCCATTTTTAATGAGAAAAAATAAATAAATTGTACATTAAAAGTGCTGTTTATATAAAATGGGATAGTATATCGAGTGGCATAGATATCGTTTTGTATTTTCTTAAATGCAGGGTAATTTATTTCTCACAAATCAATGCTTTTGGACTTTCAGAATATAGCTGCAACTTGGAAGCGTATATATATAAATAAAAAAACCAGCTGCAATCTTCAATTTGAAGAATTTAAGTTGCCCATAAATTATATCATTAAAATACTGGAAAAAACAGCGTAGAGCCCGACAATAAATTATGGAAAAGTATTCTTGGCATCTTCTGTAAACTATCAACCCAGCTTCATCATCTCTTGATTTCTTCTCGATAAATCCCGGCTAAATATCGTATTTGATTGATCATGTTCAAAATAAGCTTTTGAATCTATTAGAAGCCAGCCTAACAAGTATAAAGGTTATATTATGTTATTACCTATCGAAAACGCATAGTATAAGTAACATTTAATCCTACTATGTCTTTCTGATGATTGGCTAAAAAATGTCTCATACCGTTCTATTGGATTGACAGCTACATGTAATATAAAGGATGAAAGGCCAATCGTCCACGGTTTTTAGATCAAGTTATGTTTACTTATATGCTAGCTAACCTCAGGCTCTTGACCAATCATCTAGATATGCAGTGATTTCTATCATCTTGCTCCAAAGTACAAACAACAATCTGTCTATCTTGATCAAGTATAAACCGATTTTTTTTGGTTGTGATCCAAGCAACAGACGAGCTTATTAAATGATATGGAACACAAACGACGTGGATTACTAATCAATGTTGCAAAATAAAATAAATATAAACTCTCTTTACACTTCCTTTCTTATCTATCATCCTGCTTAAGGAATGTCTACCAATAATGAACTAAATGGAAAATCAGTCATTCTTCTGACATTAAAGGAAAGGCTACTTAAATCTCCTACGGTAGCATGTATTGCAGGTGCTGGTATTCTTTGGGTCTCTTTTGGCATCCGACAGACATTTGGTGTCTTTTTGATCCCGATCACAAAAGATACAGGTTGGGATCGATCCACCTTTTCTATTGCTGCGGCTCTCTTACAACTTCTCTGGGGGTTCTCACAGCCGTTTTTGGTTTATTTGGCAGAACGCAAGGTAGGTTTTGGCAAAACAATCTTTGTATCCAGTATCTTCTATGCAGTCGGTTGCTTTTTACTGTATGCTGCGAATCAATCTGCGGGTCTTTTCATATTTGGTATGGGTGTGATGATTGGTGTGAGCGCCGGTGGTAATTCATTTCCCAATGTGCTGGCCTCAATTGGTAGACGATTCCCCCAAAATTCTAAATATCAAAGCATTGCGTTTGGCATTGTATCAAGTTTTGGTAGCTTTGGACAATGCTGCTTTTTGCCTATTGCTAGAGCCATGTTGACTTCTATTGGATGGAGAATGTCCGTTGTTGTGTTAGGTAAGAGAAATTGTGTGAGATCGTATGCGCGTGTGTGTGTTTTTTTTAAGTAGCACGCAATTTATGTTAAATGTACGCAGCATAGTGATGCTGATTTGTAACTCATACTATACAGGTATTTTGATGGTGGCATTTTCTCCTCTATCTTATTTTTTGCAGACAATTCCACCCACACCAGCATTGCCTGTTAGAGATATTAACAACGATAAGAAACATTCTTCTCATGACAAAGAAGAAAAGACGAATCAATCAATTGATCTTGAAGAAAACACTGTACAAGACAAAGATGAACTAAAAGATAGACCTTTCGAGGATATTTCTGCTCCAGATATTAAAACCGCACTGAAAGAAGCATTCACCAATCCTACCTTTATTTTTATCACGCTAGGCTTCACTGTATGTGGTTTCCACGTTGCATTCCTGTCCACTCATTTCCCTGCCTATCTTGTAAGTGGATTTGAATTTGCATGAGTATTATCTGTCATCTTAACTGTTTACTTGGAATTTTCAGCAAGATAATAATATTGACCCTAATCTAGCAGGTAAATTCAGATTGGAATCAGTTCAGCTCAGTCTAATATAGTCTTTTATTTAAAAAGCGTGGACAATTTCGATCCTCGGGTTATGTTCTATGCTCGGCACCATTTTTACAGGATACCTCTCGTCATTTATTAGTCCTCGTCTTGTCTTGATCGGCATTTATGGCTTGCGCGCTGTCCTTATTGTTATTGTAACTTTTATCCCCATCTCTGTCACTACTGTTATGATATTTTCAATTTTCTTTGGTGTAAGCTCAACTATATTGAGTTGCATCGATCTATTCAATCTAATTTTATATTGGTAGTTCTTATGGCTGTCTACCATTCCTCCAACAACCAAGTTCGTTGGACTTTGCTTTGGTCAGAAATACTTGGGCACATTGACTTCTATTACCTTTGTTGGACATCAAATTGGGTCATTTGTAGGAGCCTATATTGCTGGTATTATTTATGATAGGACAGGTGATTATCGTCGAATGTGGTATGCTTCCTTAGCAGTGGCTATTGTTGCTGTATTGGCAAACTTTTTTGCTGCTGTAGAACCAATGAATGAGAGAAGAATTAGATTAAGCAATGCAAAACTTTTGAAACAAAATATTAATGATACCAATAATGAATAAATGGCAGTATAAGAGCAGTCAAAATTTAAATAGTTGTAATAGTTGTGGATAATTCTAAATAAATTGAAGCCGCTCTTTGTTTAGGCTTTTTTTTTTGAGCATGTAGATTATTGTTCTCAGATATAATGCTACATAACATCATGTAACAGGCTTTCAGTTTGAGAAACAAAGCTTTAGTGAATCCCTCGGTCTCATTCACATATGCTCTTTCCTTTACTAAATAGTTTAATCGAGTAACAACAGTTCATTTCACGCAACAAACAATACTCATACTATATGTGATTTTTAATTGGGATTCTTGATAAAATCGTATTATTAGGTTTTGCTACTTGTTCGTTTGAGTAAATTAAATGATCCAGCTATTGAAGGGGTATTATTTCCTAGTTCGAGAAAGAACAAACTATTAGGGATACCATCCAATTACTGCTTAGTTAATCGCAAGGCACGGTTTTGAAACAGTTAAATGTCTTGAGAGGTCGTTGTATACAACACACCATATTATTCAATTCAACTGCTAAAGAATTGCCATTTCATTTGTTGCATAATTTTCTCAAATATGGAAAACCTGAATAAGAATCAGAGATTAGTACTCAATAGATCGGTGAAAGCCTTCTTTAATAATGCAGATAATCGAGACGATAAATATGAAGATGATTCCATGACTGAAGAAAACTGAGGGATATTATCGAAGAACATTATTGATTTGCCATCAAAGGCTTTTCTGGTTTAAATAGAGACTGCACTCGATTTTCAATCTTTCCTAACAGAGTGTAGGCTAATATACTGGTCTCATCTATAATTGTGGTTTTATATAAAGTAATGTTACAAATGTTAATTGAAGAGGGAGAAGAGAGGAAGAGGAAAAGAACTGTGTATTGAAGGCTTCGATTGATATGATGGCGCCATTTCATAATTCAATCGACGCAACTTTTTGTAGACAAGAACCACTAAAAATATGGACAAGTACTGCTAAAATATAAGCTAATCATTCAATTGGCAAGTGGTTATAGAAAGGGTTTTTACCACAGTACAATCACAAAAACTTATCTGAAGCAAGCATGTGTCGAGGAACATCAATAGTTTTTAAGTCGGCTATAGAAACGCATGTGCTTGAAAAATGGACTTTGACAACTATTCATTGTCATTATGTGTATTGGATGAGGATATATGCTGAAAATATGAATGGGAAGCAAGGATGCTTACATCCTTTAATCATCACTTGATTGTTTCTAATAGTTCATTAGCGATAGGAAGTATACGTGTAAAATGTTACACGATGTTCTTTCATTAAATAAATTGTCTTATTTATACGTCAATGTGGGTATATATAAGTGTCCTGAAAATACACCGATAATAATTGATGTATCATTGCGGGAATTACAAGTAACGGATTGAGTAAGCAAGTTGGGTGTGTTTATTTAAAGTGATGGTTATATAGTATATATGTCAGTATAAAAACTAGTTGTATATGATGAATATTAGTATGATACAATAAGGGAAACTTCCGTTATATAATAGGTCGATATTTTGTATGGAGAAAAGGAAAGGAAACTAGGCCTAATACTTCATAATAATATAGATAGCGTGAACTATATAGTAGGAAGATGTTATCAGTTTTTACGTTTTTTTATTATTATTATTCGTTATAATGATGCTTACCGATACCGGGAATGTAACCAAGACAAGTCAATGCAATATTGATTAAAAGGTCACAATGACAGCCTCTTTCGAAAAAGACGCCAAGAGGAGGAAGAACGATAGCTACTCTATAGTAAGTACCATGTATCATAAACTATCAACTTAATCAACTTACCAAAGAAGAATTTACAGATATCAGAGCAAGTGAGAGCCATTGTGTTGAATATAAAAGTAAAGAAAAACTGAAATGCTCCGGTAACTTGCTTTTATTTATATATAAAAAAAAGACGTAGTACAGAAGCGTCATAAGTTTATTTAAAATACAGTAAAACAATAGAAAAACTATGACAGCATGTACCAAGACTTATTTGAAACTCAAAAAATTATAGGGCTTTCCAAGCGCTTAATCGCCAAGGGGCCATCATGACTGCCCTTTGCGCATATTTCTTGGATTTTTCCGTGTCTTGTTCGGCAAGTGCAGCGTATTCATAGGCTTCAGATTGAGAGTTGGCTGTATGCGATTTTTTAGATACAACAAGGCTACTTTGACTAATGATCTTCTGACTCTTATGATTCATATTGACTGTTTGAATGCTTAAACGGGCCCAAACGGATGCTAGCCAAGGTGTTTGGTGCACGCTCTTAATCAAGGCACGCGTAGCACCAATCTTATCCTCCTATAGAAGCCAGGTTATACGTCATTTCTATATGTTTCATATCACATGTTACTCTAGTTACTTACCTTGAGTTCATAAAACTTGCTAAATAACCACGAGATGGACTGTTCTTTGTCCGATTTATCTAAATTCTAGCGTTAGTTATGTAGTCATTCAACGATCAAAAAAGTACATTACATGCAATATCAACTGATACTTTGGCTAATTCTTGTAAAGCTGCTCCAGTCAGTGTTTCATCATCTTGAAGCATGCCCATAACGCACAATGAAAAAATAGCTGGTAGATAATTGGGATTATCGGTGATACTATTAATAAGTCCCCATTAGAAATTCCATTTTCCTATTTTCCCAGTTCCTTTTTACCTAGAAAACAATTGATCTTTGGCTACTGATCTTTGTTCATCACCTCCTAACGCCCATAGCACCTTACTTAAAAGTACAATAACATCTTGACGTAAAGAAATATCGTTCTGTGTTGCATCCAAAGCCAATTCAAACATAGAAAGCGATTCGGATAGTTTATCCATAAAGTAATAAGCAATACCTGCATTCAACTGCGCATACACACTTGAAGCATTTGTCACTGTAGCAATTGCACCTTCAAAATCACCACTAGCACACAGAGTACGCCCTAAATTGGCATGGATTTTAGCAAGCCTTATTTGACCTTCTTCTTCGGTTAACTTGGCATCCTCTATTTGAGCCTCCACTGCCAAGATAGCAGAAGCAAAAGCCTCAGCTGCTCTACCATATTGACCCAGCCTTTCTAATAATAAACCCATCAAATTTAACGCCAAGGCATCGTTCAGCTTCTTCTCAGCTAATTTTTCCAAAGCAAACACAGGCATAATAGCTGCTGTGTTACTTTGAATTTGGCCAGATGTTAGCCCTTGATACACTGTACTGGCATAGCCATAGTTAGCATCCATAGCAGATCCATTACTCGAGTTAAAGGCATGTTCAAAGATAGTTACTGCATCGGATCCCCATAATGATGCTACGTACGCTTGACCTACCCAGGCAGAGATCCATTCAGGATCAAGCGAATGAGCCATTTCAAAGGCTTGATTCGCTAGTTCATAATCTTTTAATGAAAGACACAAGAACCCATAATTGGTCCAAGGAATAGGGCTGCGATTGTTATATTCCATAGCTTTTACAAACGCATATTGAGCTAATTTGGGCATTTCCCCTACTGTCATGGCAATCACACCCAAACTATTCCAATGCACATATTGAGCTGGTTCCAATTTCAAAGCCACCTTGGCACATTGAATAGCTGTTGATGCTTCATCTGTATTACCGTTCAAACAGATATGGTAATATACCAACGCCAAATCGTGCCAAAAAGCAGGTGCAATCGCAGGATGATTCTTGCATAATACAATAGCTTGCTTGTAAGCATTCGCAGCACAAGATAAAATCACATCCAGAGCTGGCTTGGCTGGTAAACTGAAATCACTGTCCATGTTTTGTAACGCCAAAAACTCTTGAATCCAATGACTTGTCGTATCTGTCTCAAATTTGAGACGATCATGCACATCAGGCAAGGCTTGCTGCATGACTTGCTGCAATACTGAATAAGCACAGTTGTTCAAATAGCTAGGTATATGACGATAAAAGGCACAAGCATCACCGATCAATTTCCAAAGCATAATGATCGAAGTATCTTGCTCAAGGCCTAAAAGAGCTATGGCGAATACTTTATTGCAGCCATCAGAGGCGCGACCGAAAAAACCGGCTTGGAAATCTTCCTTGGCATGCTCTAAATAGGTTTCAGCCAAACCTACCAAAGCTGGGATATAGTTAAGTTTGCCTTGCTGCTCTGCAAGTTTGAGTGTGTGTTGAAAGCCAGCAATAGCATCGTCCAAGTGGCCTACTTTTTGCTGTGCATAAGCTTGTTCGTTGTGTGCGTGAATCGATGTTGGGTCGAGTTGGGTAGCGCGACCAAATGCTTTGAGTGCAGCGATGAAACGGCCAGCGCGAGAGTAGGCTACAGCCAATCCTTCCCAACACTTCACATCACTGGTATCGGCGCGTAAAGCTTTCTGAAAACAAATAATAGCCTCATTATATGAACGAGTATTCTATACAGTAATTGTTAATGACAAATCCTGCTTTTTGTGTCAGACTGCTTTTTTTTTTACCATGTTGGCAAAACCCATACGCTTCCAGGCCCATCCTGTCTTCGGGCATGATTCTGAGACTTGACGGAAAATGGCTTCTGCTTCCTCCACATTACCTTCTGTAATGAAACAATCAGACAAACAAAGAGCTGCATCAGTATCCAAAGGATCAAGAAAATACGCTTTCTGATAGCACTTTTTAGCACGACTACTGTCCTTTTTGATATCGCGATAATAATGGCCCAGAAAAGTAAAACCACTAGCAAAGTAAGGATCCAATTTGACAGCCTGCATGAAATGCTTGAATGCATTTGCAGCGTCTTCAAGAACATGAGTTTCCAGTAATTCGAGTTGTTTTTTTGTTATGATATACCTTCCATAGACCAATAGATACGACCAAGGCGGTAGTAATAGTCGGCTACATCTTCACCAGCAACCTCAAGTGCTTTTGTCATGTATGCAATTGCTTTTTCATAGTCTTTTTTTTCGCAATAAATCCAACCTATTTCGGCAATTGAACTGTGATTCTTTTGATCTAACTTTTGTACTTGTTCAAAGTTCTGCAACGCTTCATTGAGTCGTTTTTCGTCAATCAAGATCAAGCCTGCACCTTCCAATGCGTGTGTGTTTTCTGGATGATGCTGAAGAACGGACTTGTATAAAGCCATCGCATCCATATGATACTTTTTATCTAATAATCGATAACAATGCGCCATACAAATCTCTAATGAAAGCAATACACTGAAATGAAGTGAGCTTTTAGTATACCAGAAAAAAAATGGATAGCCTTACTTGTTTAATGAAACACCCGTTTCAACTTTGGCCTTTTTTACTAAATCTTTTCCGCGCGTTGCATATTCCAATCCAGTTTCGTATTCTTTGGATTCAAAATAGATCCAGCAAAGGCATTGATAACCAAATAAGCTGTTGGGAAATTCGTCTAAACCTTCACTGAATAAGTCAAATGCTTGATCTATATCGCCCTCTTTACTGAGTTTATATCCTCTTCCTAGTTTCGATAATCCATGATCTGGGAACCTTTTGATCAAATCCTCAAATAAATCCCAATCGTATTTTTCTATTGAATAATGAAGCTTAGCCTATGCTATAGAATTGTGTTCTGCAAATATATTTACCTGGCGAATCGACATCGGCAGATTCTATTAAAAGTTGTAATGGTAATGAATCTTCTGTATTCACTAACTCTTTTGCCAAGCTCATTACTTTCTCATACAACTAAATTCATTTAGTTAACTTGCTATATAATATATATGCATCGCATTGAATAGATTTACCTTTGCTTTATCTTTACTTCCCAACAATCGCTTTGAGTAGAAATGCAACAATTTCAACTTCCAAATCTGCTGTTGTTCTTTATCCTCCTCGGGTACTAGAGCCAACACATTCTCATACATAGTGCCTAGCTTGGATACACCATATACATCTGCTTCCACGCCAGCCAATACTTGAGCTGGTGTACCTGCGCTCACTCTAAATCGTCGGGATGCAACTTCACTCTCGATCTTTTGGTTTTGTTCTTTCTCCATTTTACTAATAATCAAGTTCCAAATGTCAATTTGAGAAGGCAAGTCAGGTTGATCCTTAATGAGGTGGTAATGAGGACTCATGGGTAGAAATTCTTTTAATGTCTCGAGGTATTTCTCGTCATTGTTTTGTTTCTTGTACATTTGCAAGAGTTTTTTCCAGTAATCGGCCAATTTAGCCCCATCGCCACTGTGTTTTGTTTCGCAAGTTGTCAATATTCATATACTATCACCTTATAAAGTTTAATAATACCTTTCAATCATTCGAGGTATCAACTTTTGAATCGTCTTTGCAAGCGCTTCTTGCTTGTTTCTCTTTTCGTAAAAATTGACCAGACCTTGCCAACCAAGCATGTTGTCTGTATTGATTTCGATAGCTCGTTGATAAGCTTCTTCTGCTTCTTGATCGTTTTCAAGGCCTGTGTAAGCTACACCTAAAAACACCCAACTAAAAGAAACATATCAATTCAATGCGACTCTAAAATAGCCGGTAAACACATAGATACGTTACGCGTTATAATTTTCGCCTTCCCATAATAAGACTCTTTTACAGGCCTTGACGGCTTCCCCAAACTCTTTTTTGCCGATCGCTTCTCGAGCAGCCTTCAAATCTGCTTTCGAATTCATAATAGCGTAAAGTGAAAACCCACTACGTTTTACTTTTGAGTCCACTCTCTTTTTTTTTCAAGCCTTTTTTTGGTACTCAGTTAGAACCAAAGACACCAATTTTTTCTCTCTCTTATTATTAGGCCTTGAAAGCGTATATATGAAGCAGTCTTCTATTGGTTTATCTGTAGTATATCATTAGATTGCATTTGAGATATTGTGGGTGAAATTCCTGTTCATTTTGTCTTTATAATAGCTGAATACTACTGGTATGTTGGCGTTACACAATCTACGTAGCGTGGACTATCAATAGACTGATTAAATTGACACGATTTTTAGCTTTTTATATTCTAACTGATCAACGCGGCATGAAGTACCTCGGTTTATTATTATCCATAGCTTTTGCATTGTTTACGTTATGTAAAGCTACAGTGATTCAAATTACTGATGAAAACTTTACAGATCTTGTTGGAAAAAACGATGAATGGCTTCTGGATTTGTAAAATATATATATACCTTTAATGATTCTTGAACATGATTCTAATCATCATATATATGTATATAGCTATGCTGACTGGTGTGGATACTGTAAACGTCTTGAACCCAAGTTTTATGCTGCGGATCGTCTTTTAGCCAAAAGCACACACAGCCATGTCAAGTTGGGCAAGATCAATGTCGAAACCAATCCCGGTCTGGCTGCTCGTTTCTTTATCTCACGTTTACCTACCATTGTACATATCAAAGATCATGAAGGTACGTATGAAATGAACTATATTAATATATGTGCTAAAGTTTGTCATAGTTCGCCAACTGAAGCCTACGCAAAAGGAAAATGATATTATCTCGTTTGTTACAATGGAAGAGTGGCGACAAGTTGAACCCAAATCTGGATTAATTTCGCCCTTTAGTTTATTGTAAGTGATAAAACAGCCGCCTTTTTTTTTTTTTTTTTTTTTTTTTTTTTTTTTTTTTTTTACAAGCAATGTATTGACGCGACTTTTTGTAGCGGTAAGATGGTTGGACTTACTGGAAAAATTGTAAAGCAGTTATCTTCGTATTCGCCTTGGACATTGATTGGTGTGTTGACCGGGTTTTTGATCTTTGCCATCAGTTTACCTGTATTATTGAATAACAAAAAGGCTGCGGATCAAGTTGTTCAAAACCAAAATGACACCACAAAAAACGAAAAATCCATTGAAAGCAACTATAAAACCACCCCTACCTTGCAAAAGAGAAAATCAAAGCGCATTGACTAGTTCTTGCTTTTGTTTTTTGGAAGTGGTCATCGCAAAAAAAAAGGAGTGAAGATTATATCATCATCAGTTTTCAATAGACCCTATTATTTGAAAAATCTAGCGCTAACAATCTTTGAACATATATTGTGTACAGATAGTCATTGTAATATATAATCGATGATAATAAAAAAAACATTTCTTACTCAAGTCTCAAGTGAAGTAACACGATGCTCCGTAACTTTCAACGATATATTATAGCATACTGTAATTATCAGCGTAAAATATTGCCAATGTAACATTCTAGAAAACTATTGAACACTTTTATTATGAACGTTAATATTTATGTATCTCAGCAAATTCGTAGACAATATTTTTTTTCCAAGCTCAATTTCATATCATTGATGCACGACTAAGATTAGATGATGATGATCCTTTTATTCAGCCATGTTCTCCTTGCGTAATCCTGAAGTCTTAGTAGATGCAGTAACTCATTTTGAGAATGGGACACATTAGATGCGATATTTGAAAATAGGCCAATTAAGAGATCTACCATTAGATCAGATCTATGAATTGTATGTAATTTACAATTATGTAAAAATAACATATACTGGTTAAATTGTGTTTAGCCAGAAATTATATTACAGTGCAGTATTTTATCTTGAGCATGAAACACTAAGCAGATGCAACATTTTGCTGGGATCAATAGAGATCTTCAAGTTAGCAGCCTATATGAAATGTTGCAATTCGAGTTAATTATTAAAAAAAATGACATAACAATTGTATTACAGTTAAACAAAGGCTATATAAGTACAAAAGTTTATTCTAAGCTTTTAAGCTTTTACTGATGCGATATTTAATCGAGATCTCTAGATAGATCTACAGATCTATAGATCTAATCTGTAATGTACTATTTAATTATACTTAATCACTAAAACTCAATATACTCATAATTTTTCGGTCAAGTAACAGCTCTAGTATGTTTAATTTCCCGTTTTGAATTTCTGCTATTCTTTAGATGCAACATTTAACAGGATTCAGTCAACAGATGTCGTAATGTTAAAAACAGCTGATTCCATGAAATGACACCCATCGGTTCTATTTTCGTTTTGTTTTGCGGAGCTTCTATGTGAAATATTTTCCTTGAGTACTGTTTCGTAACACAAGCAATTGATATATATTTCTTTGGCTGTGATACTACTCTTCACTATAAATTCAATAACAATTATAATTATAATCACCCTTCTCTCAGTAAAAACGTTTTTTTTTTTTTTTTTTTTTTTTTTTACATTTTATCTATTTCTCATACTACAGTATAACTAAATATTCTTAAAAACCAACAAGTGATTGGCTAGTAACTATTTCATTTATTCTAACTTTATGATACTTGCATTTCTGTAGTTGGTTTTTTGTTATATCAATAAATACGCTTAATTTAGCAATCTAAATAACAAGTGCCACCAATGTAGACACATACTAAAGGGTACACAACTGTATTTTTTTCTTATATTTTTTCTTAATATGAAGTAGTATTATTATGATCGTATTTTTCAAACCTTAGGGTATCAATATTAATATCGACACACCTTCAATGGCTTAAAGAGTAAGTTTGAGGGCTTTACCATCATTATGATGGACTGTTCTAGATGACACAAACTTTATTAATATACGTTGCACTTATTACCAATCTTTCGTTATTAAAAGGGGGGGGGGATCAAAATTAGTATTAGCACTATGGGAAAAATCTGAGTGAATATCAAGTGAATTTCAAGTTAACTCGACTTGCAGGAGAATCGTTGTTGTTTCCAGTGAATTCAAGTTAACCTGTAATTCACTTGAAATTCACTCAGGAAACACATTAACCTGTAACTCGCTTTATATTCTAGGTTCTGCTGCTTTAATATTAGTATTGAAAAGAAAGCTTCTTGATGAAGTATTTCCATCAAGTTGCTGATCTCTTCATCAGTAGACACTGACACCTTTAAATGTTCTTTTAAATAACGCTGGATGTAGCCTTTAGGGTTTACTCTCCTTTGCTTCTTTGGTGCAAGGGTAATTTTTGAGTTTCTTATGTGTGAATATGGTTGAAACTTTTCACTAAAATAATTTATGAGATCTTGTTTAAAGCTTTCCACCCAAGGTGGAAGTGAATTTATTTTATCATCTAAATTGTTGCGGTTATCTCGACTGATTTGATTGGCTTGCCAACAGACTTTGCGGATATGTGTAACTTGTCTTCTGTTAGGTGGTATAATTCTAAAAAATTTATTGAAAGAAATGAGTATAAAAGAAACTCATGTAGTGGAACCATCTTTATATCATAAATTTAGCAGTTAAAAATAATTCCAACTTAATAGATATCGCCTATATCAGAAGAAACCATTAGAAAACATACTGGGTATCATAAACAAAGTCAGAACGTATTAGAACTAATGTAATGTAACTGCACATGGTGAGTAAATCTTGTTCAGCTTTGATATCTCTCTAAAGTCGTGTGCATATAATGCGTGGAGAGTCCCAACGCTTTTATCTTTACTTCTTCGCCTATTGCAATAAGACTAATATCCGGTAAGAACTGCTTTGTGTGCCAACAACGCTTTGTTGAAAAAGAAATAAGACATGTTACCAGTTGCAAATTACTATGTGCCTTCAACATATATAGTCAAGTAGAGCTAAAACTTATGCCATTTCAGCAAGACCATTTATCCAACAATCCTAACGCACCTGATATCCTTTTAGACGACGAAACACAATGTCAATTGAGCACTAGTACTGTAATTAACAATCCTGCTGGTATTTTACCAGCAAGCCATTATGATCTCAGTAACTCTGCAGATATGCACGTCCTGAAGGAATACAGTTATATAAAGGCTGAAGTAATACAACAAGACTGGCGAACAAATGAAGCTTTAGAAGAAAACACAGTAGCAAAGGTCACCATATAAGAAATATACTCCAAATTAAGCAAATTCAGATATACTATTATTCATTCTATTCAACTTAAAACCAAGAGTGATGGTAAACAGTACGTGTATATTTTAAGCTATCCAAAGAGGAGAAGTCTAGAAATAAAGTCTCCCTTGATAGAAAGCTGTGTATCAAATAGTACAATCGAAAAGATAGTTGAGCTTTTCAATAAATAAAACATTTGTTCTATACCATTTTTTCAACTTGGTCCACTTGTATTGATAAGCACTCGAACTCTTGAAAGAAGTATCTAAGATGTAAAAAAAAAAAAAAAAAAAAAAAAAAAAAAAAAAAAAAAATCAAATCAAATCAAATCAAATCAAATCAAATCAAATCTAAACAAAATCCTCATAACAATTACCTTGCTGTTCTAACAGATCATCTCACCAAAACATATAAGAATTAGCAGCTTGGAATTGAAAGCTATAGTGTTGACAAAGATATGTTGTTTAAGTCTTCTTCCGTTCACTCAATCAACCAACTAATTCCAACATGTGATGTTAGGCATCTATTCTAACAATATCTAGCCGGTCATAGTGACCCCAGTTCGACAGAAGAGGAATGCTCTGTTTTTACGTTTCATACTTACTGTAAAACGAGGAATGGCCATATTGTTGATATTTACTTAAAAAAGCGAAGCTAAAGGACAGTTGTATACATATCAGATGATACGACTTCGTCACAATATAGCATAAATAAAGTAAAGCAGTTTATTAGATCCAAAAATCAAATACTTGCCTTATTACATCAAACGGCTTTAGTGTTTGATGGTCAGATATACTTCTGTTTTACGCAACTCAATGAAGGAAAGCTCCTGGAAAATAATCAAAGCCAGGAATATAGTAGGGTGTGCTATATTAAAATATATATTGCTTGGAGACCTTGTTAAAACAAGTATATATACAAAATCACTCCATATTATTAATGCTGCCTTACGTTCGTTGAAACCGAGTTCTGCTTTACTGCTTAGATTAACATGCAATTCACTCCAGTTGGGAACCATGGAGATTCATGGAAATAAAAGTTAGAGTACATTAACCTTATTTCCAAGTTGCCATGCATTTCACTTCATTCCACTTTAAATTCAGGTGAAAGTACCAATTCACTTGAAATTCACTGGATTTTGCTATGAATTCTCCTTATTTCACTTTTTTCTATTGTGTAGTTTTTTGAGCGAGGCTGTGCCCACCAATATATATCGAGTAATATCATAACGATAACATACACACAAGCATCTTTTAACGGCATTGAAACTGCTAAAAAAGAATTGTTTATAATAAAACTTGGTTTTATGTAGTGTAAAGTACATAGTAGCGCTAGGCTTGTTATATAAAGCGAGAAGAGGCCAAAAGATCAAATTTAAGCTAGGACACAACTAACGGATATTTATCATTGATAAAACGTTTGCTGTGCTGTTTTCGACTCAATAGCACTCCTAGACATTGAGTTATCTTTTAGCTTGTCTTCTATCCATAATGTTTTCCTTAAAATGGGTGTCAGCGTTTGGTATTCTTCCATGGTAACTTGTAATAGCACCGTATTTCTCAATTTGCTCGGATTATCTTTATAAAGTAATCGCGCACTAAAGCACAAGAAATGCTACAATACTGTTGCCTGCTTAAATCTTATTTGACATTTACAACATGTTACATTTATCATGCATAAGTAGGTAGTATCAATAATATCTAGACATTTAATTACATTATGTAAAGTGCCAGTCATCTTCCATAACAGAGGGGCAGTCTAGAAGCGTATAATATTGTAACCTTTCACCTTTCCACGTAATATACATTAAGAACACAGTATCCTTAAGGTGGTTAGTCTTGATCACGACAAGTGTTTCTTACCTTTACAGTATCAACTTGCGATCGAAATTGATCACATTCAGTGTAGCAGACGGTCAACCTTTTCTCCGAAAGGAAGATTGAAGATGGATAGATGGAGGACGAAAGTTTAAGCGCTATTAATGTATTTCCTTAATACCATTGGTCCATTTCGAACATATATCATGTGGAATTACAGGGTGTATCTTTTTTTCGCGTGTAACAATGCGTTAGTATGATGTTTGTAGTTTAATTGCATCAAATCAAACTGAGTGCCAATTGAGGCAGATCAACGCAATTCCAGTCTGTTCTTTTTAACGATTGAGCTAGTTGCAAACATGCTATAATTGCTGTCAAACTGTTAGGATTTTTGTTACCTCGGCATAATATGAAATATTTTTGTGTAAGTGAAACTATCTAGTATGTATACACAAAGGATGTCTTTGCTGACAACGCTCGTATACGAGTAATACAATAATGCACATTATTAATTGTACGGGTGATAGGATGAATGCGTTATAAGATCGCCCATGTTATATTCAATATATTATGGGTCTCAAATAGATATGCACCGTATATTAATCCAACTCAAGCATAAGTATCAAATTCGTGTCTGGATCTCGATCAAACGCAATGAATAAAGTAAAATTAATTGCTGCTGGCAGATTTTTAGCCTAGCACAATATGTATTAATAGAAAAAGCATGCATTCCTGTAGCATAGCCAGTTTTTGGTTTTAAGTGTCACGATCCTATTTATGTAATTTAAACTGCATTTCCAAGCCCGTTCGCCCGTCAAAAATAAGCGCAATGAGTAACCAATAAACTGAAACACATCATAAACGATCATGGTAAATGAAATGTTACATTATAGCTAGTCCTAAAAAGTATAGTTCCTGAATTTATCAATCAAAAACACATAAATGATAGCAAGTATTGTATGCAGGTACCTTACCAAAGACTAAGCGCGCTTTAAATACATGAATTACACCTGTCAGAGGAAATTTGGATAAGTATCCTTTAACCAGTACAATGCCAGCAATATGAACAATAGATTGTTACCAGGTCTTTTTAATAAAAAAAAATGATAGCCTTCATGTTCCACGACGTCTGTCTTATTCAGTTTATGACCCAGCCATATGCTATGCAGAAGCAATGCCATTAAAGTAAATAATCCGTCTATAAGGCAGTATCAACCAAAGATGAAGCTGATGTAATCGATTATACGGTCCCTCTTGAAAAAAAAAGAAAATTGATCAATTACGGTTTCTGCATTAACAAAAAAACGTCTTTATTACCATAAAAATACAGTTTAATTATAAGGCTGCATGCAAAAAAGGGACCATTTCATATTACTGGTAGTACAAATCAAGATTTGATATTTCATATAAATATGAAGTTTTCTGTCAATCATTTTCTATTCAATTCAAACAACTCATCTTCTTCTCATCTTCTTCACTTCCTTTCCTTACACAGCAAATCCCCATTCCCATCCTTATTTTTTTTTTTATTTAAACAAAGATGCTTCCTAAAACCTTTATTTTCTTTGCAGTTTCTTGCTTGACTGTCGCCTCTGCCGCCAAAATTGATGATAAAAGTTTAAATTCTGGCAATGGAAACTTTATCATTCAATTGAACCAAACCACTTGTATCAAAGACTGTAAGTATACATCGGTATTTAATGTCTCAAATTACTAACCAATTCAATAGTCGTTCCCAAGTTCATTGATGGTGCTTTCGAAATTTTCAGCCAAAGTTTGGGTGAACACAACTTTGAAAAGAGAAACAACGGTATTGTTCGTCGTGATAGTGAAGATGATCAAGTTCATATCTTTGATGCCTACGATATCGGTAATTCTTTCAAGGGTATCAGTGTCAAGTTTGAAGAACTTGACATTGTCAAGAGCTTATTGCGTACTTTCAACCATGAAATTATCAAGATCATCCCTGACGTAGATATCAAGGTCAAGTTACCCAGCCCCAAGAAATCTTCCATCCGTAACAAGCGCGCTGCTGAGGAAGATACTCCTATCGTTCGTCAAGGCAACTTCAATTATGATCATCTCGAACATGATGAAAACTGCACTCATAATCTTAAAAAGCGTGGAACCAGTAACAAGAAGAAGTCCACTCCCAAGAAGAAGAAGACCAACAAGAAGGTCACCGCCAAGACTATCAAGAAGGCTTCTTCCAAGAAGGGTAGCTCCAATAAGACTGTCAGTAGCAAAAGTGTCGTAAGTGCTGCTGGTTACAGCCAGCAACCTAACGCCGAATGGAATTTGGCTCGTATCTCTCAACGTGGTAGACCTGATTACAGAAAACCTTACGTTTACAGTGCTACTGCTGGGTAAGTTTATGATTATAATCCTTATGCCTAAAACGCAAGACGACTTATATTCGATTATATAGTGCCGCTACCACCGTCTATGTCCTTGATGATGGTATGAACTACCAACATGCTGATTTCGAAGGTCGTGCTAGATGGGGTTGGTCCGCTTTCCAAGGAGAGCCTCAATCCGGTGGAGGTCATGGTACTCACGTTGCTGGTACCATTGGTGGAAGAACTTATGGTGTAGCCAAGAAGACCAAGCTTATTGCTGTTCAAGTCTTGAATGCTCGAGGTAGTGGTTCCGTTTCTGGTATCTTGGCTGGTCTCCAATGGGCTGCCGATCATCGCTCCAGAACTGGTGGAGGTAGATCTGTCATTAACATGTCTCTCGGTGTTAGTACTGCTGGTATGCCTTACCAAACTTTGGCTGCCATCAACCAAGCTATTTCTGCCGTCGTTCGTACTGGTATTCCTATCGTCGTCGCCGCTGGTAACGATAACATCGATGCTTGTAACGTTTCGCCTGCTAGTAACCAAGATGTTTACACTGTTGCTGCTTCTGGCGTTAATGACGATATGAGCAACTACAGTAACCATGGTAGATGTGTCCAAATAATTGCTCCCGGTACCAATGTTAAGAGTACTTATATTGGATCCACTACCTCAACTGCTGTCATGTCTGGTACTTCTATGGCTAGTCCTCATGTTGCTGGTGTCGCTGCCTTGTTGATGACTGATCTCCAAAGCCCTACCCCTGCCAATGCATACAGAGAGTTGTCTAGACTTGCCACCAGAAATATTGTCTACGGTGTCAGGGGCTCCACTCCCAACATGCTCTTGTTCAATGGTGCAGAATAAATCTCTATATAAATGAATCAATACAGAGTAAACTATGTACTTTTAACACCTTACTATCTTACCTTTTATTTATCCTTTCCTATCATTTATAAAAAAAACCAATAAAAACCCAAACCCTCTCTTCCAAACCACTCTAACTGCCTTGAATATTGTAGCTCTCAATAGCTCATATACCTGAAGGCTTAATATACAAAACTGAATTAAATGTGTCACTTTCGAAAAAAAAAAAAAAATGAAGCTTCAAACTCTATTATATTAATATACCTTGACTTTTTTTTTTAAAAAAAAAAGATACAGGTACATTTATGCGGCTTTTCTGGACAATTCTATTTCACTAAAATATTGACTTCGTTAAAAACATTTGGATTTTCGAGATTCAGATTCGAGATACTTGGGCGGGGATAAACAAAATACAATACGTGCAAATGGTACTCTACTTCTCTAATTTAGGATCCCAACACTTTATAAACAGTTATTTTGTTATCTAAATAAAAAGATTACAACGCTTGAATATTAAACTGCTTAATGTGTTCTTCTGATCTAATACGAATGCACGATATTGCCGGGTAAATGCGCCAATATTCACCTAATTTACCTGGTTTTAATCATTCGAGTTTTCTTTTTGGATACTGCGTAAAAACCCTTCGTAACGATGGACAATTAAGTGTATAGGAATTAAAGAAATAGTTGTAATAATTCAAAATATGAGGGAATTTATCAAGCTGCAACAGCTGATTCTTGATTCTGCTGTGGGTTGTCTAATCAATTATTACATCTTTTCTGGTATAGGGGAATATGGCTTTTATTGTTTTCCATTATAAAAAACAGGTGACAAAAATCTCAACGTATTTCTATAAAATTAAAAACGGTAATACTATCCGTGTTCAAATGTATCGGCATGTCAATTTCTTATTTAATCTCAGTTGAGAAGCACATGACTTTGCATATTATACTTTCTTGGTGCTCAGGCATCAAAATACTAAAAAAAGCCATTGTACTTGGAGGATCGGAGTTGAACGAGTGAAGAATAAAAATTATAAAGCTCTGTTATCACTATCGAATCACACTTGCTACGCTGCATTTTATATCTCTCATGTGCGGTATGCTACGGAAATGAAATTTACGATATCTTTAGTCCGAATGCATTCAATTGTTCTTCAAAATATATTTCACTGAAAATTAATGCAATGTAAATGTATCAAAAGAAAAAAGATACTCAGATAAAATGATAAAATTTTATTACATTCAACAATATAAAAACAAGGTGTGGGGTGATATAAAGGGTATCACAGAAAGAGGTATAGGCTGTAGCATAATATAGGAGGCTTAATGGCCAGTAGTTTTAGAAAAATAAAGTTGTTTTCAATTATTATTAAATTTAGCAAGAAGTTTCTCATTGTCAATCAACTTTTTCGCATCAAGAATATAAAGCTCGCTATTTTTGTAAAATATATCAATGACTGGCTATGGCAAAATCACCCTCAAGCTCGATGATATGGGGTCTTCCCACTGTCTTCAACAAAAAGTCTGGATCTTCTTTTCAAGTTTTATGCCATCTCTGAACATTCCTTAGCTTTAAGTTGAGTTCTAGAGTAACTGCTCTTGCGCTGTTCCTGAAGTGAATGTGGACTAAGTGAATAGCATAAGCTTTCAATTCGTCTTTAGCGCGTGGCTTTGTTTTGCTTTCTTTTTTGCAACGCTCTTAATAGTATTAGTCACCTCGACTACTTTGCCATTTTCCTCAATAACAATGTCTTCATTTTGCAATAGTTTGCAAACTCTTGCTCTTGCCTCAATGTAAAGAGTGTACGAGGACAATTCTTTAGCTTAAAAGGATCCCCATATTCAATCTCTCTTGGAGCATTGTCATCTGTGTCAATATGTTCCCTTTCCCATATTCAAAGGTGAATTGATGGCCCATTGTAATTGATCTAGATTTTATTCAGTATTTTGACGAAAATATTTAACAATTACAATCACTACTGATGATTCCAACTAAAAGGTGCGACATAATCTTCTCGCAAAATGCGACATATTAACACTTTATTAATGCCCATCCTCTTACGAAATTTAAAAGTAACTGACTATACGCTATTTCTATAAAAGTCCCTGTTCCGTCCCTTCTTTTAATTCTATCAAACAATTTTTCTCAAAGTTAGATGTTTGGAACATGATTTATACTTCAACTGGGTTAGTTTTGAGCAAACCTAATAGAATATAGAATGTATTCGTTGCTTTTTTTGAGGCATTGCTAAATTTCCCCTTGCAAAGTACTGACTGAAAATAGGTGATTTATAAACTAAAATCTTAACATGGATTGCCATATTGTTTGCTTTAATCATGTAAATGGTAAAATGCGTCTTGTAAAAATATATTGATCTTCAAAAATATATGCTTTGGCCCTAAAAAAATATAATGAATAGAAAAGTGTAACTTTTTTAATCTCTCTAATATCTAGTCGCCATTGAAAATTACTACTAAAGATCTCCCAGGGAAAATAATATGACCACTTTGTATATTTCTTTTTTGCTTTCAGAGCTTTACCTTTCTTCATTGATCCAGTTCTACCTGTTTTTTGCAGTACAAAAAATAATAAGTAGCCGTTTTTTCTTAGATAAATTTATTACCTAAAAAAGTGTAATGCTATTAAAAAGCATGAATGAAACCGAAAATATTAATCGATCACGTCTTTAAAACGGTGTGAATGTGGTTTGCAAAATATAGTACTGGATTAAAAATATTGGTGTAAGGTATACCCCATTACGAATTTTTCAGAAATCAGATTCATTTTTAAACATCTCTACATTTCTCAATCGATTGAAATTTAATGCCACATTGGACAACTTGTACAAACTCAAGACAAGGTATTGCATAAATTAAAGTTATTATTTCTCATAATTATTATGATATGATCATATTTTTTTGTAATGAGTTGTAAATTACAAACATCTTTATATGGATTGATTAGATTGATAGATCTCTTAGCCGATCTTAATTTAATGTCACATCAGATAAACGCAATCTATGTATTTAGAATGAGCTAAATATTACTCATAATGAATCCTATTCAACTGCAACATGTAACGTATACTATATAATGAAATAAATACTTGGTGGCTATAAACTGCATATAACTTTATTATGTATATTTAGATAATATTCCATTTTCATGTCTGTCAATGAATAACATTTACTAATAAATAGAACTGATTCCATCGAGAGTACTGTCTTATATAGTTGCCATTCGAATGGAAGATGCTATATAGTGGGCTGTATAGCGTCCCATATCAAGGACCATGACTTGCACATGATCTGCTGATAGTTCTTTATAGCATGATTATACAGGCTTTTTTGTTACACTAAAGTCCCGTGCCTATCTTTTTTCATCAAACAGTAAATAGTCATCTTTCACCCTTCTTTAAAAGATACTATCTACTATTAGAGCTTAAACCGCTACTACTATTATACCCTGAGATTAGTTTTGACCCAAAAATATGAATGTAAGAGCTACTCATTTCAAACATGTCAAGTTCAGAATGAAGGGGAGGTAATTTATTAATAGGTTATGCATCTCTAGGAATCTTTTCTCTATGCGCCATTCAAACCTGATCCAAGGTAAATGGTAAATCAACTATAAGCGTGAGTCGAGAAAAACTAAATTTTAGTAGCAGTGGTCCAACCAGTACAAATCAAATTATTGTGGGATCACCTATTGATAAACCCCGCATACTATTGATGGGATTACAAAGGTGGGTATGTTTCTAATCACAAAAAAGATACAGGCATTTCTTACTATTACTTGCTATACAGGAGTGGAAAATCAAGCATACAAAGAGTTGTGTTTGGTAAAATGCCTCCACACGATACATTGTTCTTGGAAAGTACATCCAAAATACAAAAAGAAGATGTTACGTATGTATTTTTGCTTTTTTTTTAACAAAATAAAACACTCATAATGTAAATAGCCGTTCTTTTATAGATTTTCAGATTTGGGATTTTCCAGGCCAAGTAGATTATTTTGATAGCACAGCTTACGATGCAAGAGAGATATTTGATACGGTTGGATCACTTGTTTTCGTCATTGATGCCCAAGATGACTATTCAAATGCTTTACATCGATTGCAGTATACAATCGTCAAGGTTTATGAAGTAAATCCAAATATCACGTTTGAAGTATTGATTCACAAGGTAGACGGACTTTCCGATGAGTATAAAGATGGTAAACAAAGCTCATATTGAAAAACAAAGAGTATTTTGTAGCTGATCCTGAATACATAGATGTCAAGATCGACATCATTAGACAGATGCAGGAGTTTTTAGCTGATATCGATGAAGAGCATAGTATCCGCTTAATGTATCATCTCACTAGCATCTATGATAATTCGATATATGAGGCTTTTAGTAGAATTATACAAAAGTTGATCAGAGAATTACCAACACTGGAGAATCTTCTGGACGTCTTAAGAGAAGTAAAAATATATTCAGGCGCAACTGCGCATAGGAAGTACTCATACAGAAAGGTTGTTTATAGAATTCTGGAGTGGAAAAGGCCTTCTTATTTGATACGCTTACTAAAATCTACATTGCAACAGACAGTACACCAGTTGAAATGGATTCTTATGAATTATGTTCTGATATGATAGATGTAGTGTTGGATATTGAATGCATTTACGGGTAAAATTCTAAATTGGTTCTCATCTCTTACATAACTAGCTCTCAATACTAACCCAATATAAAAATAGACCTCAAAGTGGAAACTACCCAATGGTAGATGATGATATTCAAAATGGAACATATGCAGAAGCAACCGCGCTTCAGGAATTACAAGTAGGCGGTACAATCAATGATCATCTTGCTATGGAAAAGTATCCGAACCCTACTATTACTAGTCCATCAAATTCAGAGACAGAAGCATCCAGTATCATCAAGTTGAATAATGGCGATGTTTTATATATGAGAGAAATCAATAGGTAACATGGGTTTGTAGACTAATCGTATATCACTAATAGAAAGATGTCTTATTTTAGCTTACTGGCCTTGATCTGTATGATAAAAAATGACAATTTCAAAAAGTATGGTCTCTTGAATTATAATTTCCAGTGTTTTACGGCAGCTGTTACCGAATTATTCAAGTTCTCTCAACGGAAAAACCTTCCAGTTGATCATTAGCAGTAATATTGTGTCCTAATAAAACGCCCTACTATACTTTGACCTGCTGTCATTTGAGCAATTATACAAATATATGGTAGTGTAAGTACATATCCGAGAAAAATAAAGTAGAACTGTGAGTTTAACCCTGTAGCTGTGATAAAGAAAGTATAGTAATGAAAGAAAATAAACAGTCTAACTAATCAGTAAATGAGGATAACACATTCATTGTATTCCAGATAAACTAGAGTTTTAGTCGTTGAAGTGATTCATTCTTGACATGTCCTACTAATCAGATGCGACATTAGACCAAGATCGACAGAGATTGCCTCTCTTACATAGTACACTACTACACTGCTCATTTTTACACTATAGGTTTTTGAGACACAGGAATTAGTGCTACAGAATATAAAATTGTAATATACAAGGCCATATACAGATCGGTATTTATTTTATTAGCAAAATCTGTAGAATATATAACTTTCTTTCGAATGATATGTATCGTGTAAGGGTTGGATCGATAAAATATTATTCAAGACGAGAATAATGATACAATATCGGAGTTAACTAACACTCTCAAGTATTAGTTCCTGGTTTTCAAAGGTACAGAATCAATAAAGCCATATTTTAGTTTATCTACTTTCCGAAAATCAAAGTTATATCTCGGTCTGTGGTTAATCCAGTTACGATTTAATAATTGAAGCATTTTCGCACAATCATGCTGCACAACCATTTAAATCGTCACAAGTCAATAAAAATAGCACTTCGTATATCTATATATAATATCAAATAACAGGTCGATATATATGCAGTAAATATTATACAGAGGCTATAAATACGAGACAGGTATACTTTAGTTAAATAAAGGTCACAAGACACCTGTTGTCAAAGTAAAGTCATGGATGTCTCGGGCTTTTTGCCTTAATGTATTCATTGATGTTATTATTCACTCATCAAAAACCAACCAAATGTATTTTTTTTATAGTATCTAACTTGTTTGGTATCCATAGATACGAAAAATGCATTGAAATACGACTCTTCAAAAAGTTTTATTTGTTGGCCATACAATTCTGTATTGATAAAGCGTAAAAGTAGACATTTCCCTTGGTTCTTGGCCAAAAGGTTTACCTATTAACCATTTCATCTCATGACAAGGGTAACAGCGGAAAAACATGTTTCAGTAAAGCAATAGTTTCTATTTTCCGTCCAATTGAGATGAACAACGATAAAACAATGGTTTGAGACAACAAATCTCCTTCTTTGTATTCTTTTTCCATCATTAGTTACAAGAAATGCGTATCTGCTCAATCCTTCTTGTGGCACTTGGCGTCGTCAATGCATGCACCACCAATGTGACCCATATATCAGCTTGCCCAGCTCTCACGCCTCGAGATGGCCCTAAAAACGTGCACGACCTTCGAGTCGATGATATCAAAGTGGTGGGAGCACTTGGTGATAGGTCAAAGGAAGAAAAAAAGAGTATAATTGAGCACATATAACTTACACAAAATACATTAGTTTTACTGCAGGCTTTCGCATTATGAGCATTAATCACAGTCTTCCTGCTTCTATGACTGTAATTCAATCGCTTACCGAGTATAGAGGCCTTAGTTATAGTAGTGGAGGTGATTTAGGCGCTTTTACTATTCCTAATTATATCAGACACTATCAAAAGGATGTTACTGGTTATTCTGTCGGCAATCATACTATAGAATACTGTAGAGGTATGTACATTAGCTTTGTGTAATTCAATGTTTAATTGGATTTTTTATTATTATTATTACTATCATTCAGCTGACAATTGCACTGGTATCTGTAAGTAAAAAAAAAAAAAAAAAAAAAAAAGGTGTAAAACTGTTTAGCCGGTGATACTAATGCTTCTTGTTTGGTCACAAAAACAGATCAGCCTGATCAAGATTCGCTCAATTCAGCGCTAAGTGGCGCCATTGCTATGAACTTGGACCATGAATTGGATTATCTAATTGGACGTAAAATGAGATTTGACAGGTTTTGCAGAAACACTTTTTAACTAAAATCATTTTATAGGCATGCAATCACTTGGAAACATCGATTTTGAAAATGATTGGAAGATGATTAACATTCAAATAGGCACTAACGATATGTGTGGAGCTTGTAACAGCACTTACATGGACGAAGTTACACCTGAGAAATATGGAGATTATGTTGAGAAAGCAGTAAAGAGAATTCACGCCAATGTACCCAAAGTTTTGGTCAATCTAATTGGCGTGTTCAACGTGTCTCAAATGGTGCGTCTCTCCGCGGGGCAAGCCTACTGTGCTAACGCAAAAGTCGATCGCAACAACCCAATGTGTTTATGTGGCACAACACCCGAGGGTTTAGCTACCATGGATAAACTTGTAGCAGGTATGACGTGTTTAAGGACAAATGGGTTGATTAGCAAGATTTGCTTAATAACTGTATTAGCTTACAACACGAAACTCTATAACATTTATGAGAGGTATCAACATAAAAAGCATCTTTACCATGATTTCGCTTTGGTTTACCAGCAGAGTAACTTCAATATCTCTGATTTTCCTATCGACTTCTTAAGGTAAGGACAGTAATATACAAGCATTTATTTCATCGACTAAACCCAAATCATTGTACTACTTGTCGTTTATAGTAATTTAGATTGTTTTCATGCCAGTCTTAAAGGTCACCAATGGGTCTCCAAGGCATTATGGAATCAACTCTTTCTAAAACAATCTTACAAACCTAAAGTGTTTAACTTCAATGCGAATGAAACAATTTGCTGCCCTGCTGATTCTGATATAATTGCTACCGATTAGATAGATACTGCTAGTTTAATGTAGAGTACTCTTTTGATCATAATACATGTTACCAGTTATATGACACGGTTAAATCCCGGGGTTTTTTTTATCTATAGCACATGATAAACTTGCGCAAGCAACTTCCTAAATGATTCAAAGTATGCAGTGTAATGTTTACTTTCATTTATGCTGATCGTTCTTCGAGTTCTTATAATGCAGATAACTAACACCCATTTAGTAATATCAATCAGAAAAGGAAACTATTTCATATAAACAGTAAAGTCCTGTCAAACTTTAAGCATTTCAAACACGATGTATATTATGTGATCGCGTATGCAAACCGAGGTGTCATGATCGTTTGGTGATTTGATCGTAAGTAATACAAGTATGCACAGTATAATCATTGTTATATGCTAGAGAAAGAAAAAAAACTGTACCTGAATTTCAATCAAATGGATAACTAAAAGTGAAACTTGTCTATTGGCTTCAAGTTTTTCATCTTAGATCTATACTATTACAAGGGGTTTTTTTTTTTTTTTAGATTCAACAAATGTATTCCTTTTTTTTGTATCGTGATAAAGCAAAGTATCACAGTTCATTGAATATAGAAAGAGAAAAAGTTGGATTTCAAGGCCAGTTTGAGCTTGAACAGTGGTGAAACATTTCATCTAGATGGCCTATAAGCAACTATCATTTTTAATACCGCAAATAAATTACTATTAATTGTACCTGCTACATCCCGAAAAACACGTCCGAGGCACTGGTTTTTTATTTTATTTTTATTTTTTATTTCTGGCCTGCCAATAGGTGAAAATGCTTTAAACTATGGATCCATGTCGATTTAGATTGGATAAAACATTGTAATTGTTTAATAAGCTGGAAGTCTAGATGTCGTACAACCTTTACACTAGTCTATTTTCTTTTTCTTGTAGAGATATCTACCTTTCTATAGTATTCTTGTCTATAAAGAATACAAGTGCAATATTGCATTACTAATGAGCTTTTTAGCTTTGTGCTGATGTACTGATATAGTTATTCAAAGACAGAGTTACAATGTAATTAAAGGCATGGTTACCTAAAGATATTAAATCAGAGTAACGCAAAGTGAATTTTATAAAGATCGACTAAGTGGCAGAAATCAGTATAAATAGGCCTTCAATTGAGTTGATTTCGATACAATTCAAACAACTTCTTTTCTTCTTTTAACTAATCTTCCTTTCCTTACACACAAATCCCATTCCTATCCTTATTGATATCTTGATCAATTTTAGCCAATAATGCTTCCCAAAACCTTTATTTTCTTTGCAGTCTCTTGCTTGACTGCTGCTTCTGCTTCCAAATTCGAAGATCTTTTGCACTCTGGTAACGGCAACTATATCATTCAATTGAACCAAACCACTTGTATCAAGCATTGTATGTATACATCAATAGTATTAATGTCTCAAATTACTAACCAATTCAATAGTCGTTCCCAAGTTCATTGATGGTGCTTTCGAAATTTTCAGCCAAAGTTTGGGCGAACACAACTTTGAAAAGAGAAACAACCGTATTGTTCGTCGTGACACTGAAGACGATCAAGTTCATATCTTTGATGCCTACGATATCGGCCACTCTTTCAAGGGTATCACTGTCAAATTTGAACAGCTTGATATCGTCAAGACCTTGTTGAGCACTTTCAACCACGACATCTTGAAGATTATTCCTGATGAAGATATCAAGTTTGATTTGCCTACTAACAAGAGAACCGCTATGAAGAAGCGTTATTACATTCGCTCTACTGATCGCCGCGCTGCTGAACCCACTCGTATTGGAAACTTTGATTTTGATCATTACGAACATGATGAAAATTGTCCTTACAAGCACGATGATGAAGGCGAGAACAAGCTTGCTGTCGAAGAAAACCTCGCCAAGCGTGGTGTCACTTCCACCAAGAAGCGTACTACTACCAAAAAGTACACTCCCAAAAAGAAGACCACCAAGAAGACCACCAAGAAGACTTACAACAAGAAGAGAGCCACTACCAAGAAGACCACCAAGAAGACCACCAAGAAGACTTCCAAGAAGACTACTACCAAGAAGAGATCTACTGTCAAGAAGACTACTACCAAGAGAGCCGCTCCCAAGGACGTAGTCAGCAGCGCTGACTACCTCAAGCAATCCAACCCTGAATGGGGTTTGGCTCGTGTTTCTCAACGCAAGCGTGATTACACCAAGCCTTACATTTACGATGCCAATGCTGGGTAAATATCTGATTTTGTATTATAAGTACTTGCGAGACTAACAACTGTATATAGTTCTGATGCTTATGTCTACGTTATTGATGATGGTATGAATGTTGACCATGTTGATTTTGAAGGTCGTGCCAAGTGGGGTTGGACTGCTTACACTGATACCTCTCCTCTCGGTGGAGGTCACGGTACTCACGTCGCTGGTACTATTGGTAGTAAGACTTATGGTGTCGCTAAGAAGACCAACTTGGTTGCTGTTCAAGTTTTGGATGAAAGCGGTTCTGGTTCCATCTCTTCTATTTTGGCCGGTCTCCAATGGGTTACTGAACAAGCCAAGTCGCACAAGGGTAAGGCTCTCATCAACATGTCTCTCGGTATGCGTGCTGAAGGTGATCCCAGCCCTGCTATCAAGGCATTCGATGAAGCCATCAATGCTGTTGTAAAGTCTGGCGTTCCTGTCATTGCTGCTGCTGGTAACTGGGATTCTGATGCCTGTAAGGTCTCCCCTGCTGGTAACCAAAATGTTTATGCTGTCGGTGCTTCTGACAAGAACGATGCCATGACCTCTTTCAGTAGTTACGGCAAGTGTGTCCAAATCAATGCTCCCGGCCATAACATCAAGAGTCTTTACATTGACTCCAAGACTTCAACTACCACCATGTCCGGTACTTCTATGGCTAGTCCCCACGTTGCTGGTGTTGCTGCTTTGGTTATTGGTCAACTCTCTGATCCTTCTCCCGCTGGTCTCTACAAAGAATTGACTAGCATTGCCACCAAGGGTGTTATTACCAACCTCAAGACTGGTACTCCTAACCTTTTATTGTTCAACGGTCAGAAATTGACTTCTGATTAAGAAAAGAAGTTGAACTATCTATGATGTATTTTTTTCGATGATCTTATTATCCTCTATCTATCTTATCTTCCCTTATCCCTTTAACTTACTTTCTCGATTTCTAACCAATACCGAAAATAATACCATAATCATAATAAAGCAATAGCCTTTTAACCTTAACTCAATGTTCATATGTTAATGTAGACTTTTTTTTTTTTGCGTACCATTACTCAAGGTAACGTGTGTGCTTGAGCACTATAAATATTATTATTTTTTTTTAGCACGGTTTTTTTTTGTAACCCTTCCATTGTATATAGAAAACCAAACCTCATTAGGTCAAATAACACATGTATAATTTATTCTTTTTCTTGTGTATATATGTGTGTGTACCGACAATATAGTAATGATAACAATGATAAAGCAAAACTGGTAAAGTTAATAAATCATGGAATTAAAAAAAAAAAGGCTTCCCAGTTTCAGGGGGGGGGGAATAATGCATATATATATAAATGAAGGGTATTGTTATTTGGCAGCTGCTGATTTAAGTGAATCCACCTGTTCGCGTAACTCACGGATGACACAATCGCAAAACGTGCTCAAGGTCTTTTTCATCATGACTAAACCTTTGTCTGTCTTTCTTGCGATTTCCGAGGGATCAAATTCTGGGAATACAAGCTCAAATCTGAATTTGCAGGCTCTATATAAATTGGATTAGAATTGAAGCATTGTGACACAAACACACACATTAGCACTTACGCAGAAAAGAAACGTAAATTCTCTATAGCTCTATAGGTTCGACGGCTGTCATTATGAATTTTGGTGATTAATCCAAATGGTCTTCGAGATCGTTTGACAAGACTATTGTATACATTGCAAAGAGCGATACCATCCCTAATGATTTACACACATATTAATTTCACCTAATATTAAACAAGCCACAATTTACTTACGATAGAAACTGCAAGAATGCATCTTCATCTTCTTGTGGATTCGGTACATCTTCTTTTTCAAAAGAACCATCTAGATTATCCAGAATCAAAGCATGGTATCTACCTATAAAATTAATAATTTATATACATATATTAGTATAACAATAAGCATGCCCTCGTGTTGGGATTTTTTTTTTTAAATATTTTACCCATAGTATCATTCACAAAAGATGACCTTTCAAGCCATTCTGGTATACGATTCGTTGTTTGTTTGATACGCGTTGGTTGTTCCAAATTCATCTGTTGTTGATCTTGGAGTTCATTTTCTGTCAAACTAAGGATCTGTGTTTTGCCCATCAAAGCTTGAATTTCTGGTGTAAACATGGCAGGTGGACTGCCAATATGATGAGGAGGATTGAACGCGTGCTGCTCTACCACGTTCAAATAAGTGTGAATGGCCATTCGTTCCTTTTCCAACAAGTTAAAATCCAATGATTGGTACAAGAATCCATCACTTTCATCGGAATCATCTACATCTTCTTTGACACGGTGTTGGTTTTCCAATTCCTTCATGGCTTCCAACAAGTTCAAAGATGCATGTCTCAGTTTACTAAGCGAGCTATCGGATAGATCGTGTCGATTGACTGTATAGTTTTTAACTGAGCTCAGCATCTTTGTTACAGATTGCAAAAGAGGTAATATTTGGAAATCAGCGCCCTGTTCATCTGATTCACCAGCAAGTGGATGCGAAGAAGATGATGAGGAGGAAAGTCGGTTAGGGCCTGTCACCATGGACCAGGTCGCTAATGTCGCTTGAATATCTTGAAAACATAAACTTTGAAGTACATCCAGATCTGTTTCAATATCTAAATCGATCCAACTTGGTGGTGGTTCTCGAGGTGTAGGTAAATCATCCTCTAAATCATCTGGCTCTTCTGTGAGCGCCGCATGTCGAAAACCCAACGTGCCTCCCCTAGTAAAAAATGTTTTTTTTTAAACAAAATTCATAGTATTGATTAACTGATATATACTTACTTGTTTACTTTTAATTCTTTTTTGGCGTAGAAGTTTTGAAGTCTTTCAATAGAACCCAAGGTTAAGACAGAAGATCTACGTTGAGCTATTGTATGAATTTAGAATATGATATCTCTTCAAGGTAAAGTGAGCATGCTTACCTGATCTAGCAAACCCTTTGGTCTGAATACCATTAATAGGCTTCATGTATCGTCTTCCAAAAGGACTTTGGGCGCGTATAATCGCATCATTGTTATGTTGGAAAGGTGAAGATACTTTTCTTTCAAAACTAGATAAGTCGTCGTCTGTTAACGGAGGAAACGAGTCAGTACTATCTTGGCTTTGAGGTCGTTGTCTCGGCATAGGGTCGTTTGGTCCTACTGGCAAATCCAATGGGTGTTGCAACATGGCTGCGGAAATGGAGATGGGGGAAACACAAGGAAAAAAAACAAGTTTTCTTTTTTGTTTGAAAGCATTGGTATTTATACCTATCATCATCAAGCTTTTTTTTCCATTCAGATTCCGATTTACCATTAAAAGCACAGTTTGTATCACCAAAGAAAAGAGCCAGCCAAAACAGTTACCCCACGTCTTTATAACTGTTTTAGGTACAATGCCCATTAGCAAAACTTACTGTAATTGCAGGGAATGAAATAAATACAATTGAAGTATGCAGAAAAGTAATAAAATAGGGCGGTACATTAGCAAATATTATATATATATTTGCATCGCATGAGAGGACATAATCTTCGAGAACGATGATCGTGTAGCAAGAAAGCATCTAAACAAAGAAACAAAAAATGAATCGGTGATGGTGCCTGAATGATCTAGGTTTTGATTGGCCGCGCGGTATTCAATTACTAGAAATCTGAAACACATAAAAAAAATTCTATTATTTTAATGCGACTTTGATGTAATCAAAAATTTCTAATAGATAAGCATTCTACGAACAATTAAAATGGCCCCAGCGTTATTAGATGTTTGATCCAATTCATAGATCAATGTTCGATCAAGGATAATTCTCAGAATTTTATAGGAATGTGGTCATAGCTCGATGAATATATAGCAAGATTCCTAAAAAATGCTGATGCATATTCGCTGGTGCACCAAAATTCACGGTAGCAATAGACCATACTTTGAAAACGCCGTATGCATGCTCCATTAAAAAAGATGTGTTTCAAAATGCTGGGTCTTGGGTGGGATACCCTTTATGATTTTTTTCTGAAATTGGGCCATTGTTAACGTTTCAACATTCAACAATTCTCGTTTAATAACCAGCACATGTCTAAATAAACTGCTGCATTTGCCGTAACCCATTCTTTGACAAACATACTATAAATGCATGTTGCTTTATATATTAGCTATATCTTGCATGTCACTCCTATAATCTACTACTAAAGCTAACTACCGATCCCGGTAAAATAGCGCATCTGAATAGTAACGTAGGTTTATAATGAGCTATTTCATCTATTAAAATCTTTGGCCGACAATACAGTACAGCGAGTGTTTTATTTGTTGATGATGAACAGTAAATTACATATAGTTTGAGTAAACGGTGTCTACTCATCTCTAGATCTCTTGGCTGGTATCAATTAAATGTCACATCTGACAAGTACAATCTGTTTGGCGAAGGAGTAGTTTACAAGTACTAGCACATTTTTTTTCTCCTTTATACAAAGAATATACTGTTATGTTTATCGTTTATGAACAAGATGCCATAGTGCATCTATTTCGTTTCATTCTTTAATCACCTGTCACTCGTGAAATTTTCATTATTTCCTGTTTTTACAAGGCGTATTTCGATTGAAATGTGAAACGTTTGACTCTATCTACCCTGGTTGGAGAGTTTATTACATATACATCCTATTTTTGTGATGCAAACTTATGTAGATCTCTTTAAAACTCAGACGTTTCATTAATAAACTCAAGAGTTTATTTTATTCAAGGAATAAAGCCAACTATTGCGTTATTAAAAAGTGTTATCAAGCATTATAATTATAGTCATAATAGTTATAAATTGGCTAATACTTGTATCATTGGTATAAAAATATATATAAAAAAAAAGTGTTGTTATAAAGTAAAATAAAGATAATAAAATACTATGGTTTGTATATATATTAATCGAGGATTAAATAATTGAGATACGCAGATGGGGTCTGTCCCCCAAGCAAGCAGGGTAATATATCAATACTGCTAAGATACACAAATAAATATTCTACTAGCAATCTTTCCATTCACTTCTTCTTTTCCTCTATTTTATTTGGGAACTGCCTACGATATGCCATAACTGAAGAGAGTACGCTCTCATCCTCAATGTAATTTGCTCTAAGGGGTATGGCGCATTGTATCCCAATGAAAAGATCGTATTCAATAAGTCTTTGATTTTCAAGGTGGCACAAATTCCAGATACGCGCAATGCCATTATGACTCGGTATATTGCTTCTAGAACAAGGATCCATCTCTCTAAAACGTGGGTCAGTACCTCTAGAACGCGACTTGATCTTCTTGAAAAGTTTTTGAAAAGCTATCATAAAATGTTGCATATATAGTAACACTTATAAAAAATGCAATAAATACTCTCAAATATCCTAAAGCTATGTAATTAAAAATTAAAGAGTTGGAAGGGCTTTCTTGCTGCTCTAAGTGCTTAAAATTTTGGACAATAGGAATTTCTTTCTCATTTTCAATCTCCCCAGATGATTCTACTGCTAGCTTAATATCGTATTTGATGGCTGGTTCCACTATTTGACTGAAGTAGCATGGACGATATTACAGTTTTAGTGTTCAGGATGTAAATCACGTACATTTTTCATATAACTTAAATAGACTTGATAATCAATAGATCTCTCAACCGATTTCAGTCAAATGTTGCATCTAACTAGTATTCCGTGTTCGGAATGAACTACTGTAATTATTAGCACCTTCATTCCCACGCAAGTATAACAAATATATATATACTATACTTTCCAATACTTACAGTAAATTACGCGTAATTCTTGCTGAAATGTTCAATCATGTCTGTTTTTTTTGACTAATTTTGGTCTCATGCCCCATCAAATTAGTTTCACATGTTCAAAATGGATTGTTGTAATCTATTAAAAATCTCTTTAATGGATGCTACAATGAGTATCTTGCATTTGTTCATATTCAATAGTAAATAGATACTTGTTTACATCCCCCAGTTCTTAAGTGTGTAATTGGTAGTAGGCATACACTCGCATTCGACTAATTTGTAAGCACTATAACACGTCTCGTCAAGCAAGAATGATAGCCCAAACAACACTCCATTACTAAGAGAGCTTATTTCCATATGACCACAGTTAGGAAGGCTGGCTTCTTTTAAATAGTAATAAAGGCGCACAATTATGCTAAAGGATGTCTGTGGTATCGACCTCAAGCTGCTTTTTTTTGCCATCTCCCTTCATCCATGAACATAGTCAAGTTGCATATTAGCATGATCCAATACAGATCCCCCCGATAGATTTTTTGGTTAACGTTGGTTTAATACGCGATCTTTTTTATTTTTATTTTCATAATCATGAAAAAGAGGAAAGAAGGACAAAGATATATATAATACACGGTTTGATTGTTGGCATTTTCGCTTCAAAAATCCAGATAATTTACATGGCAGTGTTTCTTAACTCTTCAAGTCTCTTGACAATGAACATGCTAGTGTCGAGGAAACGGTCAACACAGTTGGCTAAGCAGGCTTCTTCACTACGGTCCAACTTGTTGTTAACCTTAGAGATACACTTGTCCTATCAGGGAAAAAAAGTATGAGTTATAGCTATACAAAAGTTATTCTATAAACTTACCCAACAGCTATCAGTCAAGGAATGAACGGTTTGTTGGACACGAGCTTTGGCTTGTTCGGCTTCGAGGAACTAATAGAAAAAAAACAAGCGCGTGTGAGTTTTTCAAGCCTTTCGTGTTTATTGTGCATTCCTTACTTGGCCGAGTTCACGTTGATCGTTCTCTGAGAATTGAGGTTGAGACATTTTAATATTTTAACAAAGGGAAAAAGAAAGACTAGGAAATCAATCGAAGCCAGTTACTGTAGGGGTTTGTCCAATCCGGTACTGGGAATCATGGTGGCTTATAACTAAAGCGGGGACTTAAACTATGCTTTGCATGAAGTAGAATGGATAATTACTCTTTCTCCTGAATCAACATGTTTCCGCACCAAGGAAACCCGACTATAGCTGGAATATACGATCTGTTGGAGATTATCATTGAGAGACTCAACCGTATAGAGTATAATCAAGACAAGGAACGTATCTCTCGTGCACTGGGTAGTGCCTGTAATGAACATCATTATTTAAGCGATACGCTTGCGCGTGCAAGGCCAGAACCATATTCGTATAATAATCACCAGCATACTTCTTTGCAAAATCAGACCATGCTCAGTCCCCAGCCGAGCTCTTATGTTATCCCTTCCAACAGGTCTGGTACATCAAAAACAGCTGAGCAATCCCCTAATGAAGATAATGTTATAAGCAACTCAGGAGGCGATATAGAAGAGGATACTTACGAACAGGTCCAGAAACAGCAAAGCAATCTAGAAGAATCAATCCAAGCTAATCCAACTCTAACCTTGGAACACAGAAGGAAAAGAAAACTTTCATCACCACAACAACTTGAGCAAAAAAACGCGAAAAAAAACAAACAAGATAAGGAATATGCACCTTCCCAGGAAGTATTAGCTTCTGAAGAAATTCTTTCGACTGAAGAAGGATCAGATGAAGATCAGCAATTTACCAGAGAAGTAGAAAATTCGCAAAAGAAACACAAACAAGTACGATTCAAAATGAAGCCACAACGAGTAAATGAGAATGCGAGCTCACAAGAAGAAACTGGAATAAAAAAAGAACGAAACAACAGACCTCAAACAGAGAAAGATTCCGCACTAGAAGACGACGTAGAAATAATCGAACATGTACATGATAACGTCATTCAGACTGGAAAAAATAATCTGCCAAAAGTTGGAATCTCAACAACGTCCAGGCAAAAGAAAACAAAAGTCGTCATAAAAAATATGAAAGCAAGAGAACCGCAAATCCTTACTCGTCGCAGAAGATGTGTGCTTGAAAAAAGGGAACAGCAAACTATTAACAAGAGTAAACTCATTATTTAAAGTAAAGTGAACATTGGTAGTAAATCATTCTTCTATAGATCCTGTTTTCAATCAATCAGCTTTTGAAGGAAGTACTGAAACACAACAAGTCTGGAACTTGATCAAGACTCAACTAGATCAATTCAATTCAAAAAGTAATGATAAAAGAAAAAAGTACGCTGATACCAAAGGACGAGCAAACATGGTTTATAAATGCTTGGAGAGGGTCTGTAGGCAGATCTTGAAAAACCGCCAAAACGCCTTACAAAATGAAAATGACAAGTGGGATAATTTAAGTGCCGAGATTCAACAGGAAATACTAAATGAAGTAGAATATGAAATCCATCGCAAATATGAAAACACTGGCATAGACTTTGACCAATGCAATAACCATTGGCCAACCCGAGTCATGATGAAACATATCTTTCCAACATTTAAAAACAGTAAACTTCGAAGGAAGACAAAAGATCAATCTTCATTATCGGTTGTTATATCTCCACCTGTAATCGAGCCTCTAAAACATCTTTGTCGCAAACCTGTAGTTGAAACTTACTTGGAGGATGATGATGATGATGATGATGATGATGTAATCTCCGATTGAATAGTTTAGTTTAACTCCTTTTGCGCCTATTCCAGCATATGATACCTTTCATATAAACCAAAAACCAAAAATAAAATAACTTATGTCACCTCATCCCATTCCTCAGAATCATCCTATACCCACTCAGCAAGTCCAAGATCGCTTTAAACGTCGCTTACAGACGCCTGAAGCAATGACACCTGCTCCAAGAGCAAGACAGATTCAGGTTTTGTCTTGGGCTGTTTCCATTGGTAAAAAAAAAAAATGCATTTATAGACCATGCTTCCAATAATGAAAGATTTTTATTCTTATTTTTTTTTACTCATAGGATTAAGTGCTTATGTAGTATTATTTGCTGATTTCGGTTCTGAAAAGAACTGCTACACCCCTGTAAGTGTAATTACACATTTCATTTTTGACATTTTCACTTACAACCTAAGAATAAATAGATCCGAGAATGGTTTCAAGAAAAGAGAAAAGGATTTTGGTCATTAAGCGAACAGGAAAAGAAAGAATTGAAAGAACAAGGAAAGCTTTAATGAGGAAAGAGCATTATGATCTCTTATTGTACATAATAAATGACTATATCTTTTGAATACGATTCGAAACTCAAACAATAGATCTCTGAAGAACTTTCGGTTTAATACTAATATCCATAGAAAAACGTACCTGTCAATAAAATATCAATCCAGTCATCTATAACAACCGTACTAGTTAGTATTTGATAATTCAAGGTACCATAGCAATTGTGCCTGTTAACATCAGATCACCATAGCAACCGTAGCAGTCACGTACAAGCCACATAGCTTCCATCGCCAGTCACGATTCGAACCGTCATAGCAACCAGAATTGTCCTATAATATAATACAATTTGGTATGAAAAAAAGGATTGCTCCTATCTACTTTTGGCCCTGTTAAAACTTGACGTTTCTCAGCCTTTGCTTGTGCTTCATTTCTAATGCGCCGATAATTATTATTAAATTCCCGCTTTTTCCAATAGGTTTGTGACTTTGAGTTGAGAAGCAGAACCGGGGTTAAATGAGGGCCTGGATTTTTTTACTTTTTTTTTCTTTTTGACATATCTTCCTTATAACAAACATGTTCGCTTTGAAGACTGCAGCAAACAAGGTCGCCCTTCCTGCCACTCGCGTCGCCTCTCGCAGATGTATTTCCTCTTCTGCTACCAAGAGTGGTAAATTTTTAAGATATGGATAACTTGGAAGAACGCGCGAATCCTAAAAAAAGTTTCATTTTGTTTGTAGCTTTCATGTCTACCCGCATGGCTCTCAGCGCTGGTAACAAGTTTGTAAGTAGATTATATTTGGTGGATATATCAGAGGGTGTGAGAAGGGGGAGCTTGAGGAGTATATTGCATTTAGATAGTGCTACATATGAAATGATCTAGAGAGATATATTATAGAGTGGGAATGAAGAAATAGTAAAACTAAAACATCTTTTATTTACAGACTGCTAACCTTCTTAAGGAAGCTTATGTTTCATCTGCTCCTTCCCGTACGATGTTCTTTGGTAAGTTTATATAATCCCTGGATAGAATTTTTACAAGTAAATCTAATACACAAAGTTTAGGCCGTCGTACTATGGCCACTGAAACTGGTGGTAAGTTCAGCCGTGGTAAGCCTCACGTCAACATTGGTACCATTGGTCACGTTGATCACGGTAAGACTACTTTGACTGCTGCCATTACCAAGACTTTGGCTATTGAAGGTGGTGCTCAATTCATGGATTATAACCAAATTGATAAGGCTCCCGAGGAGAAGGCTCGTGGTATTACCATCTCTACTGCTCACGTCGAATACGAGACACCCAACCGTCATTATGCTCACGTTGATTGTCCCGGTCACGCTGATTACATCAAGAACATGATTACTGGTGCTGCTCAAGTAAGTTGAATATTTATTAATTGAGATCATAATACTCAATTTTTTTTTTATTACTAGATGGATGGTGCTATCATTGTAGTTTCTGCTACTGACGGTCAAATGCCTCAAACTCGTGAACATTTGTTGTTGGCCCGTCAAGTTGGTGTTCAAAACTTGGTTGTTTTCATCAACAAGGTTGATCAAGTTGATGACCCTGAAATGCTCGAACTTGTCGAAATGGAAATGCGTGATCTCCTCGCTGAATACGGTTTCGATGGTGAGGCCACTCCTATCATCAAGGGTTCCGCTCTTGCTGCTCTCGAAGGCCGTGATCCCGAGATTGGTGAGAAGCCTATCCATGAATTGATGGCTGCTGTTGATGCTCACATCCCTACTCCCGTCCGTGATTTGGATAAGCCTTTCTTGATGCCCATTGAAGATGTCTTCTCCATCTCTGGTCGTGGTACTGTTGCCACTGGTCGTGTTGAGCGTGGTACCATCCTCAAGGGTCAAGAAGTCGAAATTGTCGGTATGGGTCCTACTATCAAGACTACCTTGACTGGTATTGAAATGTTCCGTAAGGAATTGGATCGTGGTGAGGCTGGTGATAACATGGGTGCTCTTTTGCGTGGTATCAAGCGTGAACAAATCCGTCGTGGCCAAGTTATGTGTGCTCCTGGCTCTGTCAAATCTCACAAGAAGTTCATGGCTCAAATCTATATCTTGACCAAGGAAGAAGGTGGTCGTCACACTCCTTTCGTCAACAACTACCGTCCTCAAATGTTCGTCCGTACCACTGATGTCACTGTCAGTCTTACACACCCTGAAGGTACTGAGGATCCTGATGATAAGCTCATCATGCCCGGTGATAACGTAGAGATGGCCTGTGAACTTGTTCACGATGTCGCTCTTGAAGATGGTCAACGTTTCACCATCCGTGAAGGTGGTAAGACCGTCGGTACTGGTGTCGTTACCAAGGTTATCGAATAAGTAAAACAAAAGATCCTACTTTCCCATTATTTTTTTGTATAGCTTTCTTTCACTCTTTTTTTTATTATTATTCATTTGCACTTTAACGTGTTTTCATAATTTAGATAACTCTTTTTTCAAAAAAAAAAATAAATAAAACAAAACATATTCAGATAAAAGAATCTTGGTTGTGCTGAATAAGGTGTTTCTCTAACATAACATATCTTGCTAATGCCCTCGGTTATATTTATTATCGGTATGTAAACTGCAAGGAAGAAAGGAATTCCAGAAGATTTTCTACCTTTACTTTAATGCGACTTTAGCATGATAAAAATATTGAAATAGACAAAGAAATTCTGCATATAATAAAATAGTTGAAATATGAAAACAAAATGGCTGATCATAAAAAAGTGGCATTCTATGTATGCGCTTAAATGCGTATTACTCATGCCTAAAAATACTATCTTCACTGTCCTTAAAAAAAAAGTCAAGCGTGAAAAATTTGGGGTTATGGATACCTTCGAAGCTTCTCCAATTTGGACAGATCTCGGTCAAATATCACATCTGATGATCAATATATATTCAAAAGATGATAATGCATATATTAGAAATATTATTTAACTTGGGTATTATACTTTTATTACATTTTAGTGATTGGTCGTAAAATGCATGTAATTCCATGCAAGCGAGTCCTATTAATTAATAGATCTCTCAACAGATCCTAATTAAATATTGCTTCTGATTAGCCCTCTGTGCTATGTATAGGCCACTACAGTAAAGCTGTCCTTATAGTTGTATATGAAGGGATCCAAATACAAAACAAATTATGCATATCTTATATCACTAGTATTCCCACTCTTTGAAAGTATGTGTGTTCTTTCATTTTCATACACATGTGCCATTTGTTTACTTATTGTCTTTCCTCAGCATATTATTCAGGTATTCAGTTTAAAATGCATAGATATTTGTACTTCCTTGAAATAGAGTTTTATAACTTTTTTTATTTTTTTTTTTTTTTTTTTTTTACATGTATCTACCGTTTTAAAAACAGGTATATCTGAAGGAAAACGTTTTGCACAAAATAGAAGTAATATTAGTTGAACGTTAATCCTACTACAATTTAGTGATTTAGACTGCTTTATCAATATAGCAAAGATGTTCAACATTTACCCACTAATAAGGAATATCCATTGGTGTTAATTTTTTTTTTTGGCTCCAGACGCTGAAAACTCCTACAATAAGATTCTAAAAGGCTCTAAGTTCAAATATACGCTTTGTGTCACTAATATATAGCATAGAAAGTTTAATTCGTTTTCAAATGGTAAAAAGACAATAAATGTGTATACGAGGACATTACTATGGACAGTAAAAAAAACGTTGTGTTTTTAATGTAATATAAAACTCGCAGATTTTGCTTTACTTTATAAAAATTATATCCATTAGAAAAAAAAAAAGGCCTGTGAGCCAATGCTCTACCTGGAATTTATGGTCGTATATCATTTCAATGCTAACTTGCATGCAGTTGTACGGTTCGAGAGTTTTTGTTGGGGGAAGGTGTTTGGAACTGTTGGTCAATCACCTCAGCCAATGAAAGCGATGTATCCGTGTAACATGACAGGTACACTGAAAAGAGTGATCATTAAGTTATAATAATGAAGTAGTGAAACGCTAAGAAGACATTATAGATACCTTCTAAAAGCAATCAAGTAAGTAAGAGAGAAAAATAAGATGGTACTTATAGCAAACTACCATAGATATACAAATCGAATAAAAAAACAACAACAGGAAAAGCGCGCTCTATTTACGCATGTTGATTGTATTTCGATCTCCATCGAGATACCTGAAAGAAAGCCATCTTGGGCTGATAGGATGATTCATTCACTAACTCACAGCCCAAAAAAAAAAACACCAATAAGCTACTATTTACTATTGGAAACGCGATATCAGGCACGATGGATACATCATTTTCGGTCACGTTTCAGGTCAGAGGTGGTAATGAGACATACACTTACTTTTCTTTATCCTTAACTCTTTTCTCTTTTTTATAGAAAAGACCTTTCCTTGGTCTTTTAAGCTTTCTGTGTCAAGACAAAAGAACTGTATCACAAAAAGAATCTGAGCTAGATATTCTTTTCTCTTTTATATTTCGATAAATCTTGGTTCAACTCAAAATCTTTTTCTTCATTTCGACTTTTACTTTGTTCATCTTTACAATTTGATTTGATTAATGGCAGGTAAAAATCGTGTTTATCATCTTTAATTTTTTTTTGGTGGGCGACGAAGCTGCTGGGGTTATTTTTTATGCGTCGGCATAGCAAGCAGCTAAGGATACAAAAAAAAAAAAAAAAAAAAAAAAAAATATTATGCAGCCATATTAAAATCAAACAATAGATCTCGGTATATACAATCCTTCAGAAGACCAAGAAACAAGCTTCAAGGTAGAACAAACATCAATCACATCGATGGATATACCAGCGATTGTCGTACACGACGAACAAGAGGTGGCAGTGCTAAATCAAGATGAACCAGATGATGAACCTCCACCTTATACAGAACAAGATCATATCCATTTATCTGAAGATCCTGAGAGTTATTATGATACTTCCCCTCAAAATCACGGTTTAAACCCTTTTTATACTGAGCAAGATGATGGTAAATTATAGTTTCACCAAAAAAAAAAAAAAAAATATGACTAATCTTTTCGTAGTGATTACTGAGGAAGACTTTGAACTATTACAAACAGATCAAGAGCCCGTCTCGGAACAAGCGCCTACTAATGAGCAACAGCGCCAGCAAGAGGAAGAGGATCTATTGATCGGTATTTCACTTTCACCATTGGAAAAGCTCGTAAAGTTCAGTCACAGTTCATTGGTTTTACAGAGGTAACCAATCCTTATTTGTCAAACAATCTTATTAACTTGTATAAATTATTAGACTTGTGGTGACCAAAGATCTTTCCAATACAATTCATGAGATCAGCTTGACTGATGCAGTGGAAGTTGCTTTACCTATCATCATTCAATTAGGTAAGGATGCGGAAGATTCCGTGAGAGAAGCTTTGGCAGGAGAACTGGACAAGATCATGTACTTTTACTATGAGGTAAAAATAAATAAATAAATAAATAGACACTATCATTTACAATTTGCTTATTAACCTATTGTCTATTCAGAATGCGCCTCCACGTATGAATTTAGAGGTCAATGACGATCAGCCTCATATCCCAGATAACTCGTTTGCTTACACTATTATTGAGTTTTTACTGGACCAAAACACAACATTGGCATCGATCGCTCAACAATCCATTGTAGCAGTGGCAGCTGAATTAGCTGAAACGCAGCCTGATTCTGAAAGATATGCGCTTCATCAAGCCCTGTTGAACAGTGAAATATTTGAAGGAGTAGTGCTTGGATTGATCAGTATATTCAGCGAAAAGACAAAGGAAAACGGCAGCCAGAGTGATGAAAAAGAGGCGCCTATAGATACAGTTACTGTAGCAGAGTCTTCCATAATTACTACAGAGGTTGTTGAAAAGATCCCAGCACCGATCGATAGTACTCTTTCAACAGCTATTTCCACAGCTACTAGTTCAATATTGAAGAATTATGACAGTGGAGGAGTGAATTTAGCAAAAATGGTTTGCTTGATGGTAAGATACGAATGAGTAAATTTGGATTCAACCCGAATGATTTTAAACCTGTTTATCATATAGCTAATGTCTGCATTGGCTCAAGTGTTCGGTCCAGAAGGATGCACAGAGAAAATACTACCTATTGTTGAAAGCATGGTATCAGATCCCATGTTTTATGTGCGAAAAGAAGCTGCAGCAGCTGTAGGCAGTCTATCCACAGCAGTTCCACCCAGCGTGACCTTGGAGAGACTTGTAAGAACGTTATAAGCTAGTGCTTTGTCGAAAATCTCATCCACATCTTATATAGTTACCATTGTATTTGAGATTATCAGTAGATACCATTTGGCATGTACGACGATCTTGTGTATTTGCTTTACCTTTACTGTGTGAAGTGCTTCCTAAAGACATGAAAGCCAACATTGCCGTTGAAGGCATTGAACTGTTTAAAAACGACGTGTCACGTAACGTTCGCAATTCACTGGCTGATATCACTGGCGAAGTCATCTCCAAGTTCTTGCCCAAAGATTGGAAAGAAACAGGTCAGCCAGGCCAAGTGCCTGAACAACTACTCGAATTCTTTTTATCGCTAGGCAATACTACAACCACCAGTGCCAATCAAATGTACAAGATGGACACAGAACGTATTCACAACTGTGCTTATAACTTCCCAGCTGTGGTATTGACAGCAGGTGTAGGTTACTGGGACTCCCATCTCAAGGACACTTATCTGAGTTTGACCAAAGATTACCAGCTCAAAGTACGTCGCACGTTTGCATATTCGTTGCACGATATTGCGCGTATCATTGGGCCTGAGCGTACAGAACGTGATTTGGTTCAGATCTTTGCTTTGTATCTGATGGATTTGGATGATGTGAAACAGGGTGTGTTGGAGCATTTATCAGAGTTCTTGAGCGTGCTGGCGACCAGCTCAAGAAACGAGTATATACCTATTCTGGCTGAAGTATGGGACGGTGTGATGAGTAATTGGCATTTGCGTGACATCTTGGCACATCAATTGCGTGATATTGCTAGACTATTCGATGCAGCACGAGTTGTAGAACATATATTGCCTTTGGCGATTAGAGCGTGTCACGATGAATTTGCTGCAGTGCGAGAAACTGGTGTAGAAATTGTAAGTCTATATTTAGAATCGTATGGTAGGATTGCTGAAAGGCCTTTATTAGTTCCCTGTTATATTAGATATTGTAAAGCGAACGGTGGATGAAGATGGAGCCAATCTGTCTCATGAAGGTGGAGAGGCAATTACAGATGAAGGCGATGATCTATTTGCTCGCCAACAAAAGTATGCGCTGGCGTTATTGAACCATGTTATGGAAAAGCTGGATGATCTGGTTAGATCTGCTGCATATCGCACAAGACTTGTGTAGGTTAAAATAGTAGATACATTGGCTAAGCTAACTATTCGAATAACCAGGTTTACCCAAATATGTCGATCTTTGCTTGAAGCAGGTATCAATCCTGCAGACTTTGCCTCTTTCTTTTTACCAAGATTAGTTTCGTTGGCAAAGGATCCAGTGGTAAATGTACGCATTGCTACATCAAGGACTATCAGGACACTTTGTTCCATAAGTATGTCGTATTCACTTATCATTGCATGGTTATTCATGTCTTATAACTCTAGATGGATACTGTCAAGACCTTGAAGCCACTGTTTATACAGAAGAGACAAGTATGGAAGAAGAACCAACACCAGCTCAGTTCCTAGATGATATATTATATCATTTAGCAGTAGATAACGATAGAGATGTACGATTTTTCATATCAGAATTCATTCATCCAGACACCTTGGAAGCGTACCAGAAGCGAAAAGCTGTGGAGGCATTAGCAGTGGCTCACACAGTCAACGATCAAGAAGAAACAGGTGCAACTGCAATTACAGAATCATCTTCTCCCCCTACTCCACCAGTACATACCATCATAGTACAAGCATCTGAAGAAGAGCCAACATCTTCAACCAAAGATCTAGATTCACACAACGATAAAGAGATCAGTGAACCGTTAGCAGAATCACCAATGGATATTGTAGTCGATGATGAGATTGAAGCTAAGCATGCTATGGAAGAAGAAAAAAGTCCTATAGATCAGACTATGCACGATGAAAAGAGTACTGTAGATCACGCTATGTGCGATGAAAAAAGCGTAGTAGACCACACCATGGGAGATCATGAGTCAGAGGCCCCATTGAAAACTACAAAAGCACAAGATGAAGATGTGACCATGCTGGAAGATGATATAGACACGCCAAACGACTATCAGAATGTTCCAGAAAAGGCTCAGCATGTCTATCTTTCCAAAGTACCTGCCCATGTTGTTGCTGAAAAGGATATAATGACACCAACGACTGCTGTTACTCAAGATACCTTGCAATAATACCTGTATTCCAATTTTTTTGTTTGATAATACGGGTGTAAATCGACTTTAGCCATATACATATTCACTACTTTTTAATTCTTTAATCCATTTTATATACGTAAACATGTATACATATTATATATATACACTCGTCCATTATTACCCCATCTTGTATTCCTTTTATTATTATTATATATATATATATATATTAACTTTAATATTTCACTGTCTCTTTGCTCTTGCATGATCTGATGGAACATCCATATAGTAATGGTACTTGCGATATCCTTCTGTTTTCCTTTTAAAAACTAAATTAACATTTTATCAGACACTAGTCGCCCTCGATTTAGTATGGAGGTTATAAACAATTCTTTAATGAAGTTTATATAAATCAGTAGATAAGCGTTAATCATTTATTAGAACAGTTAGTGATAAAGTAGATGTGATAGTTTACTAGATGTAAATGGCTCATTCTAAACATGAAAGACTAATCAGACGTGTGATTTAACCTAGATCAGCCAAGAAAAATATATTGGTGATTAGATATGGTGCTACCAAATAAGCGCAATTATTATTCATTGTTAATAGGTATAGTGTATTTGCATGCATTTCCAAGGACAAATGTCTTAGTATATAAAGTGTCACATCCTATGTACAGTGCTCGCGGTTCCAATTCGTGCGAGTTCAAATTGTATTGCACACTCGGAAATTTCAAACCATATTAATCTAATTGGCCAATTTATATTTTCGAATAAAGCCAAATTATGCATAATCAATATCTGGCTTCCCTTTTTGGTAAAAGAAAAAAACGAAGTTTTTGTGGTTTGGACAGGTAGTAAGCGTGCTTGTCTTTCTATCGCTACAAACTCAAAAAAAAGAAAAGAAAAAAATGCATGTTATACCACATTGCTTCTACACACTTTGCTTTGCCACTAATTTATACTTCTTTAGGTCCAAAAAACAGTACGTAATTGATCAAGGAGAAGATTTTGATCCGCAATCTTTTTACATCGAATTTGGATTCAAAACGCGTGATTTTGCTGAAGAGGAATTAAAACGCGCAGTAAACGCTGCCTACAGAGAAACAAATGATGAATTGGTTAAATCCTACTTGCATGGAGAATTTCTTCATAACGATTTCCAAGTAATATTCTTTTTGACGAGAAAAAAGATATTTAGCATCTCGGCTAAAATTTAAGTATTTCTAGGTGTTGAATGAAAGCTCACATTTAGATTTATATTGGATCAATACAGTTAGAGAAGTTTTAGCTGAAAATACTACCAAACGGAAGCTTGACCATGCAATTAGTCATACTATAGAGTCACAGGTAGATTTTACATTCAATTTATCATCCTTGTAGAATAAAGTTTGACAGTATTTATTTACATTAGAAAAAACGCAGTGATAAAGACCGTCGCATTTTACAAACGTTCGTATTTCTATGTATTTTACTGCGCGTTATTGACTATGGTGTATGTGTTTTGTTATTAACCATGTTTTTTTATTCAAGTAGTTTGACTGCTAATGGAATAATTGATCTATCTAATGAAGGGAGCTCGTCGCAAAGAAGCGAAGTAATAGAGTGGGAAAAGCTCAAAGAGGTCAATGTATTTCATTCACAAGTCCCAAATCTTCATGAAAAAACAGGCCTTGCCATTGATAGTATTATGAAAAAGGTATGTACTGAAGTGCAATGATACATAAAGCCAACTAAGAAATATTAATAATTGATAATTTTGTTTATAATATGTATAGAATATCACTCCCCACAAAAGCTACCTTAAATCTCTTTCATATCAGCAACATTGTCCTGAAGAAGTTCTTTATATATACAAGATCATTACTTCTGTGTAAGTTTTTGAAGATTGCTTATTTTTGCAAATATCTTGACGTTTTACTAAATACTATATAATTGTACATAGTACAAACGCATTTTACACCAATGCTTCTCTTTTTGACCTAACAATCGTACCAGAACCATCTGAATTAGACATCAACAACCAATTGTGGGGCCCAATTATCGAAGCTTTATTTTCCAATTCCGTTATGAAGATTAAAAGGTAAAATAAACATTCTTATTATCAAAATAAAGGTTTGTATTAAATTGCTATTGTTATAGTGGTGAAACTGTGTTGAAAGATATGGAGCAGCACTTCAAAGTGGACTACAGAATTGGAATTGTAATCAACCATAAGTTTATCGACATTAGCAATATTGAGATCGGAAGACAGGCGACAACAAGCAAAATAAAAGATGACCATAGCAAGCTAGTATTGGAAGCCAAGTCGATAATAACAAGAATAGTTGGTCCATTTTACTTCATAAAACCATCATCATTTTCAGTCCCCTCCCTCCAAATCTGCCGTCTAAAAGCCGACTTGCTCACCACAACTCTTAAATTACCTCACCAATTTGTCACTGGACGTGTATGCAACAGAATGAGAGCGCCATTACATCACATCGATAATAAACAGATGAAGAGTTTTCTGCAAGGCTTGATGTTGTACAAAGAACATGTTGAAGAAACAGCAATATATATAAAAAACGAGGTCAACAGTGCTCTTGACAGACGTTCTTCTTTTGGTTTGATTCTAGGCCAATCGTACAAAAAAAATATTCCCAATTATCATAACTGGCTTGAGAAGGCAAATGTTGAAGATGAAAACACTACAACTGCCACCTCCACCACTATACCATCATAATCATCACATTATTCTCATACTGATATTGATGCTTACAACCAATAATAAATATTATGTAACATATATAAACTTGTATTTTGTTATTATAGAATGAGAGCGGTTATGTATATTAGAGCAGCAATACTAAAAAAAGGCCTCTTCTAAGCGATTATACCTGTATGTTTTTTTCATTCCTATGGAGTTTTTTTTAGTATATATTTGCTTTAGTTATATTGAATGCATTTTGTTTAGCAAAGATGTTAAGAAAATGTGCTCGTATATCTTCTTTTAGCTCTTCTCTTATAGACGCTTTACCTGATCTTGCCGTCATCGACTGTTAACAGATGTGTATACTTGTGAAAATCCTCCAGTGACTTTATCACTCTAGTTATATCTATGTGTTTCCAACAAAATAATGTAAAGATCATCCGCGTTCAATAAATATGACAGGTCAAAATGCAATCTGAATGGTCGTGCTGTTGATACTTACTAGCTGGTATTAATAACACATAAAATCTGTCGTCTATTTATTCGACACCTGTCATTTCTGATTTAATGCTATCTAATGTAAGTTTCAACAAAAAAAAAGTTTTATTAAACAAGTCTTCACGCATGTACTTTTGGTAGTATTTGCATTATTTTTTCTCTACTTAATGCAAACAAAATTAACTCAGATCTATTGCATTCCTATCTAACCGACTTTTTTGTCAATTACTTCTTCTTTTATGTATACTTTATTCACTTTCATTTTTGTCATAAATCACAGGACACAGTTGAAAAATGTCTGGTTTAGTATAAATTCGTCCTGTTTCTTTGATGCTACTACTGAGGATGAACTTATCAATATAACTATTTAACCAGAAATGTTATGCAGTGAGTTTGTATTTGGATTTATTATGTCAATTATTTATCCACTTTATACATAATAAATAAACAGCTTTGAACTTATTAACTCCAACAATCTCGAAGAATACCAAACAACATAACACATCTAGATGTATAACATTTGCCAAAGTAAAAGATAAATGTTTAACTGAATATAAACAGGTGAAAATGAAAGCGCGCTCGGTAAAGATGGGAACTAATTTCAGTGCTTTTGGGAGAGCTTGAGGAGACAAAACAAACTGCCGACAGCTGCTGCTTTGGTTCATAAAGAACGACCACAGAAGCCTAGGTGGAAGCCAGGAAACACCATCTGTAGATAAACCATCTATCTACAAGATACGGCTGTTTGTTTCGCAGATAAACGTTGCATGCCGATTGTACCGCAAGCAAAAAGACTACGAAATCTTCTGCTCATATGCCTGACCAAATGATGGACGATGGTTTATCCATAACGGCACAATGCAGCATACAACCAGATACATATAGAAGTCATTAAAAAACTAGAAGCATTAGTGCACAATCTTTTTGAAGAAAAAAAAGTTAATTGCCTTTAGCGCATTTTGAGAGAGCTTGAGGAGACGAAACAAACTGCCGACAGCTGCTGCTTTGGTTCATAAAGAACGACCACAGAAGCCTAAGTGGAAGCCAGGAAACACCATCTGTAGATAAACCATCTATCTACAAGATACGGCTGTTTGTTTCGCAGATAAACGTTGCATGACGATTGTGCCGCAAGCAAAAAGACTACGAAATCTTCTGCTCATATGCCTGACCAAATGATGGACGATGGTTTATCCATAACAGCACAATACAACATACAACCAGATACATATAGAAGCCATTAAAAAATTAGAAGCATTGGTGCACAATCTTTTTGAAGAAAAAAAAGTTAATATTAATTACCTTTAGCACATTTTGAGAGAGCTTGATGAGACGAAACAAACTACCGACAGCTACTGCTTTGGTTCATAAAGAACGACCACAGAAGCCTAGGTGGAAGCCAGGAAACACCATCTGTAAATAAACCATCTATCTACAAGATACGGCTGTTTGTTTCGCAGATAAACGTTGCATGACGATTGTGCCGCAAGCAAAAAGTCTACAAAATCTTCTGCTCATATGCCTGACCAAATGATGGACGATGGTTTATCCATAACAGCACAATGCAGCATACAACCAGATACATATAGAAGTCATTAAAAAACTAGAAGCATTAGTGCACAATCTTTTTGAAGAAAAAAAAGTTAATTGCCTTTAGCGCATTTTGAGAGAGCTTGAGGAGACGAAACAAACTACCGACAGCTACTGCTTTGGTTCATAAAGAACGACCACAGAAGCCTAGGTGGAAGCCAGGAAACACCATCTGTAAATAAACCATCTATCTACAAGATACGGCTGTTTGTTTCGCAGATAAACGTTGCATGACGATTGTGCCGCAAGCAAAAAGACTACGAAATCTTCTGCTCATATGCCTGACCAAATGATGGACGATGGTTTATCCATAACGGCACAAAACAATGTCTATACAAAGACAAAAGAATGAGACATTAGTACAAAAAAAAACCTAAGGATGCAAGTGGAGCTCGTTTGGATTATTTATGACGTCGCACTGTAATTATGCATCGCCTAATATACCCTCGCACTTTAAGGAGGGGTTTCAATTTTAAACACTTGGAGCATCACCAGCCGTCTTGTGAAATATAGCAAAAAGTTCAATTTAAATTACATTTGACAATTTAAAACATCCTCATCGGTCTTGTTGCTTTTATGTATTGTATGTCGTTCCAAATACAATCTCTTTTATTTTAACTTCTTTTTTCAAAATTCGGCTTTTGCAAAACGCGACAAAAAAAAATAACAATACTACTGGGATTGCTCTAAAGACGCAAATATAGTTCGAGAAAGCGCGTGAGTTGGGAATTACATTAATGTAGTTTCGCTTATTTCGAAAACGTGAATTGGCTAATTGTTATATCCAGTGCTAAAGACGGCAGATATAATTCATATTAAGCAAAATAAAATAATAGCCAATAAATAGGATCGGCTATCCTGATAGTAAAAAAAGTTATTCTAATGTTTATTCACAATTCAAAAGTAAATCTTTATGACATTTCATCAGAGCTTAACAGCGTAACATTCAGTATATCAGCAAATATGGCTGTACAATGGAGTCCAATCCCAGCAGCCAATAATAAGCCTTTCAGCTACGCGTAACTGTAATCGCATAACGCACGCGTTACTTGGTATTCAGAAATATATGACATTATATTATCTAATAATGACAAGAGTATCTCAAAATAAGGCCTTGTAATGAGTATTGGCTTATAGTTCTAATGATGACACATCGTTTGTATTTATGCGGATCTCGTTTATCTGATTGGACCATCATATGGAGTCCATATATAAGATAAATAAACTATTGGTTTCTTAATACTATGTCGATGATAGAAAATGGTAGGTGGAATACTACGCTAGTTAAATTAACAAGGCTTGAATTTGTCAAGTGTGCAATGCAACCTGAACTCGCGTGAATCGGTATCATAAGCATTGTAAATAAACCCCATTCTAAATATGAAATATTAGTCAGGCACAGTATTTACCCAAAATCAGTTTAGAAGTCTATAGACTAAGTACTGCGTATATTAATACGTACAATCTCTGTTTATCATTAGAAGTGCATAGTATACTTATTTGCATTACAAAAAATTAAAGTTTTTAGTGGATGCAGTAACTCATTCAAAATATGAAATATTAATCAAAAGATGCGACATTTGACCGAGATCTTTATATACAAAGAGTTTTTGTACATTTTATTAACATCTGCGCAATAATTTCTAGGTCAGAGAAATATATTAATAAAATAGCGAAATATAAATTCAAAGTGAATTGAAGCTATATATTTCAATCAAATTTTTTGTTAGGTCACAATTATAGTTATTATAATGTGGGAATAAAGAAGTAAGGGTGTATTATAAATAAAATATTATTAAGACTATAACATGCGCATGAAGGTTTATCTCACCTTTTTTTGCCCAAGCCAAATCAAAGTGAATTAAGGTGAATTAAAAAAAAATCCCATTTAGATGCCAAGGATGAAAAGTGTAAAGAATAATAATAGTGTAGAAATAAGAGAGGAGAAAATATTAAACTACTTAATGTGATTTCTTATTTTAGCTTGAAAGCTAATGCACAGATATTGTAGGTAAACTGCACAAAAATTGTTTGCTAAATGCGCATAAATAGCTTTCATTTGCGCAGATTATAAGCAGATGTCGATTAATATATGCGTATTTGTTTGATTTTAGGATTTTCCATTGTATAACTATGAATCTTTGTTCAATAATCGAAATCTAATAAAAATTACTATGTATAAGCCAATAGCAATGCTCTTACAAATCTTTATTTCTATGATCGGTTCACAAACGAAATAAGGGTGAACCAAAATAGATCAGTGTAGAGATGTTATAAAGACTTCATGTTACACGGTATTGTATGTAAATATGAGTGTTTAATGATGGTTTGATTCATGTAATGCGCGCAAAAGCAAAATAAAGGGAGTTTCCTTTTCTTTTCATCTTTGGTAAAATAATTAGAAAACAAGCACGAGGGTATACAGTTCATATATACACTATAAGAGGTAATAAGGACTATCCTACGGATAACAATCGATGTACGCTTCATTTCCGCGCTTTCAAAGGTCCTTTACCGGGAAATTTAGACCGGAAACTGGGCGCCTTTACAAAATACGGTAAAACCTTCTGGGTATATAAAAGGCCGTGTGATCATTCGACAAATCTCCTGAATCCACCGAAAACGGTTGATCCTTTAAAGTCTTTGTGTTGAAAATAATGGGATGATATTTAATCATAATACTTCTGACTACTGCAAATTGTATTACAAAGAGTCAAGACAGCTTGTTTACATTTCTGATGCCGGAATTGCTTCGGCTCCATATGAAATCATTTCTCCTAATTAGTATCTTTTTTTTTTGCTGGGATCGACTAATACAGTTTTCCCGCAGTTTGAGCGGCCGAGCGTGCGAAACTTTCTAATCAATTATTTCCATCTTTAGACAAATGATTCTGGGTAATTTGTCCAATTTTAGTTATTTTTATTACCGACCTGTCAGCTAAACCTTGTTTGTTCTAACACCAATGCCAATGTTAATTATATCTGTGATTTAAACACTTTTTTTTTTGAGTATACTCAAGATTGGATTAAAGTGGTACAATATGCAATGAAAACATAAATCATGGATATAAGCAATCAAGCTAAGATAGTATTGGGTTCAGTGATCGAATTGGTTCATAGTGCATCTATTGTAATGAAACATGGAACCCTTTTTATATTGTAACGGCGAACTAATTCACGAAAATGAATTTAATTTATAAACTCTTTTTGTCACCCTTTGAAGCTTTCTGTCTTTTCATAACGTGATGGAAGAAGAAAAAAAAAATCAGATATTAGAATCGATATCAGCCACTTATGAATCCTCGGATAAGGCTCCAGCTTATCAAGAGCAAGAACATCTTGGGCCCGAACCGACTGAAGAAGACTGGAAAGAGTTGCCTGAAATCGCTGATACTATTCCTAAAGCCGCTTTCCTAATTATCCTTGTTGAATTCTGTGAACGTTTTACTTTCTGTGGTCTGAGTGGCCCTTTTCAGAACTATATTCAGAATCCTTCACCACTTTCATGTAGGGTCATCTTATAGTGATTTAAAAAAAGCAATAATTTATTGATGTTTTCTCTTATAGACCCTGCTTCACATCCTGGTGCTATGGGCAAAGGTATATAATATATATAAGTGTAGTAACGTGATTTTGCGTGCTAATTGTTTTGTTTTCGTAATCAGGACAACAAACTGCTGATGCCCTGACTACTTTCTTTCAATTTTGGTGTTATATTACTCCTCTCTTGGGTGCCGTGATTGCTGATCAATACCTCGGAAAATACAGAACCATTCTCTTATTTGCAGTCATTTATTTCATTGGCTTGATTATCCTAACTCTCACCTCCATACCTATGGCTATTGCTAATGGCGCTGCTTTTCCCGGTTATATTGTCTCCATTATTATCATTGGTCTTGCTACTGGGGGTATCAAACCTAACGTATCTCCTCTTGTAGCTGAACAATACCAAAATAAAGGTGCCTATGTGAAGACTTTAAAGAACGGTAAACGTGTCATTGTCACGCCTCAAGCTACATATCAAAAGATCTTCAATTATTTTTATTGGGGTATTAATATTGGCTCGCTCTCTGCCATTGGTACGACTGAATTAGAAAAGAACGTCGGTTTCTGGCCTGCATTCTTGATGCCTACATTGATGTTTATTCCTTGCGTCATTGTGGTCGTCCTTGGACGCAATTATTACGTGCAAACTCCACCTCGTGGCTCTGTCTTTATTGAAGCAGGTAAACTCTTTAGACTTAGTTGGAAAGTCAAGGGCGGCTTAGATGCTTGCAAGCCCTCAAATTTAAACCGTAGCCACCCTGAACTAGCCGCCAAAATTACCTGGGATGATATCTTTGTTGATGAATTGAAGCGTACAATTAAAGCTTGTATTGTCTTTTGCTGGTTTCCCATCTATTGGCTTTGCTATAACCAAATGACCAATAACTTGGTATCCATGGCAGGTACTATGTTAACAGGCAATGTACCTAACGATATCATGCAAAACATTGATCCTATCGCCTTGATCATCTTAATTCCTTTGATGGATAATTTTATTTATCCTTTTTTGCGTCGCTGTCATATTCCTATGCGTCCCATTTTCCGTATTGCCTTGGGTTTCTTCTTTGCGGCTGCTGCCATGGGTTACACTGCTGGTATTCAAGCTATGGTATATCGTAGTCCACCTTATTTTGATCATCCAGAGGGCCATCAGAACTGGATCTCGGCTGCCTATTTAATCCCTTCCTATGTATTGATTGCTATTTCTGAGATATTTGCTTCTATTACGGGTTTAGAGTATGCTTATAAAAAGGCACCTCAGTCAATGAAATCCATCGTTATGGCCTTGTACTTGATTACCAACTGCTTTGCTTCCATATTGGCTTTTGCTTTGGTTTCTGTTGCTGTAGATCCTAAATTAACGTGGATGTACACTGGTATTTCTTGCGCTATGTTTGCTTGTACTATCCTTTTTTATATCTGTCACCACAAGAGTGATACTACGGATATGGCAGAAGATGCTATTCGCCGAGTGGATAATACTCAACCTGGCAAGACCCTTGTCGATGAAGAGGTCGTAGTTGAATATGAAGTAGAAAAAAGTCGATAACTTGACTCACTGTTTTATAAAACCCTTTGTAAATAGTATAATAATAGATAGACAGAGTTTCACATTAATTCACAATCTTATTTTTTTTTAACTCTTTACATATATCTTCATCATATCAATTCAGTATATATACCTATTCTCGCTAAAATACGCTTATATGAAGTATTATAGACTGTATAGATAGCTACCAATGTACTGATTAGTATTAAAGTTGAATACAAAATTAGAAAAGACCAAAGTATTATTCCGTAGTTATGTCATATATACATATATATATATATTTGAATCATTACAACCGCAATATCAATGTATCGCCCATCCCAATAGGATGTACACAGACACAGAGTATATTGGCTCTTAAGTTTCCCTGATCAAATTCTTTTTTTTTCAAATTTCTTCAGATTTCTCGGTATCAAAAAAGTATCTATATAGCAACAACAAAAAATAGTAGCTCGGAATCTCCATAGAATAATAGAATAGAATAATGTAGCCGGAAGAATAATAAATCCATGGAAACAATATTTAAAAAGCTCCGATAAACCATTATCATTCCAAAAGGAAGAAAGGTTTCCTTGTTGTTTTTTTTTACAAAATCTAATATAATTAAAACAAGAACTAAACAACTTGCAGCTCTTATTAAGCGATCAAATGTTTATCTTGTACCTGTCATATTTCCTGTTACGACTATTTTTTTTTTTTCTGTGTGTGAAATTTTAGTTCCTGAGATCAAAAATTTTATATATAGTAGTTTAGAAATTGGCATGGCGCACTATTCATTAGATCTCACAACCGATCTTGGTCAAATGTCGCATCTGGTTATTATACTATACTTAAAATGAATTACTCCATCTAGAGAAACATTAGATCCAGTCTTATGTCTCTGTTTTATTAATAGTCATATTTACAATTTAACCGTCATTAGTAAAACGCACTCTTTCGTACCAATGTATCGGAGCCGACGGTACATAGTATGACAGATCAGCTTATCAAACTTAAAAGTCTATTAGCTTTTTATTGAAAATAAATAGTTTTGCTTGAATGAATATGCATTGCAGCAGTTGTTTGTTCGTTCTTTGTTTCAAAAAGGCATAGTAGTGGGTATTATGTACAAGAGAATTTATAAATATAAAAAGGTGTAGGAGGGTGTATAAGTCATGTATACATACATATATATATATTATCTCTTTGTTAAAGGTTTTTCCAATCGTCTAATTTTTTAACCACCATCTCATAGGTGAGGATGGTCATTGCTGAAGAAGGCACTGTGCGGACTAAATTGGTGGATAATCCTTTGTAAAATCCTCGTAAACCTTCCTCCTTTGAAATCACTTGAATAGCATGTAAAATGCCATTGTATTTGTAAGGCTTTCTCGTTTGATTTTGTAAACGTGTTCGAATCACTTCATGTGGGTAGGTTGCAAGACTGGCTGACATTTTTGAGAGCGAGGACGCCAACAAAATGGAAGAAGATCCCGAACTAACCTCTCGGTCGACGTCTATCATTGAACCCATGAGTATTAGCGCATAAAATTTCTGATGACATACTTACGAAACACAACTTTTAGTCGTTCGTACAATGGAAACTGGACAGCAACATGGCTGATGCCGATAAGTGATGGCCCTAATCCTTTATAGAATCCTCTAAAACCTTCATGTTTAGCAATAGTAACAAAGGCATGTGCCGTATTATTGTATCTATATGGTGTTCTTTCGTTTTGTGTCTAATGAATAAAAACTCAGTACATTTTCCCACAATCTTAATAAGGCTCTTTTACCATCAATCTAGTTTTTATCACCCACAAAGGATTAGTCAACATAGTAGAGGCTACTCCGGCAGACATGGCAGAAGTGATATGTAATAACCATTCTTTATCATGTCCTACACACACACATTAGTAATATATCATACGCGCAAATGACACGAGACATACCTAGCTCGTCAGCCCAATGACTCTTACAATAATCATATGCAGTAAAATAAATAGCCCAGGTTGGCAGATAACCCAAGACAGTTGGGCCTAATCCTCGATATAATCCTCGAATGCCTTCTTCTTGCCAAATGCGCGTCAAAGTACCTACGGTTCCTTTATACAACTTTTCACCAGGCAAAGCAACACCTTGATTTTGTAACCTAGTTTTTGCTACGTCTAATGGACAAGTGACAATCGATGATACAATGCCAGCGCCAGCGCCTGCAATAGAGTGCTTTAGATTTTCATGACTTTGACTATTTGGACAAACGAGCTTTAGTGTGCTATACTATTGCGTTCATAGTCTTTTTTTCCCCCTTACGCGAATTCTTTCCACCAGTTGACAGCCGCTGTGCCCATGCGAATCTTACAGAAATTGAATAATAAATAAAGTGTATGTGTCTATCAGGTTAAAGAGCTTTTTTTTTGCAGTTTTCTCGCTCTATTTCTCCTCTTTTTCGTTGGTTAGCTGAGGATTTTTCGTCTATCGTTTGGTATCAAAAATAAAAGGTCGGGTGTATCGGTTCGTTCCTTTTGTGGTTTTTATACAAGGCTTATTCGAATGAAATAGTCAAGACAATGAACAGACTAACTAAAGGGGTCAAGGTGTTTTCAATTACAAGATTGTAGAAGGTGAGAAAAAAAATACTGGTGGGGGATTTAAACCAAAAAGTTAGAAGGACAAAGAATCCTTTCAATCAACGTCACTTTGTTCGTACTACGTGCTGTCGCCCGGTAATATGGAGTTTGAATAGTCGCTTGTTTCTAACCGCAGTCACCCAATTACAAAGCCAAAGTATAAATATTGATCTCATTACTGTTTAATCTCAGTTAACCAATACGATGTGTATTATTTTTTAATGCTCTTCAAGTGATCAAGAATAATTAAACGATTGTTGATAACTTAATTCTAATTTCTCCATCAGATTTATAGTTTCTAATTTTAGAATTAGCTCTTGGAGAAATCTTTAATCCGAATTCTTGAATCTTGTTTTTGAAATGATCAACTTGGGTGCAAGAATTAGAATGAAGCCGCACAAAAATTTCTCATGCCCTAATTATTTGCATCCGACGGCCCTCTTTGTTCACCGGGTTATTTCCAAATCAAATCCTGAGCGATACTTGAAAAGGCTGTTTCCCTCTTACTGAAAAATGTTTTCCTCAATTAAAAGTGTTCAAAGAGTGAGTGTTTTGATGCTCTGTCCATTGACTAAGCATTTGAAAAAGTATAAAAAGTTTTAGGAAGGTTTGCAGGTACGTTAAGGATTTTCCGCTTTTTTTTAAAAAAAATCTCACAGAAAGTGCAGAAGTTTAATGGAAATTCCAAATGAAAATGAATTGTTTCAAGACTTTCTTTCAGACCTATAAACACGTTGAAACTGCCATGGTTTGATAGTTTTGGATTAAACCTGGAATAAAAGTGATTGCAGAACGAGATAATGATAAAAACAAACGAGCAATAACCCTACTCTCAGATGCCAAAAAGCCAATTTTTTTTTGCTATGATATTTCTATTTTAGCATAAAAAACGTTCAAATATATCATGCGCTTTACCGGTAATAGCAATAAATGCATCCAGAGACCCCAGTAACAATATTATTACCAGTATCTTAAATGACCTATAGACCAAGTTTTTGGTTTATTCGAAGGGTAGAGCCTGTAATATGTTGGTACTACTACACCTGTCCATCGCTGACATACACCGATATATTTTGATACGATAAAACACCATTGTAAATTTTCAATTACATACGGGGAACAATATTATCGCTCGGCTCTATAAGAATGTCCATAATCATTTAGTTTATAGTAGTTTGTGTTTTTGCAATTGCAATATTTTTCCTTATTACAAGACGACAATAAACTGCCATATTTGATGGCGTTGCACAGGACAGATCACTAAAAGATCATTGGAACTTGGTTTTACCGATCAGATTAACAGTGGTACCCCATTTAAATTGCAGCCACGATCTTTGTTTGGATCATATTGTTCAGTAAGGACCCTTTCGTAGTTGAACTGCATTCTATCAAGGTTGACCTTTACCAACTATACTTTGGAACTATAAACAAACCAATAGATAAAGGAAGTAGAAATAGTCGAATGCGCACCCTTGTTGAAAGGCTTCCAAGAATTTTCTATTCGATTTCCATCTTTATCTAAACTAGGTCCAGAAAATCCGTATGTTTTAGATTTTAGAGGACATCTTAGTGACTCATACTATAGGTAGGTCATTAGAATGCCTAATACAACCTTTAATACTTTGTCCTTGAGAGGAACTAATGCAAAAGACAACAATATCCTGAACTTCAGAACAGTAATTTCTACAAACACAGAAAAAGGGGAAACCATGACCAAAGAGAGAATGGTCATTATAGTCAGGGGATTGCGCTTATGGTTAACCAGCACCAAAGCTATTTTATTATATCTGTATGCAACCATAACGTCATGTTATATATATATATATATATATATATGTGATTATAAAATCTTAGAGTTTATAGGCGTTACCTAACTTTGGGTTCTTCAAGCTGAAATTTAATACCTTAATTATTAAAAAAAAAGCCACCGGTATTCTAGATGAGTAAACTCAAGTATTAGATTTTAAGCAAATATATATATAGCTTCTCTAGAAAGCATAAAAAATAACACACGCTTTTATGCCTCTGTGTTAATGGCCATATTAAATAATATAATAGTTTTTTTGGTCCCCTTATCTAGATGGAGGCTTAGTGATGGAAAAGTTATCTGATGATCTGATATTTTATCGGAGGTCAATTTAGGGGCCTTTCGGTCTTAATCAGATTATTTTTATTGGCTTAAAAAAAAACAATATCTTTATTATAAGCTACCCTTCCTGCTCTTCTCTACTCTCGTCTTTTTCTTAATTAAAAGATGGGCTTTCATTTTCCTTATATCAGAACATGGACTAATTTTTGGATTTTGGGTATGGCATATGCCTTCTTCTGGTGGTCATTATTCATCATGTATTGCATATGCTATCAATTCAACAGAATACGCGTATACTACATTCGAAAGAAGAGGATTATAGATAATAAAGAAGAATATGATAATGTAGACGTTAGTCTACCAGGGTCTCAACTATGGCGTCGCCTGGACCGTGTGGTACGCATCCCATATGTAACTGAAATGATCTCTATCAAGCATATACTTGGTGTTACCGCCTTCACTTTGATAAACTTGTATTTTACCATCTTTGCTTACCCATATGAACCTGCTCCATACCTCCCCTCTGTTGTGGATCGTCGCGCTGCTTTTACTGGCATGGTCGATTGGGGGCTCGTTTTCTTCTTTGCACAGAGAAATTCCTTCATACCTAAAATGTCTGGGCTGACGTTTGAAGAACTGATTCCTTTTCATCGTATGGTTGCTCGTATTGGTTTTTTGAATTTCATTCCTCATTTAGTTTACCGACTGTAAGTCTATCACGGTATTTTGAATATAACGCGTTTCTCTGACACAAACTTATAGCTGGGAAGGTTATTTGCACAAATACAGTGTTTGGGATGCATTCTTTTGGGATTTTGAATATACCACCGGGTCCATTGCTACATTTGCCTACATCATTATGTTTGGCACTTCATTAGAGTACATACGTCGAAATTACTTTGAAGTGTTCTATTATTCGCATGTTTTGTTTCTGATTATCGCCATTATATTTACTTGCTTGCACTATCCAACCTGTTTTGCTTTCTATATACCCGCGGTTTTACTTTGGCTTGCCGATCGTGTAGTACGAACATATCAGTCTTGGATCATCAAGTCAAGCTTTGTTCACGTGGATGAGGTTGCTCCGCAGACAGCAACACAAGAAGGTATTGTCCGCATATTGTTTGAAAGCAAGCTTCTACAGAACTTCAAACCTGGACAATACGTGTTTGCAGCTATGGTATTAAACGGGCGTAAACTATGGGAATATGCCAATTGGCATCCGTTTACTATTTCCGAAGTGTTTCGTGTTAATCAGTCAACCGTTAATACTGAAGAACGTGTCATTGGTACTGTGGATGAGTCTACCAAGTTAATTTCGCAGCAAACTCCGTGTTATAGCAGCATACAAAATGATGGCTTATCAGACAGTTTACGACGACGTCGGCCGGTTTCTTTTGCTGCTGATCAAAATACGAAAACTGTAGCTTCAATTCATATTAAAGCATTAGGTACTAAGACGCGTGATCTACTGGAAGCTTCAAAGACCAAGAGTGATATTGAAGTCTACATTGATGGTATGTATGGACCTCATCTGCCTTATCAGGATTATTCCGTGTTGGCTTTATTTGCAGCTGGCATTGGAGCAACACCAGCAATGTCCATCATTCAAGATGTAGTAGATAAAAGGTCAAGTGGTGTACGTACTATGGTCACTAATCATATCTACCTGTCTTGGGCTATACGAGTCACCGGTAAGTATTCAATTATACTTGATGGTATTTTTTCCCCCTTAACTGATTGTTCCTAGATGAAATCGACCCATTCATGGACATGTTTAAATATTGGACAGAACAGATACATGATGCTGTACTTCCTATTCAATTGCATATCACCGTTTATGTTACTAGAATGAAACAAGGATACCATGCTATAGAAAAACTACAATCTTTTAAATTAGTGTATGGCCAACGCCCGCAAGTTGATATAGAAATGGACTCGATCAAAGCGCTACATGAAAAACAGCGTCGAGTATGGGCGCATGTCTGCGGTTCTACAGCGTTTACTCGAACAGTTATTAACGAAGCTGTTCGTTGTGAGTTTGATATTCACCATGAAACCTTTGAATTCTAAGCAACCTCTCCTCTACTATACCTTTTTTTTATATATATTTACAAAGTAATCTTTAATACACCTTCTTCATTGTTAAATAGATTCACCTCAGTGTCTTCTGTCATATAATAATTAAATTATATATCTATTATAGCTAGTTTGCCCTCCTCTTCTTATATATACATTTACTCAATCTTAGCAACAACAATGGAACTCATAAATTGTAGATATGATGAAGCTCTTATAGTAAGATTGAATAGATACAGTCATTTCACTCTTAAAGTGAGGATTTCTGAAGAAGAAAAAACGCAGGGTTTGAAAATATTAACTAATGATTCGTTAGAAGCTGGCTTGGTGGATTTTGGGGATCTTCAATAAACAGGTTGGCATGCGAAGATATCGATGTAGGCCAAGACTTTTATACAGGATTGTGTTCTAGATTATTGATAAAATGTTTCTCTGAATACTGAATTGTATTTTCAAAATGTTAATAGAGATCTCATAAGCGGCAGTATCGATAATTCCTGCTTCAACTGTCTCTGAATCTTTTAGATTAGACGCTTAGCTTTGCCTTTTACTAGGCTCTAGGATTGTTCAATAGGGTTAATCTTTGGTAAGTATTTGAAAAACTAAGTTTGCTATACAGATACAAGAGTGAAGATAAAAGATTATTAAATCCAAAGGCGTTAAAAAGATAAGCTGCATTAAACTTTTCTCTAGTTTTACTAATCTATAGATCTTTCGACCAACATGGCTAAAATGTTGCATCTAATTAGTAATTCAAGTTCAAAGTGAACTACTATACCTATAGAAATCTTTATTAGGCTTTAGGGCGATAAATATATTTTATATGTTAATAACTAACTGTAAATTAAGTAAATTTTAAGTAATCAATTGATCATCGCTAGATCCCTTAGCTAATCTCAGTTAAATATCACATTAGACAAATAAGCATGTTTGAAATAGGTTTTGTACTCGTCAGAGCTTCTGTTTAACAGAGTTTACAGTAAATATATATTTTACTTGCCACTAATTGATAGTAAATTATATATGCGCATGTAATGTGTGATTGTTTCTAGATGAGTGGAGGGATTTCAACTACATCTAATTTGAATAATGTTGTCTACTATATTGATGAAATGTAATACTTGTAGAAATAGAAATAAAATGCCTAAGAATTCAACTTTTTTTAAAACAATAAATATACTTCAGGATGAAGTAACTTTGAGTTCTCATCTATAATTCTAAATAACGACCATACTAATTTTTAATGAAGATTACTAGATTCTTTGCCTTTTTATCGTTTGAATTCAATAGGATTCAGCTCCTCCTTATCTTTCAACTGAGTTCGGTTCAATATCGCACCTAATCAGTTTTCATTGCTCAAAAGTAACCTCTGCGTGTACTGGAACTACTGTTTAACTTTAGTACAATGAACATGTATTATATTTGCTCCTGATGAATAGTAAATTATTACACTCTATGTTTCCCAATTACACTCCGCGTCTAACGTATTTCATAGTTTCAATATCTACAACAATTTTGTCGCCCTCATTGACAAATTCTGGAACTTGCAACTTGGCACCATTTGTTAAGTTGGCGGTTTTATAAACAGTACCTTTGGCAGCTTGACCAGCTCTGTCAATGACTGATTGGACTGTGTACGTATAAGTGGCTGGTAGTTTAAACGTGCAAGGCTGTCTACCATGCTCAGGCGTAGTCAAGAAGTTAACAGCGACAGGCATAGAATCTATGATGAAAGTAAGCATCAGGTTGGCCTCTAGTAATTTCATTTACCTTCTAACATGGCAATGGAACGTTCACCACCTTCACACAAGGAAGCTGTCATTTCAATTTCTTCAAAAGTTTCCAAATTGAGCAAATGAATTTGATCACCTTCTGAATACAGGTATTGATAAGGTTCATCAGATAAGTTGAGAACTAATACTCAAAGTATGAATAAAAAAATGCATAATAAATCAATACATCCGTTCGAAACATACTTTCCAAAGTATCTCCAGACTTGAATCGCTCGTTCAATTTAGCATTGGATAGGATATCTTGCAATTCCATCTATATCATAGAGTAGTGTTACTCTATGTCTGTAATATAGGTCACATATGCGTTACCTTGACTACGGCGCCGCCTCTACCAGTAGAAACGTGGTCTCTTGTCAATACGCGCCAAGCTTTGTCTTTGAGCTGTACAATTTGACCTTTTTGATAGACCCAACGCTCAACTTATAGAATCGTTTGGTAGCATAAGGCGCAGTTTTGGGTAATTGTTGTGTCCAACGTACTGATGCTTGTCTTGTTAATGTAAGAAAGCTAGACATGATAATATATAAACAAAAAGAAATAGTTGCATTATCAGTGAGGGTCCCAAAGGTTTATTTAAGCCACTATTTACACAACCCCGAGCGCGGTTGATGAAATTTTAAAAAAAAACTTGCTCAAGGTTACTCATCCAATACTATTACTTAAGCCAGCCCAGCCCAATATCTTTCTTCTCGTTTATAAAACAGTAAATGACTGATTTGAGTAAAGACGTACAAGGCTTAAAGCTTGAAGGAGAGCCTGTCAAGGTTGCACCCGCCAACGCTGCTACTGCTCACTCTCAAAATGTAACACCTTGGGAAGTCGAAGGTGCTGTTGTAGATGGTATTCAACAAGCCATTGACTATAACAAGCTCATTGAACAATTTGGTACCAGACCTATTGACGAAGCTTTATTGGAACGTTTCGAAAAGTTGACTGGCCGTAAGCCACATATCTTTTTGAGAAGAGGTACCTTCTTTTCTCACAGGTAAAAATACAACAACGCGGTCTATGTATACACTGTTCATCCGAGATATTATAGAGAACTTGGTGTCATTCTCGATCGTTTCGAGCAAAAGAAGCCTTTCTTTTTGTATACTGGTCGTGGGCCTTCTAGTGCATCGATGCATTTGGGCCATATGGTCCCTTTCATCTTTTGTCAGTAAGTGTTTTAGGATGAAATATCAACAGAAACTCATATATGATATTAGATGGCTCCAAGAAATTTTTGATGTGCCTATTGTGATTCAATTGACTGATGATGAAAAGTTCTTGTTCAAGTCTAACTTGACCGTTGAAATGTGCCATCAATTTGCTTTTGACAATGCAAAGGATATCATTGCCTGTGGATTCAAGCCTGAAAAGACCTTTATCTTTTCCGATCTGGATTTTGTTGGGTAATTAAATAGAGAGATGAGGTGTTGAATGATAGACTTATGCTGTGTTTATAGTGGTCCCTTTTATCACAATGTCATTAGAATCTCTCGTTGTATTACTTTGTCTCAATCCAAGGCTACCTTTGGTTTCCAAGACAGGTACAGACAAGCATAGTATTCATTAGATGATGATTAACGCTATAACTAATTAGTGACAATGTTGGTAAGGCTCACTTTGTTTCCGTACAAGCTGCACCTTCCTTCTCCAATTCTTTCCCTCAAATCTTTGGTGAAAAGAAGGATATCCCCTGTTTAATTCCTTGTGCTATTGATCAAGATCCTTACTTCCGTTTAACGCGTGATGTAGCAAAGAGATTGAAATACCCTAAACCTTCTCTTATTCACGCTAAGTTTTTCCCTGCTCTTCAAGGTCCTCAAACCAAGATGAGTGCATCCGTGGTTACATCTGCCATCTTTATGACTGATACGCCCAAGCAAATCAAGAACAAGATCAACAAGCACGCTTTCTCTGGTGGAGGAGCTACTCTTGAGGAACACAAGGCCAATGGTGGTAACCCTGATGTGGATGTTGCCTATCAATATCTTTCTTTCTTTATGGAAGATGATCAAGAATTAGAAAACATTTACAAGGCAAGTTGAATGCGTAAAAAGAGATGTGTCTAATTATAACTAACAAATGATTATAGTCCTACAAATCTGGTGAATTAATGACTGGTGAATTGAAGAAGATCTGTATTGAGACTTTGACCAAGTTTGTCAGTGAATTCCAAGAACGCAAGGGCAAGATTACTGACGAAACGGTTGCTTATTATATGGATAAAACTAGAAAGATTGATCCTTAATAAACTACAATGTGTAACATGAATTTTTTTTTTTTTTTTTACTTTTTAACAAGAGGGGCTGGTTGCTCTCCTTCCTTTCTTTCCTGTTTAACCAAAATGTCGACTAAAAGAGCGGGTTCGAGAATACCTTCTGCTTCTTCTCACCGTAACGATAATGCGTCTACCTTAACTACCAATGATTCTACAACAGGTAGTAGACAGCGTCAAAACAAACGTGATGAGGTATGTGAATCCCTTGTGAATTGGAATCGTCAAACTCAACGCTTCTTGTAGGCAATTAGAAAGAAGCTAGAGTCTGAGCTATCCAAGAAGAAGACTGGCTCGAAAAAGATCCGCCAAACACGTAAAATTGCAGGCACTGTATCTGCACTGCGCCCTGCCCAAGCGTTGACTGTCAAGGAAAATATGTTAGTCATTGAAGCTTCTCAGCTTATGGCAGCCAAAAGAAGCGATTGTGTACTTGTGGTAGATGAAGATGATCATCTAAGTGGTATTTTTACTGCCAAAGATCTTGCCTATCGAGTAGTGGCAGAATCCCTGGATGCCAGGTATATACGGTTGCAAGGGTTCCAGTGAAACCTGATAATTAATATACTATATATAGAGACACCACCGTCGCTAAAATCATGACCAAAGGACCCATGTGTGTTACTTCTGACACATCCGCTACTGACGCACTCAATCTAATGGTATCCCGTGGATTCCGTCATCTGGTAAGAACTAAAACTGGCTAGTAGTTGATATATTAACGTGTAATTGTTAGCCTGTTTGTAACGAAGAAGGTGACATCTTTGGATTGCTTGATATTACAAAGTGTTTGTATGAAGCACTCGACAAGATGGAACGTGCCTTTGGCTCTTCCCGTAAATTGTACGATGCTCTTGAAGGTGTTGAAAAAGAATGGTCGCATTCGCCTATCCAACTTGTTCAATACATGGAAGCATTACGCGATAAGATGGAATGCCCCGACTTGAATTCGGTATTGGACGGATTAGCTCCTGCCGAAGTAACAGTAAAGACTAATGTACGCGAGGTAGCTCGTATGATGAAAGACTACCATACTACTGCTGTATTGGTAAGGGACAGAGATGGTTTGGCTGGTATCTTTACTACAAAGGATGTAGTTTTGCGTGTCATTGCTGCTGGTTTGAACCCTGAAAACTGCTCAGTTGTACGTGTTATGACACCTCATCCAGACACTGCCTCTCCTCAAATGTCTATTATGGATGCCTTGAGAAAGATGCATGGTAAATTAGAAAGCATCAGTAATCACAGAATGTTATTAACGTATTTGATTAGATGGACACTACCTCAATCTTCCTGTAGTAGAAGATGGTGACGTTGTTGGTATTGTAGATGTACTCAAGTTGACCTATGCCACTATGGAGCAAATCAACAGTATTCAGGGCAATGATGGTGAAGGTACATGAAGCACGTGGAAGCACGCAGAAGCATTTGATTTAAAACTAACACTTTCATAGGGCCCATGTGGGGTAGATTTTGGGACAGTTTCGGTTCGGGAGATCAACATGAGTCTGAATCACAGATTTCAGACCCTCTTTCTTCTCAATTGTTATCAGCTCATTCGCAACATAGCAACGGTAACAACAGTAATGCCATTGCACGCGCTATTTCACCCGAGCCTTCCGCTTCCTTTTCTCAATTGCAAGGCTTTTCCGAAATCACGCCCAACGAATCAGCCAGTATGGTAGCCCGTAACGAAGATGGCCGTTCTTGCATATCTGAAGATTTGCGTACCTTGTCCAACAAGGGTGAAGACGTGTTTTCATTCAAATTCACTACATCTGGAGGAAAAACGCACCGATTTGCATCCGTCTATGATAGCTATCCAATCTTGTTAGAAGCTGTACGTCAAAAAGTGATCGGTGAGCACTTGGCTCATTTGGGTTCTAATGTAGACGATGTACCTGTCGAATCGTGGTTGAGTATTTCATACTTGGATGATGAGGATGACCAGGTCTTGATTACTTCGGATGCAGATGTAGTTGACGCTGTCAAGTTGGCTCGCAAGATGGGCCAAGATCGTGTTAAATTGTTTGTACATGATGCTACTGAAAAGGAACCAGAAGCTCCTGTGGTCGAAGAAGCTCCTGTAGTGATAGAGCAAGTTGTGGCTGCTCCTGTAATCGCACCATCACCACCACCACCTACTATCGAGATTACAGAAGCTCATCAGGAACAAGAAAAGAAGACAAAGAAACGCAGCATCAAGAAAGAGGTGCCTGTATCTGAAGATGAAGATGAAGAACAAGTCAAAAGACACAGCAAGCATGAAGGTGCTACTGTAGCCGGTATTCCTCAAGAATTGATTCTACCTGCTGCTATTGCATTTTTAGGTGTGGTTATTGTAGGTGTATTTGCCTTTTCTCGCGTCAGTTCCAATCACCGTTAAACACTTATTATAATAACTACTACTAACTAGACTCTTGCACCATTATATACTACTAAGCTTTTAAAAAAAAACCATTCCCCCACTAACATTATGTTGTATTTATGATCATTCCACTTTTATAAACGTATTATTTATACTTTATTTCTTTTCTGTACTGGTATTCGCAACCTTATTTTCAGTACTAACATTCTTATTAGCCTTCTTTTCAGTACCAGCATTCTTAGCTTTCTTTTCAGTATTGGTATTCGTAGCCTTCTTTTCAGTATTGGCATTGTCAGTCTTCTTTTTAGGTGGAGGAGGTGTCTTCTTCTTCTTCTTCTTCATAGCCAATGGGTTCACGCCTTTGACCTTTCTCTTTTTAGGCTTTGGCTTCTCTTGAACAGCTTCTTCTTCATGATTTGTGTACAGAGCTCTCTTGAGTCTTGCGGTATCTTTGTCTAAAGGTTTTACTTTTTCAACTTCATTCAATTTCATTGCCTGCTTTGACTTTTCAGTCATCGGTTCCAAGCCGAGACCTTTCTGTTTGACATTGACATAAATCAAGGGCACGCCTGGTATCTTTCTCATACGATCTTTTAATTTAGGGTTTTGTGTAGCAACGCAGAAATGCTGATTGTTCTCTGCACCGACCAAATCACGGATGCATTCATAGCTAGATACAGCCTTTTCTTTGTGAGGACAGCGACGCGCTTCAAATCGTTTGGCTAAAATATAAGCACTAGTGTAGTCATGGCCTCTTGATTTGATATCTTGTAATATACACTCGGTAACAACTAGTAATAATAAAAGAGGGGGTTAGGAAAACAATTCTCGATATATTAAGAAGTGTTTGTTACCTAAACGTGTTAGGTCATTCATTAATACTGGAAGTGCATCTTTAATGTAGATTTGCTTTTCCAATGCTTGTTTACAAAAGTCACCATCCACTAAAAGAAAGAGTTAGCTAAATGGTTTCTCGCATGCATTTCTTTCATTCTTACATATAATTTGATAGGGGGGTCTAAAACCGAAGCCTACAGAGTAAGCATGAACAGTCTTTTTGTTTGATCGTGATGCTTTGGTCATAATCGTAAGTGAACCTTCTCGAAAAATGTCAAAATTTCGAAAATATTTTCGAATAGTTTCTAGCGCAACGTGACTTTTTCGTGATTAGTCATTTTTATTGGCTCACGGTAATTAAACATGAAAGGCAAGCAAAACGAAATTGAATACTACAAATATCAGATTTTTTTTTAGAAGTTTATTAACAAACTTCGTCGAATAATAAATTAAGCACAGAATGAAGCAAACTTTCTAGTATATTTACCACCAAAATAAGTACTGCTGCTTAAACGAATTACAATTTCAAAGTTTTCTATTTATGCTCAAAACCGAACAATTTTGCATCTAAAAAAAGTAAAAAAAAAAAAAGACAGTGAATATTAATGATACAAGATTACATCTAGCTACTAATAATTACAAGTCAGTAGAGCTACCTATGTCGCTAGTAAAGATTATATGGAATATTTAAATTTGGGTTCCTTTTAATTTTCCAAAAAAAAAACTCTCTAATTGAATGGTTTTAATTGGTTCCTGTATTTGAAATTATCGAGAAAAAAAGTCTCGATGAGCGGGCAAGCCAAAGCCATTAGAGAACTGCCAAGGGGCCTGTTCCAAAAGTCAAAAAAATTGCTTCTTTAATCAATTGTCTTTTTTGCTACTGCGATCTACCATGTCCAACTTGTTTAAGCTTGCACGTATCTTGCCTGCAACCGCCGCAGTCTCTCGCGCCGCAGTTAGCCGTCCATTGGCCCTTGCTACACAACAACGATTCGCCACCACCTTCCAGCACTCTCAGCAACAACACCAACAACAGCATCAACAAAACGATATTCTTCAATACAGAGAAAAGCCCGAGTCCTTATCTTACTTTACCGGTAATTTCAAATACAATGATCTCTTGATCGAGCTCAATGCTCTTTACAAACGTTTTGAAGACTGGAAGCCTGTCAGTGACGTACAGGACGTGCATGTACCCTCTGATCTCTTAGTCAGTAGCACAGATAGTGTCGATAAAGTGTATTCTTGGAAATTGCGCGACAAAATGTCTGAATTATTGAGCATTCCTCTCACCACCTCACAATGGCGCAAGATCACAACGCATTTGAATGCCCTTGCCGCTTTGCCAAAGCCTTTGCCCGCCTCAGTTGCTAATATTTTGGAGCCCTATCAACGATTTGATTCCGCTCATCAAAACAACGGTGAAATCAAGACTCGTACCTTGGATGACATGGGACGCGCTTATGCTGTTGGCCGCAGAAAGGAATCCAGCGCTCGTTGTTACCTTGTGGAAGGTGAAGGTAAAGTGCTCGTTAATGGTATGGAATTAGACAACTATTTCCAAAGATCCATTGATAGAAATGAAGTGACTATGCCTTTGGATGTTACTGAAAGTAAAGACAAGTTTAATGCCTGGATTGTCGTTAAAGGCGGTGGAACTACTGGTAAATATATATACATATATATTTTGGATTATTTGATAGAGTGATGATTAATAATTTGATGTGTGATCTAGGTCAAGCACAAGCTATTAAGCTCGGTCTCGGTAAAGCTTTGTTGATTCACAATAGCGAATTGAAGCCTGTTTTACGTAAAGGTAAGTTACATTATTTTGATTCACAAAGGACGTGATTAATGAATAACATTTTTATTTAGCTGGTTGTATCACTCGTGATCCTAGAGTGGTTGAACGTAAGAAGGAAGGTCAAAGAAAGGCTCGTGCAAAGTATACCTGGGTCAAGCGTTAAATCCTTCTTATTGTTTATTACTTCCAATCCTCTTCTTTTTGTATATTCGTCCTTAAATAAAAAGTAATATTATTTAGAAACAAAAGCCAAACGTATTTTTCGATGATCTTGAAGAGACTAAAGGATAGCTATGATATGAATTTTATTTGCTGCTAGTTATCTGAACTAATAATGTTATGTGTGTACAATAAGATGATGAAATATATGAGTATATATTATGATGGTGGAGAATCGCTGTTTAGCTTAGCAATCTCTTTTTGATTCCTGAGCATCTTCAATTTGAATGATACTAGTTTGATTCGTACTCAATTCCATGTTATCTCGATAAAGACGACTATGACCGCTGAGAGAATCTTGTTCGCCTAAAGGAATTTCGGGTATATCCTTGGGCAGTATCCAATTGAGAATAATAGCAATTAAGCCTGTCATAATATAACCCGTTTCGACAATGGTGCTGATCGAATCGTAGAATCCTTGAGCAGCTTCATTGCTTGTCTCTGGCATAACATGTGTGAACCAGTCAGGCACAATAGATACACCTAATCCAACAGCCAAAGCCGAAGCCACAATGACACGATCACGACGGTTCCAATCTAAATATCCCAAAATGCGTACTCCAGATGTACCAACTGAAGAGAAAATAAATAGCGTCATACCGCCAATGACAGGATCAGGTATCGATAAAAAGGCAGCTGAGATTTTGGAAAACACACCACACAAAATCAGTAAACCAGCGCAAATCAATCCTGCTGTTTTACTAGCGCAACGGGTTACTGCAATAACACCGTTATTGTTGCTATAAGTAATCACACCCATAGTTGAGCAAAGGCCTGATAAGATGATGCTCACACCATCGCATAGTAGACCACCTTGTGATCGTTCCTCAAAAGCTTTTCCCTCCACAGGTAAACCAGAGACATCGCTTGCCGCCGTCAAATCACCCAAACATTCAATCATCATGTCTAGACAAGTGAACAAAAAAGGCAAAATAGCAGGTGGATAGATACTGTATTTGAACGTTTTAACCCAGATAAATGTGGCCGCAGGAGCAGCTGTAATCTGGCTGCCATCAATCATACCCAAACAGCCAGTGATCACAACACCAACAATTAACCCTACAATCACCGAAATGTTCTTGAGAAATACAGAACCAACAATTTCAATAAGGATGATGGAGCCAAACACAGCAGCACCAATACCAAAGTTCATAGGGCTTCCCCAAGGTTGAGCATTGGGAGCGTAGATATCGGGACAGAGCATGTAGTCACCGGACGTTGGACGGCTCATACAGGTACCTGAACCGCCAGCCCAGTTTTTCATGGCTGTGCCAATAAGCGAAGCGCCAATCACCACCAATACAGTGCCTGTAACGATTTTGGGAAACAATCGACGTAGTATACGGTGAGGTAAGAAACTGATGCTGATGTTTAATAATGCGCAAAGCATTTGTGTACCAAGGATGGCACCAAATGCGTCTGGACAGGGCAAGTAATGGATAGTTCCATCAGAAAGCACTTGCGTGGGACAGTGACCATCTTAATCGATGATGTATGAGTATAAGTATACAATAATTATGTGCAATGCTATTTCAGTATTCAGTGCTTACTTTTATACATATTTCCTACTAGAGCTTGAGAAGCGGGCATATTGGCAAATGCAACACCAGCTATTTGAAGAAGGCTAGCATAGTAAAGGATATTAGGTGTTAGTACCATTGATGCAGTGGTTTCGGTTGCTTTTATCAGCCTACCCAATGCCAAAATAATACTTTGTCTTGGGGATTTTAAATCGAATGATTTGAAATAGACTATATCAAGCATCAGTCATCATCCATATTGATGTTTGGTGTCTATTCATGTATACCTCATAATACCACTGACAATTAAAGACACAGAAACCATAAATTGGCGCGTTTCTTCATCTAAGTTCAAGTTATTTGATCCAGAACCAGACAAAATGATTGTAGGTGTAATGATGCCACCTACTACAGCCAAAAAATCTACATACAGTAATAAACTTAGTTTCGTGTAGAAAGATGATCTGCTTTGTATTTACGTTGAATGCCCATCAGTAAAGCTACAAAGACGGGGGGAACATCTTCAGGTCCATAAAAGATAGAATTTCCTACCTTCTTTTTGTGAAAAGGGATACGTGGCATACAAAGAGCTCCATAGTCATAATTGCCAAACCAACCATCACGCGTCAAGAAAGTGTGCTTTATACGCATTGATAACGGTGACTTTGGGGCTACGTTCATGACTTCTTTTTCAATATAATAAGGCTCTGAAGAAACCGAAGAAGTTTTAGTACGGCTAATATGTATCTCAGGTAAGCTGCTGCTGATAACTTCTTGAGCCTGCATACTTTCCCGTTCTTTTGTTAGGGTTTACTTGTTGGGTAAGTATGTAAATAGGTTAAAGAAGATTTATCAAAGTGAATCTTATCTCTATCATTTTATAGATTATTGAGGTTCATCTTCTTATCACTTTCTATGTGAAAAAAAAGAATCATCAAGACGATGCGCTACTGGATTCGATACTGTCCAATGATTGTCAACAAGTACCAGGTATATCCGCTGTATAGGATATCTAAAGATAAGACCCTTTTATATGGGTTATTAATTAAAAGCGTGGAGTTACATCGGCATTCATTTGTATGAAATTATAGAACCTAAACTAGTTTGCTACTGAGAGCGCAACACAGACTACATTGCGAGATATAAAACTATTGAAGTAACTGGTTTGAAGCATTATTTATTAATTATATCCCTCCCCCACAATTCGATATGGGACTAGTACATGTTTTTGATCACACACTATCCTCTGTGTAGCGGTAATAGATAAGATTACATGCATCAAAATGTGATGTAAGTGCACTAATCAGACTAACTCCTTTAAATACCAATCAAGATGATTTTGTCATTGGACTTCCGTCAAAATATCCAATATGGTACAGATAGATAAGCTTCTTTTCTGCTCCAGTTAATAAGATAGTACAATACACAAGATAAATCGGATAATCAATATCGATTCGATTTATCTATCTGCTTTCAAAATGAGCTAAAAATCATCATTCTTTTGATATGTATAGTATAGTACGTAGACTTTTCAGTTATCAATGCAGAGTAGAAGATATTGTTCTGTTTATTTGATATGATGGTGAGATTGAGCTATTGAACAGCATTCTTTACTATGAGTGCAGATGACAATATGACAATTGAAAGTACGTTGGACAATGTAAGGTTTATGGTGAAGCAGTACTGATAAACGAGAGCTGTCAACCTGAAATACACAATAACATGCCATGGCTTTGTAATTTGCGTATACCATTTACAAATATCTATAATATCCAGTTGTAAGAGTTTCTTCTTCTGCCACAGTGCTGCATTTATGTGCATCAATACAAGCTTCTTTTAATGTTATTGTGGTGAAATAGTCTTGATCAAGAGTGAGTTGTGCTTAACAAAATTTAACTACTATTACTACTCAACACATTATAGGACATATATGATACTCTGACTAATGATGGCTTTCGCTGCTGTCCATCTTAGATATTAAAACTTAACATGTATTTTAACATACAATATGAAAAGAATAGGTTGACAAATTATTATTAGCGTCAAGAAGTATCAAGGACAGAAAAGAGGTGTATAAAAGCACAACTAGGTTTGTTGAATTGTGATAGCTTCAATGCAACAAACAGAGAACCATAACATACCGTGAACCATAACCCACAATAGTTTATTATGAAGACGACCCAACAATATATTGAAAGGCATGCCAGTATAACATATTCTTGATTTCTACTTAATATCCGGCAAAATTTGAACTACAATCTCTTCTACTCTACGTGCCTATTCAGAATCACAATATTATTAGCAAGGATTATTGATACTTGATTTCTCGTAGAATTTAATTGTACATTTGGTGGTAGTTGGGTTATGTATGAGGCAGTACATTTCCACTTTAAAAAAAGTGACAATAACTCGAGTATATTGGTATAGAATAAAGCTTGACAAAAATAAATACGTTTATTAACCAAATATGAAAAGTCTACATAATTAATGAATCAGCTCTGAAATATTTTACTTTTACGCTCCATAAAGTGTCAAAAGTTTGAGTTTTGACGCAGATATTCCCTTGACTTTTTTTTTTTTTTTTTTTTTTTTTTTTTTGCCATTTTCATTGCGGTATTTCACAGTGTATTCCAGTTTAATATTGCATCTGATAACAATATCTGATGAAGCGCTGCAGTTATTGAAATTGTTAATTGATCGAAGCATACGGATTATATGATATTAAAAAATTAATATTAAGTTGCATGCATTTTATAGAAATTAGGCACAATGGTCTTTAAGTCTCTTGGTCAATCCCGATCAAACGTCGCATTTGGCACGTATTCCATGCTAATAATAAGTTACTACATATGTTAAAACCTCTGTTGAGTCACATTTGGACAAACATACTGTGTATATCCGTGTTTAACTTTAAAATACACCTATTTTATGAGCAATCCCTAGTCATCCCTAGCTTTCAGCAGACCTTAGATTCAACTAGGTCTTGAAACTTAGAATGAGAAGTGACATCCACTGAAAGCCTAATTTGGCAGTACAGCAAAGTAAGCATAAACATATTATAAAAGATATTACCTCAGTCATTATAAAAGAGGATATATAGTCATTATTTTTTCTGGTATGTATAGTTGTCCTTGAAGTATTTATTGGAGAGTACTGCAAGATAAATGTTTATTATCTGAGTCAAATTGAATTAATAATAGCTTATTTTTGCTTCTGTTAAAGCCACTGATTATCCGTGGACGAGTTGTGGCCATGTTAATTTAAATGGTGCAGTTGCTATAAATGTGGATTTGTTTTGTATAAGCAACTATCGTTATTGTACTAGTTTCACTATGATAACCCGCACTGTAGATAGATCTAATTAAACAGCTAGCAAGTGTAGTGCTAAAAGAGCTAAAGATTTATCAAGTTTTGATTCTGACATGAATGAATCTCCAAATACCCAAAGACTATTACGTTAATAAAAAAAATTATTTTCTTATATTTTCAGCACGCTCACCATGTTTGCTTCTTGGTAAAGACGCTTATTCTGCTCTAATCAAAGGGTAACTTGAAGATGCTCAAAAACTGCTCAGATTAATTATAAGGTTTCAAAGCGCTGACTCTGAATTCGATCTCGAGATGGGTTGAGCCAGAAAAAAAAAACTTTTAGATCTTATACTCTTTTTGACATAAATCAACTTAAAATGGGATTCGGCAAGAAGAAGCGTGGAGCCAACAAGCGTCAAACCAAGGTATGAGCTCTTGATTAGGACAAGTCAATCGGGATCATGACTGATCTAATGATTTTACCATTGATCGTAGCCTCAAGACGAAGCTGTGGATGCTAAAAGCAAAAGTTCTTTGATGAACGTAACCCTTATGCCGAAATTGACCGAGATAATCAAGATTTCAAGAATTACTATCAGGTAAACAAGGCTAGATCTTTAGATCGATGAAGTTCATGACTGACCTAATGTCAATAGAAACAAAATATTTTGTCTCCCGAAGAATTTGAGGAGTTTTACGCTTTTATCAAAACCATTTTGCCCAGTACCTTCCGTATTACCGGTAGCAGAGCGTAAGTTTGCATTCGAGCCATTGATATGAGGGTTGATTTATTAATGCGTTAAGGGAATATGTGTGTTTAGTACTGCTATGGAGATTCTAGATGTCGTTGAAAAGACCTATGTTCCCAATATGCAAGATGTTGTGATTGACGGTGTCAAGATCGAGCCTCCTAAGCCTTTACCTTGGTATCCCGATAATCTCGGCTGGCAGGTCAATGCACCTAGACTTGTCATTAAAAAGTCCCCAGAATTCCAAAAGTTCCATAGATTCATGGTGACTGAGACAGAAGCTGTGAGTTGATATATCATGTTTATGCGCATATATTGCATCATATTTATCATTAAATCACTTTGCAGGGTAACATCAGTAGACAAGAGGCTGTTAGTATGGTTCCTCCCCTTTTGATGGATATTCAACCTCATCAATGGGTACTTGATATGTGCGCTGCTCCTGGATCAAAGACTGCTCAAATCATCGAAGCCGTTCATTCAAATGACAAACTGAATGAAATGCCTAGTAAGTTATATATACATTCTGTTCGATTTTAATAGGCTAACACTGTCTTTATTTAAGCTGGTCTTGTTGTCGCCAATGATGCTGATTATAAGCGTAGTCATATGTTGGTTCATCAATCCAAGAGATTGCAATCACCTTGTTTTATGGCTACTAACCATGACGGTGCTCATTTCCCCAACATACACGTTCCTCGCGATGATACGCCTGAAGGTAAGGTTGAGCTTGCTTGGCAATTTGATCGTGTTCTTTGCGATGTACCTTGTAGCGGAGATGGTACTATTCGTAAGAACGAAAAAATCTGGAGCAATTGGAGCCCTGCTGCTGGTCTTTCTCTCCACTCTACTCAAGTTCAAATCTTCGCTAGAGGCTGTCAGCTTGTCAAGGTCGGTGGCCGTATTGTCTACTCTACCTGTTCGTTCAATCCCATTGAAAACGAAGCTGTCGTTGCCGAAGTACTCCGCCAAACCAAGGGCGCCATTCGCCTTGTTGATGTTTCTACCTCTTTACCTGAATTGAAGCGTAGACCTGGTTTGAGCACTTGGAAGGTAACCACCAAAGACGGTGTTTTCCTTGATTCCATTGAAGATATTGCGGAAGAAAGACAACGCAAGAAGTTCCCTGCTAGTGCTTTCCCTCCTACAGCGGAAGAAGCCCAAAACATGAACTTGGAAAGATGTCTTCGTATTTATCCTCATCAACAAGATACTGGTGGTTTCTTTGTCGCTGTATTTGAAAAGGTCAGCGCTTTGACTGCCACTGATCGCGTCAGCCTTGCTAGAATGAAGGGTAAGCAAATTGCCGAAGCTGATATGCAAGCTGCTGAAAAGGAAATGGAGATTACTCAAGAAGAAACTGTCCCTACTGAGGCTTCCGAATCTACCACTGAAGAGGTGATTCCCACCAAACGTGCCAGCGTAGATGGTTCCGAAGAAGTCACTACCAAAAAGGCCAAGACTCACAAAGACAAAGAGGAGAAACTGTTTGAGGGCAAGCCCAAGAGAGACGTTCCTGGTATCAAAGAAGCTCCCTTTGAGATGATGCCTTCTGATTCTCCTGATCTGGATGAAATCACTGAGTTCTATGGTCTTGATCCCAAGTTCCCTCGTGATCAATTCTTATTGCGTTCCGAGGGTAATGCCAAGGGCCGTAGTCTCTACTTTGTTTCCAGTTCTATCAAGAAAGTGCTTGAATCTAAGGATTTCGCGCGTCTTCAAACTGTCAATACTGGTGTTCGTCTCTTTGTGCGCCAATCTTCACCTATTGAAAATGGCTCTCCATTCCGTTTAACTTCAGAGGGTATGCCTATCTTGGATGCAGTCATGAGCGATAAGCGCCGTATTACTGTTGATATGAAGGTTTTGAAGGTTTTATTAGTGGAAGCTTTCCCTATCTTGGATGAGTTCCCTGAAAAGATCAAAAACAAGGTCAAAGACATGGAATCCGGCTGTTGTATTGTTCAAGTTCAAGACGATCAAACTGAGATAAAGGAAGAAGACAGAGTCAGACTTACTGCACCTCTTATCTTGCCTGTCTGGAAAGGAAAGAACTCTCTCAATGTGCTGTTAAATAAGAAGGATAAAAGAGCTTTGTGTCAACGAATCTTTGGCATCATACCCGAGGCTACACCCGATCATCTTTTGCAAAGATCTACTGATAATCAAGAGCTAAGAAAGGAAAAGGATGCAGTTGCCGCAGCCGCAGCCGCCGCTGCTTCTGCAGCCACTGCTGCTGAAACTGAAGCTACTGTAGCTGAAGAATAATCATACTATAATCCAACATTTGCTTATAATATTAACGATAGTAATAATGAAATTAAAAGATGGCTGTTTATATTAAAAATATTGAAAGTCTGTTCAAACAAACGCACTAATAAGAAGGTTTAGACACTCTAACTACTTGCTGAACAAGGACATGGGTTCCTGTGGCATCGACTAGGATATACTGTATAATATGTATATAGTAATCAAAAAAAAAGTTACACTGTAATGATCGCACTTTCTAAGTAGATGCAGTCGAGTAATCTTCGGCGTCTCTTCTCATATCTCCTACTTGTTGTTGTGTTGACGCTTCTACAGTTACTCCTGCATCAAACCGAGGCGGCGATCCTACCAGTGTTGCTGTGAGTCCGCCTTCTGAGGATGACTGATGGCGGTGAAAGAATAATGAAGGTCTCATCAGAGGTGATGAAGAATGTAATAGGGCAGAGGATGCCTATTTGTATACAAACATGATGCATGTGTAAGAAGCGATTCAATGAATCGACTGTAGTAGTGTTTTGTTACCTCTTGACTGTCTTCGTCCAATACAGTCTTTTCACGATTATGAGATCGATGGATTACGAGAGGACTATTATCGTCCGCCTCTTCCTCCTCTTCTTCCTCTTCTGAAGTTTGTGTGGTAGTAGTGTTTGTAGGTACGTTACCTAAACCAAGCATTTGCAATACTTCGTTCTCTTCTACAGCTACGCTGGCCTCTAAGTTGGAGTATGTTCTACAAAGAGGACAAGAAAATCCAGGATAGTTTTGTGTTAGCAAAGGCCTTAGACATCGATAATGATATATATGTGAGCAAGGCGCGATAAATAGTGCTTGGAAAGGCGCTATGCAGTACAAACAAATACAGCATTCTTGAATTTCTTCAGCAGATGTATTTGAGGTGGTAGTGGTCGTATTAATTTGGTTCTTTAATTGCTGAAATGCGGCTAGACTATAGGTATTTGAAGATGGTTCCCTCCACTCTCGGCGGTTGACTTCCAAACGCATCCTAACAGCTCGGTACATTGGCTCCAGACCGCCTTTGTAATCCACGCCTAATTGTATCAAATCACCATCAACTATCTCATGAGGACTTGTGCTTTCTGTATTAGCAGCAGTAAGTCGAATATGATTTACAAATGTGCCGCTAGAAGATCCAGAGTCTTTAATATAGATCTGATCATGATATAAATTGATAAGAGAGGAGTATCATGATGCATTAGTAGCTTAAATACCTTGCCATCAAGATCAGATATCCAAATCTCTGCATGATATCTACTAACAACCTTACTTTTGAAGGAAAGTCGGTCCGAAACCACTGTTCGGTCAGAATAGCGGCCTAATTTAAGAGGAGGACCTCCACTTTCAAGTTCACGATCAACAACGTCAAACACAAAGCACCGGTTAGTCATACCAACATTGGGCACAAGCTTAATATGGACTTTTTTGGGTTCTGTTGGTGCTGGAGGAGATGCTGGAACAGCTGGTGTTATGTCAGTATGGCTGGTTGCTGGACGTCTAAGACTGTTGAATCTTCTGCCTAACTCTGATGTATTGCCTGAGGATTGAGAGGGTAGATGTAAGCTTCGAAGACGTCTAGTTGTAGTAGTACGTGGTGCAAATTCGACTGTATTCTCCATGTCTAAAATATCATAAAGAAGCATACAAAAGAAACGAAGAAAAAAAAAAGAGAAGAGAATCGTAACTCAAATGAACTAGTAAATACTTGGAAAACCTGCTGGTGCTGTATCTCTTTTCCCCTATCAGTACTCCTTTTTATTATATATGTAACATGCCCATTATACTCTAAAAAGTCATAATATAACATTGCAGTAGTACTATTAACATTATAGGGATTATCTTTGGTCAAAAACCTAATACATATACGTTAAACATTATACATTTTGTCAACTAAAGCCGACTTACCATACTTCTTGGCTGCTTCTCTTCTAGTCTTTTTGTGTGCTGCAAACATTTCATCCATTTTTTCTTGATTATTCACTGCATGAGCCGCCAAAGCCATGATATTGTTCTTCTTTATTTGCTGTTTACTAGCTTGCATCTAGGAAAAAAAAAATAAGAGATCAGAAGTTATACTACAACCACATAATTATGGGTGCTTACAGTGATTCCATCATTAAACTTGGGTGCTGCTGTTAAAGCTTGAGCTGCTCTCCATTCTTCCGATGGCAATATATCCCTTTGGTTTACTGTTTTGATCTGTATACCAGACTCGCCTCTCAATTTTTTACCGACTATTCGTTCCAACTATATTCATTTCATGTCAATAAGATTCAGTTACAATATTGTCTACTTTTCTTACTTCTTGTTCTTCCTCTATGTTGCCCATTTCAGTGTATGCTTGTTGTTGCTGTTGTTGATATTGGTAATAAGCTGCAGGATCAGCGGAATACATGGCATTTGGGTCATAGGCATAAGCATCAACAGCAGCCATTTGAGGTTCTTCTGGTTGCGGAGCTCTTTCTACAGTATAAGCAGGCCCAGGCGTGGGCTGAACAGGCTTTGGCGCTGGTTTGATGACAGGTTCTTCTTTCAAAGCTTTGCCAATATGGAAGAACGGTCCTGTGTGCTTTTTTGGTATATACTGAGCTTCTTCTGCTTCTTCTGCTTCTTCCTTTTCTACTACTGCTGGTCCTTCTATTATATCTTTTATTTCTGAAGCCTCTTCTTCGATATCTGCTGTAGTTTTTCCCTTGCCCTTCTCCTTTAACTTTCGAGCGAGAGCGTGAGGCATAAATGACTTGTCAGTTGTTGATTTGGTGACAGGAACTGGGCTTTTGTAGTTTTTAGGTGCTGGTAATAAATCGGCAAGACCCAAGCCTGATGTAATTTTGGTACGTTTGGGCTGTCTTTCCTCTTCTTCGTCTTCGTCTTTGAGCTTAGGTAGTTCAACATAAACTGTCTTTTTAGGAGGAGGTAATAAAGAAGATAAATTTCTCTTTGACTGAAGAGTTTGTTGCTTTTGAGGCACTGATTCGTTATCTGATTCCTCTGATTCTGAACTGCTACCGTAAGCAACTAGAGACATTTTGATTTTATGTGATTGACGAATGGTCTAGAGGGGTTTTTTTTTCAGATTGATTAGATACTATAACAATGCTGAAATTAAATATTAAACTCCGGATTTTGTGACGGCCAGCAGTCACAGATACAAGCAAAAAAAAAATCCAGCTTTTTTTCTCGCTTCAGAGAAAAGTTAATCGTTTACTAGACGAGCATTACGAGGATCCACTCTCGAATTCCACGAATAAATCAGTTGTTAACTTAGTCGAAAGAAACCACTCGAGCTTTATTTGTCATTTTATTCGATCAGAAACATGCCTTCTTCCACTAAAGCTCAAAAGGCATCAGCACCAGCAGTGCCTGTCAAAGCTGTCGAGAACCATAACAACGTCAAGAAACATGTAGCACCTAACCAAATCGTGCACTCAAAGAATGCTGCTGGTAACATTTCCGAGTACCCTGTAGAGTTCACTAAAGACTCAAAGTAAGTTTTACTTTTGTGGATCGAGATTTGATCGGATCTATTCGAGACTAAGCTTTTTTTTTTTTTTTCCTTACAGGTATTTCTTTTCTTCGGTTGGACCTTGCGTTAAAATTTTCAGTATGGCTACCGGTGCCGTTGTTAAAGTATTATCACAATCACCTGCAGCTGGAGGACATCGCAACAAAATTACTCGTGTTATTCTCAACCCTAAGAACCATCTTCAACTTTACACCGCCAGTTTGGATGGTACTATTAAATTATGGGATTATAATGATGATATCTTGTTAAAGACGTACAATGTGAAAGCACCAATTCAACATATGGTTATGTCTCCCAAGACACCAGGCCATGCTTATATTGTTGTTAAATCGGGTGAAGGAAAAGGTGAGGAAATGAATCATATGGAACGAGTTTGATCTAACATTTTTTTTTTTAAAAAAAACAGACAAATCGGCTGATAATACTGTGGTATATCGCTTTTCATTTGGAAACTCAGATGAAGCTACAGAAATGCGTCGTATCTGTTCATTAAGAGACTGCAGTACAATTGATATTACCAATGATGGAAAATGGCTTGCATTCGCTGCTCGTTACAAGGCTTACGTTTGGCCCATCAATGATGAATCAGAAGATGTAGTAGAAACACAACTTAAGCAACATGTATTTGTCGAGCAGATCACAGTACTCAGATTTCATCCTGATAAGCCAATCTTGGCTGTTGGTGATCGATCCGGTAAAATCACTAATATTGCCAACTATAAATCGGATGACACCAAGGATTACATTCGATCCATTCATCACTGGCACCATCTTCCTGTTCGTTGCCTTACATTCATGGCCGATGGTTCTTATTTGTTATCAGGTGGTGAAGAATCTGTCATGGTTATTTGGCAATTGGATACTGGGCATAAGCAGTTCTTGCCCAGAATGGGTGGCAGTATTGCCTCAATCACCATTTCGCCTAATCACAGATTTTATTGTCTTGGTTTGGATGATAACTCGATCCGTTTAGTGAATAGTGTTACTCAAAGCATAGAACAAGTTATTCAAGGTCTTCAATATGGTAAGTTTGTATTTTTTTTTTTTTTTTTTTTTTTTGGTTGGAGCTACAAGACGCTAATTCATTCCATAGCTCAAGCCGATAATGCTTTGAACCCTCTTTCCACTGGCCTTATTATCGAGCCTCGTAATCACCATGTTGTATTGAACGGTGTTCAAGGAAGTATTCAGTTCTATAACGCTGTAGCCGATAGTCATGTTATGGATTTGGAAGTAGTACCTATGAACCGAGTAGTTCGTACTGGAGAAAAGGAAATTGTGCATGCTCATGTTTCTCATGTTGCGTTCTTGCGTAGTGGTGAATGGATGGCTACTGTGGATATGCGTGATGATAAGGTCACTACACCTGAACTTTTCTTGAAGTTCTGGCGTTGGGATCCTGATACCCAGGCTTACAAACTTCATACGCGTGTTGATTACCCTCACACCAAACCTATTACATCATTGACATTTAATCCTGTTTCTCGACAAGGTCCAATGGCTATTACTACTTCTGAAGACAAGACTTTTAAGGTCTGGAATTTAAGCACTGATCTCGGTCGCAACTACCAAAACAACGATGCGGCTTGGATCTGTCGTTCTGTAGGTGTTTACCGCGATAGTGTTCCTAGCACTGCTAGTTTCTCTGAAGATGGCAGTATTTTGGCTGTTGCATTTGGTCAAGCAATTACCATCTGGGATCCTTACTTGAATTCGATCCAGGCTGTTCTTGCGCAGCCCAACCCTGAAGATGTTGAAAAGTTGAGCTTCTTGGGTGACAACTGTCCTTATTTGATTGCCAAGTCGAAAAACCATTTATATGTGTGGAATATCTTGACTTGTAAGGTGTGGTGGAGCTACAAGATCTCAGTAGATCATCTCGCTGTGGATACTGTATCAAATCAGTTTGCTATTGTTCGCAACCATCCTCGCACAAACGAAGCTCGCGTCACTGTATTTGAGCCTAAATCACCTGTTCCAATTGCATTGCAGCATTTGGATTACACATGTCTTTCTATTGCATGGCTTCCTAAGGAACAAGATGAACAGCATACGACATTACCCAGCACACTACTTTGTCTCAGTAACAAGTACGAAATCGCTATTCATAACATTAGATCTTCTACACAAGCTAGTACAAAACAGAGTAAAAAGGAATCTGTGTCTGCCGCCAGCATTTCGTTGTTGGATGACGGAAAGCGTGAAACAGGTTTATTGGATGATATGTACGGTAAGCGTGAAAGTGAACGCGAGACAGACGAACAAGCTCGTATTCGTCTCAAGACAGCACAGACCATGCGTGAAGAAGCTATGTCAGCGCACAGAAAAGATAAATCAAGACGTAGAGAAGAAGGTGACCTTTCTGGTTTATCTGCGCCAAGCCATGTTCTTCCTGGTGTAGAAACATTATTTGATACGTTCATGTCTTCTATCATGACTCTTCGTATAGATCATCAGCAACAAGAAGAAGTTGTTGCCGAGAATATGGATATTGATCAAGATACAAATGTTGAGCAAAATGAGGCTCAAGACGTGCCTTTATTACATGACAATATCACAAAGCCTGCTAAAGATGATTTCCCTACTTTAAGCAGTTACTTTACACAAGAACTAGGTAAATATGAAATGAATATGCAACCAAAAAAACAGAAAGCTGATTACTCTTTTGTTTATCTAGACCAAAAGCCTGTATCAAATAAAACCGCTGCACAAGATTCTTCTTCAGATGATGACTCTGATGATGATGAAGATCCTTCAAAGATTGATTGGTAAAAGCCAACTTCTTTTTCTCTAAATAATACATAGTAGACCTTTTTCCCGTATTGATTTCTTTTCTTTTCCAAACATAAACATATCATAAACATTCTCAAAGTAAAAGCTTGTATAATATACATATTTCGTACCATATTCTTTTGTATTTTTATCCGTTTGTATCCATCCGACGGTTTGCAAATAGTTGGACATATTTCAATCCATATGTAACCACAATTGTATAAGGCCACGGGTTAATGAGGCCTGAAAAATAGGATTATGCAATACACAGCTTAAATTTTCTACATCAGTTTCCTATTAATTTCTATTGATCAACTAACACGTACCATATATGCTTAAAAATGTTCCATACACATATTCCAACATAAAGTCGACATCCCAATGCATTGTACCTGTCCAGTTCAATTGTATCAAGATATCATAAGCTTTGGATGAAGAGCATTATATCTTTTACCAGCAGCTGATCATTGTAACTGTAGCTTACAATAAAAATCTTTTTTGCATATTGAGTGATATTATCACCTTGCTGGTTATTCAGTATTGCCATGAAAATTATAATGTTTGCCATGTAATTTGACTTGGTTTTTAAAACAATTTCCTTGTTGGTATGCGACACGCTTTGCATATTGTCATAAGAAAAAGTAGAATTGGCGAACCGACGAGATATTCGAAGATATGAAAGTAGATCTCATACGATAGATTGCTTAAACACATTCAGTTGACATGTAAAAAAGATTTTTTTTTTTCTCTTGTATGAAAATAATCATATTATTATTAGCTAGTGGAAATCACAGATGTCAAACCGATTACTACAAAGATCTCGGAGGGGACATAACAATATCCTCGGTTCATTGCAAAGCATGGCGATCAGAATCGTAAGCCTAAATTACTGATTTTGAATTTTTGTTATTACATGTTCAGAAAACAGTAAAGATTCAACTATTTAACGTAGCTAGTTAACAATTTATACATATCATTTAATGTAGCAAAAGGAATTAAATAAATCGCAATGTTTACATGAAGCAGTTCATGGTAACCATGGAGTACAAATCAAATGTGACATTAAGCCGAAATTATTAACGATTTCGCGCGCTAATAATTGTGCCATACCGATTCTCAAACTTGAAATCAAGCCCAACACAATCCTAAATAATTTAGCTTTATTTACTTACCAGGTATAAGAAAGGCCAAGATAGGTACACAAGACTTTCAGAGGTATAATAAAATTGGGTTATCATAAGGAGAGTATAAAAGAGAGAGTATATGCCTGAGAATAAAGTGTTTCTAGAGTAACAATAAGCTAAAGACTCGGTCTTCAAGTTGAAGATAGATAGGGATAGTATAATGTAAACCAAAGAAAAAGAGGACGAATGAATTCTTGGGACATGGAAATTATCGAAAAGCTTGCGCTTTTGCTGCCGAACTTATAGTCTTACGTCTACAATTACTCCACTGAGACTTGAGACCAGATATCCAAGACAAGATGATATTCAGGCGCTCTTCCAGCGACTCTTGTTCTAACAAATATATTCGTTCTGCATTGCTTACGGGCAAGACAATAGCAACCCACCAACACATGGCTACGGCGTTATCAGCTGAAGGTAAGGTACCATAAAGACCTTGAACAGAGTCGAGCCAAACAGGTCCCAACAAGCCTTCAATGGTACTACAGAAAGAGGTCGAAGGAGTACTATGAGCTAACTCACTAATAAAACCGTGAATACGGTAGGATAGCAGTTTAATGGAAGGTGACTTGCTAGAGAAATTGCAGATGGTTTCTATAGGAGGAGCTACGGATAATGTCGCATATGTAGGAGCGATATTGTCATCGATATCAAGTAAATCAGATAGCTTCGGCTCATGTGATGGTTGTTTCTTTACTATCTCTGGTTGTTGAGGTTCGCAGTAATCTGTCCAATGTGTATCTTTTTCCATTATGAACCCAAGATCTTTTACCGTTTCAAATTTCATTTCTAGGTCAACAATCATAGGTGTTTCACACTCTTGAGCCATACTGAGGACTTGAAATCGATCAAGACCAGTTACATCAATGATGAGATCCATACCTCGTTGCTCTACTGCAGTTATCTTGACAATAGTACCAATATGGCCTTTATAATTGTCCCTCGACCTGTTCAAGATGCCAAAACACAAACACTGGTAACTTTTGCAAGGCAAAATCACTTTAAGAAAGGCGGAATGATGTTGTTTTGTATAGATAGGGATTCGAAGCTTCTGAGAAGGCAAGACGGGAAAGTCGGAACGATAGATTGGCACCTTTTCGTATATTGTCTTGTTAAGATCCATTAGTGACATGGTAGTGTTAACTCTCTTACTCATAGCGCTTATATTGATATTGGACTGAGGAACTTGTTTGAGAGCTGTCAAGATAGTATCCAGGAGAAAATTCGAGGATTGATGCTGAAGAAATTGATAACTCGGTAATTTCTTTTGACATTTTCCACAGGAGCTGTTGGATAGTTTGCATTGAAGTAAGCATAGTTTGCATGAGGTATGCCCACAATGACTTGTAATGGGATGTTGGAGAAGGTGGTCGCCAATAGAACATTGTAATACATTGATAGCAATATTGTAGGTTTCAACTGTCAATTGCTCTTGCTGGAGCAAGTCTTTTTTTATGATGTTATGAATTGTGTCATCAATGGATAGATTAGGACCGAATAAATGCGACTTTTTGGAGCACTGTTTAACAGGACAGATAAAAGTTGGACCTTCTAAGCATGCTTGAGAAGGAAGACATTTAAAACATACTGTATAACCGCAAGACAAAGTGATAGGATTTACTAATTGCTTTTGGCAGACTGAACAAGTTAATAGAAACATATTTCAGCACTGCCTTAAGCAATATGAAGTTGAGGCAGAGGAACAACAACAAACAAACAAAAATATATTTTTTATATTCACATTTCTGATACATCGCATTGGCCAGGATCAGTATTAGCAACATTTATTTCGATCTAGAAGGAAACTAAATATGTGACTCGGGGGTTCCCGAATTCCTGGATACCTTCCGCAATACAGCCTGCATATCTCAGACGGTTTCAAACTAGACGTCTTGATTGATTTACAAATCAATTAAAAATGTCTTGATTCTATAGAGTAAATGGTGCGTAATGATCATGGTGGCGCTTTAGGTGAAACCGAATGTCAGTGTTGTTCTGATTTGACACCGTTAGTCAACTTTTAAGAATCTCTAACTTAGAAATGCGCCTAACAAAAGTATCAAATCGAATAAATTTTTATTTACTACTGCTTATTAAAGAAAGGCTAAATAGAAAGGATGATTTCTATTGGCATATTTCAGTTGAAACAACAGTTTGCAGGATATACCGTCATAATAGCTCTGACGGTTTCGCGAGGTAATAAACAAAACTTTCAAAATGTGCGGGTATCATCTAGGCGGTGTAACGCAATGTCAAGATATAAGTACTATACACATTTAAGATCTCAGCTCATCTAATCTGGCATTCAATAACAAAATAGTATTAAAGAGATTTCAGGCTGTGCAATATCAAGACTTTGCTCTTTTACATCAATAATCAAACCGTGCATTCTTGATCGAATTGTTATAGTCTCTTTTTGTAGTAGATATCAATTTATATTTCATATAACTCTCAAACTCAATCGAAAAGCTAAAAGAAAAAAAAACCCTTTAGTATCTTTTCTGATAGCAAATACTTGTCAATATGTAAAGTTGTTTTCTCAATTTGCGCATAAAATGTAATAGCACGCCTCTGGTATAAGTATCATACGCGATTTTTATTAATTGATGAATTTAGCCTCGATAAAAGGTTGATTTTTTTATCCGTAGGTATGGCCATAGATTGGTTTTTCATACAGCAAAATTCACTACGGACCTAAGGGCATGCATAAAAACCTTCATAAATCGCCTATTTTCAATATCCCTATTTTTCGATCGATTTCAGTTTAATACTACATTTGTATGTCTTAACATGTTCATAACAAAGTGTTACATCCATTAGAACTATTATTTGAAGTAAAAAGCAATGAGATATTTCACTATACAATTTCTAAACTACATGCATCGCAAGTGAAATAGATTTATCAAGTGATCCATTTTTAAATTTTACATTTGTTTACTTTAACAAGCATAGTATACCTTAACTACATCTACCAAAATTATTCGTCGAGGAAGAATTGCAAACACAGCATTCGTTAACAAAGGGCTATTAATAAGTATTCCATGCAAGCCAGACCTGAAGTCATACAGATCCTTTAGTCAGCCAAGCTTCCAACTACAACATTGTGCGTTTAATCAAATGCATCCAGAATCAATTGCAAGATTTATTAAAACTGTCTTTTATTGGAATGAAAAAAAAAAAAAAAATTATATACATAACAATTATCATTGAACATGTATTTCAAACAGACTTGATGTATGCTGATCTACAATTTTCCCAACTGATCCCGGTTTAATGCCATGTTTGAAATATTGTACATTTAGACTCAATAGAAGCATCTGCCATAGCCTTTATTAAAGAATAGGTTTTACTAATTGTACTTGCTTCGATATCATTCTAAATAAAATAGACTTTTGCACTACCAATGCCCAATGCCTCCAAACCCGGTTGTACAAAAGGTAATTACCTATTGAATGGTATAAACAGATCGGCTTGGTGCTTTTTTTTTTATTAGAGTTGTAGGATTTAACCAAATGGCTTTGGAAGGCGGCTAAAAGAAAATATGGGTAAATCTTTATTGTTTTTTTTTTTTTGAGTGAGCAAAACGATGACGGGTCTATTGTATGAACAAGATGTAAGAAAGATAATGTATTAGTATTAGAAAGTATCTGCATATATAAAATTATGAGCTCCAAGGTAATGGACCGCTATAAAGCGCGTTATTTGAAGGGCAATAGTTTAATAGTGGTGCCAAGATCGGACACGACGTTCCATAAGCATGTCTGTAACGTTAGATTAATACCAAAAGGATTTTCATATCATGTAGTAACGCGTTTACCTTCTTCTGAATGGGTTTCTCTGCATCTTTTTCTGTTTTAGCGTGCCATGGCATCCATAAAGGTCCTTTTCAAAAGGTCGAAACGATTTACTCAACTCTCCATCCTCTCTAGCAGGATCTTCCTCTTTAGGGTCAATACCTATATAACGAAACCTAATCACGGCCTTTCTAAGTATATTATTCACTAGCTTTTGCCGCAAATGCTTACTGGTCAATTGGGTATCGAATCGCTTCTCTATGAATATCTTCAAATCGCTTTCTCTTAAACTCAAATCCAACAACTGTCACTTGACTGGGATAATTGTCTGTCATTTCCGAGAATCGACAGATCGAAAATAATAGGTTTTCGTGCGAATCCTTTGCGTATTCCTCTGTAATCATGCGTGCCTTCATACTTGTTTTTAATTCATCTGGTATATCCTCTTCGTCTTCCAGCAACAACTGCGCAATCTGCCAATAAGAAAATGCTTCTGACCGTGGTCCAGCATTTGGTCGCGTCTCGCCACTAATATACAGTCAGTTTTCCACTTCACTTTTTTTTCTATACCAATCTATCTTTTACCCCGAAAATATTAACACTGATTTAGTATCGTGTCGTAAAATATCAATACCCTGTTGGATATGTGAAATAAAAGTATTAACTTGTCCACCTTGTTGATACGATTCTAAAATCCAATTGGCATCATTATGAACTTGATTCAAATCCGACGATCCAGTATAAATAGCGTGGCCTGCCACGATGATGGCATGGCGGTGACTTTCTGTAAAAGGTACAGGTGGTAATGGTTCTTGTGATTTGAATAACTCAGGACGCGATGCATTCGAGCGTTTATTGTGTTGAATGAGATTGAGAAATAAGCTGATGAACAGCAATGTTAGCAGCACAAATAGAGGGAACTGTCGTTTGTTGAGTCTTCGCCATATAGCATAGAGATTGTTTTGCGACTGGACTCCACCGCCGGTGAATGAAGTTGTGTCAATATGTAGAGGCAGTATCGTCTTTCTCTTTGAATTGTTCGCGTTGCTCATAATAATAACAAAGGGAAATGAAAAAAAAAAAGGAATAGAAAGAGACCTGGAAATGGTGTGAGTAGTACAAACGGAGTGGATTTAAGTAACCGCATTTCACTGTGAAACAGTTTATTGTTTTTAGACTCTTTGTTGCGTTGGATCCGGCAGCTGGGTCTTTGTGAATACAGCCATGGTTTAAGTTGATAGACCATTGATTAATTCCAATAGTTATTGTTTAAATATTGAATCACATAGTTAGACCTAATCACTATAATTTTCTAGTCTAATTATTTTCATTATGAGCTTTTTTTCTCCGTAACTGATGTGTAATATAAGTTGATTATTGATCAATTAACTATTTCATTATCATTAATGACACTTTTTAATCAGGCTGAAAAGATAGAATAAAAATGATTATTGAAATAATACCATTTAACTCGCTATAGTAAACATAACTGTCAAAAGAAATCTACCTTATCAACCGCAGTTGGCAAATCTGACTCCTTAGTAAGTGTAGGTTTGAAGCTCTACAGTTTGAGTTGTAAGGAGCGAAAAAGTTTCTATACTATAACATAATAGTATCTGGTATTGGCCTTGCACTCCAAGGAGACTAACCTATTTATCTCCAGAAAATAGCTTTTATCACTATTTTATTGTGCGGTAATTCTCGAAAAATCCCGGCTCATTCAAGCAGAGGCTGTGATTTGTCACGTTTACAAAATCAGACACTATTTTTTTTCGGCCGAGCTTTCTTCATTACTCTTTTTTTTTATATTTAATCACACAACAAAACATAATGGGAGCAGCTCTAAGTTGTCTTGCATTACCAGCTTTGTCGACTGTTGGAACATGGATAGCAGGCTGTTTTTCTGCCGCAGCTTGTTCTTTAGCCTTCAAAAGGTATTTTACAGTACTACTTTGAATAATCACTTGTAGTTTAACTTCATTTATATAGCTGCAACTGTAATAATTCAATAGCGACTCGTATCGGCTATGCCGTAAGTTAAATATACTTGGAAATGATATGGCATTGCAACTAATTCAAGCATTCAATTATAGATTATTTTCTTATTTAATTCTATTGCAAGTATTATATACAATATTATATATATATATTCTTAAATCATATAATTTATATACTTACCTTCAACAATTATATAGCTTGCTTGGCTAATGCTTTCGAACTGGGCCATTAAAAAGTTAGAACATCTCACACTTGATTACATGAAGTTGGATTGTGCAGAAGGAAGTTGTTATGGTGTTATGGGCGTAAGTGTAACACAGAGAGTTCTTCCCCAAGACCGCTAAATACTAATTCATTGGATAATAGGTTCATCGAGTATCCTTTGCACTTGTGTTATTCCATGCTATTCTCGGCTGTTTATTAATAGGCGTTCATGACAGCAGACAAAAGAGAGCCGCTATTCAGAACGGCTGGTGGGGACCCAAGATCCTTGCATGGATCATTTTGCTAGTGGTATCGTTCTTTATTCCCAGCGAGTTCTTTATGGTTTGGGGCAATTATTTTGCTCTATTTGGTGCAGCTGTGTTTATTTTGTTTGGCCTTGTCCTTTTGGTGGATTTTGCTCATAGTTGGACTGAAAGATGTATGACAAACTATGAAGAACATGATTCCAACTTGTGGAAGAATATCCTGATCAGTAAGTCTATATAACTTGGTTATAATACTATATTTGCTAATCTTGTAATCAGTTGGCACTTTGCTGATGTTTGCTGGTGCAATTACACTTACGGGTATCATGTATGGCTTCTTTGCTACAAATGGTTGCTCATTGAACCAATTCTTTGTTACGCTCAACTTGATTCTCTGTGTACTTGTTACCTTACTATGCATATCGCCTCGTATTCAAGAAGGCAATTCTCGATCTGGTTTGTCTCAAGCCTCTATCGTTGTTATCTATTGTACATACTTGGTATTGTCTGCTGTAGCAAATGAGCCGAACGATAAAGAATGCAATCCTTTGCGCAAGTCCATTGGGCCGCAAACAACCTCTGTCGTGTTGGGCGCCATTTTTACCTTTTTAGCTGTTGCTTATTCTACTAGTCGTGCAGCTACACAGGACGGTGCCTTTATTAGTAAGTCTGCAGGTAGGCCCAGACTTGATAATTATGAACCTTTGGATACTTCAAGTGCGGTTCCATTAATGCCAAACCAAGTAGAAGCAGGCGCTCAGCGTATGAGTGCGCAAGGATCTGCTCGAGAGCATTTGATTGCTGCTGTTGAAGCAGGGTAAGCATCATGTGCTTCTTTACATGACTACGGCTAACAGTCTTATAGTGCTTTGCCTCGTTCTGTATTATACGAGGATGATGATGATGATGATGATATTGGTACTGTTGATGATAAAGACGACGAGAGATTTGGATCATTGTACAGCTATTCTTTCTTTCACTTCGTATTTGCCATTGCTGCCATGTATGTTTCTATGGTCCTGACAAATTGGTAAGTAAAATAGTGTGTGCATTACACGCTTCTTATACAAGTAATAGGAATACTATTCAATTCAAAGACGGTGTTGGACAAGATGGTGGTGATCTTGTCCGAATTGGGCAAAGCTATACTGCAGTTTGGGTCAAGATTGTGTCTGGTTGGATCTGCCATTTGATTTATATCTGGTCTTTGGTTGCACCTGTATTAATGCCTGACAGATTTGATGTAAGTCTAATTACTGAATGTTTAATGCATCCACTAATATGCATCTTTATGTAGGACTATTAAATCATTCATTATTGTTCATATTGTATACACACTTTCTTTATTACTACATATTATATAAAACGTTATTCTATTTATTAGCCCAAGATATCTTGTAATCCAAATGTATTGGTGAATAATAAGAAAACATATCTATTGGCTGTATTAGAGATCGCTTCTTGTGCTGTCTAATATTGGTAGGAGTACTGATCTTTTGGCTATGAGTATTGCAGGGATAGGCTGACAGAACAATGATTTCATCTGGTTGCTGTGACACGATCAATGTAAAGTAGTAAGATTTGATCAATTTAAACAGGGTCCAACTACCATAAGCCATTCTAATGAAACAGAAACAAAGATTTTTTTTTTTTTTCAAACAGATAGCATTATAAAGGAGCTCTTTCCAAGTGTGACAAATAACGAGGAATCTCCTTAAGCCCAAACCTACTTTGAAACCGGATTTTGCCGTGTAAACCGGCTCCCTCTTAGCTCTTCCCCTATATTTTACTCCTTATAATGATGCCTTGAGCCTCTTTATTTTGTGCTTTTGCTCTTTTCCCTCTTTCTTTATCTTCATTCTTACCAAATATGCCCAAACAAGCCATTGCAGAAGCAAAACTTCGAAAGTTACTTGAATTAAATGATAAATTAAAAGAACAGCTTGAAATATCACGTATACCCATTTCTGAAGCCAGTCGATCGTAAGTTTTGCTTAGATAGCTATCAATATCCAAGCTAAATGCTTCATTTTTCATAGACTTATTGATTATTGCCAGTCAAATCAAGATTTGATGATTCCATCAGTATGGGGAAATAGAAATCCAGATCCATTTGCAGAACCAACAGCAGGTTGTGGTTGTGTTCTCATGTAATATATATATATCTAAGAGTAATTTATTCACTGTATACGCGTATACCTTATTGAATTTACTGTTGATCACTAAATTACCCTTCCATTAAACGTATATCTATAAAGTGTCTATGATAAAAAGTAACTTATAATCAATATACACGTGTTTTAAGCTCCTTTACCAAACGGATGTACACTAGAACGCATATCTATTGTTCAAAAAAAAAAAAAAAAAAAATTGGATTCTAAAATTTAATAACATCAACATTCCGTGTTTTCAGAGCTTTATCATAGTATTAAGTGTTTTCTGGTAGTGTTTGCATCAATCAAGGATAATAATATGCATAACTACATTATATGCTTGGTTGCTGATGTGTAGGCAGTATCGGTAGGCATCAAAAATTCACTAAAGATAACACCAACTAAGTCGATCATTATTGGTCGACGGAATTTGAACACATGATCCACCATTATGGTTACCCCTCGAAAAACATGCTTGAAATTACAGATTTCATATAAACCGGCGACGCATGGAGATTTCCAAGTAATTAACGGAAAATAAAGAGAATGCTATGTATTTATTTATTTATTTTTAAAAAAAGGGGGTTTCGTTCTTGTACAGTAGTGTAAGCACGGAATAGCAAGCTACATGAACCAAGAGTTTTTTTTTTTTTTTTTTTTAGTGGCGAGATCAATAGTTTCTGTTTCATTCTTCTATGAATCTACAGTCATTATAACATTTATGTATCTCTCCACACCTTTTTTTGGTAAAAAAAAAAAAAAAAAAAAAAAAAAAAAAAAAAAAAAAAAAAAAAAAACTCTCAAGTATTTATCGCTTGAGGCACAAATTTCTATTTTCTGATCTAATAAATCTATACAACTGGATTGTTTTTTCTTGTTTGGCGGAGGTTCAATATGAGCTTGCATGATGCCTTAGGTAAATTGTTTAATTCGAAAATTGGATCAACATTTGTACCCAATCAAGATACCATTTTGAGGTTTGGAAGAGAGATATAGATATACAGATGGGGGGTTATAGAACCAAACATATTCTTTTTAGCATCATTGTTAACATAACAATATATTGCAATGATAGGGTGCTACAAACACTTCAAAATATTTATTTCAGCTTAGTACAAAGGTTTATATTTATTTCCTTATGGGATCTACATGAATCGAACAAACTTTAGTAGTTTATATAGTTTTCAAGAAAATAATATTATATGTCCATTGTCTTTTACTTTGTTTACGTATTTGTTTAGTACTTTGTAAAGCCCAAAAATGTCATAAATACTAGCTGCTTAAAAATATGAATCGACCCATATATCAGTAGATATCTTAACTGACCGTAATTGAATATTTCATGTGAATATTAGGTCCATACCTAGAAGGAATAGCTGAAGAATACCTCTTGCAATACCAATTATGGTGGACATTTGATAACATTGTGTATGATTATTTATTATATACATTCTAAGCAACCACCAGGTTATTCATCTACTTACAAGGACGATTAGATAGCGGATATACAATGAATGATGGCATTTATTTAGACAGCGAGCTATTTGAAGATAATATATCACTATATCTCCACTGGATCTCGAGTTGTTCGAGCTTGGAGCAGCAGGTATTGATCACAATATTGTACTTTATATCCTGCGCATTAGGGAGCTTGAATGTACGTTTAAAGGGGCATTTGTCGAACTGTTTCGTTGTCTTTTTGAAATAATACTGTACCTAGTTATTTTCCTCCATAAAAATGACAAAACGCACTAACTATTCCTCATAAACCTGCTTGAGATTAAGCTCAAGACGTTGTAAACGTTTAAGAGTGCAAAGACCAATCATAGTACCTGAATTTGTAAAATCGTTCCCATCCAATATTACAGTATGAATATTACGAAAAATTTGAAACGTCGACGACAAGGAATGGGTGCTGAGAAAAATATCTGAATAGTAGGTATACAAGGTATTGTCTTCTGTAAGTGTTGTTACATAGCTTGTGCCATTTATCGCCTTTGAAGATGCAAGCGCAAATTTAAATTGAAACGATGTGTTTTCTCTCAATAGAGCCAGGCAATTTAGTCGAGAACATCGTTTAGCAAAATTTAACTGACTAGTCTGTTTCCCTTTATTAGAGCCGAAATGGTAAAATCACTAATGGCAAATTTTGAAAAAATAGAGAAAAGCAATATATCACAAGCATAATTGAAAGCCATCAACAGCAAACAGCTATTAAATTACATGATGCATCATGTAGCAATGTGAAAAAAAAAAATGGTAATGAAGAATTCAGGTGACCGCTCAACAGAAAAATGAAGCTCACACTGAATGGTGTCATCAAGGATGCGTACAGTTTTATTGCGTTATTAGATGCAGTGATCAGATGATATCAATATATTCTGTTCACACAGTTGCACAAACTTGACACTTTCGAGCACCAGCCTAGATCAAGTCAGCTCTGGATAGTACACCATACAATAGCATCAATTTATGAAATTACCAGTGTCACTAAATGACCATATGAAATGGCATAAACCTTTCAAATTCCTTTCTGTTAAGACTTGTGCTTCAGGAGCAAACTGTGGCCGTATAGTATTACATATATGGATATCATGATCTCTGCGGGCTGTATAATACCACTCTCCACTAACAAGTCCATCTACCAGACTCGAAACTTAATACGGCTGAAGGCTTACTAGTTGGAAGGATGATATCTGTGCCCAAAGATCGCCATATAAAATATTTATTTTATATGCTCTAATAAACAATACATCTTTGACTTGGCTATGTATAGTGTTAGTGAGAGTTTTTAAATAATATTTACAATCAAGAAACACCTAAATAACTGTTGATTACTGAGTCAAAAAAATAAAAATTTTATCACAACCATCATCATTAAGTCGAAGGTTAAAAGCAGCGGATTAAAAGCAGCGAATTTAAGAGAATTAATGTAGAAAAATATATATACGCAATCTTACGTTTGTAGCTGTACGAAAATATAACTAGCATATTTGTTTAATCGCGTACAATAATAAATATAATAAAGTATTGATCCATGGAAAAAAGTTAAGTGAAAAGCTGCCTTTCAGGATGGTCGTGATAAATCATTAATAAAACTGAGTAAATTATCAGTTAAATATTATAGCTTATTTAACCAGCTACAATTATAGCTCTTTACTAATTGTTATTAACATGTCTGGTTAGTTCGGTTAACGTATTATGACACATACATCAATGTGTGTCGAGGACAAGGGGGCAGACAATATCCATAGCTATTATTCGTGCGGAAATACTTGCTTATAAACACATAATGTTTTTCTTTTTTACATTAAAAGTAATAAAATCTGAGTTGCGCATATAAAAACGGGAGTTATAAGGTATCTTTGATAATCTAGATATTGAAAGAAGATGGCAGTTTTATTTCGTTTGACTCCACGCATAAAACACACCGAGACGTATTAAAATATAAAGTTGATTGCCATGCTAATGATTCGCAAAAATTTATTTTCAGCAAGTATTTTATGGATCATGTGAAGCAATTCAAACTTCATTGTCTTGGTATGCAAGGATTAGATTCTTTATAGTAAAAGTTAAAGTTGATTTCATTTCTAGTTGTTGGCATATTTGCCATTAAAGCAAACCAACCTTTTCTGATAACAACTGCTCTTCGGCTTCGTTTTATTCCAGGAGCAAGCAGGGCCGTTTTGTCAATATTCTCAATTTTTTAATCTAATTGACATGTATCTCATCGCTCTGAGCTGTTCTTTGAAATTCAGTCTCTGTGTCATGTTCCTCTCTTCCTCTCTCGATACTCTCGCTTGATAGTATCCTCCCTGACGCGAAAGTAATATGAAAAGTTCAGATCCTCCATGTACCTAATGTTGATGATGATTTTGGGTATATCCTAATTTCTTTCAACAGCAAGCAATTACTAGCTATTTGGCACACCTTTCTTGTCAATATGTTACGCCCAATATGCGAGCCTGGTGAACCAAATCGGTTTCAGGATTCAATCCAATACTGTAAAACATGTCTCCAGTGCTGTAGTTGAACTACTCACTGCATAATTCTGTCTCTCCAGCCTTAAGAACTGAAGTTTTACTTTATGTCTAGCAATAAAACTAGATATCGTACACACACACACAACAAAAAAAAATATGAAGGGGCGTTTCTCTGTCATCAAAACAGAATTAATGAATACCTAGCTATACGTTTTAACCATGATATATGTCTGTATATATTTAGAAACAAAAAATAGTATGGAAACAGCATGTACAATGCTTCTAAGGTCGTGAGCAACAGTTTGGCGGGACACACTGCAATACTTTGTAGTAAAACCATAGAATGTCTGTCGCTAACAAGTAAAATACTTTAATGAATAAAGGTTGCTTTCTTTAGGTTCATCTCATTCTTTAAAATTATTGTATAAGTTGTAATGATATAAAAAAAAAAGATCTATATCAAAAGGCCATTCTCACTGAGTATCACGTTTTATGTCATTCTATTTTGCCCATATTTAAGCACAATTTAACGAGGGAGTTAAAAGATGACAAAGGCAATTAATTTCTTGAGAACTTATGCGAACCGATACTGAAAGGGGAAAATAATACACCGTAGTGAGAGATTATAATCAATTTTTCACTGCATCAAGCATGCTGGTTGTAAATTCATTCAACGCTAACCTGTTTAAATAATAAAGTAATAATAGCTTCCGTCTATCAAGTGCTAGATATACAATTCAGAAGGCCTAGTTCCGTGTTACGTAGCAAATATATAATCTTGTTTGTACCTTGATGCTCTTTTATGTCTTGATCATTTACATATATTTAAGCACCCTCTTGAAAATATTCCATACAAAATGAAACAGCCTACAGTCGCAATTATTGGCACTGGGTACGTAAATCAATTATTCTCTATAGTCATTCCTTAACTATTATGCATATATAGATTCAGCGGTCTATGTGCTGCAATTCAACTTAAAAAAAAACTTGGCATTACTGCTCAACTGTACGAGGCGACCCAGGATATTGGGGGCACTTGGCACTACAACACATATCCTGGATGTGCATGCGATGTAGCCAGCCATCTGTATTCGTTTAGCTTTGAACTGAACCCTAGCAAGTATTTTTCTTTTCATGCATACCCCTTTTTTTTGACGTGACTTTCTATATAGATTGGAGCAAAAAGTTTAGCTCTCAAAAAGAAATCCATCAATATATGCAACATGTCTCAAAGAAGTATGGTATTTACGAACAGACCCAATTTGAAACCAAGGTGGTCGGTGCAGTCTGGTTAGAAGACAAGAAGCAATGGGAATTAGAATTGCACCAGCCGACAGTACATAAAAACAATCAAATCAAACACTTTGATTTCCTGTTAGTATATCTTTTTGAAACTAGAAATGAACTGGTCTGTACTCATTCAATAATAGTTTCTCTTGTATTGGAGCATTGCGTATACCCAATGTGCCTGAACAGTTTGCGTCTTTTGATGGCAAGATCATCCATTCGGCCTATTGGGATAATGATTATGACTTTACCAATAAACGCGTAGCTGTCATTGGAAGCGGCACAAGGTATGTACCTACACTACCTGACATAAGTAATGTTTTGTAATTAACATAGTTATTTGCGTAGTGCCATCCAAATCATTCCCAACTTGGCGCCCAGAACAAAGCATCTGTACAGCTACCAACGCACGCCAACTTGGTGTGGACCTCGCAACCAATTGGATTATCCCACCTTTATCAAATGGATATTTACTTACATCCCCTTAGTGATGTTTCTCTATCGCATCTATATGTTTTTTGCGCGCGAGATGCTATTTGGGGCTTGGAAGGACTCCAATTCTTGGATTGCTAACTCTGCCAAAAATAGTACAGCCAAATACATGAAGGATACGATGATAGCTCATCATCGACAAGACTTGGTTGACAAGTTGATTCCCTCTTTTCCAGTAGGTTGTAAGCGTATTGGTATTTCAGATGATTATATACCTGCTCTATGTGCAAATAATGTCTCGGTGAATTGTGAGCCAATTTCCAAGGTGGAAGGTAGAACGATCACGACAATAGATCGAAATGAGACCGAGGTAGATGTATTGGTTCTTGCGACTGGATTCAATGTGGCAGGTTTCTTGGGTGAATTGAAAATATATGGCCGTGGAGGTGTATCTTTGAATCAGTTGTGGGATGAGTATACGGCCAAAACGTACAAAACTGTGAATGTCCATGGGTTTCCCAATTTTTTTATTACACTTGGACCTGGATCTGCTTTGGGACATAACTCGGTTGTGACCATCATTGAAAGGTTAGTGTATATGCTAAGCAAGCTATTGAATGGATAATTAAGTGTGCCTTAGTCAAGTTGATTTCGCTTTGAACATGATGAAATATATGATCAAGAACAATATTATTTGTATGGATCCAACCGAGAAAGCTCAAGAGGCATTTTCTGCTACTTTACAAAAGGGATTTGAAGGCACTGTATGGAAGGGCGGCTGCAGTTCATGGTACTTTAACAAGCATGGTGATATTCAATCTCTCTGGCCTTCCAGTGTCATTCAATTCATCCGAATGCTCAGAAACACAGATTACAAAGAAAACTTTAATCTCAACTAAATAAATAAAGTAAAAATGCACTTTGACACTAGTCGTTTTTTTTTTTTTTTTTTTTTTTTTTTCAAAGCGATCAATAGTGATATAATAATGTCTGTATTTACAAAATGATTAAACTGAGTGTCTATGGAATACTACTATACACATAACAGATCTTTAAGATATAGACGATCTGCTACGATCAATGTTGCTACTACTAGGTCCAGCAGCACTACTGCTGTGATCATTGGGTGATGGTGTACTCAGCATAATCTCTACCGCTCTGTTCAAATCATTATGTGCTGAAGTCAAAGCTCTTGTAATCGTCTCTCTTGGATGATCTGGGAACATAGTTATCAACGTTCTTGTATGCTCTGGTGATGGAGGCTCTAATTCAGACCCCACAACATCTCTACCTGTAATCGTATCAAAGTATTCCTATAATATACTATTAAAAACCCAGAAGACACTATAGCATTTCGCATATTTTTACCCTCACAGAAGCTGCACCTTCTGCAGCAGTTACATTTTCAGATCTCGCAGTATCACTAGCGGCACTAGTAGTTGTAGATGCAGTAGTTCTTCTATTTCTCAACCCATTGGTCATGATGTTATCCATTTGAGAAATACCAGTAACAATAGGACGTTGGCTGGGTGCTGTTGCTGATGATCGAGCAATCGGTGGAGATACAAGATAAGGCATGATAAAACGTACAGTCAACCTTTGAATGAAGGCAGGAAATCTCCATTTTTTGATATTGCCAATATCGGTTCGGTAAAGTGCACCAGAAAGCAATCCACACAGAGCAGGTGTTAATGTTTGATAAGATTGTGATAGCGCTAGTTGAAAGGCCAACACATACAAAAACATCTTATCGTTCATGACAAGACCAAAGACGCGAAATCGATAAGTGACTGGGATGATGCGATGGTATTGATAAAGTGCAGAAAATATCAAAGCATACCTAATCAAAAGTCAAAAAAATAAAATAAGTATCGTATTTTTGCATGTTAGACCTGTGCTGACTTACGGTCCACCAGGGATGTTTTTTAATCCTGCTTGAAATCCCACTACCAAAGCGCCTAGTTCCAATAAAGTCGATATCAAGATGGATATAAATATAAAAGCCTAATATTAAGGTTAATAATACTATAGTGAGCTTTCGAATACTCAGTTTCGGTACTTGCCATGTATTTGGCACTTCCATATTGTCTCTCTATCACTCTCAAAGTATACAGTAGCAATGAACCAAAGAATAGGTCCCCTGAACTACCAAAAGCCACTTGTGAAGTAATCAGTCTCCAAAACTAGGATGAATTAGTTTGAATCCTAGGAATGTTTTATAGTGATATATATATATACCTGATGATGAACAGTCAAGTGAGGAGCAAGTTGTAAATGAAAGTACTGCTTTATATTCAATATTGAAGCCAACAAAGAACAACTGCCTACGAATAACACCAGGAACTTTGTTACTGGAACATTATAAAAGCCTATTATTTTATTTTATTTTATGCATGAGTACATCATCTTTCATAAGCTTTGTTGAATCATTAAAGGTCTATAAATACCTGCTGGTCCAATTGCCTGCATGTTTTTATTATAATATTTGAATTATGAATAAGGTATTTTGCTTTCTTCCTCTTGGTTGCAAAAGCTACTACTGGTATAAAGAAGCAAAGAGAGAGAAAGTTGATAAAGCGCAGTCTGCTCATTTTGAACCTGAAAGTGGTAAGCATCGGTAACTCATTTTTATTGGAAGACGGTAATTAAATACATTCTTCCTTCTTCACTGATCGAAAGGCGTTTCAAGATCTGGTTGAATACAATAATTTATAATAAAAAAATTGCACTAGTTATAAAGTGTCTTAAAAAAATTGAAGTATCTGTTTTCGTCACATAAGGCACAAGAGCCACAAGTAAACTTTTAATAAAGAGTAGAGTATATCATTTGGGGAGCCTTCTCCGAATTATTGCTGTTAGTCTAATCATTGAACTTTTTTGTAAGAAATGTATTGTAAACAAATATAGGTATATACTTTTCTATATTGAGAAAGCTGTAGTCCTATAAATTATGTATATAAAATGTAATTGATGGCGTTGACAAAAAGATACTCAAAATTGATGATTTAGTCTCCGAACGTCTTTGCCTTCTTTATTGGGAGGCGAGTGTTCAATAACATATTTCTGGAACTTTCATTGGTAGAAGAGATATATACTAGTGGAATTTGTCTGTAAAGGAAGGTTCACCTTTTTAAACGATATTAGTGTTGGAGAAAAGCCAGATCGAAGCTAGGATTATAATAGATTTTATACATATTTTAAAGATGCATCGAGCAGTATGTATTGTGTAAAATAGTTTGTAGTATAAATATTTAGTTTTTATGATTTTACAGCCAGCTTTTAACACTGTTATGCCCATTGTCACAGCCTCTGAAGTTCAAAATAAAACTACAAAAAATGTATATGTATATCTTGAAAAATAAAACACGTTCGTTTATTGATGATTTTGATTTGAAAAGCTTATCATTAAGCTTCAAAACCAACAAAGGTTTCCTTGGGCTATATCTTGAAAATGAAGCACATTTTTTTTTTCGGCTCAGTTTCCACGTCACGGAAACTAAATTAATACACTGTTTTTTTTTTCGCTTCTTTTGCAGAAGCTTCTTTATCCAACTACTTCACAATATTACGATGGCATCAAAAAAGAGACACATGATTCGTGGTGGAACCGATCAAGAAGATGCTTCCACCTTGAAATTAGGAGAAGGTATCATAATTACCGTTCAAACATCTCGAAGTAAAAGAGAAACGATTTGCTAACAATCGATAATTAGAATTTGAGGGAGCTCAATGTCTATATATTTCTGAAGTACGAATCATTTTAGAGGCACAAGAAGATTCCAAATCCAACGGCACAGACAGCAGACCCACTACAAAGTAAACACAAAAAAAAAAAAAAAAAAATGCTGCTCCAGAATTCGATATCCAACCTCGAAAAAAAGAAACTGATACAATTGTTTATTAGCGTCATGTCAAAGACTTTGGATTACGTACGTGCATTTAGTAGATTTAGCAATATCGAATCCGTTCGTGAAGTTAGACAGTAAGGTCCGCTTCAGAGTTTGATTCATAGAGGATTCATCTTTCATGTAGGGTTTTGGCAAAGGATAATATGGCACAGTTTGAGGTAGCACAAATCGCCAATTTATGTTGTGAGGATGCAGAGGAAGCCAAGGCTCTTATTCCTAGGTAAGTTGAGCGAGAGATATAAGCGAAATTGGAGTTTAATGGCTTTGGTTAGCTTGGAAAATAAGGTAGAAGTGCCTGAACTTCAAGAAATGTTGAGTCAAATGTTGACCATTAAAAAGTTCCAAGGTTAAATAAAATAGTAATAGTAATAGTATTATTAGTGTTATTATTGTTATTAAAAAGTGAAATAAACTGTACAAAGATAAAATAGTATTTAATCATCCAATTGATCGTCATTACTCCATAGTAGCTCTTCATCCTCCTCCTCCTCTTCTTCTTCTTCTCTATCCACTTCTGGCGTTGGTATCACTTTCTCAATCACTTTCTTGCTTTTGACCTTCTTTTCTTTAGTAGTAGTAGGGCTTTTTTTACTCGAAGTAAATGCATCAATGGCCTCTTCAGTACCAAGTCCTCGTTCCCAGACGCGGATATTACGATACTCTGCTTTTAAAGAAACTGTATTATCCCAAGGGTCTTGGTATTTACCATTCAAAGGTTCAATCGATCCAAACCAAACACCACGTACAATGCCATCTATCTCTTTCTCAGGAAATTCCCAATCGGCACTGCTTATAGCTACATGGCCATCCATATACAAAGCAATCGAAGGCTCGCCTCTCTTTGCAGCTTCTCGTTTATCATCAATCACCAGTGAATAATGATGGTATTTGCCATCGTTGATAACATAAGGCGAAGGTTTCAGTTTCAATTCATCCATTTCTGCCCATAGCCAGTCTTCGTCTCGCTTGATGGTTTTGATATTTAGAGAAACAAGTCCATCCTTATAATTGAGTGTATGTGTAGACACACAGATTCTACCTTCTTCCGTCTGGATTACCATAGCCATTTCATTACTAGCCTTGGTAGAAGTCTTCATCCACCAGCTCACCGTAAAAGACGCACCTGAAGCTTCTGTAGGCATGTTTAAAAAGATATAACTCGTATTACCAGATAAAGAAACACCGTTATCTACATATTGACCATTTCTGATCAGTCCTGCTTGATTATTACCAGAATCATCTTGTGCAGGCATTGGATTGATATTCATATAAGACTTGGGTTTCATGAGAGGCCAATGACCAACGAGACCATCCGACCTTTCAGAGTGTGCTAGAATACGACAAGAGCCAGGCCTAGGGTCAGGTTTTCCGTCGAGTAAGAAGGGCCGTAGTTGACAGTAAAGACTGTTATCGATTTCCATAATGACTTGTTCATTTACATCACGCATCAAGTTTTTATTCGCTGCAGATTCCCAGATATGCGTACCAAGATTGCCAGAAAAGTCATAGCTTTTTTCTAGATACAAGGTACGAAGCCCTTCGCTGTCCCAAAGAGGCCAAAAGAACGAGACATGGTTCAAGACAGTAATTTCTTTGGGAAAGAAAGGTGCAAGTTTACCGGGCAATATTACAGAGTGGTAATTCCAATCCGAATGATCAAATGAGGCGTAGGTAGCAAACCAACGCTGAATAAAACGGGAATGGGGACGTGCCATTATCATGGCATTACAAAGCCCAACTGCACCATCTATACTGACATTGTGAGTATACAACAGTATTTAATTCAAAAAAAAAAAAAAAACTTACCTATGCCTTCTTGTGCCATGATAAACTCTCGATCCAATAAATGATCCACTGGCTTGAGTGAAATCAAGTCTAAATCCAAATAGATGCCGCCATATTCCTCGAGCACTTGCAATCGCACTACGTCTGCTCGATGAGCATAATGAGTTACTGGTCTACCAAACACTGTTTCCACCAATGGAACGTAATTTAGGGTCAACATATGCTTAGCTCGTTCAAAATTGTCGCCTGTTGGCATATAATGATAATGGAACATGATATAAGTAGGCTTAATTACATCGTAAGCAGATTTGATAGCTATATAATGTATCAAGTCTAATGTGGGATTTGGACCACGTAGTCCATAAACAAAATGGACGATTTTTGGAATGGAAGAGCCAGTAGGTACCAATTTTGTTTCGCGAGCAATTGTCAATTCTTTGAAATCACGAGCATCTGATGAAGCAGGTGGACGTAATTGAACTTCTAGTGTATTGTGGGCAGGTGATTTGTATTTATAGAGCTTTTTTGATGATGATGATGAGGTAGGATTTGAACTATTCCAGTGTCTAAAGAAGAATATACAAAGGATGGCGATTACAAGACATCGCCAGATCCATTTCTGTCTTTTCTTGAAGAGCGAATGCCTTATGTGTGATTTGTAAAAAGGTAGTTTTGATTGTCTTGTACTGAACATTCTAAGCAAGACATTAAAGTAAAAAAAGAAAATAGAGTATGACACCAAGTAGTTTATTCTGTATTCAAAAAAAGGGTCTCAAACTACGACAAAAAGTAACACTAGCTTAAGCTAAATGAGGGAATTCTTGAATAATTCTCAAGATTGTACTACCCGCTAGTCCATTTGCCCAACTGAACCAAGGTCGAGTGAAACGGCTTGGGTTATCACTATCAAAAGATTCACACATCAAATTACCGGTAAACTTGGCCATACGCTTCAATACATCAATCAACTTGATAATTTCTATTTCACTAGTTGAAGTCTGAATTTGCATTAAAAGACTCATGGGCCAAACCATATTTTGTCCAGTATGGGGTCCTCCAATGCCACTAGCAAATGAACCATTAAAGAACCATGGATTCCAATCGGATAATACAAACTTTCTGGTATTCATATAAATTGGATCAGTTTTTCCGATGAAGCCCAAAATGGGTAAACTCAGTAAAGAAGGAGTATTGGCATCGTCCATCAAGAGTTGTGAGCCATAACAGTCCACTTCAAACGCAAAAATTTCGCCAAAGATTGGATGTGTTACCACACCATGGTCATATATAGCCTTACGCACCGTTTCTCCTATTTCCCGGCAGTCCGCTTGAATGCTTCTTTGTAGTACAGAGCTATTATCATTTTCTGCACTCATTAAATGATTCTGCAGATGTACGCTTAGCTTGAGCAAATTGACAGACAGCTGAGCATTGGCTGGAATCTATGATAAAATAAAAATAAATATAAATGTACCCTATTTTTTTTTTAAAAAAATAAAAAAAAAGACGCATACCAAGTACGGGAAAGTAGTAGCATCATCACTTGGCCTAAATGCGCTTCTGATTAAACCGCATTTCCTTGTTATACCACCAATGCCATACTCGCCTAACGTTTCAGTCGGTCTATCTGTATATCTTCTAAATCGATAACCATGTTTCAAGGACACTGGCTCTGGGTCACCATTATAAAACAAAGCCGAGGTAGGCTTAGTCAAAGATTGATATTGTCTGGAAGGCCAAGTATCCTCCATTTGATCTCTTAGTACTTGAAAAATACGTGGTACTGCTTTCAGCCAATCTCTTGAATTTATGACCCGTCCAATATCGCCAGTAGCTTCGATATAATCATTTGTTAGTTGGAAAAAATGGGCAATCGAGTCCAACTCATACTTTTTTTTTTCAGTAGCTAGAATTTAGATAATACCAGAAACATAGTCATAATTATTCGTTATACCTTGGACTCCCAAACGATATCTGGATCATAAGACGGTACAACGCGATCTGAAGTAGAGCCTCTCTTTTGTCCTTGTTTCTTGGGTGCATACCAAGGCCTCAAAAATGCGTTCGCGTAAGGATCATAATTCAAAAAACTTGCTTGCACTTGAAGCACGCCAAACACTAAGTCCCGTAATGTTTCATCTTGGTTTAAAAACCTCAAGTAAGGTGCAATTTGATTTGTTGAGTCTCTAATCCACATGGCAGGAACTATATTATAGAAAAAGATTAAAAACGCATTTTTTAATACAAGGACCTTTTTTTTTTTACTATCGCCTGTGATCAAAAAAGTACGCGGATCTTCTTTTATAGCCCATTCAACCGTCGTATCCAACGTGTTGGGTAAACAGTTCTGCAATAAAACATACAAATCGCTATCTTTCATTTCAGGTTCCAAGGAGTCAATGTAATCTTCCAGCATTTGACTTTTAAACTTTCTTTCACTTGGTTTAGGTCGAACAAGCTTGAGTCCATATTGTGGTGGGTCATAATCTGGTAGTTGTGGAGGGTTTCTTTGTGGTGGTTTATTCAGATCGGGACGGTTGCTTGGTATATAACGATAGATCATAAGTAAGTTTACCAGTATTATAAAAAAGAGAATAAGAGCGATAGGTATCGCTCTCTTTTGAGAGTTATCAGTAAACCGAGGCATAGTTGTTGCTAACAGAAAAAAAGAAAGAAAGAAAAAAGGAAATACAACACTAAAGTTTATACTTGGACCGCGTCTGTGAGTCACGCGTTTGAGTATATGCATGGGAATCGGTTTATCTAAAAGGTAAGAGCTAGTAACAGCATGAAATCATAGGTTTACTCTTACTAGTTTACAATTTACTATCCTTTTTCTGCCTGTATTAATGAGACGCTGGATGATTCTTTATTCAAAACATTGGCTTGATAGATAAATGTGACTTGAAGTGCAAAGCATTCAACGCAAAAGTCTCTCAAACAAGAACGAATAAACTCAATCATTCATGTAAAAAAAAAAAAAAAAAAAAAAAAAAAAAAATAATAATAATAATAGAAAAAGTTCCAAGTGGACTTCAGACCAAAATCTCTTGTTTTATATCCAGTTTAATGGTGATAATTAATAAAAAAATCTTTCTAGGAAATAAACTATAGAAAAAAAAAGCTCAAGCATCTTATGATACATTGAATAGGCTTGTGTATTCAAAGCAACTGTTTTTTCTGCATGAAGAATAACATGTATTTTTGTATCTTTAATGAGATCGCATAGCATAGACCCTTTTACAGTGAAAATTTAAAACAAACCGTAAAGCAAACTGCAACTATTTACTCTGCGATTTTCTCTATACATGTAATCAGCCAGCCTCTTCGTATATACAAGTAATTCATTCTGTCATTGTATGCTTAAACAACAGGGTAGCCAATTTTTAACACATTAGTTCAAATCTTCATAAAATCCTTTTCAGAATGAATACTTGGAAAAATCTTTCTGCCGAGATCTTAGAGCTTGTATTTGATGAAATCACTTGTTCTCATTTCATCGACCATAAAGACCTTTATTAATGACAAATCTGTAAAAATTGGAAGGAGCCTGTTCAAAAATTCTTGTATCAAAAAGTTTTTTATTACTGAATATAAAAAGTTTATTAAGTTATTTGCGACATTGAATGCTTCAAAACACCCCTGTTCGATTTTTGGAAGATGAGACCTATTATGGTAATGGTACATCAAGTATAGAGTTCCTATACCTATTGCTACTAAGGCGCCCAAACATCGAAAGACTTAAATATAATGGCTCAATACACTTTACCCAGTTATTTGAACAAATACGACTAGCTTCAGAAAGATGGATTTGTAAGCATATACAATATGTGGATGGCGGTCTAAGATTTAAATCAGAAAAAAATCAACAAGTATATTTCGATACTATGTACTGCCTTCGTAATAACCTGCATGATTTATCCATGACAGATAGCTTCAAAGTACAGCCCAATACAATCGATTCACCATTGCAAATTTTGAAGGAATTCTCCGCTTTACACACTTTAGATCCAAAAACCCTGGAATAGCAAAACTGTATTGCTTTTCGTATCTGATGTCAAGATATCAACTAATTAAATGTTGCTATTATTAATCATTCGTAGAAGGCTGTGTTTACAGAATAGTAGATGGAAAGAGCACTTGCAAATTTAATGATAATAAATACTAATCCCACTCAAGCGCCTTGTAATGATATCTAATTGCTGTTTCTTCTTTTTTCTTTACTACTAATTAAACTTTTCATATATGTTCAAACGATTTCCTTTGCTAGTTTCATGTCTATCTAATCCAAATCAAGAAATACTGAGGATTGCTCAAATGCCACCTTACTCTACGTTTCAAAAGCCTGTCAGCTCCTTGACTGATATATCATATTGTTATAAACACTCATGATTATATTAATAAGAGAATACTGTACAGATGTAAAATCGTATAGATATCCTTATATATAGCTGCAGTGAAGTGGAATAAGCATTATTACCAAGAACCAGAATGTAAATGACTGTATCTGATTAAATGTTGAAGATCTTTATTTATATATCACACTGAGCAAGTAGACGCTAATTGATAGATACTATCTCTCACACCAAATATGCATCCAAATATTATTACCTTTGAATATAATGATCCCGACGCTCCTCACCGCTAACCTTGGTCCGCTCATTTGGTTATTATCCCTGGCCTTCAAATTATACGCAGCCCAACCTTGTTCCTGGCAAATCGTAATATGAGTTTAAAATCAAGCACCGATCGTAAAAAAGTATATCACCTTTTGACCAGTTAATCAATTCTTGATCTGCAATAAAAACTATCAACAGTTTTAAAAGTATTTCCTATCTTTCTTTATAAACTCCATCTACCACTTTTACAACACATATAATGGGCAGATGCGCCTTCCACTTTTACCTTTTCAATATCTAAATACATATCTGCGTACCTTTTTGCTTTTCTTATGGTTGGCGCATTTTACCAAGCTATAAAATATTAATACTTTCAATTAAAAAGTATATATACTGTCGGTTGTCTTGTTGAAGTTATATATAAGGTTCTAATAGATATGATAGCTCGATTTGAGCTAGGATTACCAATCAGATATAGTAACAGGGCGAGATTAACCCAATCAGTTGAAGGTGCGTTGCATGAAATATATATTAACGTTTATTGATAAAAAGCATGTTATTTTATGGAGTTAAAGTTAAATACATTCACCTCAGTACTAGCTATTCTTTAATAAATATAATGCATTTGTTCTGCTATAATTAGATGGAGGTTTAAGCGGATTCTGCAACTTCTTCTTGCTAAGAGCTGTTGATTAGATGCGACATTTGAAAACTACATAGATTTAGGAATAGGAAACCTAGAAAATTCTCCTGTGTATTAATCTTCAGTTCGATGGTATTATTCAGAAGACATAGATATACTTTCCAAGACGTAATTTGTAAGTAATATGCATTTACTATGTTTGAAAGAATATTTAAGTATTTTCTTTCTTTTTTTTGCTTTTATGGTCAAAAACGTACACACTTCTATTCCATTACGGTAGAACACAAAAACCAATTTTCCATTGATGGGAAATTCCATGGAGTTTTAAAAATATGTAATGGTGTATAAGTGATTTAAAGTGCTATTCAATTATATATGAATTTTGTCAATAAGTTTCTAGGATGAAGTATTTTCCGTGTAGTTAATGGTAAAAGAACCAGGATATGGCTAATAAAACAAGCTGCATTAATTACACCATCCAATCAGAGTCATACGCTAAGCCCATTGGCTGATGTACGATATCTATGACGCGTTGTTCAGTTGCACACTCTTAAATTAAAGTGGTCAATTGAGTCTTTTGTTCAAATTTATTACATTACTTTTAGTTTCTAATCTCATTTCAGAATGAATGCATGGGAATCTCTTCCTGTTGAGATCTTAGATCTTATATTTGACATAATTGCGGATCACAGCATTATTTTCGGTAATGAATTTTACCAATGCCAACTTACCTGCAAAAATTGGTGTAAAGTTGCCCAAGCACGACTGTACAAATCAATTACTATTTGGGATTATGGCCAGTTTATAAACCTGTTAGAAACACTGTGTTCTTCCGAGTCCAACCTCACACAATACGTGGAAAACATCGTTATAAAGTACAGCGGTAGATCAGCAGGAGAGCTGCTTCAGATACTCCTGATAAAATGCCCAAACATCAAAACCCTTAAAGGAAACCTGAAAATAACTAATATGGTCTTCTTCAAAGCAATACTGCAAGCTTCTCATGAAGGAAGTTGCAAGCGTCTTCAGCATGTAATGGTGCCACGATTCTTCTCAATATCTGACCAACAGTTGTATCTCGACACAATGTACAACCTTCGCAATAGCTTGCGCTATTTATTCCTAGACGAAAGCTACATGCCACAGCCCAACGACCCAATCCATTCACAGTTGCAAGTGTTGAATAAACTCCCAAATCTTCGAACTATAAAAATCAAGATTAACTCTATGCAGACCTTCAGGAGGCTTGGTAAATATACTAAAAACTGTAACAATCTTGAGAAAATGGAATTGTTTTGGCGTCTTAGGATAGATACAAACAAAAATATGGCCCCAGAAGTACATTCTATAGCCACATACCCGACTGTTAAACACCTTCATCTTACGCATATTCATATAACAAAGCAGATGCTAGAATACTTCATTCACGAATTCCCAAACCTCAACGTTTTAATAATAGACCAACCTACTGTATCAACTGGCACTTACAATATCATTCCAAGTAGTTTGTGGGTACAGTTTCTAGTATTCTTGCAAAATACTACGAGAAAAGTATTAATCAAACAACTGTACATCGTTGACATACTTGACACGATAATTGACTACCTCAATATGAGCAAACCGAACGTACATCTATATGTAACTCTCGATAGCCTTGTTAAGAAGTTATATGCAAATATCGAAAATGAAAGAAAACAGTCAGGCGATCTTGATATCTCAATAAAACTAACAGTTCAGCTGATACCAAGTAAAAGCAAACCCTCATTGGTAACGCTGTTGCGCAGAATAGGAAGCATCTTAAAGTCGTTAATAGTGAATCGTATTGGTTTCTATGACGTTAAACAATTAACGCCAAATGGCTCGGTCTGGGATATCATCTGTCGGCAATGTTCCTCACTCGAGCGACTCAGATTGAATTCATTAACTGTTTTTACCTACAATATTTCACAGTTTCAAACTAACTCATCGATAAAAGATGTAACGATAAACAAATGCAATCTTTCAGAGGAATTTTTTCCTTATCTCTCTATCCAACTTCCGTCGTTGTCTCATCTCAGTCTAATACGCTGCAACCTTACGAGTAATAATCAGTATAATTACGCCTATCGCAACATTGTTATAAAGATGCCACATACTACTTTTGATACGTTGACTTGGGTTACTGATTTGATTATCAGAGATTCTACATTCAATAGCATCGCCCTCAAAGTTGATACACTTGAAAGATCATACTATTATATGTATAATGAAAATAACATTGCCATTGAATTGTCTAGTGCTTCTTTCAAAAAATCGTGTAGAACAGCCGCATTGTGCTTCAATCTCCAATGTCAAGGAATTAAAAAACTCAAGCTTATTCATAATAACTATTTGTGGAAGATTGTGTTTACATAACTGTAGATATCTAAATCATTTGCAAGCTTAATGATAATAAAATAAAATTCGACCCATAATCCACGAAAGGCCTTTACACAAATTCTCATTAACTTTCTTATCGATATTTTTTACAAAGTATGATCATGTGGGTTTCTATGATTGATATTCACTAGTCTAATATCCTAGCCAAGTCGGGCTGTCGGGATGCCTTCCTGTCCCATCTTGCAATAGTGTAATGTCCTTTTTTAATGATATGAATTCCCTTTGATAGACATACTTACTGTATCCAACTTTCCAATATTTAGAAATGTTTATATTTATTTAAACTATTTCCATTAATATTGACCCATTCTACCCAACTAGAATGGCCCTCTATGGAACAGTTATTAGCAGATAGATTTTTTCATAATTATCAGGTTGGACTTAGCAAAGGCTCTAATAGACTGACAGTCTGCCTTGAACTAATATTATTACTTGCGATAGCAAGCCAATATTCGTCCAGTATTCTAATGTGTTCTATGAAATATAATAAATTATATTTATTATGGGCACTAGAGTTAAAAAAAAAAAAAAAAAAAAAAAGTCTCAAAAGATATAAAAAGGCCATTATGAACAAGGAATATTAATTATATACAACATTTGAGAGATATAAGTCGAGAGATCAAGAGATGACTGGACCTACATTTACTGAAATATATGTATTTTAATACTAATCATCATTAGAATAATATATTCGCAGTATTGCAGCTTCAAAGAGATTCAATGGATTCTTCAGCTTACCTTTATTAAAGACTATTGATCAGATACGATATTTGGCCGAGATCTGTCCAGAGATCTGGAGAGGGTAAAAATCTGAAAAGACTTCCAAAAAGCAAGGAAAATCCTTTAGTTTCATCTTCAAGCCTCGTCTAATGTTTGAGAGAGACAAATTTTTTTTTTAATATATACATAGTTTGTATCTAGATAATATACGTCTGTTAAACCTAAAGAAATATCAGAATACTTTGAGGCTACTTTTATCGTCAAAAACATACATGTTCGTTTATTATACTTCGAAAAGGCATAAACGTCAATTTCTCACTAGCAGATACTTCATGAATTTTCATAAATACGTGGCTAAATATTGGTCACTCAATGTTCCGATTCGATCGTCTACAAATTTTGATAATGTACTTTATGATTACAGCTACTAAAAATTGGCTTAAACGCAACGATATTAAAGAATGGGTCGCAGACATCTATGTTTAAATTGCCATATACTAACGCGTTGTATAAATTACTTTGTACAACGAAGCTAGCGGATATGTAATCTCTATCACCAGGAATACACCTTTTGATCTAAGAACGTCTCGGGAAGAGAACCATAGTACCAAGCTAGCAGTTCGTGTTTGTATTGATATCTTGTCTTTTGTTTTCATGTGTTGAATCTTTGAGCTACTTTGACGTATTTTGGCATATCAAAAATTTATATGTGCAGGTGCAATATTTATGGCGTAAAGACTTTTAGATAGAACAAGGCTCTTTTTACTCTTTATTTTAATAAGATAGACCACTTCATGGTAAAATAAGATGAGATGAGATTTCATATCCATGGTTAATCTAACGAATTACCAAGGATAAGTTGCGTTTACACATACAATAGTCCTCTTTGAGCTATTTGTTATTTTACGAGGCCTATTGGACGACAATAATGGCCGTGTTTCAGATACGGAATCGATGAAAACTATTTTCAGTATGGCATTTGATCTATTATAAACATAACAAATACATAGGGAATTCTCGGATTACAGCTTTATGGTATTTGTCTATTCAATAAGGTGTTATATTAGACAGTAAGGGAAATACGACAGCAGGCACATAGTCTATAGGCGTTGATTAGCAGGCAAGAGGATGGTGCATCTGTAAATGCGATAATATACCTTATATCAAAGCTCTTGAGTATTTGAGTTGGAGAAAAAAAAAGTTGAAGTTTTTGGTTAAACGGTGGTGAATAGAAATCTTTCTATGAAATGAATTCAGAAATATTACGTACTGAGTAGATGCGTATATTGGAAAGTATCAATCCAAAACGGCCGTTTTGTCTTTTCACAAATAAAAATGCACCTTAAATGAGAAGTTCGCGTTACATGTGGCTTCCGATTGCGAAAACATGAAACAAGGCGCAATACAAATAGTAACTGACGGCTCCATGCTTTTATTTCGCTTTTATCAACAACAACTCCCTTCTGTCATGTATGTTTAAATAACAGGCTAGCCTACTTATTACTCATTATTTCAAATCACTGACATCTTTTCAGAATGAATAACTGGAAATATCTCCCTGTCGAGATCTTGAATCTTGTGTTTGATGGAATCACTAGTTCCAGTTCCAATGCCGCTAAAGATTTTTATCAATGCCAGCTTACCTGTAAAAATTGGAGTGAACCTGCTCAAAGACGCTTGTACGAATCAATTTCTATTAGATGTCATATAACCTTTATGAAGTTATTCGCTACAGTGCGCTTTTCGGACTTCTACGCCGCACAATTCTTAAAAGAGATAACTTATCATGGTCGGGATGCACCAGATATAGAGTTTCTTCACCTACTTCTACTAAGTTGTCCAAACATCGAAAAGCTTTATTGCGATAATGAAGACTACTATATCCGTTTCTTTGAGCAAATACGACTTGCTTATGAAAGAGGAGCCTGTAAGCGTATTCAATATGTGGATGGTGGTTCAGGGAAAAGGCCAACATCATATTATCAAATGTACCTGGACACTATGTACTGCCTTCGTAACAGCTTGCACGACTTATCTATTATGGACAACTTCAAGGTGCAACCCCATACGACTCATTCACCACTGCAAACGTTGAATGAATTCTCTGCTCTGCGCACTTTAAATATCAAGATCAGCTGTATGAAAGCTTTTTACTTTATTGGCAAATATACTGAAAACTGTCGTAAACTCGAGAAATTGCAATTACACTGGCGCCTCAATATCAATACATACGAAGATATAGCCGCAGACGTACACTCTTTAATTAGATGTCCGACTATTCAACACCTCCACCTTAGTTTGCCTTTAACTAAAAAGGCTTTAGAATTTATCATACATGCATTTCCAAATCTTGATGTTTTGATAGCATCCTTTCATGTATTAGGACACTCTACCAATACAATTCCAAATAGCTTGTGGGTAAATTTCTTAGATTTCTTGCAAAATACCAAGAGAATAGTAGCGGTTGAACGGATATTCATTGATGACATACCTGGTGTGTTAACTGATTATTTCAATAGAAGAAAAGTGGACGCTCGTCTACTTATATCTCACTCTAATTATTTCAGCGTACCATGCTTAAAGATCATAAAGGACAAAGCACATACTGGCCATGGAGATATATCTATAGAAGTGCAGCTTTTGATGGTGCAAAATAGAAATGAATTTATATTTTTCACACTGCTACACAGGATAGGAAGTTTTTTTAATTCATTAATATTTGAAGCTATACCTCATCATGTTTGTGGATTTGAATTAGATGGTGCAGCCTTGGATGTTATCTGTCAGAAATGCACCTCACTAGAATATCTCAAATTAATATCTACGACCATTACGGGAAGTACATTGCAGCTACAGCAAACAAATACATCAATTAGGAATATAACGATGGAATATTGTGATATTTCGCACGAACTGTTTCCAGCACTCTCTATTCGGTTGCCATTATTATCCAATCTCAGTCTAAAGCATTGCGGCATTATGAATAGTGATAAAACCTACCTTGGAGAAGATTATAATACCTTAATTAACATGCCGAATACAAGTTTTAACACCTTGTCTTGGACTGATTATTATCCCAGATATTCGAAGTTTAAATTCAAAAGAGCCATCATCAGAATTGATATCTCATCAATAACATATTTATATATCGGTAAAAAAGATGGAAGTATCACTAGAAGATCTATTGAGCCTTTCCAAAAATTCTGGAAATATAAAAGAGAATCTGCCCTCCATATCCGATGTCAAGATATCAAGAAACTCAATGTCATTTATGATAATTATTCATGGGAGATTGTATTTACAGAACTGTAGATATCAAGCACTTGCAAATTTAATGACCATCCTGATAATAAAATTCTACTTTCGCTCAAACTCCTTATAAAAGTTCTCATTTTATTTCCTAGTTTATCGACCTTTTCATATATACTCAAATAAACTTTTTTTACGCTTAATATCTATCTAATCCCAGCAGAGGCATAGGTAATTTTTGGAATTCCAACTTGGTTCATGTTTTAAAATGTTTGGTACCTTCTCCACTAATATATATAATGACTAATAGACACATCCGCCGGCTTTATCTTTTGCGTATCTGAATATAAGCCTGAGCACTCTTTATCTCTTTCTATAGTTGACTCATTTTACCAAGACAAGGTTTGTCAGGCTAAATGACCTTGTTCCAATCATTAATGGTCCAGTTAATCTTGGTTGGAGTTCAAGTTCTTATAAATTAATTATGATAATTAAGTTAAGGTTCCTTAGTAAGTTGGTAAGATATAAAATCTTTTATCTTTAAGCGCATTGATGACAATTGGCAAGCTAACTTTTCTGCCTATCGTTTTGACTAACGTTTGCTGATGAACTACATATGGATCGTAAGAATTCTTTCGAGCTATGTAGGCATGTAAACATGTGTTTTGGGGAGAATGTATTTTAGGGCTTTCTAGCTGAGACCGGATAGTTTTTTTTTTATGGAGGCAAGCCCATATTTATTAGGTGACGAATAAATCTAGCCACAGTGATTGTTTTTGATTTTTTAAATTTTTTCTATGTAAAGAGTTTGTTTTATATGAATGGAGTTGGTCAACAAGGTTAGATATGAAAATGTGGAAGCGGTAGCGAAGTTGTATTAGATGCTCTTGTAAGGAACGTGAATAAGAGAGTAGACTTGAAAAAATGCTGATAAAAGGAGAAATGGTACATTTGAGTATATCAGTGACCAGTGACAACTAGACCCCAAGTAGACAGGCACCAATAATAGTACCAGGATCTAATTGAACTACATGGGGGAGAAGGGGAAGGAATTCGAGACGAAGAAGAGCTGCTACAATATTATTTAATGAAAAAGAAGGGTGTTCCAAAGTATTGGTACTAACAAGCAGTCCATACCTCCAGTTTCATGGGACAGTCAAAGAGGAAGTGATCAAACGTATCCTCAGACTCAAGGCAAATCAGGCAAGAAGCAGACACAAAATATCCTGGGCTAATGCGATACAGTAGTGAATAATAGGGAAACATCCTGTGTAATAAACGATACCAAACATTTCGGCATGTTGAAACTAAAGGTAAATGTCAAAAGCGAGACCAAGATAAGGAAGCCAGATGTGGATGACGCTTAGAAGTAGGAGGTAGACAGAGGACTCGGTAAGCTCCGGATATAAGACCTCCAGAAGTAGCTGGATCAATGAGTGATAGCGAGGATAGTAATGGAGTAGCGTCAATACGTGGGTGCAATACCGAAAAGAAAGGATGGGGACCAATTGGGGCGTAAACCGGTGGGATGAAGGGCCAGCTGATCAGTTCGGATTAGTTCGAGAAAATGTTTGACAAGTTGAGGATGGACAGTGATTTCACTAGGACGTTTATGTCTTGGACTGATTTTGTTGATATCGAGTAAATAAATTTCTGAGCAACGAAGAGTTTTAAGTGTTCGAGACAGGTTGACTTGTGGATTGTCTAAAAACACGGCGGAGAGAGGCAGGCTTAAACAGGTATGGGCGTTAACTACCACACGCTAGAAATGATGTGGTATACGATCAACGGCAGAGAAGAGCAATGATAGGGAGTTTTGTGGATCACGTAGTTTTGGGGGTCTGAAATCTCTAAAGACAAAAGCTAAGCGACTACCAAACTTTGGACAGTCAAACGAATCAATGGAACCATCGTTGAATAGGTGATGGGTTAAAAAGTGCGTTATCCGAAAGAGAATAATAGATTGCGCAATAGAAGGACAAGACCAATATGAAGAGGCAAATTTACTACTTAATGGTAACTGGAGTAGAGGAAGTATCCAACGAAACTGTAACGCGCCTTGTTGAATTTGAGGATTAAGTACTCCTAGGCCACCCTTAAAGCGCGACTGGCACATTGATGCAATACCAATATGTGGAAACTCGCGGTAAGAGAGAAAAGAAGGCATGATGGGCTTGAGTTTAGAGAATAATGACAAAGGAACGGAAGTGACGCATAGTACATGCCATAACTTGGATAATATGAGCGTATCGAGAATGGTGACCCGTCCATGGATAGACAAAGACTGCTGAGAGTGAGTATTGCATGCATTTCGTATTTTATCTAAAAGAGCATTGAGGTACGAATCTCTTTGTTTAGTTGATGAATATAGTGAAAATCCTAGGTATGTAAGAGGACCAGAAGCTGCACAATCATGCTATTGACCTATAAAATGAAATAGCAGTTGAGAGCTCCAGAGAGACAAGTTCAGAATAGGGTTTCCGGAAAGAGAAAGAGCCTGAGTCTTGTGTAGGTTAACCTGGGCATTAGAGGCCCATGAGTATCTATGCAAATGGGTTTGGAGGACTTCCAGATCTGAAGGATCGTTAAGTAGAAAAATAACATCATCTGCATAAACCAAAAGTTTAACATCCTCAGGGGGATCAGGGCTGTTAACCAATGGGTGCCTAGGAGCTGAAGGTAGTGAGAATTCAGAGAAAGAAGGGTCAGCCAAAATACCACGTAAAAAGAGATCAAATGCCAGATTAAACAACACTGGTGAGATGGGGTCTCCTTGACCTAGTCCTCTTAACTGAGGAACCGAATCAGATAGAAAACCATCGACATTCAACCTCAATGAGGTGCCAAAGAATAAACCCAAGATGCTATCTACTAGAATAGATAGAAAACCAAAATGCAGTAATACCTGTTCCAAATACTTTTGGTGGGCACGATCATATTCTTTCTCTTGATCCAAGAGAAGTCCAATGACTGAAGATCTAGTGTTGCGAGTATGTTCCATAACTAATTTCATCAGAAAGCCATTACCAGCAATAAAGCGTCCTCGAACAAAGTCTGTTTGATAGGGATTGATTAATGACTCCACGCAACTAGTAACTCCAGTGTTGAGGATTCTAACGAAAACCTTAGCATCAGCATTGATAAGAGAAATAGGGCGATAGTTCCGAAGATCTGATAAAGCGCCTTTCTTTGGTAATAGCGAGACACATGTAACCTGTCAAGATGGGGGGGGGGAAATGCCATAGGAAAGTGCATCATTGAAGACTACAAGAGTGATTTCACGACAATCAGGATGATTGATGATTAGTTGAAGTGTTTCATATGGTAGGCCATCTTCACCAGGGTTACTTTTTGATGGGCATCGTGCGACGCCTTTGAGCAAGTCATCAAAGGTAAAAGGAGCTTTAAGAAAAGCCTGATCTTCTAGATGACAAGCATAGTGAATATGGTATATTTCTAGTAAGTCATCAATGGCAGATTGATCGATATCATTTGTAGAGTATAATTTGCTGTAAAAGGTTGAGGGAGCATCTAATATATCTTCTTTAGACGTACTCAAAACACCAGTTCGAGGATGAATCAGCAGAGGGATGAGATGGCTGGTTGATCTCTGTTGAACTGTCCGTTTTAAATATTCAGCTGAGATCTCACCCAGCTCACACCAGTGGATACCAGCTCTAAGAGTAAGAGTTTCAGCACGATACTGTTGTATTGAGACCAATTGTCCTTCAACCATCTGGAGTAATGGCTGAATATCTTTGATACGATTCAGGATACGGGAAAGTTGAGATAATAGTCCAGTATGTTTCAAATGAAGCAGTTTTTCGGCACGAGCAAGTGTGTAGGCTTTCTTTCGTGAATAAGGCTGTGCAATATATTTGGTAGTAGCTTTTAAATCTTCCCATTTCAAAGATGTAGGATAACCTGGTGCAAAACCAGCTATAGTTCGTGAAAGGGCAACATGAAGACGATAATAAAAGACAGGATCAGAAGCTAGCTTGGGCTAGGCGCGTCAAAGCCCTTTACCAACTTTTTGGTTAAATTAACCGTAATCTTTGGGGGAAAGATGGAGACGAACTTGTGCAAGAAGATGAGCAATCCAGACTGGGGTAATATATTACTTGACTTGTCGTTCTAAATACGTACAGGTCTCGGGAAAGAAAGATATAATCAATGCTAGGCCGTTGGTTGCCTTGAATGAAGGTTATTGGTGCTGATTCGTTGGTAGGAGTCACTCCGTTAATAAAGGAGTGTGCTAGGTAATCTAGCCTAACTTTTGGTGCTTGGATACGGCAGCCGCTGAGCAGTGGTGAATAATTCAAGTTTCCCAGGAGGATGTACCGGGAGGGGTTATTCGGCAATAATGGTGAATAATTTAGATGAAACATTATATCTTTCAAAAAGGCGAATCTTTCTTGTGAGTTAGCAAGCGCATAAACCACTGTTACTGTTATTGAGTCGAATAGTTCAGAACTATAACTGACATTAGTAGTGATAACACGACCACAGTCACTATAATGGGTATTGGAAAAGGGTAAAGCTAGAGAAAAAGAAACAATACCGCAGTGAGGAGACCAAATGCTGTCAGATGCCTGAAATTGAGTATGGAATAAAGATTCTTGTTCAGGTGTTTTGGCATGAGTTTCCTGTAGAGTAAGAATATGGAGCTTTTTAGTATGGAGATAACGAATGAATTCAGCATTGGTAGTTGAGTCCGTTAATTTTGGACGCAAACTGCGAAGGAAGTACCAGAAAGAGAGCTTGCATCAGAAGAGGTAACCGGAATAGAGGGGCACATATCCGAAGATATACTGTCTGTATTATTATAAGCCGAGCGAGGATTTAAATCCATAATATTATATGTCTTAGAGGCTGTTTAAACTTTGAGAGTTGTTCGTGCTTCCAGTATCCATCATATACATATCCATATCCGTATCAAGTCCCGTATTTACAAGATCCTGCTCAGTATTGACTAAAAGAATCTTGGTTATATTTTTAGGGTTTTTCAAGCAGTCTTTGTGGTTAGTCCGCTGATGGCCAGATAAATTGCAATGTTTGCAAACTATAGGAGAGCGGTAATTGGAGTATCCAGAATCATTCTTATGAATGTCTTCGTTTAGTAATTTATCTAATGATTTCTCAACAGGTGAAGTTGAATTATTACTCTCATTATTCAATTTAGATTGAAGGCATGTCCTACTGATAGAAGTGAGCACAGGCATGATTGGGCAGGAAGTCTCAACGACTTTATCACCACTCAAACTTGGAGCGGTAATCATAGTGTCAGCAGTTGGTGTAGTGATAGATGTCGCGGTATCAGCTATAGGTGGGATAGTTGTAACGTCTATAACACCTTCTATACTTTTGAATGGAGTTTTAAGGCTATGTTTATTCGAAATGCCAGCGACAGGAGTGTTCCGACGGAGACAGAGACGAGAGATGTGTCCAGATGCATTGCAATTAAAACATATAATAAGGCTCAAACGCTTTTCACAATCAGCGAGAACATGATCTTGGTTATGACAGTATCGACAATAAGGATTAATAGAGTACCAGTACACTGTGGTCGCATCTACATAATCGTTGTTTCGCACAGAAGGGCGAATTGAGAGTTGCGTAAACTGCCAATGTATTGTGTACTGTAACTTAGACATCAGGGGACTACTATTATTCATGGAACGTTGGTCAGATACCTCCAGAACAGCATGTCCCCGACTAGTAAAGGTATCAGAGATACCTGAAATTAACCCACAATCAATGACATGTCCATAAGGTGACGGATTCATAATCATATCAGCCATCACTGCTGATAAAAGGAATTCCGCAAATAAACCATGTCCATCGGGGCGAGGTTTCTCGGCCAAACCCCAGAAGTGCTCATTCTTGTTGCAAGCAACTGAAAACTCTTGAAAGATCATTTGGTTTTCGACATTCGTAATGTCAACAAAGACCGATTCCGGAATAGTGCCTTACAAGAATGAGTTGGATGTTGGGTGTTGGGATCACAACAAGCCCAGATGAGGAAGTGTGATTAGACTCTACAGCGGTTGAAGGAAGTAGTAGAGAAGTTTTGTTATTGTCAGTGGTTCGACATACATTAGCTCACGATCTCGGGGCTATAGATTTGTGTGTTTTCCCAAAAGTTGCCTTAGTGGGCATATTGGAGTAAGTGAAAAAGAGAGAGACTGGATAGTTTTATAACCGTAGTTACGGCACCTCATTATTGTACCAATAACAGTTGAACTTGAAACATCAAGTGCTTTTGAAATCTCTGTCTGCTACCTTTAACTTTAATGGCTAAACTGAAAACCATATCACGAGTGAAAACGTCAAGTTTTTTTCTCATATTGCTTATTTTGTTCATAGTATCAGAAAGCGTCATGGTGGTTGAATGAGTCTTGCAATGGTTTTTTTTTAAAAAAAACTCGTACAAAAGTGAAAGATTTATTTCATACTTTTAAAAATCTGGTAATGATTAGTAGCAAAAATCCGTACATTTTATAGTATACTAACCTTATTGACTTCATATCTCTCAATCGATTTCTATCAGATGTCGCATTTGATTAATAATCCTTGCTCAGAACGATCTTCGGCAGAATTTGGACATTTGCTTAACTTTAACACAATGCATATATATATATTATGTTTGTTAATCATTAACATTTAGGTAGTAATTGCATCTTTTGCGACACCTCTTCGGAAGATTGGGGTAATCGTATTTTATTAGCTTGTCTAATTAATGGCCCTAGTATCGGTCAAGCCTCTACATCTACCAGAGCCTCTAAGTTCAATAAAACAGTAATAGAGATATCCTAACGTCTTTAGTTAGGATATTTCAGCTTAGTAAAATCAGTCAACTATAGAAAGAGATAAAGAGTGCTCAGGCTTATATTCAGATACGCAAAAGATAAAGCCGGCGGATGTGTCTATTAGTCATTATATATATTAGTGGAGAAGGTACCAAACATTTTAAAACATGAACCAAGTTGGAATTCCAAAAATTACCTATGCCTCTGCTGGGATTAGATAGATATTAAGCGTAAAAAAAGTTTATTTGAGTATATATGAAAAGGTCGATAAACTAGGAAATAAAATGAGAACTTTTATAAGGAGTTTGAGCGAAAGTAGAATTTTATTATCAGGATGGTCATTAAATTTGCAAGTGCTTGATATCTACAGTTCTGTAAATACAATCTCCCATGAATAATTATCATAAATGACATTGAGTTTCTTGATATCTTGACATCGGATATGGAGGGCAGATTCTCTTTTATATTTCCAGAATTTTTGGAAAGGCTCAATAGATCTTCTAGTGATACTTCCATCTTTTTTACCGATATATAAATATGTTATTGATGAGATATCAATTCTGACGATGGCTCTTTTGAATTTAGACTTCGAATATCTGGGATAATGCTCAGTCCAAGACAAGGTATCAAAACTTGTATTCGGCATATTAATATAGGCATTATAATAGTCTCGAGGATAGGATTTATGTCTGTTCGTAATGCCGCAATGCATTAGACTGAGATTGGATAATAATGGCAACCGAATAGAGAGTATTGGAAACATTATGTACGAAATATCACAATATTCCATCGTTATATTCCTAATTGATGTATTTGTTTGCTGTAGTTGCAATGTACTTCCCTTAATGGTCGTAGATATTAATTTGAGATATTCTAGTGAGGTGCATTTCTGACAGATAATATTCCAGGCTGCGTCATCTAAGACATATCCACAAAGATCATAAGCTGCACCATCAAATATTAATGAATATAAAAGACTTCCCGCCCTGAGTAGCAGTGTGAAAAATATGGATTCATTTTCACTTTGCATCATCGGAAGCTGCAATTCTATAGATATATCTCCATGGCCAGTTTTTGCCCTGTCCTTTATGGTCTTTAAGCACGGCATTCCATAAGAGCTTTCATGAGATATATATAGACGAGCGTTTAGTTTTCTCGTATGGAAGTAGCCAGCTATCACACCAGGTATGTCATCAATGAACATCGGTTCAACCGCTACTATTCTCTTGGTATTTTGCAAGAAAGCTAAGAAATTTACCCACAAGCTATTTGGAATTGTATTAGTAGAGTGTCCTAATACATGAAAGGATGCTATCAAAACATCAAGATTTGGAAATGCATGTATGATAAATTCTAGAGCCTTTTTAGTTAAAGGCAAACTAAGGTGGAGGTGTTGAATAGTCGGACATCTAATTAAAGAGTGTACGTCTGCGGCTATATCTTCGTATGTATTGATATTGAAGCACCAGTGTAATTGCAATTTCTCGAGTTTACGACAGTTTTCAGTATATTTGCCAATAAAGTAAAAAGCTTTCATACAGCTGATCTTGATATTTAAAGTGCGCAGAGCAGAGAATTCATTCAACGTTTGCAGTGGTGAATGAGTTGTATGGGGTTGTACCTTGAAGTTGTCCATAATAGATAAGTCGTGCAAGCTGTTACGAAGGCAGTACATAGTGTCCAGGTACATTTGATAATATGATGTTGGCCTTTTCCCTGAACCACCATCCACATATTGAATACGCTTACAGGCTCCTCTTTCATAAGCAAGTCGTATTTGCTCAAAGAAACGGATATAGTAGTCTTCATTATCGCAATAAAGCTTTTCGATGTTTGGACAACTTAGTAGAAGTAGGTGAAGAAACTCTATATCTGGTGCATCCCGACCATGATAAGTTATCTCTTTTAAGAATTGTGTGGCGTAGAAGTCCGAAAAGCGCACTGTAGCGAATAACTTCATAAAGGTTATATGACATCTAATAGAAATTGATTCGTACAAGCGTCTTTGAGCAGGTTCACTCCAATTTTTACAGGTAAGCTGGCATTGATAAAAATCTTTAGCGGCATTGGAACTGGAACTAGTGATTCCATCAAACACAAGATTCAAGATCTCGACAGGGAGATATTTCCAGTTATTCATTCTGAAAAGATGTCAGTGATTTGAAATAATGAGTAATAAGTAAGCTAGCCTGTTATTTAAACATACATGACAGAAGGGAGTTGTTGTTGATAAAAGCGAAATAAAAGCACGGAGCCGTCAGTTACTATTTGTATTGCGCCTTGTTTCATGTTTTCGCAATCGGAAGCCACATGTAACGCGAATTTCTCATTTAAGGTGCATTTTTATTTGTGAAAAGACAAAACGGCCGTTTTGGATTGATACTTTCCAATATACACATCTACTCAGTACGTAATATTTCTGAATTCATTTCATAGAAAGATTTCTATTCACCACCGTTTAACCAAAAACTTCAACTTTTTTTTCTCCAACTCAAATACTCAAGAGCTTTGATATAAGGTACATTATCGCATTTACAGATGCACCATCCTCTTGCCTGCTAATCAACGCCTATAGACTATGTGCCTGCTGTCGTATTTCCCTTACTATCTAATATAACACCTTATTGAATAGACAAATACCATAAAGCTGTAATCCGAGAATTCCCTATGTATTTGTTATGTTTATAATAGATCAAATGCCATACTGAAAATAGTTTTCATCGATTCCGTATCTGAAACACGGCCATTATTGTCGTCCAATAGGCCTTGTAAAATAACAAATAGCTCAAAGAGGACTATTGTATGTGTAAACGCAACTTATCCTTGGTAATTCGTTAGATTAACCATGGATATGAAATCTCATCTCATTTTATTTTACCATGAAGTGGTCTATCTTATTAAAATAAAGAGCACTATCTTAACCAAGGACATGTTCTAACTGACTGTGAAAAGCGTTTGAGCCTTCTACAAACTTTTGTAATGCACTTTATGGCTATAGCTACTTTTGGATTATCAAAAATTGGTTTGATATAATGATATCATAGAACGAGCTTCAGTCATTATCCTTGAATACGTATATAGTATAAATTGCTCTAGCCAATGAATGTCGCAGATAATTTCAATTACCAGAATGGTATGTCCTTTTCTTTAGGAATATATCAGAAAATGAACTATAGCTCCAAGTTAGCAGATGTGTGCTCCAATTAAAGTCATGTCTTTTGCGTTCAGTTATTGAATCAACAAGTCACTTGGACACATTTTGATATATTATAATTTTAGGTAAGTGGATAGTCTATTATCGTTAATTGTAGACAAAATAATTGCATATCAAGCAAAGTAAAGATGATAATGTATCTTATATCAAAGCTTTCAGGTATTTAAGTCGTGGAAAATTTTAGCTTAATGGCAATTCATCTTTCTATGAAATAAATTAAAGAAAATCCATTATACACTGAATATATTGGGATTAGAAAACAGAATTCTAACGCGACCGTTTTGTTTTCACACAAATAATAGCGTAACTTTCTCTCTTTTTAATGAGATTTGCGTAACATCTGCTTTTCGACAGTGAAAACTTGAAACCACTCGTTGCTGTTGACTCCGTAATTTTCTTTGCATAATTAACCAACCTCTTCCAATAAATAGCAATCCTTTTTCGTTATGCATGCTTAATAAACAACAGGTTAGTCGAGCTTTAACATTACTTCAAATCTCTAATATCCTTTCAGAATGAATAGCTGGAAACATCTTCCTGTCGAGATTTTGAATCTTGTGTTTGATGAAGTTGCTAGTTGCAATTACGAAGTTAGTAAAAATCTTTGTCAATGCCAACTCGTCTGTAAAAAATGGAGTGAAGCTGCTCAAAGACATTTATACAAGTCAGTTTCTATCAGGAAACACGAAAGCTTTATGAAGTTATTCGCGACTTTGTGTTCTTCAGAATCAAATCCTGGGCGATTCATAAAGGATATCACCCTAAGCCAATATGGTCAGGGACAATCAAGTATAGAGTTTCTTCACCTACTTCTATTAAAATGTGCAAATATCGAAAAGCTTCGTGGCTGTAGTTCAGTAAATTTTACCCAGATATTTCAGCAAATACGACTTGCTTATGAAAGAGGAGCCTGTAAGCGTATTCAATATGTGGATGGTGGTCCAGGGTTTAGACCAGAATCATATTATCAAATATACCTGGACACTATGTACTGCCTTCGTAACAGCTTGCACGACTTATCTATGATGGACAACTTCAAGGTGCAACCCCATACGACTCATTCACCATTGCAAACTTTGAATGAATTCTCTGCTCTGCGCACACTAAATATCGACATGATCTGTACCGAGACCTTTTACTTTCTTGGCAAATATACTGAAAACTGTCGTAAACTCGAGAAGTTGAAATTACACTGGCATCCCAATATCGACACCAACGAAGATGTAGTCGCAGACGTACGCTCTTTGACTGGATGTCCAACTATTAAGCACCTTCATATTACCAAATTGCCAGTTACTAAAAAAATACTGGAATTTATCATTCATGCATTTCCAAGGCTCGGCATTTTGACAATATACCAATCTATTTCGGTACAACATCCTCACAATACAATTCCAAATAACCTGTGGGTACAGTTCTTAACCTTCTTGCAAAATATCAAGGGCGGGATATCTGTTGGAGATCTGTACATCGCTGACATATCTGGCGTGCTATCTGACTATTTCAATACGACAAAATCAAGCGCACATCTATATATATCCCTCCAGGGCCCTATGAGCGAACAACCATATATAAAGATTGCAAACATCGTAAAGAAAGCAAGTGATCAAGATATCTCAATAAAAATACAGCTTCAAGCGATGCAAGACGAGAATGAACCTCCATTGTCCACCTTGCTGCGCAAAATGGGAAGTGTTTTAAAATCATTAACGTTTGACGGTACACTCTTTTACGACAATGAATACACCTTAGATTCCTCAATTTGGGATGTCATTTGTCAGCAATGTCCCTCCCTGGAAAATCTTCATCTATCATACACGACCTTTAAGAACAGCAATTCTCAGCGGCAAACAAATACATCGATTAAAAATATAACGATAAACTATTGTGGTGTTTCACAGGAACTGTTTCCAGAACTCTCTCATCGGCTTCCATCATTAACTAGCCTTAGTCTAATAAATTGGGAATTTATTGATAACGGTCGTCGCAGTCATCGCAACATCATCATAGAGATGCCGAATACAACTTTTGATACCTTGGCTTGCAATTGGTATGATGAATGTTTTATTAGTGATGACATTAATGATTGTCTTAGTGACGAAATGTTCAGTAGCTTCGTCCTCAGAATAGACACATCCTCGAAATCGTATTGTTATATTGGTAATGACGATTGTAGTGTTGATGAATTGTCTGGTGCTTCTTATCAAACGTCCTGGGATGACCAAACCGTATTGTCCTTCTATATCCAATGTCAAGATATCAAGAAATTTGATATCGCATATGATGACTGTTCGTGGAATATTGTATTTACTGAACAGTAGATGTCCAAATCGCAAGCTCGGTAATTATTTTAATAATAAAAAATAATATAAAATAAGATTTTAGTATTGCTCAAGCTTTTTACGTAATGATATTTTTTTTCTATTTCTAATTAATCTTTTCATAGAGACATGTTAAAACTAGCTTTGTTTGAGGCTTAGCATCTATCTAATCCAAATACAAAGGTACTGATGATCGTTGAAATAACATCTTGCTCCACAATCCAAAATTTTGGAAGCCTCTTTATTGATATGGATCATGGCTGGTAGTAACATCTATCTACTTTATCTTAACCACATATAAACATATATATGAATGTACTCTTTGGTTTTACTTATAGTTGGTTCACTTTATCAAGCTAAAATTTCGGAAAACTTTCAACAGGAAACATCTCTATTAATAAATGTCTTAATGAACTCATTGAAGATTATAATAGATGTGGCAGCCCAACCCGAGCTCAGGCTGTCAGTTAGATACGGGAACAAACCGTGATTAGTTTGGCTTTCTGAAAATATGTCGCGTGAGATACATGTAATTTAGTACTAATCGTTAACAAATGTAATATATCATGTATGTATAGAGTTGAAGTTAAAAAAATGACAAATGTTGTTCTGAGCAAAGACAACGGATTGGATGCGATATTTGAAATGACTGGATATTCATTTTAGTACACTAGTTGCTCTTTAACAAATGTAATACTTTTATTCTTTTATGTTGCTGCCGAGTCAGCATCGACAAAAAAAGAAGTTTAACCAAGCCTTAGTCACATGACATAAGCTTGTTAAATTACCGTTTGCCAATAAAACAAACTGCATTAATTATTCTAACCAATCAAAGATGTACGTAAACTCCACTGGCTGATGTACAGTTTCAAAAACGCGTCGATCAGTAACGTACGTTTAAAAGAGGTCCATTCAGCTTTTTCCTCAGATTGCATATATTATTTCTAGGGTCTAATTTCATTTCAAAATGAATTCTTGGAGACATCTTCCTGTCAATGTCTTAGATCTTGTGTTTGACATAATCGCGGATCGCAGCATTAATGAACTTCAACAATGCCAACTTACCTGCAAAGACTGGAGTAAACCTGCACAGACACGCTTATACAAATCAGTTATTATTAAAAATCACGAACAATTTATGAACCTGTTAACGACATTGTGTTCTTTCGAACCCAATCCTGCACAACAATTGAAAAATATCACTATAGAGTATGATGATGTATCACTCCAAGGGTTGCTTCGATTACTTCTCTTAAGATCTCCAAACGTTGAATCTCTAAATGCTAACCCAACTGTACTTTTTGTCGGTTTCTTCGAAGAGATACTGCATGCTTGTGCTAGAGGAGGCTGCAAACGCCTTCAACGTGTGGAGGGCCCAAAACTCTCTTTCGCATCAGATCAACAAGTGTACATTGACACTATGTACCACCTTCGCAATAGCTTACGCTGTTTATCCCTAAATGAAAACCACACGGTAAAATCCAATGGCATAACTCTCTCATTGTTGCAAATATTGGATGAATTCCCGGAGCTTCGTACTTTAGAAATCAAGATGCACTGTATGGAGACTTTCTACCATCTTGGCAAACATACTAAAACCTGTAATAATCTCGAAAGATTGGAATTATTTTGGGACTCTATGGTATATCCAAACGAAGACATGATTCCAGGTGGATGCTTCAAGGCTACATACCCAAATATTAAGTACCTTGGGTTTTGGTATATTCCAGTAATGAAAGAGATGCTGGAATATATTATTTACGCATTTCCAAACCTTGATGTTTTGATGATGTCGCTACCTATTGTAACGCAACGCTCTGATGATACAATTCCAAATAACCTGTGGATACAGTTCTTAACCTTCTTACATAGTATTAAGGGTGACATATTTATTGGAAGTCTGTGCATCGCTGACATACCTGGCGTGCTAACTGGTTATTTCAATACGAGAAAAACCAACATACGTCTACATATCTCTCTCCAAAGCTCTATCGTCGGACACCCGAATGTACAGGCCGTAAACATCATAAAGAAAGCAAGTGATCAAGACATCTCAGTAAAAGTAGATTATCCAGTGACACATCACCAATATGGACTTTCATTTTCAACATTGCTATGCAAAATGGGAAATCTTTTAAATTCATTAATATTTAGCTGTACAGAACCTTACAATAGTGAGTTCACCATAAATAGCTTAATCTGGGATACTATTTGTCAACAATGTTCCTCGCTGGAGCAGCTCCAATTGGATTACTTAACCATTATTACCGACAGCAGCACTTCGCCTCTGCAAACAAACACGTCCATAAAAGATATAAGGATGAATACGTGCAATATCTCACAAGAACTGTTCCCTGTACTCTCTATTCGATTCCCGTCATTGTCTAATCTCTGTTTAAGCGACTGCAACCGTCTCAACTTTAATAGAAGATACCATGAAGACTACCACAACAAGCTTGTTATCGAGATGCCGAATACTTCTTTGGATACCTTGGTTTGGATTCAGAATATTCATATTTTTGTCTATAAGAAGATCAATCTCAGAATAGATACACCTGCGAAATCATATTGTTATATCGGCAATGAAGATGGTAGTGTCGCCGAATCCTCCGGTATTTCGTTTCAAAAATCCTGGAATGTTAATACCATATTATCCTTGTATATACAATGTCAAGAAATCAAAAAACTTGACGTTACTCTTAAAGATCATCATTCGTGGCATATTACATTTACCGACCTATAGACGCCTATATTGTTTGCAATTCTAATAGTCATCATTGTATCAATAAAACATTGAACCGTATCGACATTAATTTCTTTGTTTCTTATTAATCTCAAATGATTAAAGTGCAGTTTATTAATCGATATATATTACCTAATACTGGCCAAAGTGCACTGTCGATGATTGTCAGAATAAAGTATCACTCCATCTTTCTATGTTTGAAAGTCTTAACAATGACATAGGCCATTTCTGGTAAACATACTTACCATCTCCCATTTTATTTTTTTGCATCGAAAGATATACTTGTGCTCACTTACACTCTTCATATTATAATTGATCTATTCTACCTGGTAGTGCATCACATAGTACGCTTATTAATTGTATATGTGTATTATTAATTTCCTTGCTGAACCTACCGAAAGCTCTAATAGCTGTGGCAGCTTATCCTAAACTAAGATTACTACTTGGGTGTGATAGCATATCAAGATTAGCTTGGACTACTAAAAATTGGCCATATGAAGCCTATATAATGTAATACTAATTTTTAAAAATATTATATATATGGTTTTGGATAAACAAAGTTTATGTAGATGTAAAAAGTCGTTCTGAGCAAGCGTTGATAATTGGACGCGGTATTTAACGGAAATAGGCCCAGCGATTAAGGGCATTGTGAAAACTCGATATATTTCGTAAAGATGTAGCAAAAATTTTCTCAAGTTCCATCTTTAGAATTTACCTTAATATTTAAAAGGCATAAACAGCCTTACCAAGGTTTAGTTTGCAAGAAATACCAGTATGGTTTTGAGTATTTTTACTGTTAAAAAGTACAGTTATCATATTACGAAAAAGCGCAAAAACCAGTTGAAACGTCTTTTATTCCCGTATAAACCTTTCTATAATATTTTTTTTTCTTCGATTATAATCATGTTTATATTATTAAAAGCTGTCTTAAAGGCTAATAAAAAAATTATAAATGTGCCTCAGTTGTCATGTGATTTTTAAATTGCCGCATGTTAGCGAGCTTAGCTGCATAATGTAATTTTATTCCAGGTACCCGAAAACCGTGCGTAACGTCAGTGAGGCTGATGCTTGACATGCATCGAAAAAAAAAAAAAAAAAAAAAAAAAACCGCGCCATTACATTACTTATGTTTCAAAATTTTCTGTCAGAATTAACATTACTTCAAATCTCTGATCTTGGAATGAGCGATTGGAAATACCTACCTATCGAGATCTTAGATCGTATATTGATATAATCATTAGTAGCAATAATATTTCCAGCAAAAGCCTTTGTCAATGTCAGCTTGTAAAAATTGGAGTGAGCCTGCCCAAAGACAGTTTTTTTTTTTTTTTTTTTTTTTACATGTGATGTTTTTTACTATGAGAGGAACCTGTGATATTAATTCATTCATAAATAATTGAATTCCTGTGTTGTTTTTCGTATTTGTAAAAGTGATAGTTGCTACTTTATGGTTAAGTGATACTATTACTAACAATATATGCAAGAAGAAAAATATTACTTTTGTGATTCAAGGCGTTCTAGTCACCATGTCAACATGGTGACGGTGAGAACGCCTATAGATTGATATTATATATAATTCCAGTCAAATACCGCATTTATTATAATCTGTATTTAAGTGGAATATTATAAATATACTTTACTAGTTGATAATTCAACACCACAAACGTTTATTTTGCGCCACAATCTTCAGAAAGCTGTGTAAATCTTTGATCTATACATTATCAAATCTAATTCATAATCCTAGTTCATAAGAACTATAGTATTCATTGTATTCTCTAAAGGAAAGAAAATGGAACGGACACTGTTTAAAGACCTTGTGTGAGAAATATGGGTTGATTTTTATTTTTATTTTACAGTGGTTATCCCGCTTGCAGGGAATTTGGACTTTTGCAACCTTGTAAATGCAATTTTCCATGAACGATCACCAAGAGTAAGCTTGAACTTCTTGATTTCTTTACATTGAATATAGAAAGACAATATTGTTTTAATATCCCAAGACTTTTGAAAAGAAGCACCAGTGGATTCAATGACATCGCCATTTTTATTACATAAATAATAATAGGATTTTGCAGATGTATCAATTCTGAGAACGATTCCATAGAATCTAGACTTATAAGTATGCCAACGGGGTTGTCGATGAGCACGCCAGTAAATAGGCCAACTCCAAGCCAAGGTATCAAAAGCTGTATATGGCATTTTAATAACGACATTGTAATAATTGTGATGATATATCCCAACGTCACCCTCAAGACAGCAACCTATTAGACTGAGATTAGACAACGAGGGGAACCGAATAGAGAACTCAGGAAACAGTTCCTGCGAAAAATTACACGCGCTCATCGATACTTCTTTAATTGATGCATTCGTTTGTCGCTGCAAAGCACTGTCAGTAATAATGGTGAAGGAATCCAATTGGAGCTGCTCTAGTGAAGAGCATTTCTGACAGATGATATCCAAAAAAGATCTATCAATAAAGTTGAATCTACGGCAAGCTCTAGCGTCAAATGATTTTAGAAACCCTCCTGTTCTGCGCAACAGTGTTAGAAATGGGGATTCATTTTCGCCTGGTATCACCCAGAGCTGTACTTCTATTAAGGTATCTCGATCGCCAGATTGCTTTCTTTCATGTTTGATATCCACAAGTGACTGTTCGTTCATAGAGTCTTTGAGAAATACACGTAAGCGTGCATTCGATTTTCTTGTATTGAAGTAGTCAGCTATCACGTCAGGTATGTCAGTAAAGTATAAACGTTCAATCGATACTTTCTTCTTGATATTTTGCAAGAATGCTAAAAACTGTAACCACAGGCTGTTTGGAATTGTATTATAAAAGCTTTGTAGTATAATAGGTTGGAATATTGTCAAAATGTCGAGATTTGGAAATTCGTGAATGATATATTCCAGCATCTGTTTTGTTATGTGGACATGCGAAAGACTAAGATGTTTAACAGTTGGGTATGCAGTCATGCAATGTATGTCTGAAATCATATCTTCGTTCGGATACACCCTAGGATCCCAAAATAATTCCAATTTCTCCAGATTACTACAGGTTTTAGTACATTTTCCAAGACGATAAAAAGTCTCCACATTGTTCATCTTGACATTTAAAGTACGAAGACCTTGGAATTCATTTAATATTTGCCATGGCGAATGGGTTGGATCGTTGGATCGCACCATGTAGTCTTCATCTAGGGATAAATCGCGCAAGCTATTGCGAAGATAATACATAGTGTTGATGTACATGCGTTGATATAATGCTGAGGAGTTGTCTAGGCCTATCACACGCTCAAGGCGTCTACAACCTCCTCTATCACAAGCTTGTCGTATCTCTTCAAAGAGACGTCTATGATTTATCATCGGTACTGTATAAAGAGTTTTGATGTTTGGGCATCTTAGCAAAAGTAATCGAAACAGCCCTTCGAGTGATACGTGATCGTACTTTATAGTGATACTTTTCAAATGTCGCGCAGATTTGGACCCAGGATAACACAATGTCGTTAACAGCTTCATAAATTGTTCATGTTCATAAAGAGTAACTGATTTGTACAAGTGTTCTTGGGCAGGTTCACTCCAATTTTTACAGGTAAGTTGGCATTGTCGAAGATCATTGAAAGGGTACATGGAATTTGCGATTGTGTCAAATACAATATCCAAAATTTCCACAGGAAGAAGTTTATAAATGTCCATTCTGAAATGGGGACTAGGAATTTAAAGTAATGTGTTGGATCCCAACCATGAAACTTCTATTGAACCTGTGTTGTTTTAAGAACAACATATCGGCTAAGCCAAGGTTATGCTCAGCTTTGATTGGATTGTGCAACTTATGTAGCTTAATTTATTGCCAGGAGAAAAAGTGACAAATAATATCTTTCATCATCAATGACACTCCTTTTCGTTCTTCAAAAATACTCAAACCAATAGTGCAGCTTGTTCTCCAATTTTTCTCGGAACTGCAGCTTGAATTGACTCACGGCCATCAATAGGTAATCCTTCGCTACAACTATCACTTTCTTTTCGTCTATATCATCTGCCATCTTCCCGTTTTATTCTTATTATATCGCATCTGGCGTTAAAAATATTTAACATTACTACTTGTGCAGTTTTTGCTCAAAGCCAGTTTGCCTTTTTTTTCCCATTGTCCTTTACGCCAACTCGTTAATTAACAACCAACGCTGCTAATTTAAATATATTCCATGCCATACATCCTCAGAAAACTGGGCCAATCTCAACCTACTATTATATCCAATTAGGGACCCTAGTTCGGATCGAGCTGCCATGTCTGTTAGGTCCTTCTATCAGTTCAACCAGGCAACTACCAATAATTTTTCTTTATAGAAACTAGTAAAATGTTTTAGCTTAGTAAAGTAAGCCAAAAAGTATACAGGCGTATGTTTAAATGTGGAAAAGAAAAAGGCAGTAGATGTGCCTACCTGCCATTACACATATCAATAAAGAGACTGACGGAACTTTGAAATATGAAGTAAAATAGTATTCCAGGAATCCTCAATGTCCCTCCATTTGAATTAGATAGATACTAAATGAAAAGAGAAACGTGTATGAAAAGATCAATAAAAAACAAAGAGAGAAAAAGGAACGACGACTATTATTACAATGCGCATGAATGGAGTTAATATTTCATCTTTTATTATTATTATAATTATCAGAATGACCATTAAATTTGCAAATGATTTGGACAACTACAGTTTTGTAAATACAATTTTCCACGAACAATTATTAAGAATAACATCGAACTCCTTGGTATCACGACATTGGACATAAAAAAGACAATACGGTGCGACTATTCCAATACATGTAAAAACCATCATCAGACAATTCAGCAACACTGCCATCTTCATTACCAATATAGCAATACGATTTTGAGGACGTATCAACTCTGTTCTTGACCTTCTCGTAGATATTGTAAATAGTATTACGAGCCCAAGTCAAAGTATCAAAAGCTGTATATAGCATCCCAATCACGACTTTGTCGCAGTGTCCAGGATAAAATTTACCATTATCGACAAAGCAGCAATTTAATAGACTAAAGTTAGATAATGATGCCAACCGAAAAAGAGAGTTCAGGAAGCAGGTCTTGTGACATGTCACTATCATCTGCCGTTACATTTCTAATCGATGTATTTGTTTGTAGCCGTGAAATACTGTCCTTGATGATCATGTTGGATATATGGAGAATTTCCAGTGAGGAACATGGCTGACAAATAGCACCCCAAAATGAGTCGTGCAAGCTGAATCTATCCATAAAGCCAACTGTTAATGATTTTAAAAGGCTTCCTGTTCTGTGCAACAGTATTAGATATGGGTGTTCATTTTCGCCTTGCACCAACCAAAATTTCACGTTAATTGAGATTTCCCGATTGTCTATTTGCTTTTTGTCATTTATGATCTTCACACAGGATGGTTTGATAGAGTCTTGGGAAAATGTGTATCATGTATAGGTGTGTGTGTTTGATTTTCTCGTTTTGAAAAAATCGGTTAGTACACCAGATATGTCAGTAATGCCCAGGTCTCCAACCAATATTTTACTCTTGGTTTCGTAGATGAAAGTCAAGAATTGTACCCACAGATGGTTTGGGATTGTGTTATGAAAGCGCTGTAACACAAGAAAGGATGCTATCAGAACATTGAGATTTGGAAATGCATGAATGATATATTCCAGTGTCATTTTAGTTACAGACAAAGAAATAAACTTGAGATGTTTAACAGTTGAATATACATTAAGAGAGTCTATATCTGTGGCCGTATCTTCGTTTGTTTTGAAATCGGGATCCCACCAATTTCTCGATATTGCTATACTTTTTAATGTATTCGCCAAGGAAGTAAAAAGCCTCCATACACTTTATCTTGACAGCTAAGATACGTAACGCAGGGAATTAGTCCAAAATTTGGAATTGTGAATACGCTGTATTGGGTAGTCCGCAGTCCACCAGGGATAAACCACGTAAGCTGTTACGAAGGCAATACATAGTATTGAGATATTCTGGTTGAGCTACCGCTTTTGATAATTCTCCCATATGCACATATTGAATACGCTTACAAAACCCTCTTTCAGAAGCTAGTCGTATTTGTTGAAGGAGATACGAGTCATACGTATCGATGCTAAACTTTTCGATGTTTGCACATATTAGTTGAAATAAGCCAATACATTTCCTACCCAGTTCTTGCAGAAGATAAAAGTTTAAGGTGAGACCTTTCATGAGTTGTGCAGGATTTGATCCCGAAGAGCTCAAAGTTTTGTATAACTTCCTAGCTTTCTATATGTCCTAATAGAAATTGATTCGTACAAACGCCTTTGAGAAGGATCTCTCCAATTTTTACAGGCTGGTTGACATTGACAAAGATCTTTGACAGCCTTATAATTGCGTTTGCGATCAGTGATTTCATCAAACATAGGGTCTAAGATTTCAACAGGAAGATGTTTCCAAGAATTCACTCTGAAAGAAGATTAGAGATTGAAGTAGTATGTTAAAACTTGATTAATCTGCTGTTGAAGTATATGTAACAAAAGAGGACTAATATTTTTTATAAAGATTGACAAGTTATACACGGAATCGATTGATATGGTTTGTATTACATCTTGTTTCAAGCTTTCACTGTTAGAAGGCACATGTTATGCGAGCTTTTCACTAAAGATATACTATTTGTCCATAGTAGTTTAATTCACCTTTTTTTCTCAAGCCAAATCAAGGGGATATGAGGCGAACTAAAAAAAATCCCTTTCAGATATCAAAGAAAAAAAGTACATTTCGAAGTACTAATTAGCTTAAATCAGGCTATTATGATTATTGATATTTTAAATTTTGTACCGATATTTCTCCCTAGACGACCCTGCACCTAATCACCATTGGATATGTCTATCATTCTTGATCCTAAAAAGCAAATTTAAAGCGTACCACTTCCATTGCGGCTATTATGAAACTGTCCAAAGTTTTTCCTAAATTCGTTCCACATTCAGTTCTGAACAAAATACGTAACATGTTCTAATAAGCATTCACACACCTAAAGAAATTAGTGCAGATGTTGTATCAATAGAGACATTGATTCTCCTTCACCAAAGAAATTAAATGTCTGCTTGTAAGCCGTATAAGGGTCTTGGCCCAATCTTTGAACATTAGGTCACTTGGGCAAAAATTGATTTGTACAACTAAAATTGTAGAAAAGAACAAAACGCGTCAGACAATTGCAAATTGACATATCCCTCAGAAACAACAGCTGCTTACTTTCTTCATATGTTTACTTTTCTGCCATCAATAAAGCTAAAACTCTGAAGTTTTACGCCTTTATCAACCTTGACTATTTATTAAAATGCATGAATATTACGTGTTTATGCTTCTTCTGCGTGATAGCTTAAAGACGTAAAATAAAAATGGAGCAGTCAACTCTCCCTTGCAAAAAGAAACATATATGCCATGTCGTTGCTCGAATGAATATATTGAAAATAGTGAGCACAGTCCAATGACCTAATGGGTCATCAGCATATGTTTGTAAGAAAAAAAAAGGGATATATTATAAAGTTTAAATATACTTAATATAGAAGGTCCACTGTGTGGGTACAAAAAACTATCGAATGACAAAAGTTTATACTTGATTCATGATTGTTATGCGAAGTCTATGATAAACTAGCTGATCTGGATGGCTTGGTTGTAGGCTAGCAAAATCAAACATGTATCCACAACTACTTCACCGTTCAGTATACTAGTTGCACTACAATGTTTTACAGAGAATAGCCTTGGCCGAGTCTCAGTGGTTACACGCGTAATGTGGGGTAATGGGCTTCTCAATCACATGTGTCTAGTTGATGAATTGTACCTTAGCAGGACTTGTAAATGTCATGAGACAGGCCTTTCTCAATCACTGAGAGTTCAATCTGCACGTGAAGAACTCACCCTAGATTTCTTGATGGATATATATATATATATATAAAAGATAGATAGCTCAACCTTCCTCCATTCATCACCCATATTCTTTTTTTTTTCTATTTCCTTCTCTCTCTTTAGTAATTACAGTAATAATGTCCAAGAAGTATACCATCGAGGAAGTGACCAAGCACCAGCAGGCTGATGATTGGTAAAACCGAAAATCCCGCCATTTAATGACATTACAACTAACATACAGTTGCATAGTTGGATTATTATCCACGATAAAATTTATGATGTTTCTAAATTCTTGGACGATCACCCAGGAGGAAAGAAGGTACTATTAAAAGCTGCCGGTACTGATGCCACCAAGCAATTTGATGCCTTCCACAGTCCTTCTGTTTTAACCAAATTGGGTCCTAAATACTTGATCGGTGAGGTGGGTACTGAAGATGCTGTTGAAACGGACGAGGTGGCGGATCAGAATCCTTTGCAAGTTGGTGAAGCCTATGGCGACATGGTTCCCTTTGGCGATCCCATGTGGTATCAAGATTGGTACAGTCCTTACTACAATGATTCGCATCGCGCTGTGAGACAAGCAGTACGTGAATTCGTAGAACGGGAAATCATACCTTTTACGCATGAATGGGATGAGAACAAGGCTATGCCTGCAGAAATTTATGAAAAGGCTGCGAAGGCAGGTATTCTTGCCTCGGTAGTAGGCCATGTACCTTCCGAATATGTGCCTTATGAATTACCTGGTGGTGTGAAGGCTGAAGACTTTGATGCCTTCCACCATATTATTGTTGCTGATGAATTGTCTCGATGCGCTTCGGGTGGAGTAAGTTTTGCAGTTCCGTTATCTGACAAGGTAGAAATTGAAGTTGTTTTTTTATAGGTTACTTGGGGTCTGATTGGTGGTCTTGGTATTGGTCTTCCTCCTGTCATCCATTTTGGTTCCAAGTATCTGAAAGATAAGGTTATCAAGGATTGTTTGTCTGGTAAAAAGAAGATCTGTTTGTGCATTACTGAACCAAGTGCAGGAAGTGATGTAGCAGGCTTACAAACAGAAGCCAAAGATATGGGTGATCATTATTTAGTCAATGGTGAAAAGAAATGGATTACAAACGGTACATTTGCCGATTACTTTACTGTAGCAGTTCGTACTAGCGCTGAGCCTGGATTCAATAGCATCTCCTTCCTTCTCTTGGAACGTGGTATGCCTGGTATCAAGACTACACAAATGAAATGTAGTGGCGTTTGGCCATCTGGTACAGCCTATATTACTTTTGAAGATGTGAAAGTGCCTAAAGCCAACTTGATTGGTAAAGAAAACAAGGGATTCAAGTATATTATGCAAAATTTCAATTCAGAACGTATGGGTATCGTGATTCAAGCCAACCGTTTCGCTCGTGTTTGCATTGAAGAGTCTCTCAAGTACGCTCACAAGAGAAAGACCTTTGGCAAAAAGTTGATTGATCATCCTGTGATTCGTAACAAGTTTGCCCATATGATTCGACAAGTAGAGGCTACACATGCTTGGATGGAATCTTTGGCTTATCAAGCACAAAACATGCCTATTGAGATTCAGGCGATCCGATTGGTATGTGCCCTAATGAAAATTGCTACACAGCCTGTACTTACTGTTATTTCTATTTAGGGAGGACACATTGCTCTTTGCAAGGCACAAAGTACCCAGACATTCGAGTATTGTGCACGTGAAGCAGCTCAAATTTTTGGTGGTTTAGCCTATACGCGTGGTGGCCAAGGTGAAAAGGTGGAGCGACTTTATCGTGAAGTTCGTGCATTTGCCATTCCAGGTGGATCTGAAGAGATTATGTTGGACCTTGGCGTTCGTCAAGCTGTCAAAGTTGGCGCCTTTATGGGCGCCAAGATGTAGAATCTTGTATAGAATACATATTTACACTATAATGGTGAAATAAATCTTTTGATGTTATCATAAAAAAACAATGATGGATATATATAATATACTCATGCTACGAGTTCGTTTTTTTCTTTCTTCTAATAAATAAATGCAATTAATCTGAATAATGATTATAAAAAAAAAAAAATATTAACCCGATTGCGAGATCTATTGATCATTAGATCGGATTCCTTCAAATGCGAGTATTTTACAGTCCAATCAAGGTACTTTAGCCATAGCACTTTAGTGAAATGATGGTTCTATTAGATGCGGTAGCTCATTTTAAACATGGATTAGACATTAAGCTGAAAAATGCAAAGGTATTAAAAATAGTTAGTTTTCTAGAGAAATTCCATATTTTTTTTATGTGAAGCCTAAAAATTGCTCATTCGCGGTATAATGTATTAGTACCGTAGATTGATAGCATAGAAACATGCAAGTGTATTTTTGTCACATAATATGAAACAATCAAGTAATGATCGTATTTATAAAATAAAATAAAAATCCATGAAACTGAATTCTACCAAGTATACTTTTAAACTTAAGAACAAAGTACTACATATATTTTTATCAATGACTATTTTGTATATTGCTATTTGCTTGCAAAGCCCAGTTGAAATATGTCAAACTTGAAAGAAAAACTCATGGTACCAGTGTTGACGATGAGATTAGTGTTACATGTTTACCTACCAATAAAATTGAAGAAATTATCGGAATTAGAAGGATGATATATCTTTGCATCACTTTTTTTTGATGAAAAAGCATAATTGGTCATATATTATTATTTTTTAATGTGATTTTTATGCCATAAAAGACTTTGATAGGCTATAAAAAATGCATATTTGGATATAGCGGTTAAATAAAAGCTATATACGTCATTTTTAACTATCTTGGTTGTAAAACTGATGCACTACTGAACTTGAACTATTTTCTAAGCCGAGCTTCGTGTAACACTTTTGATTCTTTCCCTAACACAATTGATTGGACATATCGACAGAGCATATAGTGCCTCGGGTTTTGTTTGGATGTTTTTGCAGTGTGAGTGTGTGGGGTATGTGATTAGGCATCGATTTGGTTACAAGTGCTACATACCCACGACCTCGACTAATCTAAAAAAGGGCCCTTTGGAACAAAGAAGATCAGACGATATAGAGTGTATTATCACCTATTATATAGACCATTTATGTTGCTATAGGCTAGAAATAGTATGTTTCACTCGGCTTTTTTTGTAACGGATATCTGCACTGACCATGAATGAGCGTGTTACATTTACCTTTCGATTTTTTTCTCTGTACCCCTCTCTCTCTGTCTCTGATCGGAAACCTACAGACACACCGCTCTTTATATTCGCACCAATTAATGAGAATTTTAAAAAAGCCCCTTCGTATTCACTCCTATTGAAAAAAAAAGGTCTTTTCTTTCTTATATTTTGTAAATAGTAGATATTACACTTTTTTTTCAGGAAAAAAGTTATATAGAATACTGGAATTAATATGAGGAATACGCCTGGAGTACCTTTAACAATAGCTGAACTTCAGTTATCTTCTCCCTTGCCTTCACCAAATCGACATTCTGTTCATAATTCACACATTCAGCGCACTCGTCATCATACCCGCTTTCACCATAACTTACATTCCACTTTAAATCCTGCATCCATCTCGACCTCATCATCTTCTAATTCTCTCGTACTTCCTCCTTTACATTTCGAACCACCTTACTCTCTAAGCCCTGATCTATACCCTTTAGCCACCGCCCCAACCCCAGAAAATATAAAACGATTCACATTTGAGGCCAATGGCAAAACTAATTTATTTGAAGAAGTCCAAGTAATGTATCATTCATTATGTTTCCAAAAAAAAAAAACTAATGTTGAGAAATTTTTATAGACTACTGCACCTAGAAAGAGATCGGCTTCTATCTGGGACGATGAAAGAAGCTTTAAGCGCACCGAACTGGAAAGCACTGAAGAACGCGAACAATCGAATGCTGTTCTGCAGATACCAAATACAACAGATAGTACATTTTCACCCGGACCAACCTCGGATGCAATGGTGGATATTATACCAGAAAGCCCTAATTCTGCCCTTCCTTCACCAGTTTCCGACTTGGACCCTGAGGAAACATGGTCTACACCGCCCACAATAAGAGACATTGATATAGAAGAAGCCAAACCAGAAGATACAATTTATAATAATACCAAAGATACCATATATAATACTACACTAGATACTTCATCTTTGATTGAAACGTTTGATACGCTTCCAGACAACATCCAGACCTATTTCATGTTTCAATTACTGAAGAGATCACCTCGTAACGCTTTACGCATGGCCAACGCAACCATCATGCAAGCGCTTAAAAGGGACTTTATTCTTGATTTACCTGAATCCATCAGCTCCATAATCTTGGGTTATCTTGATGTTCGTTCGCTTTGTCGTGCCACAGGTGTCAATCATAGCTGGCAACGTTTGATTGATAATGCCTCTGACGTCTGGAAGCTCAAAATGATTGAGTCAGACTTTGTACCCACCGCCAATGAATCCAACCTCAGTTACAAATGTATTGTACGTCGACATACGATTATGCGACGGAACTGGCGTAAAAACCTACACCATAAAATGTTATTGGAAGGTCATGAAGAAGATTTGGTGACTTGCTTACAGTTTGATGACGAAAAGATCATTACGGGTTCAGACGACCATAAGATCAATGTGTACGACATCAACACTGGTAAATTGAAAAGCACGCTTGAAGGCCATGAGGGTGGTGTTTGGGCCCTGCAATATGTTGGCAACACCTTGGTTACTGGCTCCATTGACCGTACCGTGCGCGTCTGGGACATCAAACGTGGTGTATGCCGGTTCGTTTTGAGGGGTCATTCAAGCACTGTCCGTTGCTTGAAAATTGTGATGCCTACAGAAATTAGGCATGCAGATGGATCTATCACTATGGAACCCAGTGAACCCATCATTGTAAGTGGATCGAGAGATATGACCATTCGCGTTTGGCGGTTGCCTGATCTCGAAACGGAGCCTGAAATGCCTTTGTCTACGTGTTTAGAAGACGATGTGATATCAAAAAGGTTTCTCAAGTACAAATTGGTAGAGCACGAAAACTCGGTCCGTGATTTGGCTGTACATGGCAATACCTTGGTCAGTGGAAGTTATGATAATAATGTCATTGTATGGAATTTGGATACTGGAAGCAAAATTCATATACTCAAAGGACATGGGATGAAAGTTTACTGTGTAGCCATTGATCCAAAGCGCAGACATTGCATTAGTGGAAGCTTGGATGCCTCTGTTCGCATTTGGGATATTGATACGGGTGAATGTAAATTTGTATTGCAAGGTAAAAAAAAAAAAAAAAAAAAAAAAGATATCAAATGTTGTGAACTTTGATTTAACGTGTTATTATATACCTTAGGGCATGCAATTTTGGTGGGTCTTTTGGGACTAGTAGACGATTGCCTTGTAAGCGCAGCCGCAGATGCTACCCTAAGAATATGGGATCCTTCTAATGGTGATCGCCTCCATATCTTGGCTGGAGCCTCTGGTCATCAAGGACCCATTACTTCCTTCCAACATGACAAATACAAGATCGTATCAGGGTCTGAAGGTGGTGTCAAGATGTGGGATGCAAAAACAGGCGAGCTGTTGTATGATTTAATAGAAGATGTTTTGGGTGTTTGGAGAGTATGCTTTGATGAGAGAAGATGTATAGCAGCTGTCAAAAAGTAAGTTATCGCTCTATTGATGCTTGAGTATTCTAATAAGCATCCTTTTTTTAGTGAACATAAAACCCAGTTGGTAGTCTTGGACTTTGGTGTTCATGGACTTGAAAATGAAAACAATTGAATACCACTTAATCACTCGCTGTTTGAACAATGACCAACCCTTTGGCCATAAGAACAGTTTACAATTTAGTTACAATACCCTTTCTTCTTTATTTGAATTTTTTTTTATTATATTACTAACATGTCATAACTTTCCTCTCTTCCAAATACTTTATTTTTGTATAGACTATTATCATTTATTTCTCATATTTAATAAAAATAATTGAAATCCACTACATAGGCGACCTAACATGACCCAAAAAAAAAGAACAAAAACTCGCAAGTGCGTTATTTGCCCAATTCACCCAAAACACTACATAGTTTTTAAAAAACAGAAAGATTAGCATGTGTGTTAGAGTAATCAAGGCACTTCATTTATTGCTACATATACCAATGCACTTGAATGAGGTGATTGAATAGATATCAACCATTGATATGAGTGAGTCTTTTCACTTGACTATACTCTGTGCTTCTCACGAGTAATGCTAATGTTCTAATACACAGGCAATATCTTAATCTGCTCATGGAATACTATCTATTCAGATACGACATCAAACAGAGATCAGTAGAGAGATCTATTGATTTTTTGATTCAGATGATACGATACACATGTTGCTCACAGCCAATTACCAAACTAAAATATACTTATTAAAGCTTAGTCAAATAGAAACTCCAGTAGGTCTAGAAGCTAAATCTTATCATCAAATGTGATATTTGAACCAGAATCTATTGACCAATGTAGAGATGCTTAAAATAACCCGAATTCTAAAAAAAAAATCATGTGTCATTCTCCTTGGGTTCAAAATATTCATATTTCCTATTTTTTATGAAAAGTACAGAAGGCATTTACAAGTTTGATTTCTGCCTAATATAGATAGCATAATGTACTGAGAATACATGACTGTATTTTTCATGCTTTTTTTTTTCACTTAAAGAAATCCAAGAGTTATGAACTTGTCGAAAAAATGGCCTTATTAAAGTGAACTCTGTGTATGGAACAAAATATAAGAAGGCCTTTACATGTTTTAATGAAAAATGTTATAAAAGTTTATTTTGTGAATATCTGAATAATGGAAATGTTGTTGGTAAATGCATAATTGTCCATTTTGTATTTTCTTTCAATCATGAGTTTGATTCTCCAATTTTATTTAAATGCATCCATAACTCCTGCTTTAGTAGATCGTTGTTCAACTGTGCAATATAATCAATTTATTATACATATCAATAATGAACTGCAATAAATTATACAGTCGGGAGAAAAGTTTCTGTGATTTTTTCAAATATCAATAATACCAGCCTATCTTTTCTATCTCTGTAATACATAAACAACCATGTCTTTTTCAAGTACTAGCAACAAACTTTTTGAAGAAGACCAGAATTTGTCATACTGAGAATATCAAGTATTTCAAGTACGATCAAGAGCGTATTATATCATGCGTTTTGAGCTTAATATAAAACAAGCTGAGATATTGCAACTAATGAGTGGCATTCTCTACTTGTCGGTTAAGAAGCAGCCAGTTTAAACAATGTTACATGTTGTAATATTCCAAGGATGATTTTTGAGGCTAATATCGGGAATTTAAAAAAGAAATACTGTGCATGAACCAAAATTCCACTTATCCGAAAGCTCAATCCAGCCAATATATTCGCATCTTTAGGAAAAATCATGGTCCAATTCACCAGATAACTAGATTCTTAGATCTTGCATATTTCGGCTCCACACATACTCATACAGTTTTGACGGCTAACTCTAATGTTAAACGTCTTCAATGAGTTCAAAGATTTCAATCAACTGGTCACTTTGGACAATGAAGGTTTACTATCTCCTGAACAAACGATTCAAGATCCACTGTTACCATGAACAAGAGTATCAATAGGAAAACTACAAGGTTCAACGAAATATATGATTGTGAAATGATTAAACCCTTTTATAAGTGGGATAAAAGCGCCAGTGAAGGTTGGGAGTTGTGTGTAAAATGGATATGTTGCACCTAAATGAAAAGTAAAAGAGGTATTATGAATGAAGACAAGTTGTATCCAACATTTGTATAACATATTTACTCCTTGGCGTACACTATTTTTGAAAGATGAACAGTATCTCAACTTTGTACATCAAGAATATAATATTATAGCTGTCATATGAATTAACATTTTACTTAAGTGAAAGAACGATTCACGTTAGATCAAAGGCTTTGACTATCGACTTAAATTGAATCATGACTTAAATAATCAGTAGTGGCCTTTGGTCATATCTAGAAGTGGTTGAAGGCTTTTTCTTATAAGACCAATTAAAGATCAAGCCTGAATGTTTGACGACCTTGGCTGCAAGTATATCAGATAGATGCAAGGGAAGTGGAAAGAAACAAGAGCGGCAATATCTGGCAAAGTTCAAGAATATTCACAGAGAATCTGCTTTTTTTTTAAAAAAAAAAATTGAAAACTCATCACACATGTTAGTGATAATATCCTCGTAAGCCATGGCAGTTTTAGACAGAAGTCTGCAGTCCAAATGTTCAACGTATCTTATACCAATAAGAGAAATATATATCACTCAAGGGTGTCTATGATATGGTTATTACGCATAGGCTTCATTGAAAATCATTAATGCATTGCAAGCTTTTGTATTCAACGTGCGAGTATAAAATAGGCCTTGTTCTACTTTAAAACATCAGATGTGTATTTACAAAAGATAAAACAGTACCACCATCTCGTTTAAGTTCGAGAAAGGTCGTGTCCTCCTTTTTGTTTCTTTTTCTTTTTTATCTTCATCTTTTTTCATAGCTGACCATGATAGAAGAACCACCTCATCTTCAAACACCTGAAATTCAATATAGAATTTTCAATCCCTATGAACAAGTGCAAGAACAAATAATGGTACAAAGACGTATTATTCAACTCTGTAAAGCATGTAGAAATAGAAAGGTCAAATGCGATGTCAACTTACCTTTTTCTGAAATATGTCCAAGAAAAAATTGTCGGTGTCTGTACCATATAACTTGGGAAGAACAATACCTGACGAAACTTCGTCTCCTTGGTCCTACTCAACAAGTAGCTCAGAATCTAGATGGGGTATGAAATATAACGTCAAGTGGTCTAAGCGCTAGAATATATATTATTATGAAAAGGGTTTAGTCTCCTAGCTTTGAAAATAAACAAAAAAAAAAACATATCCTCTATTACTGTATTTAGAAAGCTATCCGGTAAAAGTTTGTCCTGAAAATCATCCTTTGAGTATTAGATACGAAACATCGCCTCTCCCCTCCCCCAGAGAGCTTGTTTTTATCGATTTATTTGATTGCACATTATATCTATATTATTCTTTAACGAACAAACAAAACAAGTTGGAAGGGCGGATTGGAAGCTCTTAATAAAAGAAGGTCAAGCTATTTCTGCTCATCGTTTTTCTGCTATACTAATTTTGGAAGAACTAACAACAGAGAGTTTCTACGGAACTAAACTGATAGTGTTTGATTTACGTTGGCTGTTTGGGTCAATCACTATAATGTTAAGCCGAGATGTAGTACAATAATAGGCTTTGATCATGGTAACCAATCACCTTGAACAATAAAAAAGGCATCTAGACTTCATCAAAGCCTAACTATAGATTAAAATCACGTTCCGTAGGGCAGAGGCATGACAACTCCTTATTGATTAGTGCTCATGTTTGAGCCATGGTTTTCTTGAACAGCCATGGCCGCTCGATAATTTAGCACGCTATATAATGAATTAACATTCTACTATTATGAAATGTTGGACTATGTATACTCATCCTAACAACAATGCATGTTATATACTCTTCTTAAGGCCAGAGCTTTTGACTTTTTTTTATCGTGAAGCATGTTTTGTGTTTTTACCATATGTCATGGTATATGCGTATCGTTTTGAATCATGTTTAATTCTAATAATAGGAAACACGGCCGTATTTTAATTTTCCTATGGATATGTTTGATCGATTTGTTCATGCTGATTCTTCGGTCACATCTACGCCCTGGGCGTCTAGTTGGTTCTTATTTGTATCATATCTTAGTGTAAATACGCGTTTGATTGGTTTGATGATTGGCATTTACATTGGTTGTTCTACATTTTTTGATGCTATGACCAAACTTGATCACCATCACCCTAGTCCGTGAATATCAAAAAATCTTTCTCTAATCATACAGTCTTTTGCGGTTACGTTTTATAGTTGTATAGTTGCCCGTCGACTAGAGCAGCATATACATGTCTAATATTGATGCTTCTGGATAATTTTATCCATTCTTTATATTGAACTAATGTGTCAATTCCATGCAGTACTAAACACCTATCGAAGTGTTTGTAAGGTACCCTGATTTATTATGATTTATGTTTGTCCAGATCTCCAAATAAACAGGCTTACTGATCACGAATTAATTCCAAGTTTCACGTTATAGGATAAAGGTAAGCAGTATAAGACTTTTTTTTATCAAATGCTTTATTTTGTACATTCATTCCAAGATCAATTCTATTAGCCTCTATAATCTCTAGCATCATTTATCTTTTAATCATCAGAAGAAATAATAAACTTTATTTATTCAACATAATACTGACATAAAATATTTTTGAATAGTATGTATAATTTATTACTTCTAGTTAAAAGTACAACCTATTTACGTGCGTAGTTCTAAAGACTAAGTAGTTTTTCTTACAAACTATTCGCGTAACATTATACGAATATGACCTATTTCGCATAAGTTACACAGAAGGCTATCAAAGTTTTGATGTAAATTATTCAATTAGAGTTTTCTCTATTTCAATATATATATGTATTTCCTTATAATCCTTTTTATTATCGACCCAAGTAGCCCATTTTAATTTTTCAAATAATAAGTCTTATTTGACAAAGTCCATCCACAACAATAAAAGATACCTTGAAACAAAACTTTTTAAGATGACTAAATATATGCTAAGCATCATACAACAAAAGAAACTGATTAGAAAACGTCTAGTGTACGAGATATATAATTGGACCATTCATTCCGTTTCCGGAGAATAACACTTGGTAATTAAAAATCGGTTTACATACAATGACATTATAGAACCAACCTCTGCCATATGATGATGCGGATAAGCCCAACCGCCAACAGAATAAAGCTCTTTTCTCTAGGAGCGTCTCGGAAAGGAAATTATAGTTCTAAGTTATATATACATAGCTTTTTGTGTTCTTACTAAAGCCTTGTCTATTGAATTCAGATACTAAATCTACAAGTTGTTACATTGACGCGCTTTGACATACCAATTTTTTTTTTTTTTTTTTTTTTTTTTGGATGAGCAGATAGTTAGCGTTGATTGTAGACAAGATTGCCCATTGGAAGACTGAAAAGCGCCAGCGCATCTTATACACCAGAGCCCTCAGTCATTTAAGTTGTAGAAAAAACTTTTAAATTTTGGTTTAATGGTGATTAATAAATATCTTTCAATGAGATACATTAAAGATTATGAACTAACTAGATTTGTATATTATAAAGCATAGTTTCAAAACGACTGTCATGTCTTTTCACAAATAAAAAAAGTAGTTGCTTGTCGTTCCTAAATCAATCTCTGTTGACTCTACTCTGTCTTCTAATGTAATAGATGTTCTCAGAGCCACGCTTTATTTCCCTTTTTTATAATAATAATAAATTACCCTTTCTTCCCTATATCTTTCAAATCCACTCATCGTGGAATCAATTATAGAGAGTATCAATTCAAAAAATGAACAAAATTCTAGCCAACAAATAAACCTCACTCAAGCACACGTGAAGTAATTATTTAGAGAACTTGAAGAACAACAAGCAAGGGAAAAAGAAATCCAAGCCAATGAAACTGAACCCCCTTTGGCTATTAGCGAAACTTTAGATAATGTATTTCCAGCGCAACTTGAGAACGGTTTTAGAAACTGCAAACGAACCATTCAGCGTTATAACCACAGCACTTGGACAAAGGCAGAGCAAATCAATAAAAAATTTATCTTAGACTTCAAAAACTGGAAGGTGGGTGCATATTAACTCGTCAGTCTATTAATAAAATCACTGAAACAACACGAACCCTAGTCAGAGCAAGTATAGAATTATACGAACAACTATAATATTTGCAAGACAAAGAAGAATTTTTCCCAATAAAGGACAAAGAAACTTTTAACATTTTAATCGCACAAGCGCAGCTACTATCAATCTATAGATTTGGATTTGCAAAATTGCAAGAAGAGAATGTCAAAGATCTGATAATAAAAGCATCTAAACTACTAGCAAGCATTAAGCGCTTGGAATACTCAATAGAAGATGGGAAAAACGAATTAATTCGATAGAAACTTTGTTGAATAGCTTCAGAAAGCTCGCTTTGAAGACAATATTATCAGGAATATAACATCGTTTGGTAGAGAACATTCCAACATCAATCGAAACTTTAATAGTGCCAGAGGATAAAGTGGGTCACACAGAGGATCTTGGCGTGGGCTTCGAAGGTCGAGACAAAGGAACCCACTTCTCCAACCAACAGAGTTAACATCAAACAACAGCAAATAGTAACACAATAGCCAGCTCAACAACAACAAACCAACAATACCTCATCAAATCAGCATTATACAACACTTTAGGATAGTATCTTACCTGAAGATCGTCTAATACATTGTTACAAATATTGAATACAAATAGCAGCTCATCAATGGCCTCGATCTACCGTCAAGGAAGGACACAAAATTCAATTTACAACACACATCCAACATTATGGAAAATCAACTCGTTAAATTTCAACAGATCAACGAAGCTGCCCCGAAATTTTTACCTGTAGGAATAATCAAATTAATGCCAATCCAATCAGAAGACTACCTTACAGGTTCTTTACCATTCAAGACCCAAACACAGACCAATTTTGGGCTGCCAATATCTGAGCCAACGTATTCATTGCGAACATTTCAAATAAAAGGAGTTTTGGTATTAAGAAAACTTGTAGAAAAGGAAGATTTTATGTGCAAAATAGACTTAGATGCATATACAATGGCCCCAATCCATCCTGAATCTTAAAGATATCTTACCTTCAAAAACGAAGGCAAAAATTACCAATATTATTCACTAGCGTTCGTTTTTAATGTACCACCCTGACTGTTTTCAAAATTAATTTGCTACGTAGTGGTACCATTACGTCAAGGAGGCATCTGTTTAGTATATAATCTTGATGATATTTGCCTATTTTCAAAATCAAACGAAGAGTTACCAGCAACAACCAAAAGGGTAATTACGCATCTAATATCGTTGAGATTTATTATCGACGAAAAAAAAAGAGTTTGCTAGCTCCATCTTGCACACAAGAACTCTTGGAATTCCAATTCAATATCAAGATGAAAATTACTGCACCTATACTAAAAGTCAACAAACTTCTATAAAGAGTCCGGTAAGCCTCAACCAGTCCAATGCTCTTGTAGATGGATAGCAGGTCAGCTGGAAAAAGTGATGTCGATAATTCCGGAGATAGGGAAAGCCCTTCTCCACATCCGCAACCTTCAACGAGACTTAGCAAAGAGCCTTCAGAATTGGAAGAAGTCATGTCAAATATTATCACAGAGTTAATAGAAGGCTCAATGGTGGAACGGATCAATATCATCAAAGAATAATCTACCTATTGAACCAGTATCAGTACCAACTTCACAACTAACAGCCTGCACCGACAGTTCAGATACCGGGTGGGGTGTGAGCTCACCAATGATAGATACATTTGGACTTTGGAATAATCAGGACAGGACAACGTCAATAAGCATTTGGGGATTTGAAATTAGTGTACTATGCGTTGAAGATACATGTCACAAGATTGGAAAATTTCACAATAAAGGTTTTCATCGACAATATCACCACACTCAAATACATGACAAAATTTGGTAGCACAGTATCCCTTCAACTATAGGAGTTAGCTGTGATAATTCAAGATCTTTGAAACCGCCATTATCTAACAGTAACCTATCAGCACATTGCAGAACTCAAGAACACACTAGCCGGCTGGTTATACATGGAACAGATTCTTCTTTACGAACAAACCATTTCGAAGGAGTTATTTTAAAGAATTATACAATAATGGGCCCATTGCTAATAGACGCTTTTGTGGAGTCTTACAGCCGCTAGCTAAAAAGATATTGGAGTCTTCACTCAAACTCATTAGCAGAAGCACAAGATGTGTTTCAACTGAAAAGGCTAAAAAAAAAGGAATATCTTTAAACATTCCTTGGAAACTGATTCCACAAGTTATCCAACAGCTGAAAAAAAAAAAAAAAAAAAAAAAATACATCAAGCCGTATTGGTAACCCCATGCTGGCCCAGTCAGTTTTGGTACCCAGCGATTCTGAGGATGAAGCACATGGGCAATTCGATCATTATAAAACCAACAAGTTTTCCCTGGCCGTTTGGCTATTACCAACGAAACAAAATGCAAGTCTAGTTTAATAAGTGAAACTAGTATCAAATATCTTGAACGATCAACAAGGAAAGGCACCGAAAAAACATATGACAACTGCTGAAGATAGCTGCAACTATGATGCTCATAATAAAACCCTTCAATAAATACAGCTGATTACAGCTACATCAATGTATTGCATTACTTAATTGACAACAACAAGTTTAGCAGCAACTGCCTAAATACATTAAGATCATCTATATCACCAGCCGTGAGCTGTATCCCAATGGGATACCTCTGGCAAATCAACAAATCAAGGCTCTTCAAGCACAGCAATTACTCGTCCAATTTTTCTCAAGCTGAAAATACTATCACATTAGGGGACGGAGTGAAGCCAATCGGGATTGATTTAGAAACGATAAACAATCTTAATGTTGACAAAATGAGATCGAATGGGATAGATACCCAACCCTTGGTATCATCAACTCAGGCTTTTAATAAACCTATTATTATATTTTATTCTTATCATTTTTTTTATCTCATTTCCTCCCAAAAAAATTGTGCGTATGCTTCGGCAGAAAAATATAGGAAAGAAAAAGAAAATAAAGCGTGGCTTTGAGAGTATATATCACATTATTCGACTTCATTCCGCCAATATTAGGATTTTCTAGCGCCTTTAATGAGGAAATTGCGTTACATGCGCCCTTAAGAATAGAAACTTGAAACAAGGCGTAATACATGTTACAATTGCTGCCTCCTTGATTTTCTGTATAATTTAGCCAAGCGCTTCATATAAATACTGATTCTTTTCTGTTATATATGCTTAATAAACAGCAGGTTAGTTAAGTTGTAATACATTACTTCAAATCCCTAACATTCTTTCAGAATGAACACCTGGAAACATCTTCCTACCGAGATTTTACATCTTATATTTGATGAAATTATTATTCGCAATAGCAATGTCCGTAAAGATCTTTGTCAATGCCAACTCATCTGCAAAAATTGGAGCGAAACTGCTCAAAGATACTTATACAAATCGATTTTTATTCGTAAACATGAAATACTTATAAAGTTACTCGCGAGCTTGTGTTCTTCAAAATCAAATCCTGCACGATTCACGAAAAATATCACCATAACCCTATATAATCATGAACTATCATATATGGAGTTATTTCACCTACTCTTACTAAAATGTCCAAACGTCGAAAGGATTCATGATCACAGCTCAGCATACTATAGCCGTTTCTTTGAAGAAATACAACTAGCCTCTGAAAGAGGAGCATGTAAGCGCATTCAATATGTGAGTGCTGGTCAAAAGCATACATTAAGAGATCAACAAATATATCTCGATACTATGTACTGCCTTCGCAACAGCTTGCTTGATTTATTCCTAGCAGACGACTTCAAGCCACTATCGAGTGCTACATATTCACCATTGCAAATTTTAAACGAATTTCCTGCTTTACGCACTTTAAAAATTAGGATAAACTATATAGAGAGTTTTTACTTTCTTGGTAAATGCATTGAAAGCTGTCGTAATCTCGAGACGTTGGAACTGTACTGGGATTCTAATATCAATACAGATGATAGTATGATTGAAGATGTACGCTCTTTAACTGGATGTCCAACTGTTAAACGCCTTTGCATTTTTGGTTTGTCTATAACTAAAAAGATACTGGAATTTGTCATTCATGCATTTCCAAACCTCAACACTTTGACATTAAACATATCTAAAACAAGACAAAACACCAATAATATGGCTTCAAACAACCTGTGGGTACAATTCTTAGCTTTCTTGCACAATATCAAGGGAAAAATAGCAATTAAAAACCTGTACATCGCTGACATACCTGGCGTGCTAATTGGCTATTGCAATACAAGAAAAACGAACATAAATCTATATATATTTCTCAAAAATGACTTGGAACAGTCATGCGTAGATATAACGAATGACGAAGAGCAAACAGACGACCAAGCTATCTCAATACAAGTGCAGTTTCATGCAATACAAGACAAATCAGCAATGTTAACACTGCTGTGCGGAGCAGGGAGCTTTCTAAAATCATTAACATTTGACAATGGTGATCCTGAGGACGGTGATTCTGACGATGGTGATCCTGAGGACGGTGATTCTGACGATGGTGATTCTGAAGATAGTGAATTCAATTTTAGTGGTTCAATTTGGGATGCTATATGCCGACAATGTCCTTCACTAGAAAACCTCGATGTGTCTACCACAGCAATTAATAACAGCGGTTCACAGCTTCAAACAAATACATCGATTAGAAATGTAATGGTGGGCTTCTGCGACATTTCACAGGAACTGTTTCCAGAACTTTCTATTCACTTGACATCGTTATCAAATCTTTGTCTGTTAGATTGTAAGCTCCTCGATGATGATGGAATTTATAGTAAAGATCATCATTATATCTTGATTGAGATGCCGAATACAACTTTTGATACATTGACTTGGACTTGGGACACAGATGAAATATTTAGAGGCCCTAAATTCAATAACATCGTCTTCAGAGTTGATACATCTTCAAAAACATATTGTTGTATCGGTAATGAAGATGGTAGTATCGATGAATTGTCTGGTGCTTCTTTCCAAAAATCTTGGGATGATAACACTATATTGTCTTTCTATATTCAATGCCATGATATCAAGAAATTCGACGTTACTCATGATAATTATTCATGGAATATTGTATTTACAGAACTGTAGATGACCAAATCACTTGGAATCTCAGTGATTATTTTAATAAAAAAAATAATAAAAAAACAACTGCCTTGTAATGATACCCGTTTCATGTTATTGCTTTGCTTATTGAATTTTCACTTATATTAAAACTTTTTTTTCTGATTTAATAGTTTTCTAAATCTTTCCAAAAGATACTAGCATTGTTGGAAAACCATCTTGATCCACACTTCAAAACTTTGTATGTCCCTTCACTAATATGGATGATGACTGGTTGGTACACCTGTCATCTATCTTTTCCACATTTAAATATATGTCTGTGTACCCTTTGGCTCTACACATGGCCGTTCATTTCACTAAACTAAAATCCCTTAATGTTTTCAATAAGGAAATATATATATTGTTAGTTGCCTTATTGAAGTTATTGAAGGCTCTAGTAGACGTGGTAGTTTGATTCGAGCTAGGATTACTAATTAGATGCATTAACATACCAATTTTCTGAGGGTGTGTTGTGTGAAATACTTATTCAGAACTAATTGTTAACAAACATAATGTATATGTGTATGGTATTGAATTTAAATAAAAGTTCAAATGATCTGGAATAGAAGGTCATCTTAAGCAAACATCACAAATTAAATGCAATGTTTGAAATAACTGGACATGCAACTATGAAATGCATACACTTTAGTATTGCTAATTCGTCAACAAAAGTAATACATCATTTAGTCTGGTATAACTAAATAGATGCTTAAGTAGATTTTACAGCTTATTCTTATCAAAGACTACTAACTAAACACCACATTTAACGAAGATCGGCCTGGGGATCTAAGCATTAGAGGAATAAAAAAAAGTCATGGAAAATCTTGAATTTATATTTCATTATTTGGATAATAACACCTTGAACATTCAAACTGTTTATTTCGTTATTCTGGCCTAATTACTAATGCGTAGATATTACATAAAGATATTTTTAGTTTATGCAAATCTTAGTAGATTGTAATAGATCTCTCAACCAATCCCGATTCAATGTCGTATCCAAGAAACAAGCCTTACTCAAAATGAGTTGCAGTATTGATTAGAAGCTTTGCTCAATTGCTGTATAATCAATACGTAATTATACTCGCCGTTAATGAACTTTAAATTCTAGTAAGTATCCAATTCGCAAGTGAAAGACCGCCTTTGCTCTAATATCGCATATGATAAGTAGCACTTCATGCTCAGAATAAACAGCTGTAACAATTAGAGTTTTTGCTTAACCTTCAAGCAAAGAGTATGTTTTTTTTTGTGACGAATTTGTATGCTTTTCTACTACTCCAGAGTAATGTGTTACTGATTACTGTTTATGAAAAAAAAAAAGATCTGATACTAGGGAGTATTTATATATACAGCGATAGGCTAAACAATTACAAGATTTTAATTGAATGCTTGATATTTATTATGTATAATAATGATAGAAATATGTTTCTGATGAGTTAATACATACATTATGGGTCTATATGAGAGTTAAGGGAAAGAAAAAGATATTTGTTACATAGTGGAAAGGGAAAAAGTAGTTGAAATGCAGGCTATTTTACTAAACAAAGTGACCGCGACCAGCCAAAAGGTCAATGATAGGTCTATGTTCATACCACCAAGCACTGCGAGGCTTACGGTTCTTCATATCAGTAACGGCTAAAAGGGAAGTAACAGGTTCAAAGATGACGGCATGGCCAGAGATACCGGCTACAGTAACAGACTCCTTGATGTTAGTCAATTCAATAGGTACAGGAGATCCACTGTCGTGAGCCTTATCCAATGCTTCTTTAGTATGTTCCTCAATGAATTGAATGGCACGTGTAGCGAGACGAGTAGCACGAATACGATCAAGAGGAGAGGGTGTAGTACCTTGTTGAATGTGACCTAGAACAGCGGTACGAGAATCAAACATTTCATCACCTTCTTCCTTGAGAATGTTGGAAATAACATCAGTGGTGTAGGTGTTGGAAACGTCTTCTGTACGCAAAATGATTCTGCCTTCACTTTTATCCGGATCATCATCTTTATACATGCCCTTCAAGTGAGCTACATCGGATTGTAAACGAGCGAGATTGATACCTTCTTCAGGAATATAAATGGTCATTGCACCAACAGCAAGGCCACCTTCTACAGCCAAATAACCAGAGCGACCACCCATGACTTCTACTACAAACACACGGCGACGGGAAGATTGAGCAGATTGTACAATAGCATCGCAAGAGTTTACAATAGCGTTCAAAGAAGTATCAGATCCAAGGGAATAATCAGTTCCAGGAACGTTGTTGGAGATAGTAGCAGGAATTAAAGTGATAGGAACCCGAAGAGAGGGATATTGTTCACGAGCAGCTTCGAGATTTTCAATAGCTACAAAGGCTTCGAAACCACCAACGATCAAAAGACCTTGGATGTTTTGTTTTTGCATTTGATAAGCGACCATGCCCATATCAATATCCTCACCGGGGACAGCACGGTTAGTACCCAACTCTGAGCCACCAAGAGCGGTCCAACCATCAACACCCATCCAGGTCATTTCATGGGTAACGCCTCGAGCAAGACCAGCAAAACCGTTACTTACAGCAATGGGAATGTGGCCACGGTTAAGGCAGTAACGAACAGCAGTACGAGTGGCAGCGTTCATACCACCAGCAGGCGCACCCACATGAACAACAGCAATTCGAAGTTGTTGGTGATCAGGTAGTTTGAGCGAATCATCATCCAAAATGGTGGTGGCATTATACGCTTCTAATTCTTCAGCAAATTGAGGATCACGAAGTTCCATAGCGCGAGCAAAATTCTTTTCACCGATGGCTTTGGCAACTTCTTGTGTGAGTGCGACGGCTTTCATGAGAGGGAAGCGAGTAATCTTGTTTTCAGTCATACCAATCATGGGAGAGGGTGTATCGGCAGTAGTTTCAAGAACGGCATCAACGGCCTCGATTGCTTGAGTAGTAGCCAAGAGACGGTCAAAGAAAGCAGGAGCACCACCACGTTGAGTGTGGCCCAAGATAGTGACACGAGTATCAAGACCAAGACGATTAGTCAAGATGTCCTTGAGATAATCAGCCTTGATGGCATTCAAGTTTTTATCAATAGCACCTTCAGCGACAATAACAACGGTCTTTCTCTTACCCAACTTGCGATGACGTTCGATAACAGAGCACATCATAGACTCCCAGTCATCTTCTTGGGGTGGCTTTTCGGGAATAAAGACAAAATCAGCACCTGTTGCGATACCAGCCATGAGAGCCAACCAACCACAATGACGACCCATCACTTCAATGACAAAAGCACGAGAATGAGACAAAGCAGTGGTAGAAACAGCATCAACTGATTCACAAATACGGTGAAGAGAAGTGACGGCACCAATGGTAATATCAGTAGAAGACATATCGTTATCAATAGAGCCAACAAGACCGACAATGGTCAAAGTGTGGTAAGCGCCATGTTCTTCTTTAGTAATACGGTTAGTGTTCTTGAGCTCATCGACTAATCCAGGCCAGTCAGAACGGAAAAGATCAGCACCAGTCAAGGAACCATCGCCACCACAGACGATCAAAGCATCAATGCCGCTCTTTACAAGGTTTTCAGCGGCTTGAAGACGGCCTTCACGCGTCTTGAAAGACATACAACGAGCTGTACCAATGGTTGTACCACCCTACAAAGGAACATTTAGTGGATCTGCTCATTCTCGAGTTTTAGATATTTCATCACTTACAACAGCCAACCATCCACGAACACTCTTCCAATCCATCTTTCTCAAACGTTCACCACCATCGATGAGACCTACAAACGCGAACAATATTAGAGCTCAGAATACCATCAAAATGCATAGTTTAGGCGGGAGAGTCCGGGCTTTTTTTTTTTTTTTTTTTTTTTTTTTTATTTGCAAACCGAAACCCAGCCAGCCCAAAAGCTTTCGAACTTTACCTTGATAACCTTCATAAACAGCAAATATATCACAGCCCTTTGCAAGACCATAACGAACAGTAGCACGGACCACGGCGTTCATACCGGGAGCATCACCGCCCGAAGTAAGCACGGCAATCTTTTGACGTTTGCCACCATTAGAAGCGCTTTCAACAGCAGCGGCGGCGCTGGAAGCCTTAAAGCAAGGTGCAACGGAAGTAAATAGAATGACGTTGTGAAGAGGGTCTAAAACATAGATCTTTGCTACATCACCAGCACTATGATCTTGTGTTGTAATATCCAACTCAGCCAATTTTGACTTGACAGCCTATATAAAACCGGCGCTGTCAATGAATATTTCTCCTTGTACGAGTTTCCTTATCGATTTTATCGATTATAAAACTTACTTTGATATCCTCTGTTATGAAAACAATAGCTGATTCTTCTAAAGACCAATCGATATCAACAGAAGGCTTATGTTGTGCCAAAGCAGACGCGTTTAATACAAGCTTGATTATAACATCGGTGGTAGCTTTAGTTCCAGCAGCCAACTTAAGCCAAGCTGTTCTCTCTTCTTCAGATTCGCTTTGGTTGGGATTATCAGTGACAGGCTTGAAGCCAATGGATTGATAGAATTTAAGAGTGTTTTCATAATCGTCATGATTTGACGCGTTGAAAATGACATGAGAAAGGCCTTGACAAAGCATGGTTGATATTCTCTTTTTTAATGATAAAAGAGTAAAGCAAAAAAAAAGAAAAAAAAAGTGATTAAAAAACTAAAAAGATTCATTATAGATATATTACTTTTTTTTTTATATACAGAGAATATGAAACTTTTTTTTAGACCCACATGGGTTTTTCCCAGTTTTTTTTTTTTTTTTTTATCAATATTGGGATCTCTGGTAGCTTGGTCCCAAGGTAGAGCCCTTCTGATTAAAGGTGGGATGATTGTGTGACTATGATTTGCTGATCTTGATAGGTTCTGAAACCTTTCACTGCACTTGATAGCTCAATATATGACCATGCAAGTATATACTTAAGGGCCTTTATGTTAACTGTTTATATCAGTCGTTATCACAAGTATGCCATACTGCCAAATCGTTTCTGAGAAAAAAAAAGACAGCGCTAAGCAGATTTTAATCAAAGATAAGATTTCAACAATAGCAAAAGTAGGTTTAATCTATCTGGCAATCGATAAGGCACATTTCTCAGAAATAAGTGCTCTATTTACGTGTCTTCTTCCGTAGACATAGTGATGGGCGATCTATTGAACTGCATGCTCTCTTTGCTTTATATATTTGTGCATGTGTGCGCGGATGCATCTTCAATGCAGGTTAAGAGACGCGGGAGTGATGCTTACTTTGTGTAATAGGTGTATTGCTACAAAATGAAGGTATGACGAAATGATTTGACATTCCGCATGTAACCGGGATAACGCTAGTAGTCATATCACCGAGTACAATCAAAGTGTCACGACTCTAATCATTTGAACTTGCCATTTAGAATGATTCTGTATAATCCGACTTCATATAATAAAATGGTTCTTTTATAGATCACTTTTTTATGACCTTATATTTACTATGGCACCGAGTTGCTCCAATACCAATTCCCTAGTATGGTAAATAGCTTCATCCAGTTTGCCGTTAAACCAGATAACCAAAGCATCTATTTCATTGGATAGCGTTAATTGAATATCTTGTCCACCACCATCATGCCCCTTTGATCAGAATTTTTAAGTATTTTTTTTATCCAACTCTAGATCTACGCTCAATAGATTTATGGCCTAGATAATCGGGTAATATATACAATATGTTTAACTTTTTTTTAATGTGCAATACTTTATAGTTACAAACTATTTAATTAACCTCTAAAACACTCTGATCAAATGCAACTTTCTATCTCATGAAGTTTGATTTACGCATTTTTTTTTTTTTTTTTACAAAGTACTTAATATTCAAAAAGCTTTTAATTCTATATAACTTACGTTAATAGTATAAAACACAACTTTGTAGTGTGGATTTTTATGGTGTAATTTCTAATTTTCGGCATGAAACCAAAAAAATTATTTTTTGAGCAAGTTTCATTGACTAGCGGTAGACTAAAATATAGACCACTGCCAACATTAAGAGGAATCAAACAAAACAAGGTGAATTCAAGGCAAATTCAAGTAGGCTTCAAATGAATTAGTACTTCCATCAGGACCTAAAATGAAATGATGTGAAATATAAGTTAACACACCTCAAATTTTACATCCATGAATTTCCATGCTTCAATTAGGGTAAATTTCCAGATTAAACTCGGGTAAATTGGGTGTTAATCCAGATGGTAAAGCATAATTTCTTTCTTCATCAGATATAAACCTACATATACCGTGTATATGAGTATATAATTTGTATATTATAACATAGTTATGTACTCGAATCAGTATGATCATTTCCAATTAATACAAGACTTGTATCTAATCAATAGAGAAGGATTTAATACAGCACACACTACAATACAATTGGGCTTGATCTCGTGCTAATGGTGGCAATAAGCAATCTTATCTAGTTTAGCAACTAGCTGAGGTAATGTTTTTTGGAAATAGTATAAAAGAAAGTGTACTATTTTCTATTATCAACTAACTGTCATAGCTATGCATAATCATTTAATAGTGGCTAGAGATGCTATATATGAGGGATGAATATGTGCGAGATTTGAACTAAAGATATACATTAACATCACAGAATCGTTTTTAGTTTAACAGTAAACTGGGGAGGAATATTAACGATTTCCGCGATGAATGTAAATAAAATGATGCTCGTTCTGATGGACTAACTTCTATAAGCATGTATTGACACGGGAAGGCGCTAGATACACACCATTATCAGAGAGCAAAGCGAATATTGAGTATCAAAATCTCAGAGTAACTGATTATCATTATAAAAGTATATGGAACTCGATAATGAACCAAGCTTAATTCTCTATTCTCGAGAAATATACAAGAAAATAAAGTTGTTTCCATTAACATAATTTTTGAATCGTTTACCAACATCAATGATTGCAAATAATCGAAATGATACATTGGCTCTTGGTTTGTGAAAAAAACAGGACTTAAGTTATATGTATATTTTAGGTCCGTTTCTTATTACTGTACAGTGCTATCGTAGCATGAAGAAAGGGACCTTCAAAGCAAGCGGTTTGTACTAGATATAGGTTAAATTTGAACAAGGCTATTTATATTGGTTATAATAGATCCAGTAATGACAGGCAATACTTGATATGTTAGCTTTGGGTTTCTACTTGTTAACTTGTAGATCAGTTAACCTGAAATTCATCAAAGCGGTAACAATTTGTCCTGAAGATCCCAGCAACCTGAACTCTCACTCGGATTTTTCCCATAGTGCAACCGTGAAGTGCTTGACGAAACTCGCCAAGTTAATAGTATACTATAATTATGATTTTAATTGTTCAAGTATAATTTCTGACAGCAAATTTTTTTTATTAGAGCTTAAAAACTGGGATAACCACGTCGTTCAATGATACATTCTGGATGTGGAACAAGCTTTCAGGTTTGCTCTTGAGAAAAACGTAATATGGTGACGTTTAATTGGTTAATCGTATTTTAGTTTTTGTTTTTGTGCACATCTGTCAATCAACCCGGGAGAACACGAATAAAGGCATATTAGATCCCAAAGACGATTCTTTTGGGGATAATAATGCGGCACTTTCTTTTCTATTTACGTATGTAGTGGTATTACAGCTGAGAAATCGCAGAGTAACTAGACAGAATACTATTGAATTAATAGGTTATTAATTGATATTAACCGCTTTTTTTCAACTCCTACTTAGATCTGACAAGGTATTACTCACATATAAGCCGACGGTCAGGTTTCGCTTTAAATTTATTCAAACTCAAACAAAACCCAAACAATCAAACGCATTATTCTCTCTCTTGTTTCAATATAAAGCGAGCTTTAGACTAAGCAGGTGTCAACTTGTATTATATAATATCTCGACATTAGGCTATGGAGTCACCATTGGAATTGCAAAACGAAATCAAAGCGATTGAAAAACATCCAGTGTCAAATGTTCGACTACAACTTGAAGATCTCGCGTTTGGCTCTGTAAGTTTTCAGTGTATATCAATGCCTTGTGTCTAATATTATCGAAAAAAGGCAGCTGGTATGGTGGGAAAAGTAGTAGAATATCCTTTTGACACAGTCAAAGTCAGACTTCAAACGCAGTCCGTAGAAAATCCATTGTTTCAAGGACCTATGGATTGCTTGAAAACGACAGTGAAAGAGGAAGGGTTTAAGGGATTATTCAAGGTAAAAAAAAAAAAAAAAATCGCTTAATGAGCCGTACTGAATTTGGACAAACTGATTCATATCATTGTTAGGGCATGTCTTCACCGATTGTAGGTGCCATGTTGGAAAACGCCATTTTATTTGTTGGATATCGCCAAATCCAAAGACAGATTCGAGATATTTCACCACCAGAACGAACAGCAACGACGGTATTAGATGACAATGGCCAGGTTCCTTTGACGTTGAATCAGCTTGTTTTGGCTGGTGCTATAGCAGGTTCTGTAGTATCCGTTATTCTTACCCCAGTAGAGTTAATCAAGTGCAAACTGCAAGTCCAACATATCACCAAAGAAAAGTTTAATGGTCCATTGGATTGCATGAGGCAAATCTATCTCGCCCAAGGCCTAAAGGGCTTTTTTCGAGGATTTGCTCCAACTTTTACCAGAGAAACAGGTGCAAGCGCTTTCTGGTTTGGCGCATATGAATATACCTGTGCTTCATTGATACAACGTAAACAGAAAAAGGCTATACAACAAGGTGATCTTAGTATAAAGTCAAAGAAAGATCTGACCGCAGCTGAATTGATGCTTGGTGGTGCGATGGGTGGTATAGCGTACAATTTATCATTTTTCCCTGTAGATGTGATAAAGTCTCGAATGCAAATTGATCAAGGGCAGTCTACATTTAAGCAGATTGCTACCGAGATTTACACTGGTGCAGGTATCAAAGGCTTTTATCGAGGATGTGGCATGACCGCTGCTAAAAGTGCACCAGCTAATGCCATTATCTTTATGACCTATGTAAGTTGCTTGAACGAGTAGCTGTATATTGGCGCTAAACGCTTTCTTATAATAGGAACTGCTTACAAGGTATTTGGGTTCTTCATAAAAAACATGTAATATAGATAAATAGACAATTAGTTCGCATATTCTCGATGGGTTACACCAATAAAAGGACACGCCCGGCCCACAATTGAGGATTATAAAAAAAACGCGGGTCTTTTTTTACCTTTTTATCACTTCTTGTTCTCTTATTTATCATAATAACCAAATGGCCGGCTCAGAAAATGCATTTGGTTCTTCTGATTCACTGAATAAACTTGGTAGCCATGGCTTAGATTCACCCTCTTTATTAAACTGTCCAACTACAATAAGGCAACTACAACAGTTGGCAAATAACAGCTTATCTTCCTCTGTCGAACCTGCAACTATTAGTGATTCTCGAGACCAGTTTGATGCTTTAGTATGTTTAAAGACCAAAACAAAAAAATTCTTTAAAGGCTTATTCTAACTTATTTTTTCAACAACAAAAAAAAAATAGTCTATTACTGGAACATGTATGTGCTGCAACAGGTAAAATACATAGTAGATATGAATATACATGAAGCTAATCAGCTTGCAGCGAGTTGAAATACCCTCATACAGTATCACGTTTTCGGTGTCCAGTATGTGATACAATCAATGATCTCAAACCTCATGTTCGTCAGCAACTCTCCAATCAGCCACTGACGCTTAAACTATTGAAAAGATCCGTCAATGATTGTAAGATGAAAGAAAGAGCAAAGAAATCAAGTGCTTTGGATGATAAGGACCGAGAAAAGATCTATGAACCAATAGAAAAGCTGATCGAAACTATATTCAGTAGTTGGGTTTGCTTAAACCATAGTTTTCTTAATGTAAGTTCAAGATGATCAGCTATCCAGTCGGTGACTCATTATCAACTCAGGGTAATGAAACAAGTTTAGAAGACAGTGGAATCAATATGGATGACACAAGAGACGCTTATCGGATTATCTTGAACCTGGTAAGTACATTACAATTACAACAGTATGTGTAAATAGCTTATGTCTATTTTTTTTTTATTTATTTTTTTTGTCAGCCTGTCAACGTTATTCGTGCCATGATGTCTGCAACAGATAGACTATTAAAAAGACCGGCAGTTCCACTAAGAAGAATGGTAGATATTCGTTTCTTATTGATCATATTAGAGAACCCTTTACTAGCACAACACAACTTTCCTGCTGAAACCAAGTACCACCATAACCTATTGAAAAGGGTATTTGGCATCCTTAGTTGCCTTAACAACGAATGTCATCATGGATTAGTCAATTGGTTTTCAAGGTAAAACGGAATTATCCACCAAATTTTAAATATGTAGAAATGTTAACTGAACTATAGAAAACTTTTCTAGTTATCCAAAGAGAGGATTTGAATCCAAAATTGAACTCATTCACGCGTTCTTAAGCCATCGTATTTCGAGAGCAAGACGAAGTCAATTAGCATTGCCTCAGGCTTATGAAGGAGATTGGAAGATTGCCAGTGCTTCAAGAGTCATGGCGTTACTATGTAAGGTTACGCGAAATGCAAACAAAAAGGGAATACTAAATAAGGATTATCCAGTTGCTGCCAATAACCAATCCAACATTGTGCCTATATCCGAGTTTTATAATACCATGGCTGACTATATCAACTTGATGGGTGATTTTGAATCATGGCAATCAAGATCTGGCAAGTTTGCCTTTTGTCAATACCCTTTCCTTATCAGCATGGGCTCAAAAATGAAGATTGTAGAATCAGACGCTAAACAGCAAATGGAAACCAAATGGCGAGAAGCATTTTTTAATATGCTATTTCACCAAAAGGCATCGAACCCGTACCTTGTGCTTCGAGTTTCTCGAGAAAATTTAATTGAAGACTCTCTACGACAGTTGGCACAAAACGAGTTGGATCTAAAAAAGTCTTTACGCATCGAGTTTATTGGAGAGGATGGCGTGGATGCAGGTGGATTGAGAAAAGAATGGTTTCTTTTATTGGTGAGATCGCTATTTGATCCACAGTATGGCATGTTTACATTTGATGAGGATTCCAATCTGTGCTGGTTTAATCCCGTTAGCTTTGAAAACGAAGATCAATTCTTTTTAGTGGGTGTAGTGCTAGGCTTAGCTATCTATAACTCTACTATTCTGGATGTACATTTGCCAACTGCTTGTTATAAGAAATTGCTCAATATGCCTATCGGTCTATCTGATTTACAGTCATTTCGGCCGGCATTGACCAAAGGTTTTGAGCAATTATTGGCGTTTGAAGGCGATGTCGAGAATGTATTCTGTCGATCATTTGTAGCTGAAATCGAAGCATTTGGTCAACGCAAGTGTGTGACACTTGTACCAAATGGTGACCAGTTGATGGTGACTCAAGAAAACAAACAAGAGTTTGTTTCGCTTTATGTTGACTTTATTTTAAACAAGAGTGTGGAACGTCAATTTGGCGCGTTTAAGAACGGGTTCTATCATGTTTGTGGTGGAAATGCTCTTTCTTTATTCAGACCAGAAGAAATAGAACTGCTTGTCCGAGGCAGCGATGAACCTCTAGAGATAGATGACTTGAAAGGACAAACTGAGTACATTGGGTTTGATGAAAATGAAGAAACCATCGTGTAAGTAACTCAACCTGGTGTACAAATAAGAGAATAATACTCATCCGTTTTTATAGTAATTTTTGGAGTATCATGAAGGCAATGGAGCCTAAAACACAACGTAAATTACTCATGTTTGTCACAGGCAGTGATCGTATTCCTGCCACTGGTGCAACTCAAATGAGTTTAAAGATCACCTGTGGAAATAATGGCGATAGTGATAGGTAAGTCTTGAAATAACTCGAACCAATGACATGTATGCTGATGCTTCTTTTTCTCCAGACTACCTTCTGCTCATACTTGCTTTAATCAACTTATATTATACAAATATCATACGAAAGAAAAACTGGAAAAAATGCTTCTTACAGCCATTGAAGAAAGCCAAGGGTTCTACGTGAAATAATAAAAGTGGATTTAATGATACTATTTCAGCAAAACTACGGCCATTACAAAGTTAAAAAAAATTCTACTCTTGAATTTAAAGCTTTGTCTTGTTTCATTGTTAACAATGCAATTTCGGTAGCTCTGAGATTTGTCCAAAGATATCTCCACATTCGTCGACTGAATCTAGTTTAATATCATATCCGATAACCAACACTTCAAAATAAGCTGCTACATCTACACTAAAATCGCTATTTTACCAAGATACAATGAATGTATGATACTTTACAACTTGGTATTTAACTATATATGTTTCATATAGTCTAGTTTCAATTATTCATTAATATAGCTCTCTTGACCCCTTCAAATATCGCGTCTGATTAAATAGTAAGCCACGCTTATGATGAGCTACTGCATCTATTAAAACTTTTATTTAATTAACTAGGATGCTATTACTGTGCATTATCTATCAATAATAAACTGTAAATTGCATGCATCCCATTAAATTAGATCTGTAATAGATCTATAAATCTCTTAATCAAATGTCGTATTTTGTCTGTAGCTCATACTCAGAACAATCGACTGCATCTATTAGAATCTTACTCTGAAGAGTAGATTTATTCGAATTGACTTGCTTCGTCTTTCTCATTGTGATCAAGACACGCCAGTAGTTATCACAAAGGCAACAGTCAAGCGCATATCTTACTGTGAGCATAATGTATTCAAGTAGCTAATATAAAAACAGCATTAATGCATCGAGCAAGAGGCTTATCATACTTAAAATTGTATTTTGAGGCTGTCGTTAATGTATAAGCTTTGGGCGGTGGATGGCATATACAGTGTAATAACAACACGGTATTCGTTATCATCATCATTTTCAGGCTGTCCACGAACATACTCTTCGGTTGGTTCATATTCTGCTAGTCGACGAGTATACCATGATATTTGGTTATTCTGAACCACTTTTATAATGTCTCCAGGCTTATGGAAACATATTAAATGTGTGAATTTTGGATTTTGCCGGAAATCAAACGTGATATCTTTTGTAAATAAATAAATAGACAGCGATTGTAATGACGGTGACCTTTGAATTATATCTTGAATATGCTGCAGCGAATTACATTCATACGTCAAGTGATATAGTTCCAAGTTGAGAGATTTGAGGAGAGTTGTTTGGTCGAGTGTGGTGTGAACTTGCTCTTTTGTGCCGATCCAACGCATGGTCAAATGTTGCAATGAAGGTATATAGTCAAGTACTTGGTTGGGTGATAATGCGTCCGAATCTGCTTTAGAACTGACCATTCTGCTATTAGCGCGAATATCGATTGCTTTCAGTTGGCATTCATCTTTATTCAGTGATTTCAAGAAATAAACCAGGTGCTCTTGGCTGATCCATTCGCCAGTAGTGTCATCCATGATCAACTCGTAAATGGTATTTCTTTGATTTGATTCCGCCAAGCTGGAAAACTGCTTCATATCCGCTGCTTTTGTAATATATATTTTTAGTTCATTTAAGCGAATTTGATTATCATCCATAGCTTGCAGAATATCTTTAGAGAGATAAACTGACCTCACGTCGAACTTTTTGAGTTGGGTCCAATTACAAAAGGCTCTTTTCACAAAATTTGTCAGCATTTTATCCTTATGCTGTGAGGGCAATACATTCATAGTGGGAATAGCGACGCTGGTAAGTTTGGGATACTTGCGGCATATGTATTCAATCCAATAGACACTGCAGATTTCCCAGTCATTAACATTTTGGGCAATGTGAAGAGTGATGCTAATAGAGCGCAAATTGTTGGCAACGGAGGTGATAGGTAGCTGACGATGTTCTTCCAAATCATAGCCTTCCCCAGCAATATCATAATTGGCATCCCTCAATTCCAAATGCTTCAAGTTGGGCGCGTTTTCATGCAATATATCTAACATCTTATAATCGAGATTGACAGCCCAATTCAGAGTCAAATAGTTGAGTACTGGCGCATGATTTAATAATTTGAAAAATTTTGTTGATGCTTCTTTAGTCTGCTCCTCTAAACATATCTCTAAGAATGTTAAAGACATCATGTGGCATGAGCTTTCAAGTAATCTTCTTGTCAGAAAACAGCCTTCTTCATTAATATGTTCGAGTTTCTTCCAATTTTTAGCAAGAGACGCGTTGTTAGAATCATCCCATTCATCATGCTCCCACTCATCAAGCTGTAAAGACTTGAGATTCGGACAAAGCTCTGATAACTCCAAAAGGCCGCCAATACTACTTGTGCGAAGTTCTTTTACTTGACGCCCTATGTTTTTATCGTGTATATATTTGATAAAAGTTTTTGTTTGGGTATCACTTTGAAAATACTTGAAGTGGATTGTAGAGTAGAGTACAGTGTTACTAATCTTGGTGTGCCAATCACGACATGTCAAGGCGCATTGAAGCTTGTCTTTAGAATTTAATCGACTGAAAATATCAATTAAAGTTTCATAAGGTAATCGATTCATTTTATAAAAGAATTAATCAAATGAGAACAAGCGTTAAGGACCTGAAGTTGCTTTGCGTTATTTCAGAGCTATAAACTCAGTCATGGGAAAAAAAAAAAAAAAAAAAAAAAAAAAAAAAAAAAAATGTCATTTCTTAGCCAATGCGCATCAATCTTGTTTAAATGTCTCATCAGTTAAGTAGCCTACATCCAAAAGCATCTGCTGGATCTAGCACAGCTTGTACTCAACTACATTACAAAAAATATTAAATTTAAAATCGCTGATAAATAACAAATTGTATATATTTTCTAAGTCAAGTTTCGCATTGATTTAATAGTCAAACAATTAGCAGCTGAATTTTTTCAAGGCCATCCAACCCCAATGCTTTCGTTGTATTAAATGCTCTTTATCATTTATGGCCTTTAATTATTCTCTTTGATTTTGTAATATAACACGACTGGAGCAATTGTTTGGACTGATCCGTTATTATATGTATCAAAAAATTAGAACCTTTATCGACAATAGTGCGTATCACATTCTTTATACATGATACAACCGTTTCTATAATGTATATTGTGCTGTTTTGCAAGTTGTTTCACAATGTTCTATTCGACTGAACTAAAAAAAAAAGATGAAAGCGCATATGGTAAAGCTTTTAGACTGCAATTTAATAGAAATCAAGATTCTATATAGCAAAGTCAAATTGATCTTCCAACAAGGGGCCGTCGGAAGGCGTGTCCCGTTTTCCGCTGAAGTCTAGGAGTGAGAGTTACTTGGCCAATGGAAAAAGTATAAACGAAAACAATATCGGAATATTATGATGGAGACGCAGTAAAAATGAAAAGAAAACATCATAGTAATCGCAATGGACCGATTTATCACATTTTGTACCGAAGCATAGAGCCATATCAGCCATGAGTTGTTAGAGAAAAATCGGCTAAAAATATTTTTAATAAATCGATAGCCAACTGTAAAAACACTTTGATGCGGTTGTTTCTTTTCTTTTATCAGAATGTGCATATAAAGTTTGTATTCAAGCTTCAACTAAAAGTGGCATTGGCTTTAGATGCATTAAGAGTTTTGCTTAAATTTGTTTGTAATAGCCAAATTCTAGTATTTAGCGTGACATGGCAATCATAATATGCGTTGTATTGCTTGTACTACAGTCAAAGAAAGTATTGTAATAATAAAGCTGCTTGAATTCTGAATGTTCATTACTTACCAGATGTGACATTTTATCGTGATCAATTGAGAAATTTGTAGATTAGTAAATCTCGTTTACTATGAAATGTATGCAATTTAAGATAACACATATATGTATAATATCAGTTAAAAAAAAGCGCTTTCAATAGATTTATCAGTTCATTCTGAATACATTTAAACTTTCGGATGCGACATTAAATCGAAACAGTTGAAAGAGCTTCTTTAGATCTAACTTGTTATATATACATATATACGAAATTATTTTGAGAGAAATATTTAGTGATCTTTAGATAATTTGATGCACAACTACATTTTGCATAAGTTTTGCTAAAGCGTATTTTGCGTATCAAAACGTTTGGTTATTGAAAAGCGAACTATGCTAATCAAAAAAAAAAAAAAAAAAAAAAAAAAAAAAAAAAAGGTTATGGGCGATGTGGTCCCTGTGATTAAGCGTCCATATCCAATAAAATTGTAGATAATTATCAAATTAGTTCGAAGCATGTTTGTATATATGTATGTACGTGTGTGTGTGTGTTTTACAAACAAAACTTTGGTTGGGGGCTTTAAAATAAGATCAAACATAGCTCAATTTTTTGCTGAAGAAAGCTCTAAAGTTCTAAGTGAACTATAGGCTGAAAGAATGAAGGATTTTTTAATCTGATGGTCTTACATACATCCTGCCATGATTTCCTTTGCATCAAGTGCACGCGAACAAATTTGCAAGGTTTCATATGCACTGCAGAATGGATTGGGATTTTTTTTTTTTTCTGTGGCAAAAACATATACAGCCAAAAATTTGAAAGTACAAGTGGTCGGTGCTTTGAGAAATCGAACCAAATGATCAAGTGTATGCAATTAAATATAATAATAATTCTTTTTTCTTCTGCGCAACATATAATAAAGATATATATATATATATATCGACTGCATGCAGTTTGCATTGATTTTATTGTATTAAGAGACTGTAATAAAGAAAACGTTGTTTCAATTAATAATGCAGGTATCATTACACACAATTCTGACTAGTAGATAAGGCAGATATCCACTGTAAACTAGAGAATAATGACACGTCATTTACTTTCTATCTATATTTGCATATTGACTATCTATTGCTTTGATGGTGTTAGACAAAGAAGATCTATAAACATAAAGAAATCAGTCTAGTACCATATTCGGCGATAAAATCCATAAGGGAGATACAGAAGCCTCATTGTAGGACAAGAAGTTGATTATCTTACCGTGCACGTTCATCATCATTTGCCTAGATTTTATTATATAAGTGGAACGCGTAAAAAGTAAGGTCCTGTCAAACAAATCTTAATAGTAATTATAGGGGTTGACGGCAAAAGAAATGTTAAATGTAGTAATGATATTTCTTTCTGGCTCCTCGTTTTGTTTTCCCCTATTGTCTTGTGGAAGCCTCCTCTTATTAAAAGGTTACTGTAATGAAAAATAGGAGTTTACCTAGTCATTTATATACGCATTGAACAACTTTTTGTTTTTCTTTCTTTTTTCTTTCATTTCATTTGAATAATATAACAATGGAAACGAATATTCAGTCTCCTTCATCTTATGGTACGCCCCATTTTTCCCGCTTAAAATCATTCTTTTCGTCATCAGGCACCAAGAACCATTACAATACACCTTCTTCTCCCGTGTCTCTGTCAGGCACCATAGTTGGATTTGGATTACCAAATGATTTTGGAGATTTGCAACATCAAAAGAGTCTCAAGAGCAATAGTTGGTTCTCGTCTTCTGTTTCAACTATAGTCAACTCACAGCAAAGACGCCATAACCACAGTAATAGCAGCAGTACCATCAGTAGTTTTAGTACTAAACGCAGTAGCAAACCGCCACCTACACTCACAGCTGTAGATGACATGGTCAAAAAGCCTAACCCCTCTCATTATATCCTGGATCGCAAACTCCTATCAATTACCAAAAACATGAATCGACGCTCCTATGCTGCTAACAGTGTCAAAATCCGCCAGGCCCAAGTAGGCCCCAGTAGTTTTACAAAGATACGCATGCTCGGTAAAGGTGATGTTGGGCGTGTTTATTTGGTTAAACAGAAAGGTACCGACAAAACCATGGCCATGAAAGTTTTATCAAAGAAGGAAATGCTAAGACGGAACAAAGTCAAACGCGTCTTGGCCGAGCAAGAGATATTATCTAGCGCTAATCATCCATTCATTGTATCGTTGTATCATTCGTTCCAGAGCCAAGATCATTTGTATTTTGTGATGGAATATTGTTTGGGTGGCGAGTTCTTTCGTGCATTACAGGCAAGACCTGGTAAATGTCTCTCGGAAGAAGGAGCCAAATTCTACGCGGCAGAGGTGATTGCTGCTTTGGAATACCTTCATTTACAAGGATTCATCTATAGAGATTTGAAGCCTGAAAGTAAGACAAAAAACCCCCCATTCCATAAATACATGGATGGATCAATGACTAATAAAACGCATTAGATATCTTGCTGCATCAGAGTGGACATTTGATGCTGACGGATTTTGATCTGAGTAAGCAAACATTTCCACCTGGACCACCAGCCATTGTGAAATCCAACTCGCCCCATATTGTACGTGTGTCATCATTTAGATAATTTATGACTTGCATATACTGAATAACATTCAATAGCCGCCTTCTATTGATACTAGGATCTGTATAGCTCAATTACGAACAAATAGCTTTGTAGGAACAGAAGGTACCACGGATATACACTTTTTTTTTCTTCGTTTATTACTGGCATATAACTTATACAATATTGATCATAGAGTACATAGCCCCCGAAGTGATTCGAGGCTGGGGCCATACAAGTGGTGTTGATTGGTGGACATTGGGTATTCTGATATACGAAATGCTGGTAACTATCTAAAAGCTCCTTATAAATGACCATCAGCGTACATACATGAGAAATCTTACTTATCCACTCCTATTGTTCATCAATCATCCATAGTACGGTACGACACCGTTCAAGGGGTCCAATCGCACTGAAACCTTCAATAAGATTATCCACAACGACATCCCGTTTCCACCACCCACTAAAAAGAGACAGCAATCGCAGGCGAATGTATCTCAATCATGTAAAAACTTGATTCGACGATTACTAGAAAAACAAGAGAGCAAACGCTTAGGTTCCAAAGCAGGAGCATCCGAAGTCAAAGCACATCCCTTCTTCAAGTCGCTTAAATTTGCCTTGTTAAGGCATATGACTCCGCCTATTGTACCTGGTGCAACCACTACAGAAAAGAATTTTTATCCTAGATCTCACCAGAGTGGTAGTTTGGATTTGGATGCAGAAGATGAGCTAATTACTACTGAAGATAATCTAATGCAGCAAGATCCCTTTGCAAAATTCAATTCAGGTAAAATTACATAGTCTAAAACGTTAGGTGCATGTTGATTAATATGGGGTTATTAATATATAGTGAGTCTATATCATGATGGAGACTCTGATGCTGAAACAATCGCGCTAAATAGTGAAGATGAGGATGATGATATGAATGAAAAGTACAAATAAAAGTATATAGTATGTACAAGTAGCAATTGACATATAGGTTTAACACAATGTGAATAGGAACACCTATCTTTTTTTTTTTTTTTTTTTTGTTTTTTTTTGGGTTTCACTATAGTTGCAAACCCGTCAAAATAGACTAGAACCGTACTACGTTCACTAAGGCAATATGAACGAAACTATAAAATAAGATTCTATCATATCTAGACTCCTTTATCTGGATATACAATTGTATTAAAAGCAAGCACCTTGTTTTATTAGAAACACAAGCTAATTGATAAAGAGAAAATATACATAGTAATAGATAATAATAATATAATACAAGTAGACAAAACAAGTTTTTATGATCCAAACCAAGTTTCCCAACTATTTTGATTGGGCTCTGCTGGATCATCATTATTTAGCAAATCAGCAACCTTGGTTACTGCAGAAGGTGCTTCAACTTGTTGTGGCTGTGCCTGTGGGTGCTGCTGTTGTTGCTGCTGCTGCTGTTGCTGCTGCTGCTGCTGATGAAGCTGCTGATGAGGTGGTAGTAATGGCTGGCGAGGTGGCGCTTGAGCCAATGGCCTTGATGAAAGCGAAGGATGATGTGGGGATGGAGAATAGCTTCTACTACCAGGATAACCGATTGGTTCAGCAGAAGAGGAAGGCGCAATACGAGCGGATTGAGGTGTAGGCGAATAATACCCAGTGCGACTCAATGTATTGGCATAAGGCGAAGCAACCTTCGGATTGTTACTACCAACACTACTTGATCTATGGTGGGTCTGTAATGATGGTGGTGGCTGATGAGGAGAAGAGGTTACAATAGGCTGTTGATCTGTAATAGGAGCAGGGAAAGGAAAGTTCTGTAATGCTTGGAAATGAGCTGCGCTTGTATCAAATGAAGCTCCCATTGGTGGTATTTCACGCTTTACCTGTGATGAGAGTGGAGGTGGCTGTGATAATGGTGTCGGAGGCTGTTGCTGTTGTTGCTGTTGTTGCTGTTGCTGTTGTAGTTCTTGCTTTCGACGCGCATTATAGCGACTAATGATATCTCTTAGTCCCATCTTTTCTTCATTGTTGGCATAAAAGTTTCGCACTTGAATCACGGTTTTTGACTTCATGGCATTGGCCAATTTTTCCCAATCTTTACCATACATGCTCAAATAACGTGCAAAATCATTGCGTTCAGAAACAGACCAGTATGAGGAATAGGCAGGGCGCTTGTTTTCTGCAAATGTCGGGTTACGGCCTAATTTACGACCTCCTGCGCGAGGACCTCCATAGTCGCTATCAGCTGCTGTCCAGTCTGAAGAAGCTGAATCTTCGCCGCCAGTAATACTCTCTGCTTGGCTAGTAGATCGCACCCGTCTTTTTCTTTGCTGCTGTTGCTGGGTTGGTGCTACATATGGTAAAGATGTGATAGGAGATGGAGAGCCAGTGCTCAGTGTAGTAGAAACAGCAGTAGGTGTCGAAACAGGTGTTAATGCAGTAGCAGTTTGAGTACGAACCAGATCATCTTGTTGGCCATTACTAGGAGTACGTGAGCGCGATGTCAATAAAGAGCTTTTGGCAGGTTCTTCGCGTGGTGTAGTATTAGCTCCCATTTGAAACATGCCTACCAGGGCAGCTGCTGCATCTTCTTCTTCGGCTTTAAGATCGGTTCGGCCGCTCAAAGCGACCACTTCATCATGGACGACAGCAGCCGGTGCTGTTTGAATGGGGGGCCTTATTTCTGTAGTGACAGTGGCAGCAGCGGCAGCAGCAGCGGCAGCAGCACGACCATCTTCTTCATTGAAAGCATTAGGGCCATATTTACGTTTAAAGTTGTGATAAAAGTTGCGGCATTGGTCTTCGGTTTTGGAATGAACTAGACTAGACACCTGGGTGAAATCACGTCCGTACTGTTTGAAAGCATCAATAACGATCTCCTTTTCTCGTTCTGTCCATTTGGTTGAACTTGACACAACGCTGGCGCTAGAGTCGTCTGCCGCATTGTCCGCAAATTCATCTGCTACGTATTTCTTGGTAGCTGTCGGCTCACTAGGTAAAACAATGGCTACTTCTGTAGGTGTTTGACCAGATTCTCGAGGCAAACGGTTCTTACGACGCTGTTGACCAGTACCAAGCGACCCAGAGTTCACACGACGCTTTTCCTGTTGTTGTTGTTGCTGCTGCTGCTGCTGCTGCTGTTGTTGTTGTTGCTGTTGTTGCTGTTGTTGCTGTTGTTGTTGCTGTTGTTGCTGTTGTTGTTGCTGTTGGATCAACTGTTGCTGAATCATCATCTCAGTATCATCCGAAGCACTACTGGAAGAGGCTGAAGCTGCAACAATAGTTCCACGAGGCGGTACGTTGGTATTGTAATCATTTTGACCTGGGTATACAATAGGAGATGACATGGGAGGTACATTGACGTTACTAGTCGTGCTGCTTGTGACAGAGGAAGAAGAAGGCCGCTTTGTCTTTTTACGTTCAGCTACACCGTCCCAATAAGCATTTGCCTGCTCAAGATCGCGCAATTCTCGGCTTTTGCGCTCAGCGTCTTTTTCTTTAGCTTTTCTCGAGACTTGGGCTTCACCAATATCCGTCATCAAAGCAGAACCCTTGCTCTTGGCTTTACGTGTGGTGGAAGCAGAATCACCGGTGACAGCGCGAATAGCAGCAGCTATTCTATCTCTGTGTTTGGTGGCCTTTCCTCTACGTCCCTTCTTCATCAACGCCTTGAAATCAATCTTCTTCTTTTTGCGATAATAGAAAAGAACACATTGACAAGCAGTTTTGGTACCAATAGCAACGGAGATACGCTCAAATTGCTTAGGATACATCATATAAGATTCCATGAATGTAGTAACTTCTTGTTGATTCCACACATCGCCTGTATCAGGACCTGTATGGTAATATGTCAAGGGGTCCTCTACTAAGCCGCTGCGATCATCATAGGTGCGCATACGTTCGCGAACGTCCAAAATCATGGGTGGGATCGTAGCAGTGGTTTTTTTGGCTCTTGATTCAGGGTTTCTCATCTCGGCCGACTCTAAAGACTGAATGATCTCCAACAGCTCTGCTTCTGAACGTGCTGCATCTGAAGTGTACATACCGTACGGTGTTGAGGCACCATCGTTTTTGAATCGTAAAGCGTCAGGCGCACCACTGGTAAAAATGACATTATCAGTGTATTCCTCAGGCTCCTCACGTCTTCGACTGGAAGTGCGATGGCCACCATACTTATCAGATCCTTTTCGTTCATGCATACGTACACGATCCAAGGCCAAGTTCTTGTCATTCCACTGATTATACAAAGCCTTGTACTCTTTCTTCAAGAACCGTTCCTTGTTTTGCAGCGCTACATGCTGCGTATGCATAGTATGAGCTACACTGATGCGAAGCTGTTCAAACTGAGCAATATTTTCTTTATAGCAAGGATAATCTTCAAGGCTTGGATACAATGGTTTAGTCCACTTTTCTTCATCAGACCAATCCTCCAAGTTTTCGTTATGGCCTTGCCATAACCTCATAGCAGAGTTTTGTTTTGCTACCTGTCGATTATCTTGCAAGATCTTTTCATAGAGTTCATCGTCTAGATGATCATTTTTAGCACGCAGCTGATTGATGAGCAATTGAGGACGTTTGCGCATGATTGGTGAAGCAGCATCTGTAAAGTCCAAGACATCAGCAGATGAAGAAGAAGGGTCGTTTTCCATGGCTTGTAGTGCTTGTTTTTTAGCTTCGGCTTTGTTTTGAGAAGCTTCTTCTTCAGCTGTCTCATCTTCATCATCTGCCATCTCTATATCTTCATCCTCTACTTGCATGGGTACTGCTGTGGCAGCAGCAGCGGCGGCGGCAGATGCTGCTGCAGCTTCTTCTTCTTCTTCACGTTTAATAGCGGCCTCCAACATCTCTTCATAGGTAGAAATTTGGTTTTCGATATCATCAATACGTTCCACAATTTGTTCCTGTGTCATATTGACAGCTGGTTCAGCGTCAGCGGTTGTTTCGCCTTCTTCCTTCTCTCCATCTTCTATTGCTTTTTCAGGCAGTGGCGGGGGTGGAGGTGGTGGTAGTAAAGATGCCGAGTCCTGCTCTTGCTTTGTTTCTGGTTCTTGTTTAACGATTGAATGTTCTGCTGCTGCTTCTGGCTCCTCCTTTTTAGTGTCTAGCTGCATTGGTTCAGGTGAATCTTTCTTTGGAATGATATTTTGTTCCGTTGCAGTTGATTGTTCTTCAGGTTCAACAACTTCGCCCTTCTCAAGACCAGCTGCTTCCTCAGTAATTTTATCTTTTATTGGTGTATTTGATGGCGATGTTTCTTTTTCTACTGTATCTATAAATAAGAGCTTAATATTTCAAAAAGTATATCCTTATTACAAAACCCTTACTGGTAGTATCTTTTCATCCTTTACTTGTGTAGATGCTTCGGGTACTTCTTTTTTACTACTAGTATCATCAGGTTTTATTGCATCAAATGTTGCAGGTATCGGTATACGGTCTTTTGTGGGTGTACTAGTTGCTGAATAGCTGGTAGGTGAAGTTCTTCCACTACGTGTCATGTCCATATTACTAGTTGATATTCTTTCTGGTCTATCACGATCTAATAATCTTCGATTGCCATCGTCTTTGGGTCCCCATGTAGGTCTACCGCGACCACTACCAGCACGATATCGATCATAGTCAGACATGGGGCCGCCCACAATACCGCCACTACCACCACCACTTCTGGAAGGGCCTCTACCGTAATAATCTCTATCATCCATTCGATCTCTTTCATAATAAGATAGGTGACCTCCAGGTGAAGGAGGCATGTCGCGATCTCTGTCACGGTCAGGTCGATATGAATCACCACCTCCGAAAGGTGACATTTGGTAATTGGAAGAAAGTGAAGGTGGGCCGTAAGAAGATGATTCGTAACGCATATCACGCATATATCTAATTCATATCGAAAAAAAAAATGAGTTTTGCCAATATTGATTCTATATATAAGTCTAATTACCCATCGCGACGTCTATCATAATCTCGGCGACGATCATCTTCATGGTATCTTCGATGTCTATCTCGAATTCGTTCTGGGTCACGCCATTCGTTATTATAACGATTGGAAGGTCCATACGAACTCGACAAAGGTGGTGGAGGATCTACACTGGTAGGTGTTGAAGGTGGTTTATTTATATCGTCTTTTGAATCTTTGTTGGGTAAACTGGTCGAGAGTTTGAGCTCTTTGCTAGTATCTGAACTTACTAATAATAGAGAGAAAAAAAATGAGTTCTATACTTCGCTTTCTTAAGTTGGCTAGGTGCGTTACCATCACGACGCAGCGATGTAGATAGTTTTGAATAGTCTCGAGGCATCATATTTGAAGACGACGAAGAAGAAGCATAATGGTGAGGCGGTTCTTCGCGATAATAAGGCGCATAACGGTCATCTCTATTTCAATAGCAAGTTTAATCTCGAGAAATCAAAATGCCATTGGGGGTTGCATTAATTACCTATCTCGTTCACGTCCTCGAGGATTATAGCGATCATCTCTTAACAAGCCGATTCTATCACGATCTCTCTCACGATCGCGTTCTCTATCGCGCAAGTCTCTGTAATTATCTAAATCTGCTGACATGCCGCTTCGTGGAGGTCTGTTGTAATTGCTATAGTCATAACGATATCTTGGATTATTGTTGGAAGAAGGTGGATACCTTCCATCGCTGTAAGGTGGTGATCGAGATCGTGAAGGTGAGCGCGAATGCGTTCCTTGTGAAGATGTTGAGCCAGCAACGCTCATATTTTCTTTTCTAATTTCAAAAAAAAAAGGTTTATACAGGTGTGAAAGAAAAAAGAAACAAAAAAGTGAGCAAAAGGCGAAGCTGACGTCAATTCTCCGGGCAGCTCATTTGAAGCTCTGTCTCTCATTCTCGCGTTTGTGTTCGTTGGGTTTTAACTTGACGAAATAGCAGAGGTTTTGGTTGTACATATTAAATAACAATAGTGATATGTTAGAAGCATAGTTTTAAACTGAAGTGTTATCCTTATATATCAAATATACTCAAGTTTTATATATATATATATTCTGGTATGTATCAAAATCTCAAGTTATCTGTATCAAACCTTTTGATAGTTGATTATTAATGAATTACATCCGGCTCTACTATTTAATAGTCAGTGTAACATAATTTTTTATCAGTAGATGCATAGCCCAATTTTGCACAGACTCTGTTAGTATTCTATACGGCAGCCTGTATATATTTATTAGTAATGAATCGAATAAACGTGAATCAAGGTTCACTTTTCGGGACTATAAAATTGCGGGATTTAAATGATATTAATCCAATAAAACCATTAGAAATATCATATTGTTAAATCGCCACTTTTAAATCAAGTTCGGTTCTACTTTTTGCGATTTCTGATAAACTTAAGCTTTTTTTTGTGTGTACATTCAAGAGTAAGTGTATTTTGTACTTTAACAAATCTATGAGTTGTAGAAGCATTTAAAAACGTAGAAAAAATCAGTTTTTTGTCATTATAAACCATATGCAAGAACATATTAGCTATTCTTTATACTTATAGTTGCATAGCTATCATTACACTCTTTGTGAATATAGTTCTTGCATATCTAAACAGTTGTATTATTCAAAACCCAGTTTAATCGTAGGCTTCAAATCGACTTTTGGGTAATAATTATACGGCCATTTCATGCTGTATGACCGGCATTCGCGTTTGATGCTTATTCTATGTTTGCTAAATCAATGGTCTTCTTATATTTGCTGAATCAACACCTATTCCATATATGCAAATCAATTTTTTATTTTATATCTACTGAATTAATGCTTACTTTCTATGATTACATGCACCCATAGTTGAATGTTTAAGCATCTTTTTTTTCTGAAACTGGACCATTATTAAAATTCCTTTCTCACATTATTTGGTCGATTCTTATTTAGTGTCACTTGCAGAGAATAAACTGCTAAATCTACTAGGACTACCATCAGGTAATAATGCTATGCATATACTATTATGTTTTGCCGTTGTTGTAATGTACATTACATATAATATTTCATGTAGTTTATATTCAATAATCAAAGATCTGTCGACAGATCTCTGTTTAATATAATATCTGGGTGATATTCCATCCTTAGAATGAACCGTTGTATCTAGCGAAAATATGTGTTCAATTGATGTAAAAAGAATAAATTATACTCGATCGATGGTCAACAGTATGTAATATGCCGACAGACATTAATTTGCGTAATATGTTCCTTGCATTACAGTTAAAACGATAGTTCTATGTAATAGATGCTATAGTTTGTTTGGAACAAATAAATACTAGCAAACAATTCGAAATTAAGTTTAATAGCATAAATTTAATATATTAGTATGTATCCAGCAGAAACTTCCATGAAATGCTTAAATTATAGCCTTCATTTCCAAAAATTCGAGAAACCGCCTTTTATCCGTAATAATTGAGGATTCAAAGAAAAGGTCGAATGATCTTTATACTATCAAACACTTCACTTTATATCACATAAATTCTTATAAACAGTTTTGTAGTATCAGCGTTTTTTTTTGTCATTAAACATGAGATCAAATGTGCAGCCCATTTTTTGATTTCGTCCTGAGCGAGCTTTTTCTTCTCCTCAAATTAAACATCCGCTACCCAATTAAACCCAAGCAACGTATTTTCAATTTAATGTGATTGGCTATCAATCAGGATATCTCCATTCTACGTGATTTTTACAGAAATGAAAACTTTCTCTCTTTTTTTCTTTTATTCACTGTAAAAAAAAAACAAATTATTAGAATGGGTTTACTTGACGAAATTAAATCACGCAACTTTTCACTTTACGCTCAATGGTAGGAAATAAGCTCATGGCATGAACAGTAATTTGGTTATTGATTATTCCCCGTTAGGTTCGGTCTTATTTCTATAGCTTGTAAGAAGGGAAACCGTTTGATGTTTTGATCGTTTATAAGAAAAGCTTGGGAACTCACACATCTGATTTTAGTATTGATTGCGCTTGGCGCGGTAAGTTTGACCAGTAATCCTGTGTTTGCTATTATCGGATGGTAAATATCGAGTGATTTATGCAATAGTATTTAGTTAGTAGTAATACTTCTCTTTGCATAGGGTGATAGCCTTTATATTGTTCTTTGTTGAAGTACCTTTCTGTACAAAGTTTTGTCCTACAAGTCCTAAATTGTAAGTAACCAAAAGGTCTAAAATAAGAGAATGGTGATAACTCAACCAAAGGACTTAGTGATGGGTTCATTGCGCGTTTTGAAAATGCTTATTATCGTGGCGCTTTGTACATTGTGTAAAGTATATGCATAACAATGAGGATAATAACGGATGTGATTAAATACGGAGTATATAGGTTCTCTATTATCATGTTTTTATCTACAACGATTAATACGACTGTATTGGTTGTTCCAGCCGTTACATTACTATTGACTTTTATCTCATATGGTAAATCATTTTTTCTTGTATGACACCTATTTGTATACTCATGTCTTGTAATTTAGTCATTGCTGCAGTCAAGAAACAGCCTTACGCAAGTAGCAAAATGTTTGGCGGAACTGGCGTAGATAACGTAGTTTAATTGTATACTAAAAATGGGATTTAATTTGGTTACCAGTACCGCATTTTATTTCAAGATTCTATGCTGGAAGACCACCTGCTCTCTCTTCAGTGAGGTAGTTGAAAATTAGTCATGTTTAATAAATTTTCCCTTTGACTTAATCAATTCATAGACTCGTAACTGTAAACTACGGGTTAAAAACAGTCTTTAAATTACTACAATCGTAGTATTAAGGCTAAATATAGTGGGAGCCTGAAATCGAGCGGAGATTACCAAAGGATGGATGTAGAAAAATGGGCGAAGACCAACCTGAAAGAATATGAGAAACTCCAGATGATTAGTCTTTTATGTGAGTCAATATTCGGTATAATAGTACTATAGCGGTCTCAAGGCCTTATCATTAATATGATTAATAACGTTTCAAACGTATACTGATAAGAAACAATAGTTTGCAAGATTTTTAATAGACAAAAAAAAAAAAAAAAAAAAAAAAAAAAACGCGTCCTTCATACTACTAGACAGAGCCTCTTTTTCATCCAAGACGTGGCATACACATTTAATGCCAAGCCTACAAGGTCACATAGTCACCATGAAGCCCAGTGACCGATAATGACTTACACAATAGGGGATATTTATTAGATTTTTTAAACATTTACAATTCCTCAAATTGGCGTGCCAAGTCATCCAACTCGGCCTTTGCACTGTTATACTTTTCAAGAAGATCCTCATAGTGCTGTTCCTTTTCAACCAATTCATTTTCGAGCTTCTGCACCTTGCGCTCAGCTTCCTCAGCCTTCAAATCAGCCTCATTGTAACTAAACCAAAAGAGGATGAATACCTGAATAGTAGACTTTTCCGTTCAGAGTTTGCGCAAAAAAAAAAACTTACTTAGCAGAGACGGCATGTAATTGAGCTTCGGTCTTGTCTAATTGTTCCTCCAAGTTCTTTGCACGGATTTGAATAGACAAAAGTTCATGGTCCTTGGAAGTATGCTCGAGTTCAAGTTGCTTGATCTTGGCCTCATATTCTTCAGCGAGAGCATTGGCTTGTTCGGCTTGAGAACGAAGGGAAGCGAGTTTCTTTTATGGGTTATGAGTATCATATACTCGCGTGTCTTTGATTATACATATATATATATATTACCTCTTTGACTTTCTCCATTATATAAAAAAGATGGCGAGATGAAAAAGAAAAAAAAGAAATGAAAAGAAGATTTGGGGCTGCGTTTATTTTTTCTTTTTTGGTGTTTCAATCTCATATTTGTAGTAGCCAATCATACCTTAGTACCTTTATGGTCTTTGACCTGTTTAGGTTATCTTTATTTTGGGTTTGTATCACCACTTAATAAAATATAGATTGTATTGTGTCCAAAGACATGTTCACACAGGCCTTCAAGTCCCAGTAAGTGAGCTGAGGATTCAGTGGTAATATCAAGTCTGTTACCAAGGGTGCGCTCAGGACAGGATGCTCGTAAGTTTCCAATGGCGATGTAGCATCATCTGCATACAGGCTCAAGTCTTGATATCGCTGAAACGCGTCGTTTTCTTCTTCGATATTGAGCGTTGTATCGTCTTCTTGGTGATAAGAATACGAAGATTTGATAATAGGATCCATGGTCATGGTACTGTCGCTTTGTTTCGGTTTGATTTGATCTTCTTCCTGCTGTTGTTCAACCAGCTGATCTGTAGAGGGTGCGTATCGTCCTGATGCCCACCACGCGCTAATATAACTAAACTTCCATACATCATCTATATGCCTCCATAAAGCAGTTGAGGGTGCTTGTAACCCACTCTTAGTCGTACTAAAATCGCTCATGAATCGACCAATATAAGGGTGCTTGATACGATCTTGAAATAATCGATGTAGTTTGATTTTGGTCCACACAGTGAATATCAATAACGGTAAGATAGTAGTTGCTGCGGACAATACACCTTTGAGATAGAGCAATCCAGTCATGGTCAATTGATAGATGATGAGCCCATCAGACGTGTAACGCACTACACGTCGATAATGACGTGAACCGTTAGTTTCATAGCGGCGAAGATAAGTATACATGTATTGATGGCGATATACCGTCAATGCAAAGCTAAAATAAAACAAGCTAAAGACCAAGATGAGAGGTTGGATCACTGAATAAGTAAGTGTAATCACCAGCACCAGGATATGGTTTGGATAGTAGTAGTAAAAGGGAAAAGACCATGGCGACGTATGCTTCATACGCATACGAGGTGTACGTGAAATACAGGGTAAAGTGAGTAGGATATGACCAAAAAGTTGCGAACCAAGTTGGATCAGTTCCATAGCATGAGTGGATGAATTGAAAAGGATGTAATTAAGAAAAAAATTAGCTCCTTGAGGGAGCGCGTTAGCCAATAATTGAATAAGTATGGTAGGTTCATAGAGAACATCTAGCATAGTAGTGAGGAAGGTAGTGCCAAGTAGAAAGACAATCAAGACGTTAAAGATGGCAAAGTGATAATAGCGTCCAAGCACTGAATCTTCTAATTCAGAATAAGAGACAAAGTCTTGCTGCTTGGATATTTCTAATTCTTACTGAATTAGTATACTCTATGGAGGACCTGTATCATGAATACCTTACCGAAAACGATCCATGGTAAAAGACTCATGAATAGAGTGACTAATAACGTCGGAAGTATGTTTTGAATAAACGATCTTATCACAAAGGAAGACGTCAGAAAGTATCTTAAAAAAGTAAGATGCTGTGAAAGTGATTGTAAGGATGTGAGACCTAGTATGAATGTAATTGGGAATAGCCAAAAGATAGTAAGGGACCTGTACAGTATTAAACTACATGACAAATAACAGCATCGATCTTATTTTCTTCTTCTTCTTCTTACCATATTACAGCCAGAACGACCCATTGTCTAATGGTGCCTGTGATTCTACTCTTCCTGCCTCTTCTCAACAAGCTTCTCCATAGTACATCTCTTGGTTCAGGCGCCATACGTACATCGAAAACACCAGGTTTCCAAGAGGTCACAATTTGAGCGCAAATCTGAGCCGAATAAGCGGATCTAGTAAACTATGTAGGTAAGTATCTCAATTCTTATATTATACTAAGAGATACACTGACTTGAAAGAAACAAAGGCAGCACCCGTGGGTGTATAATACTCGGGTGCACGATCCGCATCTCTGAGTCTTCCAATTTCTTTATCCATCTCTTGGATCTCTTGCAATACATGTTTTATCATGACCACTTGATCTTGTAATCCCAACTCCACTTGCCGATCCTTGCTATGCATTAACCAATCATACCACGCTGACAATGGCTCATCTTTTGCAATATCTGCATGCATACTTTGTGCTTTCCTCACCATAGTAATTAATCCAGTTTCCAACTGATCCACGGCCCTGGCTCGCTTCTTCAGAATCGCTTCCAATTCCTTGATGACTACGTTTGGCACTAGCGTCACACGTTCCACTTCACCTACTTGCGCACGTTCCATGTATGTTTGCAGCTTGACCGAGTTTCTCAAATGATGCGGCACATGAGTGATCAAGACAGATCTCTCATGTAACTGTGTCGGCTTTTGTAAATGTTGTAACAGATCCAGATGATGAATGTGATTGACAAACAACAACCACAACCAAACCAAGGATACAACATAGACAAATATCACATGGACCCAAAGCACAGGATGTCGATTGGGTATATTGGCAATGGAGAGATAATACAAAGTGGAATTGCTTCGAAAATGATCCAAAGTTTCGTTGCTAGGTACTTGTTGTTGCAAACCGCCATAAAAGCTAGGTAAAGGCGATAGAGCAGTAGCATGGATCTCGCTGCTTTCGTTTTTAGCAAGCGACGTAAATTCACTGGCCAAGTCCTCAGTGTCAAGCGAGGTTGGGGAGCCTGTCCAATGCAAGGCGAGAAGAATGGGGCAGATGAGAAAGGCAAGAAAGGTAAGAAAGTGCACGACCATGCGTAAATAACGAATGTGCATCGTTGCGTCAAGACCTACTTGGGCGACATAAGTTGGCTCGTCCAAGTGAAAGGTGCAAGTCACCCAACTGAATAAGTGATTGGATTGTTTGGGTACAGGGTTTCTATATAGATCGTTCAAGTCAATTAAACCAAGAACACAGTGTATTCATTGTTTATACTGTATATATAGTTTACTTGGCAAGCTGAGCTCTCGGTGAAAAGAGACATTTCATTGATTCTAGACGCTTACAAACTTCAAATGCAATGATACAAGCGGCAGATACTGTACAGGATATGCCTAATGTTGTGGACAATCCCAAGAAAGTGGGTACATAATAGGCTGTTTCTATAGTGGCCATTGATGAAAAGGGAAAGAAAACAAGAGAGTCTAGATAGATGCAAATGACTAATAACAACAATAATGAAAGGAGATTGAGTAACTATAGGGGCTTTTAGTGTGTGTGTGTACGTATGTGTTATTTATCAAATGGAATGCAGTTTTTTTTTTATTCTTTATTTTTATTAAATAGACTAGTTTTGATCAGAATGGGGGGGGGGAGCGGACAAGTAGTGGTAATAAACAATTCGAAATAAAAAGAAGGGACTAATATACAAAGATGTGTGTTTTTGTGTATGTGTGTGTGTGTGTACAAGATGAATGTTGGTATAATCACTACTTTTTCTGCACTTGTGCAGGACGTTTTCTCTTTTCTTTTTCGGCGATGACGCCTGGAGGTTCAGTAGTCAAGGCCACCAAGTTGCCTCTTGTTTTCTGAATTTCAGGATCCATGACAGAAACATGGTGAACGTGGCGCGTGCCTGGTTCTTCAATAGTACATACATCAATGCCCTGGACCCAATCATCTTTAAGAATGGTCTTTAAATTCCAACGACGAGTAGGATCTACTTCTAGAATACTTGTCATGACAGATCTTGATTCACGCGGCAAAAGTTTGAGCAGCCTGAACTTTTGTTGATTATAATTGGTGGCAAAGGCACGGAAAGCAGGATCAGAGTTTCTAGGCAATCGCCAAGGGAAACGACGAATTGTCATGCAGACAAAGATGATACCGCATGACCATACATCTGATAAACGAGGGTCGTACACTGGTTGTGTATATTGTTCTGGAGCAATATAAGGGTCTGAGCCAAATATGCCTTTGAGAAATCAAAAAAAAATGTGAGTAATTTCAGCAGAATAGTAAAAAAAAAAAAAAAAAAAAAAAATTTTACCTTTGGTCATGATCACAGAGTTATCAAATGGATACTTGAATACAGTAGAGCAGCCAAAATCAATAATTTTCAAGATACCCATATGGTCTAGTACGAGATTATCTAGCTTGAGATCTCGATGAGCGATTCCCATTGAGTGAAGGTAGTCCAGACCGCGGAGTAACTGGCGCCAACAACAGCCAATCTCTTCGCGAGACATCATGCCACTCATGACTACGTTGAACATATCATTGGGAGCATATTCCATAATCTCGTAAAAGTTAGTTTCATCTTGAATCAGATCGAGTGTATGGATCACGTTGGGATGGTGCAAGGTTGAACCAATACAGAATTCTGCAGTGACCTTTTTGACATAATCCTTTTGGCTCTCATGAGGATATTTCTTGCGAAACTGCTTCACTGCTAATGTCTTGTTATTTTGCTTGATAAGGCGAACAGATCCACCAGCGCCTTTTCCAATATAATGACCTAAATATGAGGTATTTTATTTAGTTAAGGAGAATCTACAGAGAAAATACCTCATTGTCACTTACCCCATTGACCATAGCGACTGCTAATATTTTGCCTGAATTGATTGGCAAACGGCTGTTGTTCTTCAATTGATGTTGTGGGCTGATTCACAAAGAATCTACGTAGTTCAGACCAATAATCTTTGTCATTGGTGGAAATGGGCGTAATGGCGTTAGGAGGAGAAGGTGGTGGAGGTGCATTGTGATGGAAATGTGTTTGGTGATAGTGCTGATTGTAGAGTGGCTTTTTAAATACAAACTGAGCAGGTAGATTGTTGGGATTTAAAGAACTAGGCCGATGATGGTAAGAAGGTCTTGTGGAAGATATAGATGAACTGGTAGAAGATGAACTGTTTGTACTAGAGGTGGGTGATGTTGGTTGAGGTTGAGAAGCAGATGAGAAACGTCGATTCTTTTTCTTTATCACTACGTTTTGTAGCAATTTTGTTAGTTCAATGAAATCGACTGCTGTTGTATCATTGGTATGAAGGTGACGAGTGGTTGCATTTGTATGTGATACAATGGCGGGAGAAATAGTTGGGCTTGAGGGCACTGATCTCTCTGGTGTTAATAACAATGGTAACTGTAATGGAGGCGGTAATGGACAGCGAGAACTCATTTTTATATAAAGAAAGAAAGAGAGAAAAGAATTAAAAAAAAAAGAGAGAATGCAAGTTTATTTTATACTCTCCAAGATGAAACTGTATAAGGGTGAAACTGAGTTTTCTTTTTGACTGTGTAATCCTACTATATAACTTGTGATAAAACTAAAGTTATTCACTGACTGTTTTCTGATTGTTTATGGTTATATTAACTGTCAATCACTGTTAGTTTCATAGCTTTATTATGACTATATGACGCTTTTCCCCCTTTAAACTGTTTGAAAGGTATAAATAACATCTGCTGGGACACAGCAATAGCGCACGCACACATACACAAACAAACACTAATTAGAAATCACTGTTTTTCCGAGTAGAACTGCTTATAGGTTAGCCGACTTAATCAGCGCATTGATACACAACAGAGAAGCTTCTTTTTAAATAGAAAAAGGCCCTGGAGACCGAGATAGTTTGCTAATTAAAATATTCTGCCTCCTGTTTCAGCCTATAGAGTTACACTGTTGGATTTCAGCGCACTATGTCTATAATAGTATACATTACACTAGTGAACCCTTTTTATGATAATGTATCTGTACTGTCCAAGAAAAGCAACAAGTGATTCATGTTTTACAAAAAAGCAATCTCGGTTGATCGGTGTCTTGTAAAGTTACGCAAAAAATGAATATGAGGGGTCATCGCGCGTTTCGTTGTTTTGTAACAGGAACTTGACATCACTATTCGAGAATAACTCGGTCAATTAGCAAGCGAGATGTATGGATGAGTCAGACGTGCGTTTTTCACTCGGTCCAAACCTGGTCCGCGTCGACGCAGAAACTTGATAATCTAAAAGCATCTTGTATTTCTCGGGAATATCTTGGATATTTCATAGGAAATTTGGTGCACTCTTTATGCTATTGAATGCACCGTCTCATTCTTCACAAACTCTGTTAATATGCTTTGGTCCTATCTCTATGTTTTTACTATAACAAAATCGTGATAAAGCTTCTTAGATGAATAGATTCGGTAGATATTTCATTCCCCGATTGAGGGAGCTGTATCCTTCTCTATCGCTTGCATATATTGATGTATAATTATAAAAAGTGATATTATTAGAAAAAGCACCCATTTTTCTATAATATGCCCGGAAATCATTGATTCATCTCGGCTAGCTGTTGAGATATGGGCGCGTCATTATGATTTGAATCTTGTGCCTGGTGGGCGTACATTATCCAATCAGAAACAAGACAGATATTTGAAGATAGATTTCTCAAAAATTTTCCCTATAGAATTCCTCTGGGCACCTTTTAAACGCCGAGGCCCTTTTTTATAGACCTATATACCACATTATGGGAATCTATTTGATGATGAGCACAGTAAAAACTAATATGGTGTATAGTAATATTTTTTTTTTTTTTTTTTTTGCTGATATAAAAAAAAAAAATGCTCCACTTATTACCCGATGATTAAAATTCGCATGAAATGCATCTAGATCTAAGATAACTCTAAATCTTGAAAAATAATTAAATTCGATATTTGCTCTGTTTAATGCACAATACAATTCTGTAAATGTCTTATCCAGATAATGCATACCTATTTTGACAGCTGTGCTATGTCAAGAATGCTTGGAAGAAATTAGATTAAAGAACACTGAGGTTGGAGAGGAAAATATCATTCATTCTCCGCTGGCCAATGAATCCTATTTCAACTCTCTTCTGCTGCGGCTGAGGTTTCTTTTTTTGTTTTTTACAAGTGATCTTGTTACTGTCCTCTGTCCGATGACCAATAAAAGCCACTCAACTATACATTACTACAGCCAATGATCACCCGCATGTGAAAAGAACCTTGTTTGTTTAAAAAAAAACTGCTTATTTCTAAAATTTCGACATGATTTCAACACGATCGTTCATTTCTACTCGAAAATGCACTTCATTATTCAAACGATGTTTAACAACACTTCAGCCTATACCACAAAAGGGCGATCGTGTTATGGTAGCCATGTCAGGTGGTGTTGATTCCAGTGTTTCGGCAGCCCTTTTAAAGCAACAGGGCTACCAAGTCCAGGGTATTTATATGCGCAACTGGGATACGGCTGATGAACGCGGCGTCTGCACAAGCCGTCAAGATTGGGAAGATGTTCAAAAAGTGTGTCAGCAATTAAAAATCGATTGTCACCATGTAGATTTTGTCAAAGAATACTGGAACGACGTGTTTGAAAAGACGTTAGATGACTATGCGCATGGGTTAACACCTAACCCAGACATCAGTTGTAACAGTTTCATCAAGTTTGGAGCTCTGCTATCCAAAATTCCAAACGATATGTGGTTTGCCACGGGACATTACTGCCGATCAGTAGATGGCAAGCTGTTGAGAGGTCTAGAACGCAACAAAGATCAATCGTACTATCTATCTACAGTGCCAACAGAAGCTTTACGTCGCACTTTGTTTCCGTTGGGAGAAATCCAATCCAAGTCGACGGTGAAACAGTTGGCATTGGAATTGGGCTTGTATGATGTCGCCACCAAGAAAGAGAGCATGGGCATTTGCTTTGTAGGTCAGCGCAGACGATTTGCTGAATTTCTGGAACAGTACATTGATCAACCACCAGGCCCTGCTATCAATCTAGAAAACAACCAAGTGATTGGTCAACACCAAGGCCTCTTTGGTTACACCATTGGCCAGGCTTCCCGTATCTGTCATGGTTCAGACAAATGGTTCGTGGCACAGAAAATCATGAGTGAAAACAAGCTGATGTGTGTTAAGGGATCCAATCATCCTGCCTTGTTTCATCGAGGATGTACTGCCCGTGATTGGGTCTGGATTCATGGCAAACAACCGTTCCAAAATGAATTGGAAGTGGATGCTCAAGTTCGATATAGACAAGCACCTGAAAAAGCCCTATTATCCGTCAACGATCAAGGTCAATATAGTATACGCTTTAAAAACCCAATTCGCGCTATTGCACAGGGTCAACAGGTTGTAGTTTGGCTGGACGATTGGTGTTTAGGCGGTGGAATCATTGATCAGATTATTTATTAAAAGAAAAGATATGTAAAAATAAACACAAGTAAAGCAACCCCCATAACAACCTGTGGTGGATATCCTTCAGTAGGACGAGGTGTTTCTAAGGCTGCTAAATGCTGATGAACGGCATCCAAAGGTTGTACAGTAGGCGCTAACTTTCTACCATTACGCACACGAAGCCCTTCTTCCTTTCGAAGCTCGTTCAATTCCTTTTCAAGTTGAGCAATCTTTTCTAATGCGTCCTTAAGCTCTTTTTCAGTAATGGATGGTGGTGATGGTTTCTTTTCACTTGCTATTGTTGTACTAGTGGGTGGTAATGTGGGTGGTGTAGTTAATGATGGTTTCTCGGTAGGAATTGCTCTTGTTTGAACTGGAGGAACAGGAGGAGCAGCAGTAGCAACAGCTGGCGCAGCTGGCGTAGCTGGTACGGCTGGCGTAGCTGGTACGGCTGGTGCAACTGATGCAGCTGGTGCAACTGGCGTAGCTTCAGGAATAACAGCAGTAGGAGCAGTAGGAGCAGTAGGAGCGGCAGGAGCGGCAGGTTGTGTAGGAACTGCGCTAGTGGTAATAGGAGCAGCCGCAGCCGCAGCCGCAGCCACAGGAATCGCAGTAGCGGTAGCTGGAACAGTAATAGGTTGATCCTCAATAACCGATGATGATGCAATAGTCGTAGGCTCCTGTTTCGGGTCAAAGGAGATATTTAATAATCTATGTGTTTAATAACAAACACTCGTTTTACCTTTACTTGTTCATCTTCCTTGGGACCAACAAACGCACATTTAATCTTGTGCTGATGCATACTACCTCTTTCATTTGTTTCAACATGACTCCACTATAAAATATAAGAAACCGTTTTCTTTTTTTCTTTTTTTACCAGCTATTACTTACCATGCTTGTAATGTCTTGCTGCTCAAAAGATGCATTGATGGGTGCTGTTTGAACAAGAAACTTGTCTTTGCATTTATAATCTTCAGGAAGTTCTTCTTTAAAGGGTTGTAAGATGACTATATAAAATTGTAAGATAACGCGGCTTTACTTTTCGGCAATAACTTTACTTTGAACTTCGATTTCAGAATTGGGCTCAATACGGCCAGCGTTTGGCCTTACACAATATTGCTTGGGAGCAGTAGTTTTGACTTTGAAAATGATTGGCTCAGTACCGGGATTCTTTACATGAAGAGATTCCTTTGAAGTACGCGTAAAAGGACCTAATGATAAAAGATGAGTCATGCGAAAGGATGGATGTTTGAATAATTACGGTGAAATTCCAGTTGTTCAGAGGGTTCAATAACGACAGACATTTTGTTTTTGTTTTTTGTGAGCTAAAGAAGAAAGAAAGGGAAAGAGATAGAAAAATAGAAACAAAAAGATTATAAAAAAGCCAATGTATCACATGTTTGCAAGGAATTTTGCTATTTCAGAGCTTGGCACTATGGTACAAAACGAGTATAATTTCAATTACAAGGTATTATAAGGTGCGTACAAAGATACCTGGCTTGCTTGTCAGCTACTTTTTATACAGTTTGTGAGCCCTTTTGATTATGTCTCTACGTAAGTATGTGGTATAGATGCAAACTTGCACTAGACCATAAACAGTATACACCAACATTGAATATATAAATTAAATTAATACACAGCAGTAAAACAATATTAGCTTTCAGTCTGATGTCGCGTCTTTGGTTTTGCATTGCATTCTGTAGAGCTATTTCCAAGTTGTGAATGTGCCTATTGTACCAATAAAACCCTTGTTCTGTCAAAAAGCAATAAAGAAACAAATAAAGATGTAATGCGTCTTCTGAAAAAGCTGTCGATGCCCAGTAGCTATTATTAGCAAAGAAACTTCCTCAGTTCTTGATCTCTCATTTATAGATATAATTGAGGCATATGAAAATGCGCTTTGTTGGATTCTTGTTACACCATACAATTGAGCGATTTCGAAGGTATATTGAAGCCCTCATCACCAAAAAAAAAAAAAAAAAAAATCGCTACGTCCTAATTATTTTGAGAGAATACTTACAAACCATGCACCATTATTCAATAAAAACAAAAGGTTTTCACGTTTCATTCCATAAGGCGACTGTGTCTAAATGCGAACTACTCTTCTGATTCAATTTTACCATCTTGCGAAAAACTTCGATGCGCGTCCACAAAACCGGTTTTGACGGAGTTGATTTACAAGAGGATAATATATTGGTTGATGGTGTTTCAATATACTGGATCAATGGAATCCTTGACAAAAAGCAAGGAGAATGCTCTATATCAATACACAATGCAGACACAGCTTTAATGCTCGGAGAATATATAAAATAAAAGCATGCATTTTTTTAGTGCAGCTATTTGTGTAGAAATAGATAAAAGTAGATGAGCACTGGAATTCTCCAAAGATATAGCAGCTTTTTTTTTTTTTTTTTTTTTTTTTTTTTTTACTTTTCACACTATAAAAAAATGTGCAATTGAAAAGATAGTTGAGCTCTCTATCAGATACATTGAAAATTTGGCCCTTGTGCTTGCACCTATCCATTTCTATAGTTAAATAACCAATGTTTAGCTCAAACTTCGGCATCAAGACAAAAAAAAAATAGCTATTATATGGCAGTTCTTTATTGGCCCATGCTAATTGTACAAAATATTGACGAAAGCCGGTAAAACCGCTTTATAGTCTTAATAAAAAAGATTACGTTCATTAATTCCTAGGAAATATATAGGATATTATAGAATTGATTTAATAAGTGTATCAAAGGAGAGGGCTCCGAAAATATGCAGTTTTTTGTCATTTGGAGCAATGTTTTCCCTTTTGCGCTATTACAAATGTTGAGCCATTGGAAAGGCAATTAATTCACCTATCAGTTATATTAGGCATACAAGGTTTATGATAGCAGCTTTTGCCGTCTATGGTTATAATGTTGATTTTTAGCTCCAAATTTTGCTATCTAAACCAAAAAACAAAATATATTGGCACCCACTAAGCATATTAATGTGATGTCAACAAAAAAGCACAACGAATTTTCCACTGAATACTGACAACCAGAAATAAACTACATACTGTAACTATGAATGGATTAAGGCTCCGATCGTATAGACATTTTACAATCCATGATGATCCTGCAAAATCTACATCCAATAAAACAGAATTTAACTTGAAGTATGGTCGTCTCAATTTAGAGTTTGTTGTTTTGCAAAATGCGCTCTATTTTGTCTTTATTCTGTCCTATGTCAAAGGTTTATAGTTTTCCAAGATTAGCCTACCACTCCAATCAACTCGCCACATTGATCGATCTCAATCCAAAATTGCATCAAATGAGCATTTCATATTCAGCTAGATCAAACACATCTAGTAGAACTCCAAGATTTAACTCCAACTTTTTTGTTTCAATAGATGCATTTGTAATTTATAACTTTCAAGAACCAAAAATGTCGATTCTAATCGAGCTGTTTTTTTTGATTTTGAACGGAAAACGCTTCCGCTTATTGGCGCGCCGATTAAAACGATCCCACCGAGGCAGGAAAAACAAAATTTTCTTCGATTCCCCTTTGAATCAATAGATCGTACAAACATGAAGAGTGCATTGACATTAGAGACCATTGCCACTTGTTCGACGACCAAAGCGCGCGTTAATAAATTACAATTACCTCATGGCCTTGTAGACACACCTGTATTTATGCCGGTTGGTACACAAGGCACACTGAAAGGCTTCCTGCCCAAGGAATTAGAAGCCATGAACTGTCAGATCATGTTGAACAATACATATCACCTTGTAAGAACGAGATCTCGGTCGAAAAAAAAGATTATACACTAATATATGGCAGGGGTTAAAACCAGGCCAAGCTATATTGGATCAAGTAGGTGGGTCACATCAATTTCAAAACTGGCACGGCAACCTGTTGACTGCAAGTATACTTTTGATTATACTTGTATCTTTTTCTACTGGCTAACCTTTTCGTTGTAGGATTCTGGTGGGTTTCAAATGGTAAGTATCCAAAGTACTTTTTATACAAGTCTTGAAAAAAAAAAGCTGATCTTTTGATATAGGTGTCTTTATTAAAACTAGCAAAGATCACAGAAGAAGGTGTTGAATTTGCTTCACCTCACGATGGATCATTGATGCTATTAACACCCGAGCATTCGATGGATTTGCAGAATTCAATTGGCTCTGATATTATGATGCAATTGGACGATGTTATCTCTTCTCTCACTACAGGTCCTCGTGTAGAAGAAGCCATGTGGAGATCGATTCGTTGGCTAGATCGATGTATTAAAGCTCACAAAAATCCAGATACTCAAAACTTGTTTGCTATTATTCAAGGCGGCCTTCAGCCTGAATTGCGTAAGCTATGCATAGAAGAAATGGTAAAAAGAGAGACGCCTGGTTATGCTATAGGTGGACTAAGTGGTGGAGAAGAGAAAGATGAATTTTGGAAAATGTAAGAAATATTTTTGTTTTTTTTTTGCAATGAGAGAAGTGATATTCACGTTTTTTTTATTTTTTTATTTTTAAGTGTGACATTGTGTACGGATTTGTTACCTAAAAGTAAACCAGTCTACTGTATGGGTGTTGGGTAAAAAAAAAAAAAAAATATTAGACTCATGTTGTATTACAATTGTGATAGATTACTTAATTTATAACTGATAGGTACGCAGAAGATTTGGTTGTATGTGTAGCTCTAGGCGTAGATATGTTTGATTGTGTATTTCCTACACGAACAGCTGTAAGTATATAAACAGCATGCTTCATGATAACCATATTAAATCATTAGCATATACAGCGCTTTGGAAATGCACTTACAATGAAAGGTACACTTACTCTTAAATCGGGTAAATACAGTAACGACTTTGGACCTATTGAAGATACATGTGGGTGTGAGACGTGCAAAAACTACACAAGATCTTATATCCACCTAGTCTCAAGAGATCCAGTCGGTGGTAGACTTGTTTCTGTTCACAACGTCTATTTTCAACTACGCTTGATGCGTGAAATGAGACAGGCTATTCTCAAGGATGAATTCCCTACTTGGATTAAACAGTTCTTTAAAGGTTACTTTGGACAGTTCGACAAGTATCCTGTATGGGCTGTAAATGCACTTCAAAGTGTAGGTGTTTCCTTGAAGGAGTTTTAACATCCCCCTTTAGACGCGCTGTATGGTTTGAATACCCCCCTTTGTATTACAATAAAACTGTTAGTGATATATAGAAGCAACTAAAAAAAATTTATATTCCTCCTATTTCGCTTTTTCTTCTTTTCTTCTTCTTTTTCTTTACTTCTTTAGCTATCTTTAAAAAAATATGAGAGAGATCATCAGTGTTCACGTCGGCCAGGTAAGATCATTTGGCGCGCGCAAGAGAATCAAGTATTCACCTCGTTGATTAGGCTGGTATTCAAATTGGTAATGCCTGTTGGGAACTTGTAAGTAATACATTGAAAAAAGAGATAACAACAGTGATTGACTCCTTGCATAACATAGTACTGTTTGGAACATGGCATCCAGCCTGATGGTCTTATTCCTGAAGAACACCAAGTCGAAAACCACTCTTTTTCCACCTTCTTTAGCGAAACTGGTAACGGAAAGCATGTTCCTCGTACTGTCTTTGTCGATTTAGAACCTACTGTCGTTGATGAAGTCCGTACTGGTGCTTACAGACAACTCTTCCATCCTGGTAACGTTTTGTTCTAGACGCGTTTCTTTTTTTTAAAAAAATGTATGGAAGCTTACCTTTTTTGTTCTAGAACAATTAATCACTGGCAAGGAAGATGCTGCTAATAACTATGCTCGTGGTCATTATACTGTTGGTAAAGAATTGGTCGACTCTGTCTTGGATCGTATCCGTAAATTGGCTGATAACTGTACCGGCCTTCAAGGTTTCTTGGTCTTCCACTCTTTCGGCGGTGGTACTGGTTCTGGTTTCGGCGCTCTTTTGATGGAACGTCTTTCAGTTGACTATGGCAAGAAATCCAAACTTGAATTCTCAGTTTACCCTGCTCCTCAAGTCTCTACTGCTGTTGTTGAACCTTACAACTCTATCTTGACTACCCACACTACATTGGAACACTCTGACTGTTCATTCATGGTTGATAACGAAGCCATCTACGATATCTGTCGTCGTAACTTGGATATTGAACGTCCTACTTATCAAAACTTGAACCGCTTGATTGCTCAAGTCGTTTCTTCCATCACTGCTTCCTTGCGTTTCGATGGTTCTCTTAATGTGGACATGAACGAATTCCAAACCAACTTGGTCCCTTACCCTCGTATTCATTTCCCTCTTGTTACTTATGCCCCCATTATCTCTGCTTCCAAGGCTTATCACGAACAATTGTCTGTCTCTGAAATCACTTATTCTTGTTTCGAACCCAACAATCAAATGGTCAAGTGTGATCCTCGTAACGGTAAATACATGGCTTGTTGTTTGCTTTATCGTGGTGATGTTGTTCCCAAAGATACCAATGCTGCTATTGGCAGCATCAAGACCAAGCGTACCATTCAATTCGTTGACTGGTGTCCTACTGGTTTCAAGGTCGGTATTAACAACCGTGCCCCTGCTGTTGTTCCTGGCGGTGATTTGGCTAGCGTTCAACGTGCTGTCTGTATGTTATCCAACACTACTGCTATCTCTGAAGCCTGGGCTCGTCTCGATCATAAGTTTGACTTGATGTATGCTAAGCGTGCTTTCGTTCATTGGTATGTTGGTGAAGGTATGGAAGAAGGTGAGTTCTCAGAAGCTCGTGAGGACTTGGCTGCTCTTGAAAAGGATTATGAGGAAGTTGGTTCTGATTCTTTGGGTGACTCTGAAATTGAAGAAGAAGATGTCGAATACTAAAGAATTTTACATGACATTAACCTCTTCACTATTTAAACTTATTACAATTATTCCCTCTGTTTGCTTCTTTACAAATGGTTTTTTTTTTAAAAAAAAAAGACCTATATTTTTTTTTCATATACATACAACTTCAATTCAAGCCCTTTTTCTAATAAAAAAGAACTCCGTTTAAGCCTATAAGACAAACAAACTAACCTTCTGTTTTGTTTATACTGCAGATTGTAAGAAACAACCTTGGTTTACATCATAGAGACTAACACACCGCTTTTACCAGTTCGCTTCTGGGTGCCTTGCATTTCTGTTTGAATAGTCTGTTCCTGGCAAGTTGAACACAAAGTGTCACCTGCAGCACAGAAAAACACGCGCTTCTTACTATAATTACACAAATACATACAGTTGCATACAACGATATCAAAAAAGCCAACCAAGGACCTTCTAACAAAGGATGATCCTTTGGCTAGTGTCTTTTTTTATACTCCTAACAACGCGATAAAAAGTTGGTTATATAGTTGGGAACATGATTTTCCCATCTTTAATGATGTAGACCTTTTATACTAGTCGCAACAATAATAAAATGAACATCCCTACTGGCGACTTTTGAAGCAGAATGTGCAGATAACTAACATGGCTTCTCCACCACAAATTCTCGGATTACTTCCGATCATTTCAAGAACAAGTGAGCGATTGAAAACCATTCGATAGCAAGCAGTAATGTAGTGACCCTCTGTGTCTTGTTTCTAAACTCACAAGAAGCTCAGAAGTTACTGTTTTGTTTTGCATCATAAAAAGATTCAACATGAAAATATCGATTTTTGTGTTGTCTTCTGCTAATAGAAGGAGCGAACCTCTGTATGCATATGAGGGTTACATATACGTTTGATGTTTTCAAGCCAATTCACGTAGAAGCTGATGGTGATATGAGTTAAATGGCTTATACAAGTCCAATTTGGACGTAAATACTATACTTGGTTGGCAGCGAGTTGAACTATGAAACACATTTCAGTATATAATAGTTCCTATTTCAGTCAATACAGCGAGGTTACTCGATTACTCTACTGGTGACTACACTATTGCAGTAAATACGACTTAAAGCCTGTCTCGATACAATGCTCCATACTATCATCACACTACGGATATGCTTGATACCTTCAGGCAAAGTGACTTAGAACAGTAGTAAGGAAGCTATTGCTTTAGAGCTGAATGTTGATCTCGATTCTGGCAGCACTACCTTTGACAAAGGTAGTACTGGCTGAGTTGGCTTCTCATTTATTCTAATGAGGAACCGCTATGGCATCAAGACCAGTTTGGACGCTTTAGTTCATACTATGCACCTGTAAGGAAAAAGCACTAGAACAAATCAAGGACTGATTTCAATTCGTTCTTGAACCAGATATTATAATAAACATGTTCAATCGAAAACTCTCTCTATACAGATCTATCTGTTCTCGCCCCAGTTCTTATCCTTAACTGCCACCATCCTTGCGTTTACTAGTCGGATGATGAAAAAAAAGGAGAGTACTATATACACTCTTTTCTTTAAATCGCACAGTTTAGGTAAGGCTCTGGTATACATTTTAGCTTGTCTGATCTAAAAAAAAAAAAAAAGATTCGAACAAATGCAGAAACTCATTCTGAGCATGAAATACTAGTCAGATCTGAGATTCCATCGTCGGGAGATCCATTATACAGGAAAATGACCATAAATCACAGTTCATTATTGACAAGCGACATTTGGCCGAGATCTGCTGAGAGATCCATAGATCGAACTTATATGAATGTGTGTAATTTATTGCCACACATGAATATACAGTATATTTGATGTATTTAAGGTGAATAAAAACTATTATAGATGTGGTGCTTCGTTTTAAATATGTCATCGTTTTTCAACGCTGCATTAAACTGAAATGGCTTAAGAAACATAAGGATGTTGGAAATACGTCAGAAATGACCCGGATTTCAGGAAAAAATTCCAAGGTTGCACCCCTTTTACTTAAATATATAAAAATGTCATTATTTTTTTATGAAATGCGCAAATTTCATTTTAAAAGTATAATTTATTTATTATGTAGCTTTGATATATTGTATAATATTCAATTATATTTTCTAAAGAGCTTTATTATATATGAACTATTTCTATTCTGGTGGAATTTATGAAACCCCTTTCTTGGTACGTATTTCCTCATGTATAAATCTACCAATTGAACAAAATCGTACATGATTTCAACAGTATTCAATGAGCTATTTTACTCTTCATATTCTTTATTAAAGCTCATGTTCCGTTTCGACAGTTATTTGCAATGCAAAACGAGACCAAAATGCAGACCAATTTTTTTGAGCAAGCAACATTGTCACTTTAATTATTTAAATCGCTCAAGGCCAATAGAGATAGAAAGTTCTCAAAATGATGGAAAAATTTTAATGATATCAAAGACGTTTTAGAGGCACAAGTTTCTTTTTTCCAGATATTAAAGAATATATTGGTGCTTTGAATGCGGTGCAGAAGCTATCATAGGCCAGTTTAGAAAATTTAAGCTTGACATAGCAATCAAGTGGAGTGCAATATCAATAAGGAATCTGTCAATGAGTCGTGGTAACATTTTTTTCCCATCCTTTTCAGCTATACAATGTTTTTTTTTATGATTAATGACGATTTATCACTTTGGGTTTTAAATCTTATTCATCTAAAAAAATACATACCAGTTTCCAGTAAGTGCAGGACAGCTTACATCAATATTAATCAGTATGTTTCTGGGTAATCAAAATAGGATTTTTTTAAAACAAAACATATGAATATGAAACATGAAAGGAAAAAAAAAAGCTATATTATAGGCAGTAAATATAACTGCATTGGTAAGGTAAATGGATGGAGTAAAAAAATAAAATTAAAAAAAAGGGTCTTTATTTATATTATGAGGATCTAAAGAGGAGGAACAGGAAAGAAAAGGTACATGTTTTAACGAAGCTCACTTGCTAATAATGCAGGGTTTTCAATCAAGTTCTTCCAATGATTACCGAAGCGAGCAATAGTAGCACCATCAATGATACGATGATCGGCAGACCAACTGACAGGCATCACTTGCTTAGCTACAATGTTGTCTTGAGCATCGAATCGGGGAAGCTTTTGCATTCTACCAAGAGCCACGATAGCCAATTCGTTCGAGACAATGACAGGGTTGGCATAAGTACCACCAATAGTACCAATGTTGGATAGAGTAATAGTACCGCCCTTCAAGTCGGCCATAGGGATTGCGTTCTTCTTGCCCAATTCGCTTAAACGATGAATTTCAGAAGCAATCTCAAAGATGGTCTTGTCTTGTACATTCTTGATGTTGGGCACAATTAAACCTTGAGGTGTGTCCATGGCAATACCAATATTATGAGAAGAACGGTAGGTGATCTTGATAGAGTTGACGTCTTCAACATCACCAACAAGCTTGGCGTTCATCAGTGGGTAGTGGCTCAAAGCAATAGAGAGACATTTCACAAAGATGGGCAAATAAGTCATCTTGCTGAAAGGATAAAGATTGGGATGACTGGCAATATGTTGGTTAAGGGCTTGACGGTATTGCGTAGTAGAATCTAACTCAATATCATCTTTGTATCCTAACTGAGGAATATTAAGTGATTGAGTCATAGATTTGAACATGGCCTTTTGAATCATGCTAAGGGATTCAGAAGTACCGCTGTTTTCAACTTCAGCGGCCACAGCAACTACAAATCAGTGAGTAACATGTATATATAAGCTAACTGCTCCATCTTTACCTTGCTTCTCAGGTACAGAACCGAAAGACAATACATCTTCCTTGAGCACTCTTCCATCTTTACCAGTACCAACTACGCTTGCAAGATCGATTCCCTTATCCTTGGCCAACTTTCTTACAGCTGGTGTAGCGAGCACAGGCCCATTATTATCCGATCGAACATTATTTTCTTTCTTTGTGGTTTGTTCCTGTTGCACTTGATGCTGTTGTTGCTGAACGACAGGCTCCTCCACTGTCTCATCATTATCATCATCATCCGTTTCAATATCCACCAAAGGAGCACCTACTTTGGCGATATCATTTATTCCATGATGTAACTTCAAGACCTTGCCAGCAAAACGTGAAGAAATCTCGACAGAGGCTTTATCTGATTGCACTTCACAGATTCTATCGAATTCAGCAACTGTAGATCCAGGCTCAACAAACCTATTGATCAGGTTTAGTTTTTTCGATCCATCCTTCCTCTTTAAATTGAATACTTTTACCATTGAATCACCTCACATTCAGTGATACCTTCACCAATATCAGCCAAGAGAAATGGCTTGATAGCTTCATAACGGAATGATGAATGGAAGTTACGACGGCTATGAGCTTGAGGCTTGAAATAAATGTCAGTAATCCTTGCTTTTTTTTTTGGTTGGGGATTCAATCTATACCGTGAGAAATAATTTACTAGTAAAAGGTCGCGTCAAAGGACGAACAACGGAGGATGAAATTGATTTGAATGATCTCAAGTACATTATTATTACAATTTAATAGAATAGTTTGGTTGAGTATTGCAAGTAGGATGCAAAGATGTGAGATAAAGAGAAAAGGTAAACAAGAAAAAAAATAGACACTACTTAACAAGAAGCAAATAGCCGTGGGAAACTTGTTTGTTGGAAGAAAGATTAAAGGAATCCGGGACTGTTTCTCTGAAGCTGTGGACCTGAACTAGTAGTACAATGCCCACGCTTTGATAATCACTGATTGAACTTGTTGGCTTCCTGGGTACCGCCAATCTTTATCATCATTATCATGCGGAACTTGAAAGACCTGTTGTATCAATTGGTGCACGCATGCATGGGATTTCATATATGTAAGGTATACATTCAACTTGGACAGCCTAAAATTGGCAAGTCATCCAAATGTAGCATGTTTCATGATAATCTTTGAATCCAAAATCCATACATATGTACTTTATCTATTTTATACCTATTTCACAGCCTTTCAAAATCCTAAATGGTATAATACATTTCCTTTTGCTTTGATCCAGTCTAAACAAGTTCCCACTGTAAATGCAATAGTTCATTCTACGCATCAATTACTCATCAAATGCGATTTTGGACCGAGATTAACCAAGAATAGATATCGTCTGTATGAAATATGATATACTTTATCTATTGACTATTGGCAATATAACACATCCTTTATATTTTAGTTAAATAATAGATCAAGTAGTATATTCTGAGCATGGATTACTAACTAGATGCAACATTTGACCGAAATGAGTTAGGAAATCTAGAGATGAAGAAAATAGGCTGAAAATGGAAAAATTCATCTATCAGGTTCGTTTCTTAAATATTTTTCTGCAGGCTCAAAAAAGCACTTTTAGGATATGATTTATAAGTGACGTATATATATCAAATTTGACAGCATCCACATATATATATATATATATTATATATTTTTATTACCAAAATCACACGAACTATAATTGCATTTACATAAAATGAAAAATTGATTTCTCAGTAAATAAAATTTCATGAATTCGCTTTAAAATACAATGTTACTTATGTCATTCAAACCAACATCCAATTATATACATTTACTCGAAATGCTCTTTGCGTACTAATGCTTTTTTATTGTTCAAAGATAGAATCAAACCAAAAAAAAATAAAAAAAATAATCACGAAATAAGAAAGTACATCGGATATTACAATATAAACCACAGATAGCCAATAAAAGTTGTCCACACTTTAACTATTTTGACTATAGAGGCTCAAGGTATCTCCATAAATTTATAGCAATCAGCCAGCGTAACAAAAACGATCATTTAATGATACTGAAGCCTCATCCAAGAAAAATAACATCTTGTAAATACGGGACAAGTCTTAGAAGCCTTTGACCAAATCTTCAAACACCGCTTAAAGGTACAAAGACATAGCTTTTAGCGCACTGGATCACCAGTTACGTGACGTCGTTATCGCTTGGCAAGCTTTGCAACAATGCATTCTAATCCAAATTTTTGGATTCAACGTTTCTTTTTCACTAATCTATATTTAAAAAAATGAGTTTATTTGCTACTGCTCCTGCTGAAACACATTTAGTTCAATTCAATGCCGGTAAATGTATTGTAGAAGGTTCTTGGATCAAGCCAGACACTAGAAAAGGGTAAGTTATTTTCTTTAGCAAGTACTTCATGTACACTAAAAATCTCGAGTCTATAGCAAGATTTATATGGATCAGGTAACAATCTCTCGAGATCTTGGTATCAAGCAAACTAAACATGGAATGATCTATTCATTAGGGCGAAGATCAATTATTACACTTGTACTGGAAAGAACGCAAGAACCAAACAACCGCTGAAGACGTAAGCAATTCGAGATAATAATAGTAAAAAAGAACATTAACTGACCATTGGTAAATAAATAGGATTTGATCATTTTCCCTGATGAGGCTGAATTTACCAAAGTGTCTCAATGTACAACAGGTCGCGTCTACCTTCTTCGATTCAAAACTTCCAATGAGCGTCATTTTTACTGGATGCAAAATAAAAACCAAGACAAAGATCAAGAATTGGTTGAACGCGTCAATGAATTAATCCGAGATCCCGAAGCCAATATGAATACTACTTCGGAAATGGATGAATCAACTTCACATGCTGAATTAATGCGTCTTTTAAACGGTGTGGAAAATCAAGGTACGAAATATTTGTTGGTTTCGCATTAGCAGTTTGGCTGACGTTCGATACCAGATCCCAATATCACCCCAGAAAACCTTTTGCAATTTTTGAATAGTATGAACGGGTAAGGACGCGTGTCATGTCACATAACAGCTTTATTGATATAATTCATATAAATAGATCTGCTGATACACAAGATGAAGATGAGGATGACGAAGAAGAGCCAATGGAGACTGCCACCCCTCCCCCTAGCAGAGCTGTACCTGAAACGCGTGTAGCACAACCTGATACTGCTCCTGTTCCTGCTTCAATTGCCGCTTCAACTGATGCCTCAAGCATTGAACAAACAGCTGCCCCTATTGCTACAAACGAGCCCACTGAAAGCACCAATAACGCTGACACAACCAGTTTAAGTCAGCAGTCCTCAGAACAATTGGATCAACTTCGTCAAATGCTTGCTACTGTCAGACCAGCAGGTAAAAAAAAAAAAAAATACTTCTTTTTTTTCTAAATAACAATGAATAACCCTTTTTTTTTTCTAAGCAGATTCGGCTCCTATTGCATTAAGTGATGTTTTAACTACACAATCTATTACACCTCTGTTAAATGATCCAGAGATCTGCGCTTCCTTGTTTCCTTTCTTACCCGAAGAATCCGAACGATCAGTTGAAGAAGTTCGACAGGTAGTCAAGAGCCCTCAATTCAAGCAAGCTTTACAAAGCTTAAGTGCTGCACTTCACACAGGTCAATTAGGACCTTTGTTAAGTCAATTAGGCTTAGATCCTTCTGCAGGTAATAGTGTAGAATCGTTTTTAATAGCTATTGGTGAACAAGCCAAACAAAAGCACCAGAGCCGCGATGCTGATGCTATGGAAGAAGACTAGAACCGAAAAAGAAGAATGTCGATTATAATAGAAGAAAAAAAAATAGAGAATAACATCTTATTCAAAATAAAATAAAAATAAAATGTTTATTTCTTATAACTTGTAACGACTAAATTGTTCAATGAGTTCTGGTTCCTCTTCAAGCACAATTAGTTTTCCTTGCATCATATGTGTAGTGATATGACAATGAACTGCCCAAAAACCGGGATTATCCTAAAAAGACGTGTTAGTAAATGTTGTATTAATTCAATCCTAAAAAAAACATACAGCTAAAATTCTAATTTTGGTCCAGCCACAGCCCTTGGAAGTATCATTTTCGTCAGGATGAGAAGGATAAGCGATTGTTGTATCTCTATACAAAGGGTTCTTGAAATTTCTGATGTTCTTGTCTCTTTCATGATCATAGTCACCAGTACCTGAAGCAATCACATAATGAGAGTGACCATGCGTATGCCAGGGATGCAAAAGGCAGCCACCTGTTGGAGTTAGCGTGTTCTGGAACACTAAATCCAATGTTTCATTGTACTTTACAGGGTAGGTATTCATAACACTGTTGTATTCTTGGTGTTTACTTAGTGCTGCCATTCGGATTCGCTTGTTTTTGGGAATAGCGTTGTATTCAAATAGAGCGGGGATTGGTCTTGCGGGTGCAATGCGCTCATTCACCATGTACCTTGTGGTATTATCGGCCAACTTACGGAAGCTGGAGTTGAGCTTGATTGTACGCACATCGACTTGATCGACAATAGGATTACGAGGCGCCAAAGGTTCAATATCGTGATAGAACCAGTCGGGTTTCTCAACGGTAGGAAAAGTCGGTAAACCAGCATAAATGCGATTATTTTTTTCAGGACGACCTCCATCACCTCCACGTCCACCACCCCGACCGCCTCTACCGCCTCTACCTCTGCCTCTACCTCTGCCTCCGCGCCCACCACGAGTACCACCAGTTCCTTTGCCTGCGCCACCAGTAGTATCCACCTCGGCTGTTTCCTCATGAGTAGTTTCATCAGAGACATCAGTCTTTGCAGAAGCGGTACCATTAACATGATTAACTTCAGCTGGAGATTTACCATGAACCTCTAGCTTAGTATTTCCAGCTACTTTATGTTTTCCAACCCATTCGGCGCGTTTTTCAAATCCATGGCCATGGTCTTGTCTTTCGTCCGATGACTCACTCAGATCAACCTTGTGAAGATGCTTCAATAAATGTGTGTTTTCAGCCAATTCGATTTTTTTGTTCTTGCCATGTCTATAATATTTATACTCTCCATAATCTTCATCACGAACATTGTAGTCTTCATAGCTTTCATAGTCTTCATCTTCTTCATTTTCTTCATCTTCTTCGCAGTCTTCATCGTCCTCATCATCCTCATCTTCATTATATCTATCGTATTCATTATCATACTTATTTGTTGGAGCCTTGTATCGAATGTAGCCAAAACCATTTTCCGTAACTCCTCCGCCACCTCTTTGACGCCAAAAGTAGCTCGTACCTATAGCAAAGGTCTTGCCGGGAGGATGATCACCAGTACGGAGCAGGACAGAATATCGTTGGCCAGGAGAGATTTCCAAAAATGATGTCTCAAAAGGCTTTGTCAATTCACCATCCACTTCAATCAAAGTCATATCGTGGTCTTTGATAGCCAACGCCAATGTACGGAAACTAGTGCTGCCAATGACACGCAGACGATAAGTGGTATTTGGCTCGACGTCAAATGTGGCATAGCCTTGACAGTTTTCAGCGGAAAGCCCTTTCGCTTCAGGGTCAAAGATCGTATGGCCGTTTATGAGGATACTATCAGCACCATGGTCAAAGATAAAGCTCTTGCTGAGGTAATAGGATTCGCGGTCTTTGAGATCAGCATGCCACCATTCGCTCAGTTGCAAAATAAGATCATCTTTATAGGTATAAGGACCAGCCTGTAATACCACATCGTCTCTTCCCTCTTCTCTAGCCTTCTCGGCACATATGAAAGGATTGGCTTCCTCAGATTCGTAAACAATAAAAGCACCCTTGACTGAATCGTCCTGTAAACCGACATGTGCATGATAAAAGTAAGTACCTGCTTGATCTTCTACCTTGAATCTGTGTAGATACGTGTTGCCGGGCAAAATTGGATGCTGTGTAATACCAGGCACACCGTCTGCTTCTACTGTACCAATTTGTCGAATACCGTGATAGTGGACACTGGTATTGTGTCCAACAAGTTCGTTTCGGACAAGGATTTCAACTTCATCGCCTTTGTTCACGTGAATGGTTGGGCCAGGAAACTGACCGTTGATAAGAGGTACGTTATAGCCAAACTTATAACAATCGGGGTTGACGACTTGTTGTGTGACATTAAACTCATATTGGTGTAAGGCTGCTTGTGTCCTGGTAATAGCACCAAGCAAAATGCTGGCTATCACACATTTTTTGCAAGCGGATAGAGACATCCTTTTGGTATATAGAATAAATCCCCGTAATAGTACTAAAACAACTGATGTAAAAGAAGGGTCTTATAAATATGATCTTTATATTTCCTATTGCCCTTCATTCCTTACGACCTGTCCTTATATAGTCAGTATCTCTGAATGTATAATTTCCGTTGTAAAAAGTACCATACTGCCATATAAAAATAATAGTTGCTCTTACGATGATTAAATGTTCTGTAAGTAGCCTTAATCAAATTAATGATTCGTAGGCTTGAATAATGATGTGAGCGGGTTGCATTTTAAAAAACCAATATTTTAATTCTCGCTGCTTTGATCTCTACTAATGTACCTGTCAAAATTACTCGATGCAAATAATGTTTCTTACCTTCATATACTAAGCGTCTTATTTATTGTAATAAAGGCTATGCCCAAAAAAAAACCGATTAATGGGTTGCATTTGACAGTCACTGAGTCGATCTAGAGCAGTAGATTGTCTTATGGCATGAACTTTGATGGCTACATTGCAACACAATCTAGTTATCAGTCCCAACCTATGTATAAACGAATGAAGACAAAATAAAACTCTATAATTTGAAGTGTCTGAAAGTTATTTCTTTCAAGTACAGTACTTTTCAACATACTTTCAGTGCTGTCAAAAAAAAAGTATCAGAAAGACATGCTATCGCTACAAGGGTTTCTCGATTTTCATCAAATGCCAAGGGTTCAACTATTTCTTTTGGAAATAAACTTTAATGTTACTTTAGGTAGTAAGCTATTGATCGACACATGGAAACTAAATTAATAAAACTGATCAAGACTTGATACAGTATATCAAATAGTGTAAATATTATCAGACATCATCTTTAATGTGTAGTGTTCTTGGGGATAAAAGATTGTCTTTTAGATTTTATTCAAATGTAATTAAAACCTGTATATTCTGTATACAACACAATTATAGTTGCATACTAGTTGATAGATTAAATCTACAGTATGAATTGAATACACTTTCAAAATGCTGTCTTCAGGCTCCGCAAAAAAAGGCAACATCACATAATGTTGTCCTGGAATGAGGGGGTATATACACTGTACAGATTTTTCGGATATTGAGCATTTTTATCAATGATTCCGATTTAATGTCGCATGTGATCATCATTGCATGTTTAAAATGAGCTACTGAATTTACTACAACTTTTATCTGATCAAAAGTGCTTGGAGTATTAACTATAGAATACAAGCATTTCGTATAATCTAGATTAGAGATTTCGATTCAGTATTGCATCTAACGATTACTAGCACAGGCTCAAAAAAATACTCTTCTTGCTTGATGTTAGAATTACCATTTAATTCTAGCCCAATCAGTCATACTATATTCATATTAACATTTGGCCTGTAAATGCCGCATTTCATACACTTAGGTTTACTGAACAATAAAAATTCAACCGATCTTGGACGCCACGTCTGAAGTAGTAGTTCTTTATCCAAAACAAATTGTTGCATCTATCAGAGCATTTGTTAAACCGCAGTAAAATTAAATAGATTGCACCTGTCAATAAAATTTAACTGTAAATTATATATATTATATTGCGCATGACATCACGCCTTGAGTTTGCCAAGTGTGGAATGTTTTTTTTCTATGATGCATATGATTAGTAGTTGATGCAGACAATGAAACGCTCCATCTATTAGAAGTTGGAGAATACTCATATGGAATATGTTTAAAGAGGAAAGCCTTAAAAACAAATTGTAAGGTAAACCTTCAAATGGGTTTAAACGATGGTAATTGGCTGGCGGCAATTAAACGTTGTTTTATTATTATTATGATCTGATCATTTTTAGCTCAAATATTTCGATCTGCCTTAAAAAGTCAATGAACTTACAGCCCCACAATTTTTATACTTTGACCAAGTACCATGCTTGTTTCAGATATATATATTTTATATAGAAAAAAGTTACACTATGAATGCCTTTTGGTCCTGATAAAGATGCGCTCTAAACTTTTAACTTAAACTTAGGTTTTGACGAACAATCAATTGCATATATTGATGCGAGTGTATATCACCTTTTATATTAAACAATAATGTCGATTGGAAAAAAAAAGTCCCAGGCCAATGTTAATTTAGATACAGTTTTCGCATTCATTATTTATAGAACTTGAATAGGCGACAATAGATAGGATGCATAAGAATCCCATTGATATCAACCTTTAATAATAGTATTCATGGTTATAAAAAACGAGATAATCAACCAATCAATGTGAAAGATAAAACTTTTTTTTTTTTTTTTTTTTAATTACACGCTGACACCTCGAGATAATTATTTTGCATGCGCTGAGACTAGATAAACATTACTGCTGAGTTTTCTCGTATAGTTTGATCATAATTAATCACGCAATTACTGGGGTCACTTGAAACAATATAGGTGTAGTTTCTAATGGATTATACGTCAAGATACATAATGTGTTGGGCGATGATATAGGATAATCGGTTAATGCGTTTCGTGGTTTAGTTGCCGATGATGAAGAAAACGTGGAGCAGATCAATTTATTGATGTCCGCAGCGAGTTTTTTTTTTTTTTTGCCTGCTGAAATGTCTAGTCAATTTATCAATGATAACAACCCTGTTTAGACCGAGAAAGGTTAAAATCAACGATGAAAAGGCTTAATTGGTGATCTTTGTTTGATCCAAATACTTTTGGTAGATCTTTTCTGAGATCTAATTGGTCTTGTCGCCTGCACAAAATGGATAGAGAAGTGGGTCACACATCCTTTTTTCTTTTTTTCTTCTTTTCTCTCTCCAATTCTTAGTACAAACTAGAGTAATATATATAATGGAAAAGATCTTGAATCAAACGGCAGATAAAAGCAGTAGCCATAGTAATGCATCTACGGCCAGTACGATTGTAGGCGTTCATTATCAAGTGGGCAAAAAACTAGGCGAAGGCAGTTTTGGTGTTATTTATGAAGGTCTTAACCTTTTGAATAACCAATCTGTTGCTATCAAGTTTGAACCTAGAAAATCTGAAGTACCTCAACTAAGAGACGAATACAGAACTTACAAAATATTAGCTGGCACTTGTAAGTTTTCATTGTGTTATAATAAAACAGCCATTCTTATTGTGTTTTTTTTAGCCGGTGTACCGAGTGCTTATTACTTTGGTCACGAAGGACTCCATAATGTTCTTGTCATTGATTTGCTGGGTCCCAGTCTTGAAGATCTGTTTGACATGTGTAATCGAAAACTGACTATTAAGACGGTCGCTATGGTCGCCAAGCAAATGGTAACGATATTCTTGAAATCAACCTTTTCTATGTATTAATTCTTTTGTTAGATTTCTCGCGTACAAAGTGTCCATGAGAGAAACTTGATTTACAGAGATATCAAGCCTGACAATTTCTTGATCGGGCGACCGGGAACAAAATACGCTAATATGGTGTTTTTGGTTGATTATGGTATGGCAAAGCTCTACCGCGACCCAAAGACGAAGAAACATATTCCTTATAGGGAGCGTAGGAGTTTGTCAGGAACTGCACGTTACATGAGTATCAATACTCATTTAGGAAGAGGTATAGACCCTCCTATTCTTTGTTACAGTCTAACTCAACTCCTACCATGCTTCTTTAGAACAATCAAGACGTGATGACTTGGAAGCCTTAGGACACGTCTTTATGTACTTTTTAAGAGGCTCCTTACCATGGCAAGGATTGAAAGCTGCAACCAACAAGCAAAAATACGAAAAGATTGGAGAAAAGAAACAAACAACAGCTGTTAAAGATCTATGTGGAGCCTTTCCTGGTAATTATACATAATAGTATACTCGTTCTATGTGTAACTCATTTAATTATATAGAGGAATTCGGCATCTACTTGCAATACGTTAGAAAGCTTGGTTTCGAAGAGACTCCAGACTATGATTTCTTACGCGAACTATTCGATAAAGTTCTAGAAAGACAAGGTGAACACGATGATAGTCTCTATGACTGGGTTTTACTAAACGAAGGCAAAGGCTGGGAGGTAAAAAAAAAAAAAAAAAAAAAAAAAAAAAAAAACCACCGCAAATAGAGATACACATGTACATAGGAGACTTACCTTTTCTTTATTATAGAACCGCTTTAAACAATTAAAAGAAGCTCGTGCTAGAAGATCAGGTAACCATCAATCGCAACCAACGAATAAGCAAAGTAAAAGAGCAAGAACACCAGCTCAACAGCAGCAACAACAACAGCAAGACCGTAAATCACCTACAAATAACATGCCGAATGTGCCTGGTTATGTTCCCCTCAATAATGACCCTTCAAAACCTACCAGACAAAAGAAGGAAAAGCACGGTGTTTGGAAGAACATTGTTGGCTTTATAACTTGTACTGGTGGTCAGCATGATTAGAATCTTTTTTTTTTTTTACTATTACTACTACAAATACCCCTATACGTTTCCTTATTTTTTTTCCTTTTCTCTTATTATACAAATCATCATTATATAAAGCATTTATTCGAGTTCTCTGTTCTTTGCGCGTATCATGACAGTTTTTTGTTGCGTTTATTTGTTTAATTTACATGTACTTTTCTAAAAAGTTATTCAAAGGGCCTTGTTGTAACTGAGTCCACATGGACAAGCCTCTACGTTGAACCCATCTACCGTTCAGCTTCTTTGCGTTCTTGGCATTGTTTCTCGTTCTTTGTCCACGCACAGGTAAACTCATGGCATGTCTTCTACCGATATAGTTGTTGATATTACGATGATGCATAACTTGTTCTCTGACTTGTCTCTTTAAATCTGTTTCAATCGTCATACTGGCCAAGGTGTTTGTTAATTCGTTGACTTGGACTTCGCTTAATTCGACAACTTTCAATGTAGGTGGAATGGCGAGTTTTTGACATAACTTTTGTGCTGTTGGTTCACCAATACCGTAAAAGTATTGAAGTGCTGTGCTATTTGTAAGGAATTAAAAATTTTGAATAATTCGCTCGAATGAACATGTATATACCTGACGAGCTTTCTGTCGGGTAAATTGACACCAAGTAAATGCAACATTATATATAATTATGGACAATACAAGACTGAAAACAAGGAACGTATTGTAAGAGAGTCTTCTTTTTCGTACCCCAGTTCATGATTGCACATCCTTGCTAAGCCGCTGACAGTCCATCTGCAGGTAATATTCAATGAAAACGAGTCATACTCAAAGGGCCTGAGGCCTAATTCGCCAGCTTATGAAACTTGGCCAGCCTTTTTTTTTTTTCTTGATTCTGACAGACACAAAGTAGTCTAAAATCAATCGTAAAACCTGTTGTGATATGTATTCTTCCTAACAGGTTACGGCATGAATATCCCTGTCCGACTATCATCTTCAGGGACTGTACATGACATATCTGAAGGTAGCACAGGCTCGATAGTACAGTTATTTTGAACATCTATTTGCTTAAAGTGATCCGTGAATAATAATATATATAAAAAGACATTGATTCATCAAAAGCTTTTTAATAGTGCTTATACATATGTCATTTGCGTATTAAATTATATAACAATCGTTGTATATTTCCTTTAAAATTTTGGGTATATACTTTGATTTACATGATCTGCCATGTTTTCTTTTATAAAACAATAATGCTAGTACAAAAAGCAAAAAATGAAGTTGGGCTATGATTATGCTTCTAAAATGCTTTGTATACTATCATAAAAATGATACAAGGTAAACCTTTACTAGTAATAAATGCTAAGCTATTCCATTTTTATTTGCTACCTCTCGAGACAAAATTTTAAGTAATTTTGATCCAATTTTTGAATAAATAAATTGATGACACACAACTGGTCTATCTACAAAGCATACGCATAGTTGTATTGTGTATTATATGGTGTAAAGAAAGCTAATTATGGCTAAAAATCTATGGACTTTTATATAACGAGAAAGTAGTGCTTCCAATTTTTTGAACTATGGCAATAATCTGCATTGCCTTGGAGCTAAACATCAATGATATACGTTACGAACTAATTACACAAGCCTCTGAAACACCATGTTGGGTTTTGACAAAATATCGCATTGAAAGTTGGATCTAAAGGATAATATAACTTTTTTTCAATTGCATATCTAAAACAAACAACTGCATTCACGATGATCTTTGTTGAACTGAGTACATCAAGCATAATATTAGATCCAGAGACTATTGTCCGGCCTGAATCCTTCAAGCATATCTATAAAATTGTTTCACATTAATAAACAAATCGCTAATGATTGTTAGTATACACACACTTTTTTTAGGGGAGATTTTTATCGTTTAAACGACGCGAGTTTAGACGCGATTTCCCATTAGATAAATTTCAGTCGATATTTAAGCATATGTAACAATATTTGCACCAATTGATGTGTAATAGGCAAGTTATCACTCTATTGTTCAAAGCAAATCTCAGTTAATGACCTTAGAATTTCACAGATCAATAAAGTTATTTGTATGGTTGGCGTTGTTACATCATCATTTTAGCTGGCTCTTTCTGACCAATAAATGTTCGCGTGAATGGTGCTGTTGTATATTTATTCATGCGAAAGCGCGCCTCTTTATTATCTCTCTACTTTGTTCATTACTGTATACCCGTTTATACCGTTTGAGTGACGCATTTTATTCTTCAATAACTCGACTGTTGCCTTTTGGACATTTAAGATGCTAGTTGAAAGTAATTTTTTTTTCAATTAAAATAAATTGGAGAGCATTTGCGCAGGATTTGATATGCTGCGAGAGTGTCTTATAAGGCTGTGGTGCAAATGTGTCATGGCTGCAGTTCCCGTTCTCGATTTACTTGAGCGTATGATTCACTTGTTGAGCTTTAACGCCGCACATGCAGCATTTTATTATACATGTTTGCATTGGAAAAACACTACATTCACAAGTGAAATACCATATTCCCCTTTTGGAGTATTTCTTTTTGGCTAGCTACTGGTGCAAGAAATCCCCCTTCTTAACTCTCTAGTTGTTCAAATATGCCTTTTCGGTATATTTGCAATATGGAAGAGTTCATAAACCTCCTATATTTCTTGTGTCTGGTGCTCGTTTTAACAAGATTCAGAGCTGTGCCCCGTCGTGATCTGTGATGGTCTTGATTTAACCCTCAACGCGTTTTCTTTTTTAAACTTGTCGGGAGTGCCATTCTAGCTCCCACATCTCCTTATATAAATAAATATAAAAATGGTATGTATGTGCGATGCAGTACTCAATATGAGTGCCTTTATGATAATTCAGATCTATAACTGCTAATACAATTTTATTTTGCTATTTGGAGATTTTTATTTTATTTTATGCATCTATTGTTATTGAACCGAAAGGATATGACAAGCACGGGTTGTCGAAAAGTATAACCGAGTATTAAAGTTTAAGTGGGCCCTTATTAGTACAAAAAAAAAATCTTGTTCTCCAGAATAAAAGTTAGGTTAATTTAATGTCATGCCCAAAGAGTGATGCAGGTTCATAATAAACCACTATACCTACATATTGAAATCGCCATCAGACTAAAATATAAGAAATACGTTGTATTCAAACATGGATTATATACTACATGCAATTCCATACAAATTAGATCTTTCGATCGATCCCGATCAAAAATCGCATCTAATACAAGAGCATGTTCAAAAAAGTTACTGTGATAAATACAATCATTATTTTGTTTAAATACAACGAGTGTATCGTACAAAAATGGCCAGGAGTAGATCACATGTATTTCAAAGAAACTAGATTATTAATCTATATAGATTTTTCAAAAGATCCTGGTTAAAAATTGAATCAAATTAATATATGAGTGTACTGAAAACGAGCTGCATTTATTTATATACAGAGCCTTCAGTCGTAAGTTGACAGTGTGTATGCTTCAAATTTTTTCTTTTTGAAATCGCAATATAGCATGTGTATTCTTTTTACATGCTAAATGTGTAAATGATGAATAGAACATGGCATTCAGATATAGTAAAGTTTTCATTGGCAGCTGTCATTGCACAAATAACAACGTTAACAACTTGATTATTTGGAATACAGATCTGACTTAAAATACGGGCCAACTTTGAAAACTTATAGAATGTTTTTCTTTTCACAGTACATAAGATTTTATCTCTAAGAATTTCGCGGCAATATTACAAAACATGCTATAAGCGCCAGTGGTATGTTTTATTTGAACGAGTCAAATATTGGTCATGTGCCCTACTTCAATTTATTGTAATTTCTTTTTGTAAGGAAGTAAACTCCGGTTTTACTGCACGTCCTCAGAATAGACCTATTTAAACTACGAGATCTACTGCTTACAAATTCCTGAATCATACTTTTTTCGATTTGTCATTATTTAATTACTAGAGAAAATACTTTGGAATAGCAATACCATTTGAATATCTATCTATGCAATAAACCCTTTGTAGAAACAACATGTAATCTAGGTTGAATTGGCTAAGAAAACAGTGACCCTCTCGAATATGAATTTTATTCAAATGTAGCTTCTCTGCTACAATACGCTTGATATACAACGGTTACCGAGATTGTGGAAAGTTTTATTACACACAGCTTTACAACAGCCAAAGGATCAGCTTACTTACACAGTGCTCCTGTTTCTTGTCAGTTTAGTCAAACGAAAGATCAAGAGCTGGAAATCAAAAAGGTCCAGATTATCGAAAGCTTTATAAGACTAACCCCACAGATGGCTATGTGAGTACTAGGAAACAAAATTCATTGATCTACCCTATCACAACAATTGGTCAAATCAGAGTCCGCCAGGAAACCATAAGCAGAGTGTCAGCTATTACAAATTGTCTGAGTGAAATGACAAGTTCTCTCCAAATATAGGTTTTTGTGGACCATGCGCCCAAATTCGATTACCAAACATTAGTAACGTATTGTGCTACTTTCAAAATCATATAAATGTAGATCCATGTTTCGACAATTTCGTTATTCAAATCAAAAACTACTTTTATAATAATGCGTTTCTCCATTTCTGCTACTCTTATTGCTGTTGCCGCTTTGGCTTCTTCCGTTTCTGCTGACGTCTATAACCGTCTTAGTTTGAACAATACCGCCTTTTTGTTCGTCGATCACCAAACTGGTCTTTTCAACCTTGTTCAAGACCAGAACCCTGATTCATTCTACACCAACGTAATGGGCCTTGCTGAAACTGCCAAGTACTTCAACGCTTCTACCATTCTTACTACCTCCCGTGAAGATGGCCCTAATGGTCCTTTACTTCCTGAACTCAAGAATTTGTAAGCTTCAGTATATTATGATACGTATTCTATCCTAACTCTTCTTTTAATCAAAGGTTCCCTAATGCTGCTCATATTGCTCGCCCTGGAGAGATCAATGCTTGGGACAACGCTGAATTCGTTGAGGCCATTAGAGCTACTGGCAAGAAACAATTGGTTATTTCCGGTATTGTCACTGATGTCTGTGTCGCTTTTGTTGCACTCTCTGCCAAGAAGGCTGGTTTCGATGTCTTTGTTGTAACTGATGCTTCTGGTACTTTCTCTGAACCCGTACGTGATGCTGCTTTATTGAGAATGCAATTGGGCGGTGTTCAACTCACAAACTGGTTTGCTATTGCTTGTGAATTGGCTCGTGATTGGCGTATGGATATGGCTGGTTTGGCTTCTTTGTTCGCCAAGCGTATCCATAGCTATGCTCATGTTATGGCTTCTTACAATGGTGCTCAAGCCGCTCTCAAAGCTGCTCAATAAGAAGCTTCATCACCATGATAAAACATTGTACTTGTAGAACTCCATCATCATTATTCTTTTTAATAAAGTTAAATAAACAATAATTCCAAAGAGATATTACTTCAACTTTATCATTCAGAGGAACATCAAGCGCTGAAACGTTCTGAATTGTAATTTAATAAAAGGGTGCATTTAAATGATGAAGTTAAGTGCCAAATAATTTTGTTATTGTATGTAAAGGGGGTTTGGCCAACTCTGTCTATATATTACAGTTTGAACCGCCCTAGATACGCAAGAAAAAAAAACCCCCCAGCCAAAGTATTAAGTTAAGTCTAATGCATTCTGTTCATTATTTATGATTCCATGATCTTGAGGATTTTTAAGTTAGATATTTGGTGGCTTCAACAAGAGGATATAGCAACCTCAGCAATAGTATGAGTGAATATATACACGCTTTCTGGTTTACGGATTACGACAAGTTTGTTTGCCCAAAAGGCTAACCAAATTTTAGGCATTGGTTGTTTCAGTGGTTCCGGTACTCTAATTCTCTCTTTTATCCACAAGAGTTTCAGAGTAAAACTTGAAGTAATGGTTGGCATGTGCATCTTGTTTATAAAATGTGAAAGGGCTTGATTCCCTTGCTTTATCTACTCGCTGGAATCCGTTACCAAATATGCATGCACAATCTAGTCCATAATATATATTCGGGTTCTCTTGGTATTCATATATGGATTTGTTTGTTGTCCTCGAGATGCTCACTCATAGATGTCGTTATTTGCATGCAGTATATTGTTTGTTTATTTACTTTTTTACATGGTCAATAAAGCTATTAGCTTCAAGTGTAATAGCATAAACAAGTATCCATAAAGGAACGAGTAAATTTTCATACATCTGTATTTGACGTGTATGGTATACTTTTCTTGACTGATGGTTTGAAATTTATAAAATTTTCGGTCCAAGGGCATTAGAACTAAATCAGTATTTTATATATTGGATATAGATAACAACCTATTAAGCGCTTGAGCTACTAACTAGATGCGGCGTTTGACCAGGAAAGGTAGAAAAGAAGAGTAATTACTGTTTTACGAAATAAATCAACGAATAGAGGTGATAAATTCACATAAACGAAAAAAGCACCTGAAGCACATAAAGTATTGCTGTCAAAACATAGGGCTTGAGAGATGGAGCAGTTCATTCTGAGCATGGACAACTAATCAGATGCGACATTTGATTGGGATTAACAAAGATCGCTTATAAACGCTACATTAAACTTTTAACGAAAAGGTACTAGCTAGCGCATATATGAAAAAAAGGAGAGGAAAGGCATGGAAACGATAAACATTCAAGTCTGTTTCACTCTACAAGTAAATAATGTATGCGTAATGACTTTTGTTAAGGATACAATCCAGGCAATAAGTATATACTCCTCATTTGACGAGAACAATAGTACACATGATGATTTCGGCCATATGTTAACCTAATTGACAGGTTACACAAAACACTGAATAATAAAAAAAGACGCATGAAAAGATATTGAACCCTATCAATGTAAAGCTGTAATAAATGAACGCGAGATTACTATGGCTATAATAGTAACAGAACCAGATAGTTGTAGACTAAATCCTTCCCTCTTGTAATAATTGTACTAATAGTGATATATCTTTGTATCGCTTGCTTGATAGTATAAAGATATTATAAAGGCAACTTGTACAATAAAGAAATAATTTTTGGCTTTTGAACTATACGCTTCTGATTTATATTGCATTATTGTCACATTAAGCTTGTCAAACAAAGTAGGGCATGAATCAAATACTTAATACAGGAAATGGTTGATTTCGATCAAATGTCGTAGCTGATTAACGCTTCATACTTATATTAAACCACTGCATCTATTTAATGTTTTGATTTGTTTCAAATACTCATGTTGTATCAAAGATCTGGTTTATATTAGTATAACATTTATAAAGGATGGACGTTTCTGGCAAGCCACCTTTCTGTCGGAGTTTATTTATTCTATGAACTGGTGCAGGAATGCAGTCACACCGAAAACGATATTCAAAAAAAAAAAAAAATTGAAAGGAACCTCTCGACTTTTTTTCGACACATTATAGAATAAACCCAATGTCTCGTCCTGAACATATTGCACCACCGGAAATTGTAAGCAAACTCGGCGATAATCGAAATGTCAGTCTAAATGTCAACTTTAATTAATAGTTTTATGGTGATGACGAAGCTAGAAAATATACAGACAAGTAACGTACATGGCAAATATGGAACCGAACTTTCTATTGACATTTATTTTACTTTAGCTCGCGTATTACTTCTATCCAAGCTGAAATGGCTTATCGTTGTTTAGAATTGTTAAACTTGACAGAAGGCCCCAAGTACCTGTTGGATATTGGATGTGGATCTGGTCTTAGTGGAGAAATTCTGGAAGAAGAAGGTCATATTTGGGTTGGTATGGATATTTCTCCTGCCATGTTGGACGTAGCCAATGAAAGAGAGGTCGAAGGCGATTTGTTTTTACAAGATACTGGTCAAGGTATGGCGTTTAGACCAGGTACATTTGACGGCTGTATCAGGTAAAGACACACTTTGCTGCAATACCAAAAATCAAAGTGTTAACAGTGATATTAGTGTTTCAGTATTGCAATGGCTTTGTAATGCGGATAAAACAATCAATAGACCTAAAGCAAGATTACAGCGCTTTTTTACAACTTTATATGCATCATTAGATAAAGGCGCTCGAGCAGTTTTCCAATTCTATCCCGAGAATGATGACCAGATCCAATTGATCATTGATGTAGCCACCAAGTGTGGTTTTGAAGGTGGTTTGTTGGTGGATTACCCTAATTCGAAAAAGGCCAAAAAATACTATTTATGTCTGTTTGCAGGTGTACAGTCTGGCAAGAAGAATCAAATGCCCAAGGCTTTAGGTGAAGACGGTGAAATGCATCCTGATGAAGCCAGATCAATTCAATATGAAAAACGTAGACAAGTAACTAAAAAGAGAAGATCAGACCGCAAACCCGTGAAAGGCAAAGAGTGGATCAATAACAAGAAAAAAGTGGCTCGAGACCGAGGCGATAAGGTGGTTGCTAATGATTCAAAGTTTACGGGTCGGAAGAGAAAAGTTAGATTTTAATAAAAGAGCCAATAAGATATCATGTTTCCCCTATACTTACACAGAAAAAAAGTTTTTATTGCTTAAATAAGGGCGATTCGTTCCTATTTATACATCTTTTTCTGCACTTTCTCTTCTTTTTTCACTCTATGTCAAGCAATAAATTTGACTTGTCTAGTCAAGAGCAGCTAACAGAAGACTCGCTTACGCGATGTTTGAAGGCAGGTTTTCAAGGAAATGTGATTTATTCACGTATTAGTGATTCGGCTTTGGTTGCTGTGAACCCGTTTAAAGCCTTGCCTATACAAAGTCTACAATATGTGGCGGAATACAAAGACACAGGCGCAGACGTTATGGAACCTCTGCCTACTCATATCTATAAACTCACAAATCAAGCCTATTTGCATATGAGACGAACTGGTATTGATCAATCTTTAATACTTTGGTAAGTTAATTTATATATATATGGGTTACTTAGGGGATACGAGTATCCGGGGATAGGGGCGCATTTCATTTTCTTTATATATTTTGCTATAGTTTAGTTTCTTTTTAAGGCCTAGTAGGTTATGTCTTCGTTAGAAGCATGTCTGATAGAATCCCATAAAAGCCAAAAAAAAAAAGAACTAGAACTATGTTTAAAAGAAAAAGAAAAAGAAAGAAACATAGTATAGGGGAAAGGGACGCTTCGGGAGGAGATTCAATTAACATGTTTCTTTGTTAGTGGTGAATCAGGCAGTGGAAAGACAGAAACCTTCAAGTTTGTACTAAATCACCTAGTGCAGCTTTCTCTACAAAAGAAAGAGTCTAAACTACAAGCTCAAATCACCAATGTTCAGACAGTTTTAGAAGCTTTTGGAAATGCTCGTACAAGCCTAAATACTAATGCTTCTCGATATGGCAAGTACGTTGAATTGCAATTTAATGAGCGGGGTCGTATGGTCGGTGCAAAACTCCTCAACTACTTGCTAGACAAGTCTCGAGTCACTGCTTGTCCTGGTCATGAACAAACCTTTCATATCTTTTACCAACTATTTGGAGGAGCTTCTACCGAAGAAAAGCAGATTTTACAGTTAGATGATGATCTATTTTACAGATATATACCCAGAAATATGGCCGCTTCTGGCGGTGAAGCGAACCAGTTCAAGAACGTCAAACAAGCTATGCGTACACTCGGCATCAATAAGAAATACCAAGCACGTATCTGGCAGTTCCTAGCCTGTTTATTGCACCTTGGTCAACTTGAATTTGTCGATGATCCTACTATACAAGAAGCTGCTTTTGTCAAGAATACCGCTACTTTGGATCTTTGTGCTGATTTCTTGGGTGTAGATCCTCGGGCTTTGGAGAATGTATTAACTTATAAAACACAGCTTGTCAAAAAGGATTTTACAACACTGATTTTGGATGCCGCTGGGGCTGCGAAACAGAGAGACGAAACTGTAAGAGCCCTTTATTCCTTATTATTCACCTGGCTGGTAGAATACATGAATACTAAATTGTGCAGTGATACTGTGCACAACTTTATTGGTATTCTTGACTTGCCTGGACCCAGATTGAACAATGCAAGCGATTTCAACTCTTTCTGTATCAACTTGGCTAATGAACGCCTTCAGCATTTCTGTCAGCGTTCAATTTTTGAAGTGGATATGGAAGAATACCGTATGGAAGGGTTACCGGTAGTGGAAGTACCTTATTTTAATAACCAAGCCTGTGTCGAATTGCTAACTCGCCATAAACACGGCCTATTGGATATTGTTAATCATCACTCCAAATCCAGCTCGTCTACCGAGGCGAACATGCTCGATACTTTTGCCAAATACAACGGCACTCATGCATCATTTAGTAATAAACAGTCAGAAACAGGACAGCGGCTGTTTGCCATCCAGCATTTCGCAGGCCAAGTTACTTACAGCCCCACGCACTTCCTCGAATCCAATAAAGACATTCTTAATGCAGATCTTGTACAACTTGTCCGTGGTAGTGAAACATCACCAGCCTCTTACAATAGTTTTGCTGTAGAGCTCTTTTCCAACGATAATATCCGTACAGAAACGCATCCCAAGCAAAGTGACGCTATTCTGAATGCACAACAGCCAAGCGGCCCTCTCCGAGGTCCTTCCATGCGACGCAGTAAGTCAACCAAACGTAGACGCGCTTCTGTTTTGGAACCCGCGATTGCTGAAGAGGAAACCACCAAATCACCCGCCAAACATGTTTCTATGGTCTTATCGCAACTCAACAAAGCATTGGACGATCTATTTGTTACGTTGGATGAAACAGTACCTTGGTTTATCTTTTGTATCAAGCCCAACGAAAACGCTGCGCCCAACCAATTTGATAGCAATTTGGTCAGATCTCAAATTCGTGCTTATGGTATCCCACAGATCTGTCAACGATTAAAGGTGCACTACACCAACATCATGTTCCACGACGAATTCTTGGAGAGATATGCAGGCTCGTTGGAATCCAGCGGTCTAGACACATCTGCCAGTCCAAAAGAACAATGTGAGGCTGCTATCGCCCATTTTGAATGGTCAACTGAGCAAGCCACGCTTGGTGCTACAAAGGTATTTCTAGCATATTTGAAGTATTTATATCTATTTATACCTTTACTGATTTAGATGATATACATAGATTTTCCTTAGTGAATCCGTATGGCAGGGCTTAGAAGATAAACTTCGTACGGCAGAGAAAGCGGATCAACGCAAGCAAAAGGATGAAAAGAGAGTAACAGAGAATATGGCTTCATTGGCAGCCCCAATGACGAGTATGGAGCGAGATCACAGCACTGATACTTTATCCAATTTATCTTTTGGATCTAACACTGATTTCTTATTGCCTGCTGGAGGCCATCACCAATCAGACTATAATCTTTCGGATCACCGCCGCCATGATGCTGCTGCTGCTGCTGCCGCCGCTGGTTTACCTTTACCTCCAGGTGCGATCGGAAAAGCTGGATCTGTTTATACGGATGACCAGCGTTCTTTCATGTCGGAGGATGATTATCAGAATTACCAACAGCCTGGCAGCTACCACGATACGGATTCTCAATATGGTGGATCCGATATCCACAGCCGCCAATATGCTAACCCTGAAATGAAGCAAATGCTCAATACAGCAGTCGTAGAGGAAGAAGCCCCAGAAGAAGATGAAAAGATGTCTGGTGCCCGTCGCCACTGGCTCAACTTTGTCTGGTTCATGACATGGTGGATCCCTACACCTTTCTTGATCTTTTGCGGCAAGATGAAGCGTCCTGATATTCAAATCGCATGGAGAGAAAAGATGACTCTATGTATGTGTATCTTTTTGAGTTCTGGTTTTATTATTTGGTTCTTGGTCTTTTTCGGTTCGTTGGTATGTCCCCATCAAGATGTATTCAGTGCATCTGAACTGCAAGCTCATTCTGATAAAGAGAATGCTTATGTAGCCATTCGTGGTGAAGTATTTGATTTAACTAGCTTTGCTCCTCGCCATTGGGCCAGTCAAGTCATTTCTCCCGACTCTATCTTGGCATACGGCGGTAAAGATGCTTCAGCTTTGTTTCCAGTTCAAGTTTCTGCTCTTTGTGAAGGCATTACTGGTACTGTTTCGCCCTACGTTTCGCTTGATTTCAATCCCAACATGACTGACAACAACGCACGTTATCATAACTTTTTGCCCAGTAGTGGCGATCCACGTCCTGATTGGTATTTCCAACAAATGACTATGCTGAGAAAGAACTACAAGCTAGGCTCGATGGGCTACGCACCTAAGGATGTAGAGACGCAATCAAAGAATCCTGTAGATATGGCTGGTATCAAGACACCCCGCCAATGGGCCATCTTGAATAATAACGTCTACGATTTAACCTTTTACATTTTGGGCGGTCGTCGTTTTGACTTGCCACCTGGCACTGCTGCACCAGATAACTCTGAGCTCAACTTTATAGATAATGCAGTGGTCACCCTGTTCAGCCAAAAAGCAGGTCAAGATATTACAGAAGCCTGGAACGCGCTTCCTTTGGACGCTGACTTGAAGAGGAGACAAGAAGTCTGCTTAAGAAACCTGTATTATGCCGGCGCTGTGGATCAACGTAACTCTGCTCGCTGTCTATTTGCCGAGTATCTGTTATTGATCGTTACCGTCTTCTTGTGTTTGGTCATTGTTTTCAAGTTTTTGGCTGCACTTCAGTTCCGTACCCGTCGTGAACCTGAAAAGCATGAAAAGTTTGTCATCTGTCAAGTACCTTGTTATACTGAAGGAGAAGAAGAACTTCGCAAAACCATCGATTCCATCAGTTCGCTTCAATATGATGATAAACGTAAGCTGTTGTTTATTATCTGTGATGGTATGGTTATTGGTGGTGGTAACGATCGTCCCACCTCTCGTATTGTGCTTGATATTCTTGGTGTAGATGCCAACATTGATCCTGAGGCCTTGTCCTTTTTCTCTGTCGGTGAAGGCCAAAAGCAGCATAACATGGGTAAAGTCTACTCTGGTCTATACGAATGCCGCGGTCATGTCGTTCCTTATATTGTTGTATCCAAAGTGGGCAAGCCTACTGAAAGACAAAAACCTGGTAACCGTGGTAAACGTGATAGTCAATTGATCTTGATGAGCTTCTTGAACAAGGTCCACTTTAACTCGCCCATGACACCCTTTGAACTCGAACTGTATCATCAAATCAAGAATGTCATTGGTGTGAACCCTAGTTTTTATGAGTTCGTGCTCATGGTAGACGCTGATACTGAAGTTATGCCTGACGGTCTTAATCGGATGGTTTCTGTATTTACTCATGACTCCAAGATCATTGGTCTTTGTGGTGAAACTGTATTATCAAACGAAAAAGACAGTTGGGTTACTATGATTCAAGTGTACGAATACTTTATTTCCCATTATCTTATCAAGGCTTTCGAATCATTGTTTGGCTCTGTTACTTGTTTACCAGGTTGTTTTTGTATGTATCGTTTGCGTTCACCTCAAAAGAATAAGCCTTTGCTTGTTTCCAACCAAATTATCGAAGACTATTCGATCAACAAGGTTGATACACTGCACAAGAAGAATTTGCTTCACTTGGGTGAGGATCGTTATCTTACTACCTTGATCTTGAAACATTTTCCCAACTACAAGACCAAGTTTGTTTCTGATGCTAAATGTGCTACCAATGCCCCTGATCAATGGTCTGTTCTACTCTCTCAGCGTCGTCGTTGGATTAACTCAACCATTCACAACTTGGGTGAACTTGTCTTTTTACCTCAACTCTGTGGTTTTTGCTGTTTCTCGATGCGATTTGTAGTAATGCTTGATTTGATCAGTACCTTGGTACAGCCTGCTATCGTCGGCTACCTTGTTTATTTGATATATACCTTGGCTACCTCCACTTCCGGTGTACCTATCATGTCTATTATTACCATTGCTGGTGTATACGGTCTGCAAGCTATTATTTTCTTGCTTCATAGAAAATGGGAACATATTATTTGGATGATTGTATCCATCTTTGCCATTCCCGTATTCTCGTTCCTGATTCCTATCTATTCTTACTGGCACTTTGATGATTTCTCTTGGGGTAATACTCGTGTCGTTATGGGTGACAAGGGCAAAAAGTTGGTCATGGCTGACGAGGGCAAATTCGATCCCAAATCCATTCCTGTCATGACATGGGACGAGTATGAAGCCAGTATGTACGATGATGACATGAACGGTGGTGGCTATTTCAACGATAACGCTTCGGTTGGGTCTCATGGTTCTCAACGTTCTGGTTATAGCCAGGGCACTTACTATAGTCAACAAAGCTATTTGAGCAAGCCAGGCCAATACGGCCAAATGGCACCTAGCAATCAGTCGTTTATGATGCACCCACCTGCACCCCAATCGGTTCGAGGCGCTTCGCCTGCGTTCAACAGTAGCAATTTACCACCTTACCAATCTCCTACACCAGGCTATGCAACACCAACTCCTATGATGGGATTTAATGGTCCTCCTATAGGTCAATATGGTGTTCCACCTGCTGCTGGCCAATTCAACAGACCTCAATCCCCTTTTCACTAACTCATAGATAAATAATAATGGAAACTTCATTGTATTTCTTGTTTTACTACTGGTATTATATATTTCTTTTGACAAACCAAATCACTTTGTGTATACATTTTACTTTTTTGCATATATATAAATAAAAAAACTACTACTCTTTTTTTTTTAAAAAAAAAAAAAAACTAATACAGTTAGGCATCTACTGATCTAATTAGCGATAGAATCGGAGGAACAGTGAAAGTATGATGTATAGCTAACTCAGGGCTTATGAAATGTTATGCATTAGCTTATTCATTATCCCAATATGCATTATTACGTAGCTTTTCATCTCTGTAGTATCCGCTCGCCCAAGTTGACTCATTCTTGTTTCGTCCATTAAATGCTTATCAATACTGATTTGCCTACTTGCAACACTAATATTACAAGATTTTAATCGCCGGTCGGTAATTTAATATTATCCTTATTATCACTGGAAAAACTTGCAGAACCCACATGTACACTTTAGCTTATTGTTCCAAAACTAAACCTTGTCAATATATACAACATGTGATTTAATAAAGTTTATTTCCAATTGAAGGACTCATCAAATGACGTGATATTTCCTTTAATTCATGGATTTATGTCTAGGCTTTTTTTTTCCTGAAATCATTTCCAACATGGACATTTCAAGATCGAATTCGATTTAATATTACATCAGATGACTACTGCTTATTTATGAATGAGACACTACTTTTTAACGGAATAGCTATTTTTTTTTAAAAAAAAATATTAAAGTATAGCAAATGTATTACATTTTGGATGTGAGATGCAAACTATAAACACTTTATGTAAATATGTTCAATCATTTCTAGATTCTAGGGCTCTTCCCAATTTAATGTCGCATCTAATTAGTAATCATTACTGAGAAGAAGCTGTAGAGTCTATTGAACCTTTTATTTCAAAGTAATATAGATACTGTACCTTATATTAATGATTAGAAGTAAATGTCCTGTATCCTTAAGCCTTTGTTGGGTCTCTAGATAGACAAATTATGGTCAAATATCGTATTTGATAGGTATTCCATACTCGAAACAAACTGTTATAAATAATGAATCCTAAGTTAACAAGATGATTAGATGCATATATATATATATATATATATATTTATATGCTCTAGTTTGAGTTCTATTTGATGGATAAAAAAAAATTGACTAGAAGAAACCATGGCCAAAAGAAGATGATAACTAGTACTAAAGTTATTCTAGTTCACCAAACGCTGATGTCAATTGGAATTCTTGTGGCTTCACTGTTCGCAAAGACAAGTATTTTCATTTTAGTTTTTCACTTCAAGGTTTATCAAAAGTGGGCCTACAAAATATTCCAATCGATGACATGGAAGAACCGATCATGATACATAGTATTGAAACACAAGGTGATAGATTTCCTAAGGGAACTAATCATATATTGAATTTTTTGCAATACATAATGAAATAATGGTTCCGGCTTAACCATGTCGGTATGTACTCATAATAATACACCTAACAATATTGCCTTTACTCCTAAAGCTTGGGAAAGTCTAAAGCGTATATTTTTACCACAAATATATATCTACATCAACTGAAGATAATATATTATACTGATCATAAACATACTAAAACTGCACCATGCCAATTTATATCTACTTGCATTGTTCATCCCAGAGCAGATCTATTACCCATGACTACATGTATCAATTAGTAGTCTATCTTTTGTATTTATTAATCCAAACAAATTGTCGTGTATTTCTGTTTTAATCAATATGACTGGATCTGAACCATCTAAATAACTCAAATAAAATTCATCGTTATTTTGGCTAGTAAACCTTAGTTTATTGAAAAACTACCATTACATCAAGATCTATTATCATTTCGTGGATTGGCTATACTATGACTATGTAAGCCCAGCAAATGAGAAATAATCGTATTCAGGCGCAACTCAGTGGGCTGTCTTCAGTTATTCTTCGTATGAGCAATATAATTTGACTAAACCTATGGATGAGTATAAGAAATTGTAAAAAAAAAAAAAAATTAATGAATAATCAATAGCCTAATTTGATTACCCTTATATCTCCATGTCTTTAAATAATACATAGTAAAGCTACGAACTTATTACTAGTGTCAATATTAAGTAACCAAGTACATATACAATTCCTATATTTCCTCAAAAACGTCCACATATAGCAGTATTCAACTCTCTATTAATTAATATGATTTTATCAAGAGCATCGATGATCCAAAATCTGTCACAACAAAACCATGGTCAATAACATGAATCATGTGCATACATTAAACACGGTAATTTTATTCAAGGCTCTTACAAGACATCAGTATACTATGTGTGGAAAGTATCTAATCCTTACAAGGCTAACAAAAACACAAGTTGCATAAAGCCCATGTTAATAGATCACACGGAGCAAGTTGAGATGACTCTACAGATGCATTATCGGTAGGTATTTCCAATCTTGCTAGCTAATATCAGATTCCTAGCCTACTGCAGTCGATAATCAAACTGAAAGAGTGGTATAACATACCTCTTTTGTGGAATGCCGGCACCGTCCAATGACAAGCTTAAATCTAGACGTGGCATGAGATGTATAACAAGGTAAACAGTACATCTCCCGAGGTATTTGGCAATTGAAATATATCTACATTTCACAGTCAGAATATTCTCTCGCTTACGAGGTATATTATGCCTAAGATCAAAAGAGAACACAGCACAGTTATTTTTCCAAGTTGGGCATAAAAAAGATTTCTGCATTAATCAAGTTTATCTGAGGTGATGAATCAAGTAAAATATAGATATATTAACAAAATGTATATTTCAAAGCTACCAAGATATTGTAGCCAAGGATTCAATGAAGCTCTCTATTGATATTGCCTGTTGAAGTCATCCTGAAACGCAGAAATAGATCGACAAAAAGTGTGATGAACTAGTCAAAAATAGGAACCAAGTAAATCTCATGCGCCTAGTAAGGTTTCTATGAAACAAGTTGAATAAAAATGGTGTTCCTTTTCAATATTCATTTCCTCATACGTATTACACTTTACAATTTTTTGAAAATGCCCTTCAAGAGATTACTGATTACCAGGCTATCAGAACTGTGTTGGAAAAATTAACAATAATGATTTTCTCGTTCCTTTTTTTTTCTTTGAACTTGAGCATAATACAGCGGCCTTATCGAGCTTTACTATTCCAACAATGATATTAATTGGTGTACTGTATCCTTCATTCACTTTCTGAAAGTCCATTATTAAATTAAATTTGTTCAGTTAAAGAGCAGTTGCAAATTTTCCTTCAGGTCGTTTTTTTTTAATAAAAGGTAGCAGCATACGTTGAAAATATATACACAAGCTAATGAATTTATAACTATACATTATTTACGTTAGAGCAACTATTACTCTGGATAGGAGGTTTTTCATTGTCCAGACTTGAGTTAATTGCATATAATTTCCCATTTAACTGTTGATAGCATGTCGGAATTTCTTAACTATTATATTTCTTTTTGAAATTAAAAACTAATCATTTTAGATCTTTATAGAAACAATACAAAAGGGGAATAAAATATGGTTTTGGCTATTTTTTATTTTTTATTTTTTTTTTTTTTACATGCAAAAGATTAAATTGTTCAATGAATCGCGGCAATTCACTACACCTCTTTTTCAACCAAGGTTTTAATTAAACTACAGCGCTTCTCCTATTCAAAATATTGCAATCATAAATAAAAGTCCTGTCATAAATGTGTAGATAGAAGCTTTACTGCAAATATTAAGTTTTTATTAAAGACACATCATATGTCAACATACGATATAGAATTACAATAGAGATAGCTGTCGCCACTATCGTAAAATGTCACTTCAAGGCATCTACCAGATTTGGCATTTCTCTGCAGGATCCATCGCCTTTGGTTCTTGGGCTGCGCATTTGAAAGCTTCTGCGAATTCAGGGCTGTTCTGGACGGCAGCATTGACTCTGACGTGAGATGGTGAATGAACATCATTGCGGACTCTTTGTACTGCCATTTCTGGACGCATGCTGCTGCACCATATACGGCCAAAATTGATAAAAAAGAGTTGTTCAGGAGAGAGATGATCGAGTTGAGGCAAAGCCAAGTTTTCCTCAGGGTTCTGCTCCAATGACTTACGCATAGCCATGAGAGCAGCACGAACGCCGCCATTATCAGCCAAGTTTTCGCCCAGAGTCATCTAGTTGTAAACATCAGTTCATATTACATAAGCTTGAGGATGCTATATCTCACTTTTCCATTCACATTATGTATCACGTCATTGGGGCCTTTAACAGAGAACTTGTTGTATTGATTAATAAAGCATTGGCTCTTTTCTTCAAATGCTTTTGTGGTATCGTTTGTCCACCAGGTGTTTAGACGGCCATCACCGTCATATAGTCGACCAGAATTATCAAAGGCGTGCTACATAAGACACAGAGAGGATGAATAGAATGTTCAGTTAGTTACTAAAAAGAAATGTCTCTTACAGTGATTTCGTGACCGATTACTACACCAATACCACCATAATTAAGGTACTGAGGCAATTCTGAATGGTAAAAGGGATTTTGTAAGATACCGGCGGGAATGACAATCTCATTGAATGTAGGTGTGTAATACGCGTTGACTTCATGAGGATCCATATACCATGCGTTCTTATCCGAGCTCTTTCCGATTTGATTCCATTCTTTTACAAGTTCCCAGTTTTTAGCCGATTTTTGATTGCTATAGTAGCTCGTAGGATCCGCGTGAATAGTAGCATAGTATTCAAAGAGAGAATTAGGTGATCGCACATCCGGTGCGATTGTACTGTAAGCTTCCTTATGACCAATCTTGTTTACTTTCTCCAAAGCACGGGAGCGAGTCTCTTCGTCAAGCCAATCAATTTTACCCAAACGTTCAGACCAAGCACTTTGAATATTGTCCATGAAACGAGCTGCTTGTTCACGTTGAGGCTCACCACCAAAGCTCTTGATAACAAAGTAACGGCCCAAGAGCTGACCAAAGGCAATACTGGTAGCAGTAACACATACGCGTTCTCGTGGAGGCGAAGCGGTGGTGCCGCTAGATATGCTGCTGGTCATAGCACGGTGCACTTCACGAGTATCCTTATCCAAGTAATTGATATTGGCCAGGATGGTTTTGATGGTAAAGTAATCAAGCATAGTACGCGTGGTGACACCATCTTCACTGGAGGCACTGTTCACTAACCAATCACTTAGTGCTTGCATAAATCGAGGTGAAGTAACGATTACACGTTCGGGAACAGAGGCATCATTGGGTGTAAAGTGTCTGAGAAATAAATTCCAGTCAATGAACCCATATTTTTGCTGTAGTTCACGGATAGACATGGGGTTGTATAGCTCAATAGGATTCTGGAGCTGATCCCTACCAGTAATAATGACATAAATATAATGCTGCTGAATGTTTGAATCATGTAAAAAAAAAAAGAAGGGCTTACTTGGGTACAGTTAGTTTGGCAAGATGGGTCTCAAACTGGACAAATCTTTCTACCATAGCTTCAGCATCAACTTTGCCCAACATAGTAAGTTTTTGTTCAGTCAACTTTTCACGACGAATATTGGCGGTGGGGGAATCACTGCTAGGTTCACCCAAGATGGCCGTAACAATATTGATCAGGCCATTACGGTACTTTTCCAACATTTCCGGTTGTTCATAGTATTCACGAGAAGGAAGACCCAAAGAAGGTTGATTGATCGTGACTGAGACTTCCTCGGGAACTTGATCATCCGGCCCTACACCGTACGAAAACAAAGTATTGCCAACACCTTCAGTCAAAAGGTGGATGATGGTATCTGTAAAGCGGAGTAAGTTATCCGTAGTAAATTTAGTATCATAGAACTCCTCTTGGTAACCAAGCTTGGTAATTAGCCTAGCGATCTCTGGATAAATGGGTGTAGGTCCCAGCCTGTTTATAGATTCCTCGTTCATACAAGAATCGTAGTAGGACTTGATCTTGTTGAAGTTTTCACGATCTTTGTCAGTTTGGTCAGTTCTCAAAAGACTTTGTGATTGCTGTGTAGCATTCTTAAACAAATCATCATAGGTGCCTTGAAGCATAACATTCAACCCATCTAAATTGGCATGTCTTAAATTTGTAAAAGTACCAACAGCTATGACGGCGATAGTGTAACAAACATCAGTCGTGTTTTTTTTTTCTTCACATAATTTGTGATACTTACTTGGTTCAGAGTCCGGAATTTTGGCATCTTGAATCCAGCCGCCACCTTTATTAAGAATGAATCAATCTGAATACAAGGTTTTACATGGTTTTACTTACACGTATACTGATAAAAGTCGCTACAGGGATCAGCATTAAGGTCTAGATCGTGAAGAATAGCGGCTGCAGCATCTTTGCAAACTTGAGTAGTACAAGCCGTAGTAGATCTAGATAATAAATGAGTAGAATGTCTTGCAAGCGAATGAGATAGAATTCCGCCGGGCATATGTAATCGGTAAAAGGAAAAAGAAAAAAGAAAAAAAAAAGGATATAACCGATATATTCTTTAATAGTCCCGTCTTTTTATATCATTCTGTTCAAACAGGTATGCTCCTTGTTTCAAGCAAACATGGAATTATAAATTCCCTCCGTTAAGCTGCTTGAAAGACGTTTGTGTAGCCTTGCTATTTGACAGTTGGTTTTAGAATGACCAGTTTTTTAACTAGTCCAAAAGGTTTTGCCCATTTTTTTTTTTCTGGTTTTTTCTTTTTTCTTTTTCCTTTTCTTTATTCCTTCACTCTTTACTCTTTTTTTTGCACTTCTTCTTTGAATGAACAGATAAGCATGAGTACTGATACAAAGCTTATTCTCAGCTTAGTCAATCGAATTGCAGTTCGCGTATGTGTATCATGTGATACGAAAATGTCAAGAAACTAACATATGAATAGCTTCCTAGTAATAATGGTGCACATTTTGATGCTTTAGAAAGCGATCCATTAATCCAGCAAACGTAAAGTACAGTACTATAAATTCTTTCCTTTCAGTCAAACTAACCATTATTTATGGTGTCTTTTCGCCCCTTATGTTTACGTCAGTGGTACGTGTACGAGCCTCTAACTCGTTATTTCATAGTCTAATCTGAAACCAATATCATAGTGGCTTCCTTAGTCGAACTGTCAAATTATAGATTACCTACTATTGCAACCACCATTGTTACAGTCATTGAAAACACATCCAAGGTAGAGGTGCAGAAAAAAAGTTAAATATGTCTCGATTCACTGACGTGGCTCGAACTAGTCCTCGCTATCCAGAAACAATGATTATGTCCCTACTGATGTATTGCAATCCCAACTCTTTCTATTAAGACTACTATCCGCCTGTATGCAACACCATTGGAAATATTGTCAGGACTTGGACTCAAAGGCTCATCAACGCGATGACAGCGCTGGATCCTCGTCAAAGCGACCCAACTTGAACCGCGCCAATGCGACTCCTATGACAGCATGGTCCTCACCAGAAGGGATGCCTGAAATCCCCATTGATCCACCACCATTGGAAGATAATCTTGCTAAACATATCATTTATGTCATGTCGCGCTTTATTTACCAGATTGTTATTTTGGATGAAAAGGAGCATGGTCTTGTAGCCAACCATGCTGCAAGTGCTATTTCAACAGAGACCTATACGAACGTGAATGGGTCTTGCAAAATTATGGTTGATATTTATAAAGCTGCAAGTCTCGTGGTTGCTTATGTAAGTGCAAGTAATTGGACTATTACCTTTGCCAAAATCAAGAGTAGAATTTTGTATTTGACTACAACACAAGAAGAAAATCCAGAGATGACGGATGTGATGTTATTAGAATGTGCTTCATTGAATCACAAGAGACTCAGTATGGTGCTTACAGGTAAAGTTCCAGTAAAGAATTTGCAAGTATATGCTTTCTTATCGAATAAGTTTTTTTTTTTTTTTTTTTTTTTTTTTTTTTTTTTTTTTTTTGTATCAGAATTATGTAGCTCTGCGTTACATTTAAGGAAAGCTGCACAACTATTCGTTGCAGTCATGCTAAGAAGGGCTATTTGGAACTGGATCGAAAATTACACTGCCGAGTTTACTTTATTATGCTATAACCAAACACGAATGGATGGTTCGCCTGAAATTCTGTTTGATATATTTAATTCACTTGCTGATACCACTAAAAGAAAAGCTATCTTTTGGCCTGTACAAACAATGTTATTAACCCTTTGCCCTGACATTCTACTCTCTACATCTTTAGTCAGTGGTCGATCACAGACCAAGAAGGTAAATTGCATGGTAGACCCTCCTTTTTTTGGGATTCATATCTTACACGAGTTTTCGAATTAGACTGCATTTTTTAGCTCTCTCAAGAAAGCAATGAAAGGCGATAGAATGGGTGAATTAGCTGCTATTTGTTATGTAGATCTGTGTAGAGCCTCTACCTACGTATCTAAGAACGATATGACAGTCATTCAACATATTGTACCTGATGTAGAGAATGATCTAATAGAAAAACTATTCGACCCTCAACACCCTGCAGATGTTGATTCTTTATCCAATAGTCTGGGTGTGTATATCGATCATCAATGTCTCATGGCGGACTGTATTGTAGCCATATATCGACTGGACCCAGACAAAGCACTGAATGCACTGATACCCATTTGTTTTGACAACAATGCGCCTACCAGCTTCAAATTGGGTGTTGTAAAAGCGGTCGTTGCGATTGCTTCCGAAGAAAACCGATTGCCTTGGATCCCCTCTATCTCTGCTTTATATATACCGCTCTGTTCTCGCATCAGAAAGCTTTTTTTGGAGTTTTATAATTGTGATTATAGAGAAAGGGCTGATAGCCCATACGCATCTGTATCTTCTCGCAAGCCACTAACAAGCAGCATTGACAAACGAAGCAATAAAAGAGATACGCGATCTGCTGCTACAAACGAAAGATTTGAATTGATTTTAGACGTTTTACGATTATACCAAATAGATCCCCAGTTGGCTATTCTGGTAAAAGCGCTTTCTATCATAAAATAGAATAACAATTCAATGCTAATAGTAAGATTTAATATAGGGTAATGAAGACGATAGATTTGAACAGAACACAGCAGTCATGGTAGCTATTGCCAATTGTCTTCGAGACCCCAGTGCTTTAGTGAGAGATGCAGCAGCAGAGTGTTTATACAAATTACACGCACCAACAAAGATCTTGCTTTGGGGACGGTCTGACAAGTTTATGGTTTCATTCTGGCGAATATCATCTCAAGTACTTTTCACCCTGGCAAAACAGTTACTGGACAATAAAGAACGGGAGGGTGGATTACGGAAACTATTAGATTTGCTTAAACGTCTTCTGTCTTCTCGAAACCAGTTTTTAGAGCAGCACCGAGATGTAGCAGCACAAGGCATTGATACAAGAGAGCGATTACAGGCTTCCATTGGACTAGAAGTCGCGTTATTGGTTTTACTGTGCTCCTATGACACTGATATCTGTAAACTATCTATCGATTGTTTTGGGTTGCTTTGTACAGAGGTACATCTGACCGAACGACTCGATGATCCCTATCCTTCATCCATCACCATTGTTGAAAACATGGCTTGTTATATAGAATTAACCAAAAACGTTGGCGTAGTCACAGGTCGCAAATCACTACAACGTCGTATTCGTCGACTCTTGCGCATGACAAACCATAGTTCGCCAGGAATGTTAGCTGCTTGGGAAGAAGCTTGGAAGCGATGGAAGTTTCTTACACCTATCATTGTTCGAACACCGGATGAGAATAGCTCTAAAGACGAAACAGCCCAGGTTGAAGGAAAGAAAGGAGCCGGTGCAACATGGCACGAAAAACTAAGAAGCAACTCTTCGCGTCACTTGCCTCAGCCGATGTCTGCTTCGACACGAATGGATTTCATTGACGATGATAGATCAGCAGAATGGCAAAACTATTCAGGCTTTCTTGCAGCTTTAGGCGGTGTGTGTCTGATGCAAGATAACTTACAGTTGGTTCCGTCCTCACCCTCGACCTCTGTTCGATCTCGCTCGACTAATAATGAATCACCACATAGTATATACAATAGACGTATCTCGGTACCAATTGCTGAGCCAACGAGTATGGTAGACAAGTTTATTATGGATATGGTTGATTTACTAGCATGCGATAATTTGATTGTGCGAGAATGGGTTCGAGAGATCCTCGGTAACGATATATCACCTGCATTATATCATATCATGTTTCGTCATTTAGAAACTGTGCTCTCCAAGTGCTTCGGTCCAGATAATACTGATCCCATATGCAGCCCTAAATATACACTCGTCGTAGAACAGGTCATTTCGGTACTCAAGCAAGTGCTAGATCGGCTTGTTGACCAGACGGGAAGCTTGGTCACAGTTGATTTCTGCACACTAATTAAGCAATCCGCACTTTATCTCAACAAACTTGGACCAGATCAACTTTCAATCACAATCAAGATTAGGATGTGCCAACTTGTAGAAGTATTGATGAGCAAGAAGGATATGGTGACTATAAGACAAGAGTTTAAATTGAGGAACAAGCTTCTCGAAATCATTGTAGAATGGACGAGTGATTTTGCACTGGTAAGCGAAACAACATGACTATGTAATTCACTGTATAAACAATTATATACATAGAAACATGATAGTAGTTCCAATTATGATAGCTCTCAAATTGATAAGCTACAAAGTGACTTGGATTTAGCTTGTTTGAAGACCATTGTCGCGCTTCTCAACCATTTACCACTTCAACCTTCAGAACCTGTTCATGAATCTGATGCTCTTGCGGTGAAAAGTAGAATATTCTACAAGTATTTTACATACTTTTTCAAGCTATTAAACCGATGTCGTGTTTCCGAGGTAATGTATTTCGGATGATTCCACTCTGATGCACATGTACTAATGCTATCCGACGTAAAAAGATAGAATTACCCTCTCAGAGCCATAGTTTCGATACTCAACTACGAAGCGTAAGTATACCACCGCTCTTGTACATCATATTATTGTTACTGAACTGTTTCCTATGGTATAGGGATCTGAATTGGCACCACTGAAAAATTACACTATTTTAGCTTTGTCCAATTTGCTTAGTGCCAACGTGGATGCAGGCTTGAAATACTCATTTTCTATGGGCTATCATGAAGATACGCGTACTAGATCGGCGTTCTTGGAAGTTTTGACGAATATCTTGAACCAAGGCACAGAATTTGAAACTTTGGCTGAAACTGTGATGACTGACAGATATGAAAAACTGATCGATGTAAGCTTCTGGACATTTGCTAAACAAAGAAAAAAAGAGCTAAGTTATTCTATTACAGATGCTTATGCAAGATGATATGACATTTACTCTTTCGTTATGTCGCGTTTGCCCTTCTTCAGATATTGACGATGTAGCTAAAGTTCTGTTATCATGTTTCGCCTCAAGAAACAAAACGATGGAGCTGCTTAAGGCTGTTATCGAAGCAGAAGTTGAAAACACTGGTATATACATTAACATATTCAATGAGTATGAATATACTAACATATGTATGCACTTACTGTAGAAAATGAAGCTGATCTGTTCAGAAAAACTAGCATAGCTACACGTATGTTATCTTTATTCTCTAAAGAGAATGGTGCAGATTATATTCGATCAGTATTATTACCTGTATTTCAAAAACTATCTGAACGTCCTCGAGAAGATCGATGTTTTGAATTAGATCCTTCTAAACTTGAACCTGATGAAGACATAAACAAGAACAGAAGTAATGTCATTGAAGCAACTGAAATGTTCTTGAACGCCATCTGCAACTCGCTAGATCAAGTGCCTCCGTCTTTTCAAGAAATTTGCAACTGTATCTTGACTTGTGTACGCAAAAAGTTCCCAGAGGTCAAATATACTGCTGTTGGATCCTTTATCTTTTTACGCTTCTTTTGTCCTGCTATCGTATCACCAGAAACAGAGGGATTGGTCAAGAACACTGCATCCATTTCACGCGAAATGCGTAGAGGCTTTCTTATTGCCACCAAAGTTATCCAGAACCTGGCCAATAACGTGCTTTTCGGTGCCAAAGAAGTTTACATGGTCGTATTGAATGACTTTTTAACGGCCAATATCTATCAAGTAGCCAACTTTCTACGAAATATATCCAATGAGCCTGAAGAACCAACATCCACTTCAGAAGAAACAGGCGAAGTTTTCCAAATGACCGAGAAACTGTATGCCATATTGCATCGTGTTTTAAGTGACAATATGGAACGTATATGTAGAGACATGTCGGGTAATAACGCATGCTGTGTCAAGAATTCAAGAACATTTGTCCAAATGAAACGCGATTGTGATAAACTGGCCAATATACTGGCTCAATTGGGAAGACCACCCGAAATCTCACATAGGGAATCCATGGTATCACGAAGCTATGTTTATGCCGCCTCCAATCAATTGTATGCAGACTTTATGCGCCGTAATAGTCACCGTAACGTGGATTCGATCGTGTCCAGGAACATCTTTTATGAAGGTGGTGTATCCAAAGCTGGCCGTCCAGTGTTTTACTTGATTTTGCGCAATATCAATGCAGACAATATTGATTTTGAATTGCTCATCTACCATATATTACAAACATTAGAGCGTGTATCCAATCGCCAATATGAGCTATTGGTAGATGTCACTTTGTTTTCTCGCAGTAATGAGGCACCATCACAGTGGATTCATCAATTCATGCAACTACTGAACGAAGATATATCGGAAAAGGTAGCTGTTTGTCATGTCTACAATGCTAATTCCCACTTGCGCTCATTTATGAAGAAACTGACAAGGCCCATACCTCACAAGTTTACAAAGCGTATGGCGTTTGCGGTTACTTTGGCTGAACTTCAAAGTCATATATCACCATCGGAAATTAGACTTCCCAAATCTACAAGTAAAGTATACCACAGCTATTTATTTTAATTTTACTAACCTAGTCGTGAATTTTAGTCGGATTAGAGACAGATCCAAGTGCTGTATTTTTTCCGGTCAATAAAGTGCTCAAGTTTGTCAATCAAGTGCCTGTTACTATCAAAGTTAGTGCAGAATACATCCAAGTGATGACGGTTCGCAAACAAGAGATCGTGTATGGACTCACCGCAGTGATCAATGATGTATGTCATATAGGTGATATAGAAGATATCGCTTACGCTCAGAAAGGGCGTGGTACAGATCCTTTCGAGTTTAGTTATACATGTACTCGAGAACATGCCTTGATGATATTCAATTCACCCAAGAGAGATGCCATTATCAACGTGAGTATGATCAATTGTAAAGTTTGATGAAATATTAAACTGATCTTGTCCTCTCTTTTTTTTATGTATACAAGACCATTCGACATAGTAAAAAACGATATGAGATGTCTCGACCCACAGCTATTTCTGAACGAACAATCCGTCCAAATGATGTTCCTGGAAGATTACTCAATATGGCTTTATTGAACTTGGGTAGCGATGATCCTAATCTGAGATTATCATCTTATAATCTACTCTATGCTCTCAGTAGAGCGTTTCATTTTGATGTTGGAAACCAACTTTTAGATGCGAAAGGTAACTCATATTATCATTTAAACCATTCTGAGGCTATATGCTTATCTGCTTTTATACCATACAGACTTGTGTTTACCAGCCAATAGTACGGAATTCATTGTAAGCATCAGTGAGAAAATAGCCCTTGCTGAGCCATCTCTTACACTCGAATTCTTGAATGAGTGTGTTATGGGTTATGGTAAATCCGAGCAAGGTTTACGTTACCTTTGTCTTCTCTACATGATCCCTTGGTTACCCAATTTAGCACTTTTCTGTGAAAGATCGCCTCAAGATATAGTAAAAACACAAGGGATACTTCGATTGTTGATTGATCTTACGTTGACTGGAGAGGTAAAAATGTGCATTCATTGGGGGGAAAAAAAAGGCAACGTGTTAACCCTTCTCATTTTTTTTTTTCTCTCAGATGTCCAAACTGGTTCAAGCCAAGATCTGGAAAACAATAGCCAATGTCGATGGTGTTCTCAACTTGGTTATCGATACTTTTATCCAAGTATCAAATGAACATGGTGTTGGCTCTGTAGAAGCAGAGGCTTTGGCCGATACGCTTGTGACGCTGTCGAATGTAACCGTACGGTCAAAACTCATATCGTTCTTGCGCAAAGTCATTCATAATACATCATTCAAGCCTACACGGTCGCTGACAGATCACCCTTCGTGGCCAGAAATTGCTATCCTCGTGCGTTTCATTCTTATGCTTTCATTCAGCAATAGAGGACCTGTAAAACGGATCGTGCCCGAGCTTTTTCATATAATATCCTTAATTGCAGGTGTTGGCTGTACTGTGATAAGAGCTTCTATACATGGCGTTGTTACAAATATGATTCAATCACTATGTACCTCGACGCCACTCTCTACTGCTAATGTAAAGAAACTTCAATTGTTACTGAACGAAATATCTGAACACAAGAGTCGATTGTTGTTTGGTCTCAATCGTTCTAATGCCAATGCGTTTACGATCACTCCGGAAACATTGAATGATTCTTTAGACCCTATTTCTTTGCTTTCGTTGGAGGTTATTGTATCCAAGTTGGCTGAAGTAATTAATTACGCTGCTCCTACGACAGGTACGAACTACTGAATATAACCCATTCTTTTTTTTTCCTGATATTCTGTTTATCATAGATATTGCAAACTTTTGGAGAGCCAGATGGATGGGTCTAGTAGCAAGCACAGCATTCCAATTCAATCCAGCAGTTCAACCCCGCGCGTTTATTGTCTTGGGTTATTTGGGACGAGAAGAGATCGATGATGATCTGCTTTATCAAATCTTGGTGGCTTTACGTGGGTCTCTTGCTATTTTCAATGAATCTGAACCCAACCTTGTCACTAGTATCATGATGTGTTTAAAGAACGTAGTTGAAAGCCTTCCCAGTGACTCTCGATATCTATTGCAATTGTTTTGGATAGCTGTCGCTCTGGTAGAAATCAGTACGAATACCACATTTTCCATGGCAGTAGAACTTTTACAAGCTGTCTTACGTTCCTTGGACACGCATGGTTTTTTCTCGGGCAATATCATGACAGATGTCTTGATGACAGCACGTGAACCTGTTGCTGACGTAGCGCGTAAACTAGATGATATATGTGGTGTGAGCTTTGATACGCATTTTTCGTTTGCTATTGCCGGTATCCTTATCAAAGGACTTCGATACGCTGATGCCAAGAATTCTATCTATCAAGGTCTTCAGACATTCCTGCATATTGAGCGAAAACAAATTACTCAAGACAGACTGTATGAAGACAGCAGCAACAACATTATTGACGCCTCTACTTTGGGATATGTTACTGCGTTGCTTCCATTAGCCGCCAAACACGAAACAGTCAAGGATTTGTTAAAGTTGGCTGGATTAAATGAAGCGGACGTGGATAATAATACATTCAGTTGCAATGCTTATGCAGGCATATTTGAAAAGTTCGATATCCCAGATAATTCCACAGCATTGCTTATTGTTTCACTACTGGCGGCCATGTTGAATGTAGCAGACAATGAATCAGAAAGACTATTTATTTATGGATTATTATCTGAATCAGCCGCTGCTCTCCCCGAAGTATTCTCTCTTATGTAAGTTTATAGCTATTTTGTGATGCGTATATACTAACTTTTATTATTTTAGTTATGAATCTCTTTTACCAAAGATGAACCAAATCGTCATTAGTAGTCAAACGATGTCGATTCTCGAATCCGTTAAATCAATTCTTCTTACCGCTTGTTCAGATCCTGCCTTTACGGCGACAAAGAACGGCCCGTCACAAAAGCAATTACTGGAAAAACTTGGATTTTCCGCCTTGGGAGATCGTCGGGATAGTGCTTCAGCTTCGGATAATGTAAAAGATGCTAAACTTGCAAGTGAGCTCATGGAACTTATTATTTCTTAAACCCCTCTTTTATTTCCTCTCTCTCTCTCTCTCTCTCTCTCTATTACGTTCCGTTTTTACTACTATTATATTTAGATATCACTTAATTAACATGTATTATAATCAGACTATCTTCAGCTGCAGACACCATCCTTTTGTTACTTTATATTGCATCCCATTAATCATCACAATAACCATTAAAAAATAATTCATTATTTGTTTCCAATGTATAATGAATATTAGTAAAAGCATACATGAGAAAAATATGTATTGTGATTCAACAAGATTGCGGCTTTATTACGGATAGAACAAAAGAATTCTAAGTATAGCAAGCATTGCTTACTGAAGTATTATCTAAACAGTTGAAAATATACTCGACAACTCATTTTAATTATACCTTGGTTGCGATTCTCTTTCTGGACTTAGAGCCCAAAAATAATAATAATTGTATACTATTTGTTAAATGCGATATTAAGATGGGATCGACCGGGAAGACCTTATAGATCATTATATATACTGCATTTACATGAAATGCGCCATTCGTTCCAGCACTGATTCTGCTTTAATCAAATACAAACTTAGTAGATGCAGTTCCTTATTTAAAACATAGAATCCTAATCAGATGCGACTTCAAACCGAGATCGGCCCAACATATTTGCATTGATCAAAGCGTCCTAACAGTTTTTCAGGGAAAAAAAAAACGCGACTCCGCTGCCAAAAACTTCAATCGAAAAAAAAAACATCGCAATCTAAATGAGGATAAGCTTCTGCGTGAGCTTTTGGTATCTAATTAAAGTTTCCCGTAATTAGATTTACTATCGACTGGGCTGTACCTTTAAAAAAATTAAGATTTTTTGCTGTAAAGCGCATAAAGGTGTATACAGTCGGAGTTATTTGTCAAAGTATAGATTCATAACAATTAATGTACTTAAAGGAATGTTCTTTGGTTGTATTAATTGCATTAACTCCAAAGCGTTATCCTAGCTAGTTGTTTAATAAAAACATGGTTTCGGTTTTTCTAAGAATTTTGCAGTTTCACGCGTATCAATGATTTAATATCATGATGGTGCTTCCTTGCAATCACCGCCAACCAATGAAATCGATACATTCTTTAGTTAAAAAGATATCCAAGTCAGAAACCGAGGAAATAATTGCATCTTTTTTTTTCACTTCCACAGCTTTTGTACATACAAATCGAATAAATGACATCAACCAAGAAACCTAATCTAACTGGGAGTCAAGATTTATTGACCTATTTTAATCTTATACCCATATATAACAAAGTTGTGAAGCCATTTCCACCACCAAATAGAGCAGCTGGTTTAGATCCATCGCTGTTTCCTTACATTTCAGACCTTCCTGGTAAAAGAAAAAAAAAGCTCATACTGATTACTATAACACTGACTCAAATAATCTTGGAAATCAAAAGGCAGAATGGATATGGAGCCTGATGGCTATTTGTTCAATTTGTTGCGCGATCCACAAGCGGTTGAATCTGGACCAGACATTAAACCTTTAGATTCTGAAACTCTCAAAGACGCGTTTTCACTTAAAGAAGGGCCTGTTCCTGGCGTAATATTGTGTATTACAATTAACAAAAAACCATGTTCTTATTATTTTAATTATTAGTTTGATGCATCGATATTGGGTACTGATGATGGAGGAAACGGAAATTATTCTTCTGGTCAATATGATCAATATGGTATAGTTGGAGGTAAAAATACTCCAAAAAAGAGTTCAAAGGGTACTTACCAAGTTATTTTTATGATGATAGCTGATGTAGATCATAACGGAGAAAGAAGGCATAAAAAGAAGGTAAAGCTAAACTATAGATTACTTGCAATGATTATCAGTCACTTAAATTAGTTAATAGAAGAAGAAGAGAAGACATGGTCACGACCATGACGAAGAAGGGCATGGACATAGTGATCATAGAAAGAAGAAGAAGAAGAAGAAGGTAAGTACGAATAGAAATAAGCTCAAAAATACATTATTAACTTGTGGATAATAGGATAAAGAACGTCGAGATGAATCATTAGAGCATCCCCAATAAAAAACATTTACTTTTGCGTTAAACATATTTTCAGGCTTGACTGGCCTACTCTTGTTTTTGCTGGCCGTAGTTATTGGTATTTATTTGACAGACTGACTTGGGAGCAGTAGTGAAAGACATATATATTAGAGAATAGAAGATTTACCGTGTACGGTATTTATATGTATGTGCAAACACTGTGACGGAGATCAAAAACTAAAGTTTGTGTAAATCGGGTGCAAGCATATCGTGACTGCTAGGAGAGCAAGGCAAGATAAATCTACTATGATCAGCCATTTGCCATGGCTGCTGGGAATGCTCTATACGCTTAATCCAATCACCATAAAACAGAGTTGACCTGAATAACGTTAATTTAAAATATAGTTATTTTAATAACAACTGTACTGAGACGCATCGTAATACATATTACAAAAGACACCATTTGCCAAAGAAGTTCATTTTGCCAAGCAATTATATACATATGTTTGTATAAAGAGTCATTTTTACTATACATCACGCTTTATCGTGTATCCATAAATGGTCTGAAATCCGAAAGGAGTCGGTACCTGAGCAAGTAGCTATAGATCAATTTTAATTTGTTGCACTTGACTTTGGAGATAGAGAGAATGTGTATATAAAACAAAAAAAAAGAACCCGAGCTCGCAATAGGATCCTTTTTTTTTTATTGATAGATGAAAAAGCAAAATGAAAGTCTATAAGTGATCTATATGAGAAAAATATGTATGCTATTGGTATAATGTAAATGTCAATGTCAAGTTTGATTTAAGCAGTAATGCCATGAAGAGGGGCATCTGGTAAGTGAGCAACAACAGCGTTTCTGCGTCTAAGAGCATAGACGGGTAAATTGACAGTATCTCCATCGTCCAAAGTCATGATAGCCTTTGCACTTGGCTTTTGTTGGACCCATTGAGCAATACATGCAGCAGACAAGTATTGAAGTACCTGTTCGTCAGTCTTGATAGAGAAGCGATGGTTGTAAGTAGAGTTCATAGTTTGTTTGATTAAAGGGAAAAAAAAGACTTAAATATCGACTGGGTCTTTCTTTTTTTATATATAGCGAGACTTTTGGCGCTAGTACAATCTAGTAAAGTTGCACCAATTACCTTACGTGTAGTACATGGATTCTCGTAAATAAAACCCACGTTTTTTGTGCATTCTTATGCTTGTAAAACCCTCCTTAAAGAACTATTTTATTTATAATAGTCCGCACGCACGTTTATTTCAAATGAAACATATGATTACCGGGCCTTTGCTTTTGATCAACAAAGTAGCCTGTAACACTCCATGTGTGCGTGTAGATTGTATTAATCCAATCATATTCTGCATATCTACGACTGTTAAGGAAATTGCATCATCTCATGAACACCGAGTGTAACGGTGCAACGATATTCTTTTGACGGCAGACTAGTCAATTAGTCTATCGTTAGCAGAAACGTGATTATGTCTGAATCATTCTACAACAACGACAAGGACTCTAAAATAATGGCCTTCTGGGGTAACTAAAAAGATGCTGCAGGGACAAAACACAGACTAATGCGTCACCGCCAACAACTAAAATGGCCATTGAACCAGTACGGCTGATCACCTACTGCAGAATGAAAGGGATAGAGTATAAATGGGTTGCAGCCTTGATTAATTGTTGAGATATTCCATGTTGACTCATAAAACCAATCAAACGTTTTTTTTAATAATAAATCAAAATTCCATGAAAATACAACCGCATACTTTGGAATGCACGGAAAATACTTGCATTATAAACTATGTCTCAAAAACATCATTTCAACGTTAGAAAAATGCACAAAGATGATCATTACTACCAGGCGGAGTGTGCACCATTTTATTGGCTATTCACTATTACACAAACAATTTCAAGTTCTGTCAGCTCGCTCTACTGTCCCAATTTTTTTTTCTGACAGTGACTGGAATCCCATTTTTTTTAAATAACACAAAGATCTTCATACACAGATACTTTACTAGAAATACTCGTGTAGGCTTCAGTAATGCGCCAGATGGTGTAAATAAAATTTCGTATTTCTTTAAAGCCAAAAAAGTGTTATTAGATGAAAAGCGAATTTTTCTGATTTTTTGAAATACAACCATATTTTGTGCCACCCTTTGGACCGCCGTGCGTAAAGATACTTTAAGCGATATTGGTCTATAGTACGCAGAATCTATTTCTTTATAATGTCTTAATGCTTTCAATAACAAAAAAAAGGGGGGTTGTGTTTGAATAACAGATCATACCAATTTCATTTGGATCACCTTTAGATCTCTCGGTCGTTCTTAATCCATTATTGTATAAGATTATGTTTATAATAAACTGCTGCGTCTAGTAAATCATCAATTTTTCTTTAATACTTTAGCTGCATTCAATTTCTTGTTTTCAATTGTTATTTTTGGAGATGGCTTCCTTTTCCTTTGTCACGCGTAACTGGATCGTTCATAATTGTTGGGAATGAATTTCTGCTAATTTTGATACAAAATGAAATAACTTTTGGGACAAGATATTTGAGGCGTTTTTTTCTTCTTCCCATTAGCATCAAATATCCCAATCGGTTCATTTGAGCCGACCATTTAAAATTAAATATTTCAACGATAAAAGCTTCTTTCGTAGTATTACAAATAGTTGAATAGTAGTAATCTCTTATTCTATATGTGTCCGTTTTAAGCTTTTATATAATGAATATTTATAGAATTAATGATTGATATGTAGAGACCCTTTTTTTCAAGAGTCCGCCTGTTTGAGCCGATTCTTTCATGATACCTAACAGAATTTAACTTTTCAAGGTTCTTTTTGTTTTATCCTATAGTACTACCCATAGCAATTAACATAATTTATCATACTTTTTCAATTCCCAAAGTGATAGCATAGATAATAGTCCTTGGACAAGTGGTCCTAAGGCTTGTAGATGTAGTGGTGTTCAACTTTTGTATTTATTCAGTGATTTTTCGTACATGTATGCTATACAAGTTTACAATACTTGCTCCTTCATTTGGGAGCAATGATGGGTTTGAACCTCATTTCGGAATATTATATTCTAAGATAGTTATCCTTGATCTTCGGCTATAAAATCAGACATCGACTGGAGCAATAATTGAGTGTTTCCAAGAACGTTTCAATTAAATGCAAGTGGTCATTGCATTTAATTTCTTAAGTTCTATGAGCAAAGGAACATATTATATTACAGAGGGACTAATAACATCACTGCAGAAAATGTGTATTAACATTACACATTGAATTGGTTTATTGGTATATACTTTGAGGATTTAAGTACGAGTAAGAAGAAGGGCTCTCTAAAATAACAATATCCTTACAATACCTTTACAATTACTATGTAATGATCAGTTGTCATGACAATGAAAAAGTGTATCCACATTGAATCTTCATTTGAAATTACGCTTCTTTACGTTCACTAACGCGTGTGGTATGAGTATCCATGTCTGAAATAATGATATGGATTGACCCATAAGTGCAAACTGTAGGGAAGTACTCATATAGAGACCTTCTCATCTAATTATCAGATAAGAAGGCGTTTTTTCTGACTTTCATATATTGCTTTAGAGAAGACGGATGTAGTAATAAATATCACTGGTAGTCCTGTTGCAGGAATTAAGATTTACTTTATCATAATATAGTTCTTCTTGAACCACATTAGTCAAATAGTTTTTGCTAACTTCTAGGTAAGTTATTTTGGCTCTTACTTAAATAGAATTATTATTCATGTTATTTCTACCTGTACGAGCTTCTAAATACTTGATACCCTGCAATAATGGTCAAATGGATAACTTAATTCTTAATAAGGACAATTTCATACATTACTTTACTTTTTGGCCGAATAGCGTGTTATTGTTTGGTCTTTTATGCTCAAAAGGGCAATGTTCCAACTGTGTTTTTTCTTTGGCCAAGTTACTGCTTCATTATTTTCGATTGAACACTTTTTCACTGAAATGTGAACGTTAATGCCCAATATATTACTATGAACTTATATAACTGTAAAATTTCTAGTAGTGATTGATGTTTGAGTTTAAGAGAAAACCACCATAGAATGCTGGCGGTGTTTATTTCATTAAGTGAAGTCAATTGGAAGAGTTGAACCATTCAGACTGACCTAATTAGTACTTGTTAATCAAATCAACAGCCTCAACTTCTTCCCTTCTGCTAAATAACGTGGAAAAAAGTAATATGGGATGCCTTAACCATCCTTGGCAATCCTTCTACAATAAGTTTTTTTTAGAAGGGCTAAATAAAGATTTCTTGCAAGGTAGATCATAAACAGTTGCCATAAAAAGTATCATACCCATAGCTTTATATCAAATCTAGTGTCCATAAACTAACGTTCTCCTCTTTTTAATTGGACTTTTGGAGAAAGCCCAATCACACGCTTCTTCAAATGTTTTCCTATGGAATAATGATGAATAACCAATCAATAAAATCTAGCGTATAAAATATTTGCCTTTTCTATAAGGCTTAAGTATTTTTATATATAATTTTTGAAGTCTTCATTGGAATCTTCAAAAGGAGATTCCCTAAACGCACCTAGACTGTCGAGAGACAGGTTAGCTTCATCCTATTGATAGTGTTGGTATTATAGCAGTAATTGAAGTTAGGTCTTTTGTATCCATAATCAACGAGTGACAGGGACTATATTTATGCTCACATTATTGTAGTCAGTTTTACTTTAAGATTTAAAGCTTGCCTTTTGAAGTTTTGGTCCACTGTAAATTTTTATATCTCTTTTTTGCTGTTGCACCATTACTAAGAACCCAAAAATCTGACTCATTCACTTGATCTTACATTCTTTCGATTTGAATACAAGGCAATTTTCAAATTAACTCGTCGATTGGTCAAAGATCCATACAAAAATAGTTAAAACCGGTATATCCAAACCAAGCACCGGAAGCAGTTATGATCATTATTACCATCTCCTCAAGATTCCCTTTCTTAGTGATAGCCCTTACTTGGAAACATAGCTAACTAAAAGCTCTTGCACATCGTTAATCCAACATTACCTGATATCCCAATTTGCTAAACCCATCATCCAGTATCAGAGAGAGACTATCACTTCGCATTTGGATGCCATTGAAAGAGGGTGCTATGGATTTGTGTATTAGATCATCTGCCTCCGTCCATGATCTTCCAAATCTGGACGAAATAAGAAAAGTTCTTCTCTTTCATAAATCTGCTGTAATGACCTAGAGTCTGGTAAGCTGCCTCATCAATATAACGATTGTCACCTCCAATTGATAGGAACCATCTTTGAAGAGATATGGATATACCATTATGTGCGCATTATCGTCACATCACCTTTATCTTTGATGTTTACTAAGTCTGAAATTATCATTTTGTGCTTTATAACCGCCTTACTTATGGAGCACCTCCCCTAATTATAATTATAGACTAGAAAATGATAATTGATCCTTCTTAAATTAAGTTAATGAATAACTATTTAATACAAAAAAAAATAGTTCCATTACTATTATTGGGCCATTTTGGAGGACTGATTTCACTATTTAGCTTCACTAGCGTATTGAAAATACAGTGTGTAATTTGACAGTCTATTGATTCTGGATTTTTTGTGCTGATGCGAGCTGAATCAGTAGTTATATTTGTGGAAAGACTGTTTAGTAGGTTTACGCTTCGATTGTCTAGCTGATCTTATTGTAGGAGTTTATTCATGGCTACATTCTAATAATTCATCTGATCATCTTACATATAAAATAAATATTTAGATTTAGTCAACTTTAATGATCTATCAATTCAACGCTCAGCATCTTTGCTATGATTTTAATTCTCTTTATTTCAAACTGCTTTTGATTTTCTTTGAAGAATAAATAGACAAAATGTAGTTTTCGATCTCTTTTAATATATTGTGAATAGTTGCTCCTTTCTCTGATTTTTGAGAACTGACATGATTTATGTACACAATTATATCTAGACTTGGAAGATATCGAGAGCATTAGGTTTCTAAAGCAACAATAAAAGGAGAGTAGGAATAGAATCATGAAAAATATTGATTGAATTATATTGTACAAATAAAAAAAAGAACTCTCTATTGCACAGCTTGGAATATACTCAATGTTACATGATTGCACAATGCCAGAATGTTGATATCTTGCTGTACTGTAGGTACATTCAAAATATTACGTAAATAAAATTATATACGAAAACTATCGTGTATAGAATTACGAATATTACTACCTTCTTTGGACAGAGGGTCTCTGATGACTATAAACGCAGTAATTAAAATTAAAAAAAAAAACATGGTATATGGAATACAGTATACGGAACACAACAAAAAACAGAAGCATAATAGATTACCTAAAAGTTTTGGAACGGAATGTGAAGTAGCTAGGATTAATTCAAAAATAATTGGGACAAGCTTTTATTTAATATTGGGACGAAACTTGTAATCTTGATCATATACTTCTTCAGTATACTGCACAAGTAATAAGGACAAGTCACATTGACTGCCAATCATGTCTTTCCACTTAGTTTGACCAACCATACAACGCTAAAGCAAACTGAATATAGTTTGATTCGGGAACAAAACATGTCTAAAAGAATTGTCATTGACAGTAACAGTAAAGCTAAACCATCGAAGAAAAAACTAAAATGTGTAGAAAACATACCAGATATACTCAAAGAGCTTCAAAAAAAGTTCCAGGCACTCAATGTCTTTTGTGCATTCTGCGATGCTCGTTTAACTAACGCCATTACTTTCCAAAGTCTACAAAAAGCAGTAGCCAATTTGAAGCTCGAAGATCTGGCTGCTATAAATGTGATTATACCCGATTTTATCAAGTTCAATCCTGTATCGGATGATATCATGGAAATTGAATTTGGTAGACCAGTTAGTAAAACCATCTCGAAACAAAAACACACGCAGGCTCTAGGAAATCGTGGAGACGACTGGGTCCGTGGGTTTATCAGTCATCATAAAGACAAAAACATACCAAAGCCACCAAAGCCCGGCACGGTTAAGAAGATGATAGAGCAGCAAAACAATATATTCGCAAAGTCTATGAACAAGTTTATTCTTGACTGTGAAGAAAAGGTAATGTTGTGCTGCGCACGCATGAACATGCTGAGATCTAATTCATATGTCTGGGTTTTATCAGAGTTTGAACGTCAAAGATCACTTGCTGTACGAACTTGAAAAGCATGTACCTATTCCATTTCTCGACGATGATGATCCTTTTGAACAAGTAGATCAAAACTTAATTGTGGGAGAATCTCAACCAAAAACAATGCCTGAATTGATTGAAGGGTTTAAAAAGCTATGGTTTTACCAAGGCCAACTTGAAGTAAAAGATAATCAGAAGACGTTTGCAGCTAAAGAGCCTGGATATGGTGATATAAACATATCAAAAGAAGTGAAGACTGCATTGGAAGAAAGGGGAATACATCAGCTATATGTTCATCAAACTGAGGCGCTACAAGGGTTGTATGATGGTCATCATGTTATTGTATCTACTTCAACTGCCAGGTAACTTGTGTATAGAAAAAAAAAAGAGTGTGTTTCAATGCAAACTAGACCACTGAACAAGCGTTTGATTTAGTGGAAAATCATTGATCTATCAAATACCCGTATTGGAGAGCTTATTGAAAGAAAGGTCAAGTAAAGCCATGTACATATTTCCAACCAAAGCTTTGGCGCAGGATCAAATGCGAGCTCTTCAAGAAATCATGCATCAAATTCCTAGTCTAGAGAATGTCATGGTAAAACGCAATTTTTTTGTTGAAATTCCAAACTACAGAATGCTTATGATAATCTTATATATATAGATTTCTACTTTTGATGGTGATATTCCAGGTGAAAACCGTGCTCACATTAGAAAATTTGCTAACGTTATATTCACCAATCCTGATATGCTTCATCATGCTGTTTTACCAAATGTAAAGCTATGGAATCATTTTCTGTCTAAATTGAAATATGTAGTTGTAGACGGTAAGTATAATCATCTGTCTGTATATTATCTGGAATTGAACAATGATTAGAACTACACGTCTATAATGGCTTGTTTGGAACTCACGTAGCTTTGATTATGCGTAGACTACGCAGACTCTGTAGCCTTGCAGGAAATGATAGCGTACAGTTTATTTCATGCAGTGCAACAATTGATAGCCCAGACAAGGTATATTATGACTTAAAGAAACTTGATATATATATATATCCATTAATGATGTTCAATCTATATGATAAGCACATGAAATCTGTGTTTGGTGTAGATAATGTCAAATTAATCAACATAGATGGCGCACCTCATGGCAAAAAAGAGTTCATTATTTGGAATCCTTCACTTAATATACCGATGGACGAGCTTTCTGAGCGTAAGGGCGCTATTGCAGAAGGTGCGCACATATTAGAGTATCTGCTGGAGAACAATATTCGTACCATAGCATTTTGCAAAGTGCGCAAAACTTGTGAGCTTCTTATGAAGCATTTAAGAGAGAATCTACAAAAAAAGCAAAGAAAAGACATTATGGATAAAGTCATGAGCTATCGGGGAGGCTATACTGCTGAAAACAGGCGCAAAATCGAAAGTCAAATGTTTAATGGAGAACTGTTGGGCATTGTGGCTACAAACGCACTGGAGCTGGGTGTTGATATAGGAAGTTTAGGTAATGTATACCTCTAGGACATCTCTATGTATATCTAACTCGACTTCTTTCATATAAATAATAGATGCTGTAGTTATGATTGGCGTTCCATGGTCTATATCAGCTTTGGTGAGAGTAGATAGGCTAAACTTTCAAGTATGTACTTATACGTCTATGAAAATAGTGGCAACAATCAGGTAGATCAGGAAGAAGAAACGCAGATTCTTTATCTCTGGTTGTGTGCGATGGTAATCCAATAGATCAATATTATGCAGTAAGTGTATTTGAGCTTCTGGTAAAAGTAACCACAAGTGATCATGTCTATTCATTTGGTAGAAACACCCCGAGGAGCTTTTTTCAAAGAAAGCAGATGTTCTTTCGATTGATTTTGAAAACGCTATTGTGATTGAAAGTCACGTGCAGTGTGCTGCAGAAGAATCACCGATTAATGTCATAAAAGATCAGGTGTATTTTGGATCCAATCTACCTACTATCTGCGAAGAACACCTTTCTAAGATTGATCATGATGTAAAGTATATCCGAGCAAAACATTTTAGACCTATTCCTTTTACTCAATTTATCACATCATAGTCTTATCGGCCACACCCCAAATTTCGACCTTATCCTTCGCAGTATGTCAATATCAGAAATATCAACGAGGAATTTTTTGTTGTAGTAGATACAACTGGCGGTAGAAATGTCGTACTAGAAGAGATAGAATCTCACAGAGTCAGTTTTGAAATCTATGAAGGTGCTATTTTCATTCATCAAGGAAGAACATATCTTGTAGAAGAGTGTAATCCTGATAAAAAGTTTGCCAAAGTGCATCTGACAAGAGTTGATTGGACCACTGTGCAAAGAGAATACTCCAATGTCGATGCTCTCAGTACAGATTTGACAAGGCGTATCTTAGATACAAAGAACGTTGTTTCATTCGGAAAAGTGAGAGGTACGTTAGATTGATGTCAAACAACATTGCATCATGATTAAGGGTCTTTTAGTGTCAACGACCGTATTTGGTTATTATCGGCTTGATAAGAGAAAACGTATTATTGATGCGCATGAAGTATATATGGATCCGATTATTGTAGAATCAACTGGCGTATGGACCGACGCCCCAGGTCCTGCTCTAACGCTACTCGATAGCTTAGATATTGACCCCATGGCAGCCATTCATGCAGCATGTCAGTATTAAAACATTCGATATCAGTTTTCATTCGTATATCTAATATTTGACTATAGCCCATTGTTTAATTTCGCTCTTGCCTCGCTTCTCTTTTTCGACTATCAATGCTCTACAAACAGAATGCAAGAACCCAAATGCTCTTAGACAAAGGCCAGCAAGAATAGCATTGTATGAAACTCAACCGAACGGCGTTGTGAGACAAGCTTTCAAGTTCTTTGACGGGCTGGTCGAGTCAGGTATCAGGCAGATACAAGATTGCCCATGTGAACTTGGGTGTCCTCAATGTAAGTTCTAGAGAGCGATCATGTTGATTTGTCATGTCTCATGTATTATTAATAGGTGTTCATTTGGCGCATTGCTCGGAGCACAACCAAATGTGTTCGAAATTAGGTGCTCTTATTGTATTACGCGCTCTAAGTGGAGAGAACAAATTGATAGATCCTACTACTGAACCTGATGACGAACACTTGATAGAAAACAATAATAACTAGACACATATTTGGTTTTCTTTGGTAAAAGTGCCTGTGGTAGCCTGTATAGTATTATAAAATAAACCTTACCGCGTGAATTGTGTCATTATTATGTCTGATTTGTGTTGTCATTTCATGTTTCAACGTAACTGAGCTGTAGCATAATATCAAGGGCTCGCGCACACTTTAATATTAGAATGAGAAATATCGCGTGGGATGCGGTCAAATTTACGCAATTAGATAAAACTCATCAAAGAGCGATCTTTGCAGATACAATAAATCAGTTATTTTTATGAATAAATATCATTTTGCTGGTTCAGGTGTTATCAATTTCAATCAGAGGTATCTATAAAATGTAACGAATAATAAAATACCCCCGATACTACTACATTAATTACGTTAATTCCATAATAATATGAGCAGGTATGTACTTGCTTAATTTCTCTGTGCATGAATCAATAACCCGTGAACAAAAAAAAAAAGTTTACTGTAAGGGTTTACAAAAATCTATAAATGAAGAGTAAAAAAAAAAGGCGAGAAATGACTGAATCGTAAAATACATTATTATTGCAAAATGGATAACCTAGACGTTCAATCGTTCCTTCAAGACAGACACGTTCGAACTACATGGATCGCATTTATGACATTATGGGTCTTTTGGGGATTGGCATGGTTTGTGCGTAATGCATTTGGTGGTGATACCAGCGCTACGCAAGTCAATACCATTCAATCTTCGGGACAGATAGCTGCAGATCCGACTCTACGCAACAATGCTACGAGTACTGTTGATCCAGAGACTGGTGCCCCTGTTAATGCTAATACGGATCCCAATGCTACGACTGCTGCAACTACGGGCACACATCACAAGAAGGTAGCTCCTCTTGCAGCTCCTGCTTGGTCTCTTAAAATTTTCAATCGTCTTAACCGGGCTCACGATTTGCTTCGCGACCTTGTGCTTATGCTGCTCTCTGTGTTGACATTGAATACATTTGCTCGTGCATCTACACGTGGCGTGATGATTATCGCATGGATCTTTGTAGCTCTTGCTTTTATAACATTTGTAATTGAGGCTAGTTATGAACATCGCTATCTTCGTCTTTTGTATACTTTGGCTTTCTATGCCCTGGGCTTGGCTATTGTGGGTCTTGCTTATGCCAGAGGTTTCTATGCCTAAGAAACACATCTTTTGCCTGTATCTAAAAAAAAAAAAAAAAACATTTGATCCTATTACCGTAATAATTAATACTTTAATAATTAATAACTCATCATTAGCATTTAATAAATTTGTTTTCTGTACCTATTCGCTTCATGATCCCTTTATATTTGTATGGCGTAAAGCTGATTAATGCAGTCGGTACTCGATCCCTTGGATCGTCCTTTAGCTCGACATAAAGTATATGTCCAATAGATTCAATGTACCTCAGTAAATATGATAGAGACATTGTAGACATTACTACTGTTCGTTCGTTCAGCATATAATGTATTAAACAGATGCGTCATTTCACCAGGACCTGCGAGAGATCTATTGAAAAAATTATATAATTATTGTTTGCCAATAGTAATAGACTGACTAGTTATGTTTCAATTAAATGATGGTTCCAACATATTCGACAGTTTATTATGAAAAATGTACTATTTTCGTATGGCTTAAACTGGGATCAATCGCAAGATCTGTTATAATTGTATCTAGCGCATACGAAATATAATACTTACTCCTAATGGCTAAAATCAAAGATAATAATTTACTCACCAGAAAGAAAGTTTGAATGATTTCTATACTATATGATACACAATTGCATTATGTAGCTATTAAAATGCTCTGCATCAGTAATCCAAATTCATGTCATTTATAATTTTTTTAAGGTTCTGAAGTAGAATATTTGTTCAACAATTGGCAATCAATGAGCATCGAGAGAGTTGCATAGCAAATAGTAATGGTGGGTTAGTATATCTATTAATAGATTTTTTTAACAGTATTAAAGACATTTGGTAGGAAGGTTTTTTGTTTAATTCAACTATAATTCTTGCATTTCTAAACATGAATTTTATGATTTCTGTATTTATTCTCGTAAAAAAAAACGTTTGTTAATTATCTAAATCAGTGTAAACTATTATAGATCAGTATGAATTCGTTATTATATGTTCGATATTTTGACGACTGAGCAGTTATTATGGGTCATTTTGATATTTTTACGTAGTAGTCATCAACTACAAAGTCTATCTCTGCAGTACCAAGACTTTTTTCATTTGGGGTATTTGGGGTATTACAATTTTAGGTCCTAGCGCAGCATAATAATTTTAATAGTACGCCCGAATGACAGTCCTCCATCAATAATCTCTGAGCAAACAGTACGAACTTTGTTTCTCTAATCTAGATCATCTACAAACATGTCTGCTTGGTCTGTTGATTACGCGTCTCTTAATGCTACAAATAGGTTCGACATTGTCTTTACCAATAAAAATAATACTCAATAAATTAACAATAACAATGATTTCTTTTGAAATAGTTCGAAAGTATCTAATCCAGTAGGCTTTGAACCTTCTGCATTACAAAAACACACAAAGAACGAGGTTTGACATAAACAACGAATTATTTGATACATAAAAAAAAGGGACTTAGTGAATATCACTTATAGAAAACAAATCGTAACTCGAGTCAAATTGAAAAGGATGATCATCATCAAGTCGCGATTAAAGTCAAGGTAAGAAAAATATTCCTAGAAACAAGGTTAAGAATGAGTATACTTACACTGCTTGCTAAACTAGCGAGCTTGGGATGTAGCCATGGGTCCAGCTAAAAGCATACCTATGAACGCGATCATGATCTATATGTCTGGTACTAGTCTTCAGATATTTACAGTTATGGTTACTGCCATGTTATTCTTTAACCCAGTGAAAGCTATGATGACTGTTCAACAAAGTAAGCACAATCATTTATTTTCTTTTTAAATATATATATATTGATATTGGATTACAGCCTTTAGTCGATTTGAAACTACAGGCCCAGCTAGATCTCAACCTGGAGCAGACTTGCTTTTGCCAAAGCTGACGTTTATCGGCCTTCATATCGTTACAATCCTTTTGGGTGTATACAAGGTGAATGCAATGGGGTTGCTACCCAATACAGCTTCAGATTGGTTAGCTTTCCTTAAACCAAAAGAATTGCTCGAATACACTGCATAAGGCTGTCTCACTGTCTTGATTGCAATTCTTGAATACTTTATTATTATTGATATCATTAAAGAATTGAATAAAAGAAAGAAAAGATATGTATAAATTAAGCAAACTTTTTTAAAGTGATATCGTTTGTATATATGTACACTGAAGAAGTATAATAGCAGCTTATGCTCCTTCATTGGTTGTAGTAGTAGTAGCAGTGCTTGCAGTGGGTTCGTTAGACCAAGCAACTTGTAAAGTTCCCTTTGCATAATTAGGTCCTGCTGCCATGGCCTTTTCAGCCTCAAATCTAGCACCGTACTGAACCACAACTCCAGAGTCCTTTTGTTCAAACAAAGTGACATTACCGAATTGCTAATAATATAACGAGTCAATACAATATAATATAATACATAATTAAATTAACATACCTCAAAATGCTGGCGTAATTCTGGCTCAGTGGAGTCTTGAGGAATATCCTTTACAATAATCTTCGTAGGTCTGTTATCCAAGGTCATTCTCGTCATACCACCTCTCATACGAGGCCAGCTACCGCGTCCTCTACCATAATAGCCACCACGTCCACCACGGAATCCAGAACCAGGGACACCAATTGCAGCAGCCTAAAAGATATGAATTAGATCAATTGAAACGCTATTCTTATATATATATATTACCTCAGCTTCCAAACGAGCAAGCTTCTTTTTAAGATCTTCGGCTGTCTCAACAGTTTCTTTCACGCCACCTTCTAGTGCTGAAGTGGGTGCTTCAGCATCTACTGCAGCAGCAGCAGCAGCTGTGGACTTGGATGTATCGATATCACTTTGGATGCGCTTTAATGCATTTAAGAGCTCTGATTTTTCAGCTTTCGACATGTTAGCAGTGTCACTAAGTTTCGCTAATAGTCTCTTTTGCTCGTCAATCTGTTGCTGCAACAAAGTTTCTTTCTTCTTTTGAATCTCCAGTACACGCTTCAGATGTTCTTTATGTTTTCTTAGCTTTTCTTCTTTCTCTTTAGCAAGTTCAGCAGCGCGAGCTTTCACCAATTCTGGATCAGGTTCGTTGACTTTAGGAGCGGCGGCAAGCTGAGATCCGTCTGTTGCAGCAGCAGGACTAGCAGCATTTGCAGCAGGTTCTTCTTTGGCCCAGTAAACTTTGACAAATCGATTATCAAAGATAGCATCAGGTGAATTGTAGGCATTTTCAGCTTCAGCACGTGTACTGTATTGAATAACAGCTTTTTGCATATGAGGTAGCACACTGATATTAGTGATGGTACCAAACTTGGCAAAGAAATCATTGACTGTAGAGATTTGACAAAACTCGGCAGGAATCTTTTCGACGTTCAAGGTAGTATTTAAAGGATTTTGATTTTGGTTATGGTAAGGACGGTTGTGATAACCTCCGCGTCCACGTCCCATACCACGTCCACCGCCTCGACCACCACGATGCATACCATTGCTACCGCGCATCATGTTGTTGTTCATACCCATCATATCGTTAGGAAGCATACCAGACCCAGGAAGGAAGCCAGTCATTTCAGTAGGTGGCATTAAACCAGCTCTTTCGGGATCATAGGCGTCAGGAACACCAGGCATACCAAAGAATGGTTGAGGACCGCGTCCTCCCATAGGAGCCATAGGGCCATTGCTAGCAAAAGGAGCACCAGCAAAAGCACCAGCGCTTTCATCCACAATGATTCTATCAGTACCATGATCATAAGGGCATAGATCACCTCTCATACAGAACCCTCTCTCTACATCATAATCGCAAAGTTAGTTTTATGATGACAAACTTTCCTTTTTTACTTAGGAGCTTCTTACCATTGTAGTCTCTACATTGAGGTCTAGATTGCCCGCGATTCATATTACTTGCACCGCGTCCACCACCGCGCATACCTCTGCTACTTCCACCGCGACCTCCTCTGTCATAACCGCCTGCGGGTATACTGTTGACGTTGAGATTTCTTCTATCGTCACTACGTTGGTATTTACTGGTGCTGCTACTGTCTCTAGAATCGTCATCCAAGCGTCGTTTGTAAGAGCTGCGGTCATGGGCTTCTCGAGATTCAGATCGTTGGCGTCTATGCTTAAAATTGCGATCACCATCGTCTTCCTCGTCCGAGAAATCGTTGAACCGTTCTTTATTGGATGCAGCTTGTTCAGTGTTGGCATCTTGTCCCTTGATTTTAGCAAACAAACGCTCAATGAAAGGATTTGTTTCTAGATTATTATCAAAATTAGTTTTTGCAATTGATTTATAAATGAACAGATCTACTACTTACGACCCTCAAAAAAATCTTTAAGATTTTCTTGCAGTTTAGACTTTAAGTTATCGTCTAGAGCTTCAGTTCCAATGAGCGCGATAATATATTGAGCTAATACTGGAGGATCAGCATCACAGCTAGGAAAGAAAAAAAAACACGTAAGAATTATTTCAATCATGGAACTTTCACACCATATTGTCTGACGGCAAATGATAACTTACAGCGAAGCAACTTCTTTACTAACAAAATCTTCTAAATCAGCTGGTAATTGTATCTTGGCCATTGTTCTGGAAGGATTTTTTTTTTGTATGGACACAAAAGGGAAGCTAAACTGAGCGATAGAGCGCAAAGTTTTTTTATTCTTCGAGCTGCACAAACCGCCCAAAGAACCTTATTTGCTACGTCACTGTGACTTGCTTTACATACTAGTAGCAATAACTGCGGATGACTGGTTGATCACTAAGAAAAAACGGTCTGATGAAATGTATCCAAGTTCAGTTCGAAATGAAAGCACGCACACCAAGGCTTGTTAGCGTACATAGCAATTCATTACATTGAGTTAGAATATTATATATATATATATGTATATGTATATGTTTATAATGGATATCATAGTTCTCATACGCAAAATCACTTATACCATCGCATCTTTAAGATACTCGTAATATCTCCGCTTTTCATTGGATAGAAGTAGTTATGAAAAAGATTTTGACCTAAGGCATGCCTCAGTATCGGAAAATTTATTCCATTTATATTCGTCTTATTCTTGGACAATAGGGAAAGTATAGACTACAAAGGATATTTTTACCATGCTCACACAAAATTGCATTGGCGTATCAAAGGATGTAAAAATACATTGTTTGCTTTATGTTAATATTTGCAGCTATTGGCACATTCTAAGCGACTGATTGCTATTTTGGTTTTACGAGGATTAGCTGTGTTATTTATATGGAAAAAAAATAAGAATTCGAATAAGTGCTTGGTAATGAGCCAATATTGGAAGCTATGCCCTTAAAATATGCTTTATATCTTCAAAGATATCACAAGAAATACCAGTGTTGTTCCAAAAATCATTGTATTTTTGCATCGTGTATGATTGGCCAGTGACACATGGATGTTGGAGTTCACGATTCGATTATTTACCATTCTCGTAATATAGTTCCTTCATATTAAAAAAAAGGGCAAATCGATGGTAATACACATACTAAATTGTGCAGAGAACAAGACAGCGTATCAATTGATGTAAAGAATATACCTTAAGGTGGCTCAAAATGTACAGATATTCCTAAAAAATCGCGAAATCACGAAATTGAAAGTGCGAGGATACGCGCCAATGGCGTATGCTATCTTTTAAAAAGTAATTTTTTTCACTCTTGGGCTCACAACCAACTCTATTTACTTTAAAAGACATGTCATTCAATATAAAAAACTCGTTTGTTTCGCGTGCCGTCGTAGAAGATGACAAAGAAAAGCAACTGGATTCTGACGCGAAAGAAGAAGGTAAATCTTTAGTAATGATGTTTTATTTTTACACATGACTCAAACTGCAATGTAACAGTTGTTATTCAAGAAGAATATGATCCACGTACACTTTATGAACGTCTTCAAGAGCAAAGGACTCTAAAAGAAGAGAAATTCGCAGAAGAATCAAAACTTTCCAATCATATCAAACGCATAGACGAAGAAGAAGCCGAGTATTTCAGAACGTTATCGGACGAAAAGGAAAAACTTGAGTATCAGCGCAAGATCAAAGAGAAATTGGAGCTGGAAGAATACCGACAGGCGGTTGAAAGCGCTCGATCAAACCCAGTAGGGCAAATACCTACATTAGATGTGTCTATGACGACCACATCTAAAGCGAAATCTACTGTAGCTTTGAAATCAAAACCGAAAAATGCGTTAAAAGGCACACTGATTCTGAAAAAGAAGAAACGTGACAGTGATAGCGAGGACGAACAGCCAACTGAGAAGAAAGTTAAAACAGACAAAGATAAAGCGACAGGATCTTTGGGATTGCTAGCAGCTTATGGTGATATCAGTAGTAGTAGTGACGATGATTCTTAGCGTGATTTGATCTTGTAACTGCTAGAATAAAATATGAGCTTTAATGTGATTGGATCTGAGAACGTTTACCCTGATCGAGAGGGGGAGATCTTTACAAGAAATGTTAGATTCACAAAGTATGTATCCAGGTATTTTGGCGCGCAATCATACTTTAACGTTAGATGGCAGCTATTCGGATTTTCCATGTCGGTGCAGCCATTAGGCTCCAAATACGGAAAATAAACTTGTCAAAATTTTCAATCGTTTAGAAGCTTATTAAGGGCAAGTAAATCAAGATCATCTTCAGTTCAAATGTATAACACTTCACCTATGGCCAATTGTACACAGTCATGGCTTTCATCCTTTAGATAACGGTCCTTTTTCAAATTCTTTTTCTTTCTTGTATGTATGATTGGCTCCGGTTAATATTTGGAAGGAATGAAAAGAACTATCTCAAAGTTTCTTCTTTTGGCAAAAAGGAAAACAGAAGGCTCGGTCGAACCGTTGAAAAAAGACTTGCACTATTTCACTAGTTATCAGATGTATAATGAATGGATGCATTTATTATTGAACGAGGTATGCATTCTTCTGTAGTCTTTTTCATCTGAATTACTCTACACAGCAATTTCTGTCGAGTTTAGAAAAAAAAAAAAGACATATATGGGGCATAATGTGTCGATCTAAATAATGGAATCGTCATTATGATAACATATAGAGTCAAAAGTTACCAAGAAGAAATGCTTCGGTAAAGAATGCTAGAGCCCTTATTTTGTATAAATTTGATCAGCTATTTGTTTCATCCTAATGCTCATTCCTTTCCTTTTTCCTTGTTATATAGTAGTATGGATATGCTTAATATGGATGACTTCGATGCTGAATTGTTTCATTTGCAAGAATCGTCTACTAATAGAAAACAACCCAATATAGATCAAGAACACTCTTACTTGCATTATCTTCAAACCACTGCCCAAGATTTCTTTTATGACCCCATATACCAGCAACAGTACATATCAAACATGCCCAATATTGGACTAAACTTAGATATGCCTGACTATACCTTCTCATCAGAACAGAAATCGCAATACAATTGGCTTTGTGATCCTAATAATACCCTTCTGTGTGATGATTCTATGATGATCATGCCTCCTACTCCAACTACCCACAATCCGTCGTACGATTGTATCATGTCAGAAAGCGATAATATCATGGTAGAAGGAGGCATGTCTCGAGGGTACGTTAGTCTGAGTGTAAGTACTAATCTATAGACATTTATGTACATTATGTTCATTCTTGCTATTGTAGGACGTTAATTCGTTTGTAGCAAAAGCTGATTCTGCCAAGCATTCCTGTCTGTTGCTATCCAATAACCTCTTGCTTGACGATTTCCCTTTAAAACAACCACAACGCGATTTTCTTTCTTCATCTGAATCAACCAACGATGAAAGTGAAGACGAATATTCAGACAATAACAGCGAGCTTGATCTACGCTGGCCCCACTTGACTGGAATCACTGCCAAATCAACTCACAAGTCCAACGCGAGACAGAAAGTCATGATTAAAATTAAAAAGTCGGCACAGAATAATGCGCTTCCTAGCCCTTACGGTGAAGCACATTCTTGGGATCTGCTAGCACCCAAAGTCTCCAAATCAACCAATTGCCGAAATATGAAACAGCAGAGAAAGTCCATGTCCAATATCTACGGCATGACTGCCCAACAATATAAAAAGAAGAAATCAGACACGAAAGGACGACGTGGTAGCGCCCCTAACCGTATTCAGCTTCACAATAGCCACAGCAATGCTAGTTTAAACAGCTTGCATTCATCATCTTCGTTATCATCACTGTCTAATAACCTGCAGCGTTCCATGCGTGTCTCTGACAGTCTTTATAGCTTTCTTTCGCATCATTCATCGTCAGATGTAGAAGAGGAATTATTGGAAGGTGAAGAGGATGTAGACGATGATGAAGACGATGAAGAATACCAGCAGATTCGATCAACTACTGTTGTTGCTGCTCAAGGAGGTCAACTACCTACGATGAAAAAGGGACGCAATGTAGATAAAGCATGTAATCATTGTAAGCGTTCACATTTACGATGTGACGACATGAGGCCTTGTCGTCGGTGTGTTGCGACTGGTAAAACAGGATGTAAAGATGTTCAGCATAAGCCAAGAGGAAGACCAAAGCTTCACAAGAAATGATTTATTTTATCAGGAATACAAGTATGAAATAAATATTCCTTCTGGCCCAGACTGTGTTCAAGTAATTTTAGTCGTATTTGGAATTTAGATTACGAATGTTTATTGGGAATACGCAATAGGTTGTGTTTAAAGCTACAAAGTCTTGGTTATTAACCCTACTTTATTCTTATGTCGCGAAGTAAATATAACTACTTTTTTGGGGATATATAAAAGCTAGTATCGCGCGAGTAGCTAAATAATTCAAACGGGACAGAGCAACTATATTAAGTAGCAATAGAATTTCCAGATGGCCAATGACCCATTGCAGTGCTCTCATGTATTTTTTTTTAATTATATAATACTTCTTGTTATTAATGATAGTCCAAAACACCTCCTGAAGCCTATATTAGTGCTGGTAACGGAAAAAGTCATTCACCAAAAAGAGATTCTGCTGTATGAAATTACATTGTATAAATAGCACAAAAGAAAAGTCATTAATCAACAAGCCGTTTCTACTTCAGCTGATTCTTTCAAGCACCTTATATACTTGTACTGCTCCTGTTGACTCTTTATCATACAATAGTATTTCCATATCACCTATCCAATATACTTGCTTGATTTTGTATTATGTTTATCTGAATGTGAGCTGCCATAGGAACGCAATTCAAAAGCAAGTTATTCATGCAAGTACATTTTCATATATCACAATTCTACTACATAAACAAGGATAAGCAGTATATGCTATCATGTATATATATATATATATAACAATATGATGCTAGATTATGGTTAAGTTTATAATCTGGATATACGATGTGTCTATAGATAGATGAACGTTATTCTAACTTTGGCTGATAGAGTACATAAGCTATTTATGGTGACCAAAGGATTTTTGCTTGATTATTGAGGGGTCACGGCGGTTAAAAGTAACCTGTGGGTAGAGTAAATTCAAGACAAAATATAAATATGTACTTTTGTCTTGAATTTCAGAAAACCATGATGGAGGATTGGCGCCCCCCTTTTTTTTTGAATCCTGTAAGATCTACATATCAATCTTACACGGGTCTCCATATCTACATGGGACCTATATATGAATATTTAATGGAATGGTTTGATGATTTGGGAACATAAAATAGGAACCTCATCTCCAAAATGCGCATTTTTTTTTTCTTTTATTTCAAAGTAATAGCTTATATACCCAACTAAAGTTTTTCGAATTCTGTCATGATGACATCAAACTTGCTTCAAAAAATCGAAAACAAACAGATGAGATATTTAAACGACTAAAAGATAGCCAGCATTTTCCCAATGAGCTTTATGAATTAGCAAATACAATAGTTCATTCTACGAACAAACTAAGAAGAAAGTTTCATTAGTCCACAGCTGATCATCCTGATCATGGATAACTGATCATATGCAACTTTTGACCAAGATCAGCAACGGTTTCATTGAGTTGATGAACAGTTCCCACCGGTTGATGAAATACGTGTTTGTATGGATCAACTCGAGCAGAGATACCATGTGTAGATGTTCGATGCAGTGATTGACAATAGATACATAACGGTCACGATATGAAACTTTACAAGGGCGTTTCTATGCATTGATATTCATTATATATAATGAAATATGTCAAAACAATGAAATATATATATAAAGGCCATGTAGCTCTGAGAGTTTTATTGTAAAAAAAAAACAATAGGTTTATATATGTATAATAGAGATACTAATATGAACCTTTGACTTAATTAAAAGAGGACTGTACAGATTAAAAGATGTGTGTATATGGTTGGATATTTTACGCTGGATGATGATGATGGTGGTCATTCGAGTTGTCATCGTCTGATTCACTAAAGTTACCCAATCTTCTCATTTCAGCTTCCTTTAACCTTTTGTTTCGTTCCTTTTTCCTACGATAATAGCCATTCTTTCGTTTGGCGTCTTCGAACCCAAGCTTTAGAATATCATACTGACAAAATAAACAGATCCAATCATCCGATATGGGATTTTCAAATAATGTAATGTCAGAAGATAAAAATCCACCAGGAGCAATTTCTTCTTTGATCTTCTTTTTCGATTTGGTCTTTTTGCCGTTGAGTTTGGTATATGTGGTAGAAGAAGATGAAGTATCAGTCAGTGGTGATTTGCCTTTTTTCTTTTTGTTTTTCTTGGTTGTGCTTGGTGGTAGTGATGTCGGATTACTCTTTAACATGACAGGTTCCTTGATAGGCCTGGCAGCAGAAGTGGCTGTTGTAGCAATAACTGCCGTAGAAACAGCAGCAGTAGAAACAGCAGTAGAAGAAACAGTAGTGGCAGTTGGTATTTGGCTGTTACTATTAATGACACGGATTCCAATCTTTTTAGAATCCATGACTTCAGCTACTTCGGCAGTTGTAACAAAGTTATCCTTCCAATTGCGCTCCTTTCTTTTATTGTCCTGTTTCACTTCTTCTGTAGCTGTGCATTTCATCTTTTTGGTATTGTCTCGATTATCATTAGTATGAGTGCAAGAAGATGGTGATAAACTAAAGCTAGTTCGAGATGCTGACGGTTTGATTGTATTAGTTTCATTATTGTTGTTGTTGTTATTATTATTATTATTATTAGTACTGGCCCTCTTCCAACGTGGTTTTGGCAAAGGCAATATCTTGCGATTCATCAAATGTTGATTATGACTTATCTGCTGTTGCTGCTGTGGCTGTGGTTGTGGTTGCTTTTGCTCTTCTTCAAAGTCGAAATCATCATCATAATGGTTATCCATTTCTATAGAACAATGTTAATTGCCGGTTTAACAAGTATTCTGATGACTATATGTATACCTATGTAATGTACGCTATGACTACTACTACTGTTACTGCTACTGTTACTGCTATTACAATTCATATTGATACTGATATGGTTCGAATGATCCATTGTTTGAGCTGTGATTAAAGGTATATCTGCTGAAAATGAAAACTTGAATTCAGAGGGTGTAAAGCCCTTGGAGGTGGTTGCTGGAGAGGGTATAGGTGTATTGTTTGAACCGAAGTTGAATTTGAAAGAGTTGGTATCCTCTGATACCTTGTGTTTCTGCATCATTTTGATAAGCTGTTCCATTTCTACTGCAGGTTCTTCTTCTTCTTCTCCTTCCTCTGGCTGGCTTGTTGTTTTAATCTTGGGTGATCTTATTAATCTCGGTAGATTCAATATGCGTTCGCTTCCTTTCATCTTGGCTGTTAAATGAAATAGGTGGTATCCGGACCAGATTCTTCTAGGTATTATCTTTGTAGCAAGTCCTACAATTCGTATGTAATGTATGCTAGTTAGTAACAAAGCGTTGGAAATCTCGGCTTCTTTATCGTGAAAGTATATATAAAATATAAATTCTAAATTTTATTTATTCTAACCAGAAACATTTGGGGTTTTAGGGGATTCTTCTTTTACCAAAGTAGTTTTGTCAATGGACGAAGGCATGAAAGAGTCATCAGAAGTCGAGGGACCAAGAAAAATAAAATAAAAAAAATGAATTGGGTGGTGCACCATATTTGGGTACTGTGACTATCCTCAAATGTAATATAACTTAACAATAAACTACGCATACAACTAAAGTTAAACTAGAATATTAATGTTATCGCTTATGAACATAATGGACCAAGAACAACCTTCAATTACGCATTGGAGCCGAGAATGCGCTCCTTGTTTCGATATCTATATAGTTTTCTCGGAGATATTACTAAGCATCTATATCACAGATTGTTAGAGCATAAAAAAGCCACAAGGACACGTTAAATAGCAGACTTGTGGATAGTCAAATACATTTCAGTGTAGCCAAGCTGATGTTTTAGATACTTAAAGGGGTAAATCTCGAGAAAACCCAGGTACAAGCAAAAGAGACGTTTTATTGGCTGCTTTGAAGTCCTTCCTGACAAATTCTTTTGGTTTTGGCGGCCAGCCAATCAAGTTTAGCATGAAAAGGCATCGATGTTCGGCCCACATTCCGGTTGTAAATTCCCACTCTCCAATAGAACTTTTCTAGTTTGCCACTGCTAGATTCAGGTTAATTCTTCCCCTTTACTTGACTTGGATGATTTGATCTTTTTTTTTTTTTTTTTTTTTTTTTTTACTGAGAAAAGTCGGTTTCAAGGTGTACTTCTTTTATATCAGAGTATTTCTTGAGCATCCAAGTAAAATTGGATTTATATTTTATAATTTTTGAAAACTAGAAAGTTAGTTTAATCCAAGGCCAAAAAAAAGCGATTGTACATAGATCAAATTCTAATTCTTTTGCACTATATAATATTAGCGTCACTATATGTATATCTATTTTCTTGATCAAAGCTTATTAAAGCTTTTGGTTCCTTTTAACGCCTTTCTCTATACAAAAATTGCATTTAGTAAATCATTTCATTAGAAATTTCTTCTCAAGCTCTTATGATCTTATATAATTACATCGCCGATGTCCAATCATAATCATAATCAATTTTAAACATCGAACGAAATGGAACGAAGTTAGCGTGACAGGTTTATAATATTTGAATAAAAGAAGATATTCATATTCTGAGATTGATTTACACAGCCGAGCAGCAGGTATCAAATATTTTACTCTTTGATTGCTGCATACTACGTGATGGTGAGGATTCATTTTTGACAAAAAGACTATTAAACCTTTGTTAATTGTATTTTCATATTGAAATTAGGATCGCCTCAACATTAACAGTCAAATTGAACATTGTAAGTCTCGATTCTACTCAAATTCTATTTAATTTGTATAACTCATTGAATTTATTCTAGTACAATCAAAATATGTTGGTACTGGACATGCCGATACCGTGAAACAGTAAGCTTTTGATCTCAACAATCGAGTCCACTACAGTTGTAACTAATCTAATTTAATTTATATTATTTTGATAGTGAATGGGTATCCAATCAACACAGAGATTCTCTCGCCTCATTTGCAGGTCATAATTCTATGCTTTCATACATGTCCGTAGCCGAGAACGAATGCAAAGCTCGTATAAAGCTCAATTTGTTGGAGGTAAAGTTTTGAGCGCGTTGATGTTGATAGCTCATGACTCATTTACTTTTGTATAGAAAATGCTCCAACCTTGTGGTCCACCACCAGAGAAAGAAGAACAATAGACAGTTTATTAACATCTTCAGCAACTTGTAAATAATAAAGCTAAAGTCAACGATTAAAAAAGATAGAGATAAGTTTAGGTGTCAATCCTTGTTTTTACTTTATATCCAAAAAGTTTTTCGTTCTTTATACTTAAATCACCATCACGTATACATCAATTGCTTGGTCTCTATAAAGAACTAGAAGAGGGTGCGTTTTTTTAATCCATGTTAAGTTAGTTCTGCTGAAGCAATATCTTGACACAATAGTATTAATTGTTTGCAACATTTGTACGCAGAAACTCGTTTTCATTGCGCTCAGTCGAGTGGAATGCTCTGATATATATGATGGTTTTCGCGCTGCTAATTACATAATACCATCATCGAAAGGGAGATATATCTTGATTGTCCTACAATACAGTAAGAAATAAGTGCTGTATTATATAATATATAAGAACCCAACTCATCTAATCTGATATTTAATCGTATAGCATATAGGATCTTCCTGAGGGTGCAATTAAGAAATCTTGGTCTTTCTTTTAACATATATAATAAAATACAACCTAATGTTCTGCGTGATTCTATCCGTATTGCCTCTTTATTATTAATTTAGACATTTTAAACGTTTAACATATAATACAGGTATTAACACTACTCATATGCGTTTCAAGAAAGATTAACTAACCACCTTCAGCGACAAGAAGTGTCAAACAATCGATGGTTTATTGGTCATCTAATGTTGAGTCGAGCAACAGTATGTTAGCAGAAATAAGTATTTATTATATTAAGTTTATTAAAAATACTTTGATTCTACAATTGATTTCATAACATTGCTTCATTTGTCGTAGAGAAGCTTATAGGATGCAAGTTAGTAGATTAAAGCGAGAGCTCACCAATAGGGTTAAACATTCTAAACAACCTCCTATTAGTTTCTACATCGCAACCAAAATACTATAATACTCTTAGCTCTATAAAGGAAAGTTGTGATATGAGATATACTTTTAAAACACCTTTAATATCGTCAAAAACCAATACAAACATGTCTTATAAAATTTTGTAGATTTTTTATTAACCGTCAGAGATTTAAAGAAGCTTGATAATCAGATTGCAAATTTTATTTAGCGTAACAAAAAGTGATCAACATAGAAGTGTTTTAGTTATAACTATGTGAATCTAAATGACACATTGAATACTGTAAATATAGTTGGTGTCTTCCTTCAACTGATGGGTCTATTGTAGAAAAGAATTATTTTTTTTTGATCATTTAGAAATATAGTATTGGCTTTATTATTTATATTAAAAAGAACTCATATGTAGTTCTACAGTGAATATAAAAAAGGCAATTTGGCTTCAGGGCATACGGGGAGATGAAATCTTGACATCATGAAATGCGACTGGTGTTGTAGTACAAGAAAAACTTGTTGTCACTTTTAAATTCTGTATATAAATACGATGCCATATCATTATCATCTTTCTTTTCGTATACATACTCATTACTACTTGTTTATTGTATATAATGGATTCTTACAAATACTGGAGGATTGCCATGGGCTCAGAATGGTTTCAGCTTGACGACACTACCGTACAATGGCTTAATTACCTTTGGGCTCGTAATCAAAGCGGCTTCATCAAGTCTGATACTTTTCGAGAGGGATCTGTCTATGTTAATTTCGATAATGACATGGCCATTTATTACGAAGGTCTCTCTTATGCTATTGCTTACTGTTAATCAAGACCTTGTACCTATATAATATGTTGCTACTATCACTACCATTACTATGACGCCTTTTATATGAATGATACACATTGACCAACTAAGCGCTTTAAATTTCATTTTGCTATTTTCATAATCTTAAATTAACTGCTCTTTTTTCCTGGATATCTACGCTCTATACCTTAAAATACAAGAATTTTCATACTGTAACATGCACCAATGTACATTGTCAAATATCATATATATACGAATAAATATGCCGTGTTTAATTATTTACAATAATGCAAACTATTGTTTTGTGTAACCTACATTACGTTGGAATCGATCGTGAAACCACTTCTCCGAGACAATTGTATTCTTCACATGCATGCATTTTAAAAGTATAAGAAAAATTGTATTTTCATCGAAATAAACTCTACGAATTTGAGAAAATACAAACATGATTCACAATTCAATTTTTAATAAACTTTGTTAATATGCTCCCTGTGTGCATGAGCATTTATAGAATTCAAAAAATCGGTTTGAAGGTCTCAACCATCATGACAGCGTTTGAATTAATTGAGTCGGATCCTATTTGACGGTCTCTATTTGAATACTAAAATAATATCAACACGCAATAGTATAATAATAGGATTTATACACAATTTGCTTACTGCCAAGTATTTTTGGGATGCACTACTAGTGAATTCTGCCATTTATAACTATTAAAAAATATTAGAATATGAATCTGGAGAGCCTCGGGTTATATAGGTCGAGTTTTTTTTTTCTTCATCTAAACCATCCCGTTTTCTCCACCGGTTTGATCACGCGCTTGATGATTATATATGTTCAGGATGAATTAATGCATGTAGTAGAGCTACCGTTTGACTGAAACGCAGCAAGTATATTACACTATAGTTAACACAGTAAATTACAACCACTTCATGTAAGCTAGGATATATCGATTTACGGATCTCTTGATTAATTTCGGTTTTATATCGCATTTGATGGTCAGAGTTAGATACATATTCAAAATAAATTACTTTATTTATTCTAATTTTTGCTTCACCAAAGTACAATATATATGTTACATTCTAGTGATTTGGGCAGCAAATAGCATACACTTCATTCAACTTGGGTTCACAGATCTATAGATCTCTCGACCAACCAACCCCAACCAGCTGTTGGATTAAATTAATAGTACATGCTCAGAATGCATCGCTGTACATCTGGTAGAGGTAGTATTTACCTGAAGCACAATAATCATGATATATTGTTAACCAAGAATGAGTGGTAAGTTACATATATTTCATACAAACTGTTTCCATAGTTTACTATAAGTGGCCAATAAAGTCTATTTCTCTGGATATTAAGCTATTAGTCCCTTTGGCACTGAAAGAATTTTAGCTGTCATGCATTTAACAGTTGGAATATCCTGAGCTAGACAAAAGTATACTATCAATTATCTACGTATTTTACGAAAAGACTTGTAGATCTTTCGACTGATCTCGGTTCAATGTCACATTTGACAACTAATGCTAAGAATGATGTGTTGCATCTATTAAAACTATGATTTAATTGTATTATACATGATTCTCATTTATAATGAATTAATAAAGGGTATACATGATTTAAATGACCTAAATGTAATCATGAATGGATCTTGATCAATTTTGATTTCATAGTGCATCTATTCAGTTCTTCATGCTCAGAATGGGCCATTGCGTCTTTTTAAATGTATGTGTACTCGATTTAAAGAAAAATTTATTATTGTAACAAAATCATTAAGCCCACTACAAAATCAAATCAGTATACACATTTTCTTTTTCTTTTTTACATAAACTTACCAAATCACGCAAATACTTTTTCTCCGCAATCCATTTCATCAACAATTTGTTTGCTTCAAGTGCATCCACTTGATGATACTTGACCAGCATCTCCACCAACGCGTCCTGCACGCCCTTGGCCATGCCTTTGGCATCACCACACACATAAATTGCAGCATCATTTTCAACAATCAACTTGTAAAGCTCTTCTTGATCTTCTTTGATCAAATCTTGCACATACACCTTGGGCTTGCCCTCGGCATTACGACTCTCTGCCACCCTCAGTTTGGTGATAGTACCATCCGTTTCAAACTCAGTCAGCGCTTGTTCAAACAAAAAGTCATGACGGCGATCACGGAAGCCATCATACACATGAATAGGGCCAAATTCCTTTCTGATCTGCTGTGAAGGGCTGTGGCCCACACCGCCCATTTTCATGCGCACTTGACGTTGCGTTTGACGGTGCTCGAGGAACCCAATGAAAGGTGCAATGCCTGTACCAGGTCCGATCAACACAAGAGGACGTTGTGTATTTTGAGGCAAGACAAACGCATTGGCATTGTAACGTACAAACATAGGTACATTGATACGCTTGTGATGCAGAGGAACCTCTGTCTTATGGGCAGTGGTACGGCTAGGAATTAACTCGGTCAGTGTGTCCAACCAAGGTGTAGCAATACCTTGACGTGATACATTTTTGGGTGTAATATACTGAACTACGTTGAAAGCAAAACGGATCTTGCCGTGACGTTTGAGTGGCGAACTAGCGATGGAGTAGAAACGAGGTTGGTGAGCAGGTAACAGGTCCAATAAACGGTCGATAGGTGGATGACAGCTGGGGAATGTAGCCAAGATATCCAATAAAGTAGGGGTTTCGTCACGGATAGCGTTGAAAGCCGCAGTGCCTTGCTTGCTGCAAATGTACATCAATGTGAGTTTTTCTTTGGGGTCCGTGGTATAATCAGCTAGCATACGAAACAGGGCTTTACGGGGATGAGACGTGATATCTACACCATAACGGAAGAGTTCTAAAATAGAAGTAGACGTAGCATTTTGTAAATGGCTGGGGAGGTTCTCGCCCTCCACTTTGTAGAGTTGATGCCAGGCGTTGCGTGCAAAACCCAAACGCAACAACACTGCTTCCACGAGGTCCTCATCATTGGGTGCTAAAACACCAAAGGCATCACCAGGTTCAAAGTGTGTTTCTTCACCCACATCCAGTTCCACCTCCAGGGTACGTTTGACAGCATCGGCAGAAGTCAGACATGCAGCCATGACAATGGGTGCATAGGTGATGGGCGTGGGAGTAGGGACAAAATCGGGTACCTTGCCTGAGAAATCTTCGGGTTTTTGGCCTTCCAATTTAACTAATTTGGCTACAGGTACAGAGACGCGAGGTAAACCTGTCAATTTAGCACCAGCCTCGAGGCTAGACAAATCAATGTCCAAAGGAAACGCTTGATAAGGTATTTTCTCATTGATCAAGGTATTTTCCAATTGCGTATAATCTACCACTTTGCCGGGTAACTGTTCTCTTCTGGCTTCCGTAGTAAAGTTATTGACGAGCGAGTTTTCAAGTTGTGTATATTTAGCTACTTCTTTGGGTAATGTCTTTTTACGATTCTTCATCGAGTAAGGTACTGAAACAGGATCGATTTGCAATTCAGTCATTTCCTTTTCTAATTCCTTTTCTGTTTTAACTGATTCTTCAATAGACATGTCTGAGTTTTGTTTAAGTACGGTGGGCAAGACTTCCCACAACTTTTCGATCCAAGGATCGACTACGTTTTCCAATCTAATAAAAGCAAAGCCATTGAGTTTTTTTTTTTTTTTTGGGAAATGTATACATGAAACTGGGTCCTTACCCTTCAGCATCGTCAGCCAAAGCTTTTTCATAAAACACAGTAGCACCAAGTTCCTTGAACTTTTTTTCGAGCTTTTTACCAGTATTGTTAAAGTTGGAATAGTTACTATCACCTAAGCCCAAGACAGTGAAACGGGTATGACTCAAATAGGTTTTGTCCTTGTTGCGACGCAGGAAACGCCAGAACTTGAGTGAATTATCAGGGGCGTCACCATCACCAGTATTGGACGCAACCATGATAACAATACCAGCTTTGTCAAGTGGCGCCTAGAAAAAACATAAATAAGCATATATACAACTTGAACTACAAAAAAAAAAGGGAACCTACAAGGGCAAAATCATCCATCACAAAACATTGGCCAGTATAGCCCTTTTTACCAGCTTCGGTATGAATGTTTTTAGCAATCCATTCTGCATTGCCTGTTTGAGAAGCCCAAAGGACAAGGTATTCATCAGCGATATCTGACATCGTATTACTAATAATCTAAAAATAATAATAATAGAAAGATGATAAAAGATATCTGATCTTCAGCTTTTTCATATTTAAATACCAGATCAGTTGTCTGTAATTTAATTATAATGCAATTCATTGGATATATTTCAATGTCAGATGAGCTCGGCATTTTAGTTGTATTTGATTGGATGGTTTGAAACGTACATTGCGATGGGTGATAAGGTATATATGAAATATGAAATGAGTGTGTTATGTAATAAAAAGGTATACGAAGAAAAAAAAAATTGGAATGAATATACACTTGATTGGTATGGAGAGGGATTATGAGATAGATAAAGGAATACGGCTGTTTATAGGTAAGACTTCTAGAATGGGTTTTAATAAAGCAGGTTGACCAAACATTTGTACAAACAGGAGACCAACAGCAACTGAAAAAAAAAAGAGGTGAGTATGATATAGATAATTTGCTTACAATGATTCTTTACCTATTAACACAGGTAACCAGAATAGATAAAGACGTCGGTCAATCTTTTGTCTAACTAAGCCTAAACCATCAGATTCCATGGAGGGCGTAGAATCAGTGGTAGTCGTTGTATTACTCAAACTATGAAAACGGTGCATCATATGACTTTTGACTGCACTATTTCGTCTTGACAAAGGCTTGCGTTTGATATGCCCGTTCTTGACTGCATATGTGTCTAATAAATCAACGATTCTTTCATTCAAACATTTGCTGTCCGACAGAGGATGAGCACCTGCTTGTAATAAGCAACGAGCAATGTCTATCAGATTGCGTTGGCAAGCAAAATGGAGTGCTGTCATTTCATTCTTATCTTGCATATTAATCAATGAAACATCTTCTGCTTGATTGTTCAACAAAGCTTTGACGAGCGTTTCATTTTGCAATAATACGGCTAGATGCAGCAAGGTATGTCCATCAGCATTGGTGGCCGTCAAATTCAATGCATGGGTAGTGGTATGAAGCGCGTCTATCAAATCCTGTTGAATACTTTGTCCACCTTGAACAATACGCATCGCTACATGTTTTGCGTCATGCAATTTGCCCGTCATCTTGAGACCCACGACTTGCAAAGCAAGTTCTAAAAGAGCTTGATCGCTTGCATCATAGTAAGTAAAGATGGCCACATCTTGCTGTTCTAAAACTAAAGGATGCTCTTTAAACGAGACAACAACAGGGCCTGTCTGTGCAGCAGGTGGGAGGATACAAACTAAAGTGCTAGGGTTCCAAAACACAGTAGCAGCAGCATGTTCGCCAAATAAACAGGTGAGGCCTTGATAAAAGCCAGAACCTAATAAGGTCACCTCAATACCACCATAAGTGGGGCCCTGAGCAGGGACAAGACGTTCAAGCTGAGGTGTTGGCGTTGGAGGAGAAGGGATATTGAGAAGAGAAGCAATATCAATGTCTGCAACTGCATAGCCTTGTGTCGTACGTCTACGACGATTAAAAGGCCATGCTTCCATATCATTCTCGTTAAAGTTGGGATTGACGGGAGTGAGTGACATGGGAGTTTCATCATGCAATAAGGTAGGTGTAGTAGTAGGTCTATTGTCATCTGAGCTAAATGAACCTCTACGAGAAGGTGCAGGCGTATCAGGTCGTTCTGGTTCTTCTCTGAATCTTTTACGGTTTGTCTTTTGCTTTAAGCTCTTGTGATCGTCTGTAATCATGATTGGGGGTGAAATACCTGTAGCAACTACAGTGCCTTGATTATTTTTCATGACAAAGCATATTCTGCAGACATTATGTAAGTTTGATCAGGCCATTTTAACAAAGTAAGTTATAGTATTACCTAAACCCTACTTTTTCATGATGATGTCTACAGTAACAAGTGATTCTAGTAGGCAAGATTGCATCACCACTTGAAAAATTAATCATTGGACTACAATTAAACAACAGAATACGGTTCCTTTCAGCCTCCAAGTCTTCTGGCTGAAGCATATTGGCTTTTTGTTTGCCATCCTTTGTTCTTTCAGCTCTTTTTCGCTAAACAGGGTGAAATTTAATACTACGAGATTACAAACAGTAAAGAACCTACTTCACGTCGTACACAGCCGATACACATCCTAATCGGATGATCCGTGTTACTATCACAAACCACTTTGGCTTCTAATTGCAATACTTTGGATTCATCTGACACCATCGTAGCAATTGAACCATCCAGTGGCTTTTGTTGTTGCTGTTGTTGTTGTTGTTGTTGTTGTTGATTTTTACGTAATCTTGATCGAGCCAACATGGACTCACTTAGGCGGATATAAGACCAATCCGACACCTTTTTATCGTTTTTTATCAACTGAATGCACAACTTAATTTGAGTTTCTACTCGAGATTTTGCTCCAGTTTCTGGCACTCCCAGAATACGAATCTCGAGTTGACTATCAAAAGAAAAAAAAAATTAGTATCGTGACCAAAGGCACAATTATCACTTGTATTTTACTTTTGCGAGTTAGTTGTCGGTTTATCAGTTGAACTATTGAAACAAGGTTAATACATGCACAACACAGCTTATTTATTATTATTACACTTGATGAGGATGAAAAGACAAATAATCATCTGGCTATTTTAAACAAGAATTATAAATCTAGATTGCCTTATATAAATAATATCTATATGTATATATAACCTACATTTAAACAAGTAAGTTCAGGATCTTTCATTAGTAACCGATTATCTTCAAAATGATGCGTAGAATGTGGTGAAGAAGTTGTATTGGTGCTAGTAGGTGAAGAAGGGCAATAGATACCAGGCGTTAAATCCTGAAACAAAGTATCTACTTGCTGTGGGTCCAACAGGAGTTCTTGTAAGTCTGTTTCACTTAAAGTCCTTGCTGGTGTGATAGGACTAGCCGTATAATATGACATTTGAAGATAATAATAAAAATTAAAAAAAAAAAAAGATGGAAAAAAAGGTGCAAAAAGGGGAGAAACCGAGGCTGTTTGGTAATTAAATATGACTCTTTTTTTTCTTTCTCTAATATTGCCTCTCCGCTTGGTTGAACAAGTGTGGGAATCTTTTATTACTCTTCATGTTTGATCTTTGCAAAAGATAAAGACCACAGTATCCAACTTGATTTAACCAATAATAGCCAGCACAATTGGTCTGTTCGCGTCAACTGTTACACTCATACTACATAATTTAATCCTAGAAAGCTATTTGCACCATCCAAAAAACACATAGTTTTTGTCTTGATATCTTTATAGTTTGTATCTGTTCCTTTCATTTTTCTTTATCTTTTTTTTTTCTTCTTCCTATGAGAAAATGGAAATAATTTCGTTATCGGCGTTCCAACTCATGTGACTCAGCAATCAATGGCTTATTATTGGGATTCTGATTCAAAAAGAACTATGTATAGATTGATCGGGGATCTTCGTGTTTCAGCATGTTTTTTCTGTTGCTGGCAACAAGACTTAGTGCTACTGCTTCTCTTTCTTATCAAGCATCCAATTTTGTAGTAGTCGGATAATATAGGATTACAGCTAATGAGATCATTGAAAAGAATTTGGTTTATTTTATATTTTGCCCAAGAATCAGTGGTGTTTTTTTTTTTTTTTTTGATAGAAATCAGTGATTTATCTTGGTGTCTCATCGATTATCAGTATTTTACTCTCCGCTGTAGTACCATATATCAGTGCGTAGGGCTTGTTTTTGCTAGTACATAGTTGATGCAGTGAATTATTAGAAAGAGTACATCTTATCTTTCATGTTACCCCAAGAATAAAATTGTTATCTCGGTTCATTATCTATGTGGAGGCGATCTTGTAAATGTGATTCGACAATACGTTTCACCCTTCGCTTTTTGTTTCCGTCACTCTATGTGTAAATATATCTGCTACTATCAGTTGTACTCTATATTGTGTAAACTCATTTACAAGGTAACACAGCATGTTCTATGTACTTTGCCCTGGAAAATAAAGCGACACCTGGATTCATTTATGTATTAGAAAATCATTTTAAATAAAACCTAATGGTAATGGCATTCAAGCGCCTATTTAAACATGCTATTCTACATATGCATGTGCACCTACCTCCAATACTTTTTGCTTTCTATGTATAGTTTTGATATGCTAGCTCATCTCAAAAAAAGTAATGGGATCTATAGTTTATCTTCCCCCAAAAAAACAAAGCCTCATCTTGGTTCAATGGAAGGCTATAAATGAGCTATTATTCCTTTAGTAAATATCTCAGGCATTGCTTTATTCGAATTTTAAAATCATCTCTAACATCTGTTGATCATATCACACAACTATATACATAACATATTTGAAAAAATATAGTTTTTCCGAAAACGGAACCTTTTATCTCTGTTGACAGGGTCGAAAAAGTTCTGCCACATTATTGGCCAAAAGTTGACGCGCCACTTGTGTTTTATGGGGAGGATGAGACTTTCCCAGAACGCCCAAAACAAAGATTTTCCGTTAGAACGCTAATTTTTTTTTTTACAATGTTTGTAAAGAATGACGTGACACAGCGATTAGTTGCAGAGAAGATTCGAATTGGTGTGATAGGTTTTTTTTTTTGAAATGCAATCGTAAATTATTCTCTGAAAATACCATAATATACAAAAATATATAAATATAATTTTTCAAATTTGAGCCTAAAGGTATATCCTTACTCATGAGCATCTTTACAATTCTCAAGCGATTAAGGCTTAATGTAGCATCTGAAAGCTAATGCATACTCTGAATAAATCTTTCTATCTACATATTAGAGTCGTCATTAACATCCATATACAATGGGTTATGAGAATGGCATTAAATGGCAGGAGTCATATACTAACTATTAGCGATCCGATTATTTCTACATTACTTGATTGATTACATTTTAATGTCATCTTGAACAAGCTGAATTTGTCCAGGATAATTTACTGTGCTCATTAAGGTCTTTATTTAATTCGAGTCGAACACATATACTGTAAATTTATCGCTATCAATTAAGTTTACGCGAATTGTCAGTTTAATGATCTATTCGTTACTCGGATGCATCTACTAAAAAATAATAGCTGATCAAAGTACAAAGTGTATACTACATTTATAGACAAGCGCTATACAAGATGTATGCATTTCATCTAAATTAGATGAAATAATCTATACATTTCTCGACTCATTTCGGTTTAATCTTGCATTTGATGATGAGCAAAATATATTTGGATGTACCTTCCTCCCCATTTACTTGGGATCATTAATTTACTTAAACACAATGAATATAATATAACTTTTTTGGAGCCCGAGACAAAATGACATGTTTTGGGTCTATCTCTCTCTCTGTGAGAACTTTTTTTTCAACCTAGTGTCTCTAGTAAACTGTCAATCTTATTGTTTGTTCGGTGTATATCGGGTTCAATCCCGAGTTATTGTTGAGATGCGGTACCGTGAACTTTAGTGGTTAATGATATTTCTATACCGCTTTAATTTTTAGGAAGAAAATCTGTCATCCGTAACAAAAAGTTGATAAATATCAAATTCGCACAAAAGAATGAATGAAGACTACCCTCTCTTTCTTTCTTTCTTTCAAAAAGAAAGGTATTATCATGATTTACTGAAAAGAAGTTAGCGACATTCTCCGGCTTTATTGGTCAATTATTAAATCACCGCTTTAATGTATGTGTGCTTCATGTGAAGAAGTATCCCATCCTTCTTTTATATATATACAATTACGGAAAATTAGTTCATTATAATAAGCACAGAGTGTATTGTATCTAATTTTTTTTCTCGGAAACAAGTACGGTACCTCGGTTCAATACCGAACTATATGTGATTGGTGCTTTCATTAAAGAGCACTTCATATACCCCGTTTACATTGTGTTTTCCGCGTGTAATCTCGCGTTTAATCAAGTTACAGTACTTGATGTACTCGTCCCTCGACTGTATAGTTTTTCCGAGAATAAAGTTTTTTTTTTTCTTTTTTCTTCGGCATATTACTGAACCAGGATGCTTGTTTGTGTGCATGTGTGCTTCGATAGTGTATCCAAGTCACATTTGAATCCGCGCTTTTCGCATTTCGCATTTTTTTTTTTGTTTTTGTTTTTTTGAACGTATATCAAAGAGCAGCACCTGACCATATAGAAATCCAGTTATTTCAAATTAGTTCATTTTTTAAAACGCGTGTTGTTGTCTATATTCTGCTCGAGAACATCTGTTTTTTTTTCTCGGTTCGTTGCTGAGTTGGTACGAGGTTTTATATATATATATAAAAAAAAAAAAATCAGGTACAAGGCACTTGCAGGTGCCCCAGCCAATGGAAAATAAAACATCGCAAGGCATTTGCTTTCACAAGAAAAATAAAAAAAAAAAATCTTTTTTTTTTGTATAAACAAGAGATGGTTATCAAAGACGGTGGTGGGGCTATTTGTTATTTCAATGCAATAAAGTTAGAGTTCAAGAATGCCTGTGTCTCATAACGAAACCGGCTTATCCATCCGATGGTTTTCAGGGTTCTTTAAAAAAAATCAGCTGTTGAAAAAATCGTTCAATAGAAAACGTGTAGCTCTTTTAAAAGGGAACGAGGCGCGGAGTGGGCTACAATATTAGGCAGTTAGCCGATAACCATTGTTTAAAGTATGGTATGATAATAATAATAATAATAATAATAATAATATTAATTTTCTTTATTATTCAAAAATGGTAGTGGGTGGTATATATATGATATGAAGTTTGTTTGTGTGTATTATATTTACAATATGAAAATCATGATGAACGTAAGCGTTTTGGGTTTGAATCTTCAGTTACAGAACGAGAACGTTTCTTTATGCCGCGATGATAGATAAGAGGAGGAGGAGGACTATCGTTATAAGGGGATTGAGACGCCGTATTTGGAGATGAAGAAGCAGTACTGCTACCAGAAGAAGAACTGCAAGTAGAAGGGCAATCAAAACGAGATGGGTATTCTTCATATTGAGGGTGGTGATTGATAATGGCACTAATCCAGCTCCGTTTTTGTATATGATCATGTAATAGAAACACCCATTTGTCGTATAATGGCTTGCTAACATACAACTGGTAATCAATTAGGCGCAGAAATACCAGTTCAGCAGCATTGATTTCGGCTACATTAAGACTTGCAATTTTGGCCCAGGTTTTGTTCTTGTAGTTTTTATCATTGAGGTATTTAGAGGCAATCATGAGAGAAGCAAGAAACATGCGTCGTCCACAACAGACCAAAGAGGGCTGTTTACGTTGAATGCAATCGACAATAAGTTTCTTGATACGAAATATATAAAAAAGTGCGAGTTGAAGCATGGAATAAGTCGCTCTGGATCGCTTAAGGATTTCTCGAATGAATTGCGAAGTTGACATGACAATGACTGAACGTTGAGGTGGTTGAGACCAGATAGAATCGATGATATCAGCGCAAGCATCAATAAGTTTGTCAATCATGATAGAACGCTCCTGACAAGAGGTATCCGAGAATTGTTGGTGTTTTTCGATCAATTGTTGGTTTTTGACTGCTGCAATGGGAGGTAAATAGAAAACAGTGCTTGTGAACGGATGACAATCCATATTTTTTAGGCTGTAAAGGTTTGGATCTGAGCATCTTCTTTTATAGGTAGGCATCAAAAAATTAGAAAAAAGAAGAAAGAAAAGTAAAGGGATATCAGTTGCCTTTTGGGCCTCGTTTATATATACATACGATAAAATAGATTTTTCTTTATTATGATTTGACACTTGTAGCGTGATAATAATAAATTATAATCCGATTTTTATTGGTATAAATGCACTAGACCATAACAAAGAGTATGGAACAGGATATAAGACAATAAACCGCCTAAAGCGCCATCGAATACCATCTCTTTATATCCATGAATAAAGAACTTGTGAGGTTTACTAGTACGGGTCACCACCAATAAAATAGAAAGTACCAGCCAACTAGCGCCATAGAACAAGAACCCGTTCACGTTTTCGAGTCCCAAGATCCCGGCTGCAGATCCCGCTATAGCAGAGAAACACGATCGTATATATTGCAATTGTCGAGCATTATGCATCACATGGCTTTGCACAAACTTATGCGCATCTGGTTGATTAGGTGGGTTCATCTTGAAGCAACTGTAATAATAGGGTGAGTTTTTTTTTTTCTTCTAAACTTTCTCAGCAAATGGCACGTTTAGATTGGTCCAAATTTTGAGTCACGTCACTTTTAAATATAGTAGGCAAACGATCATATTATATAAGGTGATGTTTTTGCAAGCCTTTAGGTCCGCTTGAATCATGCAATTATTAAACAATACACTTTATTTCATATGCTGATTCGATAATAGTTTCTCTCTTTTGGCCAAAACGCTCAAAAGATCATTTATATCATCATCATCATCATCGCTATCAGAATCACGCGTTGATTTCATTGAACGATCTGTATCTTTTGTATCAGGTTTATATTCTATAACAAATTCATTTGGTTTTTGATACCTTGATTCATCATGATGAGGTTTTACGCGTGTATCCATCTGAGGAATAGCTTCCTCATCTGAGCTTGAATCGTCATCATTAAACATTTTGAACACATTCGACTGTTTTTTGGGCTGTTGTTGATCTGTTGCAAAAGATGCCATTGTATCAGTGATTGCGTCAAGCAACTGCAGATGTTCATCTTGTTCTTCCTCAGAATCAGAATCTTGTTCATCCGCAAACATTTTAAATTCTGCTTCTCTTCGATTAATACGTTTACTCGCTTCTTGTGGTACAGCAACTTGTTCGGGTTCATAATCAGATTCATCGTCATCATCGGGAAACATTTGGAAGACACGGCTTTCCTCTTTCTTGGTTTCCGAAAACACAGGCTGTTTTATAGGCTCTGGCTCCATTTCATCTATATCATCACGAGCAAATATATCAAATACGCCGCCTGCATTCGCCGTTGTTCCAGTAATATTAGATGCATTGTCGGCTATTGGCGGTTGTTGAATAGAATCTTGCTTAATGGAACTATCTTGCTGTACAATCACTGTATCCTCTTGCTGTATAGACACTGTGTCTTCCTGCCGTACAGAATCTGCATCCTCTTGTTGGATAAATGATGCATCCCCCTGCTGTACATTCTTTTTTTTATTATTATACAACCGAAATGAAGAAAACATGCTCTTCTTTTTCCCATTACGCTTTTCGTCACTGGCCGAACTTTGGCTTCCTGTGGATGATTTGCGAAACATACCACCCATAATACTCTTTCGTTCATTACCTAAAGAGAGTGTGGATTGAGGACTAATTCTGGTGGAGATCGGTGGTGAAGAAATAGTTTGCGGCTGACTAGGTGGCGAATGAATTGGTGGCGAGCTGATAGGTGGCGGTAAAGAAACAGGGCGAGTAGATGAGAGAGGTGGTGAAGAAATGGGTGGTGAAGAGATAGGTAGTGAAGAGATGGGTGGTGAAGAGATGGGCGGTGAAGAGATACGAGGCGAAGTTTGTTTGTATGTTGCTGGAGGAGGTGATGTAGTAGGTGTAGATGAATATAGGATGGCATGGGATGATGCTGATTTAGGAGAAGATAAGGGTGAAGCTGTTGATGAGCTCGAACTACCAGGTGTAGACAATGTACCAACAATAAAGGGTATATCTAGCAACATGAATTTGGATTGCCTACCATCCGTAGTAGTATATGTGCCTTCTTGTGCAAACACTTGAACACGAATAAAGTAACTGACGGCTAATAATTGACTTTGCTCCAAGGTAATTGTTGGCATTGTACCGCGTGGAATAGGAAGTCCTATACGTACAGTTTGCACCTTTTGGCTGCTATTGTCGGTATCTGAAGCGGTAATATTGAGATCTGCTACTACACGATGTACTTTTTCACCCTGAGAAGTATAAGCCCTTGATAAAAATAAAATAAATTAACAATCCTTCCCTCCATTGTACTCTTTAAATGATACTACCTTCCATTAGCTAATACTTGGTTGATTCGAAATAGCGATATAGATATACCCTGTCTTCGTGTAAACTCCATAGTATTCCATATAGATATAGACACAGGAATAGCTATTCCTGGTACGCATCCTCGACAAGGTAATGTCACTCGCATGGCAGACGTGAAATCCAATAGATGAGGTATAGACACTGTAAATATCTGTTCGGCCCTTTGTGGGGTCATCATATCTGGTGTTTTCGTATAAATCGGTTCGAATACATGCACTACACGTTGAGCAAAGAACTTCTGCCGCTTTTCATCTGTTGGTTTATCTACAAAGGCCTCTAGCATATACATGATCTTATTAGGTGATACGCCCACACTTTCAGTCCAGCTTGGTAAAGGTCGGTCATTGGGTACGTGCACTGTAAAGGCCAACGCTACTGTTTTGTTTCTTTGCAATTCCACCTTAGGCTCTTGTGATGAGGTAGCTGCCAAGATGAGTTGAGTATCGTAACAAGGAACACTACTAGTGCCTTTCTGAGCTTTATTCGTTGATTTAACTAAGTTTGGCCCGAGTTTCCAGCACTCGTTGAAATACGTGTATTGGTCGCTATTGGATTGGATCGGTTGAACGTGAATACGGCCTGTCCATGCTAAACGAAAATTGCGTAGTGTATGCGATTGATTCGCAGTAAAAAAGACCTTTCCATGAACTGCATCACCAGGAAAGTATCTAGGTTGACTTGTACTGCTACCGTCCAGTATAATTTCTAATTTTACGTCGAGAGGAACGGGAACCATTCTTTTTTTTTATTTTTCTTTTGTAGTGAAACAAAAAAACAAAAAAAAAGGTGGAAATAAGAAGGGAAAAAAAGCTTAATATCATGTTGGTGTATACATGTACAAAAAAGCTCAGCCACAGTTAAAGTGTACTACAGAAAACCTGCAATGAATAGTTAGTTGAAAAAAAAAAAAAAAAAAAAAAAAAAAAAGCCCACTACAGTCATGTACCAATAAGGGTCCAATGATGGGTTGATTGCGCCAAAACATATATATAGTACACGTACAGACGCCTTTTACTGACCAAGGACTTTGTTCACTGTCCACCTGTTCTTATCCCCAATTAGGCTTCTGTACATCATACAGCTATCTATATTCATACAAACTCAAAAAGATGCGTCTTGATCTGATTTATTCCATTGGGGGGTATAATTTTGTAGGCAAAGGCTTTAGATCAGGTTCCATAAACGAATGTTTCGCTTCATCTGTATACAATTTCTCGGGCGAATAATACTGTTCAATCATGCTTGTATCCAATAATTGAGGATATTTTTCTACTAGCGAAAAGAAATCACCTTGATTCTCTTGATTTGACCTCACAGCAGCAGACACCAAAGCAATATAAAAACTCGTAATTGTTTCGTGATACGCTTGACTCTTGCTTGGATTCTTTTGAAAATGAGTACGAATCGTTTCCTTGATGACAGGCTCGGCAGCATCAGGGCCTAATTCTCGAATATAATTCCAAGCCATACGCAAATGAGCGCGATGCATCCATTTATGTGCTGATCGATCGTTGTCATTGTTAAATTGCTTCATAAACACTTGTTCTCCGAGGCTTCGGTAATGACGATCGTAATACAAAAGTGGTTGTGCTTCTTGTCGAACACCATGTTCTCCACCTACTCCTTCTTCTACCTTGAGTACCTGTGTAATCCACATTTCGTGATCACCCAACTGAACTACCTTGTAAACACGACAATGCATAGCGCCTAATGTGCCCATAAGTACAGGTAGACCTGTTTGTGGGTCATCGTAAAACGGCACAGTTGAAAATGGATCCTCATGTGGAGAAGAGAATGCTACGGATTGCGCGACTTGTTCATGTGCCAACATGTTCAACACCATGCTGCCAGAAGAATGAAGCAGATCGGAGGCACGTGAAGGTGTACGTACGCAAAAGCTAACTAAAGGATCAGGATGGAGACAGACAGAAGTGAAAGAAGCAACCGTGATGCCTCGGCGATGTGCGCGATCGTCTGGTTGTGAGGTGGTTACAACAACAATGGGCTGAGGTACCTTGCGCATAATACCCCGGACATCCTCAATGACACCTGAGGTAGTACTGAAATGACGGGTATGCAGCTGTTTGATAGGAGGAAAAAAGGTCAATCCTAGTTTTCGAAAGGCCATGGAAAAAAAAAGGATATTTAGAATAGGCTCGCGTATTTAGAGATAAGGTGAAGTAATAGATATCCAGTTTATGACCCAAGGAAACCTTGTGAGGACGGGGATTAAAGATTTGATCCTCTTTTTACTGTTTCATCTCCGAAATCCAATCAAGACATCCGGAAATTCTCGGCCGATTTTTGAGGGTTTGCCCTCTGCAAATGCCTTAGTAGGATTGTATTTAAATTTCCCGTTTAAGGTTAAACGATTATTGCTTCGAGGTTCTAGTAGTAGACGTCTGAAATACTTAGCTGTTACCGGTAATAACTTCTGTAATTGTGCAAATATGTTTTTATATTTTTTTTAAAAATTTATTTGATATTGAAAACTAAATGTATCAGCATAAAAGTCCCCAAAAAATGCTTCTATTTTAAATGCACGTTTTCTCTATGAATATATTAAAAAACACAGTACGATATTAGTATGATTCGATATAATATTAGCAGATGTATCATTTTTTTATGATACTATACATCTACCATGAGTTAGTATTTGTGTAACTCGAATAATCTTGCACATAGGTTAACGTCAAATGTCAATGACATAAATAACAATCGCTACCAATTGTCGACCCTAATATACACTATACGCTCTGCCAATCCACATTTGATGGATTTTAACAACTTCTGGCCATGCTTGTCATATTGGATATATTGTATATAATAATTTTGCTGTAAAAATGCAATGCAACGAATAAAAGATGTGTAAATACGAACTCACATTTTTTTTTCTTACTTGAAACATATTATATCCCTCCAGCCACAGCTGTAGGGCAACCAGCCACGTCCAAACAGTTGCAATGACTTGACATTCGAACAAAGTTGGAGTAATCCCAATGGATCGATTATAGCATTCGCTTGAAGCTTCAAGGCTTGGTTTCCTAAACGTTTTTTCACGCATATATTCGATAAAAGTCTGCTGCGTTTTGCAGTAGCATCGGGATTGTTTCAACTGCATCTGTGAGTAGAGTACAGTGTTGTAGATCATAGTATACTAATTGCAGCAGGCCAAGTTACATTGAAACTTGCCTTCAATACTTGTTTCACGACTGCAAATATCAACAATTATCTCAAAAGGAAATCGCTCCATTTTTTAAAAATAACGCAACTCTTGTACAAAACTGGAAAAAAAAAACGGGAGTATCAACGGAAAGACACATGATGGCTCATGTTTGACAATGAAGTTACCTGGTGCCCCTGTGTGCATGATGCATTTTATAACTTTAACCTTGAATTTGAAAGAACAATTAGATCTGTTCGTGATACTTGTTTCAAAATTGAACCATGTACCAGAACTCCGAAATTTGACTATGAGTGGACCTGGGGACGATATTGATGATACTACACTCGATATATTACACATACATATGTCGCATCGAAAGCATTTGCATTTAATAGATGGTACATACGCGTTTAGTGGGTGCCATTAGAGGAACTACAATTCAAGATCTTTTCCGAAGCAAGCATATGGTTGGATAAGGTGCATAGCCATACTGCCAAACTGCGTATTGCTGCTGAAGGCTTTTTAACATTACTAATGACATTGCGTATAACCTTCTTGCAATATTCTGTTTTTATGCAGAAGCTGGTTCCTAATCATCCAGTTTGGAAATATCAGATATTTAGTGATACTTTATATATGAAATTTTAAGAGTTGCTACAGATGTAAAATCATTGTGTTATGGTTGTAGGGAATTGGAAAGAGCTGCTGAAGTGGAAAACAATCAAGAACAAATGATAATGCAACGATTATTCCTATTATCGAGCGTCAGTTATCAAATCTTTTTGACCACTAGCGAGCTACTTATGAAAAACTTGAGGGTATGATGCGAAACTTGAATCTTGAATTATCTGATACATCATCCGGAAGAGCACCATTGAAAATTAATTTGAATTGACCCCAAGGAATCGATATCCCTGTAGTTTCTATGCCCACCATCAATATCAACAGTTCAGCTATCAGCATGAATACGCCTTCTGTACCTTTTCCCTTTGAGTCATGACACCAACCCAGCTACTACTGTAGTACCTACCAGGTATCGGCTTAGCCGTGGCCTCAACTCAATCCCAGATCTTTGGAAAGAGTGGAATGAAGGGCCCGGTGACAATCTTTCCTTCGAATATTTGGATCAAAACCGTTCAGGTTAGTACGCCAACGATAAAGCCTCCTATATGCATAGAAAGCAAATCATCAAAGCCATCAAAGAGTTTGCCAGAGCAGAAGGTATCACAATGAGACAAACTGCCTACAAAGCAGAATTTCTTCTCAATGGAAAGCCCTTAGACTATTTTTCTAAGGACTCTAGTAATATCTTTGCTTTGAAAACAGTAGTTAAGAATAGACCGGCGTTATATTTATGGATAATTCTTAAATCATTGTCGTTTGGATCTTTTCTTGAATTCATTGCATAATGACGGTTTGAACGAGCTCAGTATTCATCTATATGGTTCCTTCAACGCATCCAATACATTATACCGCTTATTCAAGTACTCAAGTGTGTACCTAGCCTGACAGGTATTGTTCATTACACGAATTGGTTTGACATAGGGTTCACATCAATTGTAACAATGCAAACCGTTTCACACATCTTGATTTGGAAATATGTCAATTGATTTACGGTTATATGCTGTCACCTAATATACACAAAAATCCATTCAATTTGTGATTCACAATGCTCTTCTCTCTCTCTCTCTCTCTCTCTCCCCTTACTGTAATCATTTTTTGTTCTTTTTCTTAGTCAGTTTCTTCATTTCACGTTTGATCTTTGACATAATATGAAGCTGAAAATATTCCAAGTTTGCTACAAGTGGACGAGATTATCCAGTAAGATCAAATCGAACGTTGTATTTATTTGAAGTCAAAATATAAGCCAGAAAAAGAATGTGTTGAAATAAAGTACCTCAAAAAGAGTGCAGTGTTTGCTATAAGTCTCTTCATTTATCGCCTATTATTAATAGTTTGTTTATTCGTGGCGACGGGTATCCTTTATAGCTAGATATTGTAGATAAAAAGTGTAGTCCAACACGATCAATGGCATGACTGGCAATTGATTCGGATATATTGCCTTGTAATGACTGCATATAAATAAAATGTTTGTCAAAGAGTTGTTATCCTATCAGATCTTATGCTGCTACAATCTTGAGAGTAAATTTTACAATAACTTTCTATAAAGACTAACCCCTAAACAGGCGAATATAAAAGACAATTTTGGATCAGAGTGTTTCAAGTTCCTAATCAAGTGCATAACACTAACTAGAGAAGACACTTGTATTACTGAGAAGATTGACTTGCCAGCGACTATTTAAAGGACAAAAAACATGGACTTTTTGCAATTATTACCCTCTAATTGAATTGATAGATAACAGTATCAAGCTATAATAAGATATTGCTAAACACACTGTGTAGTAAATAGATGAGCTGTGCTGCAGTTTAATGGACAGTACGTCATTTGCAATAGTATATGAAAACTTTCACCTTTAGAATATATTGAACAATTTATTTAAACAAGTATCCGGTATCTCATCTGATACTATTTACTTTTAGATCTCCATCTATCTCAAGAATCTGATAACTTGCTGGGGTCACCGGCTTGTGACATGGGAACTTTGCTTGTTTAGGGAAGGGAATGCATTATCTCAGACTTGTGAGTGTATAAACATATAAACAAGTGGGACTCTTATTATTTATCAGATGAATAGCCTGGTTCCGTTTCTCTCTTTCGCTTAAAGTTAACTTTTCTTACATTATTACAACATGGCACTTACTTATTTGATTGGCGGAAGGACCTTGGAAGGTGTTAAGGAGATCACCGAACAAGAAGCTACCACCACCTCTTCTTTTTCTTTCTCATCCGATTCATCAGTAGGATCATCATCGATATCTTCTTATACCACTGATAGCAACGATGCCCTCATGCTGAGAAGATTAGGTCTTTCATCCGAAGAGCTTGCTCATCGTCTCTCTCTTGAAGCTCAAAACCATCCAGGTCATTTCGTCGAGCTCGATGTATCGCGCAACCAAATCACTGATATACCCAACACCCTTCTCTACCGTACTTATTTTTCACTTACTCATCTAAACCTCTCTTGTAACAGCCTTAGAACAGTTCCATCTGCTCTTTTACGTCTCTCTCATTTGCAGCACCTTAATTTATCGGAAAACTATATCGAGCACATTCCAGCTGACATGCCTTCATGCCTTTCGCATTTGCTTGTCTTGACCCTAGATAGCAACCAGTTACAAACACTGCCAGACACCATAGGCCAATGGCATCAGCTACGCGAATTTCGTCTTGGTTCCGAGTATGGTGGTAACCGTCTTACTCAGCTACCTAACTTGTCCGATATGCACCATCTGATCGAATTGGATGCATCGTTTAATCAGATAGAAGCTATTGAGCCACATACATTTGAAGGTCTGCATCGCCTGAGGTATCTCAACTTGGCACATAATCAACTACGCCATATACCGACTCTGAGATCCTGCGAGCAACTGACCACGTTGGATTTATCAGATAATCAGCTGATGGAGATACCGCTTGGGGATGTAGGCGTATTAGTTAGGTTACAGTTGTTGAATTTGAGTAATAACTTGATTGAGGCTTTACCCATGGAACTACTGGATCAAGAGATGCAGACTCAGGTCGTAATTAAAGGGAATCCAGTAGCATCATATGAATATCAATACCTGCAGCAGCAGCAGCAGCAGCTTCAGGAAGATGAAGATAATAATGCAATGGAAGAAAGCAGTAATAGCAGGAATATAGCTCAGCAAGCTACTATTGCTTCCACCACGTATACCCCCAACGAACTTGCAATAGCAGTAGAAGAAGAGAATCCTAGAGCATCATTAACACCTGAAGACATACCTAACACTAGTACACCTATATTACTTCATTCGTTACAAGAAATCGCTTTACGTACTCTTCTAATATCAAATCACCATAATAGAACAGAAGAAATGATACCCGAACATATTGCTGAAGATATACGCAATCAAACCCAACGCTGCATACAATGCTTAGATCCTTTTGTACATGAATGGGTCACTTCTTTACAACGGAAATCCTATCGAGGATATGCTTCCGTAGTACGGCAAGTGAGGTTTTGCAGTACACGGTGCTGGCTAGAATATAGAGAGCATCTAGAACAACAAGCACTAGCATTACAAAGTCAAGTAACGCATCCAACGCAGCAGCAAGAGGAAGCAATGCAGTATATTGCACATCATCCACAAGCCATGGAGCCTGCTTCTGTAGATTGGATTTTGGCTGCTGTTATGGCGTCTTCAGCTCAAGAAGAACAAGCAGATATACTGGCAAATTATCATATGTATTTTTGAAAAAAAAAGGGATTTATTTCACTTGACATGATACAATAAACACAAGTTGTATTTTTCTCTTTTACTTTACAGCTTCTTTACTACTACAACTTTTTTTCTTCTTCCTTTTCTTACTTTTCCCCATATATATTTGGAGCAGGACAAGAGAAGCCCAAATCAACACTCTCCTTGGACTTGCATGATCCTCATTAGTTGCAAAAAAGGTGTTTTCAGCAGTTATACTTTTGAGAAACAGCCTTGATTGACAAAGTTACTTTTTCCTCCAGTTGTTTAACGAAATCCTCGGGCTTTACATAATTGGCGTTACTTTTGGGCCCTTGTTCTCGGAAATAATCTACGCTATAGATATGATGCACTTCTATCTTGTCCACTTGATCAAACAGGTCGTCTAATTCCTTTGCAGCCGCTTCATTCTTGACAATTTGTCTATAGAAAACGATCTGACAGCTTTACAGACGCATTAGCACAAAAAAATATTGAGGTACAAAAAAAGTAAAGTTTTACCTAATCATACCGCGAAGTCTGCCTATCGCCTTACCAATAACAAGGCCTTCACTATATCCTTGGTCGAATCCACGCTGCATATTGACTTCTTTTCCTTCTACAATACCTTCTTTATAACCAGTCTATATAAAGGTAAAAAGGTCAGTCTTTTAGACCAAAAAAAAAAGAAAACAAGGACAAAAATTATGTTACATTGCCGTGATCTTCTTGAAGTCGCTCCCATTCTCTTTCAGCAAGGCTGCGCTCATAGAGCTCTCCTTCATCGTCGCTTTCGGCCCAAATATCTTCGTTATCGGAATGAGACATGGTTGTAGTTGAAAAGTGTAAAAATGAAAAAGTTTTTTTAGGCTTATTATTAATACACCTTTTGCCAAAATAGTGTCGCTAGCACAATTAAAGTACCGCATTTTTTTTAAAAAAAAAATGTCATATAATTGTTTATTAAATAGGATAGCCAGCAAGGCAGTCATTAAAACGTTTAACGAGATAGCGTGCATACCGTCCAAAAGATGAGTGAGCAACTTGCTTGTTATCATCTACAATTGTTTGAGGAATAGTATCCTTTTTAAATATAAACTCCCTTTTCACATCACTTTTAACAATAGATCAAAATTATTCAATTGGGTTAAGTGCTGGAAAATAGCCGCGCTCTCGATCATCTTACCAATTATTTTGCCTGTATGTATGGACGCACTATCCATAGTCAGTTAATGTCCTTTCATTTCAGAAAACCTGTCTATCTCAGCAAGAATGTCTTTGATGAAACTGACATAATGATTAGTTGCTATGCTCTTTGTTCACTGCTTTTTGTCACCAGCTAGCTTTTTTTTTTTTTTTTTTCAAAATGATATAGGCTTTCTTAAGATGATCTTGACAAGACCTTCAACAGAGGTGGTTCCAAGGATAAAGCTTGAGTTGGCTTTCGCAGCTAATAATCTGACTTTAGCAGTCTCCTCTTTTGGTGCTCAACCTCGAGTCCTTCTCAGGTTGCATTGAACCCTGACTCATTGATGAAAACACTGTTGCTCATGTAGTCAACAGCCAATTATTTCACTATTTCCACCCATCCTTGTTTGGATTCTCTCTGAGGTGTTTCTCTCAGCAGGCTCCAATTGAACCTTTTTACTGGTGAACAATCCATAATTCAGCCATATAATGGTAGATCATTCGTTTTGAAATCCTTAAGTCCTTCTTAAAGCTACTAGTTGTCTGATCCATCAACTGATCTATGGTGGCAATAGGATACCTTTACTAGATTAAGCTTTTGATTGCCTTTGCTAGTTCTCCTTCATGTTCAATAGTTCTTGGGAGGCCTATAGACTTGAACGCTGAGTCCGTGTCCTCTTTCCAAATCTTGTACCACCTATGTACAGGCCTAGGCTCCAACGTGAGCTTTGAGGCCGCAGCTCTTGCACTGTTTCTAAAATGAATATCATCTAAGTAAACAGCATGGGCTTTAGTCTCGTTGCTGATGCAACTGGCTTTCAATGATTTTTTTGTTTTTGTTTTGAGCCAGAGGATTGTTTATCAACACTCTCTGGCATCTTTTCTTGACATTCTTACAACACCTCACTATTTACTAATTCAGCTCTTAGAGCTACATAAGTGCTATAAGAACTTAATTATTCCAGTTTGAAATGATCTTCATTCTCAGTGGTATCCATTGGTCATTTCCATATTCATCAACAACGTTTCCTAAGCCATTTTCAAAATAATACGAATATGAAAAAAAGTGAATTTTATAAGATCAAAATGGACCGTAAGCGTTCCTCAAACGTGTCATTTTCATGAGTCCCTTTTTGGGCTATGAAAATGGAAAGCAATCAACATTCATCTTTGGTTTTTTTTTCAATGTGTCACACTCACAACTACTTTGAAAAGCTTATGGAATTGAGTATGGGGAAATACACCGGCCAATACTGAGACTAACATCTCTTTGCATTGGAAATTTTACTATTGCTAGTGTACACTTAATAAACCAAATCCTATTTCTGATTTGATGAGAGCTGATTCCTGCCTCGCTGATTAACATACGACTTTTCTGTAAGCTTATACCTGCAGCCTTCCATTCAGTTATTATATTAACGCAAAGTTTAATAATTCTTGCAGCGCCTAACTACGTAAGTTGATAAATAATTTTCTGATATTTTCAAGCCTATATAGTTTATAAGCTAACTGTTAGGTATTACCATCGTACTTAACAACAAGTGAGCCTTTCTTGGTTTCATTTTCTACTTTAGTTTTATTTTGGAGCTCAGAGACAACACTCTCTTTTGTTGCTTGCAGTACAGCCCTGCCGTCTGTGCCAATAATATTAGTTTGTCATATACATATACAAGGTCTTCGTCGAGTTACATCTCATCAATAATCTCTTTAAAGTAAGGCTCATCCATTTCAATCATATTTGCTTGCATGCGACACTCTTCCCTTTTGTTATTAAATTGAGTATAGATATGGGTAAAAAGAATGATAAAATATATACTGCATTTTATTCGTCTGAAATCGTATGGCTTATACTTTTGCGGTTAACTATAGTGTATAACACGATATTTTTATAATTTTATCTGTGATATAACATAAAAAGATGGAAGTTTTATAAGTATTCCAATAAATAAAAGCATTACGATTCATATGCATCTTGTAACAACCTCAATTTTTTTTCTTTTTCTTTTTTTTACTAATTATTCTTCATCTTTTATCTTGTCTTTTAACTCCATTCTACTTTGCATTTTAATGGTTTTAATGAAATTCTAACTTTCTTGGGTCTGATACTATCGTTTTGTTGATCCATATTGCTATTTTAAAAATGCTATATGAAATATGTAAAAGCGCTTGACATTGTCCTCTTGTATATTGGGAAATAAAGACGTCCTAAAAATACTCGTACTTTGAGCTCTATAAGGGATTTGGATACAAGGATCAAGGTTCATTTTTTAGACACTCATACATAAATGTAAGATGTTAAAATGCACAGTAAAGGCGTTCTAAACTCCAATTAACTTCTAGTTAACTTTAGTTAACTTTAGTTTTTCTACTTTTTCAAATGCGTCCTTGACTCATATATTTTTTAAGGTGACAAATACATAAAAAAAATACGTTTGCATATTCGCGACTATACCATTTGTGATATCAATGGCTAAAATCTCAAAAATACTGTCTTCATGCTCCAGGGAAAAAAAAAATCGATACCGGTCCTCATTTTTAGGGCCTCGACATTTCTCAATCGACTACGGTTTAATGTCTCTGATGGTTACCATATATCTAAAATGAATTACTACATCTATTAGAACCCATACTTGACTGAGGTACAACAAACATATTTTATCTTAGCAATTGGTTGTAAGAAGCAAACAATTTTATACAATCTAGGTTTAATGATCAAAAGATCACTCGGTTGGGCTCGATTAGTCTCCTATCGGTATAATAGTTCATGCTCTAGATGAGCCGCCACAACTATTATAACACAACAAACAATTATAGAGTACCTGAAAAAGAATTGAGTATCCGATTTGCTTACTTTAATCTTAAGCTTTGTAGTGTATGTAACTAATGAACGCAAAATATGTTTTTTTTATTAAATAAATTTTTGTTAGTGACACATCGTGGAGAGATGGTACCCGATGAAACGGAAAAGGGAAAAGCTATATTACTGGATGATTATAAGAGTGGGAAGAGAGAAAGAAGAAACTCGGAGGGTGATCTGTATCAGGCACTAAAGGGTGTCTATAGTGACGGTATTGTGTAGAATTGAAACGTCGATAATGTTATGTTAAATAAGTATCCGGCAGAGCAAAAAAATATTTATAGGTTGTGTAATACCATGTGATGATACATGCAGAAATCCAAGAGCAAAAACAGCGAAGTCCGCATTGAATTCCGGTTGTCATTGTGTCATTGTGTCATTGTCTCTTGCCCCTCACATAGCCAATCAAACGAAATTGTATATATAAATAAGAGTACGTGTAACAAAGCGTGGTCGCGTTTCTGTCAATGTATTTAAAAGATCAACATATCCTCCTCTTCTTTCTTTCTTATATACACTAACTATCACTTACTTATTTTATCTAATGAACGCTGATAGATACTGGAGAATCGCCATGGGCTCTGAATGGTTTCAGCTTGACGACACTACTGCTGAATGGGTTGATTACTACTGGTCTCGCAATTTGAGCGGCTTCATCAAGTCGGACACATTTCACCATGATCTTGTATATGTCAATTTTGATAGTGACATGGCTATTTACTGTAAAGGCCATTCTTATGCTATTGCCTACTGCTAATCGAGACTTTGTGCCTATATAATGTGCCTTTACTATGACTACCATTACTATGCTACTTTTTTTTTTTCAATAATATGTAGATACAATCAAGTACTTTACTTTCACTTTTACTATGTGCAAACCGTATTTTTCTTAATACTTACATTTTATACTTTCAATACAAGCATTTAAATACCACAACATTCATCTATGTATATTTTTTAAATATAATATATGTTATACCTTTACAATAGAAATATAATATATGCATTGGGGACGACATTTTACATTGTTACATTTTTTTCTAAAACAGAGTGTTACACAACTGTACCTTGTGATGAATTAAGTCAATGCGACAAAAACTCTTGTGGTTCGACTATATCCATCAGTATTATTTGCATGAGCTCATAAAGAATAATATTTGTTATTTAATAATTGTGCCTCTAAAACGATGTCTATTTAGCTTAAGCAAAGAGTTTTCAATTTGAAAATTGAGCTAATCATTCAATTTACGGATATTCTTTAATTGTACGACCATTTAATCAGTAATAATAAATAAATAAATAAAAGGTTCAGTTAATGCGGTTTATCAATGAGTAATATTTTTGAATTGGTCTTAAGGCGTATTAACAAAATTTATATCCTTTAGCTACCTATGGCCTGATCAAAGAGAAGCAGATGCATACATTGACATTTAGCTGGTTACCACAGGGCCCACTTCATCCATGTCCCTGACATCTCTCCAAACGACATACCATCAGTTGCCTGGATATGCATAGGTGCCTAAAAATGCCAGAAACGATAACAGGCCCACTGTCATTCCTATTAAATCAACAACTAACTAAAAAGCCTCGAAATTTGACGTTAGCTTTTCTTGGTTTCTTCGTTGGTCTATCATATGCGTTATTTTCTATGAACTTGATCGTCTTTTTCACAATAATTTCCCATCTCCTACCTCACCTTCCTTAGGCTCATGCCTATTAGATTAGTTTTCCCAAAGCCCATACAGTTAAACTGCTAGTGCCCTGATGAATTTTCTTCTTCCATTGTCTTTTGTGTTGACTCCACTTTTCTTCTGACCTAGCTTGGGTGGTATAGGTGTGCCTAATTAACACTATGTGCTCATCAAACTTTTTTTTATAATAAAATTCTTGTCAGTCTAACAAAATTTGAGCCAAGTTTGATTGCTCATGGAGTGGAGCGCCAAAATGGCATTATTTAGTATTAAAACATTGATATATTTGATTTATACTTGGTTTCCCTTTTTCTTTTTACGTATAAATAAGTCGACATTTTCATATTTAAAAAACTGTAAAAAAAAAAAAAAAAAAAAAAAAAAAGTTTTGGATGTAACCATTGTCATCGAATAATATAGAAAATGGGTTCTTCCTCACCAAAAAAATTCGATCAATGATATGAAACGTTCTGGCCAAAGTGGGTGGGGGAGGGAGGGGTTCATTTAGAAACAAATAGTATTCAAACTCGGTTCGGAGCTAAATGTTTAAGCTTGCATTTGTACCTTGTCGATAAAAACCCAGTAGCGGTTTTTTTTCTCCCACTTGCTTTTCAAACATGCATAGACTTTTGAGAACATCAGCCACTAGACGCGTTACCAATTATGGGCTATTACGTCGGTCTCTCTCCAGCATCAAGCCAGCACCAACTGTAGCTGCATTAAAACCTGTACTTGCAAAACAACCGTTACTGCAATATAAGCACTTGACATGCTTGAACCAGCGATCCATGGCCTCTATCGTCACCAAAGACTACAAGCAAACACCCTTTTTAAACTGGACCTTGTTTCCTGATTTTGAGCTTTTAGTCACGCAGGCCACACCAGCTATTGCCATTCCTGCTTTCCAGAAACTCATTGCTGCTGCACAAGAACAATTCCTTGCGATTGAAAAGACATTTGAACCTACATGGGACGGTACTATCGGTCAATGTAAGTCTATGCCTTAACTTGTAATCATTTCATTATACTGATCATTCCCTCTAAAGTAACCGAGTTGGAAGATCAGGTCTCAAGAGCTTTTGGTATCCTCTCTCATTTAAACGGCGTAAAGAACTCGGCCGATATTCGCTCTACCTTGGAAAAGATCCAACCCGAGTTTGTCAAGTTAGGCTTGATGATGAACCAGTCTGCTCCCAAATATAAAGCGCTTCAGCAATTACGCAACACACCTGCCTCTTGGCAGCAGTTGGATGCTGTTCAACAACGCATCATTGAACATGCCTTGCGTGATATGAAACATGCAGGCATTGGGTTCGCGGAAGGATCAGCGGAGAAAAAGCGATTCAACGAGATTTCAGAACGCTTATCACAACTCTCGTTGGCTTTTGGTAATCATGTTCTGGATGCCACAAAAGCGTTTAAAGAGGTAGTCACTGATGTGAATGAATTGAGTGGATGTTCGCCTGCCTTGTTGGAGTCATTAAAGAAGAATGCTGAACGTCATGGTATCTCGGATGGATACTGTATTACTTTGGATTTCCCTATCTATGGTCCATTTATGATGAATTGTAATAATAGAGCCTTGCGCGAAAAGGTAAATATACACACACAATGAATTGAAGCCATGGTCTGACCCCCTCTCGCAAATCAGATTTATAGAGCCAATATCACAAAAGCTTCAGAAGGTTCATTAAACAATGAACCTATCATCAACGAGATTTTGACATTGAAGGCAGAGAAGGCTAAGCTGTTGGGTTACGAAACACCTGCAGATTTTTCCTTATCTGTCAAGATGGCACAAACACTTCCAGCAGCCGAAACATTGTTGGATAGCTTATTCGATGCTTCAGTAGAACATGCTAAACAAGAACTAGTGGATTTAACCCAATTTGCTACCGAGAAACTCGGCCACCCTACACCTTTGCAGCCTTGGGATACAGGCTACGTGACCGAACAGTACAGAAAGCAGCTCTTTAAATACGATGAAGAAGCCATTTCCGAATATTTCGCTTTCCCCAAGGTCTTGAAAGGTCTCTTTGATGTAGCTAACGAAGTGTTGGGTATTCAAGTACGCGAACTAACCGCCAACGAAATGGCAGCCAAAAACATCACACGCTGGCATGAAGATGTCAAAGTATTTGAAGTCGCAGAACAAGGGCAGGTTAAGGCTTACTTTTACGGTGATTTCTATTCAAGACCTTCTGAAAAGCGTAGCGGTGCGTGGATGGACGTTGTCACCACACGTTTCAAGCACAACGATGGCAGTGTGACATTACCTGTTGCTTACTTGATCTGTAACCAACCCGCACCTCAGTCTGCCGATCAACCTTCGCTGATGAAGTTCCGCGATGTCGAGACCTTGTTTCATGAATTTGGCCATTGTCTGCAACATATGATGACGCGCGTTGATTATGCACCTGCCTCAGGTATCAATGGCGTGGAATGGGATTTTGTCGAAGTAGCTTCGCAGTTTATGGAAAACTTTTGCAGTGAACCTGAATGGATCGACCGTCTTTCAGGCCATTACAAGTCCGGTGAACCCATGCCTCGTGACATGGTGAATGCATTGGTCAAAGGTCGTGAGTTTATGAGTGGATTAACTACGTTGCGTCAAATTCATTTTGCCAAGGTGGATTTGGCTTTGCATTCTCGATTCACTCCCCCAACCACCCCAGAAGATCCTACAGTGTTTGATGTGGATGCAGAGATTGCTAAACAGACTGTATTGACACCTCGTTTGCCAGAGGATCGATTCCTTTGTAGTTTTAATCATATCTTTGGCGGTGGATATAGTGCTGGTTATTACAGGTAAAAGCATTTTTGAAAGAGTTTTTTTTTTTTTGAAAAAAAAAAAGCAGTATGTCTAATAACTTATCATTAGTTATAAATGGTCTGAAACGTATTCAGCAGATGCCTATGCTGCTTTTGAAGAGGCCATGGCTGCTAATGGAAAACAAGGTGTTCAATCTGTAGGCAAGCATTATCGTGACACAATTTTAGCTTTAGGTGGTGGCACTGCACCAAGAGAAGTCTGGAAACAGTTTAGAGGTCGTGACAATGTCGATGTAACTGCGTTACTTCGTCACTCTGGTTTGACTAAATAAAAATTTTTATGTACATTATTTTTAAGCTAGTTGAATTAACTGATAGCTAGGAAACACTAGTTCATCGTCTAGCATCTTTCGTAATTGATCTACAATGAACTTTTCTATTTTACCAACGTTTTTCAACACTATGTATTTTTTGGCAATGTGAGTTAGATTTTTTTTTTTTTTTTTTTTTTGTAGTGTTTTTTTACCTTGTTTTTCCTTATCACCCACTACAGTTTCAATATGTACATCTCGCAGTAAACTAATAGGATAGATTTAGCATACAAAAAGGAAAGTCAAGTTGCAAATTATTGTTTGATTTTTTTTTATACCTATCCATGCCAATGTCTTTACCGCGTGTTCCAGACAATGTGCTATCTTCCTCTGGCTCTAGCATGGAAACACACACTCGATTCATGCTTTGGATGTACGCCACCACTGCAGTAGCTTCAAATTCCACAGACCGTACACACAAATGAATAGGTAAACTCATAAACATGACACTTGGATAATTCATTCGAAGTTCCGTCACTACAGTCATACTCATATCACCTTTATAAGAGATCAACATGTGTACTTGAAAATCCATTTCTGTCGATTTCTGATTGAGCAAGCTACTTGTATGACTAGCGGGTATGGAGGAAGGATCAGATACTCGATTGATATCTTCGTCATCGATCCAATCCTCTTCTACAACTGAAGAAGGGCGCGAGTTCCAACCCGATGGGCTGGTGACAACTGTAGGAGGTGATCCAAAATAAAGACCGTTACTGAACGGATGCTGAGGCGCGACAAACGGTGATCGATGAAACGAGTGCATCAAATTAAAGCGCTGCTGTTGTGATAAGGGTGTGTTCAGTGAGAGTCGAGCATGATGGTAACCAACATTGTCGTCTACGAAAAATTCGCTGGGTGTCATGGTAGGTGACTGAAGAGAAGGAGGTGCAGGACTTGCTCGAGAACTGGCAGACACTGTAGTGGCGTGATTAACACCAGATACGACTGAAGGAGTATCATTGTTGATATTGGTAGAGTCGTTTGTATCGTCTTGTTCATAAAACTCGGGAAATGGATCAGTAATGTTTGTGATTTCGATATGAGGAGCTTCATTTCCCCATTGAAAGTTAGTCACTTCAATATCGCCAATGAATGAAGGTTTAGTGATGGCTTGAAAGTGTTTGTTGAGGAATTGCTGAACATGACCTGCTAATTCTGAATCAAGCTTCTTCCAGTCGATATCAAGCGACATAAGGAGTTTTTTTTTTTTTTTATTGGGAGGGTGGAACAGAAAGAAGGGGCGGCTTGCAGTAATAAAAAGGTTAATATTTCTGAGATATATATTTTCAAATACGATCTTGGCTCTTACGAATAACGAAACTGTCCATTGGGTTCACACTTTTTTTTTAATATTGCGGTTCTCTTTTAATGTCTCAAGGCTCCTTTAAAACACCTTGGCTGGGAGAAAAGCTCCCCCCCCCATTTTACGTAGAAAAAGATAAATGAATGGTTTTATGCTGCATATTCAAAAGGATCTACGGTTGCTATGGATATGCTGAGGATCGTATTACCCTAGAAATGATGTAAGGTAAATACAAGAATAACCATAACTTATGTTGATCACCGTAGAACCCGTCTTTTACCATAGCAATTTGAATGACGTGCATAAATCACCACCATTGCAGTAAGGGACTCGATTCAAACCCCGTACCAAAGTTTTTTATGAACCAAAAAAACGGGTGTAAAGTCTATTGGAAGAAGGGATTCATAACCTCCTAACCACCTTTTGTGGACGAAAAAGTAAATCGTTATTATCCTATTTTGCTAAAATAAAAAGCTTATATATCTATTTTTACCCGTAATACCTCTCATCATATTTTCTACTGAAACAGAGGAGTGTGACGGACGTAGAATCCGTTTTTCTCCTTTTGCAGAGTAAAAAAAAAAAAAAAAAAAAAAAAAATGACCAACTTGAAACTTTTCTATAATGGGTGGAATGAGACTCAACAAGCGTACTACAAGCCTGTTCTGGATGTGCTTGTCAAAAATAAAGTATCGACAGGTAAAGATTTCGACATTAATGTTTACGATCTTGATTGGAATCTAGACGATCGTGGCTGGAAAGAAACGCGATGAGTTGAATCACTGACGTTGATAAATTAGATCTGACTCTCATACGCAATGACCTGGACGATCTTTATCGATCGACCAAGTTACCTAAACAGGTATCTCCCAAACTATAAGTTACAAGTATTCTGTCGTGTTAAACTCTGCCCATTCAGAAACTGAGAGCGTTTATAAAGCAAGTTCAAATCGACATGCTTGCACAAGATGGATTGAGCCAAACAACAAAGATTGCAGTAGAAATAGATCGTAATGCAGATACAATAACTGAAACAAGATACTTGTCTACAGGCTTCGAAAGGTAACTTGACTTTTTTTTTTCTTCTTCTTCTTTCTTTAATTACTAATACATTGATTTTATATAGTTTGGATAAGCTGCTTACACATGGATTTAACTTTGGACAAGTGATAGAACTCTGTGGAGAGTCAGATTCTGGTAAAACAAGGGTAATTCTTCTGAGAAAGATATGATGCCACTCTATTCATAATATCATATTAGTTTATATCACATGTCCTTGCTTCCTACATAGCATCCTATTCAACAGATGGCGTTTTTTTATTTGACACCACTGGCTTACTAGAACCTAGGCGTATGGGCAGTACATTTATCAAGAAACGCATGGATCCTCATATGCTGACTGAGATCGAGTACGCACAAGCCTTTCATTTACATACGCTGACTCAGTTGTTGGAGAACTTGGGTGCTCTTGTCACAGGCACTGAAGATGTGCCGCCACTAGTTGTCATTGATGACCTTTCGAGGTTGATGGGGTCCAATTGGGCCACAACTGCAGGTAATTTTTACGTGAGTCGTATGATCCATGCGAGAGAGACTAACCTTAAACATTAGCGGCTGATTTTGTTCAAATGGCACAAGTCTTGGCTAAAAGGTTTCATTGTTGTATCATTATTTTACATCACATTGCTGCCAAAGACTTGATAGAGGATTCTACACAACAGTTTGAAAAGTACTGGAACTCTGCTATTGATTTAAGATTGCATTTCTCAGAGAAAACGGATACTTCGAATCGTGTTCAAGTGATAAAGTCTAAATGCTTGGTAAGCTTATATAGTTACTATTTAGGGGAATTTGAGCTAATTATACTCGTCTGTATTTAATAGGTCGATCCTAATTCATGCTATATCCAGTTGCACTAAAACTTAAAGAGTTTAAGCGTGCTTTAGGGTGAAATAGCTGATTATTAAAATAGTTCAAATTGCGCTTTTATTGTTCAATTATAATATACATTTGATATGATTAGGCAGACAACTGCAATGATAGACTATAATACATAGTAAGTATACAGTATTGCCATGTTTAAATAACACGTTACCTATTCTTTTTCATGTTTTGCTCTTGAGTCACTACCTTCTCTTCTGGCGGTAATAATTCAAAGCTGCACAATAGGTCATTGGATATTGTCATGACAGCACCATAATTATCAAATTCTCCACAATAATTGGGTGCACTAAAGATCGTTACCAGTTTACGCTGATTAAAAAATTCATATCCATCTTCCACAACCTATTAATAGTGTCATGAGTTGCTTGTTTTATATACGTAATACTTTTTTTTTTTTTTTTTTTTTTTTTTTTGGGTACCATATGAGCTCGGCATATCAAGTCTAGATCAAATCGACTCAAAAAAGTATCAACACTCCGTGTTCCAAAGCAAACAGAAACACCACGATCATTCTCGCTCCAATCGGGTGAAGCATCACTTGGATCAGACCATAGCAGGTCATTCAATAAGCCTACTTCGGGTATCTCTACAGGTCTCTGAATTGATGTGATTTGATCTAGGGATTGCATATAGGGTGATAATCCACCATGTACGCAGAATATCCGACCACCCACTAAAGCTGCGATTGGCATCGTATTAAATACATCCACGAAATGTTTCCATATTCTAACGTTCATTCTTCGTTTGCATTCGTCATAGAATCCATACACTAACTCATGTCATCAATATTCACATAACACACTTATACATACGCTATCGTTTTTACCCCGTGTAACATCAGCACTTTCGTGGTTGCCTCTGAGAAGGAAAAAGTTTTCGGGAAACTTGATCTTGAAACAGAGTAGCAATAGAATCGTTTCGAGGCTATACATGCCGCGATCTACATAATCACCTAAAAACAGGTAGTTGCAACTGGGTGGAAATCCACTCATCTGAAATAGTCGCATTAAATCGTGGTATTGTCCATGAATCTAGTTAATTACATTTTAAATTAGTATCCCTTTGTGTATCATATAAACTTACTTACATCGCCTACGACCTTTACACCTGGATTCAACTCAAGAAGTGCCTATAATATACTGGCATTAATGAGTTAATGTATCATACCATTCGCTACACAACTTACCGGTTGATCTAGAAAAATATTGTATGCATAACGACAAATGGCGATCACTTCTGGCTCTGTTAGACACAGTGATCTTCCGATATGTTTCGTCTTTCCAACAGCCAACAGTCTTTGTATACACGAATCAATATCTGCAGAAGCATCTGGATGGTTTGGTACGTTGTTGGGGAAGTCTAGATCATCGTCATCATAGAGCTGTTCTGGCTCCAGTTGTCGATAATCAGGTACATATTGTTGTTGGGGCTGCTGCTGCTGCTGCTGCTGCTGCTGCTCGTGCTGATGTTGTTTTGAATGTGTTGGGGTTGCTGCTATACTACGAGCATGCTGCTTTTTATGTTTGTTTTTGGAAGAACTATTGCCCATTAGTGTTATATATATGAAAGAAAAGAAAGAAAAGAGCGAAATCAGGGAAACAGTTGGTTATTATATTTCATTTATTAACTCAGCTTTCATTATGCCTGAATCACATGTAACAAAAAAAAAAAAAAAAAAAATTACACTGAGACCATCACTGTTAGGAGTGTCCCCCAAGGGGAAAAGAAAAGGAGGGTAACTTCAGCAACACAATTAATATGGGATCCCCAATCAAAAGTTTATTATTCAAATATAAAATACCGATGATCTCTCGAATCTTCTTTCTTCTTTTTTTTCTATAGATATCTTTTTCAACTATGCTCAATACAAAAGAAATACTCGACAACCCCATCAATTTCGAACTCATCAAACCAGTCGTCCTTTGGAATGATCTCCAATTTTTGTATGAAGCCGATGTCGTTCAAGCATCCTCGCCTTCTAGCAGTGGATCAAGCAGTAGAACATCTTTTTCACCTGCAGATGAAAAACTCGCATATTTCGAGCCATTACTTGACAAACCGCATCAATGCACTTATTGCTCTCGCGCTTTTTCTCGCCGTCATGATCTAGAAAGGCACACACGTGTTCACACTGGTATCAAGCCTTACCACTGTCCTTCATGTCAAAAATCATTTGCTCGATCTGATGCTAGAGGACGACATTTTATATCGGATCCAGCGTGCTCCCAAAATGAGCACGTTCAAAAGATTTCACAGCGTAGAAAAAATCGTAAAAACATTGTATGTATGTAATTCATATACAGACTCATCCAATCGTTCATTCTTATTATTATTATTACTATTAGTATACACATGCTTGCATGTTATACCTTATATATATATATATATATATATATATATATATATATAAATATCATGTATATATATATATGTATGTTTCTTATGTCTTTAAAGTATCCCGCTTTTTTTTACCCTGAATTTATCATTATATGTCGAAATTTTTTTACGGATCTTGATTCTTTGTGTGCTGCCTTCCTTATGCTATATTATATACGCTTTAACTAGATAAAATAAACATTTTTCTTCTTTATATACATCATTCTTATTTTGTTATTGTTTTTGTTTTAAAGGCTTTTTTGTTGATGGATTAGTCGTTGCGAATTCCGTGTTTTACAGGAACAAACAGCATTCTTGCTCTCCCCCGTAACCAACAACGAAAAACTATGGCAATTCCCCTTTTTCATTTGTATTAACCGAGAGATATGTACATATTAAAAAAAAACCTTAGTAGAAAACCTGTTGATTTATTATCAAGTGCGCGCAACATGCGACTAAAATTGAACTCGATATTTGTGGAACCTATCGACTGTACTACGCTTGTCAAAAGTATGAACAAAAAGACATCCTCGCTATCCTATATCTCAAATCATGTTGATTTATAGGTTTGGAATTAATCCCTCCTTCATTGAGTAGCAAAAGTAACAGCTAACCGCAAAAGAAGCAACCGGAAAATCAACAACGGAAGCAGTAGGAGGCGTGCATTTAAACAAGATAGAGAAAGGAAAATGGCTGATCAATTCAATCGAATCATTGATTGTATACGATAACTTTAAAACAGCTCATTTATACTTACCTGGATTGTGTTTCTAGATAAGGAGTGATTGTTTCAGTTGTGCTCTATTTTGATTCATACTCAAGCATCCTGACTACTAGTATTATTATTATTATTATTATTATTACTACTACTGTCTCGGCTTAAGCACTAGTATAGTAATATGTCAAAGTTTATGTTAATGACAACGATATTATGATAAACGTCCTTGATATGATGTGACATTACTCCTGCATACAATCAGACATGATGGTTGACATAAAGAAACCTTGCTTGGTGTACATTCAGGGCAGTTCATCGTTAAATATACATCTTTTTTTTAATATAATCATATCCGATAATTTCAATCGAGAACAAATTTACAAGATTTGAAATCAAATATTCCTGTTAACATTGTATTAGAATGATCGTCCATTTAGTTAATCTAAACTCTATTAATATACTTGATTTTATCGTAACGTAACACCAGTATTGAAAGATCTACATATCAAATAACCTTGTTTTCTAGCGCTCTAGAAGCAAGTATATTAGACATTAAGTGTAGTAGAGCTCGTTCATAGGTGATAACACATGTTTGTATATAGCATGGCCCCGGCACTTTATTTGTTTCACAGCAGAATAAAATCATTACTATATGCAGTAGACACTAACCGAATATTTGGATTACGCTACAATTCTAAAAGGATCGACTATATTTATATGATAATGAGACGCACATCACCAGTGCGCATTTTCCTTATTGCCAAACTAGTACTAACCTTGCTCCTTAAAGCCATGCTCCTTTCAGATGGTTTCTCCGAAAACCCCACAATCACCCCCACTCCCCTGCGTCTAACCGAATCTAATAAAGCAACTATGCAAACAAAACTGCATAGGGTTATTATAACATGCATCTATACTGAAAAAAATTCTATTATTGTGCAGTGAGGTCTATACAGCCTGGATCCTCTGTCTGAATACACATGTGTGTTCTCTCCTCAACAATCTACTGTGTCTGCTAATCAATTAGTCATTTCCAATCAAGTAATAAGGAAAAGCCCCTTGGAAGGGCTGTGTTACTATCACAAAATGGGAATGGGGTAAAAACCATGCAACGCTGGGGTATAGCTCCTGAAAAAAAAACATTTTAGCATACTTTAAAACAACAAAATGTGAAAGAAAAACAAAAGACATTCATTGCAATTGAAGCTAAAATGAACTTTCATCGGCAGCGATGCCTCACGTTCAACATGAATTACTAATCGAATTCCATCTGAAGCCAAGATCGGCCAAGACATCCTGAGATGATGAGTGATAACTGTAAGAAAATATATCGCATTTGATAATAAAAAAGAAAGAATATATATATTGGTTGTGTTGCAATTGAAAGAGCAGATACAGGAATCCATTTGAGTATGCATTACTCATCCGATGCGCCATTAGACCGGAGTGGACCGAATGGTGATCTATAGATTATATAAAATTTAGTTGAAATGCTTGTATTTTACAGCCATTCACTAAACATATTATACACTCCATACTCCAGACAAACGACGAGTTTTTTTTTTAGTTGATGTAATTATTTATTGCGCTCGTGTGCTGCAATATTAAACTTGCATTGACCGGAGATTGTAATGACATTAAAATTAAGATAAAATTGAAAGGTGTGCCACCTTCAGGGACATCGTTTTAAGTACCGCTTTTTTTTGATGTTTTGTTTGAGAATACAAACAGAACATTCGATACATAACTTTTTAACTATAATTGCAGAAATTTAAAAGCATTCTGTCATGCTTTTTTTTTAAAAAAAAAATAAACAAATAAATAAATAAACAAAAAATAGTAAATTCTCAAGATACGATAACTTTAAAATATTTTCCAATAAGTAACGCGTTATTCAAGAGTCGTTCTATATAATAAAATGATCCCCGTGCATTGTTTTATGCCATTAGATGAACCATCTATTTTTTTTTCCTAGATAGAATTTATGGTTTCCGTCATTAAAAAATGGATCAGTCTGTATTGACGCTGAACTCACCTACAGAAAATACTCGTAAACATCGACAACCAATGAAAAACAAGGACCCATATAAACGGTATTAGTAACAAAGTAGCTGTGTGCGGTGACGATGTTTTATCTTGGTAGCGATTCATGGCAGTACTAACGACCTTTTTGAGATATAGTTTTTAATGAAGCCATATTTCACACAGATCGCATTATATTGTCGCACTTTTAGTATTTTATAAAAGCCAGTACAGCCCGAATTATCAAGTTTAAGATACAGTCTAGCAGACTAGTTAAATCATCCTAGCTACACGATGCTTAACAAGCCATAATATTATTTTTAGCTGAATTTTCTACTTATAAAGTACTTTTTATTGTTGCTGTGAGCAATGGCATATTAATCAGGGCTTCGTCTCATAGAAACATTTCTTAAAATCCACAAAAAAGGTTTAATTAACAAATACATTAATGAAGCCTGTATAGATCAGCATGCAACTTGCTGTTAATCATCATCAAATGCAATGCATTTACTATTCTGCAACTAAATGAATGCAGTAACTGATTATTAGTTCGCTAAACTATTTTAATAGATACAGCATGACTATGTGATCTACAAAGAGATACAAGGATAGATTGGTAGAGTGGTTTTCTAATGGAGGCGAGTGCCTTTTTTTTTTGCTTATTAAGTGTTGATATGCAGTTTAAGGAGGGACTTGCAGGGTCACAAAACAGGTTTACAGGCCCTTGCCAGCGACAAATAGTACCATAGATTCCCAAAAAAAAAAGATGTGTAGATGTGCTATTATGGCTCATTAATATGCTCTCTACAATTGCTACTAATCACACGATATATTATAGAGCTTATTAAAATGCTGGAAAAGTATATATATATATATATATATATATATACGTATATACATATTTCTTGGGACCTGTTAACATTTGCCTTTTCTTAGTTGGTCCAGTTTATCTCTCTCATACAATATAAATATCTTTTAATTTAACTGGTGCTTGGTAATATATATTTTCATTTAATTATAACACCTGTATTTTATTTGATATGGACATTTTTTAAACTTTTTACTTGATTTAAGCTGTGGCAGATGACAATAACAGCCCAAGACCATATTCAGACGTGTTATAAAAGTTCATTAGAGCTTCAACAATCAGCAGTGTATTATTAAGCGCTAGACTTGGAGTAACTGACTGTAGTGGATTAAATGTTGATTCTTGATATCATTTAGCTGCGTTTCATGATTTTGGATTAAATAGCATGTGTAGGTATACTAGTTATATATTGGTGGCTACAGTTCCTTGAAGGCTTCAAGTGCGTTCTATGGGTTTGAATTAAATAAAACCTGTAGCTGTGCTTGTATTTATATTGAAAGTTGCAAGATCGACAATAAAGGTTGACATCGTTCTCATCAGATAGTGTATTGGGATTAAGGTTTCTTAATGGCTTCAGCTGCATTTTATGAATTTGGATTAAATGGTATCTGTAGCTAACCTTGCTTTTATATTGAAGGTTACAGAATCAACAGTGGTAGCTTGGATCATCCCCATCAGGCATCGTATTTGGATTAGCTGCATTTATCTTTCCTCGTAAGAGTACATTATTGGTGTGAAACTGTTGAAAATGTCTTTGAAAAGTGTGGTTCGTTGCATATATATATATATATATATATTTACATATAGTACAATAGCGAGCAACAGTGTCTGTAAGGCATGGTTGGAGTATCATTCAAAGTTAATTTTACAAACCTACGATAATCACTTGAGTTTGTTTACTTTTTTCTACTATAGAAACTTCGAAAGATAAATACCTTTCGTCTATAAATTCTTCTTCCTTTACTATGACATTTTCATCTGGTTGGAATACATAGCTTTCGCAAATTGTGTCTTCGTGCTTCAGTGCAGGCGTGTCCTTTGGGCCTCAAAATAGCAATCTGCTCTTTAGCGCTTTTCTTTTTCACTTTGGCAATACTGGGGTGTTTGGTATTTACTTCCAAGTGCGACATAGAAGAGAGAAAGCCTCCGGTTCTATGTATGAATAGGATTAATTCTGAATTTTTAATGGAGTCATGCTGGCCACCATGAGAAAATGGTAACATGATATGGAAGTTCATGCAAATTCAGCGTATATATTTGCTTTTGCATCAATTTAATGGTAGATAAAAAGTATAGATAATCAAGCCTCAAAGATGAAACGATACCCAAACAGCACCGGACGATTATACTTTAGTTTTTTTCAACGGAATGCTCAAAACCTTGTTTGCATCAATAACAAAGCAAGGTATATACTTAATCCTTGATAGAACTAGTGATGGAAAGCATGTTTGTTGTCTGTGATAGATTTCCCAATATTATGTTATTATCTTTTTTGAAAGAAAACAATGATGCAAAAGCCGAATCTGAAAAATAAGATGCTGATTTTTAAGCCGATGAATTTTCGGGGGCCTTTTTTACTTGCAGAATATATAATACAAGTAAAACATACTTTAATAATCTCGTTGTTTGATCAATTTTAGAGCCTGTTGCTGACTCTGCTGCTCATACTAACCTTAAATTTATTCATGGAGAGCACAGTTTGAAAAAGAGTATAAGGTCGATGCTTGTATCCTTGAGAACGAAGGCAATGGAATATCATGGCTCGAAACCTCTGGTTCTTTACTTCTCAATGACAAATGAAAATACGGTTATGATTATATTAAGTGCACTTTGGGGCTTTAATGATGTCCAATGCTACCTTGAAGCGCTTTTGAGAAAAAGGAAAGTGTATTTTGCTCATGCAATGCGTAAGTATCCTATCTTTTAGATTGCCTTGCCCCGAAGATAACTAATTGTATTTTTGTTGACAATAAATTGAATTTATGAGTTTTAGAGCTTTGCTCCAAAAAGCTATGTCACTGCCAATAGAATCTTCAAATGTACAGTATCAAAGGACAAAGAAATTCAGCAAATATTCTTGCAATGGGTGATTTTATACGGTATTTCAAGATAAATCATACAAAAAGTAAAGCGCAATAACAAAGTGAAATAATTGTTCTTTTGAAATCATTGAAAGAAGTGGGGAAAAGCTCTAGTAAAACAATCAGAGAATTAAAGATTATAAAACTTACAAAGTAAGCCGTATGCTCATTTCTAATATGGTGGATAATAATATTCAAAGGCCTCTGAAAATGGCAGATTATGGTGTCTTATTGCCTGAAGAAAAAAAAAGGGGGGGGGAGGGGGGAGGATGAAAGTGTAATTAACTTCACATAAATAAAATGCTGTAGGATTTTATCGCCCTAACTCGATTCAAAATTAGACTTTTCTTTACATAGCTGTTTTCAAGTTTCTATAAGTTTATTACAGAATACATTTTACTTTTTTTTTTTTTTAAAAAAAAAACAATCGAGAGCAGACTGTCAAATTGATTGATCAATAAACTATAGAGAAGACATGTATTAACCAGAGAACGGTTAGTAACTACTACCAATATTATAGAGCTGAACAACAACACCAATTATCAGAAACGAGCAAATATAAGAAGAAAGCTGGTTGTAAGTTAAAATTCAATGAGGAATATGCAAGACATTATTCTAAATTTACACACACATAAAATAAAACAACTTTTCATTTTTGTGAATGAATTGACAGAGAGAAAAAAAAAGTATATTAAAGGAGTTCATCTTATTGCTGCAAATTACTAGTTATGTAGTTTGAACTGGAATAACTGTAGCCAAAGTTATATACAGAATGCAGCATCAAACTACTTAAAACCCTTGCATTTGCAAACTAGAATAACAGAAGTCTACAATAATGTTTCTAATTACCATAGCAACTGTTTTTGATAAATGCTTTAAAAAGTAGCCTATGAAATAAACAAAATTGTAAAGCCGCCAATTGTGCCAAACAAAACCGCCAATGGGCATCATTAATACTGTGATATAAAACGCTAACTAAAAGAGTTCACACCCTCATTTCCTCTTTTTTTTTTCTGTTAACTATACAACTACTATGGAGTTGAAAGGATCTTGTCACTGCGAAAAAGTATCTTTTAAAGTAATTTCTCATACACCGTCTCCTGTAAGTTGATATACTATATAGTTTATCAAATGCACTATTAACACACATAAAAACACCTGCAGTTCATGAGATGCTACTGGTTTGTATTAATGCAATAACCATATTGACGCGTCCTTTTCTAAAAAAAAAAATAAAAAAATAAAAAAAAATCATTCTAGTTCTATCTGTCGCAAATGTCAAGGCGGAGGTGGCTATTGCATCAATATTATGGGACAGGTATAGCACAGAAATAGTTTAACGTATAAGCATACCACGGAATAAACTAACCTACATTTCGGTAGTATGATACACTTGAAATATTAACTGGAAAAGAAAGCTTAAAGTAAGAAAGAAAAAAAAAAGATCACGTCCTATTGATCTGAATATATCATTAACATATCAATAGAGGATATCAAGCCATGCGAGACAAAGAGACCAAAGAGCTTGGGTAATCATCCTTTCAGAGTATTGAAACAAATGTTTTAATACTGTTCTATTCCGATAGAGGCAATATTCGATATTTCTGTATTGAATGCGGATCTCATCTTTATGCTTACGATAAAAGTTGGGGAGAGTATGTGTATCCTTTTGCTTCAGCTATTGACACACCCTTGCCTGAGGTGGAAGAGTCAGATGTACATCACATCTTGTTGAACTCCAAAGCTAACTGGGTCAATATAAACTCAGACAAGCATAAATTTGAGGAGTACCCCGATTGTTCTTTGGAAGATTGGCATAAATCCAAAAAGAAGTACATCGAATAAAATCGAAATATAAAACACATTACAATAAACTATTTAGTTGAAACGTTTGATTCCTTATGATAGTGTGAGCTTGATACTTGAACTGAAATATGTTTCAAGTCGTCCGAATGAGCAAGGACTGTGTTCAAAAAGGTATGTGATGGTGTACAACGAACATTACCTACTTTTGTATGAATAAACATCTTCTGACTTCCAGTAGTGTGACAAATAGCATATGCGAAGAACTTTTGCTACCTGCTTAACACTACCATCATATAGCAAGCGCTCCCAACTCGTTCTGCTGGTTCATTACTACTTGTTTCATTTCAAATTCTATTAGCCTCTTTTTTTTTCTATGAAAGGGATACTATGTATATAGCTAACTAACAAGATTATACACCTCTCTCTGTCTTTCTATACTTTATACTTACGATCATGCTGGGACTACAAGTAGTATACACTGTACGTGAGAGTTATAATACCTATATCATTTATTTCATCCGTGACGCATCATGACGCAAGGTGAGCTGCGGTAGATGCTGCTATCATTGAAACTATAGTGCTTGATAACAAGGATATAGAAAACCTTTTATCACAACTTTGTTTTGTCTAATATTTGACTCAATAATCAATGGACTGATAGAGCTTGAATAGAAATGTTGTTTGAGATATACTTATTTCTAGTATTGAAACCAAGCTGAGTGAAAGATAGACGGACACTCGTGGATCAAGTATGACAGTGAATCGTCGTTTGTCAATGCTATATTGACAGATTAGTCGCTGGATATGCTCTGTCCTTTTAACTCAAAAAATGTGTTCAGCGTTGGTAATGGACTTGTATTTAAAATCACTACAATAGCCTTCCATGAAGGATAGTTAGATGTGGAATAACTTTTCAATACACTTGTCAAGTTTATATCGATATTTATCTCCCTTGACCATCAAATCAAGGAACTGTAGCTTTAAAAACGATCTAATGATTTCAATGTTTCATTTAGACAGGAAGCACCCTTTTATAATTTGCCAAGCAGGCTTCGATAATATATCAATATGCTGGATTTTTCCTATGATTATCACGAAAAGGATCCGGTTTCAAGGAACTCGATCCAGCGCCAAGTAATTTAATATACCTCTGCTATTAAATTAGAGTGTATATATTAGATACTACAGGGATGCGCAAACATTCTGCATTGTAAAATTATAAAAGACTTTTTCTTTGATATATTTCCTGGAAGCATATATAGATCAATCACCACTACGTTGAGTTCCTGAAAGCATGAAGCCATTTTGAAAAGCTAAAAGAGCAGACCAACTGATTGTTGGATGAGCCAACTAGGTTCTATATGCAATCTAATACTTTATTCAAGCCATAACTGCCAACCATGCACGGTAGCACGTACTTCTTCATCTCCAGGATCCTCTTCAAACATGACATTCATCTTTTGAGTCATGAAATGATCGACCTTAAACCCATATCCCAACAAATCACGATCTTCTTCCTCTGCGTCATCACATACCGGCCGTTGAGCAATCTTAAAGAACTCCAAGTCACGATGCGCTAAATGAGGTCTATGATGCGTATAAAATACATAGACACGACCTGTCTTGGGTGTCAGTAAAGCGCGGCAGGTCTTGAGCATAGCATGATGTTGCGAGTGATTAAATACTAGATCACTCAAGATCAAGACGTCGTAAGTAGTTCGAGAGGCGGGTAAATACGAACGCAAGGTATCGGTGGCTGTGCCCCAGACATAACCGTCAACAATGACATTAGCATGGTGTGGTGCGCTGATATTATGATCTACGTTATATCGGATGTTATCGATCAATTCAGTGTCTGGATAATCTGTCACTACAACTTTAGCAGCGCCATTGAGAGTAGCCACTAGACTAGGAAGGGCACCGCCTGCACCAAGTTCAAGAATGCATTTGTCCTTGACGAGGCTTGGGTTATTATCAAACAATGAAGCAAAAACTTTGGAAGCATTCCACAAGTGATGTGCCCAGAGTGGATGGGAACCTACTAGCTTGATCTTGAGTTCTTTATGTGCATCGTCTATTGAGAAGAGGGAGAAAAAAAGTATGTCAATAAGATTTTGGCTAGATGCGGATGAAGACAGAGAAAGATCTACCTTGAGAAACGGATTCTCTTGTGTAGTATTCAAATGTAGGCTCGACTTCAGGTGTTTCTTGCTCTTCCTCGGCCTAATCTCGAGAATTTTGATTAATTCTCGGTTTATAACAAGTAATTGTTCAATTCACGGTCTTACACCAAACAAATCACCTGCGAAACCGTCTTCTTCGTCTGAATGTTGGAACATTATATGTATAATTAGATACAAACAGTTGCAGTTTCAGGGAAATAATCTTTATTAGGATTCACAAGCCACATCTCGGGAAGTGAAACCCTCCGGATCAGAACCTTTAATGGTGAGCAAGTGATGGTAGTCTACATTGCCTTTGAGTATACTAGAATCAATGGTTTCTAGGTGTGTTAAAGGCAGCCATTGATAGCGCTTGACCATCAGATGTTTAAAGTGTGAAGGCTTGTACCATAGTGGTAAAATGAAACGCAAATTTCCAGTCATGGATGGTGCATCAATTTCTACTTGCAGTGCCATGCCGAACTCTTGACTGCCTACAGATCTTGCCAATATATTAAAATGAAACTGCTTGCCTTGTTTGATCTTGTATTTTTGATATAACGCTTGGTTATTCCTCTCTTCATTGATGGCCAAAAAGACTTCATGCCCAAAATACATAGATCTTTCAGCATTCCTGTGTTCCCAGTCTGATAAAGGCTTTATACGTGCTTCTGTAGATAGGTCCAATCGATAGGAAGGTTCAAACACCTTTTGTAAGTTATTTGTCGTTTCTGGAGACAAGTGTAATACGGTCAACCAATTCACCTTTTCTAACTCGAACAGATGTGTTGAATGGATTATTTGTCCATTATTTTCAGTTATCACTCGTGGCACTTCATACAGCTTGCTTTGCTGTACTAGATCCATTACAGCATCATTATGAGTACGAAGCATATCATTGACCACCTTATATTCCCACTCAGGGTTATACTTGGGTTTAGCAGGTTTAATACAAAATATATGACCCTTCTTGATAATTCCGAGTTTGACCATATCAGCTAGGTACGTTTCAAAGACACAAATGTGAGATGGTCTATCATCCCACATCATCACTTGCTGCAACGATGGCACACTACTGAGTATATTCACGATAAATGATGCTTTGAATTCCATAGTCGTAGCAAACACGTTGGGCTCGAAATTGAATCTGAGTCCAGTAGGATGATCAGGCTCGTCTGTTTCGGGATCTGGACGTAACCCAATGACATCAAATATCAGCCCTTTAGAAGCCAGGATAGCTTCAATCAGCGTGTGAAAAGGGTGATAGCGACGGCCTGTCAATAATACTGTCAAGTGAGTAGGATCGGCACAAGACTTTCTGACTTCCTGAAGCACGTCTTCATTCCAGTATTCATCCCAAGGTCCATCGACTTCAAGACTGCGAATATCTCGCCACCAACCTGGACCTACCAAATTTTCAGTCGTAATACTGTTGATGAATGAACTATGCCAGAGATTTGAACTAAGAAGTGGTGATAAGAACAAGGTGGAATCAAAGTCAAAAACATCGAGTGTAATAGGTTTGCGATCTGTAGTAGTTTGGCTAAACGGAGATTGCTGAAACTGTCTAGAAAGCACTTGCTATTTTGCATAAAAACGATACAGTTAAATCTCGGTTTATTTATTACGTAAAAATTCAGGATTTGAGTACTGAAGGATTCATTCATACTTGTTCAAGGCTGGAAATTTGGTCCATGTGCATGCGCATGGTGGACATGATCAAAAAGGTTGAGAAACATAGTAAAAGTGTACGGTTTATATCCTCCTCCCGGAGTTGATCAATTACGTTTATCCAATAAAAACCTCTTTATTCTTTCATTGTTGAATGAAAGGATATCAATATATACCCAATTGAAGGCAATCCGAGCCTTTTCATATGAAAGCTTATTGACTCACACAGTAAAAGTTTATCCGTTTAAAATGCCAAAAGAGAATGACTAATAACCTTTGATGAGTTGCAACTATCTACCATCTTGTGGGATTTTCTCGGTTGAAAAGTCTATTAAGATCCCAGTTTTTCTATTGGGTAGTGACAATTAATATTATACTTTTCTATTACTATTATAATCACCGATATCGGACTTTAGTCCTAATTGTCCAATCAAACATACCCTTACAATGTAACGGTTTTTAATTTTTCTATAGGGAATACCCCCTAGCTGAATTCCCAAAACATTAATCTCATCTTTGTGTCATATAAACTCAGTTTGGGAGTATGGTTTATAATCAAAGTGCATTAATGATCACTACCCAACCCATACATTCCTATTCAGGATTATTATATGTAAAATACTCAATATATACTCATAAAGCCAAAAGCTCAGAAAAACGATATAACTCCCAAACCACAATAAAAAGCTCTCAAAATCTAGATATAATAGCTTACGGCATATTCTTACATTCAAAAAAAAAAAAAAAAAAAAAAAAAAAAAAAAAACATTGTAAAGGATATAAACAAAGTTTGATATTTTTCCGAAGTATATGTTGGAGGCCATATCTACTCACCAATCAAAGAAAGATGTTTTAATTCAATTTCCATCTTAGATGACATTCCTTGAAAACTTCATGTCTAGATCTTGAGTAAATGTCATGTATAAATAGATTACACATGGATTGGTTTTTTGTGCCTATTAAAACCTAAAATGTGCAACATTGCCTGTGATTACTAGTACATCATTGGCATTTACATGTAACAACAATAATAGCTAATAATTATTAGATCGCCCAACTCATCTCGGTCAAATATATCGCACTTGATACCTTGCTCTGGCTCGAAACCAACTGCTATAATACACTAAAATTTCAAATTAAATGTATTTTAATAGATGGTAGTATATTTGACTATGTAATGATAATGATAAGGAGTAGCATCTATGGATTTCGGCCAATGTTACTAATTTCAGAACCGGGTCTTGAATGCACCCAGTACCAAAAGACATCAGCCATGCAGAGCGCGCGCTCGTGCGGCATTCCTATCACAGCTACATCCAGTAGTATATGCATATATGTTTTCTTTTATAATTTATAAGCGATTATCAAATTCTACTTCATACTAATACTATGATTAATATATCCACGACTACGAATAAGAGATTAAGAGTAAAGAAAAAAAAAGGTAAAAAAAAAAATATAAGGAATCCAGGTCTTTAATGAGGAACCTCATTATTTCTCATTTCTTCCATTGTCATGGGGACGAAATTATGTATATCAACACCGTTAGCCAATAATGAAGCTTCACAATGAGGAGGAACGATTTTTGAAATGATATCAGGTTGTATCGACAATTCTACAGCTCACAGTTAGTCACGTCTACTGAATCCAACAGGCAATAAGCTTACCATGACGGGTGAAATTAAACAGTTGTGGTAATTCCTTTCCATTTGTCATTCTGGCGTTTGGATTACGAAGTTCATCAAAGAAAGGATCTGCCAATGATTGGAAGGCTGTCAAACGCTTCAGTGGCTCATACTGTAATGTCTTTGTAATAAACGTAATTGCATCCTCGGGGGTACGAGAACGGAAGACCTTGTGAAAAGGATGAGGTTTGATTTGAGGGAATCGATGTTCAGTGTAAGAAGGGTTCATGGCCAACAGTTGGTCTTTTGTAGGTGTACCAAGCACCTTGATGATTTCGACCAATTGATCAATGGCACTTTCGCCTGGGAATAAAGGTTGGCAAAGCATTAGCTCAGCCATAACACAGCCCGCAGACCAGACATCAATACTGCACGTATAATTTGTGGCCCCAAAGATGAGCTCGGGTGCCCTATAATATCGTGAGCAAATATAGGAAACATTGGGTTCTCCAGCATGAAGAGCTTTAGCACTATGTAAATGTGTTAGATAACCCCCATCTTTCAATAACTCTAATCTCCATTTTACTTTGCTCTCCATTTACCTTCCGAAATCACATAGTTTGAGTACGCCAGTATTGGGATCAATCAATAGATTCTGAGGCTTAATATCTCGATGACAGATACCGAGTGAATGGATAAAGGCAAGAGCGCGCATTAGTTGGTATGTGTACAATTTCACATAGATCATGGGCACAGGTTGTCTAGCTTTTGCATAATTACGGGAAGTACGATACAAGGTCTCTGGAATATACTCTAATACCAAGTTGAGATAGAGATCATCTTTCTATTGTATAATAAGTAGCTTATTCTAAAAAAAAAATAGCTAACCCTTCCAAATCTACATACCTTGACTTCGTCATGACTATAGAAAAAGGCCTTTAATGCCACGACATTGGGATGCCAAACGCATCGCATAATTTGTAATTCTCGGTTCTACATGTTAAAGAACTAGTTATATGAATGTTATCTGTCAAGAAAAAGAACTCGTAATCTACCTTGAACCGTTTATCTTGAAACACTTTTTTGATGGCTACACTTTCGCCAGTTCCAACTACTTTGGCTTGATATACAACACCAAAAGAACCGTTTCCTGCAACTTTGTATGTTGTGTATTTGAAGGTAATGTCTTGGCCTGTTCTGCCATCTTTGGCCTGTTCTTCGTGTATTTTGGTGGGATCATTATCGCCGCCTATCCCATGTATAAGTCAATCTGATGAAAAAATCAATACATATGTCCATCTTACCGGTGATTTTCATGCCACTCATGGGTCCGTGTGCCATTTTCTCGGGAACTATTCAAGATTAAAGCATAAGTATGACTGTAATGTACACATTGCTGTTTTCATGTTACCTGTTTTCGAATGAAATGAAGTAGTAATGGAAAAGAATAGGTGCGTTTAGGAAAGTTTATAATAAGGAGGTAAAAAAAAAGAAAAAAGAAAGAATATAGGTGGGAAGACCTGCTGCTTGCTTTCTCATTTTTGAGCTGGGCTGTTGTTTTGTTACCAATCAACGAACAGCGGCTGCTGGATTTGTATCAGGTAACAAAGCAAGTACTAAGTAGCAGAAAAAAGCTCTTTATTATTATTATAGAGTCAAAGTACCATGGTCAACCATTTGGACAATGATATGCATCATTAAAGTGAATAGCATCATATTTAGTACAAGAAGAAGTGGCGTAGTGAAAGCGTATTCTACACGTATATCGTGTTATTTGACGCGTCATTTGATATATGTATTAAACATACCTTGTGTTTTTATCAGATTTGGTATTAGCATGACTCTGCAGCTACTGTCTGCACATGCGCTTGCCAGGTATTTCCCCGAATGGCTAAATGTTAAGCTTGTGATAGCAAATCCATGTGCTTTATCTACCCTTAATAGTGGCTAATACAGAAGTTGCATAAACAAGAAATGGAGTTTCAAAATACACTAGATGAAAACTTACCTTTAACGTTTGAGCATCAATCAAGCCAATGCTTAAATCTGTAGAAGCATAAGCCAGAATATCACCAGTAGGACTAGAGTTAATGTGTCAATTAGTCAAGTCTTGGGCTTTTATGATAAATATTTACCTGATTGCAAAGCTGGATATGCTTTTCCGACTAATTCCCGCGGTTTTAGTCTTTGTCACTGGGTACTGGGGACCTCTTGATCTCAGTTTCCAAGCACATATAAACCCACGTCCTCGAGAAGTAGGGTTTATAATAGCATACAGTGTCTGAATACCTCTTTTAGAGACGCCATACCTAAAATTCCAAAAAAAGTCAGCCCATTGTACTATTTTTTTTTTTTCTTGGTAAAGAGATCATCTACCGGCAAGCTCGGATCTCACAAGAGGTATACTTGTTGAGTTTAGGACTGTCAATCACTTGGACAATCCTTCCATCTTCGATAGACAAGATAACTAAAGCGGTTGAGGTTGCTATTGTTACATGCTCTTCTTTGATATCAAAATCTACATCCTGTACATCCTTGAAACGCAATGAAGGGAAACTTGGGCTCCAATCCTTGGTTCTGAGTACGGTAATCCTGCCATCACTGAATCCAGTTGCCAAATAATTGCCTGAGCTACTGAATCGTGTCACTTTCTATACCGAAAAGAAGTTAATACATGTATAATTCTTTTTATCGAGGCTTGCCTGATATTCATTTGTATCTTTGGATGTACTTGTGCTCAGCATGAATTTTGACTGAATTTTACTATATAAAGCTGTTAACTATATGGCAGGATGTTGCTTTTTTTTGTTTTTTGTTTTTATTACCCGTATTCAGTGTCAAATATTCTACAGTTCATATTATGGCCTTGTTTTATATCCTCGGCTAAGCTGTTAATACCAGCAACCAATATAGGCAGCTATATAGATCGCCTTTGTATTAGTTTCGTATGCAATGGAAACTCAATTCACATAAAAAAAACCTGTGGATGACAAGCAATGGACATGGGACAATCTTCCTTGTCGGGCAATTGCAAGGCATCTACTGATATCAACTCTTGGTTATCTTTATCTATCTTGAAAGAAACCTATTGTGTACTATGAATATATGCATATCTATTTCGGAAATAAGAAACGTACCAAGTTGTTTTTTATGCCTGAGCCATTAGGCCCTTCACCACCAGCAGCTATAAGCAAGCCATCTGCAGTAAAGTCTAAACCATAGACTGGAAAGCTGACGTGCTTTTTAATGGTTATAGGACGCGTACCTCCCATATGTATAGCGTTAAAGAGAAAGTAGTAGCAGGGCGAATAGGAGAACAGGCATTGAAAAAATAAAACTCCGATTATTTCTGCCAGTCACTGGACTGGAGAATGTAGGGTCAAAAGCAAAAAATAAAAAAAAAAAGACTGATATTCAAACTACTAGTAGGTTTTATTTTTTGCCAAGAGAAGTTATGTACAGTTTGTTTTGATTTTGGGTGCATTTTTGCAAATATAAATTACCCAAAAATGGTATAAATACAAAAGAGGTTGGATTAAGAATAATACAAGTCAAACGAATCATCATCGTCGCTTTCTTCTTCTTCATAGTGAGATAAGTCTTCATCAGAAGGTGTACGGTCATATTCAGTTGAGGAATGAGTATAATATATAGTATCCACCGCGTAAAATCGAACAGATTTGCCTTTGGGAGGAGAATAGCTTCTGTTGCTATTAGTTGAACTAGTAGATCTCTTTCTACTCAAGTTGGTTTTTAACTGAGTAGAGATACGACGCCAAGTACGCGAAATAGAATTCATAATCAGAAGAGTTTAGGTGTAAGGGAATAGTAATAAAGAAAGGGAAAAGAAGAAGGGAAATAAAGAAACTCAATCCTTTATATACAAGCCAGAGTACTTGGAAATAGTGCGGGAATAATATGTATACTTCCCCTACAAGCTCCTTCTTCAAGCAGGACACATGGTTTACTATGCACAGCAAGATACCTATCAAATCTATTGTATCCTTATTAGGCTGGCTGTTTATTTCTTGACACTCAATAACAGTTTATCACCGAGAACATTGCCGATCTATTATGTACCACACAATGAATACAATAGACACCGTTCCATTGAACCGTATCAGATTTTGTCAATTCTAGTTCAAACGAAAGGGTTCCAACCCAGTTTTATTTGAACGTGGCAAGTTTAAACTGGTTTCGTACAGCTTATTTCGGCAAGGATCAGTAAAAAAAAATAAAAAAAAAAATGACATGATATGGTGTGTTTAATTATAAAAATAAAGAAGCTTTTTTTTATGATAATGCATCAAGATACAATCGCTTTAATTCTCTCCATCGCTGAAACCGTTGAGATATGGAATGAAGTGCAGTACGTACAGGGCCAGACCTGTGTCTATGTAGCGTGATTGACAGTAAATGGTTTCTTTGATTGGTGCCTTCCAACGATCTACTGAAAAACGGGTGCATGGGCGGTGCAGTCACTCCACATGGTTCTGGGCCAACAACGTTCTTTTCCTCTATAGCAGCCATCGACTCCATCTTGGTATTTTGATCTTGAGCTATGCTACTACAAAAATGTGTATACTGCTCAGTGTGCTGGGTCACATAATTGCCTGCACCGACCAAGTAAAAAGCCGAAGGTATAGCTGTATGACTAACGCTGGACGTACTTTCTGAAATACCTATTGTTAAAGACATGATAAAGGATAAAAACACGGAGATAAAGTAAGTTGATGAACCGAATTATCCGTTAAAATTCCTACTAAGAGTACAAACTATCGTTGATTGGTAAGTCTTTAAACAGGTCATGATACAGAGAAATGCTTGGAGTACATGCGCATAAGATGTTTCCTTGGCTCTTATATATGTGATCTACTAATATCATGTAATAGCAATCTTAGCTCAGTAACAATCTGACAAGGACAATAATAATAAAAAGCGAACCCTTACATGATTCGGTTAACACAATTTCTCCAAAAAACAACATTTAATTCGTGATACATTGTCTGTGCATGTCACTCATTTTAACTCTGATAAACTCATTTCCCGTTTGCTAAACCTGATGATTCACAGTTGCATGAACTGCATTGGTTAGCGGTATTTGAAAGTAATGACCAACACCACCCACACCATACACCATCATGGCAGCTCCTATAAACATCAAAGACTGTAACTATTAGTTTAATAGTAAACTACGAAAAAAAAATTGATTCTGGAGAAAGATATAATGCATGTATTCTATTAAAAAAAATAGGCAACATCAATTGTAAGCTCTAGAGCAAACAATTTTCTTATCAATCTCGTACATTAACCTACATTATTCGAAAGTAAACTAAATTCTCTGCAAATTTCATTAATCTCACAAAGTGCAACTTTGCACACATTATTCTCTATATGCTCAATTTCAATGTGAGGATAAAAATTAATTTTTGAGCATCAGAAGATTTTAACCTCCCTTTCCCTCAGCTTAAAAAAAATTGTTCAGTGTAAGTGATTTCAGTCAAATGCTCATAATAAGCCACTGCGTCTGGTAACACCATGATTCGTTTCCAATGTTATGATTTTGTCGATTTACAATATTTTTCTATCAGTATTCACTAGTGGTATACAACTGCAAACACTGATTATCATTGCCATTGAGGGTATTACTAGATCCTTTTTTTTTTTGTAGGGAAGCAAGCTTCGTTTTTATTTAATATCAGGGTATCACTAGATAAAATCACTGCCTTGTCAAAATCTTTTACTGAGATTTAAACATCCCCTGGGCTTGAATTTTTTTTTTCATTTCCATTATTAAAAATCATAAAGAAAAAATATGTATGAATCCCCAGCCCTCGGCCATCTCGTTTTAACCCAAGATAGCAGATAGGCATTAAGACATTCGCTTTTCGTTCTTAACCTGATTAGACACTCAGAACTAACTCAAAAGAATAATTAGCGAGTAACACTACAAGTTGTCGGGGCGCTCGCCGCACAGAGAGCGCCCCGGTCCAAAGAATTCATCGGATTTCACATTTACAAAAGTCATTGGGATTCAAGTGACTTACTATTCCAACTTGTGGTTTTAGGTTTTTTTTTAATCAAGTATAAAACTAGCCAGTCCCCCTAATGCCAACCCCACTACCAAAAAGAAACTCATCATGCTACCCACCAATGGTTTTTCGGATGCTGTGATCCGATGATGCTTGGGTGCGGCCATAAAGACGAGACTGGTCAGTAGACCGTTGCTGATGGCAAACAAGATCAACAGAAAAAAAAATAATATGTCGCTGCTGATCCAAGGCGTAGTTGTAATAGAAGAAGAGATATTACAGCTGAGAAAGAGAGGGATGAACAGAGTACGGCTTAAACACCATAGTAGCAGATGCTTGGGTGAAAAAATTTGAAGACACTCGAATATAGGAAACGTTCGACCTATCCAATCTCCGATATTGAACAGTAAAAAGTGCAATGAGTGAAAGATGGGAGGATCTATGCTACTGAGAGGCTGTACTTGGACAGTGATGGAAGGAAAAAGAGCAAGTGTAATGATGTAGATATAAATCACTGTACCAATGTATCCAGGTATTTTGTGAATTACGATATTTCGCATGGCATTTTTCTCGTTCTGGTGATGAAGGAGAGCGTTGTCGGTTTGATTCGAGCATGTCATGGGTATTGTAACAGCTGAAGAAGAGCGCATGATCATGATATGGTATGAAGGCTGTCTGTGTAATGCAAATCTTCCTACAACTGCAACTAATGTAACCAATAATGCTGCAAAAAAGTAATAAAATGTAGATGTCTCAACGTGACTTGATGTCAAGGAGGTTAATAATGAAAATAATGCTACTGATACACCTGCAATTCCTATACTGAAATGTTAGATATTCTACTTACAATTCTCTCTTTATTTTTAGTAATATACCTTGGCCGCTACACAGTACGCATGTTAAAAAATTAAGGCTCTCATCATCTAATAACGTACATACCTCATTACACCTTGTATATATTTTGGTGATAATTGACTTGCTTCTGCAAACACACTCAACTGTATCAAACTAGTTGTGATTCCAGTTAACACCACAAAGCCGATGGTCGTCCAGAAATAAATTACTGGATCTGTGGGTGCTGTTGAAGAGGATAGAGCGAAATATAAAAAAATGATCAAATTAACGGATAGCGGTATTACTACATCGAATTCAATTGAGCTCTTTTTTTTTCGAACGAAAATCAGTTAAAAATTGTTAAACATATTAAGCTGTATAAACCTTTTTCTGTCGAATCCACAAGAACACAGCCAACGATATCAAATTAGAGCAATTAAAATAAGCTGAAAAGTAGTTTTGAAAGTTGCCTTGATAGAGGGATCCCGAGAAACGCGTCGAAAAATAATCTGAGGCAGTAATAAAGACTGTATGGAAAGTTATTTTTTTTTTTTTACCCTAGTTGGAGTATATTTGCTGTTTTTCAAGTTACCATTCCAAGGCAATAGCATGGCTACACCATAAATAAAGTATATCTACATAGCAATTGAACAAGTATCCTAAACAAGCAGGCTTTTATGTATATTACCCAGTAAATAAGTAATGGTGGTGGCTTTTGCTGTAGACCTAAATTACTGTCCGATGATTGTTCATTATCTTCCTCAAGTAAACCTTCATGAAGTGGGTCATTGGCTGGAATGTAAGCTGTACTGGAAAAAGAAAGACGTGCTTTCCAGTTCTTGAACATTTCGCCAGAAAAGAAAAAAAAAAGGAAAAAGATAATAAGGCACTCAACAGACCAAGTTTCATAATTGGCAGAAGCTGGTTACACTGATCAATTGAAGCCAATAGCATGATCTCAGGCTTGCATTACACTGGTATCCTTTGACTTTATTTTCTAATATGAAAATAAAATAAAACGTTGATATAAAAGACGTATGAAAAAAAAAAGATTTATAAATAATTTTCTTGTACGTCAAATGATACTGGTGTTTAGTTATATTGCCTCTGAAAATATAAATAAGAAGTTGGTATATACATCACATAGTTATTGTAATGAGCTCAAAATTTTAAATACAATGGAAAAGGTATGTACAATTTCCTTGGATTAACCAAAGTATCTTCAATAAAAGGCTGATTACTGAAAAAAAATTTATGTACATACCCATAATGCGAATGTTCGATTCATAGCTGCATATTCATCCATAGTTTAAACCTACAGTATATTTCAAAAAAAAAAGCAATAATAGTCATACTTTATAATAGAGTAGATTGATTTTTTTAGAGAGCTACTAGGGGCTTCCCTTGACCAACTTTCTGAAATCAACCCATTTTCTATATACATTACGACATTTGTTGGTCAATTCCAGCTTAATGTCGCATCTAATGGCAATCACATGCTGAGAATAAACTGTTTCATATACTAGAACTGTTATTGAGCTAAATTCCAATGACAATATAGTGACATGAACGATTGGTAGTAAAATACATACTTTGCATATATAAGCAGAGATCTATAGATTTCTCAACCGATCTTGGTTCCGTATCGTATCTGATTAGCAGGCCATGTTCAAAGTAAGCTGCTGCATCTATGAAATATTTATTTAGTTGCATTCCAATGTTCAGATTACATTTAATTCGTCAATCATGTGCCATGTCCGACTCATTTGTGTAGGTTTTCTCATCCATCTCGGCCAAATGTGGCGTTTTATCAAGTAATCAATACTCTAATGGACTACTGTATCTTTTTTAAATTAAGAATACCGTACGTTTCAGTTTATATTTTACAATATCAAATGACATAACAAGAAAAGACGATCCCGTCATTGTATGGACTTTTTTTTTAGTTACTTGGTCAGAGTTAGCGTAAGGTTATTGGCATGTGCGCAATAGCTGTTTGCTGATTAGATCGAATGTATGTGTGTAAACTCAAATTTGTTCTGTCTTTACTTTATAGGAAAAAACAAGTATATTAGGAAGGTAGTATTGATTCAGGTTCCGTGGAACGTAACGTGCAATCCAAACAAATGGTTTTATATTTAGGGTCAATAAGAAGTAGAGAAATGTAAGTGAGTATAACACAATGTCACTCATTGAAGTTGTAATACAGTGACATTTTCTATTTGAATTAACAAAAGAAAATTTTCATTTAATTTTACTAGTTGATTCTTTGGATCCTCTGCCGAATATCCACTTCAATCCTTTAAAGTACGCTATGATGGTCACCTCTCGAGGAAATGCTTAGGAGATCAAGGCAGATGAAATATAGGTGGGAAATAGGAAATTTGCATTAATATGTGCGACGCTAAGCGAGATATATAATATGTTTGTAGTACCTTCTATTAATGTCAAACAAAAGCGAGGTCAATGGAACAGTTTTAGGAAGCACTTTTGTTGGAAGAAAATGCAGTTTTTTTTTAATAATATTAAAAACGACAATAGCAATAATAGAAACTTTTCATGTAATAAGATATGTATATAGTATGTGAATAAATAAAAAGCGTGTTTTTTTTGTTGATCATGTTGAAAAAAAAATGTACGATAAACAGAAGATATAATATAAGAGTAAATAAGTAGTAATAGTAGTAATAGTAGTAATAGGTAATGAATAGAAAAAAAAAACCCTTTTTTGTAAAGTCATATATAGAAAAAGTTAATGAGAGTTTGCTGTAGGATGCATGTAGTGCTGCTTATTATTATCAGGAGTTATTGAGCGTCCAGCGTCAAGAGCGTTTGATTCCATAGCCGAATTGGATGGAGGCCCCTCATTTAGTTGTGGGCGCATTGGATAAGCACCATAATCAGAATAAGGTGGGCCATTACTATTGTATCTAGCATGATGAGATTCGGTGGAAGGTGTAGTAGGTTGCTGCGATTGAGGTGGCTGATCTCTATTACTGCTGTTGCCTGCCCAGTAAGGTTTGTTGTCTGAAAGATGGGAAGCAGGAGGAGGATTACCATAGACATCGCTGTTATGGCCGCTATTGTGTTCATTGTAATAAGCTTCTGGTCCATTGTTAGAAGTCTGCTGCTGTTGCTGCTGCTGTTGTTGCTGCTGCTGCTGCTGTTGTTGTTGTTGTTGTTGTTGAGAAGGCTGCATAGGATGAGAAGCATATGGATGCATCATATAACCGCCCTCACGATTACCATCTTCTTCATTTCTACTTGGAGTACCAATAGGAGGTGTACTCATGACTGGAGCATAGCCACCAACTTGGTAAGGGTATCCTTGAGGCGGCTGTTGGTAGCTATAAGGATGGCCAAAATCACCGGGAGCAGCAGGGTTCATTGGAGGAGGAGGACCACCATACCTTGTTTGCTGCGGAGATTGCATATAATGATGATCTTCGTGGCCACCTGTGGTGCTTGAACTGGCAGCTGGAGGAGCAGGAGGAGGAGGTGCAGCATTGGATGTTGTACTACCAGCGCCTTGACCAACTGAACCAAATGTAGAAGAAGGTTGACCAGCATCCATACTACGATAACGGGTGTGCGAATCGGCATAATGACCAGGGCTTCTACCGCGCACTACTAATGGAGCTGAAGTACTTGTGGCCACCTTAAACTGCTTACCAGAGGATGTATTAGCACACAGATCGACGACGATTTCGTAATACTGTTGTGCTGCTCTACGTTTGCCATTATTGGCCGTAGCAGTTTTGAATTGCATACGTTCAAATGTAACAATGTTATGGTTTGATCCAACAGAAGCCAAATGAAGATTACCGCCAGCGCTGACGACACGAGGCTCAGGAATCATTTGAGGCCCTTTGTCGCGCTTGGGAGTATGCTGAACCAGTTCAATCTTTTTGTCACTACCAGTAACACGCGCGCTAACGCCAATGGAGAAAAAATCGACTTGATGAATCTCTTGATTTTCAGTTCTGATCAAACAAGGTGTTTCAGGACCCTGTAGCAAATAATTGGTACCATGCACATCGAATGTAGCGCTCACTTGAAAGTAGTTTCGACGATAACACGTCCAGTCTTGATCAGCGCGAAAGAATCCTCGATCCATTTTTGCATGCAACTGTACTTGATATCTATACAAAACAATTAGTATTATACAGAAAGATGATATTCATGGCTTACCCGTTGGATTGGTCGATATTCCATAGATCAAGAATCTGTTTTGTTTGACTAAAAGAAGGTCCGGTTTCAAACGAGAACATGGAAGATTCAGTTCTTCGACGTCTCAGAGAAACACTACCAGGGTAGGGATTTGAATGAAAAGTTGTAGTAGTGAAACTGGCAGGACGCGAAGGAAGAGGAGGTCTTCTTCTAATCAGATCAGGTGTAGCAGACATTTTGTCTGGAGGAGGACTTATAATATCAGGCCTGGGTGTGCCTGGTTGAGAGCCAGCCATTAAACTAAAATTAAAAAAAAAAAAAAAATTTAAATAAAGATCAGAACAAGAAAACGAGATGATGACTGAGATTTACCCTGGCATGGTAGGTTGGGTCGACATTCCAGGAAGAACTGTCGTATTTGGGTATTCGTTATTACCGTAGGAGTAGCTAGACTGAAGTGACATGTAATTACGAGGTGTGTCTGGAGGTGAAGTCCATTTGGTTTCTTGCTGCATATCTCTGAAAATAAGCGGTTTTAAAATAATAAAAAAAGCGATGCGGATTAGTTACTTGGCAAATAAGAATAACCAAGAAAAAAAAAGCAAAGTAAAAGAAAGGTAGTACTATAAAGCAAACCAGAAAAAATAATCAAATAAACTATCTTTTTTATTATTTGTACAACATACAGTAATAATCGCTTCATCCAATACACGTGAGTCGCCTTACATTTAGTTTGAACAGTATCAAAACGCGTCAATTAATGAGATCAAATAATGTTGAGGGCCCACCTGTTACAAGAAGACATTGATTGGCCAGTACTTGAATCACCGACATAGTAAAGTTTTCATTATCATATTATTTTCTCATACTTTTCAAATCTAGAAAAAACAGAGTTCAAGACTAAAAGACTAATGGTATGATATGGTATGAGAAACTTTTATTGTACTTGAATTATTGAAGTTATTTGAATAATCCAAATGATGAAGGAGTATTTATTATATCTTCTATGATTGTTTTATACTCTTTTGCCGAATGTTTTCCTTCAAAGGTAACACGATAGCTTTAATGTGTGTTCCTACCGTAGCCCTGAATCCAAACCAAAAGATCTACATCCATGTACTTTATTACTACGAGTACCTCTACAGCACTCAAAAGATCAACGCGTCTTTTCGTGTTGTTTTCGCGCCAAATGATACCACAATGCCTATAAAATGGTATTGAAAACACGTGTTATCCATCTGTGGATATAACAGAGAAGTTTTGGAAGATATATTAACAAATGAACCAAGTTTAATATCTTCATTCCAATCAAGCAAATAGTAAATATATATAAAACCCTTTAATTCACTCTAAACGTGCACTTAATAAATACCTTAAACGGTAGTTTGACAGAAAAGCAATAAGTCCTTGCAAAGATATGTAAGGGATTGTATAAAAGTTAATTTGTGTATACATACTTGACTAATTAAATCCATACAGTATAAAAAAAAGACGCTTTGAACACTTTTTTTCATTATTATATCACATTATGTTTGATACAAAAGAGCCTATCAGCCCTCCAACTTCATCTTTTACATCAAATATGTACTCGTTATTTGATTCAAGCGCTAGTTCCAGCTCCAGTTCATTGTGGGATTGGCTACCCGCCAAGAATATAAGAAAGCATTCAATAGATTTGTCAACAAGTAAAAGCACAACGGCTGATTATTGGAGGCGCGCGTCAGCACCCAATGTAATGAGTTATGCAGATAGTAATGTCTGCACATACTGCCTAAATAAGAATTCTCAATTAGCATCCTGTGGACAGCATCACTTTTGCCATTCTTGCTTGACGTCTCAGCTACTGTTACAAGGAACATGTCCACTCTGTGCACAGGTAACATTATGATTATGCACGTCCTTATTGTTAGCTAACGTTTTTGTACGCAGACAAGTACCACAAGCATGGACACTGCACGTCAAATGAATCACTACGCCTGCGTTAAACTAACCAATGTATGTAAGCGAGCTTACGAATGAACAGAGTCACTAACCATACTCTTTTTTTTTTTAATAAGATCCCTTGGGATATCTCGCAAAATGATGTTCGTCACTTCTTTGGTAACTGTAAAAGCCCCTCTGTTTCCATTTATACTCAATCTATTCATGTAAGCCCCTAATTGTTTCTCCACTAGACTATGTATTAAAACTCCATATAATAGATTATGATGGATCGCACCACAGGAAAAACTTTGTCTGATGCCTATGTTGAATTTTTAACTGTAGCTGATATGAGACGGGCCATTGACACTAGAAATCAAAAACCTCTCAAAGGACGCATTGTATCTGTAACTGAATGCTCTCAAGAAGAACTTTTGGCGGTTGTCTTTCCCAAATGGAGGGGTAGGTTTCAAGGGACCTCTGCTATTCCTCCAGCTACTGAGGTTGTTCGAACAATGTCCACTGCTGCTGGTGGTGGCAGTTCTGGATGTCCACCCTTTATAACGCGCGAAGAAATTAACTCTCTACTTGTTGTTTGCAAGAATTACAAGGTAAATCAAAATAGAAATGTGAATTTGATCAGTTCATTAACAAGAAAATAGTTGCACTTTTCAAGGAAATGCGCTGAAAGACCATTCGAAAACATTATCAGCGTTATTACAAAATATCCTTGGCATCAAACTCATCTTATTTCAACGATGCACCGAGATCATATCTATGAAATGCTCAAGTTATCCATAGGTAAGTTTTATTTTTACCATCCTATAAAAGAGACGATACTTACTTATCCATGCAGAATCACTCAAAACCCATCTTGCAAAAGACTACGTTCAGATTGATACTACTCTACTAGAGCGTCTAGTTCGCGCTGGAATCATGTGTCCTGCTTTTACTGAGCGTCAAAAAATGACACTATTACAAACCGCTCGTATGGAATGCCCTCAAGACATTGTGCCTTACTTGATGTCTACGCCCAATTCTACTGTAACATCAACATCCAATGGAATGAACCTTCTTCAATATTCTTCACCTAATTCGCCCATATTAATGAACACCTGCTCTCAACCTCAGTATTTGCCCAATGCCTCTAACTACCAGCAAAAAGCCAGTAATTATAACACCATGTCTTGGGACAAAAATCAAGACGCGTTTGATAACGATCCACTATACATTTCACCCACAAACACGCCCATTTCATCACTGATCCGCGATATTCAACAGAATTGTTATTTTGATGAAAAGAAGCCTTCAAACACAACTATCCAATCCAGCCAGGTATCACTTGTTCAACAGGGTATTCCTTTGCTGCTTCAACCCATCAACAAAGCTCCATTCCAACCAACGCCTAGACAGCAACAACCATTGTCTCCTTGGGCACAGTCTTTTGCGCCTACCAAAGCGGCTTCGGATATTTGGAGAATGGCCTCTCCAGCAGCTGTATAAGCTCATGCAGTAGTTAATTGACCGCTTAGATGACACAACATAATAGATATACAAATTTAGTAGTAAATGCTGCATTTATCATAGCAGCTTTGCAGAAAAAAAACCGCCAATGTAGTTTCCCACACACACACACACACACACAATAATAAAAAAAGCTTTGCACAATACTTTATTTTTTTTTTAAAAGTAACCAGGCAAAATGTAATCCAATTTGCGAACAGTTTCAGGATTTCTCTTTTCGGGAGCAGTCATACCAGAGAACTTCATTGATCCCTTGAGCTTGGGCTCCAAAGTATCCTCAAGCACAGCCTTTTCGAGATCAGGCAAAACAGCGTGCAATAAATTCTTTGCATTCTTACCGTTATTGCCCATGTTTTGCATGACAGTCTCTACCGTCACTACTTCCTCATCAATACGCCAGCAATCATAATCAGTTGACATACAGATCATTTGATAAGCAATTTCAGCTTCACGAGCCAACTTGGACTCAGGCAAAGCGCTCATGTTAATCACATCACCGCCCCAAGAGCGATACATGTGAGATTCAGCACGGGTAGAGAAAGCAGGGCCTTCCATACACACAGCAGTTTTGTTACAATGCAACTTGGCACCAAATTCGAGTACCTTGTCGTGTTTAGCGACCAACTGGGCCAAGCCAGCATGGAAAGGATCAGCAAAAACAGCGTGAGCTACAACGCCTTCACCAAAGAAGGTGGAGGGACGAAGACCACGAGTACGGTCAATCAATTGATCGGGCAAGACGAAATCACAAGGAGGAATATCTTCGCGCAAGGAACCAACAGCGGAAAAGGCCAAGATAACTTCAACACCGAGCGATTTGAGAGCAGCAATATTGGCACGGACAGGCACTTCGGTAGGGGTCAAATAGTGACCACGACCATGACGAGCCAAGAAAGCAATCTTGTTACCACTGGGAGTCTTGGAAATTACAATCTTATCGCTAGGATAGCCCCAGGGCTTTTTGGAGGGAGTAAAGTTAGTATGTAGATACGCAGAGAGATAAGGGGGTTATAGAACTTACAGTTTCGGGGTTCACTTCTTCGATAACTTCAAGACCTTCAAGGTGGTAAAGACCCGAGCCTCCAATAATGGCAATCTTGACATCGGTGATAGAGTTGACCATACTATTTACAAACTGGAAATACAGGAGAAGGAAAGAGCTTATAAAAAAAAAACTAAAATCGAAGCAAATAGGGCTTACACTGATTTCAGTCTAGAAACAGTCACTCGGGTAGATCAAGCCCAGTCGGAAAGCCCTATTTTATTTTATTACGAGCACGCAAAAACAGCTAAATAATAGATAACCTTCTTCCTTCTTCAGCCCATCAGTTATTTTTCAGAAAGAGCTAATATTACTGCCATCATGAATAGAACCCTTTTTTTGTGTGTGTCTTTGTTACACCAAAATCAGCCTTATTCTGCCTGGCTATTAAGTAACTCCCCTGATCAACAAGTATTAGCCGAGCGTATCAAATGATAGATGTTTATTTGAAATGAAAAAAAAAAAAGCTAAAGTTATATTTAGATGATACTTAATCTTGAATCCTAGAAGAATAGATATCTTTTCAAAAAAGTTCACAAGTATTTAAGGATTATATGAAATACAAGTTGAATCTTTTTACACAAAAGGACTATAATCATTCGATTACACTGGCCAGTATGGTTTATTTATTGATGTAAAAGAAAGATCAAGATCTAGATATTACACAGCTTGAAATCTTACTTAAACACTATATATTTATTGAATACCAAATTAGATCAACTGGGATCTTAAATATATAGAGTAATGTTTATATCTTGGTGCTGCGTAGATAGCGCCGTCTAGGCACACGCATGTTTTTAATATAATAGACTAATTATTTTTACGAAATCATAAGTGTTTACTTTCAGGATGCTCCTGAGGCATATTGCTTTACAACAAACACAACATAACATTTGCAATATTGCAAACTTATAAAAATCTACTAGATCCGGAAGTTCATTTTGAACATGGATCACTAATCAGATGCCGCATTGGACCAAGATTAGACAAAAAGATCTACATATCATTATAAAATAAAAGAAATTTACAATTAATTATTGACAAATGAAATAGAACAATCATATTTCGGTTGAATACATGTTTTAATAGATGTAGTAGCTCACTCTAAATAGAAATTGCTTGTCAGATGTGATAGTGAACTGAGATCTATCGAGAAAAGATCTATAGATGATATAGATTAAGCCTAGAGGAATAAATGTCATTTACCTTCAAGTCATTCTAGCGACGTACACTCATTGTACCTCAGCCAATTTATAGTACTGGTAGGCTCAATGCTGTACTCCAAGAATGGAATGGCCTTTTGACGTAATATTGAACCTGAATCAGTTGGCAATGTTGAACGTTTGAAAATAGGACGATTCTGTGAAATTGATTGGGGTGGCCTCTTAAGTTGAGGTTTTAGTCAATCATTTTTTAGCGTTCGTATACGTAGTTTAATAGAGTTGGAAAGACAATGGAAGAAATTAATTAAAAAAAAGTAGCAAAAAAAAAGAAGCCTAAACCGTCATTCTTGGATGTGCAGGAAGCGGCAGGATGAAAGTATTGATCTAGCAAACATAGGATAAAATATTACTTCAGCAGACAGAATAAAGCACTGATTCAACAAACATAGAATAAGCGATATACACAAACACTTACCATCAAGTACGTAGTAATGGCTGTATAATTTTTTGTGGAGTGCAAATACGATAGTATATACAATGAACATCAACAAAGATACATTACCATACTCTTTTTTTTTCTTCTTTCTTTTTTGTTTCTAAGTCCAAGAAGAGAATTGTAACCAATGTCCGGTGTCATGATGAGACAGGACTTAGCTAGCAAGTACTGATAGTTCATTGCCATTACAGGCCCCAATTATGGTTCAGAAAATCACTATCCATTCTTCGCCAGCCAATAGAAACAATAGTAGAAATCGTGTAGAGGGGAGGTAGTCTTGAAGGTTTATTTGCCACCTGAAAGCTTCTAAAGCTCATGTTATTCCAGTTTAAGTGGGATTCAACCGTCAGATTAAACACAATGCAACTGTCAGATACTTAATGAACCATAGTAATGCTTTTATATATCTTTTTTTTTCCATTATATAGTATTCTTCTTACTGTTGATAGTAACCTTTCAATATGTAATATGGCATTATTGCACTTTTTATTATATTGTTTAGAAGCGCTTTAAAAGCGAAAACGTAGCTTTCCACGACATATAGCTGATAGTTAATTTTTGACAATTATAATGAATGATAGAATTATAGTTGATCTAACAATTCCAATATATTAGGCAGCTTATTCTGAGCATATAATCGTCATCTGATGTGGCTTTAAATTGAGGTCGGTTGAGAGAACCAAAGGTCTGTGTATAGGTTTCATCTGTGAGAAAATTCATGTAGTTTACTGTGTATCATTAAAATAGAGTGTACACACAGCATCCATCACAATAATGGTTTTAATGGATTCATTAATCAAGTACTGGCCCATTAGATTTGACAATATACAGGAATTCATTGGCTAATATCGTGATGTTGAAATGGCATGATAAGTGAAAAATTGGTAATAGGCATACCCTACTATGTTTTTTTACATTGTTAATTTTTTTATAAAGTACAGGGAAAACTTTGAGATATAATATTCTATTAATACCATATACTAAAGATACTTCTGTGCTTTCTACAATATCGAAAAACAATCTCTTATCAAAAATACTTTGATTGTTTAAGAGAAATGATCAAAAACTTTAAGCTATGGAGCACATAATTAAATTCTACATAAATCCCGCCAAAAATATTCTAGGCATCGATTTTTTTTTTTTTGCCACCAAAAGTAGTATCATCTTCAAAGTATATTTTAATCATTGTAATCCAATAAAAATCGAGCAAATCTAAAAATAGTGGTGACATGCTTTTGCATTATCTTTTGGCAGGGTTAAAGGCATTTTTAAGATAAAACTTATAACATAACTATTTTCGTAGCGTTTGACAGTACGTGTTTGTGTTTTTATGTATTTTCAGTCATACGAAAAAGCTTAACTACTATAGCATTTATCAGTGTCTTATCTAAGAAAACTCCGCGATCTTTCTATCCAAAGATCGATGGGGGGGGGAGGAACAAGCTTTTCGCGTTTCAGCACCTCCATTCTTCTATATGGAAAAAAAAATGAATAGAGTAAAAAATTATGCAGCCAAGCTGATCGAGAAGGCATAATGGATGAAAAAGTAAACAGTTATTCTATGACAGGCTATAATTGTCTTGTCAGAAAGAGCTTACTGCCTTGAAATTGTTTGGTTCCAACAACTTGGCCTGTTCAAATAATATCATTTGTCACATCATTGAACCTTAACACCCTTAACAGTAATGGTAGTAGCTTTGAAAGCATTTGAGATACAGGCTTACCTTTATTAAATGTAGTAAATACTAGTTTGCCTATTCTTTCAACTTATAACTAATCTATTTACTATATATAAGTTTCTTGTTACCCGATCTTTACCAGTGTATTCTAGAACGCTTTCTCATACATGCATATACTTGTGATCCCTCTGAGCTATTTGAAACCGAATGACGTTCCATGTAACATTGATCTTTATATTAAAAATTTTCTCGGACAAGCACGTTTGATATCTGATTCTTAATCTTCTTCTGCAAGATTATCACGCATATGAGAGGCGGGGAGTTAGATACGAATAATTTCTTTTTCAGTAGCGCAACCGAGCTTGATTTATAATCAATCAATGACCCAAATGCTGCCAAGTTTACCATGTTTACATTGAGTAAAAATATGCAACCCATGTTGTACATCAATCTATTGTACATATATTACAAATTACGATGTAGTCTCTTAAATATCATGAATACTACTTTTCCTCAGCGCTCTATATCGATAATATGAGCCTATAAGCACTTAATGGAAACAGAGGAAATTGCTAATAGCATAATTCTGTAGAAGTTTTACTGTAAAACTTTCTATACTAAGATATAAAAAAAAAGGTTGGGTTCAAATTATTCCCAGTACTTTTGTTCTTGTCATGAAGCAAGTTACTAGGTGTTTACTTTGAAGAAAAAACATACTTTCGCTAATAACACATCAGATACGGTCGGGTTCCTTCGTCGGTGCTATCAACTATTCCAAATTATCGGTTCAAATTCAACCGAACACAGTGATTTAATACTACACCAATTAGACTTTTGGCATGCTGAGAAAGAAAAAAAATAAGGGTCTGTGTCTTTCATGTATCAAATAACAATTCCTGATTCGTCTTCTTGACAGACCCTTGGTAATTCACACCTTGTATTAACAAAGTTTATGATGCTTCTACAATGAAAGACGATCATCAGGCATTCAAATGGAAGACAGAACCATTAAATGGCAGTATACTTGATCTTTCTTATCAATGAATTGATTTAATCAGAGCAAAATGTAGTGCTACCAGCATTTTATTATTAATACAGACTATATATCGATAACCGACTTATTAAGATATGACAAACCTTCAATTTTCAAAGCCCTCATAATCTTGAGCCGATCATCTGAAACCTTCTCCAATGACTATTTCCTAAACCGTCTATATAAATCAAAGAGAATTCCAAAGTCAAGTAAATGGTATTCTTTTATCATTACATATTACTATGAAGATCTCTGCTGCTGTTATTACCGTTATTACAGCGTTTGCTTCGTTTGCTACCGCTCAGGAGCAAACCAATAATACTGATACATACGATTATGTTATCGTTGGCGGTGGCGTTGGAGGTAAAAATAAAAAAATACAATCTATGCTAGAAAATCTTGTTTTAATATTCATTCTATTTCAAGGCTTGGCTTTGGCTAGTCGTCTTTCTGAAAACAAGAATGTCACCGTTGCTGTTCTTGAAGCCGGCCCATATGCAGGCGATCAATTTGTTGTTTATGCTCCTGGCATGTAAAGTATTTTTCAGGTTCTTTGTAGAAAGTTTTGCTAATTCATTGATAATCATATAGGTATGGCCAAGCTGTCGGAACTGACCTTTGCCCTCTTGTCCCTACTACTCCCCAAGAGCACATGGGCAATAGAAGTCTTACCATTGCTACTGGCAAATTGCTTGGTGGTGGTAGTGCTGTTAACGGTCTCGTCTGGGTAAGATCCACCTATATTTTTCTTTGAAAGCCAAAGTCTTGAACTGACTTTTCTATCATTTAGACCCGTGGTGCACTGAAAGATTTTGATGCTTGGGAAGAACTCGGTAATCCTGGATGGAATGGCAATAACTTGTTCAAGTACTTCAAGAAAGTTGAAAAGTTTACTCCCCCCACACCTGCTCAAGCAGCCTACGGTGCTACTTACCAAAAGAATATTCACGGTACCTCCGGTTTGATTGATGTCAGCTTTACCAATTTCGAGTTCCCTCAATCCGCCAACTGGAATGCTTCTCTCGATACACTTGACTTTAACGCTGTCCCCGATCTTTTGAACGGCTCTCTTCATGGCTACTCTACCACACCCAACATTTTAGATCCTGAGAGTGCTCGTCGCGTTGATGCTTACGCTGGTTACATTGAACCTTTTACAAGCCGTACCAATCTCGTCGTCTTGGCTAATCATACTGTTTCTCGTGTTCAATTTGCTCCTAAAACTGGTAAACAACCCCTTCGCGCTACTGGTGTTGAATGGTATCCTACTGGCGACAAGTCTAAGAAGCAAGTTTTGAAGGCTCGTTACGAAGTCATTCTCTCTTCTGGCGCTATTGGTAGTCCCAAGCTTTTGGAAGTTTCTGGTATTGGAAATAAGGACATTGTTACTGCTGCTGGTGTTAAGTCCTTGATTGACTTGCCTGGTGTTGGCTCTAACATGCAAGATCACGTACATGCTGTCACTGTATCTACCACCAATATTCCTGGTTATACTACCAACAGCATCTTTACCAACGAAACACTTGCTGAAGAGCAAAGACAACAGTATTTCGCAAACAAGACCGGTATTTACACAACTACCCCCAATAACCTTGGTTATCCTTCTCCTAGCCAACTCTTTAACGGTACTGCCTTTGTTTCTGGTAAAGAATTTGCTGCAAGAATTCGTAACACTACTGACTTCTGGGCTCAGCATTATGCTTCCAACAATGCTTCCAATGCTGAATTGCTTAAGAGACAGTATACTATCGTTGCTAGTCGATATGAAGAAAACTACTTGTCACCTATCGAAATCAACTTGACTCCAGGCTATGGTGGTATGGCTACTGTTGACCTCGTCAATAATAAATATCAAACTGTTAACCACGTCTTGATTGCTCCTCTGTCGCGTGGTTATACTCATATTCAATCGGCTGACATCGAAGACCCTGCAAATATCAATCCCCAATACTACTCTCATCCTTTGGATCTGGATGTTCATGTTGCCTCTACTAAGCTTGCTCGTCAAATCATTACTGCTTCTCCCGGTCTTGGTGATATCAACAGTGGTGAAACTGAACCCGGTACCAATGTCACCAGTGATGAAGATGTTCGTAAGTGGTTGGCTGATAATGTTCGTTCAGACTGGCATCCTGTTGGTACTTGTGCTATGCTTCCCAAGAAGTTGGGCGGTGTAGTTGACTCTAGCCTCAAGGTATATGGTACCGCCAACTTGCGTGTGGTCGATGCTTCTATCATGCCTCTTGAAGTATCTTCTCATTTGATGTTACCTACTTATGGTGTAGCTGAGAAGGCTGCTGATATCATCAAGTCTGTTTACAAAAGACAGAATGGTAATTAGATTAGAATATATTATCTTTAGAAACTATAGTAGCAGAAGCTTGTTGAAATCTCACTTTCTTCAACTTTCATTACTTTATTATTATATGTATTTTTAATTGGGAATAAAATTATCTGCCTTGAGAAAATTTTTTTTATGTATGATACCATTTTTTTTTTTGATAGATATATCCTTGTTAGGAGAGCTATTATCTAAGCATATTACCATAGAAGATGCAACAATCGAAGCACATTACTTGTCAAGCATTCATACAAAACTAACTATATTAGATATTAGCGAGTAGTTCACTTAACTACACTATACGAGTAAGTTCTGATAGATACAGCGCATGAACTATTGACCAAATGCGATATTTAACGGAGGTCGGTTGAGTGCTTTATTAATCATTACTACTAGATCATGTAGATGTAGTTCAGTTATGTTTATCACTAAACGTTATACATCTATCGAAATTTAGCCAATTATAATTTTCATATATGCAAAAGTTAATTCTGAATATTTGCTAGTTATTGGATGGGATATTAAAAGTAGACGAATCAAGAATATCGTATGCCCAATTTTTTTTAAAAAAAATAATGAAGTATGACAATAATCTTTTCAAGAGATAGGTTGTTAATGAAATGCATAATAAGATATAATCCAAAATATACACATATGGCATTGACATATCTTTCATTTAAAAAACACAATTATAGATTCTTAAAAAAAAGCAACAAAAATCAGCCATTCATTATAAAATCCTATAAATTTAAGGAGAAAAAATATGTCTTTTACATCATTCGGTACCGCAATATAATTATCTACAGCATATGCTTTAAATCCACTTTGAATGATATAGTAGCCTTCCATTCGCTATTTTGACTGTATCTATTTAGTATATATATATTAAAAAAAACTATTTTTGCCAAACTACATACAATAATACTATACATCAAATAATAATAATAATAAAAAAAAAAGATGTACAAAACTAAACTACTTAAGGTTTCTTATCCAAACAATTGGAATAGAAGCCCATTGAATGTTGAACTCAGCCATGGCTGACTTCGGCAGAGACATGCTTGAGCTCTTCCATGATTGTTGTCTTCAGAGCGATAGGATCTTGGGTACAAGTTCTTTTGACGAAACCTTTCAACGTGGATGATATTTTTAAGAAAGGCGATCAAGGAGAAAGAAATAAAATGCTATGTCGACAGCTGTTATTATAAACAACTACATTATAGAGGCATACTATTAGATATAGAAAGCTTGCATTATATACATCAATCAATTATTTGCTGCTCGAACTTTTGTTTTATAGATAAAATAATTAACCTTAATAAAGGGTGATATTAGTAAACCTTTATCGTCCACAATTTTCATTAACTTACTCATATACTTTGTGAATATATATATTCATTGATAGCCGCAGAAAAGATGTTGCATTCTGCAAACAATCTACTATTGCTTGAAACCATAGAAATAACGGAAAGGGCACGTTATTTGTTGCTTGGAGCTTTGATTAATATTCTACTTCCAAATGGAGAATATACTTTGCCTCTTGTTAATCGTGTTTGCAGTGCATCCTCAGCGCTGTGGTGTCCTGGGTAACCTAAAATCCTCTTCAACTAATAAGTAATTTTTTTATTGAGAATTATACTCTTAATTATGTATAAGATGAGCATACTACTAGAAAAATCCGCCGGGAAGGCGGCAGCAATAGCCATTTTCGTGATTTGTAATATGATGGTATTTTGCTCATCTAATACGTCTCGCAAGGAATATCATGTGTTTTTGTGAACTTGTATCTTTTATCACCAACTCGAAAAGCAACGGCAATGGTGCTGGTAGCCTAGCATTTATTCAAGACATAAAAGGCTGTACCTGTTGATGCCCTTACTTCCTGTCCAATTTCGCTATATGCTCTAATTCTTTATATGTGCCCATTGATGTCTTTATAACCAATTATGTTGTATGGATCACATTTATTGGTTGTATCAGTCACTTCAATATAAATAAAAATATATTTTTCTGTATATAATATACTGCATGTGTATATCAGCTATCGAAGCATATAGACAAAACTGAGACGAAGTTGAAGAAAGGATGAATGTATTTATCATTTTATTGAGAGTCGAACTTATGGTAATCATTCATTTGTATCATATTTATACGGTTACTATGCAGTGGCTAGGGCGTTACTATGGACTGTTTTTGTGACAGCTAAACGGTTGCTATGGCACGATTTTGATAGTTGAACAGTTACTATGGACTGTGTTATTACGAGTTTTTGACAGTGAATTTAGTTTATATAAAGAGTTCAGTTAGCCAGAGTTTCTTTCGACTGAGATTTTTTCTACCTATACTTGAATTTGACTGAGATTTTTTGGCTAGGTATCGTCGCTTTGGGCCGAGCTTTTTTTGATGATTATGCGCACGTGGATTTACGCGCCAAAAACCTTCTAGAAACTACCACCATTCTTTATAGCTCTCCAATGACAGACACTGAACCAAGAACAAAATGCTCGGCAAATACGTCATCAGCCAGTTACATTTTGAAACGCCGGCTTTCTTTCTAATTCTTTCTATATTATATTTTCACTAGACGCGTCAAAACTTTTTTCTTTTCTTACTATTAATCATTTATAAATTTTGTACAATGCCTCTCCATCCTTCTGTACTTTGGGCTCAAAGAGTTAATGTGATCTACTTGACTGTCGAGATTTCTGATATTAAGGTATGTATTGTTGGAATAAAATTGATCTTGAGCGAGACAAACTAACACAGTTCATCTTAGGAACATAAAATCGACTTGAAAGAAGATAAGCTCAAGTTTACTGGTGTTGGTGAAAAGGAACAAAACCAATATGAAGCCGAGATTGAGTTTTATGGCAAGGTCGATGTCGAGGTAAAAATAAATAAATAAATGAAAAAAAAATGCAGCGGTTAGCTTTTGTAGGAGATTTTCTTAAAGTGTTATATGTATAGAAATCCAAGCAACATTTGACAGCCCGTAACTTAACAATGGCTATCTATAAAAAGGAAGAAGCTTGGTGGCCCAAGCTTCAAAAGGGCAGTAAGCTCAACTTCCTCAAGGTCGACTTTCAAAAGTGGAAGGATGAGGATGAAGAAGAAGAGGAGGGTCAACCTGCTGATCCCATGGGCGGTTTGGACTTCCAAAGCTTGATGGCTCAAGCAGGCGCTGCTGGTGGTGGATTACCCAACATGGATAACTTGGTAAGATCCTAATAAACGCGTAAGATATATGTATATATTAACTGTTGCATCTATAGCCTGAAGGAGATGATAGTGAAGATGAAGAAGAAGAGTCAAAGAAGCTTTAAATACAGCGTAGATTTAAAATAAATAAATTTTGGGTTAATCACGGTTCGCCTTTTGAAAATAGTCCTTTGGTACTTTTAGGACAAAAGAGGACTTTCTCCTCTTTGACTGCTTCCATAATAACACTATATGTTAGCCAAACCAATGAAACAAGTAAAAAAATTGAGTTTTCTTCTATTTCTTTTTGAAAATTTTTTCACTGCTTCTCTTTCTCTTCTTTATTACTTGTAAAAATGACAGAAGGTTAGTTGACAGGATTACATATACGCATACAAATATTCACATCTAGTAGATATCAAGAGAAAGATCAAGTTTGATGAATTGAGCAAAAGATATAAGAGTGCAGAAGAGGTAAGCTCGACGAGTCCCCTTGTATTTGTATCTAATAGTATAAAAAAGGAACATCATTTACTTCAAGAAAAGTTATATAGAGCTCAAAAGAGCATTAAAAGACTACGACTTGAGAGAACGTAAATAACATCTTGTTTATTACAAGCTATGACTAAAAAAAATTATAGTATACTACTAAATAGAATTGATCAAAAGAGTCAAAGTGAACACCACAGTGACTCAGATACAAGCTCTGATTTGTCTTTACATAATAATGACTATAAGGTATATACATTACACGTGTATCATAACAAAAAGACTAAATTTCCTGTGGTGTAGCATGTTAAAAGCCTGTTAAAACTGAATCGAAAGCATCATCCTTATGAAAAACATAGTAATCCAATAGCAACCACCACTGTCATTAAGCCACCAAGAAAGAAGAAAGACCCAAATGCGCCCAAAGGCCCCGGTAATGTATTTTTTCTTTTCTCTCGTATGGAACGCGATAAGATCAAGGACGAAAACCCAGATGAAAATATTAGCGATGTTACCAAGCTTTTAGGTCTTAAATGGAAAGCCATGTCCAAGGAAGAAAAGCAGGTTTGGCTTATTAATAACTTGACTTGTAAACAGCTACTAACATCATCAAAAGGTCTACTATGATACATACAAGAAGGAAATGGACGAATATGAAGAAGCAATGAAGGTATATAGAAGCAATGGTGGAGGCCTTGATAACCAACGAAGCCAATCAATGGATCCCATGGATTCCGCGATAGCGGAGTCCTCTGTTTCTTCGCCTATTATTACATCACCCGACTCTACCATGGACCATCAACACATTACCTTGGATGATTATCAAAGTAAACATACTAGTAACAAAGACCATGAAGATGTTGTTATGGAAACTCAGGCCCATTTTCACCATCGCCCAGTTGCTATCAATAATAATTACTCAGCGCCTGTAGTTCATAATCAATTACCACACCTTTAATACTCTTTTACTTGTTACTTTTAATGGAAATAAATATCATATCTTATACAAGTTGAGTTATATTCACAAAGGGACGTCTTTATCAAATCCTATTACCAAAAAATAACTACAAAAGGCCATCAGGGCCTACCTGTTGGAACACGCATGGTAATCTTAAAAACAATCCTAATAATACATATTAATTCAAGTGAATCTATATTGTCTACTTCAGACATTATAGGGGTCTACTACTGATCTATAATAACAAACTGCTATAATAACTGCAATCAAAAGTACTTGACTTAACTTAGCAACCATATACATAGACGATATATATCAAAGTTTTATTACAAAGCTGTTTCTTTTCTCTTTTTGTTATCTCACAAAAATATCATAGACCCTTTTACAATTCTAAACCCATGATTTGTAACTCCCACTTATGACTACGCCTGCGCAATTCCAAGTCTTGGACAGCCTGTTAATTTGCATAGTGCTTCTTCTCCATGAGGTATCTAACCACGTTAGTAGTTTGCTTTTGCAAGTTGAACTTTCTGTTGTTCTTTCTGTTGTTCTTTCTCCAACGCACCCCTCCCCCTAAGAATCTGTTTCAGGCTCTTTCATTAGTATACATTCAGAATAGTCCACAACCTATTCGGGCCACAGTCCTATGGCGGGCTTGATAGTACAACTCATCCTGTACTAAGGTATTTGATCTTGCTGCTACTGTTCTTCTTCAACATGAATTCTTTGTACTACTTCAGACTGTGGATTCTTACAAGTCTACCTATCTTTTTTTGGTAACCATTGCAATATCTTGATACAAAACCAAATGATCCAGTCATCTGAATCTCACCATCACTAGCCTTTACAGCAAAGGATGCATTTATCTGTTCTCCTTTACCAATTCTTGCGGACTTGACGACAAAAAATATAATGATTCCAGATGATTCGCACTTGTTTTAAATGGTTCGTATTTGGCTTCATATGATCTATACCTGAAAACACTATCTTTATAGTGAAAATCTGGGCGCTTGAGATTGATAAGCTGTTAATAAAATCCTTTTAAACAGCTCTCCAATGTAGAATCACGTTATAATACCAACAATTGTAACCTCAGGATATCCAAATTCTGTAAAGTGCTTACAGCTGAGCGGTTTGGTACTTAAACTCCGAAGATTTTCTTGAGATATGTAGAGGGTATTTTAACAAAACTTGATTATGCATCAACTGTTGTAAGTTAGATGCTTAATTTATGTAAATCCATAAAATTTACGTTGATTAAAAGTCGATTTATTTTAAGTTTAAGTTTTAAAATAATACTTCAAGTATTTTAGATTCAATGAAATATAATAAAAACGCTTTGTATACGCGTAACTAAGTTTAATTTAGCTTGTTTAGGAATTATCTCTCTAAAGTATGCTCTGTATTCTCCAAAAATTAATGTAGTATGGGGGTTAAGGAAACCACTGAAGATTTTTCTGAAAACATCTCATTTTCGATCTTTTTCTACATCCCGCGGTCTGAAGCTAATCATATTTCATACTCGATGAGTATTTCAAGTCCATAATAAATCACGGTATCTACTAGAATATCTATTTAGCTACTGGTAGTACTGGTAAAAAATTACATACAATCCATATGGTAAGCTGGAAGAAAAGAAGTTTTAAAGGTAGTTCTCCCAATCGATCCCGGCCAAATATTGCATCTACGTAGTCCTTACTCAAACTAAACGTTAAGCAGGTTATAGAATCTTTTCTTTCAGCTATAATACATGTTATCTGCCTACTGTTAGCAGTGAATTGTGCATATTTTATTTTATTATAAGATAGAATAGCATATGTTATAGCTAGAAGAACGATATGTTCGCTTCAATCATCTATCTCTATTATCGCATCACAAACAATTTCTCTTGACCCTCGATTGTACAAGAACACTTCTATTCCTGCTATTTCCATGTAACCATTTAGTAAAGCACATCCAAGCATACAACGTACAGTCAAGCAAGCTATGTACGAGAAATCTGATGATTAAACATGTTGTTATGGAAACATAATCAAGAAAGATATCTATAAAAGTACGTTTACAAACACAACAAATGAGATTGTCTTGTTATAGTATATATAAACAGACGCATCTTGAATAGAATAGTATTAAGCCTGATCACAATCAAATTTATTAGATACATGGATATATATACAAACTAGCAAAAACTATTCTTATTACAGGCAATGGAATAGGTAGGTTGATGATTTTTTTAAAATATCATTTAATCAGTCACATCAAGGAAATTAAGGCTAATTCTTTCATAAGGAAATTCAAGGCAAAAGTGAAGAATCATGATGGAAGTAAGGAATTCAAGCGCTAGTACCTTGTTGAACCTTATTAGATTTATGGGTTCACCACACGCAAACGTCAAGATTTACAATCTATGCTCAGCTTTAAAATGTAAAAAATGGATGTTATTAAAAGAAGATAACTTAGACATTAGCATAGTAAATTAGCCGCACGACATTAATCGGCTCGAGAGATTTCGATTGATTTCGGCCAAAACATTGCATTTTATTAAGCAAGATGAAAAAAATGGATTTATGTTGCATAAATTTTTGAGTATGTATTCTATGTGCAAGTCATAGGTAAATAAATGGTAGGACAGATCTCGCTTCCAGAGGATGAAAATGCTATAGTGCGTAAGAAACTTGCTACATTGTTGATATTCCGACTGGCCGCCTTAATTATAAAGGGCTACCATTGACCTCCGAATTTAGACTAGTACATAAATCTTCCTCATTGAGACACTAGACAATTAGCAATCGACGCTAATATAAATCAAGACAAAGAAACATGTATTCATAGCTCGTTATACCATCTATGTTATGAATATAGAGAGCAAGATCATTAGTCAATTATACCCTCGATAATTCATCCATAAAGGTACGTACGTTATTATTGCAAAATAGCATACTAGGAAATATATAAATACAGAGTCGAATTCGTAATTATCTTATTGTTGATAAACTAAAAGTATATTTGGTCTATCCAAAATTTTCTCGTTATACATCAATATTACAAACACTACAAATTGATAGTTTCTCTTGTAATGATGTGTGTTAGTCTACAATCAGGTGGATAATATGATTGTAAAAATGGTATACAGTGGTTCATTCTTAGAATGGAGGTACTAATTGGATGGGACATTTAACTGGAATCTGTCGAAAGATCTATTGATCACAAGATCTATTTTACATGATGACAATGTATATAATTTAAGGAAAAGTAATGTATATTAAATTGCTTGTACTCTGATTAAGCACTGGTTATAGTATATACGTTTCTTTCGTATCATCAATTAACTATCAAACGCGATATAAAACTGGTATCATTGATAGAGAACTATAGCTATATTGGGAATGAGATGATTCATAAAAAGAATTCCCAAGAGATAATCATGCCCCTAAGGAACAAAATTCAAAATGATGTCTTTTTTTAAAAATGAGACGAGACAACAGCCTTTTTGAGACACATTCTATTAATAACATAAATCTAGCATGTTGAAAAGCATACAAGCGTATTTGCTTTAGATTTCAACTGTATATAAAATATTTGAACTATATTTGCATTGCTAAAAAATATCAAAAACTGCATTTTATCAATGGTAGCTCAATGAATTGGAGGTAATACATTTTAAGAGTAGGGCTATTTGACATGTTATGTACTCAATTCTACGATTTTTTTTTTTGCAATACTTTGTATGCATATGATATTTTGTCATGAAAAATAAGATCAAATTTCTGGGCTTTGCTTCATTTTTAAATTGTTGGTAGCCAATGAAATCGATCCATGATAATTTAATATGGGGTATACATGCATTTGCAAAGCTTAATATATACACACCATCAAATTTTTTACTTTGATATATAAATATCGGTAATGTTTAATGGAATAGAACAGTATAGTTTAATTACGTGAAATGGTTGAAAACCCATATTATATAGAAGATATTCTAATAGATAATTTCTAGTTATAGCCGTTTAGATTATTTGATGATTTTGTTGTACTTGGGGTCGCATTCTACAGTGACAGACTTGATGACAGCTTTAACAACCTTACCCTTCTTCCACTAAAAAAGATAGTTAGTATTTTGTTATGCAGAAGTATTTGATATTTCTTACGTCAATAGGACCAAGAGCCCATTGAGTAGTACTGGCAACACTGCTGGAGTCCCAAAGACCGATTTGAGCAAAGCTATATAATAATTGTAAGCAACTGTCGGATACAATGGTCAATATACTACTTACGCAGCATGGGTAGGATATTGGCAATCTCCATTCTTATTGCATTTCTTGGTGTTCTTTACAGTACGGAAAATCTTATTATCCAACAAGAAGTTGATTCTTTCAGGCGACCTGGAATTACAGTATTAGTTAGAAAAAGCTATTTTTGGCTGAAATTTGAAATTTTACCAATCAATTGTATATTTGTGGAACTTGTAAGAAAGGTTGGGTGTCTTTTGGCTATGGCTGTTGACGCCGTAGATTGGAGTTTTACCGTAAAAGAAGTTGGTTTGAAGTTGGTTCACGTTGCCTATTACGTGATTTAGTAAGGTGCGCATGGCTTCAATTTGTGCAACTTACCACCGAGCATTTCAAAATCGATTTCATCGCCTCCAGGTGCGATCATATAAGCACAGGTGACAGCACCAGGGGTGTTGGAAGTCTTCAAGACGTAAGTGATACGACCATAGCGCATGGCATAACGACTCTCAAAATTGGGTGATTGAGGAGAAGCATACTTGTTATAAGGGATACCTATTATGAATATAATAAGCTTTTGGACGATCATCGTGTCACATTTACTAATGTGGGCTTACCGTCTCTATCCTTCAATCTGGTCTTGTCGCGAGGAGGTTCAAGACGCATTTCAAGGCCCTCAGAGGTAATCTTCCAGCCCTTCTTGTTGCCATTTGATTCTTTCCAATTTTTACCAATTCCCTTAGAGAAGTTGGTGGTGAAGTTCTTACATTTGTTGGTAGGGGGAGCAGCAGCAGCCACCAAACATTGGGCGGCACTGATAACGGCAAGGACAGTGAGGGAGAACTTAGTAAGCAACATTGTTGTAGTAAAGACGAGATAAGGAAAGAAAGGACTTGTTTGACATGGTCTTTATATATGTTTTTTTTCAATGACAGATTTAGAAGCTTGACCTGGACAATGAAAGACGGGACATTAATCGCGTAACCAAAGAATCTCGTGTATAGCCACTCTGGCTGAAAGCCGTGGCTTGTTCCTATTAAAGACGAATCATGTATTGTTCTTCTATGCGCATATGCTCAGTGCAATTGGATAAGCAAACTTGATTTTGCTTAATCACCTTCTTGGCATCTGGATTTCCCTCAAGTACAGATAAACTAATGTGAAACATTGAAAATAGGTTGTGCTTCACCAAAAAGCAGTTAGAACACGTTCTTGAGGCAAAAATACCAGGCAACATTTTAATATTAGATTCTTACTGATCTAACGTCTTTCTGATCATGTAACCCATTTTTGCATCGATTTTCATAAAGAGGCACAAGAAAATAGTCCTTTTGTCTTCCCATACACAACTCTATAAATAACACTTTTCGTTAATTATTATTTTTACCTTACCATAGGCAAAGTTTTACTTCTAAAAAGTGCATCCCTGTTGTTTAAAAGCCAGTTATTTTCTTACGTTATCGGACGTATCAATGAACATATGTATGCATTTCAGAGAAACAATAGATATAAGAAATAACATTGATTGACTGTCAAATCTAGACTTTTGTTTCTTTAGTAGGTTTACTTTTCCTTCCGGGAAGGCTTTTCTTTCTTTTTGAAGTCTCGCCTGTCGTTTAGATTTTTGCATGGTATATTACTAGAAACGGAACTATTCAATCCCCTGTAAATCACTACAACTTCAAACACTATAGTGCCTTCTAAGCAGACATATAACCGTAAAAGCCAGTTGATTAGAAGGAACATATATTTCACTATGTTTCACTCGGAAAGCATCGGTATACCAAAGTTTATAATCGATCTGAAAGCAATTATATGATTCAGTGCCTGCCAAATGCATTGTCGCTCTATCAGTTATTCAATTACCGATAATATCTTAAACCCGCTAATTAATCCTGTGAATAGAAACAAATAGCCATGAAACTTCGCTCATTGAAAAAAGTCCACATTTACTATATTTGCCCGGATATCAGAAATGCCTACTTTTTTTATTTTTTTTTGCTGATCTAGACAAAAGTTTTGTGATTTAAAGGACAAATTTTCATTGTCCGATTAAATAACCGCTAAAGAGCATATAATATCTACTTGTACAACCCGCCAATGGGAGATGGATAATTATAAAACTTTGTTTGTAAAAACTAGCTCAAGTTCTGTATATTTTTTCCGGAAGCCAGAGGCTAATTCGCTTAGCATTAATCCAGACAAAGTTTTGTTTTGAAGGGTGCTATTTCATTGTCGATCCCCGCCATCCAATGAAATTAACAGTTGTCATTTTAGTGGTTTAATGTAAATCAAATATGATAAATCCAATAAATCATGACTTTAAGGGTTATAATGGTCAGTAAATTTAACTGATTGAAGCAGTATTACAATATATGCTTTAAAGAGAGTCTATAAGCGGAACAAAATTAGTAAATGGTCCTTTTTATCCGGTTTCAAAGAGCAAACTCGGTCCTTCTGGTGTTCAGGTTCCTACCATGATAAAGATCGGTGTGTAAGTTTTTCAAAGGCGCTGAAAAGTGCAAACTTAGATGACCATCAACTATCGTCTCGCGATATACATTGAAATTATCCTTTTCCCTGTAATATCACTGATTGCTAGACATTATACTGCACTATATAACGAAAAAAAAAAGAGAAAGCGCTCGAGCCACGCAGTAGCAGCTTAAAAATAGTATTATGAAACAGCTGATGTTTATTGTACATTTATATATTACTTATATGAATTGGATTCATAAGGAAAGTTTCCCGTCAATTCGTGTATAACCATATGAGTTAGAGACAAACTAGGTATTTTTTTGTGTAAGACAAAGCCGATTAAAGTTCCTTTACTTTCTTAGTCATACACAGCTGCTTGTAAAGGACCCATCCTTTCATAACCACTACACCAAATGAATAGAAACCAACAATCAGGATGGAAATTAAAGCAGCATACAAATCTAGATTGTGTCCCTTTATAAAAGACATGCGACGGTCTGCGCTTTCACGGTGAGGCAATAGGCCGTTTTTGTTGGTATAAGCAACTTCTTCAACTAGGTCAGCACCGCGAACTACACCGCGCTGTGAGTGAATTTGAACCAATGACTGCATACGCTTGACATTGCTCATGATTTCACCACCTTGATCCGCTGTAACGCGCTTGAATAATTCAACTGCCTGTTCAATGCTGAAAGAGGATTTTAATATACCACCCAATCCTGAGCGTTCAATGGTTAAAGCGTTTGCAGGTTGATCTCCAAAGAATGGGAACATGATCATGCGAGTACCAGAGTACATGGATTCATACCAAGAACCTAAGCCACCGTGTGAGACGAAAAGCGAAGTAGAAGGATGCAAAAGGACAGCAGTCTGAGGCGCCCATTTGATCATACGGGCATGAGGATGTACTTGATTAAACATATCTTGAATGATATAGGTGGTATTGGAAGATGTGGTAATGGTATCTGGGAAGCGGCCTGCTGCATGAACTGTGGCCCAAAGGAAGCCATCGAGTGTACCGCGCTCAAGGCTTTCGAGTAGACCGGTCAAGATGAGCTTGATATCTTTCTCCGATGGTGTGGCTGTTTGACCAAAGGCAATGTAGGCTACTCGCTGGTGTGCATTGAGATAGTTTTCTAAATCTTCAGTTAAAGGATTGTAATGCTTGGGAAGGATGGGGCCAACGTATTCGACAAGAGGCCCTAAAGGTCGTGCTGGTTGGAATCCGTGAAGGTTGTTTATCATCTTTAAAGAGTTTCTCCATTTACTGCCTGGGTCTTCCATTGGTGTCGTTATGCCTACAGCACGCTTGCGGTTACCGAGTTCTCGGAAGAGTGGTAACATGTACCTTAAACTAGTGACAGGAGTGATGAACTTGTTCTGGAAACGTGTTGTAAAAGACTGGAATTCTGTTGTTCCCTCATGCATAGTATGGAACTCGTTATTGATATAAGGTGCAGCAGATTCTAATAAGCAATATAAGCAACTTGATAAGCAATGATGGAATATAATAGCTTACCTTTTGTTCCATCCATTGACGCAGTAACAATATAGGGGATGTTCAATGAGGAAGCTGCTTCAACACAAGAGTCACCGAAATGATCGCACAAAGCCAGATCGATCTCATTATTGATAAAGTATTCTTTGGTGAAAAGATAGTCTAAGAAATTTTACATGAATACAGTGATCAAAGAATCAACAGGTTAGAAATCTTTACCTCTTTCAAAGTTTCCATACATCAAATGGATAACTTTGCTCAAGAACAGCATTGGATTGACAGTGCCAGTTTCAGAGCCTGAAATAACTTCTTCTGCGTTATATTTAACCTGAGGGCCAGTGGAAACAGTGTTGATATGTGGATAAGGTCGACCAAAACGAACATCTTCATCCTAAATGATAATAAACGAATTAAGTCAGATAAGGTCAGGGACAATCTAACTGATTTCGATGAATCAGTGTAGGAATTCAACTTACCGAACATAAGAAAGTAAAGTTATGTCCTCTGAGACCAAGTTCCTCACCAACACTAAGCACCCAATTGTAATGAGAGGCTCCACCTATAGCTGCGAAAAAGGCTATATTCTTTGTATTGTTTTCTGTGTAGGTTGGTGTCAATTCAAGAGCTTGGATGCCAGAGCATACTAATAAACTGGCTGATAATAAAGTTAAAAACTTCATAATTGAGGTTTGTGGTGTATAGTATATTTCTAAAATGATATAATGAAAAAAAAAAAAAAAAAAGATAATGGTTCATCAAGCTCTTTATATGAAAAATGATTGAAATGAGTCTGACATTGAATTAGTGATAAGCACTCAATGTAGTAGCACTTTACTTTTAATAGGTTAACACTTTATGTAGTCCAATAAAAGTTATACTGTATTGCACATCAATACGGACTCTATTCAATGGGTATGTATTCAGTTTTTACTGATCAACTGGTTATACATCAAGAAAGAACACGGATAAAAACACTCCGGTCTACCCGATCTAATTTTTTTTTAGCTCCTAACAAATCCAGATCAATGAGTGTCACAAATATAATGCGCAGTACAATTGCTTTCTCTTTGATAGTCAATTTGAATTATATGTAATCCTCTGTGATATAACGCCTTATAAATCACTATAACACTTACAACATTAATAGATCTAATTTCATGTTCATAGATTGATTTAACATTTCTAAAGAGATCGGCGTAGTTATTTTAATTAATAGCCGCGGACCAATGAATACGAGGTAGTGGCAATCCGGCACGTTGACCGAATATGCCCGCCTTACATTCCGGTTAATTTGACTCATAGCTATTGTCCCAGATCAAAATACGCTCGATTTGGTTTTATTAGATAAACTAAATAAACACAAAACTTCAATGATACCGTTCAATAAAGAAGTGTTGAAGTTTTTCAATCAGGACGAAAAGAAGGGTGTAGATGAAGAATCGAGTACAGATCGTCTATTAAAACAAAAAATTATTAAAAGGCAGATGAGCTTTAGCAGATATAATAGCTTCTTCTGTGCTTAAGCTATTTACCAGATGTGATGTTTGATTGTGGTTAGTCAAAAGATCTATATATCATATATAATGCATATCCATTATAGCAACTAATAAAATGGCGATAAGCCAGCTGAATTTTGGTCAAATAATAGCCTTATTAACCAAGCAGTTCTTTTCAAACATGTACTACCAGTCATCAGTTACGATACCTGACCGAAGAATGCACTATTCCAGAAAGATAGTAAAGGAACCTTTGGCCCAAATTGTCAAAAATTACGTTGTTTTTGTGAAACATATTTCTGAGGCGTAGTTATAGGCATTATGGGTACGATACGTCCAAGGGTAGGTGTGCAAATCTATTTTTTTATCTTACGGAAACGCACGAGAAATGGACACATGAAAAAATGGGGAAAATTCAATTAGCTTCTGTATATTCTGTATATTTATGGAAAGTAGTATATTATTTGAGTCAATCAATAGACGTTTTTAGTATACTTGAACATTGCATTATTCAATAGATGGTTTAAAGGATATCTTGACATTTTACTTGGGATCTAAAAATCGGCTTATAGTCAAGATCCAAATATACTTGCTTACTTAATTAATTATACAACTCCTGTTGAACTCTTCCACCTCGTATTTTAGTTTGCTCTTTTGATTCTTTCACAAGTCCTCGTTTATATTCAATGAAGTCTGAAAATTGTATGCCAAACACGCTCTCTTCTCCCCGGTTATTATTATATAAAGTTTTTTTCTTGCTATTCCTTTCTCCTTCTAAGCATATCATTTCTTTCTTTGTCCATATATATCTACCTACAATCTGATTCGGTTTTATACATAATATAGTTTGCAGCTGTCTTTTGGCTTTCCCTTAGAGCAATCTATGCGGAACAAGAAAAAAAGAGTGACAAGAGGCGACTTAGTGGTCTGAAGTAGTGACTAAAATGATTTTTGCATGGTACTTTCGTAGAAATGATTTGAAGTGCTAATCCAAAGGATCATTTTGGATTATTTCTTATTATGACGTAATTTGAAATAGACAACAAGATTTTATAAGCATTTGTTTCATTGTTATTGAATTATAAATGATAATAAAAAAAAGTCTATTTTATTTAAAGGGAAAAATATCGCATTAGATATCAAGAGCTAATAATAAAAAAAATCCAGAAAACAAGCCTAGTAGTAACAATATATCTTTATAGTATATATGTGTGTATATTTTCTGAATTTTAAAGTGCACTCCTTTTCTTTTTTATTTCTATTATCATTATTATATACAATGAGTTATCAAATATATAAAGAGTTCAATCTACAGTTGTTTTAAGTATGTTGTTGAAGTATGGACAATGGGTATAAAGTGCAAGCTGGCTTGTAATTTTTAGCTAGGTGTGGATCAGGCTTCATTGCATCAGTGTCACACCACTCTATTTCGATTTCATCAATCTTGAAACAAAAAAAAATGAATCATAGCGAAAACATCCTTATGCATTTTAGAGTTGACTGGTATAAGTCTATTTGAGATGTTGATCACCTTGTACGTTCCAACACTGACAGATGCCAACTTAAACGAAGTTTTTGTGTGTCTATACATTTCTCTCTTGAAATTATAGTCGACAGGACTTTTATTTTCCATGTTAACAGTCAAGAGTACATTGTCCTTTCCCTGAGTATTTTATATAAGCTGAAGCTCAATGTGGCGCAGACGTTTTAAGGACCTGGGATTTACCGTACGCCTATCCACTATCTTGTATTTTCATTCAACCATTCTTACTATTTCGATATTGGGAAATATGCGGTGTTGCTTTTAAGAAGTCATCAGTAAGCTTAGTATATAAAAAAGACGCGTATAATATATTGTGTTTAGTTGGTATTGCTACACATGTTGGCAGGAACGTTTTTTCTTTTGCATGGCCCAATGGCACTGGAGCAAAGACAAAGTATGTTGTGATGGAGTCTGATACGAAAAGACGAGTGAGTTGAGAACATCACTTCATTATGCATTCTATGTGCTGGAATAAAAAGGAGTTGAAGCATGTATCCGTTACTCTTTCCACTTTTAAATGAATCCCGTAGATCATAGTCAAGCCATCTGTATTTTCTACAGGTATATATTCTGAGGGAGGCTCACCATATATAATAAAATTGGCACTGAAAAGAAAAAATAATATTTTTTTTCATACACAAGTTACCAGAATAGCAGTTGCAATAAAAAAGATGGAATAGGGTAAAACGAAGCATAGCATGGGTGATCATTTGGTTCTGGCCATAGTTTCCCCGAATCTGGCTGACAGTGCGCCAGATCCTTTCCATATATGTTTCTCTTCCCAGCTCCATTCGTTAGTTTCGTCGAAATAGCACGCCAGACGAGTCAGTCAGAGATAAATCTGTAATTTGGGACAGTTTTCAAATATTCTGACAAAATCCATATCTTAAGGCAGCTCACTCTGTACCTTTAGATTTTCAAGGCATTTGAAATCAGAGAAAAACTACAGCCTGAGCCAAGAACCATTGTCCAATCTTTGTATAGGAGGGTTTTAAGAATATAATGAGATTAAGCCCTTTAATATAAAATAGGGGATATTCATGGTAAAACAAATTGTTAGATAGTTTCTATATCTGTTGGAATAGACCTGAGACTTATCCAGCATTCTATCTTATTTACGTATACAGTAATTTGCATATAGTTACTGATCACCATGTATAACTGTTTGAGCGAAAAGAGTAACCTTGGGTTCCAGGTATGGAATCTATGGGAATAACTTTATCAAGCAGGATATTTGACAAGTATAATAAGTGTGACTGATATATATAAAGCATATGTAGCTTTTCAGAGTGTTCTATATTCAATTGTATTATTGGGGGAATATGAGTCAAGGTTCAGGCTATAAAATTAGTAGTTTTTTGTATAGATGAAACTGTATTTTCTCGAGCTGTCAGAAGAGGAAATAATCGAAATCTTAAAAGGTGAAAGTATAAAATATTGTAGTAGACTTTGGCTATAGAAAAAGGTCAAGGAGTTAAAGATAATTATTGATGCTTAGAATTATTCAAGTTACTAGATCTGCATATTATGCGCAATAATAATTCTGTAATTAACCCACTATTACAATATCTTTGTAATAGATCAGCATTTTGATATAATCGGCGAGAATACAGAGGAATTTCACACACGAAAATTTCAGTTTCAAGTCCAATTATCCTAACATACTTTTTAAATAAATGTTCTAATAGATCCAGTAATTTATTCTGACCATACAATAATCATCAAATGCAACAACATTAAACCAAAATTGATAATTAGTTCTAGTTATATAAATAAATGCAATTTATCAAAAGCTCTAATATATACATAGCCACTCATTATAAGTATGACATATTTGTCAGATGTGACACTTTGACGGCTTTGCGAGGTAAATAACATATAATCTTTAAAATAAACGTGTACCTATACAGTGCTATGTAATGCCAAGATACAAGCACTATATACACTTGGGATCAACACCCATCCATTCCAGCATTGAATAATAATAATAAAAATAATATTTAAGAGATCTCAAGTTGCGTAATATCCATTCCTTGAACTTTTTTTTTATATCAGCAAACAAACCACGTGCTTGGCGTAATCAAATTGGTATAACTCTTTTTTGCAGTAGAAGTCGACTTGCATTTCATATAACTCTCACATTTAACCATTTGCTGCAGGATCTAAATGAAGAAACACAATGAAATAAATGTAATGTTTAGATAGTTTTAATATAAGCATTTTATTTTTCAATAGAATACAGAAAGTGGTTTTAAAGAAACAGTTAATAACTAGCGTAATAATGTCGCTGAAATTTATAGATTCATATTTTTTACTGTATTTTACTACCCAAAATACAAGGAACATGGTTGCATCTCAAAAATTTCAAAAAATAGTTCTTTTCAACGACCTTTCTGAAAATGAAATAGATTGTTGAATGAACTTTACTTGACTCGATGCATAATACTATTTTGCTTGAATCTTTGTTAAAACCTATTTTAAGTATTGATACCTTTTGGGTACTAGCAGTAGGATTAACTTTATAATATATCAAAAAATGGCTTAAATATAAAAAGAAGCGGCGCAAAAATATTATAAATATCAAAGTGTAAACAAGTGGAATATAAAAAGCGGCATTATTGTTAGCGGTGTATCAGGTAGTATAAGTAAGTAGCATTATTTGTATGTCAAAAAGTATTAAAAAGTACTATTAATGTGACATTAAAGGCATTTTTTGAAGCGATAAAAATTGATTTGAAGTGCTTTTTGAAATAATATCAAGAGTTTCTTTTGCCACTTAATTATATACATAAACCTCCAAACTTCCTGTAGTAAACAATGTATGTATAGCGCCTCTACATCCTGCTACAGTTAACATATCACTAATGCAAACTGGTCTATCGGGAGGAGTAGGATTTGCTTTATATAGTTCCCGAAATGTGTTCGTTTCGGTTCCATGCTCTAGAAGCGGGTTAAGTGACTCAGCGCAAGTCAGCGAATAATCTATTGAAACGACGAAACGGAAGCTATCCACTTAAAACGCCAACTTAATTTAATTAGTTCACTAAAAGAGTAGCATTTCACTCAAAGATACGAGATAATTCTTTCACTTTCTGTTGATCCAGACAGAATTTCCACAATTTAAAAGACACATATCGTGTTCAAAACCCGCGACACAATGAAATTAAATAGTTCGTATAATTTAGCACTTCAATGCAAACTAAACATAATTTGATTGAACATATTAAGGATTTAACAGCAACAAGAACCAGTAAGCTTAGTATACTGAATAAAACACAGTAATACTATTTTTAGATAAAGATATATGTGAAACTACATCAAGGAATAATCTTTTTATATAACCTTTAAGAAAAATTATCAGACCAAATGCCTAGACTAAACATGCAATTACTACCGTAAGAGAGGGAAGATGGAACTTCCATGGACTATTTTACACGTTTACAGATATATATATGCATTGGTAAAACCCCAAATACGCGTGGTTATGTGCAATGAATTTTTTTAACTTAGATAATATCATTGTTCATTTTAGGAAATGTTTTACACTAACGGAAAGTAAGGAAATGTAGGAACCATTTTCCAAGTAGAATTTTATAAATAGTATTATGAAACAGCCAATATTTTATTGTACATTTATATATTACTTGTAAGAGTTGAACTCATAAGGAAAGTTTCGCATTAATACGTGTATAACCGTATGGTTTCAACTTTTTTTTTTCGTAGGACAAATCGCTTAAAGTTGTTTTACCTTCTTTTCAGCCGTAAACATCTGCTTGTAAAAGACCCATCCTTTCATAACCACTACACCAAATGAATAGAAACCAACAATCAGGATGGAAATTAAAGCAGCATACAAATCTAGATTGTGTCCCTTTATAAAAGACATGCGACGGTCTGCGCTTTCACGGTGAGGCAATAGGCCGTTTTTGTTGGTATAAGCAACTTCTTCAACTAGGTCAGCACCGCGAGCTACACCGCGCTGTGAGTGAATTTGAACCAATGACTGCATACGCTTGACATTGCTCATGATTTCACCATCTTGATCCGCTGTAACGCGCTTGAATAATTCAACTGCCTGTTCAATACTGAAAGAGGATTTTAATATACCACCCAATCCTGAGCGTTCAATGGTTAAAGCGTTTGCAGGTTGATCTCCAAAGAATGGGAACATGATCATGCGAGTACCAGAGTACATGGATTCATACCAAGAACCTAAGCCACCGTGTGAGACGAAAAGCGAAGTAGAAGGATGCAAAAGGACAGCAGTCTGAGGCGCCCATTTGATCATACGGGCATGAGGATGTACTTGATTAAACATATCTTGAATGATATAGGTGGTATTGGAAGATGTGGTAATGGTATCTGGGAAGCGGCCTGCTGCATGAACTGTGGCCCAAAGGAAGCCATCGAGTGTACCGCGCTCAAGGCTTTCGAGTAGACCGGTCAAGATGAGCTTGATATCTTTCTCCGATGGTGTGGCTGTTTGACCAAAGGCAATGTAGGCTACTCGCTGGTGTGCATTGAGATAGTTTTCTAAATCTTCAGTTAAAGGATTGTAATGCTTGGGAAGGATGGGGCCAACGTATTCGACAAGAGGCCCTAAAGGTCGTGCTGGTTGGAATCCGTGAAGGTTGTTTATCATCTTTAAAGAGTTTCTCCATTTACTGCCTGGGTCTTCCATTGGTGTCGTTATGCCTACAGCACGCTTGCGGTTACCGAGTTCTCGGAAGAGTGGTAACATGTACCTTAAACTAGTGACAGGAGTGATGAACTTGTTCTGGAAACGTGTTGTAAAAGATTGGAATTCTGTTGTGCCATCATCCATGTTATGGAAAGCGTTATTGATATAAGGTGCAGCAGATTCTAAAAAGCAACGTAAGCAACTCGATAAGCTTTGATAGAATACAATGATTTACCTTTTGTTATATCCAATGCTGTAGTAACGATATAAGGTATATTTAGTACAGAAGCCGCTTCAACACAAGCGTCACCAAACTGATTGCATAAGGCCAGGTCAATCTTATTGTTGGTAAAGTATTCTTTGGTGAAGAAGTAATCTAAGATGTTATAAATGAATACAATGATCAAGCTAGTAGAGATGAGCTAGGAATCTTTACCTCTTTCAAAGTTTCCATAAATCATACCCACAACTGTGCTCAAAAACCGTTTTGGGTCAGTGGTACCAGTTTCAGAGCCTGAAATAGTATCTTGTAGATTATTTTTAACTTGAGGGCCTATGGAAACAGTTTTAATGCTTGGATAAGGTCTGCCGAAACGAATATCTTCGTCCTAATGAGAATAAAGATTAGATAACGGCTTGGTATACAATGATTTTTGATTGATCACTGCAAAAATTCAACGTACCGAACATAAGAAAGTAAAGTTATGTCCTCTGAGACCAAGTTCCTCACCAACACTAAGCACCCAATTGTAATGAGAGGCTCCACCTATAGCTGCGAAAAAGGCTATATTCTTTGTATTGTTTTCTGTGTAGGTTGGTGTCAACTCAAGAGCTTGGATACCAGAGCATACTAATAAACTGGCTGATAATAACTTTAAAAATTTCATTTATAATGAAGGCTCGTGTTTTATATAATATCTTGAATAATATACGAAAAAAAAAAAAAACAGAGGAATCAATGAGCTTTTTATATATACAAAAAAAAGAGATCAAAAGGAACTTAACTCTAGATTAAAGGCAAACAGCTCAATCTAGTAATACACATCATCATGAATAATCTAAATTTCTGTGTAGCCCATTGGGGCCATGTTCAAGGTTATATTTTTTGTACTGCGCGCTTATACGGACTGTTCGGGCAATACATATTCAGTTTCGATTTGGTAAAAACGATTTACATCAAGGAAGAGTTACGAATAAAAAAAAAGGCAGTCCATTCGCTTGGTTTATCTAATCAAATCTTGAAGTAGTAAGCAGATCAAGATCCATGTATAGTGTCACAATAACGATACATGCTGTAAAAAAAAATACTTTCTCTTTGACAGTCTGTTCAAGTGATAAGTAAATGATATGTTATAATAAACTTTAATTAAGTAGCCGTAATAGATGTTCATAGCCTGATACATTATTGTAATGATATATATATAGAGAGAGAGAGAGACTTTGCGCTGATATTTGAGTGGATTGATAGATGCGGAGTCCAGCCGGGGAATATATCCGCTTCAGCCTAGTTTAAATTTGACTCCCCAGGTTGAAAAATTTGGGCCTTAACATTTGTACATTCCTCGACCAATTTTAGTCAAGCATTGTATATGTGCCAACACTTGTTTAGAATTAAGTATTGTATTTACCAAGGTCATTATTAGAATAAGTTTCAATATGTATATTGCATGTTTGCAATTGGCTTTAAAGAACATGCATTTTAATGGTTTAGTTTTAAATGATCTATAGATTTCATAATGAATCTGTTGCATTTAGTTAGTGCTTTATATGTAGATTGAGTTACTGTATCTATCAGAGCTTTTAGCAAAACGATAAACCAATATGTTTAGTTTTTTTTTTATATGGACGTTTTGGTGTTGATTTATATGACCCGTCCACATCACTTCACAAACCTGTAGGTACATCGAAACTTCGGACAATAGACTATGCTAGCCATACCGAGAAAGAGCTTTTTAATGTACCTGTATTAAAGTCAATTGTGGGATTTAGACCGAATAAGAAAAGAAAATGAATCAAACGATCGAATATAGGCAACCAAGCTCGTTTTACAAAGTAGTGAAATAATGTTCAATGCCTTCCTTTGTAGTTTATTGTTATCATAAGTCTTCAATAGTGACGATGACGAGTTTGGTTATAAGACTTGCCAGTCAATAATCCAGTGATCTTGCCATTACCCTTGGGGATATCATTCAAGGGAACATTGACGTTTGTATAACCTAATGCTTCTGCAGCATATTTGAAAACATTAGAAAGCTTCTTGTTAGTATCGCCACGGCCCAAATTGCCCAGACCCCAGTTGTACTATATCATTATATATTGTTAACAAGTTAATAGTTATGATTGCTTTATGGAAAACTTTGATTTTTTTTTTTTTACTTCGACTGTACTAAGAGATGAGTAGTCTAGATGTAAAAATACATAGTGTTAAATTAAATTTTGGATGTACGCAAAACAAGAGACTTACGAGTATAAAAAGTAGAATCAGTAGTGCCTTTCAAGTTGGTAGGCACATTGCCCATAAGAAGAGACCAGACGCGATTTCTAGCAGAAGATGAACTGTTCTGTTCATAATTAGAAATAAGTGTAATAGCTTAAGCCTTAGTAAAGATAAATGTATATACCTCGTCAAAAGTAATCAAGATAAGAGTCTTGTTCATATTGGAATGGCTCAAAGTCTTGTTTGCAAAAGAAGTTAACCATCTACCAGCAAAAGAAGCATTGGTATCTGTGTTTAATGATAAATTAGCTAATCTTTTTGAGAGCTTTTCTCGACATATGTGTCATGTTTACCATGAGCATCGTTCAATAAATTAGGTGTATAACTAGAAAGGTAATGTTAGTAATCCTTGAGCACTGCTCGAATAGCTAATTGTCTAATAACTTACAACATCCAATTAGGTAAATTGCCTGAAACAACATCTTTCAGGAATTGATCATCTGGATACAAAATGTTATCATAGATCCACAGCAAAAATATAAATACAGAATTTATTATTATTACCTCCAACAATGTTTTGAGCACGCGTTTTATTCAGTCCTACAGAATCAAAGATGACAGCGGGATTATGCTTACGAACATAATTACCTGCCCTGTAGCCCGTGTATCCAACAAAGGGAATATCTTCCTGATAAACCTTCCATGTCAAGCCCTTATTTTCCAATAGGTCAAAAATGGAAGAGATATTGGCGGGAATGTTATAGTAATCGTCATTGGTGATACCAAATGTATCACCACCAGCAGCCGCAACGTAGTTGGGTTCAGAAGGATGAGTAATGGCATTAAAATTGTCCAAAAGGATACCTTGGCTCAAAAGCTTGGTAAAACCCGAAGTTCTGACGATACGGGAGAAATCCTACATAATAAAAAATAATAAAAAAAGCAATGAATGGCATGAATAAACGTGTGGACTAAGGCTGGCCTACCTGATTCTCGAACCAAACTTGAAGGATATGATCAAACACTTTACCTTGAGGTTTATCGCGTTTGATAGTTAGGCAATTAGCTATACCTGCTGTGGCTAAAACAGCAATAACAGAGTTATATGCAATCTGGACCATAATTTAAAGTAAGATGGTGTTAAATAGAGCTTAACTTAATAATGAAAAAGGCTGAAGTACCTCGAAAATGTAGCAGGGTATTTATACCAAAGTCCTACCAATCCAATTAACACTTCTCATGCGAGGCTTCATCTTTCTAATTAGAATAATATGTTGGCTTGGACAGACGTTTACCATCTCAAGAATTAATTTGGAATGTAGATGATAGCTAATAATAGCTTATGTATTAAGCTAAATGATTATATACTAACAAGAGAACCACTGTATATACATCACGTTTACTAGTCAATGAATGACCAAAGCTGATAGATTGATATTGAAAAAGGATTATATCGTAAACCCTAACATTAAAGTCCTTTTTATTCTTTCTACACTAACGTTTCAAACTCTTGCTTGAGAGCCTTTACTTGAACAAATACATCTGTAATACGTTTGTCCAGTTCCGGAGTAAAGACCAATGATTCCAGTGTCGTCATGAAACCACCACATTCCTTGTAATGCTACAGAAAACAAGTAAATTAGATTGTTATGTGTTGTTTAATTGAATAACAATGCTTTACCACGCGAAGTATCTCTCTAAACCATCCAAAGACCCAACGATATGTCCAACTTGATTCTACATGCTCAGGATCTGCCTTGATCAGATCCTGAAGAACACTTGCAAATCTTTGATAGACGACCATAAAGACCTCCTTTTGCTCTCTTGACACAGAAGCAAGCGAGTTTTCAACAACACGTAATGAGTCCAACTCCTGTTGTGCTTCGGCTTCTGCAACTAAAATCATAAATTGATTAATTACAGGTGAATATTACTTGAAGACTTGATATATTTACTATCTGAGGGTTCTGATTCGGCACGTTTAATCGTATTGGTCTCATGAAGTGCTTGAAAGTTATCCAGCTTGGCCTTTACCTGCACAACGCGAGAATTAACCTTACTCAATGTATTTTTCAAGATCTCCCAAATAAATGATCTAATTAACAATTAGCATGTATATCCTCTGTGTACACACTAAACTGGTTTTTGTTATACCTTCCAACAGATTGTAATTGATCGTTTTCAAATATCCAAGTGATAACAGATGCAGGGTCAATAACGCGATAATTCAATAATTTATCCAAAAGGATACCAAGAAACTAGGGGACCAATGTTAATAAAGTGATACCCAACAACTGTTTTTTTTTTTTGCCCTAAGTTACCTGTGTGTTGTGTTTCCAGAATGAAGCTACAATCTGCACAGTATGAAGACGACCTTCTGGTGTAGTATTCACCAATCTCAAAACATCCAAATACCGTTCGACTACATTCAAAATATGCGAGAAACTCTTTGAACCCACCAACAGCAGACATTGCACAAACATCTGTCTTACCAAAATTGTTTGCTGTTGCTCATCCAGTCCTTGTGATTGGAGTTCATTCTTGTATTTATCAAGGATGGCTCTAACTTCATCCACTGTTTTCTTGGTACGCAAACTTTCAATGATAATCTTGGCTTGTGCATGTAAAGGATCATTGACGTCCTTGTATGCAAAATTAGGTGCGGGTGCTGTAGAAGGCACCAAAGGATGAAACTCCTCTGGCAAAATAGACTTGATACGTTCATAGTAACTGAGACGGATCTCTTTTTCCAAGGTTTCGCGGATAAAGCAGGTTTGTGGATGAAGAGGATCAAGTTTCAATACAAACTCCCAAGATTTCCAGTCCCATTGGAAACCAAAATTACTGAGATGATGAGAGAACCAGCTCCAAAGACGTGAAATACATTCAGCATCCATAAGGGTTAAGCGATCAAATAAAGTCTTGACGCCCCGTCCTAAAGCCATAGGGAAAGTCGAGCTTTCAGCGCGACAGAGTTCAATGAATACACAAGAATAAAAGACTTGGCGTACTGGAGGTAAAGGAAGGCGAAGCATTTGTGAAAAGATAGCCTCTACTAATATATCTGCTAAGTTCCAGCCCTTTTCTTCATCCACATCCATAGACTCAGGCTTGATATCATCGTCTGCAGTGGCAGGTGGTGGTGATTTAAAAAGTTTGGATTCAAAACTAGTGGAGATACTCAATAGGTAACGAGCACAATCTTTACGATTGACTTCGAATAACTGCATTGTATCTGTGATGGTTTCTTGCAAAATAAAATACTCGATACTTTGATGGTTGGGAATACCAGGCAATGATTTGCCTTCTTCATCCACCAAAAGGCGCATAGTATAAACAGGCTCGATATACTTGACGCTATCCTTGTGAGCAGGCATATTGAAACGAGGTAAATCGTGTTGAAGTGCCGAAGTGAACTCTTTGTCGAACCAACGGTAAGGTTTAGGGATCAAAGGAAGCTATAACACATGGTTAATATCTTAGGACTACATTCATCAATAAAACCTATACTTACATCCCATGATCTCAATTCAAGGCTTCGAATAAGGGACCAAATATGAGCCAAAAGCTATCATCATAATGTGGGGTCAATTGTGTGTGCTATCATAAAAACATCATGCAAGCTTACATCTTCTTTCTTGGGATCATATTTAACACCACTATATGGCTGCAAGATATCAAGAAGGGGCACTTCGCCTCTACGTTGCATATAAATATCGATCTTGTTGAAGATTTGTTTCAATTCTGCTGAACAGCGTTCACCCAACTCTTTACCGCACTACACCACGAACACGTTAATAATGATTGAAAATCAAAAAAAAAGTGGATCGATTGCTTACCCAAGGCAAAGTAGCTAATATGATATAAACAATACAATCTAAGCGTCGACGCAATTGATTGGGTTGATCCAAGATGGTCAGCAAATCATTAATAAGGCCACAATACATGGTGGGTAAAATAACATTGGCATTCACAAGTTCACCGTAGAATCGTAGAAATTGCTTGACCTTGAACCAATCTGATTCTGAAATTGCTTCTTCCAAAGTCTTGTTGAATTCAGCCATTAGCTTGGCTACGATATCATGACTGGATACATTGAGTAAACCCAACAGAGCACCATAAACAGGTGCTTTAGCAGGAAGTTCAGTCACACTTGAAAAAAAAGGTATAATTGAGAAAACGGTGAACGTGCTATGGTAGCATACATATTTCTAGTTACCATGCTTTTAACGTGTCTTGAACAGTAGAAGGGTATTTGGAATAGTCATTATCCAGAATATTCTTCATTTTGGTCAAGTTGATTTGTAAATCAGGCGTGATCTAGATTTGTTAAGACAAAATACATTCAGTATCCAAGGTTGTGTCTTTTAATGTTTTCGACGTTACTTTATCGCCGATCTTGATGATCAAGCCTTTTAGACGAATTTCAATATCTTCCATTTCGTCCTCTTTGGTCTCGGGAGGAGGAGGACGTTCATAAGGACGACGTTGGTAACTATTATTGTTATTGTAACCACCTCTTCTGTTATCTACAGGACGCGTCATGGTTAGATTGCTGATCGTATTTTTTTTTTGTAACGGCCTTTTTTTCTTTTTTTTTTCTTTTTTTTTTACCTCTGAAGCGCTGAGGTCCTCCGCCACTACCGCCTCTGTAGCGATTTCCTCCACCTATGATTCGATTAGCAACAATACAATAAATAAATAAAAATACTGTCAAGGAATTTATTTTACCTTCTTGGCGAGGTCTATAACCTCGGTTATCTCCTCTATTATCGTAACTCATGTATGTAAAGGCTTAAGGTGGAAAATTGTGAATTAAAGACAGAATGAGAAAAAACGCGTTTAAAAAAATTGAGACACAGTAGTTTGGGAAGTTTGCTGTAGAACGTCACAAAAGACGGGCTTTTATAGTTAGGTGTACCTCTTTTGCTTTCAATTTATCGACCGCGCAATATATTACTTGTGGACACTGGGCAATAGATCTGTGAAAATACTTCATTCTCATTCAAGTTATATATAATAGTTTTAGTATCGACACGATGGAAAGGAGAAGGTATTGGATATGGTAAGCAGCGTATCTCTAATATACTAATGTGAATTTTAAATAGTAATGAAATATACGCTTTAATAGAGGTTTTTAGCGAATGTAGTAATTCATTATGGACTGTTCATCAGATGCCATATTAAAACGGACATGATCGAGAGATTTATATTTCTCCAGATCAAGACAATATAAAATATATGTAATTGACTGCCATTATTAATATACTTAGTTTCGCGTTGTTCGCATTGTTGAAGCGGACAAGCGGGTTTTATTGTGACTGTTTGCTCCATATGGCAGTTAACTTGCCAACGAATATTAACAAAATGGTGCTTGATTTTGTTGTCAATATTTTTGTAGTTCTGGAAACGACAGTATCTGTTATATTTTCTGGATGTTTAGAAGTTCTGGCAATATGACGCGTGTTACAAACCGTGGCTGTTAATGCTTACAGAAATCTGGACGCCAGCTTTCCAATAGAATTGGCACTGGGACCATGTCCTCGGTTGTGAGGGAGATCACAAACTGTAAATCCATTTTCTTGAATTAAATAAGTGGACACTGTCTAGTTAGGCAAACTAGACAGCTTGTACGAGATCCCTTCTAGCTCAACGCGAAAATGGTAAGATATTAAGTGCTAGACAGATTAAAAAAAACAAGCTTTAAAACTAGGTAAGCTTTAAAAATTGCGCAGGTTCAAAATAACTGTATAGGTTTATAGGAACTAGACAAACTTCAAAAAAAAAATAGATAGCCGTAAAATAAGATACATCCTTTTACAAAAACTTGGTACGTTTGTAAAACTAAACATCAGACTAAAAAGCTATAACTAAATACTAGTAATGCTCGTATTTTATTATTGATATAATTATCTATATGATTTTCTTGTTGAGAATGGAGAGTTTAATTGAATAATATTTACCAGAAAGTTGAAATTGACTAAAGATGTCATTTTCCTCTTGATAATGTGTTTATGATCGACTTTGGGTCTGTAAGATGATTTCCACAAAATTAAGGACTTCAGTATCCCAATCGAAAGCAACATTATCATTCATACCTTCAAATACATACTATTAGTGGGAACTTTTTTATTATCATATTTTTTTTCAACTATATTGCCCATACATAAATTGCAAGTTGTACACTATGTATTCTCTGTCAATAGAGAGATTGTTGGGTTCAGTATCATTATCATCAGCAGTAAACTCTGTCTAGATTTTTGGCTTCTGTTTAGTTCTTGGTCATCTGGGTCCTAACTAAACATTTTTTTTATAACAATCTAGATGGTATCTGTACAAAGATGCATAGACTAAATAGAACTACCTAGCTCATTATTCACTAGATGATTGACACTTTGAAATGTGCTTCTGCAGTGATGACAAAAGTATAGTTTTGTTGAAGGTAATTGCCTCTGTGCGTAGCTCAGCAACAAGATGAAGCAGTGAAGATGCTTAACAAAAGCTACAATTCAAAAATCGCAACAATTCCGTCATTGGTTCATTATAAGGCCATTCTTCTCAAATAGCCGAAGAATAGATGATGTATTGGCAGCCTGATGACTAGTAAGTAATTTGTTGATATAATAGATATATCAGTTGACCGAATCTGCAGTTCTTCGTGAAATCATTATTTACAATCAAGAGCTCATGATATGTTTGAATTGGTAGTATAAAATGGAATGTTATTGAAAAGTAGCATGATACCTCTTTGGTGGAAAAAATTATGAATACATACTGATTCAGTCATAGACTTGTGGTGAAGCAACATTCCCAAGGGTACACAATTGATAGACACTGTTATAATGTTAGCTTTATTTGTTGATACCTTTTAAGTATACTTTGACTGCACTCCACTATTGTAAACAAATTTATGTTGTTTCCTTTAATTCGTTTTATGTATGAGATTTTTATCTTTTCTTGCCTGGCAATTAACCGCTGTATCATGCTTATTTTTCAATAATTTCGAAAGGGTGCATTATTTGAATACAAAGTCTAGCAATCAACAAATGAACATCTAAAAGTACCGTCAATCTCTGGCGCTGAACATTTAACTGTAAAGGGAAAACATGCCTGTTAGATCAGTAATACTCACCTTGTTCTTTCTCTCTTTCACTGTACCTTTTACTATGGTGATACAACTCTATCAAAATGATAATCAGATTTTTCTTTTGAGCACTAAATCTTCATGATAAAACCTTTTAGAAGCAACGTGAAACTTCATATACTCGATCATTAGCATTCTTGCTTTATAAACCTTTTTTTTAAGAAAATTAGTGTTTAATATGGTTACCAAGCGCTTTTTTGACCTTTCAGTATTTTTCCGGTATCCTGAGAACAGATTTGTGGCGAATGTCAACTTTCAACTTTTCCTATTCTTTGTGGGCAATTGCGTCCAATTCTTTGCAGGAGTTGATATGGTTCTTGCGTTTCATAATGCATTTTCCCAGATAATACCAAAGGGTTTCAATGAGATAAAATCTGGATTTTGGGAAGGCCAAAAGTTTAAACTTTTGATCTCTGACTTGCTTTTCCACCAGAGAGCATTCGATCCCGGGTGGCTGGAAGCATCATCCTCTTGGAATATAAAGCCCTGAATTTATTTTCAAGCGAGCTTATGGAGTCAGGAGGAAAAGTTATTGTTCAAGCATTGGATATATTTGCCTTGACTGTCTAACATTCCCATAATGAGTGACCAACGGCCCCATACTATGAAAGGACTTACCCTAAGCTTGAAAGTTGAATAGCAAGGTTTATTCCAAAGCTTCTTATTTGCCTTTGGGGTTATTCTGACACCACCATCGTTGTGTCTCAAGGTGAAACGAGGTTCATCAGATCAAATGATCTTACTCAGTCATCGATGGTCCGGTTGATCTTGTTTGAACTAAGCCCTAAGTCGATCAGAGTAGGTAAAATAGGGTTTCTTAGTAGGTCTTCAAGATCTAAACCCCTTTTTCTTAAACACATTGATGACAACTGGTAAACTAACTTCTCTGTCTATCGCATTGGGTATTGCATAGTGAACATTGTATGAGCCATAAAAATTCTTTCGAAACATATACTCAATTAAACGTATGCTTCGAGGAGTAAATGCTTTAGGTTTCTCTGAATGAGATTGAGTGGCTTTTCAACCGCATTTAAAGCACTTCATTACTATGTCATTAATAATTGAGTTTGGAACGTCGAGTCCATTTGAAATCTAAGCTTACTTCTATTTAACCTTAATAACTAAACCGAAAACCATACCGCAAATGAAATCCCCAAGTTTTCTTCTCTTGTCATTCGTTTTATTTATGATATTTGAACCTGCCATGGCTGATTGGGTTTTACAATATTATTTAAAAGGTGCACAAAAGTAAATGGTTTATTTCATAGTCTCGAAAATTCCAATCATTGTATTGATGAAGTTATTAACAGCAGCTACTATATAGGATCACTGTTTCGACATCTATCCCAGCGAAACGTATCAACAGTTGAGATTATTTCTTTAGGAAGTTTTGTCAAACGAGGGAATAGTAAAAGGTGCTTTGGTTGTTGATGCAAAGCATCAATATATGGGTTAGCTTGTGGAAGATTGTCTATCCGTAAGAGATTGAGCCTAACGAAAGAAGAGTGTCTGATGTTGAGACCTGTGATCCAGACTACCAAGTCCATTACGTTGTTGAGCTGAAATCACAATATTCCAAATTATCAATGGGAAGAGGAAACTCTTTCGATAAAAGTTAAAAGAGTTACTGAAGTGATTTGTTGTATTTTATGTTTGGTAAGAGAAATAAACACGAAGAGAATATCAGCGTTTTGATAACATTACAAGAGAGCTTACCATTACGATTTTACCTATGATTCGATAACGATTTCCACAAATGCATAGCTCAACAGTAGGGTATTTGACGGCGCTTGGAATTTCTTCGAATTAATAATTATTACCTCCGGTCGTCTATAACTATGAAATAAGAGACCATATTTCTTTATTTTATTATCAAAATGGAAAACGTGAAAAATACAAACAAGCGATCTGCATCGAGTGATGACGCGTCTCAAGATAAAAAACTCAAGATCAGCTCAACAGATGCAGCATTATTAACAGGATCGAGTAGAAACAGATTAAAATCGCTTGTGCTTCCTGCTCGAAAGAAGAAGACGGCAACACCTGCCATCGATTTGAAAAGTTTACTAATCAAGGAGACTGAAAAAAAAGAATGTAACTGCCATTCGATATTTATATGCGATTTGGAAAATACTCACACATACTATATAGATTACGAATGCCCTCTTTGTGCCGATATCATATATCCGCCTTATCCACCTAAATTAAAACGTCTACTGAAAAAAGTCCAAGAAAATAACCAGCAATACGAAAAAGAAATGCGTCAAGCTTACGAGAAACAAGTGGCGCTTGATCAAGCTGAGGGTAGATCTAGCATGCCCTTTGTCTTTGAACCGACAGGTATCTCGCTCAATGATAAGAAGTTAATCTGCAGAACACACCGTATCGAATTGATCTTCAAGCCCATGGCTATAGAAAAGGGATATCCTACGGACATCGATTTCGATGCTATTTCAGATCGTATCAAGGGCTTTGAAGATGATCTCAAATCCATTGTCGATCGTGTTTATCCCAGTACGTATCTGAGTACGGCAATGAAACGGTTTGAAGAACTGGGGTTAAGGGCGAGAAGGGCTGAAGAAGTCATGAAGCAATTTGAAGATCATTTGGTAAAGATGACTTTCTGTTTGATTTGGAAACTGATCTTTTTTTTTATGGATAGCCAGGTTATTATGGTAACAAAGGTTCAGATGCCATCATGAGCGCTTTAAACAAAATGATGTTACAGTCGGGATATGTCAATGAAAAGAATACAGCGCCATTAACACCTGTTGAGTTTATTCAGCAGATTCTAGTACCCGAGTGTGGACTGAGATTGATTCGACAAGATCGTAAAGAGAACATCACGCTTGAAGAAGCAAAAATTATCATGAAGGAAAGCGGAGAATATGGCAGTATAGTCCATCGACGCAGCATGAAGCTGAAAGACGAGAAAAATAAAAAACCATTAGACAAGCAAGGAGAGAATACATCAAATGAATAATACTGCTGGCCCTCTATTATTACATTTGGTCTAACATGCTTCACTGAATAAAACTTTTTTGGGGTTTTATCATAAAAGCCAAATGAAAGCGAAAAACAAGCAATGTATTTAGATATAAAAGAAAGAACTACATGATATGACACTTTTTATCGTTTGCTTTCTCCATCTTTTTCAGTCTGATATGATTCTGTTTTGGCGGAGAACCTGGTTTTTGCTGCTGTTGTGTTGGTTGTGATATCAAGTTATTTAATACATCATCTTTAAAGGCTTTTGCATTGTCTTTTAAGGATCGATTTAGGTGCTTTGGTATTTCTTCGTTTTGTATGGGTGATAATATCTCATCTAGCTTACTTTGCTGGAAATAGACCAACATGTAGGCATTGGTAAATCGTTTTAGGGCCCTCATACTTGTGCATCGCAGTTGATCATCCAGTATCACTTTGGGATCATCGTCATTTTCACTTGCAGGCCGTAATGGATCATCGCCGTAGTTATCTTCAAATACTTCTCTTAGAGTCACTGGAGTTACACGATCGTCGTCAAATCGATACCTTAATTAAGAGTGTTAGGGTTACACTTTCTTGTCTGCAGCATTGTTTACCATTTGCCGTCTTTTTCAGGTTTCAATAGTGCAAAATAATGTCCTCCATCAATATCTCCACTATGAACCAATACACTAATATAATGTTAGTCTTTGTCAAAAAGATACTATTAAAAGCTTTTACCCATGAAGTACATAGTTGTGTTCTTTAGGATTTGATATTGAGCAGTATTTGTCAAGGTTGATTTGATCTGGAAAGACATGATGATCATTGATCTATGTCGATAATAAGTAGTAGTCAAATTTTAAGTGTATATATATATATATATACAATACCTTGACCATGGTATCTCTGTGCATATCATATTCAAATCTCTTTAATTGAAGGTGAAGTACTGGAGGAAAACTTTCAAAAGAAACACCTTTGCAAGCATCTTGCAAGCCATACCCTTCTGCCATATACTTGTTTTCTCCATCCATTTTCTCTACACCAACATATCTTTCAAAGGAATCATGTAAATCGCCACAACCTTTGACATTTAATTGGATGTCTAATCATCTTTGTGTTAGTTCAACTCAATTAATACATCTGTTGAATGTACTTGCCATAGAAATCTTCTACCCGAGATGATTCATAATCGACATTGATACATTTGATGTAACTCTTCATTTTGCCCATGAATATACTTGTCACTGCACCATCCACAGGTGTACCCTACACAAGTTGGTAAGCGAGGTGTATCTATACTGATGATAATATACCTTCATCTTTAGTTCCAAATTATCCTGTAATACGCGACTAAACTCTTGTACATCATGTTGCATAAAAGCATCTAGTGAATCCCAGCCAAAAGACTTTGTCAACTCAGTTGTACCGACTGATTCATCCGAGAATTGCAGATTGTAAAAACAGCGCTGCAGAGCCAAGGCTACACTGTTTGTCGGATCTTCTTTCTCAGTTGGAATTTTGTATACTGCTTTTCTAAATATGTTGGTGAAATACAATGATTGTATTAATGAGTTCATGTAGCATGTTGCGCCTTGGTTTCTTATACCCACATAACCTGTTTCTTTACGACTGTCGTAACTAATAAGTGAATAAAAATAAAAATAAGAAGGTTAATTTGTTTGTCAAAACAAGTAACTGCGTCTACATTACTTTATCAGGTTATGCCACAATACGCCTGTTTCATCTTTCACTACGCGTAAAAAGATGGAAATGACAGTTTGATTCTGCTTGTTGACAAAAGGATCTTTCCCACCCACTAATGTTTTGATATCATGATAACGCGTAAATCCCCAATCCACTTCTTCTCCACAGAAACGATGATGTGCATCTATAGACCGGTATTAGCTGATGCCGCTCAACAAAAAAAAATAAAATAAAATATCTTACGGTTAGTAAAGAAATGTTTAGGATTGTCTGGATTGGATATAACCACAGCAAACTGACCACAGACAGACCAATCTTCTTTCTTGTTATCCGTAACAACCTCAAGATAGACTGAAACCATTTCATTTTGGCTGTTTCCCTTTGGAAATAATAAAACACGCCTAAAAGTGCGTATTAGTTAAAGAGCGAAAAAAGAAAAAAAAATCCACTTTTTTGCTTTTTTTTACCATTGATAGCCTGCTACGGTAAAGATTGGTCCATGGCTGCGTGATTCTAAAGCGCACCAGTTTTCAATCTTCCAATGGTGAACATGAAAGTCGACCTGCTCTAATTCTTTATGAATGGGTAATACGAGAGGTAAAACCTGTTCTTCTTAAAACGAAAGGCCATATTAGATAATCCACCCGAAATATTTATAACTATATTCACTCTACCATCATATACACTATATGGGCTTTTTGATTGTATAGTAGCGCTAGTTGCTGCTTTATTACTTTTAGTATCACTTTCAGTCATGATTTTATTTGGTAGAAAAAAAAAGATAAAGAACGCAAACCTAACTGGCAAAACAAAAGTTCCGGCTATGCGCGGAAGTCCCTTTTTTGAGCTTGATCTGAAAAAGGTGCTTTTGTGCCAGTTGATGACGTTCAGGTGTTTATGCTGTAATCTCATTCGGCGCTCAGTCTTCATTAGCCAATGAAACGCGATTGATGCAGGCAAGTGATATAGCGGTATTTAAATTGGACATAACCGTCCAATCAAATCTAACATTCCGATGCAGAAAAATGGAAAAGGATTTTATCAGGGCATGTGGATGTGTATTTATAGCTCCGTTTTTTTTTTTTTTTTTTTTTTTTTTATTAGCCTTCAAATGGCATTTTAAAGTTATGGCTTTCAAATATTGTAGCTGTACTATACAAAGAGGCTTATATGCTTATTTTGTCATCATTTTTAAGCTATAAAAATTTTGAGTTATGAGTTTAAAATCGTAGAGCCAAACAATCGAGTATATATAAACTGATAGCAGCCCTTAACATAGTATAAGCAACCGTGTATTGTGTTTGTACCACTGGATGTGCAATATTTTTTTTTTTTTTTTTTTTTTTTTTGCAAACTTTGTTTATCAAATATATCTATCCCAACTTTTTCATTTATGTAATGTCACTAATAAAAAATATTTATCATTTCCATTTTTAATTACAGTCAACCAATCAAATAAGATATGAGTTGAGGCTCAAATTTCTTTGATTGTACAGTCAAATGATCGTGTTTAATTCATGTGCTACTACCCAAGTTACACCCAAGTATCAAAACCGGGCAAGTACGGGTCAGTTGAGGTAATTTGAAGGGAGCACAAGGCTTAAAATGACCATTTCTGTAAGGTTTGATGAGGCGATTTTGCCTCTGAAAATATATATATTTGATTAAACATCCGAGTACAAAGAATGAAAAAGTTTTCTTTCTTTTTACTTTTCATCTTTTATTTTATTTTTTTCATCTTTACATCTAACATCTAATATCTAATATACCTACTAAATAATAAACCCTTTTTTTAAATAATTTATGGATCTTGACTATTTAAACAATAATTTTAATGACCTTGGTTGCAATCTATTACAACCCTCCTACGACCACATCGAGCAACAGCAGCAGCAGCAATTCTAGTACTTTTCACAGTAGTAAATGGAAAAGAACGCTTGCTGTATTCTCATCCAAATATCACAATAGAAGAAAACACAAAAGCTCACCCACTACAGCTGCTGCTGCAACTGAAAAAGTTCTATGCCATACACCTACTACCAATCAACATCCAACCTCTGTGAAATGTGAAGATCTTACTGCTAAAGAGTTTGCGCAGATGGCCGGTATCAAGATCAAATCGAATTCTGGCAGTGACTCTGAAGATGAATCCCTAATGGAATCACCGCCTCAAGAAACGTATCTATCTTGTTACAAGAGTGATTATGAATCTATGCTGATGACTCAAATGACATCCATCTCAGCGCGTACAGCCCTTTCTACCAAGAGTTGCCACCAGATTTGGGATTCCGATTTCTGGCAGTGTAATACCACCAAGAATACACCAACAACACCACCAACAGATGATACCCTATTTATATCGCGTTTAGCTAGCACCAGTAAGGATTGTTGTAACAGTTTGACAGTCCCTGGCGTTATTCGAAAAGGTAGATTCAAAATCGTGGTTGGACAAGATGATTGTTGTGAACCCGTAAACCAGCATCATCATGTCGTACTCGAATGGAAACGCAAAAGATCCGATTCTTCTTCGAATAATGTAACAAAAAAAAGTAAATCCACTTTATGTATATGCCCCCCCTTAGTCTTTCCTTCTTATATATTCACCACGTTTTTTTTTTCTTTTTTTTCCTTTTACTGTACAAAAAAACTTATTCTAATAAAATATATATATATATAATATAATCAAATAGAATACGTCATCTGCTGCAGTAAAATGGAGACAGTCCTTTATTTAGCCTTTGAACCGATTGAAAGAAAAAAAAACTCTAATCTTATTCCAGCGCGTCCTGTGGGATGAGGTCCCCCGGCTACAAAACCTGTTGTGCTGTTAACTCCTCCCAAAAGGACATAGTATGCACCACGTGGGGCAAAAGCATTATTGATACAGCGCTTATTAACAAACCCCCCCGGTAAATATCACCGCGTGCTCATGATATAAGCCAGGCACGTTGTAACCGCTGATCCATGATGCCAAGTTTGGCCCAATAAAAACGATGCCTCATGCTTGTTTATCTAAGGGTTGGACAAAAGGGAAGCACTTTTATCTTTGAACTGCAATTCCTTTTAGTCTACTGGGTTGTGTGTTACAAGTTTGAATATAATGTTTGGTAGACTTTTGAGAGCGTGTTACCTCAATACAAAACTGCACTTCCTTTGGAGAACTCGTTGTCTATGTCTAAAAGAGAGACATACTAAGACGGACACGAGCGAAACAATAAGCATTACCATTATATAGAAAAGTAGTATCTATAGTAAGATCATTCAAAACATATTACATTCAGAAGCTACGTACGTTCTTTCAAGAAAATCAGTATGCAGTATTATATTGGCAATGCCCGCATTTGAGCACTTTATCACCACGGCATCTAGAGAAAGTAATACATTGCTTAAACTCTATCTATATATTAGAACAATAAGCGAGTTTCACATTACGCTATTATTCCCCAGCTAGGTATGATTGAGTCAACGGATCACTAACTATTTGACTACTGAATGACTGCCCCTTCTTTAAACACTTTCAAAACAAAGTAATGCAGTAAGAGCCCAATCAAAAGCTTTCTCAGATGTATTAACTCATTCTAAGAATGAACTATTCATCAGACGCGAGATTAGACCGAGATCGGTCGAGATCCTTACTCGTGGACTAGCGGACCATGCCAATTTCTTGGCGCGGCCTTGTAAAAATAATAATAATAAAAATACAACAAAATGATATGGCAACTTCAAAGGTGAAGATGGTATGCTCTAATATTGAATACTCGATATGACATAAAACTTGATTTCTTTTTTCCCAGTGATCTAGATAAAGTTTTATATTTTAAACGGTTTTTTTTTTGCACGTATTTAAGGACTCAAGGGTCTTATAGAAAAGAGATACTCAACAGCTGTACAGTATAGAGTTAGATGGTGTAATAATAATAATAAACGGCATTGCTAATCTCAGTTGGCCAATGAAATTAATCCTCAGCAAGTATTTCAGTGCATCGCTATTCTATTGACATAATTACCAGAATTTGCATTTTGTATTTCCCGTATTACAAAGATAGAACGCGCCTTCATGGCCTCAAGGCTCAGCATATATAACAGCAATTTGAGAAGAAGAAAAAACTTTACTATTTGTGTCTGATGGGAATACACAGGCTTTCATTCTCGCACTACATTTCCACTACTGCTAGTTATTCAACATGTCTACTGAACAAATCCAATTTCCACACGAAGTTCTGATGCACATCTTTGTCTATACACAATCAGCTGATATAGTTACGTGTTTCTATGTTTTCCGCGCTTGGTATGCGCCAGCAAAGCATTATTGTCATAGGGATATAGAGTTCATTCGATTTTCTTTCATTAGACGTTTTATAACATGCATGCAATCAGATCCTGATCAATCAAATTTATTTATGGAAAAAATCACATTTACATGCAATGATCTTGATTTCTGTTCTCCGTTTCATATCTTCACAACCATGTTGGAACAGCTGAGGGTATTATGTCCACATGTGCAAACATTAGCTGCTTTGGACCCACTCAAGCCGATTATAATTGACGCATAAGACCAGCTACCCTATCCTTCTGCAATCTCGACTGGATTCTATATTCTGATTCTTACGCATATTTCAGCTGTGCTCGCTTTGATCAAATTCAGTTCCTACTTGGGAACTTTAGACATTTCCAAGTCTCCAGAAATTGTATATTGGTCAACAGCTGGGTAATTTTGAAGCCTTGGAAAGCATCTTGAGCTTGTAGCCATAACTGCAAGATCTGACAGCTGCTTTTCCAGATTGAACCGATCATATAGATGGCAGTAGTGATAGTAAAGTGCAGAGCAAATGATCTCGATTGCAAAAGCAACCTTTTTATCCCAAGTTGAAACACTTGGAGCTTTGTTTGCCCTATAACGAGTTACGGCTTGATCTTTTAATGGGTTTTTACATAAACTTGATCATTTGGACCAACTTAAAATCAAAGCTATTGCTTTCTCATCGGCCGGAACATCAGAAATAGAAACCTTTCTTGATTTGTTTCACAAGGTATCTTCGGCCTCTTACGAGATTGATGAAGGCGATATTAGCTCCTAGGAATTCATCGCTACCCTTTTCTATCTGAAAACTCTTATTTAAATATCAAGTCTTTTGGAAGCACACCACTATAAAATTAGAGGGCATCTTTTTCCAATATCGTGGGGCTTGGGCACTCCAATGCTACCATACCACCAATACCAAACATCGTAAACTGACAATAAATTTACAGACAACAACGTAGCTGTGTTGATGTCACAAACAAGCCTGCAGGTGCTGGATATAGATTTGAAGCAATTTTTTGTAGTTGAAAACTCGCAAAAAGAAGTGTTGACTAAGATTAACGATAATAGTCGAAGCTGGTTATTTTATACAAATATTGAAAAGAAGCAGTATATATTACCTAGAGAAAAACGAGTATCAAAGTGCTTTATTAGTACACTAAAGTTTAGAAATATTGTACAGTTGAAAGCTTCTTATTTGATTCAGTATAAAGGCAGTATCGAACTATCATAATAATAAACCTTTATATCGTGCTATATATACATGTATGCATGTATTTATGTAATTTGTGATTTATTTCCATTTTTTAATATTGAGGACCATTAAATGCCATCTATAATGCTCTATCAACTTTTCATTTATATTGGTCATTTGTTTCGGATTCTCAATCAATCTCAATATAGACACATCAAAAGGCAGAGTTTTGAGTAAGACAAGCATAGTATAGATACATGCGTTGGGCATTAATCAGTACAACTCTCCCAGGATAAAATAAAATTAATTTATTTACTCGCTATTAAAATTTCTAATAGATACATTATCTCATTTTGCACATGAACTACTAATTCAATCTGACATTCGACTGGAATCAGTCAAGTTATCTATACATCTATTGATTTAGATTATATAAAGTTCATGTCCTTTATCGTCAGTTGCTGAAATCCAATATACACATTAAATTTATTTCATATGGTTGTTCTAAGGTGTTCAACAATTCGTTCTAAACTTGTAATAGTCATCAAATGTGATATTAAACCAAATACCACCGAGAAATAGATAGAGTGATTTTTTTTTTAAAAAAAAAGACCCTACTTCAGAAAATATCCCACGGGTATACTCAGGTCCAAAGTTCCACAATGCTACTAAAATGGCCTTTTTAAGACATACACCATAATATAACGGGCAATTTATATAATCTTGATCTACTGATCTATAGGTTGCTCGACTACACCCAGTCAAATGTCGTATCAGATTAGTAGCTCATGCACAAAATAAACTTCTGTATCTATTAAAGTCATTATTTTACTAAAATACAAATTATAGGCTAGAGAGTTTTGGAAAGCTAGCGAAACAGATGCCTTCAATCAACTAATATTAAATGAAACAATAATAAATTGCAAACAGAAGAAAAGGCACTACTCGAATAAGTAATAGAGCCATAGGTGATGTATCGAATGAAAAATAAAGTTTATTATAATGAAAACAATCTAAATAAATAAGTATGCAGGTATAATGTATAAAAGTATTTAGTTTTTGTTAGTAGCCTCATAAGCAGGGTAATCGGTATAACCAGCAGCATCATGAGTATAAAATGTAGCTCTGTTATAAGGATTGAATTCGTAGCCTTGACGAAGACGTTCAGGAAGATCAGGATTAGCAATGAAAGCACGACCGAAAGCTACCAGATCACCTGTCTTTTCAGCGAGATCAATAGCATGTTCATGAGAAGTAGAGAAACCACCGGCACTAATAAAGGGACCCTTCCAGATTTGGCGATAAGGTTCAAGACTGTCGACTGTGTTGCGTTCGTCAGAGAAGAAGTTGCCTCTGGATTCAATAAAGTGAACGTAGGACAAGTTGGGATGTTTGTTTTGAATTTCGTTGGTGAGATAGCTCCAGGTTTCTACAACAGTATCATCTTGCATGCCTTGGAAAGAACCACCAGGGGAGAAACGGACAGCGGTACGCTCGGGACCAATAGCAGAAGCAATGGCATCAATTACTTCCAATGTGAATCTAGCTCTGTTTTCAATGGATCCACCATAGATATCGGTACGCTTGTTGCTGGAAGTGTTGATGAATTGATCCAAGAGGTAACCATTAGCACTGTGGATTTCAACACCGTCAAAACCGGCTTCAATAGCGTTCAAGGCAGCTTGGCGGAAATCTGCAGTAATATCTTTGATCTCATTAATCTCAAGAGCACGAGGTACTTCATAATCAGCACCAGACATGGTCTTGCCAGGAGCAGCAATAGCGGAAGCAGAAACAACTTGTTCTTGGTTAGGGTTGAGGTATTTGGAACCGGTACGACCAATGTGCCAGATTTGCAAATAAATGTAGGCCTTCTTTTCGTGAACAGCATTGGTCACTTTTTTCCAGTTTTCAATTTGTTCCTTGGTGAAGATACCTGGAGCTTGAGGATAACTGCCAGAGTTGGGAGAGATAAAAGTAGCTTCAGTGATTAAAAGACCGCCCTCAGAAGCTCTTTGTCTGTAATATTCGACTTGAAGATCAGTAGGAACAGCTTCAGGTGTGGCTCTGAAACGAGTCAATGGAGCAAGAACAACACGGTGTTGAAGTTTGTTAAGACCGACCTTGATAGGAGAAAAGACAGCTTTAGTACTCATTTTGCGATTATTATTTTTTTAAAAAAAATGTAATTGAAGAATTTTATTTTGAGAAGAAAAGTCGATTCTAAGCGATCTTTATATTTAATTCTTTTGGCATGATGAATAATCCATAGCGTGCGGTTCTTGAAAACTGTATTAATAATGTCTTGAATTTCCTTAAAAAGTAATAACACGAAGCACTTGCGCGCACGCAATCCTACTTGCGAATTAAAAGACTACTAGTGGATCTGATTATTCATCGCTTAATTCTTTTTTATCCCGACTGACTTTTTTTTTTATTATAGAAGCTTTTTGATTTGTTCATTATAGACCTGAATATCGCAGTTAAATGGTCTGAGATAATTTTTTTTGCTATACGCTTTGAGATTAATTACTATGGGTAAAAGATTCAGCCAGCTCATTGGAGTTTGTGACCTCCAAACTCTTTTGGTTTAGCCACACTGATGTTATTACTAAGCTATCAGTAATCTACACTGGAAATCTACAATCGATGACAAAGCTTGATCGACGTTGCTTCTTCTCATCCTATAGACCAGCTTTTGATCAGCAGTACTCTTTTATAACTAAGTGGCTATTATCCTCTCTTCATACACATTCAAGTTGTGTGAAACCTTTTCTTCGGAAAGCTCCGATATTAGCTTCTTACTTGCTTGAACAGATTTACACCTTGGCTCTTGTATAAGAGCAATATCTCTATTCATTAATCGTGTCAGATGATCAGCATCTAACGTATTTGTGTATTATCGTTGACATGCGTTTAAAGGAGGGAATGATAAGCGGAATCAACATCTACTCCAGGAATCGTTGAAACTCATCCAGATTATGGGATTGTTATCTAATACCTATAGAGACATCCACCTTTTTTAGGGTGACGTCTACACTGCAAAATATCTGGACTCAATATACACTACCGGTATCGATTCCAATGTCTTTTTTTTTTGAAGAGCATGAACCATACCAATACGGCTACCGCTACTAATACATCTTTTGTCAAAATAATGTTACATTAAAAAAAAAGAGTGTTGCACTTCCATTACAAATATTCTACTGCCATTATAGATCAGTTGATGGATCAGATGTCTAGTAGCTTTATGAATTTGAACATTTCCAAAAGAACTATATACCGTTATATTCTTAAAAAAGCTGGTAAGAAGAAACGATTCAAAGATAATTCGAACAAAGAAAAAATAGGTATAAATGGTGAAAGATTTAAGTGCTGATTATATGAACAACAGTGTTTTTATTGATGAATCGAGGATTTAATGCAAATTGTTATATCGAATATAATAAAGACTGTAAAAATAACCAGACTGATAAAACAAATTGATTTATTAAAGCATTAAAATGATGAGCTATTTATACAAAATTGAAGTTCGGATTTAACTTGATATTATAGACGATTGAGTTAGTCAAAGACTGCGCTCATGGAGTTAACAAGGATTTATAGTAATCCGTTCTAGTACGACTTTATGTTCGGTGATAGATAGTTTATGAAGGTTAGTTGCACTAAGCATTGGTTTCCATATATATCCCTTAACCGACGTTACAAAGCTGTCAAAACACAAGCTGAGTATAAGCATTGTCGAACATTGACCTGATTGGTGACAGACACTGAACAAGTCATGTTTACAACACAAATTTAAGAAGAACTCAAGTCTGTGGGCACTTGCTATCGTCAAAGTATTAACTGCGGGAATCAATTTAATTTCCATTCTGGGAGTAATATCTGCCGAAGGTCTCGTTAATATTAGCTTGAGAAAGCCCGTACCACCTTCAAAAAAAAATAAAGTTAGCAAGCGGTTGAAAGTAATAAACAAAGGGTATAGTAGTCCATCATTATATCAATTTCATCAGACATCCTTGCTGAAATGGACAGGTTTCCTTAAAAGAAAGTACATTATCTGATTATGAATAATTCGCTCCTATATACCAGCAAAATAATTGGTGAGGTGATCGAAGAGTACGGCTACAAGTGCATTTATTTGCTATCTTACTCCTCAGGACTTAACCCAATAAAACAGTTTTGGCCTGTTGTTAAGAGTAGTGCTAAAAGAAAGTTTATACTTAAAAAGATACTATATTATTTCAATATTTGTTGGTTTTTTTTTTTTTTTGGTACTAAGTCAAGGAAGAGAATTGCAACCAGGGTTTATTTGTTGGTTAGAGGGTACTTTAATGAATTGCTACTAAAAGCTCATCTGAATAAGGCCTTTGATCCACTTTTGAATAACAAAGACTATCGATAAACAAAAAAGTATACTAATTAATATAATAATGCATCATATGTCGTAAATAGCATCTAGTATTTTTTCTTAGTTCATGAAGCTATCATTGAAAGTTTCGACCTTTCGGTTTTTTTTTGTTATATAGGAAAACAAGCATAACTTTACCATTTTATATTGAAACAGTTACAAAAAAAATCAGATACTAAGGTATATAAAATATATCTCGAAAAAATACTACATTGTTGTGCTAGTTAAAAAATTGACGGCCAAATTTTGACTTAAGGGGTTACCCTTACAAATTTTTTCGAGTTATCCCATTTCATCATTTCTAAATCTCCTCACCCAATTCAGACGTAACAGGAAGGAGAGGAGGATAGTAATTGATCACTGTTGATGTAGATCCAAAATAAATCACTGTATATACTATAACAAGTACTTAATTGCATTAAGTATACCATTATTATTGATAACTGTCACTAAAATTTTATGTTAATTATTTAGGTTAAATGGATTAGTAGATCTTTCGGTCGATCTCAGTATAATATTGCACTTGAGAATAGATCATACTCAAAATGAGAATTTACATCTATTAAACATTTTTATCTAACGAAACGCAATAAATTTATAATTATATTTCACTGGTTGGCAGTAAATCACATACTTCACGAAAACTAAATCTACTGATCTCTAAATCACATTGGGTTAAATATAACCCTTATTTAAAATGAGCTACACTACATTTGATAAAATCTTACTTGAAATCCAGCACTTTCACCATGTTTAATATTCTGATAATTAATAATCTACATTACGTAGCCAATAGTGATATGGAAGGAATAGTCTATTTGTTAGAAACAATGGCTTTTGTGAAGCAAATATGATCAAGTCAAGTTTTAACTGTAAATAGCATAAATGAATTTATTTCATATAGGAATTTTCATGTGCATGGTATAATTCTTGGGTGCATATTGATGAATACATATATTATATAGAGAGAAAGGGATAAAGCCTTAAGATGTAAATGAAGCGACTAGTAATACTGCTAATTAAAATCGGGGTGAACCGTCAAGGCTTTACCCAGTTCCGGCATCATGCCTGGCTTTACCCACCTACTTGAATATCTAATTTTCTCTACTCTTTCCTTACGACGCACATGAAGCACTTGTCTTTGATGGCGTTGAAGGCTGTCATACGATGGCGGTTGCAAGCTGTGCTCTTCTGTAGTACCATTTGAATCGCAGTAGATGATATCGGACCTTACTGATGTACTTTCACCAGTAGTGTCCACTTCAGTGCTAATAGCATCTTCAGCCGGTCCACTCAGAGATGGATCAAAAAAGAAAGGAGCGTCAGTCGATTGCCGATAATCCTGGATACCATACACTCTTCCCCATTGATTTTCTTGAAGATTTGCCATACCAACAGGAACTTCCACCTCAGCCTGACTCACTTCTCCAAAAAAACCAGGCTCTCGCATTAACACTATCATAGTCAAGCTATAGTACAAGCGAATATGATTGGAGGTAAAACAAGGCAGTACCCCACGAGAAGGCATGACCATGCTCACGTCTGATAAATGTACCTCATTATTACTGTTGGTTGCATTTTCGGTTACTGTTGGTGGTGGCACCGAAATAAAATGATACATAAGATCACGATAACATTGACGGCGTACTGTTCCATGAGCCAGTACCACTCGACCTTCGTAGTATTGACGAAGTCTACAGGAGATACTTGCCACAGTAGTACTAGAGGCAGAGGGAGTAATGGTTAAATCCAGAGAGAAGCGTTGCTTAGCAAAAAAAACTTGCGCAGGTAATGTGATGGCGATGGATGCAATTGCCATATCTTTTTTGATAATAAAGAGCATGTCTTTGAAAGTCCAAGATATAGGTGAAGGGCAACAGAACAAAGGCCAGTAGGTTGTTATGAGATCTTCACTACGAAGAGAAGGATGGTTGACTGGTCCGTCAAGGAAAGCTGAGTATATGTAGCGAATGGAAAAGCCAGTGAGGCTTTCAGTTGAAGGAGGGAAATTGACATTAGGAAACTTTTTTATTTTAAAAAAAAATCAATTAGCTTCTATTATGGCATGCTCCTTTGTAGTATGCTTACTTTAAGTGCAAACTTGAATTTATGTTCTCCAGGCTCTAGGGTGTTCCAACCATCGATAGATGCCCCTACAGCAAATGAATGAATTCCTTATTTGGCTAATAGGTCGGTAAAAATTAGGTACTTACCATTTGGTTCAGCCCCCCACACATTTGTTTCAACTTCAAAATAAGTCGTTTCAATCGTTTCGACACGAAGTAGCTTTGGAAGGCCATCCTTGGCCTTGACAACCGCACATTCCACACCTTTAAACTTTTTTTTTTCATGTCAATATTATACTAGAATCAGTCGTAATCAATTGATATTTACTTTGACGCGAATTCGATTTGCGTAGATCTGCTTGGACGTAACTATATTCACTGTGCCTTTTTTTTTTTTGCAAAAAAAAAAAAAAAAAAAATTACTTGCCAGTTTCCAGTTCACCATCAATTGATTTGTTCTTTACCTCTTACAATTTTATTAGGATATATAATCGTCTCTTTATCATCCAGATCAATACCAATGTGCGTTGCATTGGATGAAGAGTAAGACGAAGTATTGAGCGATAAGGTATCATTACTTGTTGATCCCAATGTGGAACTGGTACTTGATCTTACACTTGAAAAATGATTTTGAGTTATATCCATCTAATTATATAGAGTTATAAGGAAGATAATGGACATCGCTTGATGGGACTATTTATAGTGATCCGTTATGAGTTTACTAAGCAGAACACTGGGAAGTGAAGGATTGGATCAATGGAGAAAGAATATGAGCGGCGGTTAAACTCAAATTTTGGCAATGGATCAAGAAATAGCCTGTATTACAAAGTATCACATACTTCAGACCAAATACTTGTATGAGGAATTGATTAGCTCAAGCCTGTCCCTGTATCATCTTTCTGTTGCAGTTTCATAGCTCGCATAGAATGTGCCTACTTCACAATCATCTTCAGATCAATTGATGCGAAATAGTATATTTATGGTGGTCTTAGTACCTGTTAAGTTCGTCGTATGATTATAGAACCAAGTTCCTCGGAAAAGGTTCTATCTGACTCCATATTTTGCCCGTGGATCATTGAATCTTCTCAGTTTGATGGTGATATAAACGTAATTCTGTGCAACCGATAAAGGCCACCTTTCAAGACGCTATTTCAATCTTCACACTTAGTAATATCGACCTCCGTGGCCTACCTATGTTAATTTATCATTAGGAAAATCTGTCCGTATATAAACTTCCCCCAGAAATAATCTTACCTTGGTTGATTGTTGATTCAAAAAAGGTTTCAGAGTATCCAAACTAGGCAGTAGCAACTCTGTTTCATTTAGCGTCATCCAATGATATTAGTTCTGTTTTTTCAGTGTGTTTTTATATATCAAGTGGTAGATTTTGGCACTTTCTGCTTGTATATACCCTCTTGTAGGATATGCTATGAATGATGCCGAACCAACGGATCGATGCATACCACAATTATCACGATAAAACCCAACAGTATAACACCCTTATATCTCACCCAGCAGTGCATATTAATAGAAGGAGAGTGATACGAAATAGATCTACTACGTTGAGTTCTTTCTGAGTGACATCACATTGATTTCACTTGCGCTGTGTGATAGTAACGTGCTCAAAAAACGCTTAAAAAATGCATAGAACAGTCAACTGTTTATGTCGTGCAAAGTGCAGAATAACAAAAACAGTTCTTTTTCCTTCCAACCCTTTCCTTTTCTTCCTTTCATCATGTTTATTATCAACTGGTTTTACGACGTCTTGGCCTCGTTGGGCCTTTTAAATAAGAATGCAAAAATCTTGTTTTTGGGTTTGGATAACGCAGGAAAAACCACTTTGTTACATATGTTAAAGAGTGACCGTTTAGCTACTTTGCAACCTACACTTCATCCAAGTAAGCCAGATACTAAAAAAAAAACCTTTATCTTGATAAACTATATAGTCTAATATTTTTATGCAGCCTCTGAAGAACTCTCAATTGGTAATGTTAGATTTACAACGTATGACTTGGGTGGACATCAACAGGCGCGTCGATTATGGAGAGACTATTTCCCCGAAGTCTCAGGCATTGTATATTTGGTAGATAGTGCTGATCATGAACGCTTTGCTGAAGCGAAACAAGAATTGGATGCGCTTTTGGGTATTGAACAGCTTCGTCAAATACCATTCTTGATTTTTGGTAACAAGATTGATGCTCCTGGAGCTGTGAGTGAAGAAGTCTTGCGTCAACAGCTGGGTCTTTATCAAACGACAGGAAAGGTAAGTCTGATAATACTCACTCGTAGTTTGAACAGTTATTTATGATTGTTGAATAGGGTACTGTACCTTTAACCAACATTAGACCAATGGAGTTATTTATGTGTTCGATTGTTATGAGACAAGGTTATGGAGAAGGATTCCGTTGGTTATCTCAATATGTATAAAGGATAATAAAGGCTACAATTGATATACCAAATCTTTTGTTGGTTCATTATCGTAAGGTGTTATTTTCATTATGATTAGACCAGTAATCAAATAATGGAAATGAGATATGGCATACATTATGAACCTTGTGCCTGTTCAAAAGGGATAAAGAGAAAACTATTCAGTGCAACCTTTAGTTCACTGTATTATAAACACATTGGCGATAAAAACGTGTTCGAACAATGGCTCCTTACGTATATTGATCAATATCGACTAGTACTTTTGTACAAGTATATAAAGAAACCAAAAACCTTGAGCAATTCATTCAATACTACTTTATTCTATTTTGACTCATGTTTCTCATTGACTGGGTTTATAGCGTTCTCTTCAACCTTGGCCTATATAACAAGAAGGCCAAAATGATGTTTTTAGGCTTGGATCAGTCAGGAAAGACGACGTTGCTTCAAGTACTTAAATACGGCCAAATCTCGGCTCAAACTCCTACCTTGCATCCTCGTAAGCATTTCCTTTCCAACTTGATATAATATGGTATCCTGATACATGAATTTAAAGATAATGACAAGTTGATTATTGGCAATATCGTATTCAATACGTATGATATGGGCGGTCATATAAGTACACGCCGCCTCTGGAAAGAGTACTTTCCCGCAGTTTCGGCTATAGTATTTATAGTTGATGCAGCTAATCCAGAGCGGTTTCATGAAGCTAAAGCTGAGCTTGATGGTTTGTTGAGCATAGAAGAGTTAAGTAATGTACCGTTCTTGGTATTTGGCAGCAAGATTGATATTCCTACAGCTGTTAGTGAGGAAGTTCTTAGACAGGAATTGGGATTGACTTTTACTACAGGAAAGGTAATGTTACAAACTAGACGGGCCTCTACAAACAAGTTAATTAAAGAAACCATTCTACTATACATATAGTCTGGAATTGATCGATGTATACGTCCTATTGAGTTGTTTATGTGCTCAATTATATCAAGTGAAGGATATGGAGATGGATTTCGTTGGTTATCAAAGTTCATTGATTAGATTATTAGTTTATTGTTGTTTCTATAGCTCATATGTATAATGAATATTGGCATTAACGCAACTAATCTAAACCAAACACATAGTAAGAGAGTTGCACAGCACCAAAGATAATCTAGTTTTAAATAAAGTTAATTCATGTTCGAAAATCAATTATCTATACTTACTGGCTGCCAAACGACTAGATAACGCACACCATCCAATAAATTAAGATAAAGCTGCTGCTGCGTATCCCATCTAATCAATATTTATAAGTATGTTTTGCCACGTAATCAACTCTGATTGATACTTACGGATTACGCTTGAATTGCTTCAAATCTACTTTTTCCTTACTAACAAAAATCATTCATATAAGCAGCCATTCACAGTAACAAGAAATGTGACTTACCAGTAAGGGCAAATATCCTTTTTACCAATCAAGACCCAACCACGAATACATTTTTCATGGAATACATGCTTACAGGTCAATTGATGCACTGGATCATCTGAAAACATGGGTCTTTGCGCAGGATCATTGTGTAATGCGATATTGCCTGTTGTAGAAGAAGTGGCATGTCCACATACAGCACAGATACCGTCTCCCAAGTACTTGTTGGGTAATCCTTCCTTTGAATAATAGCCAATAGTTGCTGCCATCCTGTCCGAACAAATCTCAACAAAATCTCTACCCAACACACTATATACAAATTAATTAGAAAACGCTTTTTCCTTGTCCCCAAGATAATTTACCCAAAGTATAATCCATAACTAAGAAACAAGATACCCACCTGAATGAATCCAGGCGCAATAGAAAATAGCTCAGAAATACCAAAGAACACGAACAAGACGATACAGTAACCGATCAAACCAATCACAAACGAGACATTGTAAACCACTGTGTACCATTTATAGACCATACGAGGTGTCATGGCCTCCAAAGGTTTCCTTGTAGCCTTATGAATCACTAATAGAAAGAGAGTGTGTATGTATGTTAATATTTTGCTTCACCTAATTGTTTCATGTATAATTACCAAATCCATTCAATAATGAAAACAAGAACCAGACGACAAGAAAACGCGACCATCCAGCATAGATACCGAATAACATGGGGAAAAAGTAAAGACCACCTAAACTGATAGCCTGATAAGATTTGTAGTGTTTCTTTTTCCACCATAAGATCAGGAACTGGGAAGCAAAGAGAGCAAACAAAAGAATGAATGCCATCAATTCGTGTTGGGCTTCATGACCTTATGAAAAGGTTATTTACAAGCCAATAATCAGTAGTTTCCAGAGTGCATCTACCTTTATGTTCTTTACTGTATTCAAGCTGCGAGTTGTAACTAGCGAAAAAATAAAAAGGGGATGAGATCAATTTCTATGGATTAAGTGGGAATCAAAATGTCTATTTTTTTTTTTTTTTACTTCTCTAGTTGTGCAGGTGTTAATTGACTAAGCTGCTCTTCTGACAGTGTACCTTCTCTCCAAGCGGCACTGAAACCGATATCATGTTCCCCGTCGTTCATATTATTTACAGTATTATTTTGTATAGAAAAGAAAGAACAAGGTACAAGAATGAACCAATTTGGTCATGTCAAGAGCATTGCTGGGAAAGCTTATACCTTGGTAATTTAAGGATGACATTGAATTTAGAGTAATTTTATTGGAATGCGTCGATTATAATGGTGTATTTAAAACTTCGACGATTTGATGTCTTTTCATTGGTAGCAATACTACAAAGATCAGTGAAAGAAAGCCATTAATTTTCTTTCTTTCATTTCTTTAATGTGATCCATGACATAATGAAGCTTCTGCGATACTCAAAGTGCTTTAACAAAGTTTATAAAGCTCGTTGAAGTTCATCAGACAGTGCAAGATTAATAAAAATGCTTGTTTAGCAATATTGCGTTATTTCTATATTATGCTCAATCTTGAACTCTTTAGTTTCAAAGCTTTAGCTTGTATTTCTTAAACACGCAAAAACACTCAAAAATATAAACTTGTATCTTCAAACGGAATCCATCAGAGTTTTATTAAAAAAAAAGTATCAGAGAGTCGTCTATATTGTAAAAGAAGTAGTTTTCATCCAAGATAGAACTTCAATAGAAATGTTATGCAAGAGATTGTTGTAATGGCGCTTTGAGGTTTAGAAAGTGCTATATCTTTACAAATCAGATATGCAGGCATCCAACTGATCATAATATGGGTGAATTTAAACAGATATGACGTGCATAGTTTACCCAAATTTTTAGCCAAAAAAAAGAAAGTGAGTGCATAATTTAAAAAGCACCAATAGCCGTAGTAATTCAGTTTAAGCATAGAGTACGAGTCATATACGGCATTAAATCGGAACTAAGCGAGAAATCTGTAAATCAACTGATGTACATTATATGAGAAAATGAAAGGAATTTATGGCTAAGTGTTGATAAAGTACATATTCAAAAAAAAGCATGCTTTAAATTTTATCAAATCTGTAGATTTCAACTTTTTTTTTTAATCAAAACGAGGTATAAGTCTATCTATGTGGGTTTTCTGAGCAGTTCAGCATTGCTAAAATACTAATTTCATTAAAACATTTTGAGTTATCAAAGTTCAAAGTTGAGGAGTCAAGCTATTCAATTGTCATCGGTCAATCAAAACGAAGATAGTATTGTATAGAAGGCCTTTATATACATAGTTTTTAGATGATCTTAAAAATATTTAAAAGGAGTGGCTCATAACGCAGCTTTGTTGCTGTATATTCAAGTGTTCATTATTCTACAGCTTTTTTTTGTATACTTTGATATTAATTATCGTAAAATAAATTATCGTAGGAATTAGCATTTGCTTATCTAAACTTAAGCTTCTCTCTCCTTAGCTACTGCATGACTACTATACATCAATATCTGATAAATATGCGCTGTAATGAACCGAGATTTGATAGCTTTGCACTCTCCACAATTAAAAAAAAAAATCAATTGGCGCTAGGTACTGGGCCAATTAAAACTCGAAATTTTTTTACCCTTCCATCTTTTTCCTTTTACTCGCGTCTCTATTGTCTCGAGAAATCAAAAGCAAAATGGCACAACGTAAAGCTGAAAACATATATTTTGACAGCATTCGCTTTTATTAATTATTCTCGGCTTTTTTTTTCACATTCAGAAGCAATGGAAATCACTGCTAATTCAGGACCAATGACAGTTGATGGTAAAAAACATAAATAATAGCCTTCATCATCTCATAATAGGACTCACATTCAACATTATAAACTAGTATTACATCTTATCAATGAAGCGCGTATGACTTATGGCTTGAGGCATCAAGACTACCAACGTTACCGGTAAGCGATTTGAACTGATTAACGTTTACCTTTGTTATTCACTTTTTTTGCGCTCATAGTGAATACTGTACCAACCGCATTCATCGCCTTCGTCAAATTCTTAAATTAGCACAAAGTAACAATAAGACTACCAATGTCCAAAAGCCTGTACCCGAAACCTTCCAAGATCCTCGCTACCTCCACCTCTTTATTTATGAAAGTGAGCGCGCTTGGGCTTTTGCTATGGAATTGAAGCAGGAAAGTGCCAACAGTATGGAAACACGTCAACGCCACCATCTTGTCAAGCGCTTAAAAAGAGCTGTCAAGCATTCTCAAGCATTATATGATATTTGTGAAAAACAATCTGTTGATGGTAGAACCGTATTGGATGTCAAGGTAAAGTATATCTCAGTTTTGCGATGATGGGGGCCAACTAGAATTGTTGATAGGCATATGCTTCTTTGATGAAAGGTTACCTTTATTTCGAACAACAGCATTGGCAAGAAGCATTGAATCAATTTGTTGAATCAAGGTAAATTATAATCATGGATTTTTGGATTCAAGCAAAGAAACTGAGTACTGTGTAAAAAAACAGAACTATTTATGAAAGATTCGCTCAAGACAACAGCAACGCTGAACAAGAAGCTCTTTGCTTTTCTGCTATAGATGAGATTGATCCCAACATCCGTTTCTGCGCTTACAAACTTCAAATGAACCAAGATATTGCTACCTTGGTTACTGACCTCAAGGACGATCAATTGCAAGCTCAACTTGCCAAGATTAAAAGTACATCATCTAACAAGCAAGCAGTCAAAACTTTGACATGGCGATCTCACGAATTTACCATCAAGAATACTGCTTTAGCGCAAGCGGTTATCAAGGCACAAAATACACGCGCCAGTGCTCAATTGGAACACGGAGCTGTTGCTGCTTTTGATTCTGTATTGAGTGCTTGGGCTGACGCCTCGAAATTGGCCAAAAAGGCTGTCAAGGAAAACAAAGAAGCTACAGCCAAGGTCACATCATCCAAATCAGCCAAGGCCACTGAAGATTTGAATCAATTATTCACCTATGTTGAATACAATGTCTTTGGTTCCTTTATTGAACGCAACTTGGCTTTAGCTCAAGAGGTGCAAAAGAACGGAAAGCCTCACCAACAAGTAATCAAGTTGTATGATGATGTTTTAAAGGTAATAGAGATTGAATATATCGTTGCTGGGACTAACCCTTTAGGGTAGAACATTGAATATATTTGGGATTTACCCCAAGTGAGAGATAATTTGTCTTTGGATGGTGAAATGAACGTCTTGACGCTTTATTACAAGGGCTGCCGCTGTGTCCAAGTGGCATTAGCATACAACGATTTACAAAAGATTCCCGAATCACTTGCCTTGTATGATCGTGCGCAGGGTTATGTTGTGCAAGCCAAACAAGCTCTTTCTCAGATCCGCCAATTTGACGCAGATGCTTTGTTAACAGTTTCACAGCAAGATATCACAGCATTGGAACAATCCATTCGCGCTGGAACTTGGAAATCCCGCGCTGCTTGGTATCTCGAGCACGGCAACAATAGTGAAGAGGCAATGGAACAAAAGATGCAACAGCTGGACTTGAATAACGAAGGAAAAGCTTTAGTGAATCATTTGGATACTTATCCTTCGCATATCTCCCAAGATAGATTGGTGGATTTCCCTCCCAAGTTCCAACCAGTTGCTTGTAAGCCTTTCTATTTCGATTTGGCTGCCAACTTTGTGAAATACCCTGAGCAATCATTGGCTGAACGTACAGGAAAGCAAAATACAGGTGGTAGTGGGTTCTGGGGCATCTTTGGTGGTAGAAAGTAACTGTCGATGTTTTAACACAATAAAGTTGACTTTGAATATTGTACTAGCTTTTCGTAGATTGGTGAGTCAGTTTGATAAAAACTATCTTATAATCAAACGATTTATACATATACATAGTTTCATCTGTAGCTCATAGCTTGTATGTTCTTGATGACTATCTGTAATGAGAAGTAATGAATGGTATTTCCTAATAAGATAGTTGCTAAGCGTTATTATAATAAGCTCCAGTAGCTTCTGGATGTATAATAATACACTAGATCTTCCAGATTGATTAAGACTCTACACCATTGCTAAGCCGTGAGCTATTAAAGGCGTCCATATTTACGCTTTAGACCTTGAAATGATCCCTAGAAAAAGAAATTCGCGCGTGTTTGAGGCATGGACCTTATTAGACTCAAGAAGGAGCCTATGTTTGAATTATTTCGTTCCCCAGGGATTTATGAAGCTTAAGACAAATGTATTTACAAAGCTGTACCATCATCTTGAATTTCCTTGAGCACAGACTATCACTAATGGCCTTGACCTGTTACTAGTTCCTAAAACAAAATGATTTTTCGTGGCCTATTACTTAAAGGCAATCATTCATCTATTCATTATACTGCAGCTAAGTAAAAGTTTCAATAGGTTTAGTAGATCATTCCGAGCGTAAGCTATTATTTAGACGAATCATAAAACCAGGTTGACAGGCTGATGTCTCAATAGTGTCCCTTCTGACTGTTTTCTATGGCCTAAGGTACGTTGCCAAGTTTTGTCTATTAGCGTACATCAGCCTTTAATACCTACAAAAATTAATCTATAATTATAAGAATGGATTGAAGCACAATATTATACCCTTTTCTATACTTTTTTTTTTTCGAGAACTGGAAAGTGTTCTCGTTTTGCAGCTTATCCAAGATCTGTTTAGTGTGATTCTCTGGAGTATACACTTCAAATTTATATCCAATCTCCGTCATCCAATGGAACTAAAATTATAAATTCTAGCATAGTATTATCTCGTTATCACTGATTATAAAAATTGCCTTATCAGAAAAATGAATGTTTTCATATATATATATATTATCGAAGTCATTGAATTATGTTGGTTAGTTGCCGATTTTCATACGAGAAAAGCTGTTAAGGCTGTTGTAGATCTCAAGAAATGGCTTTGGTTGGCTGCATTAAACAACCGCCTTTACTGTGACGATGCTTGAGGCGGACATTCATTTAGCTTCAACTGGCAAAAGAGGTAAAATGGTATTGATCTCGCAAAGAATTATCGAGTTCCTTCTCTGCAAATAATATGGGTAAAGAAAACAACAACCATCCATCCATCCATAGAATGTAAAGACTAATCCATCCTTTGTATTTAAACAGGTATCAGCCGCGATTCTCGCCATAAGCGCAGCGCCACCGGTGCTAGACGTGATCAATACAGAAAGAAGAGAAAGTAAGTAATCTCGAATGGGGATACAAAGAGGCTTTTTTTTTCTTGATACATTCTGCAGCGATTCGGATTGTGTGGAACTGCTTTTGCGAGATGTTAGCATGAACTGTCGAGAAACTTGCACATTTTGGATCTGTAGAAAAAAAAAGCCTTTATTCGATCCCATGTAATGATATAGATCGTTTAGGATCTAACATGAATTCTTGTTGATTAGGTTCGAATTAGGTCGTCAGTCCGCCAACACCAAGTTGGGTGCTAAGCGTATTCACTTAGTCCGTGTTCGTGGTGGTAACTTCAAGCGTCGTGCCCTTCGTCTCGAAGCCGGTAACTTCTCTTGGGGTTCCGAGGGTGTTTCCCGCAAGACTCGTGTTTTGACCGTTGTCTACAACGCCTCCAACAACGAGTTGGTCCGTACCAACACCTTGGTTAAGGGTGCTGTCATCCAAATTGATGCCACTCCTTTCCGTCAATGGTACGAGTCTCATTACGCTCTTCCCCTTGGTAAGGCCAAGGCTGGTGAAGCTGTTGCTGTAAGTTTGACATAACTATCTGAAGCGATGCATAAACTCATCCCTCATTCATTATTGTAGGACGCTACCGCTGAGAAGAAGTCTAACTCTGTCCAAAAGAAGCTCGAAGCCCGTAAGGCCACTTCTGCTATCGATCCTCTTTTGAACGATCAATTCAACGCCGGTCGTCTCTACGCTGTCATTGCTTCTCGTCCCGGTCAATCTGGTCGTTGTGATGGTTACATCCTCGAGGGTAAGGAACTTGAGTTCTACCTCCGTAAGATCAAGGTATATAAAAATAACAACGGCAATAGTATTAGTTAGGAACTAACTTATTTATTATTTTTTAGAGCAAGAAGCATTAAATTTCTTAGACTTGTATCTACCTTCTTCTTTTGTACTCATCTCATTTTGTACAATGAAGATATTTTTAAATAAACACTCGACTTCTGTAAAAAAAAAAAAAAAAAAAAATCTCGCGTATTTTACTATTGTTTATCTTGAAACATTGAAATGCTATAGTATAGATTTGCTACAAAAGTGTGCTCTATCAAATCTACGATGTGTATATCTTTGAGTTCGTTTTTATGCTTCTGTCTAACTAGACAAGTAGAACGTGCTTGTAACTTTCAGTTATACGGGTCTTTTTTGTGTACCTTGCATAAACTTTACATACTTATCCAACTAACAAAAAGGAGTTGAATTGACGACCAGTTTTGACAGGTGTCGGTTATGCCGGACATGATTCATACACCGACCGGACGGCTGATTTTTTTTGCTGTATTTCGTACTCTTCGGCATGAACCTTAGGAGAAGAGCAGCGCAAACGTACAGTTGGGTGGGCGAGAGTGCGAAAAAACGAGGGCATATAGCCAAAGAAAGGCCAAATTTAGTTCATCCTCTTTTTACTTCATATCGTCAGACTACACCATGGTATGATTCATCCTACTAATGCGATTAGGAAACAGATGATTAAGAGAGAGAAAGTGGGAGTACTGGATGGATTTTGATAAAGATCGATGGATGCAAGCTTTGCAAGAAAAAAAATCAGTAGACCTCATTCAGTCATTTTTATAAAAAGAAAATTGGAGATTTCATTAAACAAACTACTGGAAATCAACTTAATTCACTTGGAGAACATTGACAATCAGTTAAACGCGGCCTTTTGTATCAAGACCATCTTGACTCACCTTTCTCTTTCTATATCTCTGTCAGTTCTCAATGACTTAATAAACTAATACTTATATAATAAAATAGAGCGCCGAAGAACAGAAGGTGACCAAGAACCCCATGCGTAACCTCCAAATCGAGAAGCTTGTTCTCAACATTTGTGTTGGTGAATCTGGTGATAGATTGACCCGTGCCGCCAAGGTGCTCGAACAATTGACTGGTCAAACTCCCGTCTACTCCAAGGCCCGTTACACTGTCCGTACTTTCTCCATTCGTCGTAACGAAAAGATCTCTGTCCACGTTACCGTCCGTGGTCCCAAGGCTGAGGAAATCCTCGAACGTGGTTTGAAGGTCAAGGAATACGAACTCAAGGCCCGTAACTTCTCTGAAACCGGTAACTTTGGTTTCGGTATTGATGAACACATTGATTTGGGTATCAAGTACGATCCTTCCATTGGTATCTACGGTATGGATTACTACGTTGTTATGGGTCGTCCCGGTAACCGTGTTGCTCGCAGAAAGCACTGCAAGTCCAAGGTTGGTGTCAAGCACCAAATCAAGAAGGAAGAATCCCAAGAATGGTTCAAGCAACGTTTCGACGGTGTCATCTCTTACAAGGCTTAAATCCTTTTCTTTTTTGAATAAAAAAAAAGTATATATGAAGGGAGGTGAGCTTGGGCTGTGTATACTGTCCTTGTTTTACTTCTATTTGTTGACTTCTTGATCAATCACTTTATATTCACCCATGTAGCGAGTATCATTAATAGAAAGAGGACTTAAACGATCAGTGGAATGTGTGTTATAGGCATGTGTATACACTATTCAACTATGAAAATGTTGGCTCGCCTAAAGCCATATCACAGTTACTCTGTAAGGAATGTATATCTGTTATAGTGATACCATTCATCCCGATCCAAGGAACTGGAATCTCTTGATCAAAAGGTTATTGCAACCAGTTTGTAAATGAGGTAAGAATCGACATATGTTTACAAGACATGGAATCCAATAAAAACATCAGAGATTTCATCAGATGAAGTAACTCATTTTGAGTATGGGCTATCGATCGGATATGGCATTTGATCATCGATCGATCGATCGAGATTTGTAGATTTGGTTTATTATTTCAGTTTCCAGTCTGAAAATTTTTAAGGACAAAAATTGAAATTCTTTGGTGGAAGTCAACAAACTCAAATATACATTTTATATTTATAATATACAATGGAAATAATTTGATTACCTTTTGAATGGTGTAAGCATGATGTACGAGCGAAGTAAGAAGCTGTTCTCGAAATAACGAAAAAAAAATTGCAGTTGAAGTTTTATAGAACATGCCTATAAGGATACGCTAATTGAGAAAAACATGTTTTATTCACTGCATTCCAATAATCATGGCTATATCTTTTAGTTATTAATTTAAGTATGGTTATCTGATTTTAAACTTACTAATCAAGCAAACCATGATGAGTGAATTTCGAGTGAATTTCAAGTTAATCTGGTTTGCAGGAGAATCGTTTCCGTTTTGAGTGAATTCCAGGGCAACTAACCTACAATACGTCTTCAATTATGTAAACATTATCAAAGACGTAGTAGTTATCTTCAATATTCACTATGAATGATTTATTCAAATGTAGAACCAAGTCTTCAGGATGCATCTAACCTGTATTCTTTATATATTTTCTATCCTATTTAGTTATTCTTGACTTTGTTTGACATTGTTATTGTTATTATTATTATTGCCGTTACTACTATACACTAATAGGCAAAGGATCTTATGATCGCTATACAATGTATGATTAACTTGTCTGTACAATATCCTATAAACTATTTATAAGCTATTCATAAGCGGAATCATTCATATATTCATCGTATTACTTGATATATCATATCAAGCTCAATATTAGCAATCAATTCAAATGCTATTATTATGCGACCAGCCTAAGTGTCATATAATATATGGAATAGGCAATTATTCTTACACTTGTGTAAGTAAATGGTCTATGTTTACCACAAATCCACCTTCGGTTTACGGAGTTTAACCCAAAATTCACGCTAATTGGCATAAAGAAACCTATGAAAATAAATTTTGACGTGTACTAACCTCTATTTCACTTTACTTCATTTTAAATTTGGGAGAAACACTGTTTCTTTTTTATTCAAAATTCTTTACAAGTCACAGAGAAGGGAATAAAAGACTGTAGTTTATATTATGAAGAACTTTTAAAAGGTGGGATAGAAACAAGGAAACCGCATTACATATTTTTGGATTATTTACATGTGAATAAGTTGTAGTTCGAAACCAAGACGGGCTTAGGAATTTTGCAACAGATGTAAGTATATCGACGGAACTAACGGCGAATGATCGAAAATGAGGCATGAATATGTTCTAGATATCATGAAAGGTGTAGGGAAAGATCTGGGAGATAGAGAGAGTTAGGTGAATGATAATTGATGAGTTTCGGACGATTTCATCCGGTAAAGAGAGGTGAAACTGCCATTGCAAGAAGGAAGACAGACTTACAGCGAGAATGCTAAAGAAGATATATGCAGAATAGATCGAATAGCATACAGAAAATTTGAGAGGACAGAGGAAAAGGAAATGTTTAAGCGTCTCTTCATTATTAAAATACCAATTGTCACAAATGGGACACAGAGAGAAAGGATGTTTGTGTGGAATTATATCATGAAGAATACTTTTGGTGGGGCGCCTTATTCGCTTTTATTCTTCCTATAGTGGAGGATAAAATTTATTGGTTGCCTAGGATCTACGTCCTTCAAAGTCGATTCTTGTATAATACAAATACTTAAATATACAGAAAGCACACTAACAAAATTTACTCAGAATTAATTGCGCAAAAACGGACGAAAAAAAATCACTTGTATTTCCTTAAATCCTATAGGGCTCATTTCATTGAAAACCTGATTTTTTCCCCCTATATTTTTAAATGTATTCATAATTTGCGTCTTTCTTAAAGTAAAGGATGTATATATAAAGTATATTTGCATATTCCTGAAGATAAAATACCTAATTTATGTTTAAACTACACTCTGAAAACGCAGTCTTTGCGTTCCATAAAAGTATATTTTGGAAGTGTGAGCCTGAAGCTAGCCACTGGGATTTTTCTAAAATATTTCCTTTGCTTCATCATTAAATCTGCGGCTAATCTCGATCAAGTGTTGCGTCTTATTACTAGTGTAAGTATATAACGAATTGCAGCGTTGTCTACTGAAACTCTTTCATTGAAGCTCAATAACTTCTATATTATTGGCGATTAAATAACAGTAGTTTATAATCGCTTTGTATATATAACAATCTTGATTCATTTATAGAACTCTCGTCCGATCTCTGTTAAATGTCATATTGATTAAAATTTCTTGATCAGAATGCTTTGGTACATATATTGGATTATCCATACAAATCTAATCTAATGAATACAGTTTAATTATTTATGATTACCTAAGAAAAAAAAAGGTACATATATTTCATACCATAACATTCTCATTTTTAGATTTCCTGATCGATGGCGAAATGTTGAATCTAATTAGTGGACTTTTTTTAAGAATAATCTACTTTATCTGTTAAAACTTGTACTTGACTACATCTATATATATATATTATACTACTGGTAGTTGTGGTTAATATGTTTCCTGAGATGTTCATAATTAGTTGGGTACGTGTTTAATTAACGAGACAGAAAACAAGAGAGAGATTTATTCTACCACTTCCAGCCTTCTGTTATGAATGGGCTGGGTAGTGGTTACATAGAGTAAATATAAGTAGCCACGATTACATAAGTTAGTTATTCAGGTACACTTCTATTACTATTCAATGTATAGTTATGTCCACTACAGTTAATACGGGCAAAATTACTCCGCGAAAATGCGAGTTCATGCAAACATTCTTATTGGCCATGTTCTTTTCACTATATGGTTGATTCGTGATCAATCGAGCGGCCACAGCACAAATAAGGTAGTGTGCAACGCTCACTACTCAGTACCATTCACTAGTTACTACCCACCTAAGCATGTAATATATTTGTAGTACAGGCATAACATAACATAGAATATTTATTTGTATAAGCATTCAAAAAATAAACAAATTATGCATATAACGCTGGTGGAGATAGAGTACTTGATTGGATCAATGCATCACTCGAAGTAATTATGGCATAGTAATGGTAATAATAATAAAAGCATATTATATAGGCACAATATTTTGATTAACAGTAAGCAATAGTATAAAAAAGGCCTTCATAATAGATGGCCATGTCATTATCAAAATTAACATACACAAGACCGTCTCGGAAAGTATCAGACTTGATGAAGCCGCTTTCATTGCGAGCCCAAAAGTAATTAAGCCATTGTGCGGTAGTGCCGTCAAGCTGAAACCATTCAGACCCCATGGCGATTCTCCAGTATCTAACAGCGATCATTTTATACAATAAGTAGTAGTAAGTATATATAGGAAAAGAAAGGTGATGATGATATGGTAGCGTGTTTATATACAATTGACAGTTTGATGGAAGATGGAGTAGTTGCATGACACTACTATACTCCCTCCAATGAAGCAGTATGTAAACTGCAGTGTAACTTCCATTTTCGATACCACTGTCAGTTGTAGGTAAAGTCACAATGGTTCTCTCAAAACGACAGTATTTGTTTCATGTTGCTCCTCTTAACATTAAATACAACAAATCACTTCAATAATTCCGAAATTCCGTAAAAAGAGTAACTTTCTATTGATGACTTGAAGCGTTTGGGTCGCACTAGAGTAAAATAGATGACTTGATGTTTTTCGGGATCCTAAAACTCGATATCTATCATTCTTCTTTTATTGGATTCAATCTCTTATAGACTTTTTAATCATCAGTTGACTCATATGTTGAAGCTACAAATTAACAACCGGAACTCACCCAGCTATTATCAAATGCCTCTACTGTTCCTAAATACTCGTTCAACCGGCCTGACTAAAGGATGTATTTTAACTATTGGTACCCTGTACTCTACTCTTGATTGTATTCCCTTGAACATTGAGAGTATATCCGTCACACCCGCCACAGCTTTAGTTTTACCATTGAATATCATCTTTCCACTAAGTAACATAGAATAGAAAATACCTATAATAGCTGACTAGTGGTGATACATAGTGGATATCCCTCTGTCTTTGCTCATAAAAATGGGCATGCCAACAAAGTATCTTCCACTTGTTGATATGTAGCATGATGTATAATCGCCAGTCTCAAAATAAAGGAACCATAGACGCACATTTTCCACTATATTAAGCGTTAGAAGCCGGTCTTATTATTTTAGTAGTGGCCGTAACCCCATTAATAGAAGAAATGTCAACCTTCTGGCGTTCTCGCCTCTAAGCACCATATGCTACATTAAGAAAACAGCTCAATTACGCTTACTCTCTTCAGCCACATGATTGAGATAGAGCATCAATACTCAAATCATTTTTTCAGAAACATAACCATCTTGCAAAATTTCTGTCTCACGATCTTTATATTAAAGACACAAGCATTGAGCTTCTTTCAATCTTAATAAACGCAGATAAGATTTCAGAAGAGTTCCTCTTGGTTTTTGAAGTGTAATTCCTATCTAATGGTACCTTTTGATCAGAATAAAAATCAGTAACTGCTTTCGCGAATTGATCGACCGATGAAGTACCCAGAGGATACGAGCTACAATCAGGCATGAATTTCTTACGCTTTGACTTCAAAAGATCAACATAATGTACGGCGCATTTTTACAAGAACTCAACTACTTTTGTTTCAAAACTCTAGATTCCGTCTCATCATTCTGCTTGTGGTAGAAGTCCTAGTATCAAAGTCAAATCCTGAATGAAAACAACTATACCATCGGTTTACCAAGTAACGTTACAGTCTTTCCGCATAAGCATTAGTAGCATTTGTACATTGTACAAGCATTTTAAAATGCACAATCGTGACAATTATACATTGTGAAATTTCAAATGAATATTCAAAGGTAAAATCCGAGTCGAGGCTATATAGCAAAATGAACTAGAATACAATTATTAACCAAATTATAATTTACCCCTAATCCCTATTAATGCTGACCTTATCCGTGGCCCATTGCTTATCAGCATCAAGAATCTTATCTCGCATCATTTCTTCAATGATTATTGGGTCATGATTAACTTGCTGCCAGTAGTTATATCAACTAAGGCACTACTATTCTTCGAGAAATCTGCTGCTAATCGAATAGTAGGCTTTACCTGCTTACTACAAATTTTTCTTGACTGCACAATCTTGGCTTTTATTTTAGACATATCGCCAGTACCTTGTTTGGTATTTGACTTTTCTTTATGGCCCCAAATATATGTTACAATAGAGACTCTATCCGTCCCATACACAATAGGCTTAGAATTAATTTTGGAATCTTTTTTTTTTTTTTTTTCAGGCAATAGTAGCAAAAGTTTTTTGAACCATTTATCGCATACAATTTCAGCGAAAAAAACCAATTATAATTCTGTTAGTGTCATAATTAAGCAGATCAAATGCCTCGGCTGCTTCATTCAATACGTGAACTTTAATAGACGTTTTACTATTCATGATAGAATTAATAGTAGGAGTAGATGGGTTTGAGAGGTGAAAATACGTGTAGAAAATATGTATAGAAATTTTTTTTTAGATGAGGTTCCAGTTATGAATCACGTTTATCATTCTAGATAACTGTTCAAGATAATCGCACTTGAGAGAATACGAAATTTAATATGTTTGAAAATAAGACCTGTGTTAGCAACATCATTATTGTTATCCTTTTTAGCAGTATAATAATAATGTGGTTTTGTTCGTTTATGATTGCTTTGAATAACCTGAAAAAATCAAAGATAAACAACAGATAAGCAACTGAAATATTAGACTGAAAGAGATACCAATCGAATAAATAAAACAAAGTATGAGATATAATATTTTGGTGTAAGCTTCGAAAGACAATGAAGAATATAATGAGTTGTTTTTTTATTGAAATTGATATAATCGCCCTCTTTTTATAAATTCCATAGAGTAAATTTCTACGATCAGTTTATTATCTTTTTTTTTGAGCTAAAGACCTGGCTTCGGCGAACTTTTGACAGCCTGATCTTATGCCCAAGTTTACGTTAAAAGATCAAATGCAAACTATTGAAAATAAAATAGTTGTAAACTATCTAGCTCTGCTAAAAAAAAAGATAACCTTCAACCGAGCAAGTGAAAAAATTGATATACCAGATTTTCACCACATATCAGCATTTGTACTTTAGGGGGTTGACTCTTTAAAATTTGCATACACCGGAGATCTGTGCATTTATCTTTTACAACCGAAATGTCGAAAAAAAAAGCTCTTTTGATCTAAAAGATTAAAAAATCTGGATTGTCATTTGGCACAGAGTCAAAGAGTAATAATGATTTTCTAAAAGTCTGGACATAGGATTTTCGTTTCGGTTTGTGATTGGTTAAAGTATTGAGTCTTTGTAAATGAAAAAATAATGTTTATGACTGGAAAGAATACACTCAAGCAGTCGTAGGAATAAATCAATATAGACAACAGAAATAACTATACAGATAATAAAGTATATAAATATAATAATGACACTAAGCTTTACATAGCATAGTATAAGATATCGGATTATACATGCATTAGAACGCTTTATACTTAGTCAAGGCGTTTCTTTTCTCAGATACACGTGGCTTACAATACGCAAATGCTTTGACCATGATCGTGCGCAAGTACACGGAAAAAGAGCGGACCGATCCTAGATCAGTTTATCCGATGATATTCGAATCATATATAAAACTGAAGCTGCAATCAAAAAGATAGTGATAAGAACAAGTATTTGATTTGTGAAAATGGTTCTGTAAGAAACGTGCGTGAGAAGAAGACGGATTCAACGGGCGTACACAATATTAATTATTATTTGGTAGTGTTACCTTGATGATGTCTTTGTAACTTATTTCCCCACATTCAGAGTCTCTTTCTGAGGCTTTTTTTTTTTTTTTTTGTCTGCATGTTCATGATTTGAAAAGTATTAATCCAAAGCGTAATATTCATTAAATGATACCAAGTTGTATAGTTTCTTTTTATTATATATATTGATGTCAGCCCAGATTTTCCCTATTGATCACACTACTTGAAAGGAATGTGACTAGACTTTTAGGCCAATCATCACGCTAGGGTTTGTAATTTTTTTTTATTTTTTTTATATCAACAACCCCCCTCCACTGCTTCCTTCTTTTCCTTTAAACCAAAACAACTCTTTTGTTTTATTTTATAAAACAACAGTAAAAGGATACTATTGACCTTTTGGGTGCTTCTCGCTTAATTGAACAAGTGCGACTATATACAGATCACCCACTTTAATACACAATTTCTTCCTTGTCTATTCACTCAAGTTTCGTTTTGACTATTTCACTTAAAAATGACTTCTCTTATTATCAACACGAACTCCACCACCAACGCCACCAACACCAAGAACAACCAAATGTACAGTCCACACTTCTCTCAGACCCGTTATGCACCCTCCACCCAAGCTCCTTGCGTTCAGATTCAAAGAGAACGCGCTATGGTGTTGGGTTTTTGCCTGGATCATCCCCTTCAGCCGCCGTAACAAAACGAATAGCAGATGATTCCAACTATACCAATAACTGCTGCATTTCTTCTTTACATGACCATTTCTACCCGGATAATAATGACTCTTTTGACTCTCTTGCTTATAATAACAATGCATCGCCTTGTATGTCATATATGACGCCTATTGTTAGTAAGAAGAGAAGAAAGTTAGAGCCTCAAGAAGAATCTCAAGATACAGATGAGGATGGTCTTGCCCTGTTTGGTCCCATACCTACATTGCAATCATTCACTTCTTCTTCTGCCTTGGATCCTACTTTTAACTCTTCTGCTTCTTCTTCTTCTTCATTCATTGATACTACTCCACCTACCATTTGCTTCGACTTTGATGAAGAGACTGTAATCGATGATAACAATAGTATACTTGATGATGAAATGATATTTCAAGAACTAAAATGGATAACTAATACTACCTCTTCTACCACCACCACCACCACCACCACTATTGCTACTGCTACCTCTAACAATAATTCGCTTCCTCTTTCACCTCCTTTGTCTCCGTCTGTTCAAGAGAATCTTGAACCAGACCTTGATGATTTCATTCTCTTCCCATCACTATAAATAATAGTAGCTCTTCCTTTTGTACATCTCTTTCTTTCTCTTTCTCTTTCTCCTTCTATTTCTTTATCTTTTTTTTTAATTGTTTCTTTATAATCATATAAAAAAAACTACAGTTGTTTTATACTATACTATGACTAGTCCAGCATTTTGATGCATGCCTATTTTGTTTGGAGAAGGGTCTATAAAAAGAACTTCTATGATTCATCTTCCTGTCCCACTTCAACACTTTTTACAACAGACTTAATTTCATCTACTTTATCCAGCAAACTTTGAGTCAAGGTAACAGCTTCTTTTCTAGCCTGTCTGGCCTTAAGATTGTTAGGACCACAAGTGAAAGCATCCAAATCAAAAAAGACGTGCATCAATTGCTCGCCCAAATAAGCACCCATATAAAAGTGGGCTTTCTTTTCTTTCTCGGTGGGATAAGAACTGTTTATAAATTCCTTGACATCCGTTTCGTACTTTTTGACTTGAGGTGTAATCTCAGTTTCTAACTTGGTCCGAATCTGCTGTAATTTGCCTAGTAACTCGACTTCTTCACGTGATATTCCAGCGTCTTGTTGCTGGTTATCATGCATTGGACGACGATGGTTATTAGAAGGCGCATGCTTGGATGGATGGTGGTGGTGATGGTTTTGCTTATTAGTTTCATGCTGCTGCTGCTGCTGCTGCTGCTGCTGCTGTTGATGTTGATGTTCCTATCGTAAATATAAGTTGCTACCCTCGATTATGGAGCATAATAGGAAAAGCTAAGTTTCTTACTTCTTTTGAAGCCGTTTTCTTCAGCGTCTCTTTGTCCTTATGGCCTACTTTCATTGTCACAAAGCATCCAGGACGAAGACCGTACACGCTCAAAGGCAGGTCATTGTTATTCATTAAAGCTACATTATCAAACATGAGTATTGTCATTCGCGTTATGTCGTTGAATCTCCTTTACCTCCAAAAGCATTTATCTTCATGGTCTCAGGATCAACACCGGTAATGCGTTGGCAAATAGATTTCAGGTCTTTGACAGTAGTTCGCTCTAATTCTTTTGCGTTTCGGAATTCAACAGGAAAGCGTTTACCGTTCCATTTTACTTCGAGTATAGCTGACATAAGGTAGTAAGATAGGGTTATTGTGTGGCCTGCTGTGGAGGAAGGGGATAAGGATAGAAGACAGACACCAGCAGGAGCAATGCCCGATGTTCGCTCGAAAGCAGTGACATAGCGGAGTTAAACTCTTTACGATTATGAAACCCATGGAGTTACAGATACAGCGAAAACAGTAGTACCAATGGCAGGTTCTGAAATGAAGAAGCGGAAAATAAATACCAATGTGCGGTATTTAAATTGTCGAAAGGCAGTTTTTTATTTAGTTAAAATACTCTAACAGAAGCCTCTATTCACTACTGTAGTTATTGTATGGTATTTGTTGCTTCTTTACTGTTCCTAAAAAGTTAGTCACATCTTCGATTCTAGTTCCTAGGCCTTTAATAAGCGATTCTTGTCCTGGTTCCTGAGATTCACAGTAATATCTAGTGTTAGCTAAGGTTTTTAATGGTTTGGATTAATACCCTCCTCCATATCCATAGCGTCATTTGGCTTTGGTCATATATTTTCCCTTGTCTGCCCTCGTAAAGGAAAATAGCGTTCGTTTTTGTTCTTTTTTCAAGTTATAGATATGAAGAATTTGAGAGGAAAAAACCACTTATTGGCACTGTTTTTGCTGTACGATAAGTATAATTTGTACTGACAGCTCATTCTGGGTATAGGCTGTTTTATTAAATGCGACATTCGATTCAAATTAGTTTAGAGATCTATTGATCTTCTGATTTATGCTAAGAATGCATGCTTTTCACAGGCTAACTGTTAATGACTATATTGTTAAATCTACTATAATTAAATAATAAGTATAATAGATTTAATAGCTTATTCTGAACAAGTAATAGTCATCAGATGCGACTTTAAACTGAAATCGATTCAATGTTACAGCGACGATATACCTTTAACACACTTGTTAACAGCGCTAAAGCCGTTTTAGAGGTACAGCTCGTACTCGACTTTATGAAATTTTAAAGTATGGATTGACGCTTTTTTTGTTATAAATCGCTAAAAGGGCCTAAATTATCATACTTGAGCTGGGTCTTGCTGATTAAATTAGGCATTATCCAGCTATCTGAAATGAAGTGAGCCGTAACAGTGCCTTCATAAGTTCTTTTTTAAATTCTACAGAACCCCTTGCCGCTGGTAATGGCTGTTCAATCTATTTTTTTTTTTTTTTTTTGTGCCTAAAAGCCCTCTTGAAACACATCAACGTTTAATAGATCAAAGATTAAAGTACATCTGGATAAATCAGAGCATAAATATGCTTAAAATACATGTGCTCTATTCTGTTGTAAACAACATTACATATAGTTACTTCTCAATTCTTCAAGACAAGTGAATGTACAATACTCTATCCAAACTTTTATACTCAGCTTAATATTGGATAACGACATTTGTCGTGCTCAAAAACAGACCATATTATTAAATGACAGTATGAGAACTACTTGAAAGCAATTAAATTTAAGTGGATCATGTAGTGACATTTCCATTTGAAAAGAAACGTAAGCAAATGCATTGTCTTATGTACCACAGCAGCATGCATTAGAATCCATGATTTGACGCGAGAAAACCATTTAATATTTTTTAATCCTAGTCTCAGAACAAAGAATTAATGCAATTACTTGAATATTTGTAAACAATATAGATCTGTATTGCAATTAATGTAAGCTGTATTGAGTACAAGAGTTTATCTCTGGGATGAAGACAATCTTGAACAATCAAAACTGATGGTGTGCATTATTCAGAGCGTGAAACAAGGCATACAAAGAATTGCCTTACGAGTAAATGAGGAGAGCATACCATATTGCTCTTCTGAATATAGGAAAACTCCCAATTACAAGATCAATGGTATAAACACAACCCATATAAATATCAAAACAATCCTTATAGTTTACTGTTTTTTAAGTAAATTAATTACTTAACTGTGTTTTATTCTTTCCAAAAATCATGCCAAAAGTAACTCAAGGCGTAAGTATAGATATCATCATATTTGATGAAAAACTTTTTAACTTAATACAGACTATGCAGAAAATCGAAAAAAGATTCTCTTTTGAAAGACATAATCATGTCGGCTACATCACTCTCAACCGATCTAAAAGACTGAATGTGGTAGATCTTGTTTTACTTAAAGCGATATACCCTCTAATCAAGGTGAACCCCTCGTTGATTTGACCTGCTAAACCAAATACTTAAAAAAAATGTAGCAATGCGAAAATGCCAAGGATATCAAACTTCTAGTCATTCAAAATAAAGGAAAGGCCTTCTGTGTAGGCGCCGACATTGGAGGTAACGCTTAAAAGTGAGCTGTTCTCGTCATTGGGAGGCAGCTATGTGCTTTCTTGCTTTTATAAAAGATAAAAATAAAACCAACTAGAAATATATACACGTTAGAGATTATCAAGAACTTGTTTTACAGAGGACAAGCAGGTTACGATGCGTACTTGGAGCAAATGGATTTGCACTATTCCATCTTGCATTATATTGGTTCTATGACTACTCCTATTGTCTCTATCATGGATGGTATAGTCAGTAAGTGTACTTCCTTGTACACCTCCATCATAAATACATAGCCAAATGATTAGCTAAACTTTTCTAGTTGGAGGTGGCCTTTGCTTCTCGGCATTGATGCCCTTTCGCATTGCCACAGAAAATACTATATTTTCCATGCCAGAAACGAAGATCGGGTCTTTCACTGATTCAATCGCGAGCTTTGTTCTTTCTCGTATGAGAGGAAACTTGGGTGTTTACTTGGGGCTCACAAGCGCTACTCTCCAAGCAGAGGATGTTTTGTAATAAATTAAATATATAAACTCTTATATACATTGAGTTTGTCGATAACTAAACACACGCTCCTTTAGATTTTCAGGCCAAGCTACGCACTTCATGAAGTCTTGCGATGTACCAGCGTTGAATGCGTCCCTATCCAAATTGATACATCCTACGCTTGAAATGATCAATAAAGTAATTAGCAGATTCTCAGCCAAGGATGACCATGTACCACAAAGCTATACATTGACATCTACTGTAAGAGATACGATTCACAAGTATGTATGACTATTGAGGCCATATATATATATAAAAGGAAGGGGGGGACCTAACAGCTATGTGTACTACAGATGTTTCCAGTATAATACAGTAGAAGAGATTGTTCAAGCTTTGCAACAAGATGGTTCTATTTTTGCACTGAAGGCAAGAAAAGCAATACTCCAAAGATCACCTACAAGTCTTAAAATTACTTTGGAGGTAATTCGTCGCGGCGAACGTCTTTCGTTACAAGGGTGCCTTATCATGGAGTACAACTTGTGGCATGTTGTACCAGTAAGTATGAAAAGTATAATACGGTATCTTTGCTTCTTATATATTTGTCTATCAAGTATCAGCACGACTTTAAAGAAGGTGTAGGCGCGTTTTTTGAAAAAAGAGCCGCTCAATGGCAGCCCAGCAAGCTAGCAGATGTCAATTTGGAGCAGCATATCCGCAAAAATTTATTTGGGTTTCAACACGAAATGAGGAGGCTTTGCCTGTCTAGTAAAGATTATGTTGAATCCCCCTTTGAACGCTTTGGTTTACCAACAACAGAACAAGTACGTGCTATTGAGGAAAAGTACCATATGAAGAGCATGTCTGAAGTTGAGTCATGGTTCTTGGCGGAACATCAAGGAAAGTTTGGCATCCGTCAACGAGTTCAACAGGCTTTGAATCAAGGTCAATATCAAAAGAGGTAACAAATATTGATTGTAGAGGAATTTTCTAGCCATAACTGAATGAAATATAAATATCTACATTTATAGTTATAAACAAGCATTTTTACACTATAAAGCAAAATTATAATATTATCTAGCTTCGGCCGTCCTTTGAACAGGTGCATTTATTATAATAAACGATTGATTTTATTTGCTTAATCCACTTGACTATTCAACTCGCTTTCGCCCATCTTTCTTTCTAATTCCTCAGCCATGCGATCAATCTTTCTGAATTGCCATTTCCACGAGGCGTTATACAAGAAAGGTCTCAAATCAAATCGATTATCATCCGTACTATAAGCTTCTGCGTGATAAGAAGGTGTCAATGTAGTAAGCTTATGTCTGTTGATGGAATAGTAAAAGAAGAAGCGCTTCACTTTCGTAGCTACTTCAGTAGGAGGTAAATCATCGCCCCATTCGTGCACCAATTTTGAAAACATAGAGTAAGGACCACAGCGGTCAACTTTACGGAGACGACCGTAGCGTGACAAATCATCATAGGACATACCCATATCTGCTTCATCTGATTGAACGTAATCTTTGGTGATGGGTTCAAGTTCGGCTGTAGGCACTGCACTCAAAAACTCTGCCAAGATAGGCATATCAAATTGAGTTTGAGCATAAGCAATGAAGCTCTTGAGATCGTGCTTGGAGATACCACCGATAGGATTAATATCAGCACTGCTACAATCATACTTGGTAAGATAGCCTCTCAGACTTTCATCAACATTGGCACTACCCAAGACAAGCAAACTACCCTTGATTGTACGGCACCAAGGCAAAAGTTGAGCAAAGAGATAAGCAAGTAACATGCGTAGACGGGCTTGAATATTTTGCATGGCCAAATTCTCAGTATCAGAGCCACCATGGACTTTGTATTTAGGGGACTTGCCAGTGATCAACGTAAAGAGACTATGGATGGACTTGACTACTGTATCCATGTTGAGATCTGTGTGATAACTACCAATGACTTCTGCTAAATCCTTGGCACGCTTACGTGTTTCTTTGCTAGAGTTTTCAGTACCCATGTAACAAGTGTAAAAGATACGGTGAGCAAACTCGCGAGGATCAGTGGGAATGTAGGTGCTATCTTCGTTTGCTAATCGACGCGCATCTTCCAAAACCTGTTGATTACCTTCACCAGCCTCTTTAATAACCAAGCGGCACATGGAAGCTACAATAGTAGCCGTAGCACAACTATCAATACCACCACTCAAAGGTAAAAAGTAACCAGCAGTCTTGGATCGTCGGAGATAATCCCATAACCAACATGCTGGGCCCAAGGCAATCTCTTCCTCAGGACTGTGATAAAATGGAGGTCTTGGCTTTGAAGGGCGAACGTGGACATTATCTTCAATGTAGCTGTGTGTCAAGGCCATCTTGACTTGCTCACGTTGATAAGCAGGAGTGGCTTCAGCTTGAATACCGCGACTGGCCATACGAGCACGGTAAGAACGTACATCTTCCAAATCCACTGTAGCCGTAATCACTTCAACATCGCGCAAAGAAAATTGAGAGCCTTGAGCAACAATATCACCGTTCATGACAATCATAGCGCAACCGTCATAGTAGAGACGATCACCGTCACATCCTTGTTGGTTGGAGTAAAGATAGATACCGCCTACCTTAGCAGTAGCAGCCTTGATTAAATCAATACGCGTATTGAGCTTGCGCAATTCATGGTGACTTCCACTGCTATTGGTGAAGATTTCAACACCATCCAAACCCATTGTGATATGAGGACTGTTGGGCGTGAATAGTTCTTCACAAGTCTCACAACCAATACATGTATCAAATGTACTAATCACGCAATCACCAAAAGGAACAATGATCTAAGTAAAAAAAAAAAAAAAAAAAAATAGAGAGATGCTTGAGCCTACAGATAGAAAGTATCAAAGTATATGGTTTCATACTTGGTTTGTGAGCTTGGAAATCATACGAGGCAAATAGTATTCCTCAACCTTCTTGGGTGTCCAAGGTGTAAAAAAACGCATTTCACGGTAATTGCCATCATTTGCTAAAAAGATCTTGGGTCTAATAAGAACAATCTTGCCATCAGCGATAATGACACGACAGTTGTATTTGACAGATTTATGCATCACTGGCCTTTAGACACGCGTTAGTTACAAGCCTAAATTCTCTTTTTCTGACTCAATAACATTACATGCCGATATCCAAAATCATATCCTTAGCTTCATCACTTTTAAGAATTTCGGCAAGTACCTCCCAAGCATGCAAGTAAGTATCACCTATTGTGATGGTGAATTTTGACATTCTCAACAGTAATGTCTTTTTTTTTTGTTTACCTTCCAAAAAATGATCTTGACAGCCATAACCACTATTGTAAAGTGTTGAATGATACGAAAAAAACGCGGAAATATTGCAATGCATATACTTACGTTACTTCCAATTCAGGGCCTACACGTAGCTTGGCACCTTTCTTTTTAGCAATGCGAATACTTTCTAAAATACGCTCGAGATTTCCTTCAAAATCTAATGCCCATTGGTTTAATGAACACGTCGCTAAAGTAATACTATATATAAAAAGATACCGTTTAGATATTGAAACCGTATAAAACACTTTTTTTTGGTATTACAGGTGACCCATTTTATTAAGATAAGTTGAAGAAACCGAGATTTTATGACAGAACAATCAGTGTGAATTTCATCCACCATCATAACGAGAAGACGGAGTTTCAATGTTTTCACAGATACACACTTAAGAAAGTCTCTGCTATAACTGATACATAAACAATCATGCCTTTCAGATATTACAAAAAAAGCTTTCTCGAAAAATTAAGCTTTAATCCTATATTCAACTCCACAAACTTGATTTGACGGCCTATCATAAGACTAGCCATCTTCAATGGGTCAAACACAAAGTTAACTGACTACTTGAACAGCGAAGGTCTGTTATCTGGACAGATGAGCAAATGCTCACTGTTACCGACAACGATAGGGCCAGTGGAGTGACTCGAAACGCCTGAGAGGGATATGATCAAACTCACTTACAAGTAGGACAAAGGATCGATGATGATTTGGGATTGTGTATGGACTGGAAGATTGGGGTCTATAAAGACAATTGAGGGTGTCATGAACGAAAATAAGTATGTCTAAAACTTGTATCATAAATTCATTTCTTGGTACATAATTTTGAAAGTTGAGCAGCAGTGCAATTTCATTTATCAAGAAAATAGTTCTATCTCTCATATAGGCAAGTACTCGGCTTGGTACAAGAATTGATATTGAAGCAAAAACTCTGACTACCGGTCTAATTACTATTGAAAACGTTTGGTCATACTTGAAAGGAAGGATCAAGAAGAGAAAAATGAGTTCACTAATGAGGGGGTGATTGAAGGTTAGTTTTGAAAAAGAACGCTGGAAAATTGAGTCTAAATAAATAGAGAGCTTAATCGCAAGTATGCCAGGTAGATGCAAGGAAGTTATAAAGAACAAAGATGGTAGTATCTGCTAGCATCTTCCTGCTTTTACTTTGTTTACCACAAACAAGTCTCCACATGAGAAATCAGTATCCATTGATCGTCTATTAATCGATCAGATGCTTTGAAAAAAATATTTGACAGGTTACCATTAAAGATGAAAGGCGTTATAGCATTGAAAAGGATGCGTAAGACGATACTGAGCCTTGCAGCGCGATACTTCTTAATATTGTTATTTCAAGCTTTGCTGAAAGCCACTTTTTTTCCAGGTAAAACCTAATATCTTTTTTTTCTAACAACTACTACTTATTGATAAGCAAATAAAAGCTATGCAAAACTAAATGGTGATATAAATACTATTTTGCCTTTCCTTTAATTCAGGGAACTATCTTTAAAAATCAAACATTTTGAAGCTTTTATAAATGCAACCACACTTTGAGTATCCCATATTAGATAAAATATATATATGGGACTTGATTGCTGCAAAATGCTTTTGAACTATATTACTCATAAACCATTCCTTTAGATTGGTTTTATAGCCACTAAAAATCATTAGGTTTTGAACATGGTAAATTCATAGCTATAGTTTGAGGTTTTTTTTTTTTTTTTTTTTTTTTTTTTTTTTTTTTGTCGTCCAATCTCAGCTTGAAGTCACATTTAATAATTAGTAGTACATGGTACTTAGAATGTATTGCTGCATCTGCTAGAACGTTTCTTTAACTGAAACACAAGTACTTTGTCGTATTATTAACAAATATTTAGTTGTAAACTATATATATATATATATATCCATAATTTGTAAATACAAGTAAATCAATTAGTATACATGACTTTCTTTTGGCAATAGGTTAATATCCTCTTCGGCATTGAAAAAACTATAGCTCTTCTGTGTTTAACAGTTGGTATAATTATTCGGCTAGTCAAACATATTTTAAGGAGACAAGCAAATAGTTTTTTTTTTATTCGTTCATGATGACGACCTTGATTGTACCTTCACGACCTTCCTTTACATGCTTAAATGCTTCTAGTGACTCTTCAAATCTGTATCTATGGGTAATTAGTCGTTTGAGATCAATTTTTCCAGAAGCCAGCATTTCAATAGCAGTAGGATATGTCTATGAATGAAACATTATTTTAATTTTTTACCCATCCCTACTTCATATGAAACTTACGTTGCAATATCTCATCACACCTCTAACATCCACTTCTCTTGCTGATACATCCGCCACAGAGATTGACTGTACAGAGGCACCCATACCCACTAAAACAATTTTTCCGCTATTCTTGACAAGCTATATAACCGCACAACATTAGCACTCCTCTCCTGCACTCTTTGTGTATGGGTTTACTTACGAAGATAGACATTTGTACACAGACTTCCACACCAGTACAATCGAACACAATGTTTGCTGGTAGGATACCGTTTTTGATCAATTTGGTAGCTTCCAGTTTAGCGAAAGCATTGGTATCTTCGTTAGGCAGAGGTTTGTTGGTTAAATGAACGATTTCATCAGCAATATAAGATTTGGCAAAATTTAGTCTCGATTCTGAAATATCTGCCATTGTGACATGACCAGCACCAGCGGCTTTAGCGGCAGCAGCTGTCAAAAGGCCAATGGGACCAGCGCCAAAAACAAACACACGGTCTCCCAATTTCACTTCGCCTCTTCTAGCTGCATGAATACCCACTGATAAAGGTTCGATCAAAGCTCCTTCTTCCAAAGAAATACCTTGGGGAAGTCTATATGCATGCACTTTTAACGCATATCCCCCAGATACAGTAACTCAAAACTTACTTGTAGCAATAGTCAGCAGCGTGTCTATAATAGTTACAAAGTGTACCATCAAATGGTGGTGTGGCAGCAAACGCCATGTCAGGACATAGGTTGTATTTGCCAGTTTTGCACATTTCACAGGTTCTGCAAGGAACACCAGGTTCAAGCGCAACAGGATCACCTACCTTGAGGTTAACAACACCCTCACCGACTGATGCAATAAGACCGGCTGATTCGTGGCCTAATACCATGGGTCCGTTGCAAATGAAATGGCCAATGCTACCGTGAGTCCAGTAGTGTACGTCTGAGCCACAGATGCCTGTAGCCTTGATGTTGACGATGACTTGGCCTGGACCTGCAATAGGGATAGGTCTCTCTTCCTATATCATCATATCAACTTTTTTGCAGAGCCAACAAAACAGCAATACTTACGAATGAGATTTCATCTTTCTTTTGAAGAACAAAAGACACGTTGTTTTTTAATTCAGTTACTTGAGACATTGTTTTAATAAGGAAGAAAGAAGGTTACCCCACCCTCGAACACGACTATTTATATGGTAAGGGTTTACTTCCTTGCCGGGAATTTTGCAGGCAATTACTCCATTTAGACTCGTACAAGAACAAACAGAGCTGTCTGAATAAAATACACACGTACACTCATTGTTTACAGACAGTTTGACTTGAAACATGAACTATGCGCAAACTATAACTAAATGATTTTTGTTTTTTTGTTTTTGTTTCTTGTTCAATCATTATCACAATAGCGAATTCTGCATTGCAGTTTAATGAGAACTTCGGGCAATTCATCCTAAAAAGGGAAGATTTTTTTTTAAACAAGTCAAAGAACGAATGTCTTGGTGTCACTATATCTCTCAGATCCACTAGTAAATGCACTGCCAGACTAGATTCGCATGGATCATTTGCTGCATATCGCGTACCATTTCTTATATACCTTGAGTGATGTATACAGCAAACAAAGAAGCCTCTAGCTCAAATAGTTCACTAGATTTGTTTAACTCAGATAATACATTTGAGATCCAATATCGTATATGCAAAAAAATTAATGTCATAGGCTATAGCATTTTAATTGCAAATATGAGTCTTAATAGTTTAGTGTGATTTGTGCAGAATGAGATATCCTTTTAATTGAATTGATTTTTGTTGGAAAGTAAAAATGAAGCGCTTAATAGAGAGGTTGAAATTTCTATATTTTTAGAGTTATGTAGCGTTTGCCTCCATTAAGCTACTATTACAAAAATTAACTTTTTTTTTTCAAAAAGGCATTTTGTTTTATATATATCCCGGTAACGAAGGTTCTGTTTTGGGTCAGTATCGAGCTAGAAGCAATTTTGTGATTTCGAATCCATTTGACGCGTAATTTCATGGTTGACCTTTTTTGATTTCCAACATCCAATGAAATCTGCGCGTTTGCCATTATAAAAAAAAAGTTAGCCTACCCAAGGAGAAACTATGACGCAGATTTTTTTTTCCTTGTGGCTTGTAGCAAATATGTCCGGCTCGTCATTCATCAGAGGGATTTTCTTATGGCTTAAAGAAATAGCATCTCTTTCAAAACATTTCACTTTCTTTGTTTTTAACGTTTAATAAAATGGCTGATCATCCTTCTCCACAACAACAACAACAGCCCTCACAACAACAACAAGTGGACGATTACCCACCCCCACCTCCCCCACCTAGTAACATGCCTCCTTCATCTTCTTCATCATCTGTAGGCGGCCGTGCTCGATCTCCCAGCGGACGCGATAGATCTCTTTCTCCTCATCGTTCATCATCTAACAGCAACAGTAGATATTACGATGAAAGACGTCCTTACCATGATGATCGTTACAGTGGTAGCCGCGATGCTTATCCTCGTCGCGACTATTACGATAGCAGAGACCGCTACGACAGCAGAAGAGGTGGTGACCGTTACAGCGATAGATATAATGACCGCTATGATCGTTATGATCATAGAGACCGTTATGATCGTTACGATGATAGAAGAGGTGGCGGAAGATATCCTCCCAAGTCGTCTAGACAAAGAAGACCTGTGGACAGAGGAAGTGAACAAGAACGTAAAACTACTACTACCATTTACGCTGGTAACTTGCCCTACGATTTCGTTGAACGCGATGTAAGTTGATAATACTTTTTTTTTTTGCCTGTTTGACTAAGCCGCGTCTTTTGAAAAGGTTGCTGCCATGTTTGAACGCTATGGTCGTTTAAAGACAATCACTGTACCTATGGATATCAATACCAACAAAAACAAAGGCTTTGCCTTTGTTGAATTCGAAGATCGTCGTGATGCTGAAGACGCTTTTGAAAAGTTTGATGGTTTCAGTGTTGAAGGCCGTCGTTTAAGACTTGATTGGTAATATATATATATACATTTTACTGTATCTGATTGGATATTCATTCTTTGTTGATAGGGATATTGGACTTTCAAAGAAGGATGAGCATCGTCCTCCTAGACGCGGCCCCAGTGGCCCTCCTCCACCAATGGACGATCCTCGTGATCGCTCCATGAATGATCCTTGTAAGTCTTGTAAATACTGCTTCATCTAGAGAACTGTTCTAACTTGTAATGCATAGACTCTGCTCCTCCCCCTCCTCCCCCTCCTATGGATAGCCGTGGATACAGACGCGATTCACCTGAGCCTTACCGTCGATAAGCATGAAAGAAAAAAAGCTTTTTCTTTTTTTTTATTATATTACACAGAGACGAAAACAGAACGCGTCGATATATTTACCTATTAAAAAAATGATTGCGTGTGGATTTCGCTGAAAACTAACACTTTGGACGTTGCGAAAAAAGATATCTTGAAGCCTTGGAGTGGATTTTTTTAATTGGATTATTGTTAATAGTTGATTAAGAGACACAAAAGAATCATGATAAAGAGAGAGTCGATCTGGATTAAGCTCGCCGAGCGAATAAGAGAGATTGGATTTCGAAATGGATTCATCATAGCGAACGAGAGAGAGTAGTAGTGTAGGTCCGTTGCTTGAGATCCGGTAAGTTGAATCAGGCAAAACTAAATGTATTGCTTGAAATGTCGTTCAAATACACCTAAGCAATAGTAATGAACCTTTAATAAATCTACTTAAAGCATATATTATCGCGTTTGTTTCGGTCTAAATACTTTAAAGTATTTTTGAGTATTATACTATGAACTTGCTGCTGATAATAACGAGAAACCATTATCCTATTCTCTACGACAATATTAACGCTATATAATTGGTACTGCATGCAGTGCTAATCGACAATGTTATACGTAGTCGAGAAATATATATAACTATTTAACAATATGTATAATATATTTATTGTACTGCAACTGAGTCATGGCTCTAATAGATATAGCCGCTCATTCTGAATATGGAATAGTTGTAAGTTGATACTTAACCGAAATCGATAAAAAAAACCAATAGGTCCTTATATCTAAGTTATATGAAAAGAGATGCAATTTACAACTAATTATTAGCAAGTAAACCTTATTTATTGTAATAGATGGAATAGTTTATCCTGAACTCTTGTTGCTTATTAGATGTGACATTTAGCTGAAACATCTATTGATCAGATTTAAGTACAATGAAATGTATATAATCTAGAACTGATTGCTAAATATAATATCCATGTAGCGATTTAGTCGAATAATCATTTCAATCATTGCAGGTATTTTAAGCATATAATAGTCATTAGATACGGTATGAAATTAGAATCCGTCAAGAAATGTAGATACATTAAAAATGAGATAATATCAAAGAAATCATACAAATTACACCTTCACGAATGATTCTTTTTTTCGAGCCCCCGTTTTTTTTTTTTTTTTTTTTGTAGGGTGTAAAGTGTAATTTATAGAACCACAGGCTGAGAGTATTGAAAGGTATACCAATCTATTTAAAATTTAAAATGTGAGTTTAGCTAGGTCTCTAGAAAACTCAATATATATATATATATATATATAACTTTCATTAATGTAATTTTGTTAGAAGAAACGCCTAACAATCTATGCATTATTAAGTGTTCAACAATATTTTATTTAAACAATGTCAGCACCTGTTTGAAGAGGGAAAATTCGAATGAATCTCCAGCTAGCTCTATTTGCAAGAGAATCGTTGAAGTTTCGAGTGAGTTTCAGGTTAACCTGCAATTCATTTTACATTTACATGATTTTCAAGCGAATGTTATTATGACTTTAATCTCTTTGTTTTTTAACTCCTGTTACTTATTAAGCATGTATAAATAATACAAATTGCATGACTATAATTTATTTATTATTCTTTATTTAAGGAAAATGAATAAATAGGTTCATTTCGTATCTTAGCATGCTAACAGTCTAGCAGCCTAGAGGTTTTGTAGCCATGAAGCTTTACGATCTTAGCTAGAGTATTACAGGCTTATTGATTAGTATCATTATAATATTAGAGAATTACAGTTATACACTTTTATCCACAGTTTTTTTTTGACTGGGCATCTTCAATTTGAAGTCTATTCATTGACCTTTCATGAGTTTTTTTTTCTTTTTTTTTGCTGTTGTTAATATTAGCATAACTCTATTCCAACTTTGTGTTTAAAACTCCAAACTGGTTATAAATATTTAATTGAAGAGTTTCTAGAAAATCATCAAAGTCTAGGATGCTGTAGGCATTACTATATTAAACCCTTCTCTCTTTAACAAATACAAGTTTAGTGTTAGTTGGAAATTACATACAAATTTGAATATAGAATTATGTTATAATATTCAAACTGCATTAATATATAATGGTTTATGTGAGCTTATATCTATCTAAATGAAAAAACATGCATTACTGTCTGGATTAACCTGAAATTTACTAACTGAAACATGGAAATTCAAGGAAAAAAAATGAGAATAAAGCTGTTCTTATATTAACATGTATTCTACATTATTTCACTTTAGATTCGGGTGAAAACACCAATTCACTCGAAAATCACTTAAATTATCTATGACTGCATCTCTTTCACTATTTTTCCTGAGTGTTCCTTTTAAATCTCTATTTCCCAATAACCAATGAAAATCAAAGCTTTTTTTTTTCAGCGCAGCAGTAATGATGGCGTGCCTTTGCGTCGCTAGTTGACGGTATTAAATACATTTTAGAGGTATAGCTTCTAATACAACTTTGTTTCTCTTAGATCGAAGTACATATTGATATGCTTTATACTGTACAGAAGTTAATAGATGGAGTTAACTTCAAGAATTAAACTTGGTGAAGCGTCCTTTTCGCTTCAATGGCGCTGCTAATCGTTAAAGATGATCTGTCAATTTGTTTGTAGTCCCTATAACTTCTCCCGACCACTGCTTTAACTCCTAACATATGATAAAACATAAATCAGACTAGGTCAATATGCAGGCGCATATATGTTAATGACAATGAGCAACAAGATTATGATTGACAAGGTAGGGAAAACATGTGATCAACTCTTCAACAAGAAAAAGGAAACTGGACATTTCTCAGTGTAACAAGTAAGCTTGATTAAGATTAAGCATTACAACAGGACAGTCTGGGATCTAGAAGACTAAACCATGAATGGCTACATGCAGCCTGTTTAACAGGAAAAGTTTAAAGACTTCGTCTCACAAGTCCGAAGAGTTGGTGCGACTATATTTCTTCACCCTATTGAAACACTATTACAGTTTAAGCTAGGTCGCGTGGTTAAGATCTAATGCTTGAACGTAGCATCTACTGTGTAGGTTATAGTATCAACTGTAGTTCATTCGGCATATGCATTAAAGATAGATAATAACTGTACACATGAAAATAGCTTGTCCTCTTTACAGTACTATATCTGGGTATCTATTATAAGCATGAGAAGGAGTCCCTTGAAATCTAAAGGGAAAAAGCCCATATTTCCATCTCTACCATTCCACAGCTCGAAATTTTTGCCTTTCTGTTTAACAGCTGTGACATTCAGTAGATTAAAACTTTGTTATATAAATCCACTCTATTTACTGCCCATACAATACAAATTTCTTTAATGTCTTGTCAAGCAATATGCCTGATAATGATAGCGTTGTAATGGTTATACATGAATAAGCCTGCAATACACTAGACCAATTATAGCTTAATCAGAAATCAGAATTTCATTTTTCGTTACACGGTGAGCTGGCTGTTTTATACTATAACCAGTCAGTAACACCGCTCAAGTTCCTTTTCTTCTTTTGTTTCTTTATCGGAAATAGGGCAAAATAAAAGACCGTCAAAAGAATACTTGAAGTAAAACTATATACGGGAATATGATTTAAATTACATTTCTATATAAGTGACAAAAGTTTCTATATCGTTAGAAACTACAAGGGCATTTGACAGCTTTTTAATGTCATACTAAAACTGTGTTAAATATCACTTATAAGTGAATCGGTCGAGACAGTATTCATTTATATTGATCTTGACCAATAACACCTTATTGTATGTATGCATAAAGAACAACAGCGTTCCTTTAATCGAATATTATACCTACCATGTATATTTTCGATTTATAATACAATAAACGTAATTAAATCACTTAGTGCATGTCCTACATATAGACTCAATCCACATAAACTAAGAATCATTCTTGCACCGCCACGGAGGCTTAATCTTATTGATTCAGTTTTTGACTAGGTTTCGGTTTTTGTATCTGCGCCAAAGTCGATCTGACAACTCCTATAGAACAAGATCTATGTATAGTGGCAGCTGTATTTAAGAAAAACTATTTCTTATACTTGACCGTAAAATGAAAGATAATGGTGGAATAAAATGAAAGACAATGGTGGAATGAAGTAATTTATGCATTTCCCAGGCTCTGATCATTCCAATATCCATTGAGAAAAGATACATGGAGGGAAACTAAAATGCATATCGACTTTAAGGGCAGAAACGATGCAATACAATCAAATATTGCATTTTGTTACTACAGGAGCCAATTGAGTTTTGGAATGAATCTCTTATCATTCGATTGATCTGCTTTCGAGTGTATCGATCTGCGCTAAAGGGAAAATTACTGTTTAACTGGATTCGAGGAAAATGACAATGAGATATATTTGACAAATACATCATTAATACAGACATGAAGTTGCTGATGAAAAGAAACCAAGTCAGATCTGTCAATGCAAATAAAGACTTTGAAGTATACTGTGCTACCTGTAATAAATCGAAAGCCTGTAGTAAATTTTCACATGAAGTTTCTGTCAGGCACAGCGTTTTTTTATACATTTTATGAATCCAAAAGAAAAGGTAATTCATATCCATTTGAACAAAACTGACAAAAGTACATACATTAGCTCCCAACTGTTCAATCGTCACTTCCTTTTTCGCGGGTACTCAGTAGGATGTGCCCGTGGTTTCTGGCCTTCAAATTAATGATAAGAGACTGTCTAGCCTCACTGGTAAGATTCTTCCAACCAATGATCTTTCTATTATACCTGGGATAAATCGATCTAAAATATAATCAAAGGTCGAGCGTATTCTGAGTCTAATAACTTAACTGTATGCCTAGTAGTTTTTTATTTATTTATCATGGCTTTTTTAGTAAACTGACCCATTAGTAGAGAACAACAATAGAATAATATTCTCAATAAGTGCTAGTACAGAATTTTGTTGAACACAGACAGATTCAGGAAGGTCATACGAAAAATGACGTAGAGAGCTAGAAACTCAGCTAATTATAGGCGTCCGAACCGCACCAAGGAATCAGTAAATAAGCATATCTGTGTAGTACATAATATACAAGCGAAACATCAACCAGACCCGATCCGTTGACCGAACACTCAAGTGAACCTATTTCGAGAGATTTATGGAAATATTTGACAGCTGAATGGTGTAAGTATATCAAACACAAGCTGAAATATTAAAAGTCATTTTCTGACGTTTCCTAGGTCCAAGAGATTGATCATTGTTTAATATGTTTAAAAGAGGTTTAGGTCTGTGCAATCGTCGCACTGATTTGTCCGGACAGGTTTTTCCCCAGGCCTGTCCATTTTTCTTTGTCCGAACGGGTCTTTACTGGTAAATTTCGGCATCCGTAATCGTACCTTACCTGGTGTATCATGCTAAATGCGGCAGTGCAGTTCAAGGTCAGTGGATCCTAACCACCATATCAAAAGTATATATATACCATGCTTCTTTTCGATCGTATGTAATTAACCTTACAGTTTTTCTTTTCTTTTTTTTCAATTCTTTACATAAATTTCAATAAAAGCACAATAATAAGTGTAAAGAAATAAGAAAAATCATGACATATCATCAAAAGAACAAATACTTTTGGTTGATATCCTGTTTGCTAGCAACCTTACCATTGTTAGCAAAAGCAACTCCTGCATGGAACACAGGTAATTAGTGTAATTTCTACAATAAACATTCATATCACTTAAACATCTCTAGTCAATGGTTACGATGTCAATGGCAATCAATGTCCTCTGCCAACTTTTAATGCTTACCCTTGCCCTACTCTTTGTGTTCGTGATATTGCGTTATGTCCAGAGAATGTTCGCCCCTCATGTCCTGCTGGTCAGACATATTGTGTCGATGGTAAATGCCATGATTCTTGTCCCATTGATCTTGCTTCCAAGTGTGCATGCCCTGGTGCTCCTGCTTTAGAAGGCGCTACCATCTATCCATGCTCTAAAGCTCACGTTAACGTTGAAAACTTCAATGCCGCTAACAAGGAAGCTCAGACTGAATCTGCTTGCGCCAACTACCTTGGACTCTCCAATATATCTAGCTGGAATCCCAATCCTCAATCCTTGATGTGGGGTACTTGTCCAACGCCCGACTACGGAGAACTTACCTTTACTGAACCCGTTTTCATTGCTCTTTACGTCTTTTATGGTTCTTGCGTTTTTTTCCTGAGTGCTTGGACTGTATACAAGTATCTTAGAGAGAAGGTCATCAAGGCTCGTTTCCATCAAGTGCGTGAGACTAAGCGCGACAAGTACGATGCCTTTAATGAAAAGAAGGATGATATCAGTTCTAGCCGTAGTACGGATTCATCTTCTTCAATGAAAACTGAAGATCAAGATGATATGGTTATCAAAGCTTATAAACGTGACTTTATTGGTTCTCTGGTATTTTGTCTTTATATCTTGCAAACCCTCGGTATGGTTGCTTACATGATCCTCACTACCTATGACTACTATCAAGCATATCTCTTCTACCGCGGAGTTGCGGTTGTGCAGTCTAGTGTGTTTATTGCTCAGTGGTATATTTTCTTCATATGGTTTGCTAGTCTTACTATCTTCAAAAGCCGTATTTCCAACTTTTTCCGTATTCAATGTACTTATGACCAAGGTCAATATGTTCAAATTGAGCGCCAAGAACCAGCTATTATTTTACTCGAAGACAACGATAAGGTCATGGCTTTTGTTCGTTATCTCGAAACTACCGCTAAGAGCATGTTTGGTCTTGACGTTATTATTGCCACTTCCCCTTTGCAAATAACTGGTAATGGAACCAAATACTTCATCTATCAATGCACTCGTTTTGTATATCATCCTGAAACTCAATTATTCAAGCCTCATCACTTTAACCTCGGGGAAACCAATGCCCAACTTGCTGGACAAACAACTGGTCTGAGCTCTCAAGAGGCTATGGAGCGTGAAGAATTGATCGGTCCCAACTTTATTGAGGTCTATGTTCCCAATATCCCTATGGCTATCCTTCGTGAGTTTTCGTCCTTTTTCTACATTTATCAATTCACTGCCCTTTGGTTGTTCTACTACTTTGCTTACTGGCAAGTAGGTATTGCTGACACTGCTGTCATTCTTGTTTCTGCTATTGTCAAAGTGTATGTTCGTCTTAAGTCTGAAATCCGTATCAAGAAGATGGCAGAATTTACTGATAATATCAATATCTTGCGCGATGGTAAATGGAAGAATGTATCTACTTCTGATTTAGTTCCTGGTGATGTATTTGAGGTTGTTGAAGGAAAAACAGCTCCTTGTGATGCTGTAGTATTGACTGGTAACATTGTGGCTGATGAGAGTTCTTTAACTGGTGAACCTTTGCCTATTCGTAAGTTTCCTCTTCGTACAAACGATCCTACCGAGTATGATAGTATGGGCGCTGGTAAAATTTCTACCATTTTCGCTGGTACGATCATCTCTCAAGCCCAACGCACTGAACAAGACACACCGGTTACCGCTTTGGTTATGAATACTGGAACTGCTACTGACAAGGGTGAGTTGGTCAAGAAGATTCTCTTTCCTACTCGCGTCTCTTTCATCTTCGATGAACAGATAAAAATTGTCATTTTGATTTTGCTTTGCTGTGGTTTGATTTGTCTCGGCTTAGCTATTTGGCTTTACACTAGTGGCACTAGTGCCTGGTTTTATGCGATGTTTGCTATTTGTCAATTGGTTTCTCCTTTACTTCCTGCTGCCCTTGTTGTAGGTCAATCGGTTGCAGCTGGCCGTTTGAGAAAGAAGCAGATTTTCTGCGTTGACCTTCCTCGTATCCTGATGGCAGGCAAAGGTAAATAATTTCATCACTAGTTTCTCTCTCTTTTATATACTTACCACGTTTTCCTTTGTAGTCCAACTTTTCTGTTTCGACAAGACTGGTACTTTAACTAAAGAAGGTCTTGAGTTTTACGGAGCGAAGCCTATTACTGACATTGACAATATTGTTAAGCAACGTGCCAGTCAAGTAAACCCTGAATTTGACGGTCACATTGAAGCTATGGACGATATTCCTCGATTGATGCAGATTGGTATTGCCACTTGTCACGCTGTTACTATGTTGAATGGTCAGTTTATTGGTAACCCTGTGGATATTGAAATGTTTCGTTCTTCCAAATGGGAGTTGAGCGACGAGCCTGCTAAAGAAGAATATGTTGATACATTAACACCTCCTATGGCTAATCCTGGTAAAATCATGGCTCCTGTTCATGTCTTGAAGCGCTTTGAGTTTGTTCACGCCAGAATGTCCATGTCCGTCGCTGTTCTTGATACTTATACCAATAAGGTTCATATTTTTGTCAAAGGCGCCTACGAAAAGATCAAGGATTTATGCCATGCAGATTCTGTTCCTAACGATTATGACCGTGTTACTTCGGGTTTGGCTCGTCAAGGTTGTTATGTGCTTGCTCTTGCTCACCGTGAGCTCGATCTTGATCAAATTGGCGGCATTGAAGGTTTCCGTAACTGGAACCGAGATCAAATGGAAGAAAACATCAATTTCTGCGGGTTAATTATATTCAAGAATCAATTGAAAGAAGATACAACGGAAAACATTCTTGAATTAAAGCGTGGTGCTACGCGTACTATTATGATTACTGGTGATACTGCTTTGACTGGTGTTTATATTGCTCGCCAATGCGGTATGGTACAAGAGGGTGCTCGTGTTTACTTGGGTGATTTCGACAAGGCTCTGAATCGCCTTGTTTGGATTGATGTAGATGAGCCCGAAACTTTCCCTGATGTGAATGTGGATAATGCACTTATGAACCAAGCCCATACTCCTTGTGAACTAGCTATGACCGGTAAGGCATTTGATTGGCTTTGTGAGAACGATATGATTAGAAAATATCTTTTGGACACTCGTGTCTTTGCTCGTATGACGCCTACTGGCAAAGTTAAATGTGTACAACTTCATATGGAACGTGGTATTACTGCTATGACAGGTGATGGTGGTAACGATTGTGGTGCTCTTCGTGCTGCTCATGTCGGTATTGCCATGTCTGATGCTGAAGCCTCTATCGTGTCTCCCTTCAGCACTAGTAATCGTAGTGTTCGCTCCTGTGTTGAATTGATCCGTCAAGGTCGTGGTGCTCTTGCTACTTCTATCACCAATTACAGATATCTCGTTATGTACGGTCAGGTTATGATGATGCTAAAGATTTACACATTTTATTTCTCTACTACGATGTCTCAAAATGTTTGGATAATGATCGATGTATTCATTACTGTATTATTGACATGGGCTGTCTCACAATCTCATGCTGCTACACGTCTAGAACCTCAACGTCCCACTGCTCGTCTGTTAGGTCCTCAAACACTCGCCTCATGTTTGGGTTTGGTTTCCATTAACTGGATCTTCTTGGCTAGTTCTTTTGCTATGCTCTACAAACAACCTTGGTTCCGTTGCAACGAATTTGACTCAAGTGCGGTTGATATTTCAAAATGGTGGTTGTTGGCTGATAATTATGAAGCAGAAGTGCTCGCCTTGGTGTGTCTCTTCCAATTCATCAACAATGCTGCTGTTTTTAACTTTGGTTACAAATTCCGAAAGGCTTTCTGGAAAAACTATTCTCTAGTGGTTTTATGGTTGCTTTATCTAGCCATTATCTCATACTGGTTGTTGGCTGATCCCAATAATTTCGGTTGCATGATGCGTTTCCAATGCGGTACTAAGGAGGTTCTTACGCAAATCGGCTACACGCCTCCTTCTAACAATATCGAAGCTTATAACACACCTTTGGGTCACAATGTTATGCCTTCGTATTTCCGCTGGATGCTTTGGGGTCTTTGTATTGGTAACTGTTTGGCCACACTTGCTTACGAGAAGTTCATTGTACTTGGTCCTATTCATGAAATGTTGGCCAAGAAATATACTGTTGATAAGCTTCAAATCAAAAAGTAAATCTAACATCTCTTTGAGAGACTCTTCACTACTACACCAGCTGGACTGTATATAATTTAAATACCAACAACAGAACCTTTTTCTTAATATTTACTTTTCTATATATTTTACTTATTACTACAATACTGAATAAAAGATAATAATAACAGTAATTCGCATAACTCATGATATAAATTGAGGATGTATGTTAGCTTTTGCCAGATCTTATGGTAACAGTAATCCACGTATCTTAAACTATTATAACGCAGAATGTACATTATTGTTTGTTCATAAAATGTTTTAGGTCCTATAGCAAGTGCGGTACACTTTTAGCAGTTTACGTGCCTTGGACATAAAAGGCTGAATATATTGCGTTCCCTTATTTGTATTAAATATGATTCTATAGATGCAGCAGTTCTTTCTGGATATGTAAGAAAAGTAATTTGATACGACATTATACCGGGATCGGCTGAGAGAGATATATAATAGATCAGCAGAATTAGTTTAACATGGAACATATGCAGCTTATAGTCAATCTTTAAACCAAATTATCGATACAAGGCTCATTCTACACATAGGCGACGATTTTGATGCGTGATCATTTGGGGGGGGGGGGATTCATAGGTTATTAAAAGCAATGGTTCTTTTTGAACATGTACTAGTTAATAGTTGTGACATTCACACAAGATCGGGCTGAGAATCACTTTGTCTGCTGAAATTTGATTTAAGGTGGCATCTAATTGATAGTCTATGTGAAAAATAAGCCACAGCTTCTACTAGAATCTTTAATAAACGGTATCTGATAATAATTCTTTTTCATTCTGGGAACTTTTGCAATAAAAATTTGAATGAGTCGTACTTGTCAATTACGTCTTAGGATTTCTTTTGAAAGTCTGTATTAGGATTGATTATTGTAAAATCTGGTATAAATGGCCAAATGTATTATGATCGAAAGGTATTTAATGTTGATAGATACTGCGTTTCAAAGTAATCATTCTTTGGCTAACGGTTTAACACAAAAAAAAATCCTCTGGCTAATGGACTAAATTTCTTCGAGCTCAGCTCTAATTGTCTCATATTTGATTTGAGCAAGTTCCAATCCGAAGTTTCTTTTGAAACCTCAGTAACGTTCAAAATTGACAAGGAATTCTATTTTACTCAAAAGACCGGATCTAGTATGCTGCTCTCACTCTTTTCTCTGGGGACTATTTTATTTGGCCCATGGTATCCAAAAAAAAATAATTAATACCAGGATTTAGATGATAGTTCAGGGCCGAGTCTATATTGAAGTACTGGACACATTAAGCCTAATATCCTCTGCGTTTATTTGAATGAGTGTACGCAGGTAGTAATTTAAGTCTAATTCTGAAAGACACTGTAGTTAGAAAGATCAGATCACAACGTTGATAGTAAGCATAGAAGGAGCCTTGTCGTTAGATATAAACTGATTGGAAATTCGCGATTCTCGACGCATGGATTAGCTTCTCGCGTAACTGAGATTTGAAACATGCTAGATGAAATAGCTAATGTGGTTTAAAAATACATATAGCTTGATCTAGTTTTTATCAATGTAGCATGCTCCTTGTACAACAGTTAAATAGGCAACCACAATAGATGCAGCGGCTCATTCTGCATAATGACTATTAATCAAAACAACAATAGGCCAAGATCAGCTGAGAAGTCTTCTGTACATACTGTGATATCAGATACATAATAAGTAGTAATTAACCATTATCTATTATAATACACCCACTGTATCACATTAAATAAAGATTCCAACAGATGTATCATTTCATTCTGAACGTCAACTATCTGTCATATTATGCGACATTTGACCGAGATCGGCCCCGAGATTTAGAGATGAAGCTAACGTGATAGATATCGGAAAATAGCATTACGACTATTTGTAACACTCAGTTGTATTTTACTGAAGACTATGACGTCGCTTTGAATACGTAGCATAAGTATAATAACCTTTCTACATTTGATCGTATGTAACAATAATTTTTGTTACATTCTACTTAAAAAAGTCTAGAAAACTGAGTTCTCGTCAAAGAAAATTCTGTAGTTTTAATTAGAATGTATCATTACCTTTATACCATTCGACGCAGATTACGATTTTGCAAACTATTTGTTATCAATTCAAACTTTTTTATTATACTAAAATTGTATTTACTATGAAAAAATTTCGTGATTACAACATTATATAATTTAAATGGCGAAGGAGTAGAATAATCATATCATCCCACATCATCTTGCTCTAAGCATTTCAGTCCAAGCAAAACCATGGTAGTGTCAGTCTCCACCATCAATTGTTTAGCCTTTTATATGTATCATTATGAGTTATTTTTACCCTAGCATTACAAGACTTACCACATGAGCCAGTAAATACTCTTCATTCCAGTACTGGTGATTTTACTAGTTGTGTTTACTTTGAACAATCGCTTTTTACCATTTAAAAATTATTACTAATACAGATTTTATAAGCAAATCTTGATATAGATTATCATTTACTCTTGCATACTAAGCTAGCTGGCTATCGTTTATAACCAAATGACACAAGTAGTAGCCATGCAACATAATTTCTACATTATTACGTTTGAATGCAGGCGCTGTCCGATAGTTGAAGGAGGTACCAAGAGTCTTGGGAGGATAGTCTTCCATCAGTCCCCCAAGTTGTCCACTTACAGTTGTCCCTGCTTTTCGATCATAATACACTTGTTAATATGAGGAGTCTTAGTAGTAAGTTGACTTAATATGGAATAGCAAGAGAGATCTTGTGCATGTAACAAGTAATGGGGTGATAGATTATTTAACCGCGCGATTTTTTGTTGGAATAGCATGATGTTTCCCAGCTCAAAGAACAAACTATTAGCATATTATGAGTTCACAAACTAGTTGGCGAACTACGCTACTGCCCGATCGCGTAATCAAGGGTAGAACTATGTGTGCGTGTAGTAGGAATCATTAGGGCAAGGGCTTGAGAAATGAAGTAACAATGGAGCTCTTAATTGGGATAATATTGCCCTATAGATGCTTTTTTACCTATATCCAACATCCATCCAATAAAAGAAACGGAACTTTTTTCGAGGGATTTTAAAAATGAAACCAAAAAATAGTTTTTTTTTCTTCTTTTTCTTCTCAAACCCACTAAAAACATATTGTTATGGGATTCTTTCAGTCTTTATTCAACAAGGAAAAGAGCAAAAAAGAGATTTTAGCTCCCAATAATGCTGCTCTTGTTTCACATAGTAACAATTCAGCTTCTCCACCAGCAGTGTATACCAACCATAGTACAGAGGTGATACCTGATGGCCAGCACCGTCGAGGCAGTAGTATTCATAGTATCTCTTCTCATCATATACTCCCTGCCACCTCACCTTTGGCATTATCCCCACAGCTTTCCAATACTCCCTCGGCGATTGCCAGCAGCACAAAAACGCCGACCCCTCCACTTTCTCAGCGGCCCTCGACCGAACTTACACGTCGCTTCGTGATGCTAGAAGACGGCACACATATACATCATTTGATGCAACCAGCTCAGAACCGGATTGCCGCCTCACTCAACGGTCTGGTGACAGGCCTCGCGCACAAATCCCTTAGACTGACACAATGGACAGAACGTAAAGTCTCCATGGAAGACATTCTCAAAGAACGTGCAGCCTTGAACCTGCGTCTACATCGATCTAATGAGCCACAACAAACTTTGGCCGAGAAATGGGGTACTTGTCACGAAACTATTGGCAAAGGCACCTCGGGTGTTGTCCGAGTTGCTCATAAAATAGATGTAGCAGGTGAGCGTTTGTACGCCGTCAAAGTAAATGCCTCATATCGAAAAACAGCGCATTGTATATCAAATATTCACACAATAGCTTTGTAGGAACTCCGTAAACGACCCCAAGAGACATCCAAAGATTATATCAATCGGCTGACTTCCGAGTATTATATATCTTCTATTGTAGACCATATTAATGTCATTCGTACATTGGATATAATGCCGCAAAACGAGACATCTCCTATATTCTGTCAGATTATGGAATATAGTGGTGGTGGCGATCTGTTTGATGTATTGTACGATTGTCCAGATGGCTTGGAGGCTGCTGAAGCAAATTGCTTCTTTAAACAGTTGATGCGTGGTGTCAATTACCTGCACACGATTGGTGTGGCTCATCGCGATCTTAAGCCCGAAAATCTCCTGCTGACAGCCAATGGTTGTCTCAAAATCTCAGATTTTGGTTCTGCTGCCTGTTTCAAAGGAACCACAGTGGATAGCGAGGGTGAAGAACTGGAAGAAGATGAATCTGCTTGCTCTAAAGTGCATTTGATTAAAGGATTGGTGGGGTCTGAGCCCTATATCGCACCCGAAGAATTCATTGAACAAAACTATGATGCACGATGCGTGGATGTGTGGAGCTGCGGTATCATCTATATGGCTATGAGAAAAGCAACTCATTTGTGGGAGGTGGCAAAAAGTGGACAAGATGAATCCTATGATAAATACCTCAAGTTTAGACAACTGTTAGATGAAGAACGCGAAAACGCTAGACGCGAGCATTGTTTACGTAAAGGATTAGAAAAGGACATGACAGAAGAACAGAAGACATTAGAAAGGGCTAAGAGAGAGGCGAACGTACTGAAGGCAAGAGAAACCATACGTAAACGTGCTAAAGAAGGTCGATTTGATACTTTGGATGGTATCGATATTCAAGCTAAAAGGATCATCTATCGTATGCTGGACCCAAATCCACAGAAACGTATTACTGCCAATGAAGTCTTGGATAGTGAATGGTGCCAAAAAATATACTGCTGCCAGCCTTCTTGTGAACAGTGTGAACCAACGCAGCTCTAGCCGCTGCTAATAGTGTAATAACTATAGAACTGTATTTTATATATCCTATTTATTTAATTCTCTTAATACGCTTCTTTCAGGGCATTTTTCTGTGTAAATTGTATACTATTTATGAAAGTGCATACAGAAGTAGGCTATACAAGTAATATATTGTTACAATGCGTCTACTTTTATATACATTAAAATTAGACTGATTTCATAGCTGAAGTAGGAGTAAAATGTATATGTTTGCAGTCATCTAGTAGCAACTGCCTGTAACGAGGTATGGCTATGCAAGTTGCTTCATTAGAAAACACACACACACATATATATATATATATATATATATATATATTCTGCCTGGGAATCATTGATATACTGTATTTCGACTGCCAGTGGATCTAGGCACGATCCTTTGTTGTAAATCAATGTGTTGAGCTTTACAAGAAGCACGTCTGTTCAACCTGATTATAAAACTAGTATGGTCTAGCTAATAGCAAGTATACATTATTAAGTTTGGTCAGACGATGATGGATCAACCAAAGTAGATTTTAACTGTTTATCAAAGGGTAAAAAAAAAGAGAATCGTTTGTAAGTGGATATAGATGGGGTTATTGTGATGGGTGGTATTATAAGTATATGTAAATACATGAATAAATTACTAAGACATTACTACTACACTACTACGATTTAACTACTACTGTTTCTTTTACTACTGCTACCGTTATAGTTTCTCAAAATAGAAGAAGAGGTTGAAGACCGTTTTGATGTTGAAGGCGAGTTAAGGTCACTACAAGTAGCATTGAAGATCATTTGCATCTTTTTTCGATCCTTTTCTAATCGTTGACACTCTTGATTCACTTTACGGTTTTCCTGCTCCAAAACATCTACTCTATTCTTCATATCCAACATACGCTCCACCAAGGCAGTTAAAGCATCTTTGGACATGGCTTGCTGATGATGCAAATCCTCATTTTCTTGCTTTAGAGCTGCGTTTTCCTTGCGCAGTTCAATGCATTCACGCTCATATTTGGTGTTATGAAATGCACTGGCCATAGTCATCTTTAATGCGTCTCGTTCGGCTTCAACATCCATTTTGTCCAAACGTGCTTGCATCAAATCATCCTTGAGTTCTACTGTCTCGCGTTGTGTTTGAGACAAAGCTAATAAGAGATCTTCTATTTGATGATGCAGTTGGGCAACATCAGGTTCGGTCATACGTAAAGAAGAGATCGATACGCGATCAGAATCGATTGATTTTTTCGGCTGCTGCTGCTGTTGTGGCTGCTGTGGTGCATACCATGACATGGTTTTCTTTTTGCGATTATTGTTGGCTTTTGTAGCAGGTGCCTTGGACCAAAAATTGAATCGAACAGCAAGCACTTGTTCTGTTTGCTTTTGTTCTTGCTCGAGCTCAGTAACATAAGTCTCGGCGATATGGTCCATTTTTTCTCTGGTAATGAGTCCACTGAGTTCAACTGCATCTGAAATGACTTGCGTAGGATCATTATTATAGGCGTCATAGAGTTTGTTGGATAAAAAGTCGAGAATATCTTCGAATTCATTGAGTTGCATCAGCTTCTCTTCAGATCGCTTGAGCATAGCAATAGATACACGCATGATGGTTTCTGCTGCTCCTTCAGCGAAAACAATATCATAAATGCGTAAAATAAGTTCCATAGGAAAAGCATAGGCGAACAAGGTCAAGAACCATTGAGATGCGTACATGGGCACATTGACTTCGTGCAGCTTCAAAAAGTTACTGAGCTTGGGAAGGATTTGATCCAATAAACTAGAAAATTGATACAATCGAAGCTGCAAACCCTCCATATTCAATGTAAACATAGTTCTCATTTCATATGTCTCCATGATTCTAACAAATACACAGAAAGCTTGCTGTTCTGGCATCTAACAGATATAGCATTAGAATATATACGCAGAGATCAGTCTATGTTTTGCTTACATTCAATAATAAAGGTCCAACTAAGAAAGCCAATCCTTGACAATATCCCACCAATGAATCATATAAACTATATGCTTTAAGCACTCTTTCCAGGGATTGCTGTCCAGATCCACCTTCTTTTTTGAACATTTCAATACCAGGAAACGTTCTAGCCAGATCACGTTGAATGATACGTTCATAAGGCGAGTGTTCTGCCACTAATTGTCCATAGACGGTTTCTAGGTTCAGCGAAGCTGACTGTGACATAGCTTGCCAAATAACACCTCGGACTTTTGGTGGAATTCCCGCTCTCAGCTTGGCAGACACAAGATGAGGTAGTTTCAAAGCAACCGCAGAAAAGTCATCAGTAAGGGCAGTCCAGAATTCCCAATCAATGGTATCGTCAGTGGTATTGACCGATAAATTCTGGATAGTGGATAATGTACATTTGAGTTGATTTGATTGAATACACACTGATTTGGGATCTTCGTCTAATTTTGCATTTTGTCTCTCAATTTGCGCTAGAATAAACTCGACCGAATCCTATTTAAACAAGTGTGAGTCAATGAATAAGCACTGTGTGATTTGTTTATTACTTGTGGCGGTAGATTAGCATTTTCTTCTTCTAGTCTAGGCAGTAACTTGAGATCTTTCTTTACAGAGGCAGAAGCAGTAGTTAGGCTGTTTGTTCTTCTTCTTCGAGAAGTAGGACCACCTCGAAGCGAGCTACTGGTTGTTCTTGTAGGTGATAGTAATAGATTTTGTCTTATACTTGAACTTTTAGACGTTCTTAAGTGAAGTGGCGGTCTACGCGTATATTCTTCTTCTTGCTGCTGCAAAGCATTCACCAACTTGGACATTTTGTATTAAGAAAAAGGTACGGGACATGGTTATTTTCGTTTCGATTTGTATTTAAACCAATTACGGCTATTATTTAATCTCAGGGAACACTGCCCGCGCGCCCGGGCACTGTTTTATTATAGCAAGATTGGGCCTTTCTGTAATCTGATAGTGTAAGCAAAATGCTGATTTATATATTTCGTATCAAAAACACTAGTTATCTCACAAAAAAGAAGTCTATTCGCAGCTTATCTAAATATATATAGAAGCTTGAGGAAGCAAAACGCTGACATTAATCACCATGAAGGCCTCCACTTTCCATTGTGAAAGCAAATCAAGACCAATTACAAAACCTACTATCTAATCAATGCACTAATCAAAATATTAGTTTATTCTGAGCATGAATCAACTTATCGCATGTGACATTAAACTGAGATCGACTGAGAGATCTATACATCATTAGATCTATTCAAACAGAATATATACAGCTTACTCTCTGTCACTAATATATAGTATACTCTGCGTATTTAAATCAAGTAACTATTTTAATTAATATAATATCTCTTCTACACATATATTAGTCATCAGATGTGACTTTAAACTAGAATCAGTCAAGAAATGGAGAGATGTTGGAAATGAATGAATTTCAAGCCCCCTCAATTTTAAAACATTGTTTTATGAAGCACGTAGATAACATTATTTGATCCTAGTTTATTAATAATGTAGGCTTAATACGTTTACAAGTATGAAATTGTATTTTTGAAGGATTTTATTGTATAAGCAATACTCGAGTTACGGCCGCATTTCCAAATCATCTAAAAATAGCCTTTTATCAAGGATAAGAAGAAACATTAGATAATATTTATTGGAGGTACTATTTAATTTTTTGTGGATTTTGTTCAAATTGCGTGCACATATTAACACCTTTAGGTATTAAAAAGTGGATTGAAGCCTAAATCGAGTTTTGTTTTTAAAAGATTCTGAGAGAGCTTCAGTAGAGGAGGAGAAAGGGGAGATGTTATATAGTTGAATGTGTGTATGGTAAATACTTTTACTTCACTTTTATACGGTATTAAATGCATTGTAACGACACTATTCATAATGAAACTTTTTTGTTTCGTTTTAGGACATGCATTAATACATTCTTTGTATGCTTCCCACAAAATTAGGCCGATGAAACAATCGTAAGCATGGGATCATAATCCCTTTGTGCGCAAGAATAGTCATCGATTTTTACCAGCACAAAAGAAAGAATACAGCTTAAGCAATAGTCGTAATTTATCATCTATCAGATATAGTCATCAACATCACCGTACTAAATGTTGCTTCTTTAGTATTGAATATTGAAACAGCCACCATATCAGCCCTGATAATGTGCGGAAGAAAACAAGTACAAATGTCCATCATCCTATGAAATGAAAGCTAAGCAGATAAAATATTCTAAACTAATAAAAGAACTAGATGATGACTCTTTGGCATCGGATGCAAATAATCTTGTATTGCCTTACACGTGGGACGCGAGAAATATAAGAAATATAGTAAATATACTATATGAATTACTAACTGAAAGCCAAGACATTAACTATTTGTTGAAAAGATACCATTGTGTAATAACGCATCAAAACTCTGTATCAGAAATAACTGATGTTTGATATAACACATATCCTGTTATAAGCAACTTTGCTGTATTCCACCTTCGTCCTACTTTATTGTTAGCTCAGTGATAAGGTGAACTCAATACAGCATTATATATCCCGTTGAATTCATGGGTAAATGCGCCAAATTCCTCTTTTTTTTTTGGTCGGATTCGTATCAAATTTGCTATTTTATTAAGTACGCGATATATAAAGAAGAAGTAAAATAATACAAGTAGAAATGACACCAGCCATAATCAAAGTATCGCGCTTTCTTCTTGTATTAATACGAGAGATTAGGTTATTAATACCAGGAATACGATCTACAGAAAAACTTAGTATGTTTCAAACTGTTTTGTATATCAAATACTTTACTGATGATGCCTCCAACTCTTTGATTCACCCCATGCATGATACGTCCCTGACGCGAAACTTCTTGTCTAGTAGCGTAAGCTTGTCTATTGAACTCTTATAAGCAACCAATGTCTTATATATACCCAGTACAACTTACTCTAACACCATGTCTGTCATTCGATGTGAGCTTTCAATTCTATTACGCTCTGTTAAATAGTAATCTGCATTATCTCTATTATTGTTTCCTGAGTTAAAGGTTCGTATTTCGTCTTGCACTTGGTTCATTAGGTTGGCTTTATCTCTTGCTGTCTTGATATTACCCTTTACATACAGATTAGTTTGATGGTAATCGTCTATCAAATATTCTTACTTTGACTCTGCGAAATTCTTTGGTATAATCGTATAGTATATCTTTATGTCGACTCAGTAGATGAATCATGGAAGGGCTCGTTGGTGTAGCGCTTGGTCTATCGATAAAGTCTCCCATACCAGTAATGACTAATTGTAACTAGATAATGTTAGAACTATTTCATTAGCACTATTATAATACATCTTTACTTTTTTCAGCAGCTCATCTGTTTCTGCTTCTTGATTTGTATTGTCTAAACCAGTAGATTGTCCAATCTTTGTTAATGTAGCTAATTTATTTTCGATTTCACTTTCCAACGCCCTTGCTTCTTTTCGAAGTTGATCCCAGGAAGGTTGCGTAGATACTAGAGCGTTTTCATCATCTGATAACAATGGTTTCAGTGATGGAGATGGATTTCGTTGCATTTATGATTTAAACAAGAAAGAAATGCGTTGCATATACTTTATTATTTCAAAATTTAAATATCAAGAATTTCTCGGTATTTTATAGGTCAAGCCTATCGCTACTGTTGCTTCTCTTCAGCCACTGGCGCCGCTATTGGCGATGGCACTGTAGTAGGTGTTGTGGGTCGAGTAGTTAAAGCCAACAAACGTCGATCGGTATATCCAGACTATGAAATTCTCGGTTAATACACGTTCAGAAATATTACTGGTGATATTTACGCTCAAAAGATCTTGTTCCCTTGGTACTCTCATTTGCAACATGGTATTATTCTTTAAGCTTTGGTTCAGAACTCTTCTCAAAGAATCATCTCCTACAAAAGAGATATATTTCAGTATAAAAGCGCTCGATGAATGTGAACATTCCATATACTTTACTGTTTAAAAGACATTTCCATAATCCATCAAACCCTTTATACTGCAATACCATACCAGAGATTGAATTATCTTGAAAGGACAACTTTAACCAGGCTACAAGTGGTTCAATTGTCGCATCAGCTTAATAGAAACAAATATTAGTTTCAATTCAAGATGGTAACTTGATTATTTCTACTTTACGAGATAACTGAAAGTAAAGTGTGCGTGTAAAACCCAAATGATTTACTTCGATAATAATACCGGTTATTGGTGGATTCGCCATAGCTGCCGTATTACTGCTTTCTTTCTGCTGATGCTGCTGCTGTTGCTGTTGTTGTTGTTGTTGTTGCTGTTGCTGTTGTTGATGTTGCTGCTGCTGCTGCTGCTTCTGTTGGGGACTATATTAAACAAAACTCATTAGTCAATACGGATCATTAGTATTTGGTTTCATTTACCTTAATGGCTCTGTACTATTCTCGTTATTGTTTGTTTGTGCATTGGCATTAGCTTGAGGAATCCAAGTCTGCGATGCTTCCTTTAAACCGGGAGAAGCTGGATTTTTTTCTTGCTGTTGTTGAGCTTGCGCTTGAACTTGTTGCTGCTGCCGCTGTTGCTGCTGCTGTGCTTGTTGCGCTTCAGCATGTGCTCGAGCTTGTGCTTGAGCTAGCGCTTGAGCCTGTGCCTGCGCCTGCGCTCGGGCTTGAGCTTGCTGTTGTGCTTGTAATTGCTGTTGCTGCAACTGCTGTTGTAGCTGTTGTTGTTGTTGTTGTGCTCGTAATCGTTGCTGCTCTTGTAGTAATTTCTGCTGCTTTTCTAGCTCCAATTGCTGTTGCTGTTGCATTTGCTGTTGTTGTTGGCTATTCACGAGTGAATTCATGCCTTCAACCAGCTTTCTAATCTCTGCCAAGTCTTGCGCTGCTGCTTCGTTTGCTCTGTCCATTCCAAAGCTCATAAACTATGTTTGTTTTTAACAAGAAGAAACAGCAATAGATAAAGGCAAATTAAAAAATGCCGGGATACAGAATTATTTTTTTCGCGAGGTATACCGTTTTCCATACATTTCTTTATAGTTTTGATCACATGTATTAGTAGCGAAAACACCTTTTCAAGCCATAGTTTATAATGAAAAGGTACTGTATGTAACTAATTGCATACTTGCATATTTTTTGGATTTTTTCCGCGTAAAAAAGCTGAACTTATGAACTAATAAAAACCAAAAAAATAAATATTGCCAGATTTTCATATATCCGCTCAACTTTGATAAATCGTTGTTTGACGCTTTCTTTACACCATTGAATGCATTTTTTGTATGATCACACTTTTTTATTGTTAAAAAAGTTCCTGATATTTTTAATAAATTTTTAGACGCTTGTTTCTAACAAAGATCGCTCATAGTACCATACATAACTTATTCTTATTAAAAATGTATCTCGTCTTAGTATACCAACATAATATTTTTAAATAAGCATCTTCAGATTCATGCACACGTATTCATTTTAAAAATAAAGAAATTCCCTAGCAACTGTACAAAGGTATCCATTTATCTTTAAAAGAATCCATTTTTTCAATTCATGCTTCTTGCATAGGTATATAATAGGCTTTTTCCAAACACAGAAGAATTTGCTAATATTTGATTTGAAACATTTTATTACTTGAAATTTTCTGCATATCAGCAATGGTTATGCCTACGTAATAATTAAAAACAAGTGCATTGGATTAATTTTCAGGATACTTATTGAACTGGGATCTAATCAAGACTCTAACAGATGGAACTATTCCTTTTAACTATGAATTACCTCGCAAACGCAATATGTGATAGAGGTCGACCCAGAAATCTACACGGATCATCTGGTAATGTCTTATAAAGTAGATATAAAACTTGACTATTTAACTAATGTAATATACGCATTGTGTTGTAATTAAACAAAAGCTTTGATAGATATATAGTTGCTCATTCTACACAAGGAATATGCACCATTAGTAGTATTCAACGCTAACAGAAATCAAAATCTATAGAATAGAGATCAAGAAACGAATAAATACAAGAGAATCTCGTAAAACTTGCTGATAATTATACCACAGTTGAGCATATAAGCGAAGCGGAGAGTTCAATAGATGCAGTGAATCGTTCATAGTACTGAGTCATTCGTCAAATGCAATATTGAATCGCGTTAGATGAGAGAGCGATTTATAGCTGATTAGTTGATTTGCTTAAGGAAATGAATACAACTCCATTGTAATGGCTATGTGATCTATTAGTTATTGCGTTTCTGTCTAACAAAGGCATTGTAAGTGTAATAGTCTATTTTGAACATGCTATAATAGTCATTAGATGCAATTTTAAACAGAGATTTAATGATGCATTATAAATTATTTTTTTTTTTTGGTAATTCAAGCTTTTATTAACTTAAAGCCACACATCGCAGATAGGGGTGACATGAACATGAAATATAAAGGTGTTTGGGATATAGGGATAATAGAAGAATGATTCATTTGTATAAATTAAGAGCTACTACTCTAATTGGTGTTTGGCTAATAGAATAGAAATTTGCGATTGAATTTTCTTGGTATAATATTCTCACTCAGGAAGGGAGTGTGCTCGGTCATATATGTCCAGCTTAGATGTCACACAGGATATAAAATAGACTATTATTTTTATGCCCGTGTAGATAGATAGTCTTAAAAATATTTACTGACAAGTGGGTTGAAGAATCGTCTTGTTCAAAATTATGCAGATCATAAAGGGTCACATCGGTTCATTGCACTTTTTATCTGTATATAACTACACAGGACGCGCATTCCTAATAAATAAACATATTATCCTATCGTTGATTAGCGGCGATAGAATATTTCGGACTTGTAAATAGAGCTTCAAAATATAAAACCTTCTATTATTAGTGATATAACATAACCATGTTACTATGCATATCTCTAATAAATCCTAGGGACTACTTGTAATATTATCACATAAAAATATATATGCGTTAAACTTGAGAAACAGTAACTAAAAGCATAAACGGGGTTTTAAATTTTATTAAATTTTATTAGTCGTAATACTTTTTTAAAACAAAAAATCACAAGAAGCTTCCTTGGCTCAGTCGGTAGAGCGTTAGTCTCATAATCTGAAGGTCGTGAGTTCGATCCTCACAGGGAGCATCTTATTTTATTATTTTCCAGTTTTGTAGTGTGAGTAGTTATTACGATCCTTTTTCTTTTTTTGTCGTGTGCAGAGCTATATGGGATAAAAGGATGTCTTTTATTGTTTTCCATTTCATTTGATATTTATAATTGATTAAAGGTAACACACAGGTCTGTGTGTACCTGACATTATGGTAGTGTTGTCATTTATTGAAACTTTTGCGCATATCAAAAGCGATATTAATCACTAATTTGATCCTTTGGATATACAATGAATAATAAAACATGGAGATATCACCATTCTAGGATAGCTATTGTCATTTTATATAAAGACTATAATGGTAATCAGCAAATAAACTATACCTGTAAAATACTTATAATATAAGTATATGCCATAACAATAAGATAATTGATCGAGTATAGTAAATAGATACAACCTCTATCTGCCAAATCTTGCATAAGTTAACAATAAAACAGACAATTGGTCATTAAGCTAAGCAGGTACATTTCAAAACTGTACTAGAGCCTTAGCAGAATCTATAATACAATAGACGTAGTTTGATATACTTTTCTCTTTAATCCAGTTTCAAAAGAAAGAGATTACACATTACTTATCATATTATTAAAAAAGCACTTTTTGATCGTTTAGTCTTTTGACGCATCCATATTAAAAGCAGTTGTGAAATCTAACGCAATGAGTGAAGTAGACTGAAACGGTTAAACGAGGACCTTAAAAATAATGGAGTGGATGGTGTTTATTTATTTGTAGTTCAAAAAAAATTCTACTCCTATCTGCCGTCTTACCAAAGCCATTTCGTTTTATCTGGTCGATCACTGTTAGCCTTTACAGACTGGAAAACTGTATATTACAATTGCTACTGAAATTATTTCTTTTTACCTCAAATTCTTAACTTTAGATTCTTTTCTTATTGCTTAAAACTAGTTACTATAGTCTAATACAATTTACGCTTGTTAAAGTTAGAGAGTTTAACCCATGTATATGAAAAAAAATCAGCGATGTGTAATTTAAAACTTGAAAAACTGAGTTATTTCATTGAATACAGAGCTAAGGCGCCTTTAGTAGTATCGTAGTATCGTCACAACAATCATACTAAGATAAACTATTACCGCTCGATCTGATTGGCGGTCAAAGAGTCAAGCACGTTGTTTGAGACTCGCTCAGAATCCGACAGAGTAATGTATTGTCTTCTACATTCTAGTGATGTTTAAGCAAACATAGCTGAGCGCCAAATGATATAAATATCTTTCTGTATTTCCTTCAACTCTAAGCTCAAATTTGCTTAAACATTATTAGAATGTAGAAATGTAATAATAACTTTGCACTTTAGATACAGAATTTTTTTTTCATTTAATACTAGACCGAGCATACTTATTATGCTTAAAAAACTATGCTTCGAAAGCGTCGTTTTTGGCCTCAGAATATACTACAAAGATAAAACAGTAAATAGAAAAAGAGAAAAAAAAACGGAGCTTTAAATGAGGTATCTAAGCGCTCACCCGATTTTCGCACAAGTCACCCCATATTTCCCCATCTCTTGAACTCTCGATCGAACCAGATTTAATGTCGCATTTGGTAACTAGTACTTGTCTATAGCGGACAACTATTATATTTACTTGTACTATTCAGCCAGCGTTACTGGAGGTAAATTACATACATTTCCGATAAAGCAATTCCAATAATCCATAGATCTCTCGGACGATCTCGGTCAAATGCCGCATATGAATATTATAGAACGTGCTTAGAATGAATAGCCGCACTTCGTAGAAATGCTATTTGATTAAAAATACTACGAATACATCGTACTTTCGCGACTGATGTTAAATTATTTGCAATTGCTATAAACTAGATTTACTACATAAATTCATAGATCCCTTGGGACGATTACAGTCAAATATCACATCTGATAAGTGCATAGAATGTGTTACTGCTTCTGGTAACGCAATAATTAGACCCCGGTGCTTGGTTTCATTAAGGTCTTCTTCATGTTTGTTAATTTATGACCTTTCATGAATAGATTATAAAATTGTTGGATGTTTTATATTAAACATGATTCTGTTAATAATGATAATAAATTGTTTCTGATTGTTTTCCACTCTTGTAGTAATCAGCAATTCTACAAAAAAAAACACTAGAGCGAATATATCGTTTATGCAATCCTGAAGGAGTTCGATTCAAACAAAGCGCCTCTTAAATAGATATCAACTTTAGGAACTGAATTGGCAAATACAGATCATGCCAATGAACATCATGTCTATTTTGTGAAGGATTATGAATACTATGAAACGTAGGACAAGCTTATCGATGATATCATTTTGGGCATAGATGTAAATCTATCGGCTCTTTTGTCCATGGTGATCTCTGTTGCTTTTGATTATTCACCGCGCCTGGTATTTCAAGTTGTTTAAAACAAAGACCCATACAAAGATACCATATTATTTTAAATGGAGCATAGTTGTACGCATTGAACTGATGAATCTCAAATAATGTGTCTTTTTTAAAGGCGGAATCAACTTAAATAAGGGGGCCAAAGAACGGATCTTTTTTTTTCTTTACTAAAATATCCCCTTATAATTATCCTGAATGCATAGATTGTAATTCTCGATCGAGGACCAAAACCTGTTACTTGCTTTGTAAACCAATCGAATGAATCACCTTTTTTTTTCGCTATGTTTTTGAAATACAGACAAACATGGCCTGTGTAAGAATTGATTGGATTAATAAGAAAATTAAGGCTGGAAGGTTCGAGATGCTACTGAACTTGTTTTAGAAAGATGTGCAACCTAACAATGCTATTACACATGATATAGGTTATGTCTGGTCGACTAATATATCAAATTTCTCAAATCAAGTCCATCTTTGCTCGAGGTTCTTTCGATTGCTGCGGAAATTTCCTCTGAGTTGATTAGGAATAGCATCGTCTCTATCTCTATAAAAGTTTCGAATAACGCAAAGAACACAAGTTACAAATCAAGCAAATCTGCAATTTTATAGGTGAAGATTCCTGGAAATATATCAAAAAGGAGCTTTCCAACACCCACGGAGCAGTTGTGATACCCAATGACGACGTCAGTATGTGCTATAATGAACCAATCAGATATATTAGACAATGCCGCAGCCCGTTTATTATCTATCGTCATTTTCGCGTATAAATACCTCTTATTTTTCCAACAGTTTCTCCTCTTTTTTCTTTCTTCTTTACTTTTTCATAAGTATGCAAATTTTCGTCAAGACTCTCACTGGTAAAACCATCACTTTGGAAGTAGAATCATCCGATTCTATCGAAAACGTTAAGCAAAAGATCCAAGACAAGGAAGGTATCCCACCAGACCAACAACGTCTTATCTTCGCCGGAAAGCAGTTGGAGGACGGTCGTTCTTTATCTGATTACAATATCCAAAAGGAATCCACCCTTCACTTGGTTCTTCGTCTTCGTGGTGGTATGCAAATCTTTGTCAAGACTCTCACTGGTAAAACCATCACTTTGGAAGTAGAATCATCCGATTCTATCGAAAACGTCAAGCAAAAGATCCAAGACAAGGAAGGTATCCCACCAGACCAACAACGTCTTATCTTCGCTGGAAAGCAGTTGGAGGACGGTCGTTCTTTATCTGATTACAATATCCAAAAGGAATCCACCCTTCACTTGGTTCTTCGTCTTCGCGGTGGTATGCAAATCTTTGTCAAGACTCTTACTGGCAAGACCATTACTTTGGAAGTCGAATCCTCTGACTCTATTGAGAATGTAAAACAAAAAATCCAAGATAAGGAAGGTATTCCCCCAGACCAACAACGTCTCATCTTTGCTGGTAAACAACTGGAAGATGGTCGCTCATTATCCGACTATAACATCCAAAAGGAATCTACTCTTCACTTGGTTCTTCGTCTTCGTGGTGGTATGCAAATCTTTGTCAAGACTCTTACTGGTAAAACTATTACTTTGGAAGTTGAATCTTCTGACTCTATTGAAAATGTCAAGCAAAAGATCCAAGATAAAGAAGGTATTCCCCCAGACCAACAACGTCTCATCTTTGCTGGTAAGCAATTAGAAGATGGTCGCTCTTTGTCCGACTACAATATCCAAAAGGAATCTACTCTTCACTTGGTTCTTCGTCTCCGTGGTGGTATGCAAATTTTTGTCAAGACTCTTACTGGTAAAACTATTACACTTGAAGTAGAATCATCCGATTCTATTGAAAATGTAAAACAAAAGATCCAAGATAAAGAAGGTATTCCCCCAGACCAACAACGTCTCATCTTTGCTGGTAAGCAATTAGAAGATGGCCGTTCTTTGTCCGACTACAATATCCAAAAGGAATCTACTCTTCACTTGGTTCTTCGTCTTCGTGGCGGTGAACAATAAATTAATTCCCTTTGTGTATCAGCTCTTGCTTATATGAAAAATAATAACATCTTGTTGTAACAAGAAACATTATTTTGTTAGAATCCATTCTCTGCCGATCTTATAATGAAAACAATCAATGCTATACATATTTTCAATAAAACATTCATACACTTGGTTTTCATTATACTATACTTAAAAGCGTCTCCATAATATACCATTAATTGTGCGTTTTTTTTAATTTAGCCAATATTATCTTTCTGACTAATAAACTATTATCATCACCAACAAAACAACGCCAACAACAGCATAAACTGATGCTAGGCCTTCGTGTAACATCGTGATTGGATATGGTCGGTTTTGACGCATTGAAACCCTAATACAATACTAACAGGTTTTTAACGACATAATAGTAATAGTGAAGCCGAAAGGGTAAGTCATCTCATTATTGCACTATGAAACATAAAAAGATATAAGAAAATAAGCTCTTAGGAGAGTAGAGTATAAAAGAAAGCGCACGATTTCTAATGAAGCAACTGTCATAATAATTAGACGCCTATATGCACACAACATATACTAGGGTGGTTTGAAAATACACTAATATGCCTTTGTCTTAATTGCAACGAAGATACCAACCACATGCTCTTCTTTTGTCCTAACAAAGCCAACATTTGGAAAGAAGTCATTTTCGAATTCCTGTGGTCCGCTATCACTATCCCAGACGTTATCTCAATCAATACTCTCAACTTCTACAATGCCCGATATTGTCAGAAGCCCAATATGTCTGCTCACCTTACCATCTTTATCACACTCGCTCAAATGTGGAAGGCTCACTTCCGATTCATTTTCGATGAGGAACCGCTCATCCTATCGCATATTTTAACAATTATTCGTGAAGACGCCAAAAGATATAAAGAGGAAACTCAACTACATCTGCGGCAATAATTACTAGTTTAATGTCTCCACTGATATAACTCATTCCTCTCTTTTTTACAAACAAAATTTAATGCAACTGCCTCTTGAGTTTCCTTACTGGAACTCTACACGGCGTACTAATAAAAACAAAAACAAAAAAATACACTAGTTGCATGCTACGATTCCTTTTACTTAGATATGTATTTTCAAATGAAGCACATCTCTAGTATGCTAGGTATTTGATAGTAAAAAAAAAACTTTTTTTTTGTTTTTTTTTTATTGGGTGTTTCAAATTTACAGTATATAAAGCAATTGTAGTGGGTGGTTTTTTTGATGCTAAAAGGAGCAAGCATTTATGATGATATGATAAGAAAAAAAAAGTTATTAAGTTGTGTATACAAACATGTTTTTTTAATAAGGTGGGTCATCTCTGTGTCTCTTGGCTTGTCTTTGTCTGAATACATCATGATCTGGCGGTCTATTGGGACCCATACCTATCACTCAAAAGTTAGCATTAGGAAGCAATACGTCTCTTCAGTACGTCCTTACCTCTTTGAGGTTGATAATCATCATCGTAATCATCTCTTCCACCGCTTCTACGTTTCATACCAGGCTTACCGCCACGTCCCATGGGCATATTTCCACCGCCCCCACCGCGTTTACCGAATCCACCACGTCCGCCACCACGATTTCCATAACTTTGTCTACCAGAAGGCATATTATCTCTATTAGATTGCATAGGAGGCTTGGGTTGTTGAGGTACAGGTCTTTGTTGCTGTTGTGGTGGTAGTAGAGGAGGCTGGTTGGCATTTTGAACAGGTAAGGGTATGATAATGTTGCGTAAAAGATCTACTAGTTCTCCAGGTTGTATCATGGGCCCATTGAAAGTTTGTGCAGGTGGCAAGTTGGATACAAAGTAAGCAACCGCATCTGGTAAAGTAGGTTGAGCAACAGATACAGCAGGTGCATTGGGCCATCCACCCACTGGCTGTTGTTGTAATAATGGTGCTTGCTGCTGTTGCTTCTGCTGCTGCTGCTGTTGTTGTTGAGGTGGGATAGGAAGAGGTGTTGAAATAATAGTATCAACAGATGGCTGTTGTTTTTGCTCTGGTGTGCTTATTACAGGTGTTATAGTAGGCACAATAGTAGTAATAATGGGCGAATCACTAGTAGGACGCGTACCAGGCTTGAATGATTGCCATTGACTAAGATCAGGGCGAGGATATCTTTCAGGATGAACTGGTTCTAAAAGAGGCCTCTTTTGATGATCTTTGGATGAATGGTGATGGTGTTGCTGCTGCTGTTGTTGCTGCTGTTGTTGCTGTTGCTGCTGTTGAAGTTGCTGTTGAGCTTCATTGGAGCCAGCATGAGCAGTAGCAGGCGATGCATTTGCTTCAGCCAATTGTTTTTCACGAGCAGAGTAACCCAGCTCTTGTTCTTCAATATTATGAATATCTAAGTAGCTAAGTCTCTTCAAAAACGACTCCATCGTGTTGACCTGAAGATTGGCCATTGCTTCAATACGTCTCTTTTCAACATTTTGTACAGAAGCCAAATCACCATACTTGTTCTCATAATCCAAAAACTTGAGCCAAATAGGGCCTGACTTTTCTGGAGGCATGGTAGCCAAGGTTCTTTCAAACAAAGCACGCGTATTGTTATCATCATTCATTTGAATCAAAAAGTCCAAGTATTGACATACAAAGTCAGGATTATCTGCAAATGTCTTTTGACCCAAACTAAACACTTTGCCTGCTACATTAGCGTCCTTTGAATTGTGATATTCCATCAAAGCATCTGCGACATAAACATGGTAGGTACAGTTGGCGGCTTTACGTGCTCTAGAGAACAAAGCACGAGCACTCTTGATACCCTCTGTTCGACGGGCAAAACGCATATAGTTGATCCACACCAAAGATGCAGCGCGCGCAATGATTTCGACTTGATCATTGAGCTTCTTTTCAACAGCATCTTGTTCTTTCTTGACATGCTTCTCACGGGAGCGCAACTGTTCTCTTAATTCACCATCAATATCATCAGACAGATTCATAGCAGCACGCTCTTGTTCTGCTTCTTGATGGAGCCTGTCGATTTCTTGTTGTGAACCTTGCTTCAAGTTCTCAATCTCTTTGTCCAAATTGATAATTAATTGATCGTATGCTTGGCGGGCATCATCGAGTTGCCTCTTGGATTCACACAGTTCAGCATAAGCAAAGTTCAATAAAAGACTAGTAGGCATGATTTCAATGCCTTGTTTCAAGATAGAAAGTGATTTTTCAGGCTTATTGAGTTCATGATAGTAGGTAGCGAAGCTGTACCAAATCTCAGGATATAGACGGAGAACAAGAAAAGCTTGCTGATAGGTATAGGCTACACGGTCCATAATAGCTGCTTCATCTTCCAGCTTTAAAGGATCACTCTTTTCCCAGTTGATATAGCTTTTCCACAACTCCAATTGAGCAAGTTCATTAGCTGTCCATTGAGGAGGTAAAGATACAGTATTGGTATTGATATTATCAGTGAACAAGCGCATTTCACGTAAAGCAGTACGTGCTGTCATGTAAGCTGAGGATTTCTCGCCCAGGAATTTTTTAGCCTATAGATTGTGGTTAGTATTTATCATAGTGCAAGTTATGAATACATACTGTTAACCGATTCAAGTTGTTTTCCCATTGATCATATTCCTTCCAGAGATGCTCAACATTATTTAAAGGAATGGTTACTGCCTTTTGGTATGCTCGACGCATAGAGTCCATTTTACGTTGTTCTTCCCAAGTATTTGAGGTCTAACGTTGAGCTTTAGTTACTATATCAATATCACATGTGTTTACAATACCTCGGCAGACTTTAAAAAGTAGATATAGTCGGCCCAAATGGGGCCTGCGTCCTTATCATTACCAACATTGCTCAATACATATTCATAAGCCTTTTCAATGATTGCTCTGGCTTCCGGAGTAACAGCTGAGCCGCTTTCACCCAGGTTTATTCTACGAATATAACCGAGATAAAACTTCCAAAGATCAACAGACAAAACAGTCTTAAGACAACGAGTGAACAATGCTTCGACTTCATTGAAATTAGAATATTTGAGCTCCAGTTCAAGGTAGGCAAGCCAGTGCTTTGGCTATAACAAACAAAATATAAATACAAGACGCTCTTATCTCATTTGTACCATTATACATAAAGACAAATAGACTTAATGGACAATATAGGGGGAACTTACCGACGTAGGAAAGACATTTAAAAACCGTTCATAAACATCACGAATTACTTCCAAATCACCAGTCTGTTGAGCATCATTAATTAAGCCTGCCCAGGCCTCAACATCATACTTTGACTCTTTAATACGCGATTCAAATCTTTCTTTTCTCAAATAAGACTTATTCACAATAACAGGTTCTAAAGTCTTTTGTTGAGGCTGTTGCTGTTGATGCTGCTGCTGCTGGTGTTGTTGTTGTTGTTGTTGCTGGTGTTGCTGTTGCTGTTGCTGTTGCTGTTGCTGTTGCTGTTGCTGTTGCTGCTGTTGAGCAAGAGCCGCAACAGGGATTTGCCATGAAGCAGGTGCACTTAGAAAAGGTGGTGCAGAATCAGCTGCTGGTTCTGCTTTGATTTCAGTCGATTCCTCTGGTTGGGGTTCGTCGACTTTGGCAGTGATTGAATTGTCGGCTTCTTTGGCATCAGCTTCCGTTGAATCATCGGCTTCGTCGGCTTTGGCATTCATCGAATCGTCGGCTTTGTCGACTTTGGCATTCATTGAATCGTCGACTTCTTCTTCCATAGGTGTTGCCTCAGCTGTGACTATAGTTTCCTCTACATTGGTAGAGGTAAGAGGTTGTTCTTCTTGCGGTTGAGGTGATTCAGCTTTGACAGGAATATCTTCAGATGCAGGTGGTTGTTCAGTCGCGTCTTGCTGCATCTGTTCGGGTAATGCATCTGTGTTTTCGGTTTCAGGCTCTGGAACTTGTTCGATTTGAGAAGATTCTTGCTCTTCAATCGTTCCAGGAACTTCTTCCATAGTAGTGTCAACTTCCTGATCTCCTTCTACAACGGGAGGAGGGGGATCTATCGTATCATTTACTGGTAATTCCGCGTCCATGACAAAATTTTTTCAGTATAGTGTCGAAAGAAAAAAAAAAAAGTTTATTGACTTTTACGTGCTTTGAAATGAATTGTACTGAGAAAATAAGCTGTGACGTAGGTTTGGTTTAGAAGGGGTTTCAATAAATGTCATAAGGTGTGCCCTTTGATTTCGACTCTTGATTATAAAATTCGTTTTCGACATATTGTTTATAGTAACAAAATATTATAAACATTGAAGGGTATATTTGAATGTATAATTATTAACATTTTTTAGCATAAGCTATTCGTTATTCAGTGTTTGGTAAAAAAAGCAAGAGAAAGAAATTCCGTTAAACCCGATTATAAATCGTAATATTATAGGCAGACTTAACTTGTGTCTTATATAATCAGAGACACAATAACAATTTCTATGCGTTTTACTAAAAGCCTCTGTAATAATTCCAACTTTTTTATTACGAGTTGCATCTAGAATTTCTTGATATCAGAGGCAAGCTCCATTTATCCAGTTCTTTTCCCGCGAGCAATAAAATGCGACTATTCAATTTCCAGTAGCCAACCAAAATCATAAAAACTAAAACAAAAACAAAAGAAGACAATTAAAGAGTTTAAGAATTTCACATTTTGAAAGTATGAAGAAATCAAGAAAATTGAAAAAACCACAAGAATTTCTCAAATTTATGTGATAGTTTCATAATGAATGCTGTAACAAAATTACCACAGGCATATATAAGATGATCAAAAGGCCTTCAAATGAATAGTTCGTGAACATATCCAAATGATTATTCTTGACGGTTTTCGGAGGTAATTAACATGTAATTTTTAAGGTGAGCATGTATCTAGACGATACTATGCAATGTCACGATACAAGCGCCACATATATTCAAGATCTTAGCTCATCTAATCTGGTATTCAATGATAATACAATATTTAATAGATCTTACACTATGCAATACAGAAATTTTGGTCTTTTCTTTTACATCAATAAATAAACTGCACGTTCAGCGTGATCGATTTGTTATAGTCTCTTTAATCGTAACCTATTGCTTTTTTTTGAATTATTTTCAATTTGATTATATGGTATTAATTAATATATCATAAATAATTGTATTAAATATATATACTATTAGAGAGAATAGAATAGTATAAGGATTATACAACATATGCTGCAATTGATGGAGCTATAGTTAATAAAGAAGCTTTTTTTTTCAAAAAAAATACGGGGAAAATACATTGACATACATCCTCATTGACTAATTTACAGCTATTATATACTATGCCTCGAAGGTGTTATACTTACTATCCACAAATAACAAAATCTGAAAAATCCTCAGCCCTGACAGCGTTTCCGAAAATTATTAATTTTTCTATTCTTTGACTAATAATTCGGGTTTAATGCCACATTACATGTTTAGAATGAAGTGCTGTATCTATCAAAGTTACTGCTTAGCTGTGTTTCTATGAGTATGCTATACTTTCGAAATTGGTTATAAATTATCTACTGTTCATATTATTTAATCTATTAGTAATAATCAATCAAATCTCTCAACCAATCTCCATTTCGTGTCGCTTTGAGTAATTGGTATACTTAAAATGGGTTAACGAATCTACTAAAAGAGGGGAGAGGAGGAGCGGCAGCTTCTGTGAGATATATAGTATATTGTACCGTGGCGATCAAAAGCGGATTAGATACATTTAATCCAAACTGGTGAATCTCTAATGATCTATTACAGATCTCTCCATCAATCCTGTTTAATCTTGCATCTAATGACCAATATATGTTCAAAAAGAATCACAACATTTAGTAAAGTTAATGTTCGACTAAAGTATGATGATTATATTATACATTACTGAACGATTATAAATTACATTCTTTTTCATTTAATTCAGATCTATAGATCTGTAAGAATCTCTCGCATTTGATAAGTAGGTTCATACTCAGAACGAACGACTGCATCTATTAGAACTGGTTAGTGTTTAGTGACTTTGCCCCCCCTCGAGCTTCTTTTATCTAACCAAGACATTAGACAAGTACGATTGTCGCGCCTGAAATCTTGTTTTATTGTGTCTGTATTAAACCCTACTTTTGAACCCACATTTTTTGCAAAAAATTAAAGGCTCAAAAATTTTAAGTCGTTTTACGGGAAAATCCTGTTGCTGCATGTCAAATCATGAAAAAGAATAGTACTTGGCCAGAAATAGCTGAAAGTTGCGTATATGGTATTGATGAAACTGCCCTCCCCTACTTAATCTTTACTGTTTCAAGTCATCTCCAACACATAGTTGATTCAATTAGATACTGATAGACCGTCAAATCTACAAAGTACATGTACCGTCTCTACTCCTTGTATTTGCGATTCTAAAGGAGTAAAGCTGAAATAAAAGGGGACTCTAGCGTAAGCAGACAAAGTAGACGAAGAACAAGTTGGATCCAAATGATAAAAATAAAAACTAGTTTTCTTTCTCTTATATAAAAGTTCTTTTTTCCTTTTTCTTTATACATTTTCCTTTTTATTCAAATCAAAATGTATTCATTAGATTTTGCGGCTCAAGTGAGTCGAATATGTATGGATGAAATAAGGCGAAGAGGTAATGAATATAAATCCCAATTGATGGTAACTTGTCAATTTGTATCATTCATGACGATCATTAATGGTAGGACTTTTATTTAGGCTTGAGAGAACGCAAAATACTGCGTAAATCGGGTGAGTCTACTCTTCTCTCCTTTTTTTTTTGACTAGTGAACCCTTTTTGTTCCTCCCCGCGCTTTTATGCGTTCCCCTTGAAGCTTCTCCCTCCATAGGCAACAAAATAGCTATGATAATTACACTAAAAGTATCCCTTGCACACTACTTTTTCTTCTTCCATCTCCTATATACAACTCCCTCGCCTTTTTTCATTATTCTGATTTCTAACATTAGTTTGTAGTTCCCAATAGTGTGTTACTTTTAAAAGTATTTCGAAAGCAGAACTGTACTGCTGATGATCTTACGCACGTCAGTATTCATTCAGTTGCAACTTTGATGCAAGACACCTTATGGTGCTGTCAGGAACGTATTGTGCCCAAGAAGGTGTGGCGTGTCATTAATTATGAAAGTAAGGTACGCTCAAACGTATTGACACACCATAATAACCTTTTTTTTTTTTTTTTTTTTTTTTTTTTTTTTTTTTTAAAAAAAAAATGATAGCATGTACATTGGATGATCTTTCTCACTTCATATCTAAACGGGGCGAGAATTTGCTAGTGGAAATCCTAGATTTTCTCGTTCAAGTGATGCGACACAAAGAAGCAAATCAAATGGACGCGTATCACCTCGGAGAGGCCATGGGTAAAGTGACCTTGGGACCTGCCGATTGTGATCCAATCATTGCCGAAAAAGCAGGTCATTTCTTGACCCGCATGATCATTGAACATTCGAAAACCATCCATGGCGAAAAGCAGTTACTGCTCAGGGTCGATTCAGGTTTTGCATGGCCTGTAATTACCAACTGCAAAAAGCAACCCATGTCCAAATCAGAAGCAGCTCGAGCCAAGGCCAAGTCTTATAACAGGTTAATCAAAAAGATTCGAAGACGTAATGATGACTGGATAACCCATGTCAATGTGGCTTTGTATGCCATGCTGGAGAATGATTATGAAGCTGAGCCTTCAAATGCCTATGAAGAGCCCTATCTATCAATTTTCTCAAAACATCTGGATCCAGCACAAGCTATTGTATCACCTGTCTTGTTTCGCTTAGTAACTGAAGCTAGCAAAGCCATTGAAACCATCCCACAAGACCCTTTTGCTGACTCCTACTTGTTTAATAGTAACAAGAAGCGATTACATCCAATTGAAAACCAAATTAGTGTTGCATTTGATGATTTTATGCCTTTGCTTCAAAATAATACACCAACTGCTTATTATGAAGCTGCTCATGTGACTGAAAAGAACGTAGCCAACAATAAATCACATTTGAAAATCATCAACTCGTCCATCTCCAACATGAAGATCAATCTCAGAAAGCACAGGTCTCAGGGTATGCATTGTGATATAATAACCGAAGAACAAGCGGTCCCAGTAATGAACCCTCATCATCAGCAGCCTCATCGTGAAGTTGCAGTATCTCCACCATCACCTCCTTCTATTCCATCACTTTCTCCTGCCTCTGCTGCTACATCTACCACAAGGAACACATTGGAGTCTTATACAACGCAGCATAGTAGTAAAGCATTGTATTCTTCTGAGGATTATAATGGTGGCAACAACAAACAGTCCAAACATCATCAAATGAAGAGTATGATGAAGCGAGTGATCAAAATGGGAACTATTGTACCGATCAAGAAGACAGCGCATACCTCTATTTATTAAGACTTTTGCCACATATACACAACAAACAAACAAACAGAACTACTTTAATAGCATAACACCCATAATATTCGTAATAATCATAATAATAAAGAAGCACAACAGGCCTTATAATACCTATTCGCAATGACTATATATAAACAAACCGAATTTTTTTTTGATTGTAATATACTTGTTTATCATTTGATATAAATAAATAAAAGTAATTTGGACAATGTGTCTTGTCAGTGACCCAGAGATACTATGGTTTGTTTTTAGATTTTCAAAATTGATCTGTAAGTTGAATATTGAATTCAGGAACCCCAATTTCATTTGCAGGCGGATATAACGAATAAAAGTCCGATATAACCATATACCCATCTATAGATCGATAAAAAACCAAGATTGTTCAATCTATTTCGAAAAAAAAATATAGGATGAAAAATTACCTTTTAGGTTCACTAGTTTTTATAAAGATATTTTGACATGAGCATAAGATAATATGATAAAATGCTGAAGTGCGGAGATTTAGCTGAAGTTTAATACCAGCTTTCAGGTACAAGCATTTGTGGCATCTATCTTGACAAATAAACCGAGATTTTTCAAATATATATATATATATATATATATATAAGCTAAAAGAAAAAAAAGCCTTTTATTTTAATAACTATTTTATATATTGATACGCTGCCATTGATGGGGTACTAAGGAAGGACTAAAAAAGTTCAGGTATTGACGGAGATCGAAACACTCTTATTTATCAAATTATCTCATATCACTTAACGCGCTTTTACTTGTTCAGCAATGAATCGAGATAAATAAATAGTTCTCGGGCAAATGATAAAACAAGGCACACTCTTCTGAATGACACAATGTGCATAATCATACATCTGTATAGACATGTGCAACAAAGCGTTTAGAGTTGAGATGTTTTTCTTTACGGCAACGTGTTCCAATTTGATTCTAATAATGAATGCATACTTGCTTAGTCACTGATCCTACTCCTTGATATAAACAAAAGGTACCTCAAGCTACTTTGTTTGATATGGTTCGCTGTCATATGTCACCCCGAGCCGACCAAGTGATATATGTATAAATATATATTTTTCGGAGTTACACGTCCGTAAACTGTAGACAGGATAGAAGTGAGTGTGTGCGTGTGGGCTTTTTATCAAAGAGGATGATCGGTACAAGGACTTTTTAGTAGAGCTTTTTTTACAGTAAAAAAAAACATACGTTTACGCACAGACCTTTACTATTGCTTTTAGTTTCAATTATATCTTTTTTCAACCTTTTACTTCAAGTACTCTGCTTAGTACCCTGGCTCTAAAAAAATTTATATTTGTTTTTTGACAAAAAGAGATACATGAATGAGTAGAGTATATTATAAATGATTGGTAGCACAGTTCTCCCCTATATGATTATGTTGGTATATTGTCATTGTTTGTTTGATAATAAACTTTATTCTTTTGCATTAGACGTATAATTTACTATTACATTTTATTTTATTTTACTTGAGAACCTTCACAAAAAAAAGAAAAAAAAAGAAAACGGATTTGAGCGAGTCTAGGTCCTGAATTGGACCAGCGCTGTATGATCCGATGACTGTTTGATATTTATAGTATGTCAAATTACATGATGGAAAAAGCCCAATGAGAAAAGTACGTGTAACTGAACTAAATCATAATGCTGTATCACTTATTATAGTCATTTATTTACAAAGAAGCTTCTTCTTTATCGGATTTGGAATGCATTGTGCGAGGCTAAACAGAGTTATACCGATCATTGAGTATTTTCCCACCCAGTAGTGCGTAAACATTCATTGTACAACAACAGCAATCAAACAGGCATTCTCCTATTCATGCTCTTTTTACTCTATATAGTTGATAGGAGGAATAACGCACACATACACACTCGTGGTTGTACACCTTGTCTGCATGATATATCTAGTTCTTAACTTCATATATTGCTGTGACAGATGGCCAGTGTCCTTATGTCAATTGGTGATCGGAACCTAGTTACATAAGAATCTATCAATGTCATAGTGTTTTTTTTTTTTTTTATTTTTTTTTATTTGATACTGTATTTATGAGTATAAAGAAAAAGGCGTACCATAATACGGTCATATATCATAAAAAAAAAACGAAGGTGGCTTGCAAAGATTGAGAGCGAGAGTGAGAATGAGAGATAAGCGCGTGGTATCTTTTTTTTTTGTTTTTTTTGAAATGTAGTAACTAGTGGAAAATACATAAGAAAAGGAAAAAGGTAATAAGTAATAAACAAAACTAAAAAAAAGACGGTATAATATACACATAGCTATAAAGAAAAAGAGTATGAACAGAGGGAATATATATAATATATATAATAAGTAATAGTAGAATAATAGAATAGAATAATAAGTATAGTAAAATGATATATAGTAGCTTTTTTGGGGTTAGTTTATCGCATGGATAACTGCTCATTTGCATCAGAAAGCCTTGTTCGACGAAAGACATCTTCATCAGAATATTGGCGTTGGTATGCATGATGATGGTATTGATGGATAGGCTCACCCAGAGGCACTACTATAATAATAATGAGATGCTTGATAATTACATAGAATCTTGCACAAACTTACGCATGCTATTGCCAAAGTCTCTTTGATAAGTATAGAAATCATGTCGACGACGTCTTGGAGGTTCAAAAGCACCAGCAGCGGACACAGAAGCCGAGTTGACAAGCTCGGGGTAGGCCATCATTTGGGCAGTCAGGTTCTCAGATTCCAGCATGGGTTGTAAGATACGGCGTCTGGCATTAATAAACCAATTGCTGATTTGATTGACAGTAAGCCCTGTGTGACGAGCCAGATCCGCTTTTTCTTTCTCGGCAGGGTAAGGGTGCTTTTTGTGCTGAATGAGCCATTTACGAAGAAACTCGGTGACTTCTTTTGGAAGATTGCCTCGACGTCTCTTTTTAGTATCTGTTACTGCGGGTGGTGATGGTGTTGGTGTAGATACTGGCGATGTAGACATGATAGGGGTTGACTTGGATTTCATTGCCTGTTCTTGTTGCTCAAGCATGGCAGAACAATGCGTATAATATTGATTTGGACCCAACGTTGGTTCAATGACAGGTTTGGATGGATAAGGATGATCCAATGTGGCAATACTGTCACCCGAGCTGGAGCTAGATGAGCTGATATTGGAAATTGTGCTGGTACTTGGCGAGACCTTGATATCTTTATCTATATAATCTAGATTGGTTTTATGAGTCCATTACTGCTAATTTTTGTGTGCACTGTTCTTTTGTGCCACGAGGTCACAAAAGACCTTTAGTTAATATTTTACCGGCTTCAAATTCAACTGATGATGATGATGATGACGAGATAATCTTCTCAGTCCAAAATTGTGCATTGTATTCCATCATTTCATTGGTTTTTTCACGGTGGCGATCGATGGCTGTGCGGTTATGGTGTTTATTGGCATTAAGCTTCATAGCCAATTGTTCTGAAGGGCTATCATGATAAAGAATCAAAGGACAGAATGATCGAGAAGAATACTATTGCCAGCGTAAGCTTTATTGTTACATAGAATATCATCCTACTTACTTTAGCAAGTGTACTAGTCATTTTGATACAAGAAAGAATTACAAAGAAGAAAAAAGAGTTAAAACATGTATTTTATCAAACAAGAAATCCAGCTTATTTATATATGACACTTGTAACACAATCAATTATTCTTGTATAAAAGTACATGGACTTATGTTCAATAAAAGGGGATTTTTTTTACAAGTTGTGTTACTAAAGACATATGATTTATCTTGTTTAGCTTCTAATTTTAATTGAAAAAGCTTTGTACAAAAAAAAAAAAAAAAAAACTCCTATTCTTCTTTTGAAGGGGAGTAATAAAGAAGACTGTGCAATATGAGAGTTGTATTTTTACAGTTTCATCCCTGTCAACTTTGCTCCTATAGCCACGCTGCACTCTTTCGAGAATAATTTTATAGTTATGGTTAAATTTGATGTTCTATCTATCAAATCAGATCGATTTCTTATTAGGTGCATATTATATATATATAATATAGTATATTCTTTATATGATCTGGTGATGACTCGGCAGGAAATTCCGGACAAGTGCTCAAAAGAAGAAGGATGGAGCACGGACCAGCTGATTCTTTATGTATTATATATTACTAAAGGTTATACAAAGGAACTTGCACTAAGAGTTATGGGTTTTTTTTTCTTTTTTTTTTGTACGGCTATTTCCACTAAAAGATGAGGGGAACTTGCTTGAATATTATTATTCTTAGTGCATAAAGTTATGTATATATGCCCGCCAAAGAGTGTAACAAGACATACGCCTCCATCTCATTTGTTAGTGCATCTTTCTGCGAGGGAATATCCTTAATAGGAGAGACGGGGAAAGGCGGGAGACCAAGAAAAGATGATGGAAATCGATTATATCTTGTGTATTGTCCGCATAAAAAAGAAGGGTTCATCTTACTATACGCCCTCAAGTTATTATAATTTAAGCGTAATCAATTCTTTTTAGACGTTACACTTCACCGACAGATACCATTTCTAGCCCAATCAGTATGATTCGATTATTACAAAGCAAATTTTATTTTTATTTTTTCACTACATTTATATCATAAATGCTCTATTAGATACTACCCTCCTAAAAATCGTATAGATAGTGTCATGTCAGCTGAACTGGAGATATATATTTCTTATATGCAAACTTATTCTTGAAATTGAATAGCTCATTGTACATCAATTGCCTACCTATATATAGTCAAAAAACGCGTTATTATATCCAAGCAGGAGTCATTGGCGGTTATAACCATGCATACTAGAATTACAATAAAAGATCACCTTTCTACTGCCACGTGCAGTATCATTATCCTTGCCTAGACTAATTAGAATCATTTGATCCTTTGACTGTCCATTGTATATAGAAACTCCCTTATTCGTACACATGATCTTACACGTATGTCAATCATTATTATTATTATTATTTTTATAAAAAAAAAGAAGAAGATTATATTATAGATATACAATAGATATACAGATTAAAAGCATAAAAAGTTTGACTTCTTGCTTAAAAGTTCTTCCAATTGCTTTTCCAGCTTCTTATTTGCCTTTTCAGACTGCTCAAGCTTCAATTTTTCTTGTTGGACTTTATCGAGCATTTCATCACGAGTCACCATATCTTTTATCAAAGCCTTGTATTGCTGCAACTCCTTCTTTAACTGATCGACTTCTTGCTCCTGATGCTCAATGGGACCTGGTTGTGACAGTGCCCCCGATCCTTTCGTTAAATTGTCATTGTTGTTACCAGATGACCTGTCTTGTGTATCAGCGGAAGTTGACATAGCCGATCGCTCTTGAATATCTCTGATTGTCTTTATTACAAGGTCATCCTGGCTCACACCAAGCACTGTTTTAACCTCTTGAAATTGAGATTGATATCGATGAAGTGCATCTTCACTCACATCGAGTTCTTCTGCAAGACCTTCCATTTCCATTGTGATACGATGAATTTCTTTTTCCATCTCTTCCGAAAGATTGGTATATTCAGTATTCTCTTCTTGAATTTGCTTTGCTTGCGCTTCCAATTCTTTGATACGATCTTTGTAAAGATCATTAGCGCTTTGCAACTTGCTGATCTCTTCTGAGAGTTGGTGGTGTGCATTCAGATTCTGAGCTGCATTATCCGTCACCTGCTGCTGCTGCTGCTGCTGCTGCTGCTGCTGCTGCTGCTGTTCTTGCTGTTTGTTTGGTAGCTGACGGGACAAATCGTCATGTGTTTTGATGAGATGATTCAACTTGGCCTCATACGCTTGCTCACGTTTAGCCGTAGCGGCTACCATCTCGGCTAATTGATGCTGTGCCACCTGCGCCTGCTTTCGTTCTCGTTCTAACTGAGAGGCCAGAGATTCAACTTGGGTTTGTGCAGATGCCGCGGCTGCAGAGTGTTCTTGCAGCTGAGCCTCTAAAAAGGTAAGATCATTATTCGTTTCAGGTATCTGGCGCACTTTTTGTTCTTTTAACAGCGCGTCAGAAACTTGTTTGTTTTCCGTTCTTAGTGCTTCAACTTGTTTATTCAGTGTTGTACTGAGATCACGTAGTTGGCCAGCATGCGCGTCCTTCATTTCTTGCAATTCAAGCTGCAATTCTTCAACTTGCTTCTGTAAAGTTTGGCATAATTGATCATGCTCTGCCTTGGTGCTATTGACATGTTCTGTGTGATGATGAATTGTTTCCTGATACGTAGTTTTCAGTGCATCGAGTTCCGATTGCAACTTTTGATGGACTGCTTTAGAACGCTCTCTTTCTTCCTTTTGTGTCGCAGCAATCCGTTCTTTATGGCTCAGCAGGATTTCCTCGTGCAAGTCCTTGGATGCTTCCAGTTCACTTTCAAGTTCTGAAATCTGTTCTTCCATTTCATGCGTAGCACTTTCAAACGTCTTTGACAAGTCCATCATTTCTGCATCGTGCTCCAAAAGCACTTGCTCATGCAGTGATTTTTGATTCTGCAGTTCTTGCTCCAAATCAGCTATTTGATCCATAAACTGACGGGATACAGCCTCAAGATTTTGCGTCAACTGATGGATTTGAATATCGTGATCCTCCAAGGCTTTGTCATAAGAAGCTTTGGAAGCATCCAATGCTTGTTCCAAACTTATGATGTGGCTTTTTAGTTGGTCGCGTTCAAGAGTCAAGGCTTTGTGGATTTCCAAAGAATGTCTATCCTCGGATACAGCTTGTGTTTCGAGTTCCTGCTCTAATACCGACAGTTTCTGAAGAGCATTGTCCTTGTCTTGTGTTGTTTTCTGCAATGTTTCGTTGAGCTGTTGAAGTTGGGTTTCTAGATCGCGTTGAACGAGAGCCAGTTCGGACTGATGTTTCTCCAAAAGCTCTGATTTCTCGCGTTTATATTCTTCTTCTTTAGTACCTAAAGAAGGTTTGCTTCGTTCTTGTTCAAGTTTCTTCAAGAGTCCGTCGTGTGCAATCTTTAATACTGTCAGTGAAGCCAGCGTCTCTGCTAATCGTTTTTGTAAAGAGGTAGATTGTTGGTTCGATTCTTCCAGCTGAGCACGCAGATCTTCATTATCTAACTTTTGTTTCAGCTGAGCAATGTATTGCTCTTTGCCATCCAAATCCAGTGTCAGTTTCTGCATGTCTTGTTGCAGCTCGCTATGTACAGATTTCCAATGCGATACTTGCTTCTTTTCATTGGCTAACTGTAACTTTAAGCTATCACCCACGTCTTTCTTTGTATCCTCCTCATGGACGTTCAAATTATCCAGAATTTGCTCCACTTCAGCTGTCGCATTATGTTCAGATTCCATCTGTTTCAAGATATAGATTTGCTTGTTGGCTATTTCTAGTTCTTGTTCCAGGTTCTTGATACTTTCGTTGGCAATCTCCAGTTCAGAGTCCTTGATGGTTATTTTTTTCATGAGGGACTGTACGCGGTGTTGCAAGTCAGCAATTTGGTTCACAAATGCCTGTTTCTCTTGCTCATAGGCTTCTTCTTTAGCCTGTGCAATCTCTTTGCTCAAATCTAACGAGCGATCTACCGACAATGCTGCTGCGTCAGTAACTGCTGAAGAAGAGGAGGGTTCCAGCAAGTCCAATTGCTCAAGTGTTTCGTGATAACGTTGCAATACCTCGTCTAATTCCTTGAGCGTCTCGCTATGATCATGTTGCAAACGATCCAAGGTCTTCTGTAGGTGATTGGCTCGGTCAGACTCTTCCTTCAGACGCGCCTCTGTTTGAAGCAAATTCAAAGCAGCTACAGAGGAAGCAGTTTCGTTTTCATCAGCAAGACTTTTACGGTTCTTGAATTTTTTACCGCTAGCAGTTGTGCTGGATGAGCTATTGGAAAGGCGTCGCTGCTTCTGCTGTTCTTCTAACAACGAAAGCGCATTATTGCCTTGAAGAGGATTGCTTTCACTATTATGGTTGGATGATTCCATCGTGCTGATACGATGGTTTTCTTCTTGTAGCAAGGCAATTTTTTGCTGTAAAGAGTCGCGTTCGTTTTCTAATACGGTATATTTAGCGTTCACCTCGTCCAGTTCCTTCAAGATCATCTTTTCAGTATTGGCGTCCGAAGTGGATTTAGACAGACGTTTCAATAACTCAACATTGGTGCGTTCTTTAGCTTCAATCTTGGCTTCTAGCTCCTCAACCGATGTACGAAGGCGTGTACGTTCAGCATCGCCTGCGGCCAAACGCTGTTCTAAGCTAGTGATATATTGTTCCGTGTTTTCATCGGTTTCTTTCAGCTTCATGATTCTGTTTTTGAGCACGTTCAGCATTTCTTGATCTTTGGTTGTTTCATGTGCTGATTTCATGAGCTTGGACTCTAGTTCTTGTATGTAGCTTTCGTTGCTTTGCTCGCGTTCCAGCACCTTGCTCAATCTCAAGCGCAGTTCACTGATCGTTTGTTCGTGTTGACGTACCAAGCCTTCAAGTTGAGTCAATTTGGCTTGCTGTTCCTCAAAGCCTACATCCGAGTGAGTCAATGCAGCCTTGGTCATGGCCAACTGTGATTCCAACTTGGCCACGCTCTTTTCATACTCTTCAATCACAGGCTCGACCAGATGCTGAAAATCCACCTGCTCTGCGGTCATGGATTCCAATAAACGCATCCGTTGTAGTTCCTTTTCCACCATGCGATTGCGTTCACGCGTTACAGAGGCTTCGCCATCTAGTTCTTCCACTTGGCGCTGCAAATCGGCAATCAACAAACGCTGTTCATGGTAGGTGTCTTCCACCAACGACGGTGTGGAAGAAGAGGTTGAGTCATCATCTAATATATCTTGTTGTTGTTGTTGTTGTTGTTGTGAACCTTTATGAGCTTTAAGATAATTGAGTTCATTCTTGAGCTTGCCAATCAAGGATCTCAATAGCTCAATGTTTTCAGTGGTCATCCATTCCTCGACTTGGTTCTTTTCGGATCGGTTCTTGATATTGCGTGCACGGTTAGCATACTGCAGTGTATTGAGGGTTTCAGCTAGGTTGTATTCCACGGGACTGGCACATGCGATCATCAGGGTGGTCGCTGTACCGCCCAATGAGTCTTGGAGAAGACGGGTTAGTTTTGAGTCGCGGTAAGGGACATGAACGTTTTTTCTGGAGGGGTCGCCCAGTGCAGAAATCACGTTGCCTAATGCAAGTAGACCTGCATTGATATTAATCCCCTCCTTACGACGATCACCTTCAGCTGCAGTACGTTTCAACTATAAAAAACAGAGTAAGTTTCTTTTTTTATGAATATGATCTATCCACTTACTCTTTCACTACCAGCTAAATCTACGAAATGAAATTTGGAAGTGGTAATGAGCCATTCACCTTCTTCAGATTGATTATTGGCCGCATTAAATAAGCGGGAATTGGTATTATTTGTAGTGGTGGTATTCGTGGTGGATGAGCGTACGCTGAGTGAACTTTGAGGTCGAGCAAGTTTTTTTGGATTCAGTAGTTGTCCAGTTTCTGAAGGTACCCATTTTTCTTGCTTCAAAGAGACTGAGAAAATGGCATGCGATCGAGAGGATTTTTCATTCATATCGGTAGCACCAGTTGCTCTGTTTTGGGTACCTTGCTCGAGATAACTAGAACAATAAAGTATATTAATACATGCGCCTCATGATGCTGGAAAGAATTTTTACATACTAAAGAACATCATCTGTGCTATGGACTACAACCTCTTTAACACCAGTCCAATAGATTCTACCCTTGGTATCTTCACGAATCGTGATGGGTGGTAGCTCTTCTATCGGAGCTGAATTGAGCAGATCATGTAAATCTTCGTTATAGATTTCAATAAATGAAACTTTTACAGTAAACTTGGTTTTATGAGAATTGCTGGTGGTGGTATTATTATTATTATTAACTTGTGGTATATGGCTGCTTCTATTCGAGATTCTCGACTTGGGTCTGAGACGACTGCCGCTCTTATTGGATGTAGACGTAGAAGATGATAAAGAAGATATAGGTGTAATGGGTCGAATTGGGTTTTCATTGTTCTGTCCATGTAATAAATCAAACAACAAGGCCATTGATCTCGGTACAATGCCTTCGTCTAGAGGATTGCTACCGGGGCCGTTGGCTGCAGTACCCATGGTATACGTTTTGCCTGATGATGTTTGGCCCTATATAAGCATTTTAGTACTTTTGTCGGTGCAATTCTCGGTTATCAAAAATACTTACATACGCAAGAATAGTGACATTGTAGCCTGCAAAATACGTATTAGTTATTGTCTATCAGACCATTTTGCACTCCTATTTATTTATTTTACCTTCTATGAATTTTCGAATTAAATTATCACCAAGAGCGGTAAATATCTCTTCCTGAGTGCTTGTAGTGCCAAATACATGATCAAAAGTGAAAAGTTTGTTCTGAGGTACGACTTGAACAGTCTTGTCAAACAGTTTAAGTACATCGTCGTTGGAAAGATTAGCAAATCGCGGTTGTGCTCGATCTCGATCAGTTAAAGGTCGTATTCTAAGCGCTGTTTGTATGTATATAATAAAAGGAAAAGTTAGGAGGTATGTTTTATATTATATTATTAGGCAACTTGCCTACTTGTACAGCTGTAGTAGTTGCTGGACTACTACCACTGCTTTCCTTTGTCATTTCGCTCTAATGGAGTCTAATGTAATAGTTAAAACTCTAATATGGTTAAATAAGGTCGGAGATCACGTTTTGCTTAGGCAAACGAATTTAATGAAAAAGCGCAGAAAACAAAGGTAAAAAAAAAAAAAAAAAAAAAGAGAGAAAACGAAAAGAGTAAAGCGTGCGCGCATCTTTGCTTGAGAGATAGCTGAGGTTCAATCAGGTTTATTAAATTATATTGGCTTACTACAGTACACAAATTGATTCAAATAGGAACAGGCTGATATACAGGTTCGTTAAAAAACGATTGATAAACCAACGTACAGGAACTTCCTTTTTTTTTTTTTTTTTTTACTTTCTGACTGAATTTGACAGTTATAGTAGTACTCAAGCACTTTCGGCACAAAAGAGTAGGAGAATCAACTTTAATGTTGTCAAAGGCAAACATTTTTTTCGCGTAACATTTAGCTTGAGCTGAACTGAACTCGTGCAAATAAAAAAATAAAAAAAAGACGCGTGCTTTGTTCTAAACAGACGCGTCTTGGCCACTGTCTTTAACTAAAAAGATGGGTCGAGAAAGAAAGAAAAAAGCGTCTTGCTTCCTCTATATGAGTGTTGTAATACGCACAGACCTCGCGTCACCGCATCACTTTTTTGAATCCTATACAGTGCTTCTTGATATTGCTGCATTTTATGCGTCACATCATTATCATTTTGTTAGGAAAACGAGTACATTAGGAAGACCTGTTCTTTTATAGACTAGCATGCAATGTGATGCGTACGTTGGAAAAAGCTCACTTGCTTTAATATAATATATATAGCAAGCGTTTGAAATAATGTACCCCCAGAAGAAGAAGAAGATGCTGCACATATTTCTGTATTACATGGAAGTAGAAGTTGGGTTTAGCGTGGTTGTTTATGTCATTTTACATGAATATCTCTCTTTCTTGTACATCGCAATTGAAACGAGGTCAAAGAACTAAAAACATATGGATAGGAGAGAAGCATATCGCGTATATATCAGGATTTGTTTTTTAGTATACCACTAAACCTGTTTATGACAGCTTAACAATCCGAAGCTTATGATATTCTGCATTCATTTATCAAATAAAGAAGACGAGTCTGGTTTGGTGTATTACTTACAAAAAGGAGATGCCTCTAATCCAAGAATATCCCCCCCCCCCAAGTTCGGTGAAATATTTATCGAAAGATGTTTATTTTAAGGTTAAGCCTTTTTCTTGAAGAATGCGACATCGGGTTGGCATTGTTTTTGCTTTGAGTTATTCCCCCCATCTTTCCTTATTTATTTAAGAAACCGTTTGTGTATTTTCTTGAGCTGCAAAACACCATCAGATTTGAAAAAACGCTTTTTTTTATTACTTCATGCGTCATTGAAAGGAGTTCACAAATACTACTACTGTCGATGCGAGCAGATCAGATGATCAATTTTTTATTTTTATTTTTTTATCCATAAGCATAGATGCAATGACTCATTTTGAGCATGGAGTACTATTTCAAATGCAAAGTTTAACCGAGATCAACCGAGACATCTAGAACACATGTTGATACAAAATCCATATATAATTTCCTGCCAATAATTGAAGAGTATAATAAGTTGATTATGCTGCATGTTAATAAAAGCTTCTAATAGAATGCAGTAATTTATTATGAAACTGGAGCTACTCGCCAGTTGCAATGTTATATCGGGTCCAGTCGAGAGATCTATTAAGCTATTGAACTGAAAGAAATGTATATCATTTAAAGACTTTGCTATTGATTAATGAAATATAATAGCCAATTATACTGCAGTTAAACTAAAGGCTCTAGTAGGTTCAATCGAGAGATAATCTGCAAATCATTTTTTATTCTTCTGTCTTTGTGGAGCATGCACTTTTGAAGTAGTGTATATTCCGTAGTTTAAAGGTTACCAAAAAAAAAAAAAAAAAAAAAAAAAAAAAGCAAGAAAATTTAAAATGTTGTGAAATGGAGTCATTTTTAACAGTATATATTCCCTAAATGATTGCAGTATAATGTAGAACCTAATGGCTAATACATGTTTAGAATGAGGTATTGCATCTATTAGAGAGGCTGTTTGGATGATGTACATTGGATTGTATTAATTTTGTAAATTGGTTCTAAATTACATCCAATTCATTGTTTATAAATCTAATGATCAATAGATCTCGTTACCAATCCCTGTTTGAAGTCGCATCCAATGACTACTACATGCTCATAATAAGCCATTAAGCATATTATTATTATCACTTAACCGTAGTTTAATTGATATATTTTATTCATCACCAAGTTAACCTGTAAATTACATACATTTCAAAATTACTAAGTTTGGACCATAGGGTGTACCTTTATAAATTTCCTAGAATCAAGCCTTTTTTTTAACGTCAGTACATCTTCACCAACTATAAGTTACATACATTTGATACAAGTTTGTAAGTTCACTGATTAAAAAATTTCTAGGCTGGTTCCGACAAAAATGAGGCATTTGATAGGTAAAATAGCGGGTACTGAGAACAGAGTGTTCCATTTTCACGCCTTCTCTGAAAGCTACATTACCCTTAATATCAAAGCAATTAAATGAGCTCAAGAACTCTTGAGGCTTGGCTTCTTCCAAGTTTGTATTTAATCCAAGCAATTTATGTACCAAGCCAAGAAGGGAAGAGAGTTGCTTTAACACGATCAGCAACCTTGATTATTCTATCATTGGTAGATGAAAGTCAAGAATATACAATGGGCGATAAAAAAAGGTACCTTCTCTTAATTCTTATATATATATATATAACTTATTTTCAAGATAATGCCGAGTTAAAAGTTTGCTATATATCGAAACTCTATGTGCTGAAGCTTTTAATTGCTTGACCTGCTTCAAACATGCTGCCCTGAAGCGTTTTACGCTCCAGCGCCTAACTAATTCGAAATTTAAATTTACGGCAAATTTAGATCAACTATATTGGCTACTGAATTAAGATGCCGAAACTCAAATTCGAAAGGATTTCTTGGCTGTCCTTTATCATTTATAAACAGTCCATTGCCCACTTAGTTTGTTACTATATAGATATTAGATCAGTAAAATAGAGATCATGTCAGTTTCGGACAGCAATCCACCAAAATCCATCAATGAATTAAATGCATTAGCTAAAATGCCTACTGATGATTGCATTCCCACTGAGATTTACCTTTGTTCAGCCGATTTACTCCTGAAACAAGCTCGAATCTATTATACAGAAGAGAATCAGCAACAAGCCTACTTGTACTTTATGAAATATATAAAGTAATGCGACTGAAAACAAACATTAGTAAACAAAAAGAAACTCAACTCTTCTTAGTCTAGTGCTGGTTGGACTCAGTCAAAGAGCTGGATTTAACCATTTGAACAATCCAGACATGGTTAAAGTACGATAGATTATATTGTTGAACGTTTTAGTTAACAGGCTGTAATCTAGACTTGTATGGAAGCATTGGACGCGGTGGAGCTGTTAAAGCCAACAATTGAAGCCATCAATGAAAGTTATACATTGTACCAGCAAGAAGAGAAAACAAAAAAGACAGCCGACGGAACTCAAAAGTTACTGTTGACAGAAGAATTTCCTTTTTCATCCGAAACGACAATGCCATCCACAACATCCAATTATCCGTCTGCTTATTATAATTATAATAATCCACCATCACAGCCTGTAGAGATAATCAAATATAGGTAATTTAATTTAAGCAAATAAAATAAAAGAAAAAAATCAGATAAATCAGAGCTTATTGATTGGCCCTTTGTTATACATTAGACCTTCTGCACCACCATCTTCAGTTCTAGACACGAATAATGGCGAATCTATGGATTGGGAATATACTTCTAACCAATATAGGTATATTATTACATATTCTAGATCAAAAAGAGAAAAAAAGTAACAAGATCATATTTAGCCATGCTCCTCTACAAAGACAGTTTCAAAATGTACCACCACCAATACCGCCTAAAATTGCGTTATCTCAAAGAAAAGATGCTGATAGTATACCACCACCTTTGCCACCCAAGTTGTTGGAGCTATTTTTAACAAGTGAAACAAAAGGGCAGGGCAATGCAAGTATATTATCGGACTCGAACGCTAATAGAATAGCAGCAGGTAAAAAAAAAAAAAAAAAAAATTACTATGAAGCCTACTATTATGACTACTACTGCTAAGAGCGGAGAAAGAGAGAGAAAAAGAGAGGGAGAGCTAAAATATTAACTCTAGATAGATTGCGGATACTTAATATTCCAATGGGAGTACAACAAAAGTTTTTGGATATTGCACGTTTTAATACCGCACAAAACATTGAAACATGTGGTATACTCAGTGGCAAATTGGTTTGTGCTTCAAATTGCAACTTGTTTGACATGAAATTATTGATATACCGTTTATATAATAGGAGCGCAACGAATTACATGTAACGTCGCTCATTATTCCTAGTCAATTGGGTACGAGTGATACATGTACCACTTCAAACGAAGAAGCGATGTTTGAATACCAGAATAAACATGGACTAATGACATTTGGCTGGATACATGTAACTTTTTTAGTGCTAGTTAACATAAACGCAGTAATACTAACTTTAAGGGCCCATTATAGACGCATCCAAGCCAATCGTGTTTCTTGAGTTCGGTTGATTTACACACGCATTGTTCTTATCAGCTCATGTTACCGGAGGCTGTAGCTATTGTTTGCTCACCACACCATATGCCAGAGTAATACAAGATGTTGAATAAGAAGTTTCTTTTACTTGTGTAGCTTACTTATCATATGAAATTAGCTTTGGTATTTTTCGTCTAACACCTAATGGACTAGAAGAGATTACAAATTGTAAGGTTCAAGAATCATTCCATCCACATGTTTCGGAGCAAACAACTCTTTATACCGTATGATAGAATCATATATATGATATTTTTAATTTTTTTTTTAATGATTTTTTTTTTCTGTGTATAGGATATCAATGGACATGTTAGATTCAACTCTAACAGCGCACTGGATGTGATCGATCTCCGCATATAAAAAAGACTCGAGCCCGCTCTTGGGTTCTTTTTTGGCCACATTCCTTTTATAAAGTTAATTGATATCAACTTTGTTTGTTGTTCATGCCTTTTCCCGCTAACGAATCGAAACCACAGCGGTCAGGGACATTAGTACCTGGTCGCTCATATGCAGCCGCGGCTATCAATAACAATCGCATTACTACTACCAAACAATCGTTATTGCTGAAAACAACTGAGTCTTCCAAGATCGCCATAGATTCTCATGAATTTCGAGATCTTAAAACTCGCATTTGGAGACATTCCAGATCTCAAGGAGGGTATCTACTAGACATCTCTAAGCTCAACATTCCTGACCAGGAGCACTTAGCTCTGCTTGCTCAACAATATGGTGCTCAAAACTTTTATGCCATTAAATTTTTAGGACGATCTCAATCTCGCTATATGGAGATCTATGCCCGTCAACCCATAGCTCAGAAGTTCTATAGTGAAGGAATTAGTTATGAGAAGGAAAAGATTCGTCTTCTTCCGTGCAAGGCCCTGGAAGGATCAGGCAAAGTCATCCAGCTCTCACTCACTGACCTTCCTTGTCTCTTGGAAGATGAACTACAAAAGGGACTCCAGGAAACACTAAGCCACTTTGGCACCATCTTAGACTTTGGTCTGCATCAAGAAACAACATACGGTTTCTTTATGGGCACTGGTTATGCTGTGATTCAACAAGATGACAACAAAGAATATCCTAAGCTTTGTCATACTATTTCCTGGGGCGACAGTGGAGAATTCTGTCATGCTACCTTCCCTGAAATGCCGACATGGTGCAGATATTGTCACGATGAAGGTCACACCAAATATGAATGTAAGAAAGCTCAAGCTAGTATCTTGTGCTATGCCTGCGACAAATATGGGCACAAACAAATTGATTGCCCCGAAGTGAAATATGGTTCCCAGAAGCTTAGCCCTTATAAAAAAGCACGTAAGACTTCAAAGTCACCCGAACGTTCAACTACTCCTCCACCTTCTGAGCAGCTCTTACTCTCTGTATATGCTCCTGGAGGTAAAAAGGATCAAGATGCCGGAAAAGTTTCTATGCATCCCAAAGAAACCAAAGGCGGGCTACGATCGGTGAAAGACACGATACTGGATGAACGTTTCAACCAAGTTCTATCCGACGATGAAGACTATAAACCTCCATCTGACGAGGAGGATGAGGATGAGGATGAGGATGAGGATGAGGATATGGGCTGTACCAAGGAGGAGGCCCCCTCGGTTAACATTTATGAGGATGAAGATATGATGGAAACGCAATCTGATGCTGGAACCTTCACTACAGTACATCAACACAGTGCCAATCAGGTTATTAGAGCTGATATAGTCTCATCAGTCATGGATGATGTGCCGCCTACCACATCCCCAAATAATAATTAATAATGACCAAAAAGATCCCATTCAAATATGCTTCCCTAAACTGTAACAGTATAGGCAGAGCAAAACAATCTTCAACCCAATCATCACTCATTCGTTACTTAAGACTTCAACAGTTTGATATACTCTCATTACAAGAGACTAATGCCTCTACATCTTCAATCCCTTCCTTAAATATTCTCTTCCAAGCTCGACAAACCTTCTGGACCGAGCATTGTGGCATGATATCATTCTCACCAACGTATATACTAACTCCAGTAACTACGGAACACATATTCAAGTCGAATCGATATCTATTATGCCAAGTACAACACCCCCATCAGTTCTATGAACCGTTCCATATACTGAACATATACGCACCAGCCTCCTCAAACCCTGATAGGAGAAACTTCTTTCTTGCTATCTTGAATATGCTAACTGAATTGACAGATACTATTGATCTCACAAGACTAATTGTGTCTGGTGATTTTAACTATGATTACCTCAGAGATATTGCTAGCGGAAAAGCCAATCATAAAACCAATCCGCAATGGGTCTCCTTTTTACAAGAATCATTCTATAACTGTATGATGCACAACGATTTGGATACTATTCCCACCTTTCAACGGAATGTAGAAATTACGTCCTGCATTGACTACATCTATGCTGGCACTTCACTTCAATACTCGATTTTGGACACAGCTATAGAATACCTCAATTCAGACTGGGCTGATCATGCCTTACTGAATGTTAGTTTCAACTTGGGTAAGTCCAAAGTAGGACCAGGCTTATGGCGAGCCAATCCCGCTTATGCCAATAACCCACAATTTCGGAAGAAGCTCTCTGCCCGACTTCAATCATTGATGGAGACAATGCCCACTTCTCTCTCCACGCAGGAACAGTGGGAAGAAGTTAAGACAGCAACTTCATCAATTATAAAACAATTTGGAATCAAATATGTATCATGGCGTAAACTTTCTCTGAAGCATCTAGAACGGAAACGTAATCGGCTATTAAGGTCAAAACCACCAACAGCCACCCTGATTCATTTCCTACCAAAGATAGATAACATGATACACGTTTTGCAACAGGAACTGGTAGACATTGCATCCTTGAAAGCAGGAGTTACATGGCGTGAAAATGGGGAAAAATCTGCTGGTTATCTGAAAGCTATCCATCAACATCGAAGCACACAGCAGTATATCTCAGCCTTGCGGGAACCTAATGTTTCCACAACTACAATTGCACAAGAGTCAAATACAACTCCAACCGTTGCAACTGATATCAAACAAATGAGGGTATATGCTCAACAGTTCTATCAATCATTGTATACAGCAGATCCAGTCCCTGAACATAGCATCGAGGCCTATCTTAATGGCATTCAATTCCACCGGACTTTAGATTCCGATGAACAAGATTCGATCATGCAACCTATCGAATTGGATGAGCTGATTGTACAGGCCACTAGATCAACAAAAATTAGTAGCCCCGGCGCTGATGGCCTTAGTTATCCATATATCAACCTTCTGTTCAACAATGTGCATATTCAGGACCTCATTAAACGAGTATATAACGAAGCTCTCTCTGGTCTCTTCCCTAAGTCCTGGAAAGATATCCGTGTGAGACTTCTACCCAAGAAAGGGGACCTCTCTTCACTGAAAAACCATAGACCTATCTCCCTTATCAATTGTGACGCAAAGGTGTTTACGAGACTAATCACTCAACGTTTAGGACCTTTGGTCAAGAAGTTGCTGAATCCTTACCAATCTGGCTTTGTTCCAGGCAAATTCATAGGTGATAATGGATTGGCACTCTCGATGGTACTAGAACAAGCTAAATCATTGGATTTATCAGGTGTGGGTATCCTCTTAGACCAAGAAAAAGCCTATGATCGGGTAAATGCTGGATATCTAAGAAACACTCTTCATAAGTTTGCATTTCCTCCGGCCTTCATTGATTGTATCCACCAGCTATTCTTTGGAAATGAGGTTCGAATTAACATAAACGGCTTCTTTACTGACCCTATCATACAAGAAAGAGGCCTTCGCCAGGGCGACCCATTGTCACCTTTATTGTTTAACTTAGCATTAGAACCTTTCCTGCTCTCAATACTCCAAGACCAGCAAATGATAGGCTATCAGTCCCCTTCGACCTTAACATCTATGTTATCCGAAGAGTCTACTTCTAATCTCAAATGCCTGGCATATGCCGATGATGTTTGCGTCCTTCTACACGATCAAAATGACCTCCATCGGCTAAAATTCCACATGGCTGACTATGGTCGAGTATCTAATGCAAGATTTAACGAACACAAGTCCGAGGCATTCGCCCTTAATGGTAAAAGAGATGCTTCCTGGGCTGATAAACTAGGAACTCTACGGATCACCACTTATCACCATCAAGGATGTACAGAACCATTTAGATATCTAGGATACTACTTACCTTATACTACTCGCCAACGGGCCCACCTTGAAGATAACTTGATTGCTATTGTTAAATCAGGGTGCAAAATATATAGTCAAAGACAAGTGTCCATCCGAGGTAGAGTGACGATTATGAACACCTTGATACTCACCAAAGTCTGGTATCCCTTGAGACTGTTTAAACCAACAGCCAAATTCTTCAATACATTGAAGATGCTTATATATCAATTCATTTGGCAAAAGAAGACCCCACGAATCCGTAAGGAAGTGATCTTTCTACCTTGGGAATCTGGTGGTTTAAAAGTACATGATCCGGCTATACAACATCGCATATTACAGAAACGATGGCTGAATTATCTAGTGGACCCATCGAAGCACCCCTCGTTTGTTCGTCCTTTAATGCTTCAGCATCTTTCTCTGTTCCATAACTCTGCTCTGTACCCCCACCTCCCACTCTATGATCCGGAATACAGAAAGGGTCCTGCCTTTAAGGCCAATATGTCCCTCTGGTCAGTGATTTTTAAAGCCTTTGATTATTTTGTTGAACATACGCAATTACAGCTGGACTGTATCCCTGTGGAAACCATTCTCAATATGCCTCTGCATAAAATATTAGTCAACATCAATGATTCACATTGGAGCCGGAAACATCCGTCCTACCCTACACATCGGTTTCTGGTTTTTGATAATATCCAAAATAGAATGAGACTAAAGGTGACTCATGAATACGTTCGGTTTCCAAGACTATGCGAACAATTGTACCGCGACATTCTACAATATAAAACAGTAAATCTTCAACCCTTTGTTTGGCCTCACATCATGGATCCCCCCAGAGAATTCTCCGTTGAATGGGTTACTCAAACACTGAAGGCTGACTTGACAGATAACATCACTTGGAACAAGTTCACACCACAACAGTTCCGGCAATCCTATCAACAGAATGTCGCTGTTGATCTCCTTTTTTCCAAAAGGATTGTAAACATCTTCTGGTCCTGCCCTATGTACCCTCAAGCCAGAAGTATATACTATCGTGCTATATCAGGTTGTATACCTACCAAACAAGTACGATTCAAATATGGCACTGTTTCCTCACCGATTTGTCCTGTTTGTGATAATGCTGATGATACCATCCGTCACTTCTTGGTCGATTGCCCTCCAAAATGGAAACTCTGGTCCGACCTATTGCTACATCATTTTCCCTTGGTCTCTATTTCACCAGAGCTGCTATATAGCACTCTTGGATTTCTGCATATACCACACGGCATTACAAACACTAACAAATATTTTTCAGTTGTGTCAACAGCCTTGTGGAAATTATGGAATTTTTACTGGGAGCTTGGTCGCCTCACAGAACCAAAAAGGCCCATTGATAACCTTAGCCGCCTTCTGCCACAGGTCATCTCAGCAACAGAAAGGCTGCTCAACCCCATAATCATAGACAACCTCTAGTGCTTGATATAACAAAGCTTATCGGATCTCTTTCTTTTCTCTTCCCTTGCCTTCTCTCGGTCCTCTCTTATAATTATCCAGTAGTATAGTTTTCCTTCTTTCCGTTTCATCGGGTACCACCTCTCCGCGATGTGTTACTTCAACAAAAAATTTATTTAATAAATAAATATTACAAAAAAAAAAAAAAAGTTAATTGATATAAACCTTGTAACCCTTTTTTTTCATGTTGCACTTCGGCCATTCGATTATAAAAAAACAGGATTATATGTTTCTCGATTGGACCCTCTTTTTTTTCCCCTTCTCTGTTTTCCTTTCTTATTCTTTTTGTCACTTTCTAATAATTCACTCGCTCCTCCTCCAATCCTTCAATAATAATGGACCATTCTCAACATAAGCTAGATGATAATAAATCATGGCAAGGCGATGAAGATCTCGAAGAGTTTTCCTTTATCTTCAAAACCTACAAGATTCGTTTCTTTGGTTTGACTGTGATTGCTTTATCAAACATTGCTAGTTCTTTGAATTGGCTTTCAGTAGCTCCTGTACCAGAATATGCTAATGCTTTTTTCAACAATGTTGGTCTATCAGCCATCAACTGGTTCTCTAATGTATTCATGTTGTCCTATCTTATTGCAGGTCCTGCTTCTTCATGGGTTTATGAACATTGGTCTATTAAAATGGGTGTAAGTACCAAGATTTGCAAATTTAAATATTGCTAAAATTTGCCTAGATCATTATCGGCGGTGTATTACAAGCTCTAGGCTCTTGGTTACGTTACTTTTCTACCTTTGTTAATGATCCCACTGGTAGATTGGCTTTGGCAATGATCGGTCAGGTAATAAAATGAAACTTGCTTTTGTTGTCCTGATTTTTTAATCGACATTGATAGACTATTTGTGCTATTGGTCAACCATTCATTCTTAATGTTTGCACACCCGTAAGCTATACAAGTTGATTTTTTAAAAAAAAAATCGAAAAAAATAACCTCTTATTTTTTTCTTAGTATGCTGCATTATGGTTCAGTGCCGACGGTAGAGGCACCGCCTCTATGGTTGGTGGTATGAGTAAGTAATCCAAACTCTTTAGGGTAACATAACACGAGAAATCTCATACTATGTCTCACCTTAATAGCCAATTCCATTGGTATGGCCATTGCCTCGCTCATTATACCTGCTATTGTTACTGATGCTGCTTCTCTTCCTACTGGTGTAAGTTTTATTTACTATATTCATCCTATTTGTAATGACTAACACCTTTTACAGTTCCTTGTCATTGCTTGTATTACTACAGGATGTGCTTTGCCCGTATTCTTTATTCCCAAAAAACCCAAGACGCCACCTTCCTACAGTGCCTCAAGCAAGAACAAGTTTGCATTGTCATTTAGTCAGTCGATGCGCGAGTTGTTTACCAACTGGAACTTTTTGATTATCATGACAACCTTTGGTATTATGTGTGGTTTAGCTTCTACTATTACTTCGCTCTTAACACAGATTGTCTTCCCATATGGTGTCGGTGTGGATGCTGCTGGTTATTTGGGTGCTGCCTTTATTGTTGCTGGTCTTGTGGGTGCTATCCTCACTGGTGTCTTTATTGACAAAACTGGCCGTCACAAGATTATTCTCAAGATCTTTGTACCTATCATTGGTGCTTTGTACGTGGCTCTTTATTTTGTTGGTAAGTGCATGATCACAGAGCTAAAATATATTATGAATTTAACTCACACACTAATATATCAGTTCGTACTGGTAATTACGACGCTATGATGGCTGTTTGCGTTTTATTGGGTTTCTTTACCTTTTCTCTTTTACCTGTTTCTCTTGAACTGTCAGTAGAAAGTTCTTATCCTATCAGTGAATCTATTTCCAGTTCTTTATTGTGGATGTGTTCCCAAATATTGGGCCTTATTATTTTGGCTGTCATGGATGCACTCCGTAACCCAGACGGTACCATGACTCGCGGTCTTATTTTTGCTACTTGTGTTGCTTTCCCTCTTTCCATCCTCACTACCATCTATAACAGTCCCAATAAGCGTTTAGAATTCGAGGACAGAAATAAGGCTGCGGCCAATTAATTAGTCTTTTTTTTTTATTATTATATCCTTATTACTAACTAATTATTTTTACCAAACTAATAACATTATATTATATTTATTAATTAAACGATGCATTGTACTTGATCACACAAATTTTTGAATGTGGTTCGATCCAATTGATCAAAGAACACTAGACCAGAAGCCTTTTCAATAGCCTCTAAACCCACCTGAAACTGAGACAATGGGATCTTATGATCGATAGCCTGATTCGGTAACACAAAAGCCGCCAATATAAACTCGTCTGCGTGATTTACAAGCAGGATCTTGAAATAATGCGTTGGTACGGCGATCGTAGGGCCTGCGCTACCAATCATATCATACTGCATCTTGTATTTTTTACCAGCTGCCTGTGACACGGCCACCTTGTCATCTTCAAGATCCACCTTGACACTTTGTCCTTGCAGTTGAGGCAGAAACAAAGGCCCTGTATAGACATACACGTCCGTATAGTTCTTGGTCAACTCACGACAGAATTTTTCCAGATAAGCCCAGTATTGTCGATTGAATCCGGGGCCAATTTGTGGTGCAATGTTGGTCAACAAAAATGTTTCATCCATGGCTTGCTGGGTAGCAACAGCGTCGCCAGCAGGAGCCATATGACCGCGGTCATAGCCACTGTTGGTATAGTCTTTTGTAAATACCTTGAAAAGATCAGGGACAGCGCCGTCATCTTTAAAACGAGATTTATCGCGTGTCACACCCTCACCAGCAACTAGACTGTCAGCAGTAAGATGTTCTCCGACCCAATGAGGTATACGGTCTTTGCGGTTATAGGAAGCGGTGTAAGCCGTTCTTTCGAGCAAGTCATTGATAGGCCCTAACATCAAGTTAGACTATTATTTTTAATGCGTCTTTGCTGTATCCTATATGCAGCTCACCTGGGTTTCCGAATTTGAGTACGCTGTTGGCTAGTTTCTGTCTGGGTTGCAAGTGGGCATGGTGCTCATTCACTCGAAATGGCACGAGATTGTACATGAAGAACATGCCCAAAAAGAAGCCGCTAGTTAACCAAACGTAATGTGCCAAGGGTATCGCCATACTTGATATACTTTCAACAAGTGAGGATAATAATGATAAGAAAGGAAAAAAAAAAAAAAAAAGCAAAGCTGATATTTTAAAGGCTTTTTGTATCTATTTACTCCAATACTTTTTCCTTATCAAGCCTATTCTATTTTCAAAGCTTTTTTTCTTTCCCTTGTTTCATCATTGGGCTACTTCTTTTATTTTGCGCGTTTTAAATCAATCGCAGATTCTTTCTCTTTTGTTGTTTTGTTTTCCTATACGCATACTATTAGTTGTTATCTATACAACCCAACATTTTTACTTGCCCAATTGCAGCAACACAAAAAATATTATATATATGCAGACTAAACAATGTAATACGCTACATGCATATCATTGAATAATAGTAATTGAATAGATAGCTCCGTATACCTTGATAGCCATTTATATCGTAAACTGCCTTAATCGATCAAGCCTTATCCACCAATTGAAAGTGCACTAAAGTGCACATTGTAATGCATTGGAAACGTAAACCATTGATTATATATTATCCAAGATAGATTCGTTCAATATTTTCTTGGTCAGCCGAAAAAAAAAGCAAAATCCACTTTTATGCCACCCTAGTGTCATTGGGATCCCCTGAAACTTGGGATCAAACATGTTTTAATTGCCATAGGGAACAAGAATCACAGGTTACACACATGCACAAGAAAAGAGAGAGGCGCTTCGATCGCCTATTTAGACTTTGCAGCTCAATATGAAATCCCATTTCCTTTCAATCATATTCAAACTTACAAGTAACGTGCACAAATGGCTCTTTCTCAATGCGAAATTGCTGAGCGGATGCAATATTAGGACCGAAATTTATAGATCGTTAACATCGATTTTCATATGAAATGTTAACTGACAAATAAAGTCAAATAAATCGTGTTTTCAGTCAAAGCAAAATGTTCTAGTATACATAGCAGTTCATTATAAACATGTTACTACTTGTCATAAGCTGATTGATCGAGTGATCGAAGGATCATTAAATCTAGTTTATATGGGGGAAAAAAAAAGTCATGTAACTGATAGTTAACCATTGACAAGTGTACACATTCGTTGATCTTTGATTAAACAATGACCCTAATTGCAGTGTATCGCCGTTTGTTTCAGAACAAATACTATTTGTCAGATGCGATGTTTGGCCGAGATCGACCAAAATTTCGAATTTTGAGGATTTTAACTTGTTTTAGATATATAATTTTATAATTATTTCATCTTTTGATGTCTTATTTGTATTTTTATGCATAATTAAGAATACTCGAATTATAATCGCATAATCAACTTTTATTACAGAAAGTACAATGTGTTTTTTTAAGAAAAAAAAAAGGTTTATTGTTTCGTGTAGAATGAAGGAAAAAGACTCAATCAAAGAAACGGACGCGAAAATTAAAATAAATAATGTATACGAAAATTCAAACTAAATTATGTTAACCGGGAATATGATAGAAGAAAACGATGCTAACCTTCCTGAGCATGTTGATCAATATCCTTGTGGATGAGGACTACAACAAAAGACTTGAGGAATAATGTATGACCGATAGCACCATGAAAGTGCATTTTATCAGACATAGTGCCAGCGTAACGATGACGATCGTGGCAATACAAGGGAAAATACTTAACCGAATCCAGTATATATTTTGTAAAGCATATTTTGTATATAGACAAAGGATGCTTGCCAGAGAAAATTCGAAACAGAAGTGATATGTGGGAAATAAGCCCTGTCAGGAGGCAGTAAATCACATTCATTTCGACAGCCACTAACACCAATGGCCAGAATTATAGCCGGTCGAAAGACTGGGTACGTTACATTAATTCAGAAAGTACAGAAGAGTACTGGTAAGCGCAGGCTTGACGGAAGAGTTTTGAAGATATATACTGGGCTTCAATGAAGGTGAAGGTACCCGCAAAGTCTAAAGTGTTAGTTAGTAGTTGAAGCTGGATGACTATATCATCAAGGACTTCAAATGCAGTAGGAACCCCATCATTATTGAATCCTTGGTAAGAGTAGAAGGGGGCCTGAGATAAACCTTGTCGGCCCAAAGCTTTGGTAAAATATTCCAAGTAGGATCAAATTCAATAGGGTTCTTCCAGTAGATGCAGCAACTATCTGGGTTATACATAAACAAGTTACCACTAGTTAGCCTTAAGGGCTTTTTGGTATTTTCTGTGCAGTATCATCCTGTAGAAAGATGGTCATGTATCATCCTTTTGTATTTAATCAATTATCAGGCCAAAAATCGATGGAAGACTCGAAAATAAATTCCAGCCAACAACAACGCAATCATAATTTATACATCATCGCTGACCAATAAAGTTGCGCTAGTGTTTTCATATGTACATCTACAGGGTATGTACAATCGTTTCTAGATCAACAGGGAGCCAAAATTGAGTGATTCTCGGACAAACTATAGAAACAGAAGCATTCTTTCCTAACAATCAGGCTTTTTGTGACCCTATAGTAATTTGAGCACTGATAATCTTTTTCAACATAATACAACACCAGTATTAGGAATGACAACCTTGTTTTTTTTAATATCAAATTAAAAAAAATGATTATATTATTATTTTATTCAATGGTAATTATGAAAAAGATAGATAGATAGAGAGGAAGAGAGATATGAACATGACTTTGTATAAAAAAAAGGTGATTAAATGAAATAGTGCAATATGAAGAATGAGATTCCTTTCTTTTTTATATGTGGAGGTAGGAGGAGACAAATAATATACAAATAATAATATGATAAATAGTAATGAAAGCAATAATCAAGTGCAGTAAAGTGTTTTTTAAAAAGGGAAAAGGGTAATGTTATTACAAGATCTAAAGAAAGAGAGAGAGAGAAAGGATGGGGGTAACAGGTTAATAATGGTGAGATAATTGCATCATGGCAAGTACAGCGTCTTCTTCTTCGCTTCTTGTCAGCTTTTGTCTTTTATGAAGAACATGGCGGATAGGTGGCAGCTTGACCGAAGGATCAATGGCATGTAAAGGCGGTGAACTAGGTGAGATGGAGACAGGATACATACAGTAAGAGGCACCAAACAGCTTATCATAAGATTGTTGAGGGGGAGACAGCGGAGGCAGTGAGAGACCACGAGGAGAACCAAAAGGCGCAGTGATTGGACTACTATTGCCTTCACAGCTGCTTTCTGTACCACTACTGGTGATACTGGCTCTGCGCTCAGTATAATAAGCACTAGTAGGAGGATGAGTCATCATGGGACTCGTTGTATTATAGGCTTGGATAGGTTGCGGGGCAGTTCGGAGTAGAGAGGGTTCTGTTTGAATTTCCAGCTTTCTCTTGCGAGCGAGCATATTATGTGAGGCAACAGCAGTAGTTGGATGAGTAGATCTATATATATAAATAAAAATAAATAAGTACAAACAGACACAATGTTTTTATATGAAAACGACTTACGGTTGGGCCCTGTTTTCTTTGCGAATTCTGATACGTGCACCCTGGTCCGAGAAGGATCTTGATAAGAAGGTAGAGTCCAACATGCCCGGGAACTTTTTGGCGGGGTAAACAACGAAGGGGGCGGTAAAGATCGACTGAAGGCAGACAGCACCAGTTGATGTGATTTCAAACAAAGAAAGCTTTAATCTAAAATGGCCTTCGACTTTGACAGAGAGATCACCAAAGATAAAGAAGGCACCATCTATCAATTTTTGATTAAAAATCTGATAAAAAAAAATAGAGAAAACTATTTTTGGTGTTTACCATGATTGTCAATATCTTTGAGTTTATACATGGATGAAACTGTTTGGCCAGACAGCGCATTATGAGTAGGTGTATAGATCTCTTGGTCATCGGTTGGGTGGGCTAAATTAGCGCACATGTAGAAATAAGAATTTTGGTGGAAGGTACTGCAAAAAAATATATAAATCAGATAAATTTTTTTTTCTTCTCTTGCTTCGTAGTACATACTCAGTTTGTTGCGGAGTAGCGTTATTCAGTTTAATTTGAATGATGGGAGGAGGATCTATTGGTCGACGATCTATGAAACTGTGTTTAGGAGACATGTAAAGAGATAGCAGTAATGTATTTATTACCTCTTTCGTTGTTGGTACTAATACGAGCATGAATAGGTTCTTGACGGTTTAGTAAAGTATACAGACTATTTCGAAAGAATCAGATAAGTATCATAACGTGATTATCACCCCGGTAACAAAGGTCATCTTACCTTGCAGAAGAAGCAGCATCAGAACAAGCTGACACGTAGTTGTAGTTGTTAATTTTAGACATGATTCAAATAGATATTATAAAAAGTGAAAAAGAAGAGAAAGAGAAAAAGAAAAAGAAAAAGAAGGGAAATAAATACGAAACGAGAAAGTTAGGGAAAAGAAGGAAGAGGTTGTGACACGTTGGAAAAGAAAAAGATCTGATAAAAAAGAAATCTCTTTTTTGCTTTGGGTCGGCGCTTAAGGTAGAGTGGAAGACCAAAAAATAAGGTCTTTTATATATTTGAATTTTGATCATCCGACAGATAAAGAAACCAGGGAGTTCCTTATTCAAGCGATAGTGCAGTACCTTATTCTATTTCTGTTCAGTATCCTTTGAAACTGGACTTTTTTTTTTGGGATCTATATGGTTTTGGAAAAAAAAAAGTATACTTTAAACTAAAGCCGAGGATGTATGTAAGTTTCTTTGTAATACAAACGACGACGAAAATAGCCTTGTTTTAATCAGATTCTTTTCAAGTTTCACAAATCTTTTTCATCAAGCAAGATCTATGATAACAAACTAGTGTACAAACAAGGGTTAATTACTGAAGGAGCTCATAGTTAATCGGATTTCAATGATCAGAACGTTAGTCATTTTATTTCAGTTTATATTTGAATTATAACATTGAATGTATATACCTAGACTTTCGTTCTTCTAAATAATTGACCCCAGCACTTTAGTGTTTTTTTTTTTTACTTGGGTGGGGGTACTTTTTTAACTGTCAAACATGCTTCACTACAATAGTTCTGCAATTATTTTAGACTCGATTGGAATAGGGCCCAATAAGATATAGCAATTATCTTGCATTATGCCATACTGGTAATTCTAATCATGCAACAAACCATTTCATACGCATACCAACGTACTTGATCTATTACTGTTATTCAATTAACGTACATTGAGTATTAGTTACTGTACAATTAAGCTTGTGTATTATATCAATGAATACATGTCAAAAGTAGCCAATGTTAACAGAAATCTACAATCTGTAATTCGTGCCGTTAAGTTGGACTATAGTTACACAGAGACAGATGCTATACATAAAAAATCAGATAATAAACTGTGGCCCTGTGTAGCACTAACCTTAACTTCTTGGCAAGGGACGAATAAAATGTCTGTTGTCTGGTCTTGCTTTTTGATTTAAATCTTAAATAGTAGCTCCATATAACAGCATTTGCTAACAACTTTGACTAGAAATATTGAAATCCAGATTATCAAAAAAAAGGATGAATTATTTTACTTTCAAAGCTTCAATAGCTATATATCTCCCCGCCTTTATTGTCTTCAATGTGATTGGACCAATCAAACGTGTCTTATTTATTCATTTTAGCCAATAATAAACTAGCAGGGGTGGGAGAGTATTAGCTCATCATTTGTCAATTGGCGCCCACCTGTTTCATTTCAAAATATATCGGTATCACTAAACATAAGGATAAAGTGCGTTATTTCAATACTACATAAGCACTATAGCGTGATTATTCCCCCATAGAATTTCCAAACAATCTCTATTTTCGTTTCAACTTGATATCTCAATTCGTGAGTTTCAGTGAAAAAGGAGGAAAAAAAAAAACAATATGGCCTGTTAATCAAAACAGGGCGATCTAAATTGATCTCGATTAAATATTACTCTAATTCGCAATCTATGAATAGAATGAATTATTACATTTACCAATCTTTTTATTTAGCTGTACTGTAGTTACTATACATCTTTTTAGTCTTCCTCCTATTACTGCTGTCGTGTTACTTGGGCTACAAGAACTCTTCTAACTTGCAAAAATTTTCAAAAGATTCTGTTGCACATTCTTTTGCACAATGAGCACTAGCCAGATGTGACATTTGATAAGGATCAACCGAGAGATTGGTAGATCATTAGTATCGCGTTTATATGAAAAAAAAAAATCAGAATATTTTAACTTTTGGCTGTAAACTGTATTCATTTCACGTATATTAGAACTTGTGATCAATTGGTCACTTGGGCTGATTTTGGTGAAATACTGCATCTGGCAAGCATTACGCACTTAAAATGAGCTGTTGCATCTATTAGCGCTTTTGCTTTACTGAAGCGCAAGTAATAGGTTGTGTTTGTCAATAATACAATACTTTTCATACCAAGTAAAATATAATGATCGATATACTTCTAATCTGGCTGTTTATGCTGAGCTTTTGAAAAAAAAAAAAAGAATATGATTTTAAGCACTCATATGGCTACATAACATTACTGGTACATATTGTATTAGTATTGTAGACTTTAGGATTAATACAGCTCTAAATTACCGTTCATCGGCATACATGATTAGAGTCATCAAACAATAAATACGATCCCAATCAAATTCGGCCGAAAGAACATTTCAAATGCCTATAAGGATAGTAGAGGAAAGTATCATCTTTTCAAGATGATTAAAAAAAAAAAGCTGACCAGTATCATCATAACAAAAGACTCTGAAAAATAACTCGAATCATTGCAGATTTTACATAGCTTAACATAGTATATATATATATATACATATAATAGACTTTATCATTCAAGTTTCCATTCTGTACAATGTCCAACTCTTTATTATTTACTATATTATATCTTTTTTTTTTCAAACAAGGGCTCTCTCCCTTTCTTAATAAAAGTACAAATATCCTGATTAAAATATATAACATTTAAAATTCAAATTCTGGGCGGAATTGATTCAAATCTGCTCCTGCAACAGCCTTATCAGCTAAATCGCGACGATCCTATTTCAACAAGTCAGTAGCTAGCCTTTGAATACACTATGCGATGATTACCATCATAATAAAGGCCTTTCGTAACATTTCCCAAGAATTACTAGAGACATTCACACCTTCTTCAGAATCCCCAGAACCACGCTTATGCATAGAAAGACCTGTCAGGATGTGTTCTGCAGCTTCTTTATAACAACCGATATTAACACAGCTGACGCCAATGTTATATCTAGCACGGACAAATGAAGGACGCAATTCCAAGGCTTTGTGATATGCATCTATAGCTTCTTCTGAACGACCATTATTTGCCAATGTGGCGCCCATACGGTTCCATAATAAATAATCCTATACAATCCATTTAGATGGTTTATCACTATTGATTAATCTATTGCTACTTACATCAGGTCTACCCTTCAAAGCAGCTACGAAACAATCAATAGCTTTATCCAACTCGCCAGAACCATAAAACAAGACACCCAAACCTACTTGGACATCAGGATCCATCTGCTGACCATCAGGAGCCTGTCTGGCGGCCGACAAGAACAAATCTGTAACACGATCATGTAATTCAAATGGAGAAGCAGCTTCAGGCAATGGTGTCCTGCCAGCCAACTGAGGGTATTTCTGTGTAATCCAACGTTCCAGCGTCTGATACGCAGCATGATCGTAAGATTCATTGGTATAACTGACAGCCAAAGACATCAATGCCTGCAAATTACCAGGATCAGCTTCAATGGCTCTTTCCAAGGCACGAATAGCTGGTTCTTCTTTTTCATTTTGAGCCTGCACATTACCCAAAAGCATCCATGCTTCTGAATTCCCAGGATTCTTTTGCACCACTACCTCAAAGGCCATCGCTGCGTCACTAAGTGATCCACCTTGTTCCAATAGACGCAAACCTTCTGCCATAGGATCCGGGTGATTCATAAAGGGATTATTGATTTCAAACACATATTCACCTAGATCAGGTTTATAGATAGCAGTACCGTTATTGAAGTTACCAAACTCATCTTCCCAGTCATTGTCTTCAGCCATTTGGTCGCGGATGTTCTGCCACACGTTCTCAAATTGTTCAAAAGCAGGATCTTGCGCTGCTGCAGCTTCTTCGACTTTGCGAGCCATTTCTTCTTCGGTTTCTTGATTATTATCAAACACAGCGAATTGATCTTCCCAGGAAGCATTGGTATCAACAAGACGACCTTTGCCCTTTTGTTGAACAAGATCAAACTCATTAGCCCAGTCGAAATGCTTCTGGAAAGCAGTTTCAAATTCGGCCAGTTGTGCTGGATTCATGTTGGTGACCTCTGGATGGTTCATGAACTCTTCTCTCCATACTATAAAAAAAAGCTCGTCAATAACTCATCACTAGAACTATTTGTATGAGTTACCTGATGCACTTTGAGATGGACCTGCAGCTGCTTTACTTTCTATAAATGCCTTTTCCATAGCCGCTTCTTCTGCAGGAGTTAATTCCCATAGTTTAGGTCCTTGTTGCTGATGACTGTGACCAAATTCACTTGCCCAACCGCCACCAGCTCCATGAGGCACTTGACGTACAGCATCTAGTTCACGTTGCAAAGCCGAGAATTCAAAATTATTTTGCATACCCATACGTTGTGCTGGTTGCTGCTGCTGCTCTTGACCGAAAAACTCGTTTACCATATCATTCTGACCAAAGCCAGGCCCTTGCTGTCTTTGTGTACGCATCTAATATATTCTGGCATCAATATTTGATATTTGTATGGCTCTTTGAATACTTACTGAGGATGGTCCTACGTTTTGTTGAGAAGGACCTGCAAACTGATCCTAATAGTTATAATACGTTAGAACGAGCCTGCCTCATAAACTTTTCAGTTCTGTTTTACTCTTTGAAGAGATCTATCTTGACCAAACTGCTTCATCATTTGTGCCATAGGGTTGGCTCCACCACATGAATCATCGCCATTCATCATATTCTTAAATGCCATTTATTTTTAGTTATAAATAAGGGTAAAAAAAAGGTTTATGTGGGTTGTAGTATATTTTTTATACTACTGCTGACTAAAAAATAGCTGACTTTCAAATACTCTCGGTGTGGGGTCAAGAAAAAAGATGACAGATATTTTTTTTCACGAGTTGGCATGAATGTAAGCTGTGTAACAGCTTTATTAAGCTTATAACTCAAAACGTTAATAGTAAGCTTAATACCATTTTTATATCGTTTGGTGTGCATTTGAGCCTCTACTAACTGAGTTAAAAGAGATTATATTAATCCCTGCATTTGTATTATATAAAGGTAGGAAAATATGATTTTCGATTCGAACTCCAAAATGCAAGATTGCTTCTACCAATAAAGTTCAGTACCTGAGTTTCAGTTATCTTTTTTAATCGCAGTATACCAATAATACTTTAACGGAAGTTTAACATTTGTAGTTTCTTCGTAAGTCTTGACTGCTGTCCGGCCCGGATGTCCAAATATATCTGTTTCACATTCATAAAACACCCAGATTTTTTTTTGCACTAATAGTTTATTCAGTTTCCCAGCTTAATCTTATCGCCGCAACAACCTTTTTCTATTGAATCAATACATCTGTTATCTATATTTCTCTTTATTTGAGTCCGAAAAAAAGATGTTGCTTTTTTGAAATAAACCGATTGCGCCTCGAGACTCTAGTTGATACTTATAGCTGTTTGTGATTTAAAGGAAGGCTACAGTATGCCTTAACGTATCGCTATTGGTACTTAACATTTCCAGCACTGTCCTATCTAAGGAGATTTGCTTCAATGATATCTTTATAAAACGACTGAAAAAAAAAGCTTAGAGTCATATAAAAGCATGATAAAAGTTCAAGCTTGCAAACTATAAATCTCTAGCAGTGATAATAAATGGCACTCATACCAGAGGGGTTTACAGCTTTTAACAATCATTACGCAATAAAAAAACTGCTGTTCAACAGAAATCGAAATCCCAAGTCAGTATATGTTGAAAGGTCAGACCATTGATTTTGACATAGTGTTAGGCAAATGCCTTGATTATTAAAAAAATTGTCCATGGATCTCACTGCTATTGATAGAGCTGTAATTTGTCCCTCTTGCGGTTTAGTGGCACATCTTATGCACCTATATTTTCAGGAAATACAAAGGTATTCCTGGGAGCATGGTATACAACGACAGATGCAGGATGTGGTTATACGTTTCACCTTGATTATCTGTTTCAACATCTGTAAACAAAGGTGGGTCATCGTTTTTGATCTTCAACGAAACACCAAATTAAAATACCTGAAATGCAACACCTATTCTTTGATGGAAGCCATTTAAAGCAATCAAACTGAATGGTATAATAATATACAAACGAACAAGAGAGGATTGCATGATTCTACATCTGTCTTTCTACTGCTCTAGTGTATCTACCAGTTAACAAACGCAGTATATAATCCATTGGCTTTAATTCATCTCCTTCAGCTATGGGAAAGATCGATAATAATATAATATAGCTTTTATTTTCAATAAATATATACATGAATAGTTTGACATTACCTATCATCCATTATCCTATTACATTTTCCATCTGATCGTTTTATTTTTCTCAGTCGAATTTAATGCGGAGTGCGTCAAAAAGTTTTTTTTTTTTTTTTTTTTTTTTTTACAATACAAAATCAGATCTAATTGTGATCGGCCCGTGCTATAATAGAAAGTGAGTATACTATAAAAGTGTTCAGTGTAGGTAACTCTGCTATCAATTAATGGTAGGACTTGAAAAGATTGATTATATTATCCAACATCAAGTGAATATGTTTGAGGAAAAACCATTTATTTATAAACAGCGTTTATACGCTTCAAAAACTTGACTTTGAACGGAAGTGGTGAGAGAACAAGGCCAGCATTGACGGCTCCTTCGATATCAGGCATTCGAGATTCACTGACAGGTTTAATAGAGCATCGAGCAAATATTTGAACAAGTGAAGTGAAAATCTCTACTTCAGCCTAGATATCGTAATAAGTAAAGCGCCTTAAAGATCTGTCTATACTAGTAATCTTACCAAGTAAACTCCAGGACATAAACGTCTATATATCCAAAAAACAAGAAAAAAAAAAGTTAGTTAGTAGAAGATACATAGCTATATCATTGATACACATACCTTCCCCAGCCAAAGTTAAAATGATCGCGATCTTCAAGCTTTCCATTGGCAGTGGATTGCATGGTTTTGGTATTGTTCATAAATCTCTCTGGGATAAATTGTTCGGGTTGAGGGAACTTTACTGGATCCTGATGCAAACTATAATTATTTGGAGTGAGAACACATCCTTTAGGAATGATATAGCCATCTATCTCAACTATGGTATGTAAAAAAAAAAATCATGCTCAATAAAAAGCAATTCATCTGTCAGCAATCTTGGTAAACTTAACTATCTTCTTGAACTGAGTGAGGTGCACCAAATGGTGTAATGGGTCTGTACCTCATACACTCTTTTATTACGGAAATGCAGTAAGGAAGATGATTTCTATCCTCAAAGCTAGGTAGATGGCCATAAATACGAATAAAGCTGTCGATCTCGGTAGAAATAGTTTCTTGTACCTTAGGAAAATGACAAAGAATAGCTATAGCCCAGTTGATAGCAATAGAAATAGTGGCCAGTCCTCCTGTAACAATATCAACTATAAATGAAAAAAATCAGTTTTTTATAACTGTTTCACCTGGGAGAGCAATCATCGTTTTTTACACATCAATACAATCGTTTCTTCTTCGGATAGATCAGACCCATTCTCTTGGAGTGTCTTGACCAAGTTGGTTCCTTCTTTTGCTGTAGCCTCTTTGACCAATTGAAGAACAAAAGGGTTGCGCCATTGAATGAACCGCCTCATCTTGGCTTGCATTCCAATAAAGGGACCCAACATAGAGAGAGCAGGCATATAGTTGTCCCAATCGTCTTCCAATCCTGCAAGCTTAAGACTTGTTTTCACCATACTTGCAATTTCCTTGTACTTTGGGTCATGGATAGACTCAAATCGTCGACCAAAGCTGGCGGTGCTGATGATGTTTAAAGAGTTGAGTTCCAGATATTCAATTGGGTTCACACTGTTTTCGTTTTCGGTACAGGCGATGAGACTGTCAACTAAATTGTTAGACTCACTATGAATTGTGTCCAAATAGCTGTGGATATGTTTTGGAGCTAGGAGGAGTAGGGCTGTTTAAGGGGAAATCAAACTTTTTTTTTAGTGATCAAGTTGGTTTCAAGTGATGCATTCTTTTTTTGTATACCTGAAGATCTGCACTTTTTCCATGAAGCTCCTGGCTGAGAAAAAGCCAGGCCCCTATTACATCAAATGTCAGTAAATTAAGCTTGCTTGATATCAACCGGAGAAACATGTTATGTGTGTAGATTAACAAAAGTTTCAAACTTACTTTCCCTTCATGCTGTGATAGTCTTGAGTGAAAACTGCATAAGGCCGATATGAAGTTTCTGCACCACAAGTAACAAAGATCTTGTGTGCCAAAATAGGACAACACACTGTAATCCATGTTTGACGGCCCATTTGAAGTTGAATAATGGGGCCTAACTGTTGGTGCCACTTTGATATTGTTTTTCCAGGTAGCTCTCCCAAGGACAGTAAATGACCGATGTATGGAAAACTCGAGCCAGGCATAGGGATTTCCTTGATATTTTGATTCTTTTTGCGGCCATAATGAGCAAAGGCTATACAAAAGGATGTATATACAACAGCAGTAGCAGCTGCAATGCTAACTATAATTGGTGTAGCTTGATTTTTGTCCGAGCGCAGTAATCTAATGGTTTCAATAAACCCCATTCTCAGTATGTAATATAGAAGAAGAAAAAAGACAATAGTAAAAAAAGACTTCAATAGACCCAATTGCTTTGTTATAGTTTTTTTTTCGCGTTATTATTTGCATACAAGTGCATGATTTTGTTGTAGATAAGAATGTATATAGGCGTTATCAAAATAAGTTTTTTCAAACAAGCCAAGTGAAGTGTCCACAACAAAATTAGCAAATAGTATAATATTTTACATTAAGAACATCTACTGGGATTTTCGTAACTGAGACATCATTTGACATATCAAATTCAGTGTTGGTAAGGGATGTACTGTAAACTGTAAGAATAATACATGAACTCATTGCAGAAGCCCTATCGAACATGGTAAGCCCAACGATAAACCTAATAAATTTTCATTGGCTTTTCACGATAGTAATACTATAAGAATCTATTATATATGGTTTCAGCAAGTGTATCTACTAAATAATGTATAGTTTCGATAGACTAGATATCTAAACCAGCTGTATATTTTTATAAGTACATAACATTTGGGTCATCTTACATTTTTTTTATGCATTACATTAATACATAACAAAAGCTACAATGTCGAAAAGAAGACTTGGCTTGATACAGTATAAGCAATTATCCACAAATTACATGAGGACTGTTGCATGAATGATACATACTCACGCATATACGATGTTGCCCAGCTTTATATTAGCTGTATAATAGGCCACCTCCCTAGCGGTAATTGCATTGCAGTAAAAGCTCTAAAAGAGGTGTTCATTCAGAGTATGATCCTTATATCAGATGCAAGGATAAAACGGGATCTATCAAGAGACCTAATCATTATTACTCTCCTTTGGTTGAAATGTATACACATATTGCTAATCATTAGCTAATAATACGATATATATATATTATACCCTGTTAAACAAAAAGGCTAGTTTGATGCAGTAGTTTACTCTAAGCATGTAATAGTAGTCAAATGTACCATTCATCATAATCGGACAAGAAATTTATAAAAATGTATACAATTTAGGACCAATTTTTAAAGTAGAATACATCTAGAGTACTTTGGCCAGATAATGGTTCTAGAGGACGTTGTGCTTCATTCTGAATAGTTATATACTAGTATTTAAATGTGACATTAAAACGTAAACTGGCCAATGAATGTAATAATACATATGATCTAGAGCGAACCTCTTTTTATTCAGTTAAAAAAAAAAAAAAAAAAAAAAGAGCTCAACTTTATTTCGAAAAAAAAAGAAAATGAATATAATATGATTTAGCTATTGATGATATGTTAGAAAAAGAAAGGTTAGTATATCATTTAGCGCTCAAAGAAGCGGCACCATTAGCAGTAACTTCTTTGGCAGGAGATAAGACCTCTTTCTGCTGAATGATTGCAGCAGTAGCTGATGGTGTCAAAATTTCTTTCTTGGCCTTTCCTTCATCGCTACGCAACTTCTTTGCAGGCTGTTCCAAAGTAGAAGAAGTATGGTTCTTGGACTAATGGAAGAGATTAATAAGATGATGATAATACACATTGACATTTATTTCTACCTTTTCCTGAGGTCTTTTCAGTTTCTTCTCTCCACCGATTAGTTCTACAGGCAATTTCGATCTAGGGGATATAGAATAGAGGTTAGTTTCAAGTAGATACATGAGTAAATAAGGTTTTATATATAAGTTTGCAGCACCCTTTAATACTCTGAAGAGTAATTGTCATTTCTTTCTCGTTGTATTTGTCCCAAGCCTTGACCAGTTTCATAAACTCTTGAGTAGGCCAAACAAGATTCAATTTTCTGTTTTCACCGGCTATAATAGTAGTATATCAGTTGTGCTCTATACTATATCCGATAGATACTCATGACTTACCAGCCTTAGGCGCAGTCTCGAACCCAATATAAAATGTTGTTGTAAATAATCGCTTAACAATCTTTTCATTCTCTTCTGTTATTAGTCCCTTTTCCTTCAATAATTCAATATGATTCGTCTCCAAGCTTCCTTCCTCCACTGTAAATGAACGACCGGGAATCGAAACACCTTTTATCACACCATCTGATTCCTCAGTTGTCAAACAATAGTGTATCTTGTCCACGCCCTTGACATATGGATGTGCTAATGTAATTAAATCGACATATTCCAACTTAAGCACCAGCTGACGCAACTTGGCTTCAACCAAACCCGACCACGTTAATTGGGACTCGGCAGATTCAGAACATGAGGTGACTTGTATGTAATACTTGTAGCTATGAAAGAACTGGCTTTTAACAAACAAATCTTTCCATTGACCTTGATTTGCCATGATCTTCTCGACAATTTCGAGACCCAACTTGAACTCGTTCATCATAATATGGCGCGTTGAATCCGTGACATTGTGTGTAGCGCACATGGATGGATAGGCAGGCGTGATGATCGGCATACGATGGCTACGGTCAGCTGGATAGAGCTTTGGATTCCAAACACGAACTTGAAGTGGACCATCTTCTAAAGGTCTTAATAATACAGGCTGAGGCCATTTCCAACGTGACATGATAGAAAAGAACCGATTCACAATAGAAGCTGCACAGGCGTTGGGATACAATTGACAGATACGCGCAATCAACATGGCCCAGGCAACACCACCCAAGAAACCCATAACATTGCTGTAGATGCTGCGGCATTTGGCCCACAGTTTGATAGTACGTAAAGCGATTCGAAACGTAGGGACGTTGGGTACAAGACGCAAAATATCATCAGTGACGCGGGATCCGTTCAAACTACGCACACAGCGTTCGTCCAAGTTTTTGAGAATATTATTATCTGCTAATTCGAGATCGTCTGGTACTCGTGCAATAGATAATCTGGCACAAATGAAATCAATCTATTTTTTTTCCCGCAAAGTAGTAAAGTATTTAACAAAAGGCCTTTGTTCAAGTAAATATAGCACTTACAGGAATCCCAGAGAAATGCATTTTGATTACTGGAACATAGGCATCGGGAACTGCTGCTATTTCAGTCACTTCAGGTCTTGCTTTCAGCATGTCGTACATGATTGTAAAGAAATGCTCTCTTTCCACGTGTTTTGGAAACACGCATAAAGTATCAATATCGGCACCTAGGTTTTATATTAGTATCATTCAGCAAACCATATCATAGCGTATTTATACCTGCACCGTGGACACCTAGGCGATAACTACCATAGGTAAAGATCTTTCCTCCTGCTTCTTTGGCAAGTGAATCGGGGAATCCTTTCATTTTACTCACTTTGTATACAAATTCTTTTACTAGTTTATTCAATTTACCCAGTACTACGACTCTTTTATTCAAATGATTGAGTAACGAATGTTATTAATCTTGTTTACAACTTACCTTTTTTGTGCTTCTTGTTCACTTTCGAATAACCCGTAATCTTTTAATGTTTTCAGCAAATCTTCTGTTAGCTTAAGCTCATTTTGCGTTGGCATTTCAATAGAAATCGGAGGTGTAACACCTAATTGACGTGGCGCTTCTTGGTTCATTTTGCTAGGTATGAATAACAACGATGGAATGAGAGAGAAAAGAAAGGAGTATATAGGAGAGTACGTTTATAACATCAAATTAAATACTACAGGTCAAAATTTTGCTTTTGGATCTCAGAACGTAAGGCCTATTATAAATATGTTGATATGGCCCTCCTTGACGAAGTCGTTATTGACAGCGAGATACTCAATCGACACGCGTCTTTTAGCAGCTTTCGAGAGGAATTTGTGTCACACATTACACTTTGACATTTACTAAAGACTAATAAACCTTTTGTTTTACTGTATATTATTCTTTTTTAATAAAAAAAACAGAGGAAACTTTGATTTTTATATAGTGAAATAAAGGGCTACATTATCTTTGATTCTCAATTTACATGGTGAGTTCCTATACAGAAAGTGATTAATTATCTGTGTTTATCAGGTAGTAAAAATGAACTACTTACCATAATGGCGTTAACAACGTCGTTACCGTTGTTCTTCAAGGCCTTGACAGCCTTAGCGCGAGAGACATTGGCTTGGCTAACGACCAAGTCAATATCCTTTTCCTCAACACCAGTGGCATCAACTTCCTCATCATCTTCCTCAACGGCAGCTTGAACTTCAGCACCTTCCTCGGTCTTTTCGGCATCAGCAGCGAGTTGTTGTTCCATAGCAGCTTGTTGAGCACGAGCGGCCATATCTTCAACTTGCATCTCACCGAAAACAATGTGAGTATCAGAGTTGGTGGACTTGAAGACCTCGGGGTTGGCAATAGCATAGACCATCTATCATGATAAAAAAAAAATAAGTTTCAAGAGCTAAAATCATTTATCAAAAAAAAAAAAGACTTACACCTCTACCACGGGTGAAGGTGACACGGTTAACACCGGCAACGGGCTTCAAACCGAGAGCAAGGATAGCCTTACGGGCCTTTTGTTCGCCACGAGATTGGATGGAAGTTTGTTCAGCAGACATTCTATATAATGTACATTAGTTTTTTGTTTTTAACCCAAAAAACAGAAACAAGAAAAAAAAGAGGATGGTTGTTGCTGACTATGGCTGAGTCGACTGCTGTGTTTGAGACGTACTGACCGAAAGAAAAAAAATGATAAATGGAAACGCGAAATTACAATAAAAAGGTCATGTCGAAACTACCCTACAAAATTTCATCCATCAAAAAAAAAATCCATCCATCCGTTTCATTGCTGCGTTTCATCCATTGATCTCATTATCGTCCCATGTCGTTGATGACCCTACATCCATCCTCTTTTTCATCCTGATTATCTTTGATGGATACTTTACGTTTTATGCTTGTAGGGAAAGAAGGGAAATGGCTAATCTCGGCTCACCCAAGCAAAAAAGTTAGTACCTGGCTTTCAAAAAAAAAGTAACAGCGCCATTTTAATTATTTGTAAGGCATACGCTATGGATTTTTTTATGAATTTTGGCAGTAAGATATTTCAGTATTTGAAATTATAACTTGCAATATAGAAGCATTCTCTTTGTTAAAAAAAACATATACGACAAATTTGTTTGTATTTTTCTTATAAGTGATGTTTAAGCTATGGGATTTTAAAACCAAAATACCCAACGATTTGTGTTTTATTCGCCGTTTTTTCGAGTAAGTTCAATACGGTATTCAAGTCATTCAAGACATGATTAAAACTTGTGCGAATATCACTAAAATTTTTTGACAAGCTCAGTTTTTCTATTCTGTAAAGTACGTTTCAAAGAAGTATTATACTTTGAAATTGACCCTCGAAGAATGTTTATGTCCAATCGCCGTTAACCAATGAAGACATCATGTAGAGCGTATGTAATAATATCTTTTTTCATCAGCCGCACTCTAATCAAATGGTTTTTTATTGAACTCCGTTTAAAGTGCGAAGGTATAACGATTATGTAGATTCGTATAAAAAGGAAGGCACCAGCACAGTAGGGTCCTTGCATAAAATAAGCTTTATTGTTCTAGAATAATTATTGAGTCCACTTTATCATACAAGTAAGTCATATACTATTTTTCACTATATAATATCGCATTGTCCGATTCCCTCTACCTAGCAACACGGTCCTAACTTTTTTTTTGTTTTATTATTTCGGTTGACGCTACAGCTTTTTTTGTCTTTATTATGTTTCGATTGTCCCGCGCATTACCAAAAGTACGCATTGCTAGCCGATCTTGTACAAGCCGTGCTTTTACCAGCGCTTCTGTTACTACCAAAGCCAGCAGAGTAAATGATACAAAACCATAAAACAAAAAAACAAAAAAGTTATTCATTTCATAAGTGTAGATGACTAATACAAGCAAGATCTTGACTTTGGCAGCAGTCGGAATGACTACCACAGGTTATTTGGCTTTTTCAAGCCCTGTGTTTTCTGAATCACCTGCTTATGCTGGCAGTGTAGAAGGTATATTGAGCGAATGAGAATAAAACAGCTTATATTAACGCGTTTGCATAAAGACCCCGCTACCCATTTGGCATTTCCTATCCATTTAAATACAGGCAATGAATGGAAAAAGTTGATTGGATTAGGTGTGCGTGCTGTTACTTTTCTCAATATGAATGTCTACGTGGTTGGCATGTACATGAACAGTGAAGATATTGGTCAACTAAAGAATTTAGAAGGATGGAAGGTAAAAGGAAAAAAAAAATTTTTCTGTAAGGTTTTTTCTTTTTTGGATTTCCACTCACTTCTGTAATATAGAATTTTGATAAAAGCAAGTTTTTGCAAGACAGTGAATTAGCTGAACAATTCTTGGATCAACCTTATGAGATTAGCATTCGATTAGGTAAGCAGCAATCCAATTTGGGCCATATAGGAGAAACTAACTCACGAGAACACATAGTTCCCGTACGTGCAACGAATACACAGCATCTTCGTGACGGTTTCCTTCGTCTCTTGATGCAACGTATGAAAGACCAATCCATGACCGAAGAAGAAGAGCGCAAAGCGCTTGAAGCAATGCAGGAATTTAAATCCAATTTTGTCAGTATGCGCGTCAAGAAAGACACCGAGTTTGTGTTTACAAAAACCAAACAAGGCGGCTTGAAGATGACTTATGAAGGCAAAGATTTGGGCACAGTGAATAGTCCTTGGTTAGCCAAGAACTTTGTTATGAGTTATTTAGAGCCTAAAACGCCTTCAAGTGAGGCTGCTTTGCATGATATTGCTGATGGGTTTGAGAGATTGATGAAGCAATAAAAAAAACCACCCCGATTATTCATAATTTTAATGTTGGTGTATGAAAGTATGGTTTATTCATAATAATGTAGTTAGTCAAGCAAAAAAAAAAGGATGTGATTTGGAAGAAAGACAATAGATACTGAGTCGATACAAATTATCTCAATAAGCATACGATGCAAATTCAGTTTTCTAGGCCTATTATGTTTTTTTTAAAAAAGGGAGCGGGGGAGGAGAGAGCTCTAGCAGATGTAGTAATTCATTCTAGATGGAAACAACCCATCAAATGCAGCTTGATTAAACTGAGATTGGTCAAGAAATTTATAAATCAAATTACAAAAATCTTTGTTTGATACAATCAATCACTAAAATATATGGTGTATTATACCGTTTTAGGTAACTAATAGGTAATTATAATATATATATAATGCTTTATCGTGAACATATACAAGTGATTTAATGCAATTTTCAACTAGGAATCGGTTCAGAGATCTAGATGTAGATCCCAAAAAATCTTTGGGAAATGCTCTTGGTTTATTTATTCTAACTCCGATCGACCTTTTAGTTATTGGTTTTCATGGCATAAACGATATTTATGAGACATTATTCATCATTAAAATAGATCCACTACACCAGAAAGTACACAATGGTATTTTTGTATATCATTTTCTTTATAGAAAATATTCAATTTACAATTGAATTTCTGAAACACTAAAAAAATCGATATCTGTCAAAGATAACTCCTTGTATTAGTAGAACTATTAAATGGTTTTTACAGAGTTTGGTAGGTATTTACATAAATTGTATGAATTCACCTTTTTTTTTTTCTTTAAAGCGGATTAAAAACGCACCATCAAAAATTTTAAAATCCTAAGGGAAGCCTTAATAGGAGAAAGGAAAATTGGTTTAAAGTATCGTCAGCCAATAAAAAGCGATAGATCCTTATTGGATCCCCAGTCACTTATTCTCAGTTTGTATATGAGCTATAAGTTTTTTTTTGGTTGGTTAATCTTTCCCAACATTAACATTACATTTTTATAAACATCCATAATGGTAAATGATTTTAATTGCTGGACGCGTTTTTCTTTTCTTGTGCAATTATAGGTTTAACAAAATATCTATAACTTAGGCTCGTAATGAAGAGAAAGCACAGTCTATGTTGTACCGTTTCCGAGAAGCTCAAGCAGCTGAATTAGGACTCGGTAAACCTCGTACGAAAAGACCTGGCTTTGCAGGTTCTGTCAATACTGTCATTGAGGCCGAGAAATGGCGTAGAGATATTTTGAGTGAAATTTCTCGAAAAATTTCGAAAATTCAAGATGGTAAAAACAAGAGAGATGAATGCTTGTTTTTTTTCTAGAAAGATTGCTAACAAAAGTGTCCTAGTGAGTCTGTCCGATTATCAAGTGCGCGATCTGAACGATGACATTAATAAATTGATGGGACAAAAATACCATTGGGAGAGAAGAATTAAAGAATTAGGTGGCGCTGATTATACCGTAAGTTTAACACCATCGGATCGATGAAGAAAACAAATTAAACGGGTTCGATATATAGAGATCTGCTCCCAAGATGTTGAATTATGAAGGTAGAGAAGTACCTGGAACAAGAGGATATAAGTAAGTAGTATATATATACTGATAATTCACTTGATTTACTTATCTAGCTTTATCATAGATATTTTGGTCGCGCAAGAGATTTGCCTGGTGTGCGTGAGCTGTTTGAAAAAGCAGGTAGGCGCATTCGTATCTAAAAAAAAAGCGACACCTATTGAACTTTTTTTGTTGTTTTTGTTTCTTGTAGCACCTGAATCTACAACACGTTCTAGAAGTGAAATCAACCGTGATATCGACGCAGACTATTATGGTTATCGCGATGAAGAAGATGAAGTTTTACTCGAATATGAAAAAGCACTTGAAAAGGAATTGATTGATAAACTATTCAATGCGCCTGATGAAGAGACAGCGATAGATGAGAAGCAGCCTAAACACGTAGAGCCAACACATCAAGATGAAATGACAAAGAAAGCAAACGAAAATACAGAACCAGCAGTGCCTTCTCAAAAGGAAGTTGAAGCATATCTATTACAAAGGCGAAAGCAGCAGGTAGAATCAATCAAACGTTTATTTCCTTGCTTGCAATTCACATTTTTTTTTCTGCATTAGTTACTGGATAGATATGTATCTGAAGATTTGAAGCAAAGTGAAGAATTAACAAAGAACTTGACAGGACAAAATTAGACTTCTTTAATTAATAAAAAAAAAAAGCAGCTTTACTTCTTGTGTATTTTAGTTGCTACATACGCGCCATAATGTAATATTCGTCATTGTAACATCGTTGCGATGTCTCTGTAGCGTTTATACATTAAAATATACAATATGAGCCATTTCGTTTGATTTGCATGATATTGGGATGCGCATATTTCATTCGTCTACGAAGGATGACATGATACATTTCGAAACTATTAGTTGGAAACCTATATAATGCTCTGATATTTGAATTATGCATAAGGCTTAAAAAAAAGGAGCAGTACTTGTTATAATAAAGTAATTTGCATGCTTGTATAGTAATGTACTCTGAAAAGTAATTCGTCTTTTTTTTTACAATTTGCATCATTCGATTATCCCACTACTTATTTTACGCCAGTTGAGTACAGATGTGGAGTCTTTTGATCTCTCTTTAAAATAAATACAAAATAAGCAGCAGGTTTGCTCCATCAGATAATATTTCGTCCCTGAGTTTGAATGTGACGTTGGTTCACTCAGGATACTTGAAGTTGACCTGTTTCCATGGGGACCAGACTTGCCTTTTCTTTGTAATAGAAATGTCATTTTTATCTTATTCCTCTCGTTTTTTGGTGCGATCTCGACCTACATTAGCTGTTGCACCATTATGGCGTCGTCATATGACTGTAGTAGTTGAACGTGAATTGCCTAAACCTCCACCACCTTCCAAGAAGCGCTGGTTATGGACTGGTCTCGGTGTCGGTGCTGTTGTATGGGCTGTAGGTTTAGGTGCGGCTTTGAATCACCAACGTCTTTCCAGTAGTGTTGTGCATGGTACGCTCTTTATGGTGCGTTATGATCCTCGTGTCATTGAACTTGTTGGTGATTCGGTTGATTATGCAGATTCATGGCCTTGGATTAGTGGCTCAGTGAATCATTTGAAGGGTAAAATTGATATTGGATTCAAGGTCAAAGGCTCAACAGGTAAAACAAAACAAAAGAAAACAAAAACAAAAAAAAAAAAAAACTTATATAATACACATATATCAATGCTAATACCGAAAAACTAGGTGAAACTGCTCACGTTCATTTCATTTCAAAGCGTGGAGGAAGAGAATGGCATACAATGGAATTCTCAGTAGTTCGTGATTCAGATAAGAAGGCAATTAATATTGGCCATCATACCTTGTCGGAAACAGGCGAACCTTTATTAGAGCAAAAATAAACTATCCAGTATTGTATTAAAGATTACAGAGTCCATTCATAAGTAGTTGGTTTTCAATTTCTACTTGATCGGCAGGAACATGGTTGGAAGGACAAGTGATAGCCACCATCTTTTCATCAAACGTCTTCGATTCTGCCAAAGTGTAGGTATCCCATATTTCAGCGTGTAATTCGTCTTTGAACATGCGGATGGCTTCATTCTCAAAGACATCCAGTCGAGGTCCACTGATTTGTCGCGTACGATCTGAAACATCAATTCGACAGCAGTAATATTGAGCAGTACGATAGATGATCTTGGTCTTGGTCAAGTCATAATGCGCCTTAATTTGACGAATCAGATAATCAACATCTCGTAAGAAAGGCTCTAGTTCTCCAAATGCAGCGTCCCAGTTACCTAGCGAAAAGATGGCGATATCAGCTTGAGGAGGGCTAGAAGGTACAGCTTCTTGCCATGGAGGAATATTCAAGTAGGTTAACCCATCCCATTTATATGAGCTGACAGGGAACCTGTCTGTTTTTGTGGTGGTTTTGTTATCATCCCATTCTGTGACGCCCAACAGCCTGGCTTGTTCTTCCGAGTTATCGTAGACCAAGTTGGATCTACGCGACATTGGGTTAAACCATTCTGTATTCCACAAGGGTTCCGAGAAATCCTCACAATAACAGCTGCGTGTCTGTTCATCTTGCAAGTGCTGCCATTCTTGAGGCGATGCGTAGCCCACTTGTCGACTCACCAACGTGCGATTGATTTGAGGCTTTTGATCCTCAGGCAAAAGAGGGTCCTTGATAAACTTGTGCCAATCCTTGCACCATTGACCGTGACTTATGAACTTTTTGATGGATCTGCGAATGTTTGAATCACCATAGAGATCCATACCACGAGGGTATTTCTTGGCGGCACAACGGTTAAACTGTTCATACGAGATATGGCGGTAATGACATTCGTAAGGCGCCCAGAACTTGTTATCTCTTGTCAACCCAAGCACTTGTTGAGTGGAGTTTGCTGGGAAAGGTAACCAACGGCCACGATGACCGAATCCTTTACATAGTGGTAAGGCTAAATGCTGAGTAAGTAGATCATCGTCTTGGGCCTCGACCTTCCACAGTTGAGCGCCCGAAGGGAACACAGGCAATTCAATTGGATGATAAGGTGTGATGGGTCCAAACTCAAAGTTATATTGTGCTTGCACAAACTCCAATATCGAAGTCAATTGCCAATGCCCGCTTTGCTGAGGTATGGTGACTTGTGCTTCATAAATATGCATACGCTCTCTCTCATAAATTTCGTCTTCACGCAATCGAGTCCATTCAGGAATATTAAGGTTCACATGGTTTAGTTCACGGGCGCGTTGACGTAGCTGGTGGTGTCCTTTCCATGGTTCCATGTGGATAGCAATACTGGCTTTCGTAGTTTCATCTGTTAAAGAAGTCATCATTGTGTCCCACCAGGGTGTGTTGATATCAGCATTGTACTTGGGGTAAGGTCGATATAGCAAGTGATGAGTATTATTACTACTGACGTTGGTGTAAGGTACCACTACACGAACGCAAATCTGCTGGCCTGGTTTCAGTTGATTCGGCGCTTGAGTAAAAGGTAATAGGATGAAAGGGTTTGAAAAATCTATAGCGGTATCTTCAAAGAATCGATCGAAATCCTTGACTGGTAAGTATTCAGAGACCATGCGCCGAAGAATAGGATAAGGAAGGGCTTGGTTATCGCAATCAAACTTGGTGTCATTGGGGTGGCTCAGCCATTCTTGTGTCCATGAATTGCTTGTAGGTTCTTTTGCAAGTTTTTTGATAGTATATTGACGAATTGATTCGGATGCTGCGGTAGGAAAGAGCTGGAGTAGTTGGTCTTCAACTGGGTATTTATCGAGATCTACATAGAAAGGGTGTTCTAGGTTTGGAACAGAAAAATCGATGAATCGTGCAGGTGGTGTTTGTTCTAGATCGTAATACTGTTCATCAGATTCTCTAGTAGATACACCTCGCTGCTGAAAGAATACCAATAATCCAACTATTACGAGTGTGATACTTGCTGTTGTAAAGCCAATAATGTACCATCGTTTTGAGGATTTACGGATTGTAGTCTTTTGTAACTGTCCTTGTTCATGTTCTTCTAGAAGGGCATATTCGGCAGTCATAACAAAAAGAGTCTATTTTCTTTTTTTTTTTTTTAAAATCTAGCTGTTTCAAATTAATACTTAGAAAAGAAAGAAAGGTGAAATCAATCAGGTCAATCCCATTTAAACGAATAATAATGCTAAGATTGTGCTATTTAAAAACCAGAAATTATAAAAAGGACACCTCGCCCTTATAATAAATCATATTAAGGTCGAACAGTTGTTCCAAGATACTTACTGATGTTTGTATCCGGAATGATACTGAAGATATTTCTTATCATTTTTAATTTTACACAACAACATAACTATTATACTATTTTCCGTTGTTTCATAAACGTATGTACTGGATTAAGTATTTTTTTTGTTAACTAAAACAAGAAACAATTAGAGTAACAGATGTAGTTTGGAATCCCGCTGTAACACCATCTAAAGTTTACCGCTTGGGTTGGATGGCAATTGTTGACTTATAAAATAACGAATATCTTGTAATTCCTTTGGCTCAACAGCATGGGCCAACCCAGGATAATCTTTGAAAGTCACCCTGTAGCCTTTCTTTATCAGGTATTTGGCTGTCGCTTTACCAAACCGAAATGCAACTACTGTATCCTCTTGTCCGTGGCAAATCAATATAGGCAATTGTTTATTCATGGCTGAACCAAACTAGTTGAAAGGAATTAGTAATTGGCCCTTTTTTTTTTTTTTTTTTTTTTTTTTTACACACATTATCAAGTTTTTCTCCAAGAGCAAGCCAACCACTGCATGCAACAATACCAGCCAACTTGTGCATAGTAGTTACAGCGGTCAAGAGCGAAATTACACAACCTATCTTAGATGTTAGTTTCCTTTTCCCTTCCCTCCTTTTTTTTTGTTTTTTTTTTTAGATTATACACTATTATACCTTGACTAAATCCACCTAAAAGGATACGTTCACTGGGTATACCATTGCTGATTTCGTCCTGAATCAGTTGATTCACTATAGTTATATATAGCAAAACATTCGATCAGATATGTAAATAATGCTAATCTATATATCTAACCTAAATCAACAGAACCCAACAAGCCTTCTTCATCCACCTTTTCTAAATGTGCGCTCTTTTCAAAACTATGGATATTAAACCATGCATTGATCAAGCTCTCTTCTCCAAATGGCGTGATTGATTTCAAAGGTCTATGTACATGTATATAAATAAGCTATCGTGTACATTAGAATGCTTTTTTTTCGATCTAAAAAAAACAACTCACGCGTCAGGCAAGATCCATTTAATATATGGAAACAACGGTCCTAATTCCTCTGCCAAAAAGTACCAACCAGCACCTGAATCACCTAATCCATGTAACCATATCACTGTAGCTGTATGTGTCACTGTGGGTTCAATAATTATGGTAGAGAGTTTTGGCATGATGATGAACAGTTGACGATAGAGAGAAAGAGAGAAAGGGTGGTAATGTTTGGGGTGGCATTCTTTTTGTAAGTTACATACTAATTTGGAACAAATGGATCAAGTCATGACAAATCTATTATGTTTGGCAAGTAGATAAATACTCATCTTTTTTTTGTCAAAAGTGTCTTTATGGATCATATGGAAGCCATTAAAGAAGCAATAAGCGAATAACTTGATGAATGAAACACGTCTGTGAATGATATTGGTGTGACCCGTCGAGACTGAGCTGCTCTTTAATACTTTTGCTTGGCTTGTAAATCAGACTGAACAGAGTACAGTAGTAACGCTTTCAAAGAAGTCAGAGTAGATAGATTTACAGTAAGGCAATTCAAATCATTAGCCCTTCCTTGACCGGTAGCTTCGAAAGCACAACATTCATCTATTTTAGCGATAGACATGCAAATAGAACTTTTATTCTCAAATTGTAAAATACTTGGCTTTCTTTTTGTATACCAACATAGGGAGACAATAGGCCTTGGTCATCGGAGATTGTAGATAGTTTTGCATTCCTGTCTTAACTAGACCACAGATCTGCTCTGTATCTAGTTCAACATTAAGCCGATGCTTTTTTTTTTCAATAATCCTCGGGAAGAAAACTATAAAAAATAGTGTGGTGTTTTTCAATGATTTAACTTGTAATATCATAACTTGCCATTGAAGGGATTCTATATAGTTGATCTATGAATATAGTCGGAGATGGAAGCGGAGGATGATATGTGTATCCCAGTTCAATTCACCACCACCATCTATAAAATTTGCTTTTAAATCAACAACAATCCTCCATGATTTTTCAAAGTGACTTTAGTAATGATATGTCAACATAAGCTGATAGTATAAGGTTCAACATAGATGGTATCTCTTATCAACTTGAACTACCATGCCGTATTGCTCCAATATATATATATACCGTCGAATTTAATTTTTTCAAAGGTTAACTCGTTTCATTCGAAATATCCTAGTAGCACTATAATAAGACATTCAACTCATTCACATCATCTCATATTGTCCTAGCCAATACAATATTCTTTCAAAGAATAAAAAAAATGATACGATTAATTTTTTTTGTGCTGAATTGAAGGAATTGCGGGGTGTGTGTGTGTGTGTGTAAAACCAAAGTAATCAGCATGGATGACAGAATAAATAATAATGATGATTGTCCGTTTATTTTAGTTGCAGTGGAGATGTATATTATATAATAGAGTTTTATGTATGATATATATATGGTATTTCATCATCGTATAGTTATATAGAAAAAGGATTATAATAAAAATATGAATCATCGTTCAACAATGTTTGATTACTGCTGCTGCTGCTGCTGCTGCTGCTGCTGTTAGTGTTACGACCGCTACAGCTACTGTTAATACTACTACTACTGCTACTGCTACTGCTACTGCTGCTGCTGCTGCTGCTGCTTGTCCTATTGTTAGCTTTGCTATTCATCTGACTAGAAGTAGGGTGGCTGTGGTTACCATTTTCGAGATTCGAACTTGGCAATGGTAGTGGTGGTGACTGAAAATAAGAATACTGATGCGACACAATTGCAGTCGAAGTCCAAGACTGTATAAAATAGAAAAAATGCTGTTGTTCTTCTAATGAAGTATAATGACAAGTTTCTTTCTGCTTGCGTTGCTTTTCAGATTCTTCTTGTTCAAAAACTGTAGCAGTAGGAGAAGATGCGATGGAAACAGTTTCTATAGATGCCTTTTGTTGATAATTAGAATTGGACACTTTTCGTCCAACTGTTTTAGGCTTTCTTTTATGAATATGAGTAACCATTGAAGTCGGATTACTTGAATTGGCTGATATAGATCGTTTGGTTTTAGGCACTAGAGCCTTTAATCTTTCCAGTTCATATCGTTTTTCTTCCAGTTCATCTTCATCTTCGTCTTCGCTTGAATGGTGTATTTTTCGTATTAGATGCGAATTTGACCACACGTTATTATGGTTATCAAGACTATTGTGTTTCTTTGTGTTGGCTTTACCAAGTAAAGTAGGAAATTCGTCAGTTTCTTTCAATGCTTGTATTGAGACACAGTTAGTTTTATGGTTTAAACAACAGTTTGTAGAAGCTTTACTTTTAGTAGGTTGGTTTGGATAAGTAATCCAACTTGGTGCAAATACAAAAGTAGACATTTCCCCCGAGATGTTTTGTTTAATTCATGTCCATCTTTTATTTCTTCTAGTTGACAAATGAAGAGAATGAACTGAGGTATATTTCCATAAGAAAAAAAAAAGATAGGAAAAACCATTTTCAATCTTTTTTTTTTTTTTTTTTTTTTTTTTAAAAAAAAAAATAACCCGGAAAAATCTACCGGACTAGGTTATTTACACCGCAATAAAAGCCCTGCCTAACCTGCCCCTCTAACTATTTTTTTTCCATTTTCTTCTTTTACATTACGTGAAATGGCTTTATCACCCTTTAGAACTACTTTAACGAGATCATTCCTTTCGACTCAAGTTCGACTTTCCAGTACCAAAGCAGCAGCACAAAATGCCATTCCTACTTGGAATGATTACTTCAAGTTGCGCAAGAAGAGACGTGTATACGAAGTAGCTTCTTACTTACCCAGTACCGTTACACCTGCTGCTGGTACACTTGCTTATTTCTTTCAAATGCAAGTCGATCCTTTAACCAAAGTACTTGGCATGGATCCTGTGATGGCTGCTGTTGCTTCAACCTTTGCTGCTGTAAGTTTGCGCATTCAAAAAAAAAAAGAGAGAACGAAATGCTAATAACAAAATAATAGGGTTTTGGTGGCTTTTTAATAGGTCCAATTGTTGGCAACTCCCTATTTAAGCTAATGAACGGCAAGCTTGTTCAAGCTATGGACATTCGTGACAAAGAATTTTATGAACATATTAAAAAGAATCGTGCTGATGCTCGTCTTAATTCTATTCGTAACCCAGTACCCGACTACTATGGCGAAAAGATTCAATCGGTCCATGATTATAGAGCCTGGTTAAGAAAGCAACGTGAGCATTATAGAAAGGGCGTATTTGGTGGCGATGTCAATAGTCTTGAAGATTAAATAAAAAAAATAAAATAAACTATAGACTCGAAATAATAAAAAATAATGAAGGATTACTAGTTTATTTATTAGACAGCACCAGGGCTTTGATAGTTTGAAGGTTGATAAGTTGGGTTTCCGCCAGGTTGAGGATATGTATCTTGTTGGAAATGAGGTGATGGGTTAGTGTCATTAACTTGCGTAGAGTATCCAACTGCATCCTCATAGGCTCGCTTTTGCATATTTGATGGCGCTTCAATATTTTTCAAAAAATGAAGTACAATGTATGCAACGCCAACCACAGCAATCTAGTAAATATATATTATATAAGCTGGTTACATAAACTTGAGTTTGGGAACTTACTATGACACCAGAGGCAATCGCGAGCCCACCATAGTTAAGCGTAATACAACCAATGCTATAATAAAGTGTTAGTCCATTTATTATGTATGGCTCTTATACTCACAAAAGATAGACTATCATGATTAAAAAAAAAAAAAAAAAAAAAAAAAAAAAAAACGACACGTTTAGTATGATATCATGAAATAATAATCATCTGCACTTACAAATACCACGGCCCATAAAAGAGAACATGAATGAAGCAAATTGAGTAATGATGGCTGGCAATCTAAACTCGAATACTACAGTCATAATACCAAATAGACTATGTATACAACTATGAGTATGCTTTTTTTTTATGCAGCTTGATCCAACTTACATGACAAAGATACCCTGAATGAAATTCGGGAAACCTATTATGTTTTTAGCATGGCTCCTTCCTACGTTGAGTATTTTTGTATATACCTCCAGCTATGCATGTCATAACACCTCCAATAATCATGAATGCTGCCACCACAATATTGGCAGCTCTGAAAATAAGTGAAAGATTCATCTTGTTTGAAAAAGTGTTGGATAGTAAAGAAAAAGGAATATATTCTGCATTAATCAGTTCACTTCCTAGTGATGATTTTGAAATTCACCGGGGAGCTTTATATAGAAGAACCTCGGTCTCACAAACAAATACAGATGATATTCTTATGCCACGGTGATCTAAATAAACAGTACCAACAACTTGATTTGAGCTCCGGGCGTTGATAGATTCATTAGCACCATGAGGTTTCATATCAAAGACAATAAAGCAAACTTGATGGAAAACAAGTCGAGTGATTATTTTCTCTTGGAATTACGAAGGCCAAGCTTTTCAAGAAAACCTTAACGTCATACTGTTTATATATATATATACACGCTCTTCCAATAGTCATTTGATATGCTATCAAGTATGGATGATCAGTAGTAAAGAATTTTGTACACTTTAAACCCGAGGCAATTATACTCAGAAAAGACGAAACGCTGTTGGCAGCTGAAGTTGAAACGCGAAAAAAAAAGAAGCGTGATATGACCGAATAGTAGGTTTGGACTTTTTTTTTTTTTTTTTTTTTTTTTTTTTTTTTTTTTTTAAAAAAAAAAGCAAGGTTTAATGGTTTCTTGAATAACAATAAAAGCAACTGAGCAACGAATGATTTTGTATGTTATTTAAAACTGTAGCATTTCCTTTTACAATTTATTAATATCTACTTTACTTGGTTTTACAATTGTTGATCAAAATACATACATATGAGCAAATATACATGCATAATAAGGGTGCAGATGTATAATGCTGTCCCAGTTTTGTATTGGCTAGTATGGCACTTGGAATGATTATTCGTCGTCGCTTGCTGAGTTCGAGCTAAGATTGGGTACTTTCCTTCTTTTTCTCATGATAGAACATCGTTAATAGATATAAAACATTCATATATATTATACAGTTTTTTACTGTGTATTGAATGATATAAATATCCTATAGTATCTCCTTCCATTGAACAGGCTATTTTGATTAAGAAACAATATCATATTCTTTCTAAAAATACGTGCTCTACATCAACAAAATTACAGCGACGTATTCTCAATTGTAATCGAATAAAGTTCATGAGACTGTACACATCTACAATATCTTTGCAACCCTCAAAAGAAAAGATGACCCAAGACTATTGCCATTTCAATGTATTTCGGTTAAATATCGCATCAGATGACTAGAGCTTGTTCAAAATAAACTACTACATCTATTAGAGTCATCACTTGGCTGAAGCACCATGTATGTATGATATCTTAACAGTTGGCCGTAAAATACATACCAATGAATTGACAGATCTCCCGGCCAATCCTATTTACATGTCACCAAATGAAATATACATAAATGACATTGCAGCATCTAACCCCTTGTTTAGTATCGACATAGACCAGATTGATGCTCTTGAATTGACTACCAGCAAACCAATTATTATCCCCATGTACGACATAAATATAAAATGAACTGTTTTTTTTATTTAAATATACTTATATACAAAGGATCTTTCTGAATGATACGAATTTTTTCAGAATAAAAATTGAATACATTATATGCCTCGGTCATAAGACGGAAGCACATTGATATTAGAGATGCCAGAATATGCAATTAAAGATTCATCATTAGAAGTAAATTCGTATCAAATTCAAAGTAGATCAAACAAAATAAAAAGACAAAAGAGAATAAAGAGTATAAAGAAAAGGGTGACCCTTTTTCAGATTAATTTTATTAAATGATAATGATACAAGAAGACATAAAGAAAGAAAAAGATTCTTTCCAAATGTCAAAATACAATTTTATCAAGAAATAAAAGAAATTGAAAAAAGAGAATCTTAACCCTCCCTTATAAAGAAGCCAACAAAGACGTCAATAAAAAGGATGTAAAGAATCTATAATGAAAATAAAAGATGTATTAGTTGAATGCACAATTAAATACATAAACAAAAAAGAAAGGAAATCCATCAGACATCCAAGGAAGTGTTATTGCCGACATTGAGAGGGGTTTCTGAAAGTCAAGACCCGAAAGTCAATCGAATCATACTAGCCACGACTAAGTCTCTCCAGGGAAAACTGCGAACACGGGATTTCATCATCATATGGACCCTTTCTTTTCAGAGATGGAAAAGAGACACAATACCTTTTTTTTTCATTCTTATTTCTTGAATAGACACACCCTTGCAAACAGAATTAGAGACCCCAAAAAGAACGAATCAAAAACTTCAAAGAAGAAATCTATCATAAGAGTATATGTTAGTAAATGAAAAAAAAAATTACTTTATAAATACGGTAATGTATGAATAGTAGTAAAGAATAAGATAAAGTGTGGTCAGGAAGTTATACTGGCAAGTATCAACAGCACTCAGCGAAGCACTGCGGTTTATATCATCATGGTCGATAAGTTAAAATGAAGACAATGTATAGTTTTCATCTTCCCACATTTACTTTGTTCTTCCAACTAATTCATTCAATTACATGTATTATAATCGAACTTACCAATTAATTCATTTTGAGTATTGTAATAGTTTACAAGAGAAAGTGAAGTCTATACCAAAGGCTTAGGAATCCGTCTCTTTTATAACTAATTTTCTCGGTGAAAAATTTTTTCTTATTAGCTTGACTGCGTTTTTGTGAGCCAATCATTTTTGAATTATGGACTGGTTTCGTCTAAAAAAAAAAAATTTCGCTGCGTTTCTCGAAATTCATAGAAAGTAAAGGAAAGATGTTGCTATTCAAGAAGCGCTTCGGTCGATCAATTAAACCAAAGAGACCCTTTTTGTTTTTCAATTTACAGTTAGTAATTGATATAATGGTTGTAAGTTTAAGCATCTAAAAAAAAAGGAAAAAAATACAATAGTGATGAAGTCATTAATCATATATATATATAAAACAAGATTTTCAAGTAACCAATTCACACTAGTCATTTTGACAGTAACCACTGAAATCCGAACGTTCATTTCATTGGATATCGCTGATTGAATACGTTGCCGAAGAAGATGGGATAGCAAAATCTTGTATTAATTCATCAATAAATCGAGATAAACTTGTAAATACTTTGAGAGAAAAATAGATAAACAACATCTTGTTTTACGTATAGTACTTTGGCTTTTTTTGTAGCTAGACATCAATCATGATAAGCACTAAAGACATGCAAGTGAATATTTGAAGATAAAGCGGAGATTGAATTGATGACATGCTGTGGATGTACTTTGTAGGCTTCAGAACATCACGCTTAAAATTAACAATGAAAGAGGATGCTCCTTTTTTTTCTCGGGATTAAAAGTTCATAAGTATACATTGGTGTAGGCAGGTAGAGATTAAAAATGGTTTTGCTTTATTAACATCTTTTAGCTTTATCATCGTTTGTATTTTGAGTTCAAGAAACAAGTTTTAAGGCTTGGGGGAAAAAAGATGACCTGAAAACGTTAAATAGAGGATGAGCCCAAATCACCATGGTATGGTACATATAAACAAAATTTCTAGTTTGGGTGAAACAGGTCAGTGTATAAGGGAACAATATTCTTTTTTTTTTTCATAGCATAGCCACAGAAAAAAAAAAGGAATCTCCAAGTTTGAGCCTCAAATGCTTATGCCGCTTGTAACTTATCTTTATGACAATTTTAGATGTAATGCGTTTGGAAAGAAAAAAGTTTTGTATACAAGAAGGTGATAGCCAATAGTACTGGCAAAGATTCAGAGCGATCCAAAGCAGGTTTCAAACTATTGTACAAGCTATATTATTCAACTGTTTTTTTTCTGCATCGTATTGTTCATCATTTCTATGCTTAACATCGAAGACTTGGCATTCCTCACTTGATACATCTTTTTGAGGTTGTGGCTTTCAAATTTTTTTTAGGATAGACATCCAATTAGCCGTATCAACGCCAAGAATGCTTAGGTGTGTTTATGTATCCCAGTTGATCAAATTGGTTGACTTTGTCTACTTGACAAATCGTGTTATTATAGTGTGCATCCATGGTATAATGCAAATTCTGTATCAGTAGAAGACAATATTATAACTCAATTATTGAATGAAATTGTTCAGGACATAATATTTGGGCAAAACGGAATTTAGTATCTATAATGTACTGCGCCTTTCATACTGTACGTTTGAGCCACTTTTATCAAAAACAAAAACAAAACCTTAACCCAAGGAAAAATATGGCTGATTCCTAATGAAAAAGATTAGGCTTTATGAGCCACTTTTAATTTTGTATTAAACGGAAGCGTTTCCATAAAGACGCAAAAGACGATATTTATTTTTACTTATTGCTGTGAAAAAAAAAGTATATATAAATACAATCGAAAGAGCCCTCCATCATTTGTCAAAAGATCATTATCATTTCAACAACTTCTTTATAAACTTTTAAACTATCAAAATGCAAATCTTCGCTGCTTTGTTCACTATCTTTGCCATTATCTTGTCAGGTTTGTCAAGGCTTAACTGACTTCACGAACAATAGAAAAACTAATCCTTTTTTTTTGTTTATTTAGCTAACGCTGCAGTTATTGTTAAGAGAGCCGTTCCTGAAGTAAACTCGTGTATCAATGATATTAGCTCTATTTCTACACAACTTGATGTGCTTGGTCCTTCTGTAAAGTACTTGATTTTAAAATGATTATATTTCAATTGCTCATCATTTATCAATCTAGGTAAAAGCTGGTGGCGTTGTGGACGTCAGCAGTAACTATTCCAACCTTGTAACCTCCTTGCGTGCTGCTCAAAGCACATGTTGCGCTATCAATACCGTCATCTCTGAAGCTGATGCCGATGAAACCCTTGCTTCTCTAAGCATTCTTACCCCAAAAGTCCTGCAGACCTTGTCTGATATTTCTAGCAAGCAACAGGACTACCATTTTATCGCAAGATTGATCGTTAAAACTCATGTCCAGAATTTTGAAGAACGTACTCAAGAGTTGAATACCTGCCTCTCTACCTTTACCCCTCCTTCCAAGACATCCGTCCTTGAAGAATACTTTAATCAAATCAGGGCTGCTTTCTCATCTACCAAAGCTGCCTATGGTGTCTAAATATGAGTCTACTTGTTTCATATTGTACTTTTAAATTTTTCTTTTATCCCTTTCATGTTCATCTATTATCGTAAATAAAATTTTGCTTAAAAAACAATCTAGCTTTTCTTTTTCTTTTTTTTTTTTTTGTCATTATCATGGAAATCTACAGCGCAAAGTTTTGAGTATGCAAATTTAGTTGGAAGTGTAATGAAAATTTGGGAGTATAAAGTGGTATTATCTAGAACAAGTAAGTTCAATTTGACAAAATATACCCTCTTTTAATTAGAATGATTACTCATTCTGAATACGAACTTTTAATAATCAAATGGGGATAATTAGACCATGATTTGGTCGAGAGATCTATATCAAATCAAGTGTCTTTCGATACTTGTCATTTATTGACATTAATTGTAATATAGCCTAGTTGTCACATTTTATTTCAATAGCTGCTTAGTAGATACAGCGATTTATTCTGAATGTGAACTATTATCAATCACATTTGATCCATCAATTACACGTTGTCCAGTTGAAGTAAATGTAACTTGACTTTTTAATAATGAACAAATAGAATATCATCTTTATTCTGCAGCTTAATAGAGGGAATAAGAGATGCAATCGTTCATTCTGAACATGGGCCCATGTATCAAATGCGACATTTGTACAAAGATCGGTTTGTTTGAGCTGAACATTTTTTTTTTTTTTTTTTTTTTTTAAAAAAAAAAAATACAAACTAGAGATCAAAGAGTGTTATCTTGTATACAAAATGAAAAATTGATAGCCTGATAAAAAATTTCAGTAGTCAATTTCTTTTTTAAAGCGACATACGCTTTTGTAAGAACATTGTAATGGAAATCATTGCAGTAGTAAATAAAAACGCTACGGCGTCGGAGTTTCACGGCGCTATGAATGGTAGCATAAAATAATTTATGTTGTCGCAAATCTTCAATTGTTAACACTGTATCCAAGTAAATTAATTATGAATCTAAGATCATTCATTTGCCTCAAACGATTTTGTCCAAAGGTGCGATTGTACGCAATCATTATATTCAATGGCAACCAATCTATATAATCAACCGTATCGTTTTCTCATCTACAAAATAATAGATAGCGATATGGACGTGCTATAGAGATGAAACTCGCATATAGCCCCCCCCCCACCCACACACGCACAAAGTTTTATGCAATACATAGTATTCTGTTTTCTATTTTGAAAACAAATTTTTTTCTACTGACTGTTGACATGACCAGGTCAAAGAAGCAAATAGAATAGAGCCTTGCTGTGAATAATAAGGCATAAAACCCGTGTGCGCTACATATAATGTATATAATAAAAGCTTCCGTATATTCTGAGGAACCTTATTTATATGATGCCAAGCGAAGCCGTTCCTCAAATGAAAATGTTCTTTAATGTTTGATACAATAATTTGGTGAATGTACTACCACTTAGATGACTTAGGAATGTATTAATTGCCTCTGCATATCTTAATATTTCCTATCTTATATCGTACGCCATTTAGACACTTTTTTTTTTTTTTTTTTTTTTTTTTTTTACACATCAAGCTCTGTTTCTTATATTTTATGTACATCTGTATTTAAATGGGGTTCTAACGTTTGCCAAGATGGAACTCGTGCTCAGCCCCATCACATTTTGCTGCTGAACCATTATTTGGCCTGAGTAACTCATAGAATTCCTGTTCTTTACTCTTTACTTGGTAACTAATTTATTCGCCGAAAACACATCATCATTGAAAAAAGTATATAAATATCAAGATAATTTGGTAGCATTCTACTAAAGACTAACAATTAAACTTTTATCATGCGCTTTGATATTACCGTGTTTCTTACTCTTACTTTAATTTTAGCTGGTAAGTAATTACTTCTCTCGATAGGAAAATTAATAGAATGCTCATATTCTTCTCATACCACTAGTAAATGCTGCTGCTGTACTGAAATCCAAACGAGATGTTGCTGCCAACGTTCAGTCCTGTACTAACAACATCAATATATTCGCAACGCAAATAGATGCTTTACTCGAGAACGTAAGTGCTTCATGTAGCGATATTTGGTGCATGTTGATTAAAGCTTCAGATGTTAGATTCAAGCAAAAACCGTGTTTACAAATGGTCGTTCTTACGATGATCATCTCGAAGATATCATGGATGCTACCGAGACTTCTTGTTGTGGAATTCATGCTGTCATTTCTGACGCTGACGCAGATTTCTTTTTGGCTTCCGTTGGCAATGTTACTCCCAAGATTCAAAATATTCTTTCTGTATTGACCGAAAAACAGGGAGGTTACAATTATTGGACAAAGTTTATTGTCAAAGGTCAACTGAGAAGTTTGGATTCTTACACGAACCAATTGACTTCTTGTTTTGCAACATTTAGTCCTGAAACTAAGAAATCGACTCTTCAAAGCTACATTAGTCAGTGGAAATCTGCTCTTGAAACGACCAAAGCATCTTACGATGCTGACGTTTGGTTTAAACGTTAATGCATTTACGCATGTATATAATAAAACAGCCAATGATGATTGCAATAGTATTCGGAGTGTGTACTATACATGTTGGTATATTAATAATAAGAAAGCTGTAAAGCATCCGCTAATAAGCGTCCCAAAATTTGAAATAACCCTTCTTTGGTCCATTCGTTTCAGATATCTCAATAAAAAGACCATAATAGATCCAGCAGCACATTTTACCCTTGAATCACAAATCATGTGCGATATTTGACTGGGATCGGCTTGGAGATCGAGATATCATTTGAACAGGGATATGTAAAATACATATTCTTTACAGCTACTCTAATATATATATATATATAAAAGCAATGTACCTATCCAACTTTAGTCAGATCGTAATTCTAATAGATGCAGTATCTCATTTTCAGCAAATACTCGCTCATCAATTGTGATGTTAAATGGTAATTGGTTCAAGTAATGTAAAGGTGTTTCAAAATAATCAGCTTTCTGAAATCACCTTCCCAAGTAAGCATATAGGTCCAAAATTTTTAAATTGACTTGAATACAGCGTGCTTGAATCTCATTCATAAAAAATACAGCCAAAGTATAATTAAGAGTACACGAATGTATTTTTTTTTTATCTGGAGAAACACACAAGTTATGGAGACATCCATTTTTTGATTGATGCCGATATTAAAATGTCACATCCGATTAGGAGCTCTTGTATTGGATGGTCTGCTGCACTTACTAAAGACCATCATTATAAGATCTGGGGCGAGCAGACAGAATGACCCCTTACGATCAGAGAAAGGATTTATCCCGAATTCTGGGAGGCGAATAAAAAATAATTGACATAATTAAAGATCTATAAATCAAAGGTAACAAAGAAGCGTACTTGTGTAATGATATGACATGATTGTGTAACATATACGTCGTCATAATTTTTCTATACTTTGTGTGCTGTCGTAATGAACCACTTTCCTTTTTGGCTGCATAAATAATAATATAAAAAAAAAAAAAAAAAAAAAAAAAAAAAAAAAAAAAAAAAAAAAGAAAGATCAAAATTAAAAAAAAAAAACCTATCTTCCAGTTTCTTTTTTTCCTAACATTTCTAAAATAAATAAAATAAATAAAAACGCGCGTCAATGACTAAAGATCCTTCAGTCATGAGTTCTGCCATTTCAACGCGATCCAAAGTAGCACTTGTCACACTTATCAGCGTTTCTGTTCTGGGCACTGTCTATTACAACAAGTACCGTAAAAGCAAAAAACAGGATATTAAAGACACAATCGATGACAATTCACTCTATAATGACTTTGTGGCCTCATTACCCGATTCGCTAACATTGATTGATACGTCTGCCGACACATTTCTCAGCAACCTGTTCTCTTCCAGCTCTGCATCCGATTATATACCCAGCGTGATTCCACAGACGTTTGAAGAACTCAAGGCTAAAATGACCAATCTTTACCCGGCTTTTGAGAACCAATTGGAGACGATACGGGACATGTACAAGTCGTTTTGGGATTTCTTATCATTGGAAGAGTTTAGAAGAATTGTGCAGGAATCTTTAGAAGAAGACGATGATCCTGAATTGCACCCCGAGATTGAACAAGACGCATATGTGAGAGAAGGACAGAGTTTATCAGAAGAAGAAGTAGCATTTGCTAAAGCCAGAAAGCAAAAGATGAAGGCAGCATTTGCGTTCTTTATTGGCGTTGAGGAACATCAAGTGGATATTGAAGATATACCAATCATTGGCGTTGCATCAAGGTAACTAAAAGACATGCAAAAGCATACTTGTGGAAAAAAATACTGATCTTTATATATATATATATAGTGGTGGAGGATATCGTGCTATGGTGGGATGTTCAGGCTATCTACATGCTTTACAAGAAACTGGTATTTTGGATTGTGTCATGTACATGGCTGGTGTTTCAGGATCCACTTGGGCTATGTCCCAGTTTTACAGTCCTTTAACGAGCGCTTCAGTCAGCACACTAAAAGATCATTTGAGTAGTCGGATTCATACCCACATTGCCAACCTTTCCAACTTTCTGACTGTCCTTAACGCATCTCATCACAATGCCAAGATCATTTTGCACGGTGTTATTCAACGCTATTATCAACAAAATGGAAGTGTTAGTTTGGTAGATATCTTTGGTATGTTGCTGGGAGGTACGCTCTTGTCCAAGAAGATCACGGTTGCACCACCTAATAAAGAGCGTAGCCATAGGATGATGGCGAATGATGCACATACATATAGCGAAATGATTGAAGACCCTTCAGAGACTGGATTAGACAACGAAGAAGATCATGTACAGCCAAACACAGTGCATGAGGATGATGGAGCAGAAGTCAAGCCAAGGCTACTGCGCAAAAGCGAAGTGAAGCTATCAAAGCAAAGAGATTATTTCGAGGATGGCTCATTACCAATGCCTATTTATTGTGCTGTTCGACATGAAGTAGAAATTGCTAGTGTAACCAAGGCGGCCACTGTTTCTTCAACACAAGGTATTGAGCCTTGTGAACAAGTGAGTAGGGCTAAAGATGATCAAAAGAAAGAAGAGATCGAAGCTGAAGGAGAAGAAGAAAAGGAGAATAAGGAAGAGCCACAAGAAATGAATGATTTGTATCAATGGTTTGAATTTACGCCTTATGATATGGGCAGTGAGGAAATCAATGGTGAGATTGTCTTGTATTGCGGCATCTAGCTCATATGAACTTACGATTTATGTTGTATTTTAGCATGGATTCCTATCTGGGCATTTGGCAGAAAGTTTTCACAAGGCAAAAGCTTAGAAAGACTTCCAGAACAAAGTCTTGGTATTCTTATGGGCATGTTTGGTTCAGCATTCGTTGCAAGTCTTGCTCATTTCTACCAAGAAATCCGTATGCTGCTCCCTGCATCCGCTATCGAAAAAGCAGATGCAATGATCAATAGCTATCAAGACTCTATTTCTACTTATCATCCCATTTCGCCTGCTTCTTTCCCTAATCCTTTTTACAAGATGCCTACTACTGTACAAACCAAAGATGAATCCAGCAACAAGGAAGAGATCTTGCGATCTCAGAGCTTAGTCGAATCTGAGCAAATTGGCCTAATGGATGCTGGTATGGATAATAATATTCCATTCTATCCTTTGTTGAGGCAAGGTCGCGATGTTGATATCATCATCTCCATTGATCTCAGTGCAGATATTCAAGATATGCCTTATTTCAACCGCGCTGAAGGTTATGTAAAACGCCGTGGCATCAATGGCTGGCCAGCTGGTGCTGGATGGCCTAAATCAAACCTAGAAGCTGATAAAGATGTACCTTCTGAAGTAGTTGATCGTAAGAAAAAGAAGCCTACTGCTGCTGCTACATTAGAAGATACACCAGAAAAGAAAAAGTATGCTCTAGATACATGTACTATCTTTGATTCGAGTTCTTCAGAAACCACGCCTGCCAATGCTGGTACTCAAGCTGATGATGATGCAGCTACGACTACTACCACTTATCCCGAGAATACCAACCCAATTTCGCTCGTTTACTTTCCCCTCATTGTGAATGAAGCATATGATCCTGACTTTGACCCTCAAACTGCCGAGTTTTGTAGTACGTGGAACTTTGTATACTCTTCCGAACAAGTGAGCAAATTACACGGACTAGCAGAGGCCAACGTCAAGGACAATTTAGAAAAGGTACGCAAGGTGATTAAAAATACATGGCAGAGAAAGAGAGACGAAAGATTGAAAAGACAAGAGCAATTATAGAAAAAAAAACTATACTTTACTATAATATTTAATCAAAATCAATAAAATCTAATCATTTATTATTATTATTTATTACATCTTTATGATGATCGTACGTTTCAAAATTTGATGATGGTACTTTTTTTTTTTTTTTTTGGCGGGGTTATCAAAAAATAACTAGATATATATTATATACGATATTACTTGCTAGGTGTATGTTCTAATTGATGGAGATGCTCCACCTGTTTTGGAGAGCCTTCGTTTTCAACCTTGCGAATCATTTGAGGATACAAGTCCCAGTTATCAGATGCATTTTCTTTTTGCGGTGTGCATTTGTAATCGCTGTCAATCTTTTGGCCGACCTTGCCGTTAATGGTATCTCTGTAGAGAGAAGGGTGGGTCATAGCGTCAATGTTCTTATTATCAGCAGTAGAATTAGACATTGTAGTGTATATATATATATATATATAAATGAAAAGAGAAAGGGTTGAGAAAATGTACAGAAAAAAAGAAGCTGTCTTAGCATTGATATTTATACCAATTGGACTTGTTCCCCCCGGACCCAGTCTTCGTCCTTTCTGGAACAATCGTCACGACTCGCATGAATTTCATCAAATTATGAGCCCCGATCTACCAACTCAGTCTCGTCATAGCATGTCAATAAAATCCATCTTTTTCGTAATTGCCTACGTCAGTGGTTTTTTTTTTTTTTTTTTTTTTTTTTTTTTTTGACGTGTCCCTGATTTATGAAGTCATTACTGTTTAAGGAAAAGCACAAGCTGTTTCTCAATTTAGTGCAGTACACCGTTAAATCAGAACTTTCAAGTTGACAAAAAATGGAAATATTCCCTCTCCTGAGGCTATATATGAAGAGGCCTTCCGTATCAAATCAAAGCTTACTAGATATTACTACTCATTATACATCAGATCTACTAATCAGATGTGACATTGGTTCAAAATTGATCAAAAAATCTAGAGTCCAGTCCTGTGCCATATTATAATTTTCCAATCCTAGAATTATAAAAATAAAAATAAAATCGTGATCTAGAAGGCGCAGTATGCAAATTCATGATTTGAGCAATTATTACAAGTGTAACAGGTTGGATTTTATTTCAAGCCGTATTGTTTTATAATGTATTTAAAAAAACATTCTTTTGTCTAGAGAAAAAAAACTGCATGATCAAACTTTTATAGCCCATGATCGCATTAATATATAATTATGTATGTAAAAGATTCGTTAGAAAAGAGAGCATTCTTACTCTACATATATATATAATATATACTTGCCTCAAATCAAAATCTTTAATATAGTAAAGTTTCAGACCATTTTTTTTTTTCATTCAACTATTTGTCATGTGATCGACATGGCTATCGTATTTCGTTCCAGCTGTCCAATGAAATGGAGAGTTCATAATCCATTTTTTTTGGGTACAAGTTTAATGACTAAGAAACGATAATGCAAATGCAGCTTATTTTAATATATACACTCAAGAATTTATTTATTTAAAAGAGGACACTATACCCTATATACTTGCCAGATTTCAGTTTTTTTTAAAGCCCATTAGTTGTTGATTTGTATAGATTTTACAATTCGTCAAAGGAAGTTCTATATCCAGTTATCATCGACAAATGGAATCAACATGTATAGAAATCAAATAAAAGCAGTATAAAGATGATATGGTTGAAACACCTAGACTTCAGAGGTTATACTTAATAATCAATATATAGAGGGTTTAATTAATATAATAGCAAAGTTTATTGAGATAAGTTTAAGAAAGCTTAAATGCACAATATTATAATGTACATTTATAGAAAGTAGATACGATAGTTATATTTGAAAAAAATATTTACAATAAGAAAAAAAAAAGATCTGATATTTTCAAGATCTAGTAGGCAGCTCTCAAACCATTAATGGCTTCCATTGTACCAAAGATCAATCCAACCAAACCCAAAAGGATAATGAGTCCGCACCAGGCGATCTCATAAAAAGGCTTATTGCGGAAACCGGTCAACTTGAAGTAAAAAATAATAGGGAAAATAAAGATAAGAGTACAATTGGCAAAGGCACCAATCAATGACATGAGAGCACCAAAATGGGGAACAGTACAGGCGATAATAGTTACTACAACCATGATAGCGATACGAAGTGCAGCACGGATCAAGAATTCTTTGACCTTGCCAAAGCGCTCGACTGTAATATCAAGCATTTCTTCTATATCAAGCGAAAATGAGGTAGTCAAGATGGGTGCAGAAAGAAGCACATTAATGGTGATAACAACGATAGCGAGGGTTTGTGCAGCGCCTTCAGGAATAGAGTTATACTAGAGAACAGGATCAATGAGTAATCAACATAAAGAAAAATGTATTACAAAGACTTACGACAGGATTTTCAACTGTACGGCCGTAAACAAAATAGCCAGCAATAGCAACCATGAAATACATGACGGCACAAGTGGTGATACCAGCACCGACAACCTTACCCCAGCTACGAGGGTATTTCATGGAAGCCTCAACATGAGGATATACGACATTGCCACCGAAACTGAAAGAAATTGTACTGAGGGCAATAGGGAACATGTTCCAAATGACAGTATCATGCTCAATACCCACTTGGTTAGGTCTATCGATACCGGCCATAATGACCACGACAAGCACTGTAATAAAGATAGCAACGACGCCAAAGGCACTAGTCCAAGCAATCTCTTTCATGGTCTTGAGCAATACGAAAGGAATAGCGACAGCTGCTGACAAGATAATAGTCCAATAAATAGATCCAATTTCGGCTACAGTGCCACGGCACATTTGGTTCAAGTTAGCACCAGACAAGACCATGTAGAGTACAGGAGCACCCAAGAGGATCCAAGCGTTGAAAAAGAAGGTGACCCAGCCACCAATTGCACCAAAACAAGCAGTAGCAATATCTTTGTAGGTATGGAGACGCGTCTTTCCAGTAGCATAAAGACAGCGAATTAAAAGAATGGCAGTATATATGGACATGGTCCAAGATAGAAACAAAACCAACAAGCCGATCCAGCCGCCTTGTTGCAATGCTACAGGAAGACCCAGAATACCTAGAAAAGACAATAAATTGAGTTTCCAAGAGGGCATTATAGATAGTGCATTTTACTGACCTGTGCCTGCTACGACACAGACAATGTTGAAATAAGCCATGAATGAACTACTGCCATGCTCACGGATTGTATCCACAGCACTGTCACTGCCCATTTCAAAATCGTGCTCTAAAAAAAAAAAAAAAAAAAAAAAAAATGATGATATATCAGTCAAATGATGAATAGCGTAACAGCTCAAGCACACTTACCACTCGTTACATTGGCGATAAAATCGTTCTTTTCCAGTTCTTTTTTTTCAGTTAATGACATTTGATTAATATAATGAATATTTAACACTTTTGATATCGAGAATCGTTTGCTCTTTTATATGATTTCTGAGATGCAAATTCTCTAACTTGCATTCTAACTCGTTTCATATAAACTTTTGATGATTCTCGGGTTTCTTTGACTTCGCAACTTGTCACATGAAACATATTAGTATAAATCGACTTTTATGGCATTCAATTTGAGCGGGCACTTCTTTAATGTTGTAGAGCGCGTGGTATAAATTAACCGTTTATACCATATGATTTTATATTAAAGGTACCATAGTGTTCATATTTTGTCTAGGCAAGTAGATGGAGTTGCGGAAGGTGGATGACGTATCACTTCATTCATTGAATTCAAAAACAAGAATAACGATAACCGGTTTAACCTTCAATAGCAGGGTTACATTGTCATGTTGAGCAACGTAATAGCAAAAGGTCTTTCCTTTCCTGCATACAGCGGAAAACCCCCGTCACGATCAATCTCGGTAAAAGTTACTCGATAAAGAGATCAGTGTAGCACTTTGATCTAAGAACTACGGGGTGCAATTTCATTACTGATACGTAGACAGTAGTTTTGCCAACAACTGATAATGCTTGGGCTTGTCAATAACCCTGTAAAAGATACCTTATTATGATGGTACAGCAGTGTCAATTCAAATCTTGAGGAAAAAAAAACTTGAAACTTATGCCAGGAGTTATTGGTAATCATGTTTCTACAATGTGAAGGGTCTCAATATACTAAAAATAAGCTTGTGGATCGTAAGCTTTTTTTTTTTGCTACCTGAGGCAATGTGCTTTACTACTACGATCAGAAAAGAAAAAAGTCGAACAATTGTTTGTTTGTTAAGGATCCGCTGCCAATAGCATAATTGCTCTCTTCAAAAAACGATGATTGTGATTTGCAGATTTACTGTATCACGTACATTTATATCACAAGAGAAATAGCTGAATATCCGATTTGTATAAGTAAATATAGCTTACTCATTAAGCTACGTAATATTACTGCTAAAAACACACCTTGCATTATAAGACACTAATTGTGGAATGATAGAAAATCAACACGGTTTTCTCGCGCCATTGTGGTTTGCTTTCTCACGAAAGATGTAGATGATAACGGATACACTTTTTTTTTGACAATTTCTTTAAACAGAAGGTATAAGCTGCTTTAACTCACACATGATCAAGTAGAAAAAGAGGATCAAAAGAGAATACCAAGAAGCAAAATGTATATCGGAGTTAATTGCATAGTTCCATTTTGCCGGTCAAGTAAAAATCGTTTGCCCTTTATTCACTGTTTGTCATTGAACGCGTTGAAAAGTAACATCTGTCAATCTTTCTTCCTTCAAAGATAGAGCCGGTCAACTTCCGTCACATGAGATATATTTCAGCAGAATATGCAAGACATTTGAAGTAGAAAAAAGAACCTCGTTCTCACGGTTGCTATATTATTCGCGTTTCGCAAAAAACTCGTTTGCTCCGACTGTATGGAGTTAAAACCGGTGCTCCATATTCATCTTTTAAAGCGTGTTGTTTGTGGGTTCATTCGGGATTGTATTACAATGATCGCCTGATCCAAATTATTCATTCATTGTAGATTTACGATTTGTCTAATACCAAAGCTCAGCTGTATCCTTGGCATCTACAATACTTCTATAATTAAAATGTAGGTAGACCAAATAGAAAGGTGAGGTCATCAGTTTCATCACTGTTATGGTTGATAAAAAAAAAAAGACTATTGGTTATCATTCGATTGGTCATGTATTCTATCCGTATTCTTCTTGAGGATCTAGCAGATTCAGCGACTCATTCTAGACAAGGAATACTATCAGATGCGAGAATCAATTCATCCAACACAAGCTTATACGACATACGTTATATATTCCCCCCTCTATTATAATGCTCCAATAGTACCGTCGACCACAGAGCCACATTGAATAATTACATATGTCTAATAGCTCACTAAAGAGCATACTATATAAATCAGTCACACCAGTACTTGTCAAATACTTCTTTTACACGAGAAAGCTGTTCCCATAGATTCCATATGTGGAATCCAAGGTTACTAGTATCGTTCAAAGGGCTATACAACAAGGATGGCCAGTAACGTTGTTTAAGTCGTTGTACGTGTGAACAAGATAGAATGTCAGATCGATTCCAACAGATATAAAAAATCATTTATTTTCTTTTACCACGAATACTACCCCAATCTGAATAGTAAAGAGTTTCATGCGAAAGTCTCATTCCATTTCCTTTAAAAAAAATCTCATTTCAATTTATTCTAATTTATAGCCAAAATGTATGTCATTTACAGGCTAACTAGTGATGAACATAAGATAGTAATCGTACTACAGTTAAATAAATGTCGCGATGGATATAAAGTCTCGTTCTGAGTATATCTTAATTTTCAGATGCAATATTAAACTGAAATCGATCGAGAGATCTATTAATGATTTGGCCAGTTTGTCTGAAAGACATGCAGTATACAGCCAATCAGTAAAATATAAACTATCCTTAGTACTTTGGTCAAATGACAAGTCTAGTAGACTCTGCGTTTTTATTTTAAACATGATGTATATAGTTTCAGTCTCTGGAGGGAACAGTTTCTATTGTTAAACATGCAACTAGCAACTTCATCAGTTCAGGCTTAATATATTCTACCAATTAAGCCTGGCTGGTTAAAAGGATGGCACCTATACCTAAAGATTTACAAGAATTTAGCCTGTTCATATATTCTAAACTCTTTGGATTAGTGGCTATCCTGGTGCGACTTTATTAATCATTATTACAGTCAAATGTCAGGTATAAGCTTTTCAATTATTGAGTCTAAATGAAAGTCCTGTAGAGCGCTTTTGACGTACCATATTAGTGTTATTACCGCATTTCATGAAGAAGTCCCTGGTTTTTTTTTAAAAGTAAGTGCTCTTGATATTTTGTTGAGATCAGCAATGCTCGTAGAAACAAAGTGGCACTAAATCAAAGACATTACAATGATACATACTTAGATTGATAATAAGGCTACAGGAAAATAATAAACCTTCAGAGGACTCTTTTAACAAAGCGTACAAGACGATGCTTTAATCAATTAAAAAGGAAAATATTTTACTGTAGCGTCCTGTTTTACACTCGTGATTGATTTACCATATGGAAAGGCTAATTCCTTAAGCGCATATCCCATATTATACTGAAATGGCGAATAAACTAATTTAAGCATCAGGAGTGCTAGGGTTTGACACACATACTAAGCAAACAACGATCATAAATTGAGCATAGATACCAAAGCTACTAGTCATCTTCCTTTTAGAGGATGATTGCCTTAGTAACAGGGTTATTTCGTATCTTAATGGTCCTGCTTTTTTTTTTGCATAAATATGCACTTACCTGTAGGCGTATAAAAACTGATTGTCGGTGGTGCAATTGAAAAGCATCACAAATGTCGAAGAGTTTATTTTCAGAGAATCCAAAATCAGGATGATATATGGCGGCAATATCTACTCAAAATGGATGAATATGTATGATTCAAGAAGTATAACGCTCGAGAGAAAGCTATTCTATCTTTAGGATATTGTTAAATCTTCTTCAATAGCTTCCCAGTTCAGTTTCCCTATGTTTAATAAAATGTTGTACTATTCTTCGGTCCGATTCCCCCCTCCCCAAAAAAAAAGTGTTTATTGTAACTAAGCAAAAACTTTGGATTCTTCATACTTGAAACCCATTATATTTTAGGAAGCCAGGCCTGAAAACTGCTGAAGATGTTCTTAAATGTGCGTATACTGATCATCGATTATTTGTCTTTGCAGTGCATTTATGCATGATGCATGAACTAAAAAGGTTAATTGCGCAAATATACAGAAAAAATAGAAAGAATATAATGATTATGCAAAGTAGAGAGAGTATATGTAAAAGGTATCTCTATCAATAATATTGGATATATACAAATGATAAACTCAAAAGGTTCATTCCATGCAGTTTCCTGAAAGTACTTAAGAAGGGTCTTTTGTCTCTCTCTCTTTTTTTTTACTTTCACCCATTAATCCAATCATTTCTACACTCACTATTGCAATATCTACTATGCATTGTCCCTCTTTCGCTATTGTTTTTATTGCCGCTTTGATAGCTATCCAATGCACCTCTGCTGCTCCTACAGACTCTATGGTTAAGCAGAAGCGTGGAGAATCTAGCCCAGACCACGCTGTTGGCCTTTTGCTCACTGGTACACTTTATGGAGTGGGTGGAGTTGCTAAGCATACATTGAATCCCAAATCAAACGGGTCAAAGGAAGAGACTGCGGAAGCTGCAAGTATTGCTGGTGGTAACATTGGTGATGGCCTTGGGTCATTTTTAGGAAGAAATTAATCATAAATTTCTGTTTTTCTGTCTCTTTCACTTTCACTTTCACTTCCATTTACACAGAGTTTTGAGGCACATAGTCTTGTGTATATCTATTAATCAAATATAATAAAACTGAATTTTTTAAACTGCTATGAAAGCATTTGAAAATGTGTACAATCCTTTTTATTTAACTCTTTTTAGAAATCTAAGCTTGATCATATTCACAATACTTGTATCTACCTACGACCAAAATTTAGACTGGCCCGGTAGGTTTAAATCATCAGAAATTAACGTAAAGCGGTACTAGTAGCTTATCTTTGAACAAAGTTTAGATATATGGGCGTTTAATCCTTTAAACGAGAGGTTTATTTGTACAAAATAGATGTGTGAGGAGGATTGTTTACGTTGGTTGATCAAGTAAGTATACGAATCGGGTTAAACAAATTTTTATTTTATTTTTTAAAAAAAACGTCAATACCAGTACTTTTCTTTTGTCTGTCATTGATACATGAACACATATGCCTGTGTCAAATCTTACAAACAAACCCTCTTAGAGGGCTAAAGTTTATTTTACTATACGAACATCGAGCTTCAAGTTCAATAAAGGAGAAATTATCAGACGTTTTGAATCTGGTGTCAATCAAACTGATGTTTTGTGGTCTATGGCTACTTCTTGCTTGTGGGTTAACGCAAGCATCTTTTTTTTTTTTTTTTAAAAAAAAAAGGAAGAACAAGAAATGGGTAGCGAGTAAAATGTACTACAAGGATGATGTCTAAGGCTAATACCAGCACTTTAAAAGGAAATACAGTATAAATGTACTAAAGTTCAGTTATTCAAAATGTTTAGCCAAACTAAAATTAATCGGTATTCAAATCTCTAGATGAAAAAAAACATGGTCAAAAACATTACAGAACTAGGATAATCTGAAAGGCTGGAAATGTATATGGTCAGGCAGTAATCAAACTTACCTACATATGGAGCAGAGGACCTGTGATGATTAGGGAAATATGTATGATCTGGAGATGCTTGACCTGTAAATATAATTGAGAGTATCATGGCTGAAGACAAGTATGTCCAAAACTTGTATGAAAAATGCACTTGTTGGTACAATGCTTTGTATATTAACAAAATAACACTAATAGCTGTCATACAAGAAAGTATTCCACTTGGCGCAAGAAGAGTCCATATTGTAAAAAATGCCTTGGCTATTGACCTACACTGAGCTTTGACTTAAATATTAATGAAAACTTTTGACTATATCTAAAAAGAACTGAAGGCTTTTTTTTTACAAGAATGATGGAATATTGAACCTAAATATTTAACAATCTTGGTTGCAAGTATGCCAGATAGATACAAGGAAGTTATAGGGAGAAACGTATCGATACTTACTGTTTACATTCCACTTTTACATTATTTACTATAAATGAACGTTCTCGATATATTTATACAAGTTTGACATTCATTGAAAGACTACTAGCAGGTCTTTCAATGATACAAAAAATTCAAAAAAAAAACACCCAGAGACTTATTTAATCCAAATATAAAAGTAGATCTTACCCAGTTCTTTCTTATATACTCTATCAGTATTTCTAACACTCTAATAGCTGCAGTGGTTTATTCTGAGCATAGCCTATTAACTGGATGCGACATTAAATTGAGATCGGTTGGCAGGTCCAATGATTATTCGATGGTTATTATAGAAGTTGGATATTTTTTAAAGCCAACTGCTACAATGTAGTATATCTACCAAAGTTTAGTCAAATAATATTTTCTTCTGAAGTAATAATATCGGACATGTAACAATCATCAAATACGAGTTTAAATAGAAGTGGGGTCGAAGTTTATAAAGTTAAAATGTCAGATTTCACCAAAAATTGAAAAAGTATACCCTGGTATCCAAAATTTCGAACCTTGCACTTTTTATGGAGCATGAAGATGGTATTTCCAAGACACATTTATAAGTAACTTATATAAGGTACAAGGAGAGTAAGAAAACGTATTTGTTTTATAATTTTCACCTTAAGGAACAGATATATATTAGGAAAAATCATAATTTTGACAGTTCAATACCACTCACTCTATTTAAACTTCACTCATTGAATGGCCGAAAAGCAATTTTTGGAGTCAAATGAAAACATATAAGCACCTTCTAAAAATCAACTTTTGAACAACACATACACTCCAGATAGGCAGAATGTAGTTCAACCAAATTAGATTTCACACAGAATGATGTAAATTACTTGTTTCATTTCTTTGAATTCATAAAGCTAACGCTGACAAAAAGCTGGTGTTTCCAACATTTTATATAAGCGTTAATAAATTTCTCATTTTCTGCAATATATAATAGCAAAATTATTTGCCATTATTCGTTTAACAATAATTCAAGGATGCTCTACTTGAATGCTTCTGTTTGAGTAAAAAATCTCCAGCTATTCATCTAATAGATTTTTTTTTTCTTTTGCAAAGTGGAGAACTCGAAGCTGAAGCTCCTCCGTTTTACTTTTTATATTCTCAAGCTGTCGCACTGAAGACAAGAAAGCGGGTTTTCAACTGATTAAATATTATATAAACTAACTGATGTAACTAAATGACGATGATGGTGTTGTTCTAGCACAGGAAACCTGGGGCCCTTGAGCCGGCAGAACATCCTTGGAAGCATACCGCGGAAAAACACAGGAATTAGACAACTAAAGCTGCAAAATAGAAAGAAAGAATAGATATATGTAATTACTGAAAATTGAACTAGGAAACCTATTAGCGAAGCAACATGCTATACTAATTCGACTGTGCTGACGTGCCTTAACGCACTATAAAAAAAATAAAGTGAAAAAAACCTCATTTTAATGTCTCTGCATTCCTCAACCGATTCCAGTTGGGCGTCGCATATGAAGTTTTGCACACGTTTAAAGCAACTACTACATTTACTAGAATCAGTATTTAGCTTAAAACTGGTGAGTTGTTATATTTTAGCAATATCCTCTAATGGGCAGGCATTTATATAATATGGATCTAATCTAGATCTCTCGACCGATCTTGGTTTAATGTCGCATCTAAATAATAATTTCAATTCCGAATGAGTTGCAACATCAGGTAAAGAAGCTCATTTCAAACTTGATCAATTTGTTTCATTCAATGTTCTGTATACATTTAAAAACTTTACCCGTCAAATGGTTAATGTTCTTTTAGCTTAGTCTGTTTACGGGTTTACTATCCCATCCATTCAAGGCGCAATTTCATGTTGAAGAGTACAGATAAATTATTCACTATGCTCTTTTTGTAATGGATCGCTGTATTAAGGGCTCACTGAAGGGGCCATTGCTCAGTTACTCAAAACCACTGACTTAACAAATATGTCTAAGGTCAATCAGTTTCAGAACTTTATTTACATCTAGGACGGCTTAAGTGATGATGATTTACTGCCAATAGTTCACAAACTTTGTATAACCGGAATGCAATAAATCTGTAGATTTCTATTATTATGCTAAAGGTTACCAGCATATACAGTAGTAAGCTCATATTGTTTCAAAATGCAATGATTCCGGATCAGATGTATGATTGCTACAGAGCTCATGTATCGCAGATATATAGATATATTAATTGAATTAATGTAGTTCAGCCAATAAGAAATCATTTAATAAATTAAGCAAGTGTTGAGTTGCACCAACATTCATAGTAGACTATGCTTGATGGAGTTAAATCAACCGTCTGAGTATTTATTTAATGTGTTACTTATTTTGCATATATACATTGTAACATCAGATGGTACATCTACTTTTTCAGGTGTTTTTTCCACTTATTTATAGAGTAATTCGACTGGCTAGTAGAATAAAAGTGGCGCGTAGTACGTTTAGAATTCAAATCATTTGTCTACTACATACTATGCCAAATTGGTGCTAATCTTTAAATTTCAGTTGGTCTACATTCTGTACAGACACAACACAGTTTATTACTTCTGCAAGTGACACAAGGCCTGTAGCCTATGTTGAGATTGAATCAATAGAGTTAGCTCGAAATCACCATTTTTTTTTTTTTTTTGAGTGCATAAGAACTAAATGATCTGATCAATAGCTGCTTAGTTTAGTATATAGGTATCCCTATTCTCGTCACGATTTAGTGGTATGATACGATTCATTTCAAATGGTAAAGCCAACAAGTTATTTCAGAAAACTTCTCATTTGCCTCTTCCGTTTTAATGTGAAACCTCGTAAGCCTTATTAGTCTGCTACCATGTTTCAGATCTGTGCAGGTAATGTCTTTTCGGTCAATATCAAAACAGCCACTGTGTTTCCAAGAATGGAAGGGCGAGACAAGCCCACTATGTTAATGTGCATGGGCACTACAGAAAGGAGCCTAGAACTTCATTGGCTAGGCGGAGAGTAAATACGCATTGGCTATTAAATTACAAAACTCAATTTACTTGAACAAAAAACCATAATGAATTAATGACTTTTTTTTTTAAAAAAAACAGAAGAATCCTCATATTATACTTAATGTACAAGCGTGCTTGGAAAAAAGCTGTTGCTAAAGGTTAATGTGCACAGATGGAAGGCGATGGAAGCGGCAGTTGAAATGCCAAAGTGACAGTTCATTACAAATGCTAATATCTTGTCATTGAATTAAATAGACTCACGGATTTTCGAGAAAATCATATTAAATATTCATCACTAGCTAATGCAGTTGTTGAAATTACTATAAACCAGTTTGAGCAGGTGCCAGAAGTCAGTATACATTGACAAGCGGATATTGAAGCGGTTAATTAAAATAGACTGGTGGCTCGTTGATAGGTTCGCAAAATGGCATGTATAGACATCAATGAACCCAAAAAAAAAGTGATAGTTTTCGGGTAAAACGTAGAAAAACGCGTTTTCTTTCTAATGAACTAAAGTGAATAGTAGTAAACAAGTGTAATCATAATCTATATAGCTCCAAAGTCAAAATGATCTAGATCAAAATCCGATAACAAAGATGTAGCTTAATTTTAGTATATGTATGACAAAATTCATAGTGGAATAACACATGATGAACCTCGTTCATATTTTACATATGTTACTCTCTAAAAATGAAGGAAGCAGATCAATTATTAATAATAGAAATGTCTGTGATTTTCATTACTGCTTTAAGTCTTTTTAATGTTACAATGGTATCACAATTCTCCTATCTTTTTTATATTTTTAGTTAATAAGCCCGAACATAAGACAGGTTTGGCTTCCCTTTTTCGCTTCTTTTCACTTCTTTCATAATTTATCATGACTACTGATGAACCTATTATTCCCAACTGTCAAGGTTGCCAAAACAAAATTGAAGAAGGTGCAGTTGTAGCCTTTGGTGATTCATTATTTCACGTCAAATGGTAAAGCGTAGCAAGCAGTCATACTTCAATTACTCATATATACTTTATCGAATAGTTTTATATGTGCCAAATGCAAAGAGTGTGTAGATAACAAAACAAACTTGTTGCTACTAGACGATGGAAGACCAGTTTGTGATAACTGTTCTTATAATTGCGCTTCATGTCAATTAGTCATCCGCGATGAAGCAATCATGACAGGTACAACAAAATATTCCAACTCTTTATTACAAATATCTAATTGATTTAATAGGCGAAAAGGCATATCATTCAGAGTGCTTCAAGTGCACTTCTTGCAAGAAAACAATTGATGATTTAATATTCACTCAAACTAGCAAGGTAACACCATTATAGACCAACTCTAATCAAATTATTAATTCTATTTTTTATTTTCATAGGGTATTTACTGCACTGTATGCCATGATATGCTAAAGAAGCGTAGAAAGAATAAGGTAAATAATAATAATAATAAAAAGGTCCAATTGATCATTAAATTCATAACTATTTTTTTTTTTTTTGATAGTCTTCAGAATCCTCCATAAAACCAGAATCTTCATCACAACTCAAAGTGAATACACTACCAACACCTGTTCGTTCTAGAAACAATTCAACATCTGCTACACCAGCCAAGACAGATAGCGAATCGATCTTGTCAGACTTTACACTGGACTTTTTTAATAATGAGTCCAGCGAACTTGCCAACTTGTCTGATTCTCTTGGTATCAATTTATCGTTGAATTTAGAACCCCAAGGCTGTCCTACGACTCAATCTCGACTGAATAGAGCTTCAGAGATCTTGCAAACATCTTTACGAACTTCTTCTTTGTTGAATGCGAAAAAGATAGAAGATCAAATCAGTACTACTTCGGATGCAGATAAACTCAAGCAAGAGCTTGCAGAATCACGATCTAGAATAAAAGATCTCGAGACAAATTATAAAGCATTACAGGTAATTTATTTATTTTTTTTTCTTTACTACATAAAACTTACATTATCATTAGGATGCAAGTCAACAAGCCTTGAATGAATTCACACAAGTGAAAGAGGATTTTGCAAAAGAATCCAACTTTAAAAAACAGCTCGAGTTCACTATTGTTTCTTTAATGAAAAAGAATGGCGGCATCTTATCAAGAAAAGAAATCGACAGAGTAGCCATGCTAAGAGTTGAGCTTGAACGCACATGCAGAGAATTGATTGATTACCGGGATAAACTCGCGGCAACCATTGATCAAAGCACTTCCAATAGGTATATATGCTTGACTAATCTAAGATGCGCACTCTAACACATGACCTAATATAGTTACTCAAAGAGCCTCAAAACGCAAATCAAGTCATTAATTCAAGAAAGAGATCTACTCCAAGCACAGACCAAAGATTTACGCACTTCCAGGGATGAAGTTATGCGTGAAATGGTTTTGCTCAATACCAAAAACGCTGAATTAACTACTATGAACAATGATTTGTCTCGACTCGCAATTGAACGGGAGGAATCAGTCATTATCACAGGTCCCTCCAACTCACCGCCTCTATCTCCTTCCCAATCCACTGATACATCTAGCATTCTTACTACCACAAGAACACGAAAGCATTCTGATGCAAGCTCAGTTATGTGCAAAGTATCCTCTAGAAACAGCTTCAAATCTGATCAAACACCTACCTTATTCCGTATTAAAAAGAAAGGCAGCACTATGTTTAGTAAACTAAGTGGATCATCCAATACCAGCACTACATCTTCATCCAGCAAGCCAAACAAACCTGAACCTTCCCTTTCCTCATCTTCCTCCAGTATCTATGGCGTATCGCCTTCCAAATCTATCTATAGCAACACCATGTACAATAGCAGCCTACAAAGCCTTTCTTCTGCATTTGAACAAAATATGGGAGGTACACTGGGCCGATCTATTGGCAAAAACAAGACATTTATGGACTCATCGGCTTCTTTGCACCAATCACCTTTACATAACAGCGGTGGTGATCACTCGTTTCATCCAATGTCCTTTTTGAGACCCGTCAAATGCGGTGCTTGTGGTGATAAGATCTGGGGACGATCCGAATATCGATGTGATGGCTGTGGGTTTTCTTCTCATTCAAGATGTCTCAGTAAGGTGCCTCAGCAATGTTTAGCGGCAGTTTATACCAGCAGTAGTTTAGATTTGTCTGTAGATCATATACAACCCTCTACCAGTTCATCTAGTTTTTTATCTACTAGTTTTGAAAACAAGTCTCCATCAAAGAAATCCATCATAGGTAAAAAAAAAAAAAAAAAAAAAAAAAAAAAACCTCCTGTTTATCATATTTATTTGCATGTCTAACTTTTATTTCACAATAGATCCACAAAGCATGTTTGGATTTGATCTTTCAGAACGGGTTAAGATTGAAAACAGATCAGTGCCTTTGATAGTTGAAGAATGTATCAAAGAAGTTGAGAAGCGTGGGTTAGATTACGAAGGCATTTATCGAAAATCAGGCGGTGCAGCCCAAATTCGATCAATTCAATTATCCTTTGATCATGGTGAAAAGATCAACCTAAGCGACGAGGAAGAATACAATGACATTTGTGCTATCACTAGTGTTCTCAAGCAGTATTTTAGAGAACTTCCTAATCCTCTCTTAGCGAACGAACTCTATGATACGTTCATTAAAGTATCCAGTAAGTTGTATGCCTATATAGCCGTGTGTTCACATTCTAACCCTGTTGCAAATAGCCATGAACCACGACGAAAACAAAATTGCAGCCTTTACTGAAGCTTTAAACAAAATGCCAAAAGCGCACCTGGATACCATGGTTCTTCTGTTCAAGCATCTTCAAAAGGTCGTCAAACAATGCGAAACAAATCGAATGACTGTCAAGAACCTGTCTATGGTATTTGCACCTACTTTGATGCGACACAGTGATCCCTCCAGAGATTTTCTGGATATCAGCTACAAGAATGCCACCATTGAATATATACTTTTACATACAGCAGAATTATTTCCCTAGAATCCTCTCCCCCCCCTTTTTTTCATAGGATTCTTCTTTCCATATGCCTTTCCATGTATTTTGCACATTCATTACATACCATCCTTTCATTCAACTCCATTCTTTTACTTTATTGTGTATAATATTCTCTAGTTTATTTTTTACAGTAATCATAAATCATCTGTATTCTTTTTGTATAGTCAATTCTACATGTCTGCAAAGAAAGCCGCCTTCTGTTGAGTCTTCTTCTTTTCAGGCTTCATCTTCTTTTGACTCTTCTTTCTCTTCTTTTTCTTTTTTTCATCATCTGAATCGGTTCCCCAGCCATCATCAGAGTCCTGCTGTTGTGGCGTTTGTTCTTTATCATCCACCACAGTATCCACTTGTTCTTCCTCAGCCACAGCAGCAGCTTCTTCTTCTTCCGCAAACAAGTGTGCTACATCCCAGAATTGCAGCTTATCATCATGACCACTAGAAACCAAATATTTTTTGTCGTGGCTAAGGCGCAAGTTTTCAATCGGCATATATTCACCATGATCACCCAAGGTTCCCTGGAATTCATTAGGTAAAATAGTAACCAAACTAAAGATTGAGTAAGTATATATAATGTAAGAGATTATGAGAGATTGCTTGCTTCTTTACCGAATAATACCATCACTACTGCCAGTACAGATTGTATCTTCGTCCAATTTACAAATAGCATCAATGGAGTTTGGATGACCAACGATACGATCATTGTAATCTCCCCAATCACCCCAAGACCATAAACTCAATACACCATCTTGTGTACCCACAATTGCCTTTTTACCATTCTATATATTAAATCACTCAGTAAAAGAAGAAAAGAAAACTACCACCTTTGACTTTTTTTTTTTTTTTTTTTTTTTTTTTTTTTTTTTTTTTTTTTTACCTTCACAATCTCGATAGATAAAAGTTCATCTTCAATTTGATCTGACATGGCCAAGACATTTGGCTTTCGAATATCCCATGTCGACAAGTAGCCATCACCTCCGACAGCCAACAGTGTTTTGTGCTGTGAGCTATATGTCATGTCTGCAATAAAATCTTGGTGCTCAGTGTATGTCATGACTGCTTCCTCTTTTCGACTATCCCAAATCTACTTTTTTTTTTTTTTACAAGTTTGAGTAAAACATCATTCTTTTGGTCTTGAGTTATAGCTTCTCTCTCTCTCTCACCTTAATCACACCTTGATCATCACCTGTAGCCAACATTCGTTCGTCAATTACGAGCAACGAATTAATAGGCGAACTAAACTCAAGTTAGTTTATGCCAAAAAAAAAAAATTAAAAGCAATATCCAGCTTACTCGTGTGTAGTTTCTCGAACGCGAATCGGATTGCCTGTCTCTGTATCCAAAAGTCGAATGGATCTATCTCGAGAAACGGCATAGATATCTATACATTTTAACGTGTTCAATACCTTTACAGGTCATGTTCATTAACAAAAAAAAAAACTCACTTGAACCATCAGGTGTAAATGAAACGCCTCGACAAGACTTTTTAAATGCTCTTGAAGTCCATAAGTGTTCATGACTTTCTAACCCGTATCTATGACTGAATGGAATATTCAGTAACAGTTCAATGTAATCAAAGATATTACCATTTAACACGGCCATTAATCATACCAGTCACGACAATATCGTTACTAGGATGAAGATCAAAATGAAAGATATTGTCTTCAAATTCTAATGGGTTAGGTTTGCTCATGATTTTGTAAGATAAATGCTTTGAGAATGGGTTTACTTTTTTTTTTTTCTATTTTTTTTTGCTCGGTAATTCCTGCATGAGTTACAAATTAGGTACTTAAAGTAAAAGGAGTCACATGAGGCTTGTGTTTATGCAGATCGCCAAACAAGCAAAGCACAAGCAACTCCTGTCGTTCTATCAGTATAAACAGGGCTTTACTCCTCTTAAGAGTTGGTATTGCAACAAGAAGTTATGCATTATATATAGACGTGTTTTTTTTAGCATTAAACTAGAACGTGTTCCCTTACATGTACGTCTTTATAATCAATAGATAGATGGATAGAAGAATCGATACGAATCATGTTTGGATCAAATATATCTCTCTCTTTGTTTCTTCTTCTTTTTTACTGCTTGAATAATGGGCCAAGCTCAAGTTGACGCCTTCAGGTCTGTGACGGGATCCCATTTTCATTTTAACTCAGCTGCGGCCTTGCTCATGCTTTTAAAAATGGAATATGTTCCCTTGGTATCCTTTTATACTTATACCAATAACAAAAAACAAAAAATGGCTAGTAAACAGCATGCTGAAGATATAGTAGATTCACCTACTACCAACGCTTTACCCGAAACGATGGATATTGACCAAACAAGCCAAGATTTTCAATCATCCATGGAAGAGCGCAAGCAATCTGTCCATTCATTTCGGGTCATGGACTCTCAGAATGATTCGGATGCAGACAAAGACCTCATTATCCATTCTTTGCATGAATCGCTTCATATTCACAAGGAAATCCTTGAACGTATACAAAATGAAAAGGAAACATTTCAAAGGCAAATAGAAAAAGAGCGCCAGCAAGAGAAACAGTCGCTGAAGCATTGGCAAAAGAACTCACAACGCGTATTGGAAGAACAGAACAGCCACTGTCAACAACTGGAATCCGATATTGCACAGCTCAAGCAAGAACTGGAACACAAAAAAGAAGAATACAAGAAACTAGAAGTCAACTTTTATTCGTATGTTAAACAAATTCGTGTGACAGACGATGACTTGTCAACCATTCAACCTGAAATATCACACTTGCTAAGTCAACTAAATAACACATGTATGGGATTGAAATCCAAGATGGACCGTCAACAAGGAACTAACTTTGTGTGGAAACAATGGCCAGAGAAAGTGGAATTGATCAAGAAACACATGCTAATTGATTCAGATTTGTTGGACACTTCGTTCATTACGTTATTTGTTGAAAAGTACTTGATTCATACGCTTTTAATCCATGTATTAGATGTACCTATTCATTTGGGTATCTCCATCAATCACGCCTTTAAGGAACTGGATACTTGGATGTCCACTCGAAACAAAGAATGGTCCAATCGTCTAAGACAGCAAGTATGCGCTCTGGTGGTTCAACAACCTGGCAATGAAGAAATTCAAATTCAACAAGCCAAACAACAGTTACTCGATCAAATTGTATTAGATTTAGGTTCAGTGTACCCCGTCTTGAAGCAAGACCCGAAAAAGATCGAGAATCTGATTCAAAGAGCTTTGAAATTGAATCTGGCTGTAAAAGGTCAAGAAATAAAAATCGAACGCTTGCCGATTGAAGAAGGCGTTACACGCTTTGATCCAGAGACAATGAAAGCGACTGCAAAAGGTAAACCTAATGGCATTGTTTTTTTGACCATCACACCTCCTTTCGTTGCAAGAGATGAGTTGGATAATGAGCATGGATTTACTGTTCCAGGCAAAGTCTTTTGCATTGATGAAAAAGTTGAATCTGAACAACAACAAGAATTGATCCAAGATAACGCGAAAGAAAAACAAGACGATATGGAGAAAAAAGAGTCTGTGAAAAAACAAAAGCTGGAAGAGTCAGATCAAACTATTGAAGGAGCAGGCCCTAAAGAAGAAAAAGAAACAGTACAAGAAAAGACTACCAATATTGAAAACGAGTAGTGTCATATCATTCATATCCATACAAATAATAAATCGTTAGTTTCTTTTTTTTAAAAAAAAAAGCACGAAAATCTCCATATACCATACAAGACTATTCAAGTTTGGATTGATCTTATATTATCATTCACGCATTAAAGATTACACATACAACTAACGAGGCATGATTGATTGTGATATTTCACAAAGATGGACCAGAAAGTTTATACATGGATGAGTACATGTTATGATAATGCTAATCATCAATAATTCTAGTATACACATTCATTTAACTGTGATTCAGCAGAGATTTCAATAGGAGCGGCACTTCCTTTTAGTTAATCTTGAACACATATCAGATGCAACATTAAATCAGGATCGGTAAAGGGATCTAGATCATATTGCCAGCAATTGGTATCTCATGTATGCGATTCATTGTTAGTCACTAAAAAATAGCATGAAGAACAAGTAATGCCACTACTTTTATCTACTTCTGAAGGTATATTTGCCTTCTGATGTAATTTCGTGAAAAATCAAGAGTCAGCGTATTATCAAAGAATAGTCTATAGATTTACAGAAAAATACGGTGATATTTATACCATTAGATTTACATTTAAATTGTATATAACCTTTTTTTATTTCATTATAATTCTGTTTTTTTTTATTGCTAAAAGATCCCAATAAAGTACCTTGAAAGAAAAATGATAGAGCTACTCTTATAAGTCAATGATATAAGACACAGTAAATGGAAAGTTATTGTAGTCCATCCACAAGGAGAGGAAAACGCGTCACGATTTGTGTGTACCCAACTCTTTTTTTTACACTGTGTGCCAAAAGGGTCTCTTTTTTTTTTTTTTCTTTTAATAAAGAATATATTCAACACAGGCACTATGGCTCAAGCACCTGTTTCTGCTGAAGTACTTCAGCAACTCGCTCCTGTTCTTACCAACCTTTTGTCTTCTGACAATAACCAGAGGTATAAAACATGCCAAATTTTCTCGAAAGTCGGGACTCTTTCAGTTTCAAGATAACTAAACTTTCATTTCATCTTGATAATGTGCCATTAGAGCTGCTGCAGAAACTCAATTGAACGATCAATGGGTTGCTCAACAACCTGATCTTTTACTTCTCGGCCTTGCTCAGTTTGTAGCAAATAACACCGAAGTTCAGGTACCTTTTTTCTTGTCGATATTGCCAAGCCTAAAAAAAAATACTTACTCACTCAAAACCTTATTGTAGCTTCGTTCTCATTGTAGTGTACTTTTGCGTCGTCTGGCGTATAAGCAGTTCACTTCTAGTGCTAACCCTGATACCCGTCTCTGGGATATGGTTCAAGAAACCACTCGCCAAGGTGTTAAGGAGCTTTTATTAGTCGCTCTTGCCAACGAATCTGATCAAAGCACCAGACACAAAATTTCTGACACTATTGCCGAGGTAGCTAGATCTGATTTAAGTGAAGGAAGTAAGTAATCATATACAGACAAAGATGTTTTTTTGTTTTACTTAGATAATTTGCGTTTAGACAAGTGGGATACTTTATTGAAGGCTTTGTTCGAGTGTTCTCAATCACCCAACGCTGCTCTTAGAGAATCCGCTTTCCGTATTTTTGCCTCTGTTCCCGAGTTGATTGCTGGTCAACATACAGATGCTCTCAAGAACGTATTTTTGACTAGTTTGACCGATGCCGAAAGCCAAGCTGTAAGTTAAAAGAAAATTTGGGTTTAGCGATGAAGCGATATTCATCAAGTTATAGGTTCGTTTGGAAGCCATGAAAGCAGCAGCTGCTTATATTGGCCAAGCTGATGAAACAACTCAAAAGAATTTGGCTGGTTTGATGCCTCATATGCTCGATGTAAGTTTAAAAAAAAACCCAAAAAAATGAGTAAGAAATCCTAATTGTTATACGTAGCCCTTGTCACCTGTCATTGCTGCTCGTGATGATCAAGTTTTAGTTGATGGCCTTGTTGTTTTGATTGAATTGGGTGATAATTGCCCCAAGCTTTTCCGTGCTGTTCTTCCTAACGTCTTGACTGTCATGGTCTCTATTGCTAAAGACAAGTCTTTTGATGATCGTACACGTCAAACTGCTTTGGAATTGTTATTGACTTTGTCTGAAGCTGCCCCTCCTATGGCTCGTAAAATCCCCAATTTTGCTTCCGAGATCATTCCTGTAGCTATGGAAATGATCACTGATATTGAAGACGATGAGTCTTGGTACACCACCGAAGATGTAAGTTCATTGGATGCATCACAGTAGAGTTGATGTTAAGTTTTTTCTTTTTTTTTATAGTTGGAAGAGGATGATAATGAGGAAAATTATGTTATGGGTGAAAGTACTTTGGATAGAATTGCTCGTACTCTTGGTGGTAAGACAGTTGTACCTGTTGCTTTCCAATATATCCCTCAAATGCTCCAATCTGGTGAATGGCAGCAACGTCGTGCTGCTCTTATGGCTATTTCTTCCATTGGTGAAGGTTCAATCAAGATTATGAAGCCTGAGCTCTCCAATATAATCAATATGGTTTTGCCTTCTTTCAAGGATGCTCATCCTCGCGTTCGTTACGCTGCCTGTAACACGCTTGGTCAAATGTCTACTGATTTTGCACCTTACCTTCAAAAGCATTTCCATGAAATTGTCATTTCTGCCCTTTTGCCTGTCATGGAAGATCCTCAACCACGTATCCAAGCTCATGCTGCTGCTGCTATGGTCAACTTTTGTGAAGAGGCTGACAAGAAGATTTTGGATCCTTATCTTGATGCCATCTTTGAGCGTCTTTTGATTCTCCTCAAGACATCCAAGACCTATGTTCAAGAACAAGCTATTACAACTATCGCCACTGTTGCTGACTGTGCTGAAGATAAATTCAACAAGTATCATAGTGTTATTATGCCTCTCTTGCTTGATATCCTCCGTCAAGCTAGCGACAAGCAATACCGTCTTTTGCGTTCCAGAGCCATTGAATGTGCATCTCTCATTGGTCTTGCCATTGGAAAAGAGGTCTTTGCTCCTTACACTGCTAGCTTCATTAACATTCTTGCCGAGATTCAACAGTCTGTCACTGAAGCTGATGATATTCAAACCACTTACCTTTTGGCTGCTTGGGCTCGTATGTGTAAGATGATGGGACAAGATTTCTTGCCTTATCTTCCTAATATCATGCCTCCTCTCTTGGCTTCTGCCAAGCTCACACCAGAGTTCACCTTTGTAGATCCTGAGGAAGAAGATGTGGATGCCAAATATCCTACTGAAGAAGGTTGGGAGTTTGTTGGTATCAATGGCCAACAAATTGGTATCAAGACCTCTGTTTTGGAAGAAAAGCACACTGCTGTTGAGATGCTTGTAAGCTACGCTCGTGATTTAGGTGCTGGTTTCTTACCTTATGTCGGTCAAGTACTTGATATTGCTTTACCCTTGCTCAAGTTTTACTTCCACGAAGGTGTCCGACATGCTGCTGCTGCACTTATCCCTGTCCTCCTCAAGGACGCTAAGGATGCCAATGTCGCTCCTGCTGAACTTGCCAACATGTGGAACACTATCTTTGAGAAGCTTGCCAAGATTATGACAATTGAAGATGATATCACCTTCTTGGCTCAAACCTACGCCACCTTCTCTGAATGTCTTGACGTCTTGGGCGAGAACTGTTTGCAACCTGCACAAATCGAAAGTTTCATGAAGGGTACCGATGAACAACTTAAAAAGTTCCTCGAGAGATTGACTGAACGCGAACAAGAGAAGCAAGCAGGCGAATACGATGCTGAAGATGAAGAGCAAATAGCTGATGAAGAAGCTAACGAGGAAGACGCTTTGGGTGAGTTGGCTCGTGCCATTCAATCCTTATTCAAGGCCCTTGGTCCTGCGTTCTTGCCTTACTTTGACAAAATGCTGCCTCTTGCTGTGCAATTCTTGTCTCATCCCAACAACGCTGCTCGCCAATGGGCTATCTGTGTGTTTGATGATCTTGTCGAATTTACTGGACCTGCTTCATTCAACTACTCCAATTACTTTTTGCAAGCCATGATTGCTGGTGTCTCTGATAAGGCTTCTGAGGTGCGTCAAGCCTCTGCTTATGGTGTAGGTATCATGGGTCAATTCGGTGGTCCTCAATATGCCGATGCTTGTGCTGCTGCTCTTGAACATCTCTTTGCTTTGATCAATGCTCCAGACGCTCGTGAAGATGGTACTGTATATGTCACCGAAAACGCTATTTCAGCTATTGCCAAGATTTGTAAGTTTAACAGCAGTAAATTCCAATTGGAACCTGTCTTGACTGCTTGGATTGCTACTTTGCCCATCTTACACGATGATCAAGAGGCACCTATTGTATACACATACCTTTTGGATCTTTTAGACGCTAACCACCCTACTGTGCTCGGCCCCAATAATGCCAATATTCCTCATCTTGTCAAGATCTTTAGCGAAGTTTTAGCTGCCGATATCTTGACTTCTGAATTAGTGACCCGTATGGTTAACAATTTAAAGGTTATCTTGGGTGGTGTTGATGAAAATACGCGTAACCAATTATGGAACTCCATTTCCGTAGAAACTAGAACTATTCTTCAAAAGAAAGGTTATGTTTAAATAACTCTTTTCTCATCCTTTTTATCTTATCTTCATTATAATTACACTCTTTCTCCATCTTTTTTTTTAGCTGTAATATTATACTAGCAAAACCATATCTTTTTTTCTTTTTTTTTTGTAGAAAACAAATCTTTTCTTTTTATATTAATAATACTATCTTTTTACATCTGGTATCCATGAAAGAACCAATGCTTAGCCGTTTTAATACTGACATGATTTCGGGTTCAATAAACCCCAAGTATGTTGTTTAACTAAGGCATTATGAGCATATTGTATTTTAGAACCTAGCTGAAAATTATATTATTAGATAGTTCTAGTAATCTATAGATCTTTTAGTAGATCTAGGCCAAATAATGCATCTGAAAAGCGATCCATATTCAGAACAAGCTGTGTCTATTAATAAAGAGTAAATTTTGATAATCGAACTTCAATCTGGAGAGATACTTCTATGCTAATTAGCATCCAAGCGCCTATATATCTAGCTAAACGAATTTGAATGAAACAGATATTTAAACTAGTTAGTAAAAGCTATATTCTAGGTGATATTATGTAGATGAGTGGATGGAGTACAGATAAATTTTAAGTCTAATTGGAGAATTATCATGTAGGGTGAAGAATTTCAAAAAACTTTAAAATGGTAGTTCATAAACCGGATCGCTCTGGATGGCAACGAAAAGGAATATTTCTCCCATTGTTTTCCGTCTTTCATAACATGCGGTAGGTTAATAAGATATGGTATGGCCTTTGATCTGTTGATTGATATTTCTTTCTATCTTCAGCTGCTTTTGTTGATATATAAAGTGGACCTGCTCCATAATAAATGTTCAATTTCAGTTATAAATTTCAATATAGGCTTATCGAGGGACTTTCTCAATGTCTTTCATTTTGCTTGAGTATATTAAATCATACGCGCGGTATGCTGCCCTATGATTATTGCCATTATATGGAAAACATATAATTGACATTTTTCTTGTGCAGAGTTCGAAAATGAGTACTTCAAGGTTATTTGCTTTTCCTTATAACAGAATTTTATACAAAAATATATTCATTTCCATTAAGAACGAGGCCCAAAACTACCCTGTGAATTATGTATGTTTGTTTATAGTTAGCCCTGCAAGCCCTTTTAGACAACTATTTAATCAGCCCAAATAAAACAACAAAAAGCTCCTGGGCCAAAATGAATATGAAGTATCTGTATAACTACATATATTCCATTCTATTTTATTTTATTATTCAGCCCTAATGATACCAAGAAGGGATAGTTCTGACCCAAAAGTGTCATGAAAACAATCAGCTATTATCATAAGATCTTCAGTGCAACTGTTATCTCAACTTGACTTTACCTTCAAGAACAATAGCTGACGATGAATTGACGTGCAGGTAAAGCAAAAATGGCGGATTCCTGCATTTTAATTCTGTTTAGATATCAATGACCTTTCTAACCCTTTTGACGGAATGGGCTTATTTTAGTTTTCTACGCCGATATCTCGACGTGATATTTCATATCTATTTGTACTCAATTGATCTTTTAAGAGATGGTCATTATCTTATACATGTAAATATGTTGGCCGTTATGTGTTGCTTTTCTTGATCCTAGCATGGAGAACGCTGGCTGAGCGTCACGTCTTGTTAGTTAATATATACTGAAAGCTGCTATCAGGCAATTCTTTTGTGTATAGAATACGCTTGGAGTTATGCTTATACAATTGATGATGCATATATACAAGAAATGATCTTCTTTTGCGAAACATCTAAACTACAGCAAGGTTTGGATATATATATTTTTAATACACAAGAGTAATGATTTCAATATAATAGAGAGGTAAGCGACATTGAATGTTTTAAGTTGCCTTAGAGAATAATATTAGTTTATTTGGAAAAGCGGGAACGAATGCATTAGCAGCTTAGAGAACATCTACCAGCAAATTCAAAGCATTCAGTGACAGGACCCCTAGCGTTCACACATTCAGTAAGGTGCCTATAACAATTCTTTTCACAAGATGTTAATTCCCTAGCTGTTATATTTGAGGTAAAGATGGCCAAGGCAATAAATAAGGATAAGCATCTGAAAAACATACTAATTTGGTGTTAAAAAGTCAAGTACAAAAAATCTGACAGATAAATTTGGATAATACATTACTTAGTGTAGATGATAAATTGAAAGCTATTACAAAGACTCCGGGATGTAAAAATAGAAAAGAAGATGCACTTTAGCTCATCCGTTTAAATATAAAGTTTTTATCGCTTTCGCTTGGGCCTGGTAGCTCTCCATTGAACTTCGAGCCAAGCACATCATGTTTACGTTCCTCAGTTCAAATACCTAACAAGGACCAATAATAAAGCTCGCATATTTGGAGAGCACCTTTCGCTATCGGCTTTTCCTTAAAAAAATCGTCTGCACTTCATTAAATAGCAAAATATGAGGTTTCGATATAAGCTCAGTATATTATTTGTATATCTGATCAACTTCAGAAAGTGCATATTTACGTTGCATAATTCGGATAGCTTGATCGCAAAGACCGAATCAAAATGAACATTAGATCTAGCATCTGCTGTGAGCAGTTTAAACTCTTAAATAAAAGTAAAGATGTGGTATAATTCAATATTTCGACAATGAAAATCAAACATCACTTACTCCACAACTTATAAAACTTGCTTCCTCTCTTTTTAATCATTTGGTGATAAAAGTTTGTGGGAAAAGCGTTGGGTACTGAATAAGCACAAAAGTCTCCAAAACAAAATGAATTAAGATCTGCTACCGAAATGTACTCTTGTAGAGGATGTAGTTGATTCTACACTTAGGGCTACTTGTAGAATCAACCATTTCAACGTCTAAACAATTGTCGATCAGTTCAAGATTTATGTCGTATCTGATGGCAAGTACTTGTTTAAAAAATATTATTGCGTCCAAGATTGATAAATGTATTGTATTTCAGCGATTAGCTCTAAAGGATATGCAATTTTATATAATCTAGTTCCAAAGATCTTTAGATCTTTTGACCGATCCCGGTCAACTATCATATCTAATTACTACATTGCGCAAGTGGAATGAGCGGTTGCATTTATAACATTATCTAACACAGAATACATTTTAGTATCCAAAAACGTGTAGATACCCAAGTATCTCAAACAATGGCAGTTGGGTAAGTGTCGATGTAAGCATTACTTTACTCATCTGTTCTTTTTCTCGCTATTCTAACGCTTATAACTTTTTCTGTTGGATTTCCATTGTGCAGTAGCTCATTCTCTTTCATTATTGGTATTGCTCTTTACTACTACTTTTATTATTATAATTTTCAATATCACTTATAATTGGAGTATTTAGGTATTAGTTACGCAAGATTAAACTATAATGAGGACGACACGCTTTCAAATTCTTCATCTTCATCATTGGGTATTTCTTGTAGGAAAGGATGTTTTAATAGTTCATCAGCAGAAGGTCTTTCATCATGATTTCTAGCATATTCAATCAGTAACATTTCCTTTATGTGATAAATCAACTTACAATTGAAAAGTGCACCTTAAAAAATCTTGAGCGTCTTCACTTAGATTTGAGGGAATATTAGGTGCGGTATAACAACCAATCTATATCAGTAGTTGATAAGTAGCCCTTTCATTCATAAATAGGATTAATTTACCTGAAAGATAGCTTGCATCTGAGAATATTCGGGAAATGGATGATCGCCCGTAAACATCTCTACTACCATACAACCCAGAGACCAAATGTCTGCTTTTCTTGTATAATGTGTTTGTTTCACTACTTCAGGTGCCATCCAATATATGGAACCTTGTAAGCTAGGTCGGTGGGCGGCTGTATTGATCGGCTGTTGTGGCTGAGGACCTTGTATCATGATGTTCTCTTCTAGTTTTTTCGAGATACCAAAGTCAGTAATTTTGACTCCACCTTTATTGTCCACCAAGACATTGGCGCCCTTGATGTCGCGATGTACAATGTCCTTGTGATGTAAGTAGTTCAACCCCTTCAAAATCTGCCTTACAAAGCTTTTGACAAGTGGTTCCTGGAATGCGCCATAACTGGCCAACAGACCAGCAACCGACCCTCCAGGTACATATTCGAGAAAGATGCTAAAATAGGATTCATCTGTTTGCGAGCCTAGATATTGCACAATGTTTTCGTGCTCTAATTCACGTAGTAATTCGATCTCGCGTCGCAAAGCTTCCACCATAGACTTTTTACGTTCTTCTGTTGCTGAATTTTCAACAGGCAATTCCACTTGTTTGACAGCCATGAGCTCACCACTGATAGGATTAAGGCCCAGATAGACATCACCAAAAGTACCACGGCCTATTAAAGAGCCTTTCATCCATGTATCAGGTAGTAAACGTGATTTAGTGTTGCCTGTAGCTAAAGTAGGGGTAGTGACAGGTTCTCGGACGCTAGGCAGTGCGTTATCTATCGAAAAAAAAAAAAAAAAAAAAAGTTAGTAATTATCTCGAAGCACTATGAACATCATTTACTTTCTTCCAGCTTCAAAGATTTATATTCATTCAAGTAATTCAAACTAGAAGATCTTTTTTGTTGTAACTGTTGTTTTTTATGATCTGCTATTGTCAAGGGCTTGGGTTGGGTTTCTGGTTCTTCGGTCTTGGTCAAAGGGGTATCACTTTTGGTTTCGACTATAGACACTACTTGTTTTTCGTCTTTTTCTTCCTCTAGTGGTTCTTCTTGCTCAAGCACTTCTTCACCAGACATGCTACCTTCACTAACACTTTCATCACTAACACTTTCATCACGCCTCTGCTGTTGCTGCTGCTCTTCTTCTTCCTCTAAAAACTTGTCTAGATCCACACCTAAGACTGAGACTAATTCAGGCAGCACGCTATTGCGATAGTTTCTCGGTTCCATACGACTTAGCGACGAATTCCTTCTAGTCATGGACAGTCTCTGTGCCTTGATTCCTGCCGTTTCCAGCACTTCGCGATTATGATTTGGGAAAAACGACTGCAAGTTTGACGAAATGATCTCTGACGGTGGACGTTCTCCAAAGAATCGCCGACGATTCGCGCTTTGTTGACTATGCTGTTGAGACATGGTTGATGCTGTGGATCGCATGGAGTTGGTGCGTTGATGATACTTTAACGAAGTTGTGCTGCTATTTTGCCAGTAAGGCTTGTCTTCTTGTTGAGGCGCAAATCGACGACTGGCTGCGTTGATGGTACCTTTGCGTTTGAACTCTTCGTGTGTTGGATACATATGTCTTTTGCGTAGAATAAGACGCTCTTTTTCAGGACGATCTGCTGAGCGGCAGATCTCGATCAATTCTTGATCTGATAAAGCGCGTGCTTCACCATTGGTACTAGAGCCAACAAAGATGCAGTAACGATCAGCGCTGGATTCGTCAATACCAAATTTGTGAAGCACTTTGGCCATGATTTGCTTGGCTTCATTGGCAGTATGGACGTTGACAATGCGCGTCTGACCGTCTTCTCCAAAGACTTTGACACAAGTTTGCTTTACTTTTTCCATTGACATGATGCCGCCTTCTAAAGAGTTTCGCTATACAAAAAAGGTTGGTATCTTCTCCAGCTGATTTACAAGGGCTTACCTTTTGTAATGTTCTCGGACTAGAAGGACTAAGAGAATATAAATCTGAATTTTGCTGTTGCTGTTGTTGTTGCTGTTGTTGTTGCTGCTGCTGCTGTTGTGAGTTAGGCTGTGAACTAGTTTGAGATGATGATGATTGCTGCTGTTGCTGTGAGTTTAAATTAGATACGCTAGCACTGTTATTGCTAGCTTGCTGCTGTTGGCGCTGTGATCGTTTTGAGTCTGACCTTCCCAAGAATCGAGAAAATGAGTTGGATCGATTCAACAAGCTTTTTGCACTACTTGTCTCGGTAGATTTTGATAGTTTCGAGCTTGATTGCTGCTCTGTAACATTGTATCCTTCATGTTTTGCATCAATTCCAGGTGTTAACAGTAATCCTTGTCTATCTACATTATGGTGCAACTAAAAGAGTGTATAAGTAGAGGGAAACGCGTTATTTATGCAATCATATTACTCTTGTTGGTGTTCTAGCAGCTAACGAAGCTGCTAAATAGCATTCTTGTCGAAGTGCTTTAATAGCTACAACTAAACGCACTCTTTCACCCACAGTCTTAATATCCATGGCTTTTATGGCTTCATAATCCAAGTCGAGTAACACTGAGCCCGAGATGTTGTGTTCTATTTCAAAAATGAGTTATTTTTTTTCGAGAGAATTGATAACAATGCGCTGTTTACCAATAAACTTCTGACTGAATCGACCGAGGGCTTGATTGGATAGCCATTCAGAGACTCTTTGTTCAGACCAAGTCTTTACATCGTCCAGTAATGTTCGTTTAAATTGGTGCTCAGCATAAGACGGGGATGTAGGTGATGGTTGCTGTCTGAATTGTCTTGCTGAAGGAGACGAAGGTTGCAAAGGTATAGACATTTGTAATTATTATTATATTATTATTGTACACGTAAACACATACACACGCTCTCTCTCTCTTTCTATCCTCTTGTAATGTCTGTAATTCTAATGTCAGTTAATCAAGAAGAAAAAGGGGAAAAATTTATATTTTTTTTTTCTTGTGTGCCTCGCTTTTATAATCCGTTGTTATGGTCATTGCTATGGACACGTCTTTTATCTAAATCATTGGATACTATGGATAGACCTTTTTCTTGACTGTTATGATTAAGACTTTATTTATTATCGAATAGACAAGTTCATATAATTTTCACCTATTTGATCAATAAGCTGCAAGAACGACTTTGAGTTATGGACGTTATTACCGCCCAACACAATACGAACGCCAGGCGTGGTTGCATTCAATTGAGCGATATATCTAGCTTCTTCAAAAGTAGTGCCACCACAGATAAATACTATAATATCTTGAGGTCTTTCTCTAGTGGGTTCAGCTTGATGTGCAGTACTGATAAAAGGGTAATCGCTTTCTTTTAATCTTGCCTTGATCAACAAATCCAGAGTGTCACCTAGATGAGGTGTATGTTGTGTATATACGTTCTCTACACCTTTTAATCCCTTTAATGCGCTCTTTCCTCGAGACAAAAAGGATTGATTAGAAAACAAGTCATCCTGTCTTTGTTGGTAACCAGCATAATGCAAGATACTCGGTACAGCCTACCATCATCATCATTAATAAAAGAACCTATAGGTTTAACAAAGCCACTTACCGCGCTCTTTCGTTCGTTAACACCAACACGATCCAATAGATCGATCAAGGATTTAATAGCATTATTCTGCAAGCGTTCATATCTCAGCGCGTACAGTAAAACCAATCTAATCTTGGCATCCTCGTTAATGTTTGGATTCTCAATCAATCGCTGTATACTCTTAAGATCGCTGTTGTGGTTTTCGTTACATGCCAGGCCCTGTTCCAATTCACTGATTTCCAATAAATGATCTTGCGATACACGTCGGCTCAATTCGCTAACAAGGGCCACATGTTTAGAAACGTTGCCTGATAATTTTCTAAACTCTGGGTATTCTTCTACAAAGCGTTTCATATCAGCAATAGATTCGATGTTCATGTTGGATTTGGTCTTGGTTTGGTATTCATCTACGTATTGTTTGATAGTAGCACCTAAATCACCCAAGTTCAAGTACATGCTCTTTTTAAAGAAAGGATCTTGATCAGGGCTTAGTACGATTTCCTATAAGAATATTATGTTAGCATATTTACATATTTTATGTTAGATTTACCTTGAGTTCAGATTTCACTTCAGGTACATTTGACATGTCCACTCTTCCATGATGAATACCAATCAACTCATGGACCATGGCTTGATAAGTCCATTGTGTCAATAAGGGCGTAACAGGATCGTTTCTTCGGTCCAACACCAACAAAATTGGCGGTGTATCTGTTCTTCTGAAATCAAACAATTGGCCTTCGCCATGAATCGTGTTTTGTACTTCCAACGCTAATTTTTTGGCCATAGCCGAGCCTTGTTGATATCTAATCAAAGGTCTCTTTTTCAGGCTCAATAAAACTGCACAAACGCCTTTGACAGTTTGTTCAAAGCATTCTGCTGACCAACTCTGCATAGTATTACCAAATAGAGTGCGCGGATCTTGGCCCAACGAAAAAAGGTCCGGATTAATTGCTAAATAATCACCATAGTATTCTTGTACTTCGCGAACTACTTCGTGCTCATCCACTTCTGCTAGTTGCTCTATATCTGCTTTACGAAGTGTGTTACTAAAATCTAAACATACACAAAGATAAGTTTTTAGATTGATAAGTAGCAGTTTGATAGTTACATAGATAATAGTCGCCATAAGACGGTTCCTTGAGTTCTGCAATAAGGTACTGTAAAGTTTCGCGTGTAGGTCTCAAAAAGCAAATACATTTCAAATGCTTCATCTTGTCTCTGTTTCTGTTATCAATCCTATCAATTAGATAACATTCTTTGGTTAGCAATGTTGATTGCGTAGTGACAAGTGAAATGATGGGCGTCTAAATTGAAAAAAAGAGGTAAATAATGAAGATATATCAAGGTCAAAGACATGTATAACATTACTGTTTCAGTATCAAGCAGTAAAGCCTTCATACCAGGCACATCGTTTATCATTTTATCAGCATAATGCTGAATGGCTTTAATGACGTCCATTTTAAAAGAGAACAAATGTATTCCAGCGTTCAAACTGTGCCGAACCAGCATAAATCCCATTTGGCTCTTGAACATTAACTCAGATTTGATTGGATAGCGGTGTTGTAACTATTTGAAGAAGACAGAAGAGATCCAAAGGTCTATCTTTTCGAGAATTGGTCATTTTTAAAGTTTTTATGTACCTTGACTGATTTTGCTTAAATGTCGCTTCTGACTACTAACATCAACTCAGAATGGAATACTGCATCTATTAAAACATTGGCTTATTAAAGTTCGATAATTGTATTACAGTTTAGTGGTTATCTGTAAAGAATATAAAACCTTCTAATAAATCCCTCGACTAATCCCGATCAAATGCGGCGCTGAATTAATAGTTGATGTGCAGAACGAGCCATTACATCTATCAAAATTATTGAGCCGCGTTTTAGCGAATATAGTATCGCTAGTAAATAACGGTAATTTTTAAACATACCGTATAAATGTAATGATAAGTAGATCCTGACTACCGCTCTTGCCACAATGCGGCTTTTCACTCGTAACCTATCTTAAAATGAAGCTGTTACTACTGCTAGAACGTTCAAGAATAAATATTGAGCTTGCTTCAAAAGGAACATAAAGCTGCATGTCATTAACTAATGCTTATATTCAACTGGGCTTTTAGTCTAGATCCATAATACCTAGAAACAAATGTCGTATTTTGAATATATGAGGATCATCCAACAGGCCTAGGAAATCAAAATCAAAATGCTAAACAGTTTTACCAGGCATTATATACAGCAGACTTAGTCTCGAAATATGATATTGAATCGTATCTTAACGGTATCACCTTTGAGCGCACACTGGATTGTGAAGAGCAGGATGAAATCATGTTACCTATTGATACAGAAGAGTTAATTGAGCAAGCCACCAGGACAACGAAGACAAGTAGCCTAGGTTCTGATGGTCTTAGTTATCCTTACCTTAATTTTCTGTTTAACCTCTCACCCATTAAGGATCTAATGAAACTGGTTTATAATGAAGCCTTAAAAGGTCAATTTCCTGATTCATGGAAAGATATTAGAGTTAGGCTTTTACCTAAGAAGGGTGATCTTTCATCTTTAAAAAATCATAGGCCTATATCCCTCATCAACTGTGATGCAAAGGTATTTACAAGACTAATTACTCAACGTATTAGCTCGCTAGTAAAGAAGCTACTGAATCCTTACCAGTCCGGTTTCCTCCCTGGAAGATTTATTAGGGACAATGGGCTAGCTCTGTCCATGGTATTGGAGCAAGCTAAAGCATTTGACTTATCAGGGGTAGGTATTCTTTTAGATCAAGAAAAAGCCTATGATCGGGTACATGCTGGATACCTAAGCAAGGTTCTCGACAAGTTCAACTTCCCATCTACTTTTATCTCATGTATTCAACAACTTTTTTTTGGAAATGAGGTTCGTATCAACGTGAATGGTTTCTTTACTGAGCCTATAATACAAGAACGAGGTTTACGTCAAGGGGATCCGTTGTCACATTTACTCTTTAATCTTGCATTGGAACCTTTTTTGCTCTCTATTCTCCATGATCAACAGCTCAAAGGATACAAATCTCCTTCAGCTTTTGTAACTGACAGTGAGTCATATCTCAAATGCCTAGCTTACGCAGATGATGTATGTGTCCTTTTACAAGACCACAACGATCTCCATCGCCTGCAGATCCATATGCAGCAATATGGGGCCGTCTCCAACGCGAAATTCAACGAACATAAGTCCGAAGCCTTCTCCTTGAACGGAAACAGAGATTCTTCCTGGGTGACTCGGTTATTGGATCTTAACATCAGTACATATTACTACAAGGGTTCTATAGAAGCATTTCGATATCTTGGATATTATCTACCCTATAGCTCCAATCAACATGGTCGTCTTGAGGAAAGCTTAATTGCCACGGTCAAAAGTCAATGTAGGGTGTACTCTTAACGGCAAATCTCCATCAGAGGAAGAGTGACAATTATGAATACGTTAATTCTCACCAAGCCATGGTATACCCTACAGTTATTCAAATCCACAAAGAAATTCTTTGAAATACTGAAATCCACGATTTACCAGTTTATATGGCAAAAGAAAACTCCTCGGCTTCGAAAGGATACCATCTTCCTACATTGGGTATCTGGTGGATTGAAAGTTCATGATCCTGCTCTCCAACATTGTGTCCTTCAAAAACGGTGGCTGAACTATCTGATCGATCCAGTCAAATACCCTTCCTTTGTATACAAGCTGATGCTCCAGCATCTGTCTCTCTTTGACAATGCTTCTTTATACCCCCATTTTCCACTCTATGACGCTGATTACCGATGTGGAACAATTTACAATTCGAACATGTCCATATGGACGATAATATTTTTCACGTTTGACTACTTCATTGATCGCTCGGATTTTCAGCTTGCAAATGTCCCAATAGAGACTATTCTCGCTATGCCTCTACACAAAATCCTGGTCAATATCAATGAGTCTCACTGGACACGAAAACATCCTAGTTTTAAGGCGCTCCACTTCCTTATATTTGACCCACTACAATAAAGGTTAAGATTAAGGGTGGACGGAGAATATACTAGATTTCGTCGATTAAGTATGCAACTATTCCATAGTATCCTACAGCAACGGACAGTACAACTGAAAGATTTTGTATGGCAGCATATTATACATGCTCCGGTTGAGTTATCTCGAGATTGGGTTTTACAACCTTTGACCACCTATTTGTCAACTAAGGTAGTGTGGACTAAATTCAAGCCAAAGCATCTAAGGAACCATTATCAACAAGATATTGCAATTGATATCCACTTTTCTACAAGTGTGATCTAAGCTTTCTGGTCTTGCTCAATGTACCCTCAAGCAAGAACTATCTACTTTAGATCTACAACAGGCTGCATCCCAACTCGCCAACTACTGCGCAATTTTGGTACTGTTTCTTCCGATTTATGCCCTGTATGTGACAACAGCATAGACAGCCTCAGACACTTTCTAGTTGATTGTGCTCCTAAATGGAAACTTTGGTCCGAAGTTCTGACTCACCACTTTCCTTTACTCTCTATTTCACCGGAAATGTTATATAGCTCACTATGTTTCCTCCATGTACCCAATGGTGTCCGTAAGATACCATTGTATTTTACTATCATCTCTACAACCCTGTGGAAACTTTGGAATTTCTATTGGGAAATGGCACGCCTAGATGGCCACTCAATTACGCTCACAACTCTACACCGTCTTTTTCCCCAAATCATTTCCCTAACAGATAGGTTGACCCCCAACCTTAAGGAGCGACTATAAATCTTTCGTTATACTCTTAGCCTAACCTAATATCATATATCTCCTCTTATAATACTGTCTTCTTATACTCCGTTCATCAAGTTCCACCACTCAGCGACGTGTAACTTTAAAATATTTCTCAATAAATATTAATTTACAAAAAAAAAAAAAAAAAACCAAAATGTTTGCTCTTTTACTGCCATTCCAAGAGGATAATTTGGAAATATATCATCTTTCAAGTTCTATGGCCTACGGTCAATATACAAAATATCAAAATCACTTTATACTCATTAGACTTCTATAATGTTCGGTTCTGTCAAAAGTCAAGGATCTCTGCTGTCAAAGTTATAGTTATTGCTGGTAAGTGTCTGGAAAGCATGTTTTTGTAATGTTATTGACGATATACCTTTTTTCTGATACTTTGTTGTGGCTCCCATCTGCAAGGATATCGATCAATATGTTAAAGAAAATCAGCTCCATTCCCTACTCCAATACTCGTAATCAACTTTGTATAGCATTTTGATTTGCACCCTTCTTGAGAGTATTCCCTCAATTTATACGGAGCAATAAATAAACAATTCAAAATGTTTGGATGATACAATAAAACAACTTTTTTTTTATTTATTTAAACAGATTTAGTTGTAGTGAGAGCTCTTGAAGCGATGGGTATGAGAGAGGCCATTTGACCATTTACACCTCTTTGTCGAAATGCTTTGTTTAGGGTAATATTTGAATTGATATATGCAGTAGAAGAATACATGTCTTCTTCTGATTTCAGAGGACTAGTAGACTTCTTTTTGGTGGCGGTTTTTTTATAAAGTGGCATGGATTGAGAAGGTTTTATCTTTTTACTTGAGAGAGATGTAGATGCAATAGCCGCGCGATTTTTGAGTTGATGAGGATGCTTTTTTTGTTGTTGCTGCTGCAAGATAGAGCCTAAGCTACCAACGGATGCAGGGCGGCTTTTATTGTTGGAGCGTTTGGCAGGAGCAGGCGTGGGGTCTGTATTCAAAAAGCCAAAGAATGTTTGATTTGCCTCTCTGTCAGCTATTTCATCGAGCTAGAAAATTATAAGTAAATTGAAACCAATACATAGGTGACATACGTACCAAAGTGTCAAGGTATCTTCTATCACCTATCATGACGGGTTTGCCAGCGAGCTTCTCGTATTCACCAATGGCTTTGATTAATTGACGATCCAGAAGTAATAGACGCGGTAAACATGTATTGCGCCACTTTTCTTCTTCAATCAACTGAAAAGAAGCTTGGAATAGCCTTTTGGATCAGAGGCCTTCTTTTCAAACTCGATCATTTTTTGTATCAATTCTTTTCGTTCTTTCATCAGCGCTTTTAGTGCCTGTCCTTCTAGACGAATGCTCTCAAGATACGCTATATGAAGATCCACTTCAGATTTAATTTCTTGTTTTGTGCCTATCAAAACAATGAGTAATTAGTAGTTTCGGACTTGAAATTGTCTTACTTTTGTCGTATAGGGAAGCAATGAATTCAGTTCTTTCTAAGTCGGATAGGAGACAAGCATCCCATAAAGGTATTAATTGATCCTTAAACTACTTACAAAGTGAATAAAGGGAGTTTTAAGTAACATTAGGAGTACGTACCTGTTGAATATATTTGTCAAATAGCCTTTTAACAAGAGGTTCAATACTATCCACAATTTCTTTTAACTATGTACTAATTAGTGTACTATTCAACTGCTGTTGGATAGGTCTTACATGGATCATGTCTTGTTTTCCAAATGTCTCAGGTAAAACAGGTCTTTCCTGGACGGGTATATTAAACTCTTTCCAAATTGCTTTGATCTTGTTAACGGATTGATGATAAATTTGAAATCGCGTTTCATAGAGTTGCTTGAGAGATGTATACTTTGAGTTTAAGAGTGTAAGCGTATGCTGGGTAAGTTGGAATTGATTGGAAGGGTGGTGATAATAGTCATTGGTAGCTTCTCGTAAAGGAAAATTCTCGAATAATAAACCCAGACTAGTTTCCATCGTATCTGCTTTGTTGGCTTGATAGCAAAGCAATTGCCAATAGTAATGAATTGATTTGACTGAATCTGTAAATTGGCAAATACGGTGTTTCTATTCGACATATTGGTTAATGCAAGCTTGGTTATGCTTTTTTTAAAAATATATGTATATACCTGAAGATCTTTTAAATCACGCAGTTCGCAGCTGATCTATAGGGGAAATTTGCCAATCAATACAAAATATATAATATATATAAATATATACTTACTGATTGAACGGTGGCCCAAGAAAGATCTGTATCTTGATACTCCTATTATACCGCATATTCAGTATATATATATATACGTACTACAGTGTAAACTAGTGTTAATACCTCTACAGACTTGAACTTGTATGGCAGCTGTAACTCATTACACAAAAGCTGAATATTAGCCAACCATTCCCGCAAATGCCTCTGTCTCGTTGATATTTCCTATTATAATTAAAATGATAATAATAGAATTAGCACAATACATTCCTTATTGTATTACTGATGTGTACCTTAGTCAGTCTAGAGTCCAACTCTATTAAGGCCTTTTCTTTAGTATAAGTTGGATTCAAACTGTTATAAATGGATAGCGTTTCCGGTGTAATTATAAATCGTTCATTTATACTGGAATACAGCATGTTCTCCAAACTGACACCCAGGAGATCTGATGCATATGCAATGCTTGTCTAATAGATGTGTTTAGCTTACAAGTGAATTTTAAGACGCAAATAATATATACCATCATATCTTCTATATTGGCCTGTAGCAGTGTCTTTTCTCTTCTTTCATTGATTATCAATTTATCAAGCTCTTGAATTACGGACTAGATAAAATAGATAGGTGAGTTTCCATTCGAGAATGATAAATTGTGAGTGTTACATTGAGTTTCTTATTCATAGTCAGCGAGTCGACATGGAGTGAAGACCATAATGTATACAATGTAGCAATTTGATTATGGAGTACATTCATGTTGACTAGATAAAAAGTGAAAGAAAGGTGAAAGAAAAGCGAAAAAGGAAAAGAAACACAAAAGGGTTGTATTTAAATTAATTTCTTCGAGCTCCTCAGCTGCCTATATTGCTGCTCCTCTTCATATCAATTGAATCAAAGCCCTTGTAGTGTCTATAATTACATTATGAAACACAGAAACATGCATATATGCAAAGATTGATAAACAAAAGGTTTTATTACAAAGAAACCAAGCTGTGAATCAAATCCTCTATCTCCCGTACTTTATAGTCTTGCAAACCATTCAAAAGAACTTTTTGCTTATCTTGTAGACTCATAGTAAAGTACAACTTGAGGATATCTCCATCAATAAAGATATTGTCTTGATCATTTGGCTGAATGGTGGGCTTATAATAACGCCAGCGATGAAAATCCAAAAGTCCAACGTTCTGTTTTTCTTTCAGGATACCTTCTTGTATCTGGTGGAATAATTCAAATGATTCACTAGAGATCGTTTTCACTGTACCAATAGAACCATGGACAGTAGCAAAGGAAAAAGGCGGTTCTACAGATCGAGCAAGAATATTCTTGTCTTTTGTATTCGACAGTATGTCTACTAGGGTATCTATCCATTATCAAGCTTAATTACTGAAAATATATAAGATATTGGCTGATTTACCTGGCTGGAAACAATTCACCAAGGATCCTATATGAAATCCGCCTTGTAACTCCAATCTATATAAACTGTTTGCTGGATGTGCGTGCTCATCATATGTCATAGTAAAGATATTATTACGGTCATCTGCTCCAATATAAACTTGATCGTTGACAAACTTGACAGCTGTCAACCAATTAGGTTTACTATCTAATGCCAGTAGATCCAATTTCAAGGGTTCTTTCTGTGTTACTGACAGCACCGATATAGACTGCATCACATCGCCCACTAATACTCGATCACCGTGCGTATCCAAGGCTAACACTAGCACATTATTATGTACATTCAATTCAAATTTAACTTTATCATCAATAGGTGAATCAGGACTGAACTGAGTTAAACAATAGATCTAATAATCACATTAGAAAATACATATATATCATAAGTATAACTTACTGATCCATTCGCGGTAGCCACAACCGAGTTTTGAAAAGATTTTAAAGTATAAATAACACCAGGTAGTTCAATGGCTTTAATGAGTTCAATATGTGTAGTTTCCTTTACATCAAATATCAAGATACGACCACTACTCGAGTCAGGATCTTCTATATTTTCAATCGTGGTGCCAACAAATAGATACTCTTGGTTGGGATATTCTTTGAATGTAGCTATGGTCATACTCTCCACTATTTCACGGCTCGGTAATGCGTATTTGGTAAGCACTATACAGTCCAAGTTAGTATAAACTTAAATGGTGCTGCGTAGTATTATTACCTTGGAATGTCTGTGCGTCCAAGATTTGAATCTTGCCTTTACGTGATAAAAATCCATTGTTAACATTTTTGTCTATTGACACTGTACCTACAGCTAGCGATTTCGATAAAGCCATATATTGGATGCGAATAGGCGCTTCTTCTTCCAGTGTGATCTTTGTATGATGTAACTTTTGATTCGCATCAATTTGACCAAACAATAGGCTACCGTGGGTCATTAACACGAATTTGTTGTTCATGAGTGAGAAGGAGTAAACATCCTACATATGCGGATTAGATAATATATATATATATATACATAATATAATAAGTACCTTGATATTGACAGCAGAGAAGTACAGTGCATTATGAATACTGGACATGATAGTGGGTCTCGTACCTGAGATAAAAACTTTGTGCTGTCCCTGATGTACATAGGGGTGCATACCAGTACAGTAAGTCCCCACCATCGTCTGTTTTTCGTTACGTAAAACTACCACGTTTCCTTTGTCTTTATAGTGTATCACATAGGTCAATATCTGCCCATCACCTGTAGTATGGTTAGCAAGATCAACAAAGATTTTCTTTAAGACATACCTAGTAAAACCATGAAATAGTACAGTTTTTCCAGTCGAATGATCAATAAATCTTTGGCACCTGTTTCTCTCTGCAATGAATGTTCCAGTACAGGCTCCAAGTTGGGTAATCCCAAGATCGATACTGTAGGCTTAATCCAAGTGCCAATCAGTACATAGTCTCTGTCAATACCGTTCTCCTGACCAGAACTTAAATTGATACATGTAACATCTTCGTATTGTTTGACACTAGTACAGAATAAGCAACCAGAAGTGGGCTGTGTACAGACACTTACCATAGCTCCTTTAAAGTCTCACCTGCACAGTCTAAATACACAAGCGTACCACGACCATAACAAAGCACACATTGTGTTTCATTCATCTTAGCAATAGCAATCGACTGACCCTTGGGTGGCTTCCATTCATCTATCAAAACACCTTGTTCTTGACACGTCATCATACGAACAGATAATGCAGTAACATGTAATAAATAACCTCTTTTTGTCGTGCCTGCGGCTAGTGTGGGTGTATTGAGTGGAAGTACTGAAAACTGTTGTATTTCTCGAACTTGAGTAGCACTTGTAAACTTTACAATAAAACTTTCTTTTATGGTAGAAATAAGTAAGGTGTCAATTTGTTTACTATGCAAAACGCGTTAATAATTAGACGTCAATGTATTAAGTGTTTACTTGCTTGTGTGGGCTCCGGATAGTCCAGAAATCCTTTATAAGGGGAATGGGAAGTATGGCATGTTCTACAAATCCATCACCGTTTTCTACAACACGAAGACTACCATCTTTATCCGTACCAGAGCAACAGACCATTGTTCTCTATCATATCTTATTAAAGGAAATCAATGACTTCATATAGAGTTGCCTACCTTTCCTTGCTGGTCATAATCAAATAGGCAGAAATCCACGATAGGGCCGAGATTTGAAAACGTATGTAAGATTTCTATAGTATATTTCGGTGACCCTGCTACTAATCTTATAACACATGGATCCCCTTGAGCAGAACTAATATACAGCAACTGATTACCCAAGTCAACAATACCATTTGGCTGACAGGTCTACTCAAATTACTGTTAAACATTACATCTATCTACCATATTAAAACTCCTTACCCGCCCGATGGTTGTACTGGATATGCGATTGACCCTCATATTTGAAATCTCCAACGACAACATATATAAATATCCTTCCTGATCACCCATTATGCACAGCTCATAACTATTATCCAAGAATGTATACGCCGTCACCACCACAGGATCAATGCTCAACTCTTTGGGTGCAACACCGCCCGTTGTCAAATCGTGATAGGCAATGATGTATTCACCAATACTCAATACACCACCAATGGGATCGGGAACGGCAATTAATGTATGTGTAGTTGACTCGACTTTGACCATAGTTTTTTCGTTCTCCGTGAGCTCTTGAGTAGTCGCATACTTGTAGGTTTTAATAGTTTTGAGCTCGTTGTTTTCACCCAATAAGACAGCCATCGTCGATTGCTGGATGCCATGCAATGCAATCATGGATAGAAAGTCAAATTCGTGGGTAGAGATAGCCTTGGGTTGAAAACGTATTCTTGTTTGTGAGTCTTTAGATTTACCCTTGGTATCGAGTTTATGAAAAGGGATGGCAAAAAGATAGCCAGTGAATGCGCTTATAAGGATGGTTTGCGTATATGTATCGACAATGATGTCAAGCGGTTGATCAGTCATACGCGCTCGATTATCTTCTAATTGACCATGGTGCTCAGTGAGAACAGTGTTGCTGCGGCTACTGTAGGTGAGGATGGTGAAGTAGTTTTGATCGGTCAGTAGAAAAAGGGAACACGTCGTGCGATCCTATTTGGTTCCAATGTCAATATTTCTTTTTCAACTTTGAATTCAAGACCTACAGGTAGAGAAAACACTTGCATCTTACTAACAATGCCATATATACTGAACTGAGTGATCAACTTGATATTCGAGTACGAGATAGAATGCACCTCAATATTGGATCCTTTACTATAAAGCGAAATGTCAAAATTGCCATAGGAAAATGGGTATTGAAGGACTCGATTTTACCACAAGATCAAGTTATCTTCGTCTGGGTTAATGAATTTGCCTTTGCAAGCACATGTTACGGCTGTTGGATTGTTAATGGTGGTAACCACATGATATTTATTCATTTTATATTTAAATGTATGTATAAAAGACGAGTTCAACCGAAGACTTAGGAAAAAACGCGTATATACTAGGCTCCGAGAAGCGTCACGCGTCTCGCCAAATTTTTCAGCCATTTAGTTTCGAGAACCTATTACTCATTACAATGGTAACGATAAGGCAGTATCTCGTTGCTACCACAATAATAACACAATATCTTGTTGATATGTTTATGATAATCCAGTCTTATGAAGCCATTGTAATATCGTATCATTTTGGTTCACACAATAATGGTTGAACCGATGGTTATATTTCACCAAACACCATTCCCCACTACCAACTACTTGTAGCTTGAAAGGCTAGCAAGAATGCACGTTAAAATTACTACAAGTACCATTGCTTATTAATTATTATATTGATTTGTTATATTAAAATGACGGGATTGCCATTTATAAGTGCTCATGTCAAGTGTATAATTTTGGATCTCTGATCTATATCAAAAAGATATAGTCTCTCTTATGTTCTTTTGAATTGCATTAATTCCTACAACAAAACACAGTCTTCGAAACTGAAAACGGTTATGTCATTCAAGAAGGATTATATAAAATGAATCGAAAAAGAACAGAAAAGAAGACGTTTACTTCTTATTGTGAATATAGACCTCACTCGCCTCTTTGTTTTAATCATTGCACTTGGTCATCTTTACAAACTAATAAAACAACGAGTATTGTAAAGATGAACAAAGAGTATTATTATTGGTTTTGATAAGAATGTGATAGTAGACGATATATCAAAACAAGTCACAAATACTAATTTTTTTTTGTAAATTTAAGTTTTTATTAAACTTTTAGAGAAGTGGTGCTTGAATATAAGTATATATATTAACGAGGAGGTGGGGATAATATAATGCTGTGATTAATGGACCACAAGTAGCGTTTATGTATTCTGAAGGTAGTATTTGGAGTTATTACAATTATGTTGGATTGTGTAGTATTGATATTTGTGATTCAATCTTTGCTATGACTGTATCAGTTAAAAATGGCATGTCTGACGGTTTTGGGAGGTAATTAACATAATCTTTCATCCATGGTTGTGGGCGTCGATCTCTTTGACCACGGCCTAATACATCCGTCGGCTTTTCCTCAGTCATCTGGCCCGACTCTAGAGTCTTCGTCTTGTCCATCTGGAATCCTCTTTTACTCGAGTTAATATTGATCGCGTTTGATCGACTCATTTTGTATGGTTTCTTCATTATATTGTGTGCAGTTGTCTTGGTCCTTATATTTGTGTCTTTCCTTATCATCTCTTTCCCAATAGCACTTTTGTCTATGTCTCGCGTCATCGGTGATTCAACCAATTCTCTATATAACCGGCTTGGTGTAAATTCTTTCTTTATATCGTCCCTTTTCTTTTGGTTGAATCTACGTTCTTCCATCACGTCTACATCTCTACCTTTGTGGTCGATTTTCACCTTTTTCCAATAATCAATAATGCATTGCGTGTCAGTGAAGTCTTTTGCTTTTACCCAGGAATTATGCTCTTTAGAATGGTTCTTTCTTTTACATTAATAAACAAACCGCACGTTCAGCGTGATCGAATTGTTATAGTCCCTTTTGTAGTAGAAATCAACTTATATATTCCATATAACTTTCAATGTCTTCAATGATAAACTGCCAATAGAAGTACCATATGTACCATAGGGTAGTGGAGATAACTGTGGTGAAGAACGCGTGTTGAGAAGGCGGATATTGACTGGAGATTCAAGGTGGAGCAGCATTTTATATATATCATCCATATTAATAATATCTGTAGTTGCGGTAAAATTAAGATAAAAGCAGAGGTAGTAAGTCGATTATAACTTGGTTATAGTTTATTCAACTTAAATTGATTCATTCGTTCTAACTAGTTTTTCTAGCTTGTATTTATACTCGTTGAATTGTGACTGAAGGTTATTTACTTGTGTTCATATAAAAAGTATAAGAAGGATGTATCTACTGTTTAAGGACTGTATCGCTGTATAAGGTAATCAATGATGCTTTAGTATGTATGTGCTACAGCTAGGGCGCACAGGCCTCTAGTCTGTCTGTACTTCAATTATGTGGCTATTTCACCACACCCGTGCCTTTATTCCAGTTGCCGCAAGCCAAGGTTATCAATGGATCTCCTTCTTTGGTCGTGGTAAAACTCCTATCACTCTACCATTAAACACACTCTTCGTCGACTTGGCATTAATGGTTTCACGAATTATTGATATTCAAACACCAGGCCAAAATATACACTCCATCCTGGTACACAACGATTATATATGCACAGGAAGTAATAAATATTCTCAAGATCAGTAGTGTAGAGACTGTGGAATTCGATCCCACTGCTGCTGAAGTTCTCAAAGACCCAAAATACGCTACTCTAGACGAAGCCGCTCGTGCTGAACAGGCTCTGTCCATTCACCAAAACCGTCTTGTTAGATTGATGCAACGCCTCGCAGCTCCAGTTAAACTTGCTGTAGCGCGTGACTTCCTAGCTAAACAATGGATTACCAAAGAGCAACACACCACCGGCCACTAGAACAAACACCGACCAATACAATCCACAATACAATGAAATCACAAACAACAATACTAGTGCCAACAAGGACAAGGATGAGGATATGGAAACCGACAATATAAGCCAAGCTGATGGCCAATCAGCCCCATCATCCTAAGAGTAATTATACACCCCATTGTTGTAAACATGACTTGTTCAGTGTCCGTCACCAATCAGGTCAATGTTCGACAATGCTTATACTCAGCTTGTGCTTTGACAGCTTTGTAACGTCGGTTAAGAGATATATATGGAAATCAATGCTTAGTGCAACTAACCTTCATAAACTATCTATCACCGAATATAAAGTCGTACTAGAATGGATTACTATAAATCCTTGTTAACTCCATGAGCGCAGTCTTTGACTAACTCAATCGTCTATAATATCAAGTTAAATCCGAACTTCAATTTTGTATAAATAGCTCATCATTTTAATGCTTTAATAAATCAATTCGTTTTATCAGTCTGGTTATTTTTACAGTCTTTATTATATTCGATATAACATTTTTTTTAACCTTATCTGCTACTTTTTGGTTTATTACACACTTACTACTCAATATGTCTGCTCCTATCTCCACTGTTTCTGGTTCTAATGACGCTGTCATTAATCCTCCTGCTGCTATTGAATCCTCTGCTGATCAAGACGTAGAGATGAACAACTGTGATGACGGTTTATCCGTATCTGACTCCGTTGAGGTGATCAAGGACGCTATCCGTCAAGCCTCTGCTCAAATCGCCAAGATGACTATCCAGTTGGTGACTCCTGGTGTTCTCTCTGAAGAAGCTGCCAAGAAACTTCGTGGTGATCTTGCTCTTCGACAAAAGGATTTGAAGTTATTCAAGGAATCTCTTCTGGCTATGGAAGAATCCCTTGGTAGCTCTGCTGCTAGTCCTGCTTCTGCTTCTCTGGGTCCTACTAAGAGTACTATGTTACGTACTGAGTTTGTGCCCAATGACTTACCTATTATCCAATGGGTTGGTATGGTTTCTGACAACAAGTCTACCATCTTCACTGACTTGCGTACTTGTCTTTCTCGCTTCGAAGTCGTTGTAGAGTGTCATGGTCTTGACTTGGACGTCAATGGTGCTCGCCTACTTAAGTACTGTTGCTTAAACGAGGATCATCAAACATTCTTGAAAGAAACCTTCTTTGTGCCTGGTGTTGCTGCTACTTGGTCCATTGTAAAAGATGCCTTTTTGAAGAAGTTTGGTGTGAATGCAAGTGTAGATCGCTCTACTGCTGCTAACGAGCTCATGGCCATCACTAAACGGTCAACCGAGACAATTGAACAGTATATTGACCGCTTTAACGCGTTACGTCGTCGTGCTGACTTGAATGATTCGTTCTTGTTAATATCTACCTTCTTGCGTGGATTGCCTGACTCATTTCAAGAACGTATGGCATATACTATGAATATGGGAACTGAAACTCAGACGCAGAATCTCGAGTATGTTTGCGCTGTGGCTCGTAACTTGGACAGTCGTTTGGCTTCTATGCGTGCTAACAAGCGTACTGGTGACGATCAAAGGGAATCTCTTGGCACGAAAAAGTCAAAGGTTTCTGATGAACCATCGTCGTCATCGTTTCCTAATGGTGCTGCTGCCTCGAAGTACGCATCAAAACCTTCTTCTTCGTCTAGTACAAGAGAAAAGAAAGGGTTGTTCTGTTCTTTCCACCGATCGACTACGCATAGCACGGACTCTTGTCGCGCTGCTAAACTGGGAGGTGTACCCAAGCCTGGTCCTGGTGACTGCCGTCGTTGTGGCGCTAAGAATTGGAACCCATCACATCGCTGTGATTCATCTGCTGCAGTGAATGGTGTTGGTAAATCTGCCAGTAATCTGGTAATGAGAGCTATGTCCACGTCGCCCGAACGTTTTTCCTCTTCTGCCTCTCGCACTACTACTACTACTTCTTCTGCTGCTCCTCGTGCTCCGGTTTCCACTACCGTCGAGACTAATACTTCTGTTGCTTCTTCTGCTGGATCAACCAATGCTTCTTCTTCTTCTGCTGTGGCTGTTGCCACACAACGCATCAATGATATGGATATTTCAGATGAAGAATCGCTTCTGGTCGCCGCGCAGGCACAAGCTTGTAAGTATCACAAAAGATTTTCATTGCCACCAAGACAGATTTCTAATTCTCTCTTTGTACCGGCTATTATAGAGAATATTACTACCTACAGTTTGATCGATTCGGGTTCGAGCTTTTCTATGGTTACGCCAGAGTTTTTTAACTCACTTGTTCCACCTATTCCTTTGGTGAAGCAAGAAGGCACAATCCAGCTTGGCCACGTCAATAATGCGATCAGTAGAATAGGGTCTTGCACTCTAAAAGTATTCTATAATAAAAAATCTTTTTACCATACTTTTGAAGTTTTTCCTTTCTTTACTCATGAAGATGTTCCTATTTGCTTTGGTCTTGACATCTTACCTCAATTGAACATTGGTATCACTGGTCTTGTTAGTTCACACTTTGAACAAATTGGCCATTGACTCCCAGACCCAATTGATCCTGATCAGGTCAAACCAAATGATAATCCATACGGAACGATTACTGAGCGAAAGCCTTTACTTGATAAAATAAACAAGTTGTTACAGGTCAATTCTTCTATTGATATGAAAAGTACATACTGCAATTTACCGGGTGCTATTATTCATCTCAAAACGAAGCCTGGAAGTGTTGCTTACAGAAAACAATACGCATTGCCTGAAGCATATCGTTCTGCGGTCCTTGACCAAATAGAAACATGGTTACAGGAAGGTGTCATTGAAAGAGCTCCTTCTCATACATCGTGGAATAGTCCAATCCTTTGCGTCAAAAAGAAGGACTCATTCGGTAATTACACGTATGCTAAACCTAGAGTGGTTTGTGATGTTCGTCTAGTTAACCAATTGCTGATTGTAAATGATAGACAACAACTACCTCTCATCTCAGAAATACATCAACGTATTGGCTCTGCTCCAATCCACACTATATTGGACATTCATGCTTGCTTTACAAGTTTTAAAGTTGCTGATGAAGATCGCGAGAAACTGTCCTTTACATGTCCCTATACCAATCGGCAGATGCGCTTTATCAAAGCGTGCTATGGCATAAGTTTCGTTGGATCGGTCGTCCAACGCAATCTGACAACACTCTTTGAAGATCTTCCTTACGTCAACGTGTATGTAGATGACATCGTTGTTTCTACATTTCCTCCGCTATCATATCATGCAGATTGCGTTGCTGAAGTGACCAAACGTCTTACTAGTGCTAATCTCGTACTGAATCCTGATAAGATCGTATTCGCTCAACAGAGCATACACATATTGGGATGGTCGTTGATAAAAGGTAAACTGATCCCTGATCCTCGCAAAGTAGCAAGCTTAGAAAGCTGGCCTAAAATGACTACTGGACGTCATATCCAACAGTTTCTCGGGTTTATGAACTTCTTCCGTTCATCCATTCCTTTCTTTGCTAAACTCGCTGCTGATTTAGATGACCTACGTAACGTAAAAGATATTACTAAAGTCTGGTCAAACAAACACGAACAAGCTTTTGCAGCTCTTAAATACGCTCTGGCCAATGCTCCTGTTATCTCGCCTCCAGTTATCGGTCAACGATTTCATGTTGCAACAGATGCAAGTGTGTCTGGTATTGGTGCTATGCTGTATCAAATTATCGATAATGAAGTTAAGTTTGTTGCCTTGGCTTCTCGAAAGCTTAGTGTTTCCGAACGCAACTATAGCACTACCAAACGTGAATTGTTAGCTGTCGTTTATGCATTTGCGAAATTCCACAAGTGGCTGTATCTCATTCCCTTTACGTTGCATACTGATCATAAAAGTCTCATTTACTTGCAGACTCAAGAAGTACCTAATGCTTTAATGGCTGGTTGGTATGAGGGTATTTTTGGCTATACGTTCAATACAGTTCACCTGCCTGGATTCAAAAATCTTATTCCTGACGCTCTCTCACGCCTTTATACGGACGAGGATCAACCGATTAATGTTCTGGAGGGGGGTAGTTGTCTCGATATAGTCGCGCTTGGTGATGTTGGTAGCATTTCAAACAAAAAGAAAAGCTTGAAAGATAGTGAAAAGGGATCTATGGCTAAAAGCAAAAAGCAATTTGCTCAACAGTCACGCCCTAGTATTTATAAAAATAATACTTCTCTCTTAGCTTCTTCTTCAACAGTACCAATATTACTTACTGATCAGAGTAATGATACTTGCGCTACTATATCTCCACAACAAACTTCTAATGACGATGAAGACCTGATTCTTCGAACATTAAAGTTTGCGGATTATATTACACCACCTAAAAATGAACGTGATAATCTCGTATTTAAAGCACACCTTTTAGGACATTATGGTTTACAAAGCATCGAGAACCAATTACACCATGATGGTATTCACTGGACAAACATGCGAAAAGATATTCAACGAATCTTGGGCGAATGTACTGAATGCAATAGGTTCAACATATCCAAAGTTGGTTATCACCCACCAAAATCTGTATTGCCTGATCAACCACTTGATCATTGGTGTATGGATTTAGGTACGTTTGATGTCACCTCTTCCCGCGGCAATAACTTTATGTTAGTCATGGTAGACTATTATTCAAGGTTTACTGTTCTTAGAGCATTACCTGATAAACATAGTACGACTATCGCTGCCGAACTTTTATCTATATTCTCGTTATTTGGCTTTCCAAAGATCTTGAATTCGGATAATGGTGCAGAGTTCACAGCTGATATTGTAGCAAAAATGATTGAGATGAGTGGCATTGATCGAAGACTTTCATTACCATACTCTCCTACGGGTAACTCGGTAAACGAAGCATATGTCGGTTTGGCAAAACGTACAATTGTTAAGGAATTACGCGGTAAAGGCGCTGACTGGGATTATTATTTGAATTATTGTCAATACGCTATGAATTGTAAATACGCACGGTTACATAAGTCTCGTCCTTATACAGTGTTATTCAATAGACAACCAAATGGCTTTGAAGACTACTCAAATACTAAACCTGTATTGCAACTAGAAGAAACTGACACGAAAATGATTGATGAAAAATTCAAATTTGTCAATGAAGTCGTTATACCAGCATTGTCTAAACGCATAAGAGATACGCAAGAACGTGATCACGACAGATTCGTAAAAACGCATAGGATTGTAACTAAGCAGTTCCCTGTTGGAAGTAAAGTTATGATTAAAAATGTAACACGATTAAGCAAATTAGATGCGCGTAATCTCGGTCCATTTTATATACATGGAATCACAAAGAACGGTAGCTATATCTTGAAAGATAAAGCGGGTACTCTCTTATCTAGAGATGTACCTACATCGCATATTATATTCATCTCCTCAGATAATATATCTACTGAAGAATATCAAAAGCTTAAAGAAGATCACTTTGAAATACAAGCAGTCATTGATCATTCTGGTTCACCTGGTAATTATTTATACAGAGTCAAATGGAAAGGATATCCAAACGATGAAGATGATACATGGGAACCTCCATCACACTTCGATTCAAAGAAACCAATTGAAATATATTGGGGACGTCGCAATGCTGATCATAAGCAATCCTCTTCCAAGAAACGTAAGGCTCCTATGACAGTCAATACACGTAAGATAGCTACTCGGAACAAACGCAGTAGAAACCAACAATAGATCATAGACTTTCTATACAGTCTTGTTTGTTATTCTTCTTTTCCTTCACTTTTATCCTACGGGTTTTTTACATAAGGTTTTTATCGAGGAATAACTACGATCAGTTCATTACAAGGCGAAAGGACACGCACCGAAGTATGTAACTTCCTATTAACTTATGCACATTATAGACTACACCTAGTAACAATGCAAACACTCTTAGTATAAGCAACTGTCTAGAAGGGGGCAATGTTGTAAACATGACTTGTTCAGTGTCCGTCACCAATCAGGTCAATGTTCGACAATGCTTATACTCAGCTTGTGCTTTGACAGCTTTGTAACGTCGGTTAAGAGATATATATGGAAATCAATGCTTAGTGCAACTAACCTTCATAAACTATCTATCACCGAATATAAAGTCGTACTAGAATGGATTACTATAAATCCTTGTTAACTCCATGAGCGCAGTCTTTGACTAACTCAATCGTCTATAATATCAAGTTAAATCCGAACTTCAATTTTGTATAAATAGCTCATCATTTTAATGCTTTAATAAATCAATTCGTTTTATCAGTCTGGTTATTTTTACAGTCTTTATTATATTCGATATAACACCCATGTCCACAAATATAAACACAAATGCTACTAATCCTTCTACCCATTCTTCCCTTAAGATATGCTCACTCAATTGCCGAAGTCTCATTAAATCCTCCAACCCTACCAATGGAGCTGAATTTATACGATATCTACGCACCCTCAAGTATGATGTTCTATGCCTCCAAGAAACTCGCACGCCAGCACTATCGAAATATAAAATACTCTCAACATACGCTTCCAAATATATTATGCCTGTTGTAAAGGTGGTAGATAAAGATTTTGGAAGATAGAAATACTTTTAAAACTGTGGATAGTTTTTTATTAGAGATCAAGAATTGATTCACTGGTCAAAAGGTGATAAAACGCATCTCTTATATACTTTTTCTCGGTCGGTACTTGATTCTAAATTCATATTACGATTTGCCAGGAACAAGGTTGGACTGCGTATAAAGAAGACCAGGGATAATAACCAAATGAGCGGACCAAGATTAGCGGCGAGGAGTGTCGGGATCAATATATCCAAAGGTAATAGTATTGAATGTAATATTTGGTGTGAGAGATAGTATTTATCAATTACACTATGGCGAAAATATTGTGTGCTACCCATAATATTATGTGGTAAAACGACGATTTTATTATCATTTACCTACTAATACTATAGATTTACCTACTAATAATAATCTGCGAACCAATGAAATTAGAGCAATTATTTTCTATGGCTGCGCAATTAACAGTGCTTTGCTCATTTATTAGTGGTTACTCCTAATATTAGTGGAAAGCAGACAATAATGTTATGGGTTTAGTCAATATTATAACATAAATTGACAATAAGAAAGAAAAGCCTGAACTCCATTTTATTTGCAAACAATTTTTATGTATTCTTGTCTTTTGCCGATGAAAGCCAAATCTTGCAAACTTCTTATAAATGAGTACATGAAATTCTGATGCTTGTACGCAACAACATAATCCTCGTTTATTTTATTTACTAAAATGAACTCTGCTTTTCGTTTCAACGATCTTTTATGTAAATTCCTAGAAACGTTTAATTTCAACGTTTGTCAAAAATAATGTTGAACAATTGTCTTTCAAATGCGTTTATTATTCGTTGAAAAGTCTCTTATACAGGTCAGGTTGCAAAAAATTCTCTTGTAAATTACTCTTTTGGAAACAAGAACGAATCGCTAGTTCCATTTAATAAGCTGAGCACTTTCATTGCCGTGATTTAGCCTTTGGCTAATAGCTGTGTATTTAAAATGCTGAATGACATTAAGAATGAGCTGCCATTAAGTGTCTAATTTACTCAATTTTATGTTTAGTAAAATTATAGAATAAAGAAAGAAAGAAAGAAAAAAGAAAATACATTGCGTTAAAAAAAAAGAAATACATTGCGTAAAAAAAAAGAAATATATTGCGTAAAAAAAGAGATAAATTATTGTGTAAAAAAAAAAATAGGTCAAGTAGCGATTATTAATTGCCAGTAATCTTAGTCATTATTGCTAGGCGGTTATTTAACTAGATGATTTATTGTCAAAATCATATATCCACTTCTCAAACTACAAAAAAACGCGTTCGTTTTTGGACTTTCGAGTAATTGATGATTATGATAGAATTCTTAATGACGATCGAAAGCTTCAAAAACATGCACGTTTTTTTAGGTGCTAGAAAACTACAATCGATGAACATTTTTGCTGTCTGTTGGAAAATTAATCCGCATTGCTTGATAATAAACTAATTTTACTATAAAGATAAACAAGAGCATTAATCATATTTTACATTTGGTTTTAAAGATTAACTGGAGCAACTAAATAGTCAATTAACATTATTGAATGATGAATATAGAACTGTATAACTTGGGTTATCCTGGTTCTATATTTCTGATATTATGAAATAATTTCTTAAACATCAGGGAAATGGGTTAAATTTTTGATTAAGAAATGTTTTTACATTCTGTTGCAAGATTGCTAATACCTTTCTCTCGAATTAATAACATGATATATAAAAACGAGTTAAATTATCTATAGTTTATATCTACTACAGAAAGTGTAAATACCTATTTTACTTTTGCTATATTATGATGAAGTCCTTTTGGAGGGAAGCTTTATATTATTTTCGGTGGTTTAAATACATAATCAATTCAGAGAACAATTTTATTTCAAAATAAAACGCTTTTTGCTCTTGTCTTCATGCTATTTACAAACGACTTAATATGCCAGCATTTTGCTCTAGATCTTGTTTAAATATATGATGAGAGATGATCTTGAACTCTTTCTCATTAGATTCACTTGAACGCACAAGACCTACACTGGCAACAATATCTTCAAACCGACAGACAGCGTAACTGTGTGCACCGCTACTGTGCAGCTCAACCAAAGCAATAGTCTTGTCATATTTGGTAGTTGCATTCTTTTTCGCTAAATCAACCAAAGCCAAATACTGTGGTCTACCATTGAATGAATGCTCGAAAAAGAAAACGATAGAACCAATGAACCAGCTTTCACGAATGGAATTATTTCGACTATTAACAAAGGTTGGTTAATCAAAGAGGTTTTTGTTCTTGAGCTAATTACTTACTTCAAGTAGCTGGCAGTGATCATCACGTAATTGTTTCCTCGACGATATTCATTTATATGGCTTTTATACATGGTAGACGTATATACATTGCCATATGCCCAGGCACGACCAGCGATGGAAATACTATTCAACGAATCAATTTCAGCAATATTTACACCATTTGCTTCAGTACGGCGATAGTAATGCAATAGCGCCTTCAAAAAAGTTTGAGTGGAGACACCAAAGGGAAGAGTATCCACTGAAATATTACTAAAGGGAGCCCATAATTGTGGATCACTAGCATCACCAGAAGGGTTATTCCTGAAAGTGGATTCGCTGTATTTTCGAGGAGTGATCAGGTCAAGCTCAGTATGAACATCCCAAGTCTGGCTGTTTATATGATTACGCGTTATGAGTCTTTCCAAGATATTACCAGCGTTTGCGCCAGCATCAACCTTTGACTTGATGAGCTTTTTGTATTTTCCGATGCTTCTTTCCATTGATCGGGCGGAATATGCTCTCAACACACCTTGTTGTTTGATCATATAGACTATATGCGAAAGGTAGTGTTGAACAGGCTTGAATACACCGGAATGAATACGCTTTGCCTTGATTTCTGCCAACAAAAATTCTTGCCATTCTTTGATATATCTTTGGAAAGTATGTAAGTAAACTAGATTTATGAGTACAAAAAAAATATATTTACCTTTCCATCAGAATAAGGTCTTCAATAGAAAGTTCCCATTTAAGAGCCAATGCGACAGCTTTTGTCAGATGAATCAATGGTTTCTTAGCGGATTCTTGAATCAATTCAGGAACGAACAAGGTGGGAATCATATATAAGAAAATATCAATCCAGTCAACAGCACGTTTGCCACCACTCTTGATAATTGGATCTTCCCATTTGGATGAAAAGGATGTCGGTACAGTGGCTCTAGAAGCTTCAACAAGTTTACCAATTTTGATGAGCGATAATTTTGGAATATAGAAAGTATACGGCCATTCATCAGCAGACTTCAATCGGGCATCACTCAATTCATCTTCATTGGGCTTATATCGAGTTTTTCTTGCTGCATTGTACTCTTTACCCATGTCGACTGTCAGCATATTGAATACGTGTTGAGCGATACCTTGTCCGAGAAGATGCATTTCGTCTAAACCAAAAAAAGTAGCGCCAGTAAAACTGGGAAGTATTGCAAATGGTGTTGCAGACTTGATACTGTAGCTCTATGAGGTAAAAAGAAAAAGAAATGTTAAAAACTTGTAAAGATTAATGCTGATTATAGTACTTACATTCGCTGCATCTGGGGAAATGAAATCGTTTCTGCTTCTGATCTCATTGTCGATCGTTAAAAAACAATTATGATAATCATGACGTTCAGCTTGGACACGACAAATACGGCAACCAAACGTAGCCATATGACCAATATGATTTGCAAGCTCAGCTGCAGCAGGAAGATCACCAGTAGCCATCACCAAGTTGACTTTAGCTTGACAAACAATTACACCATCCTTTTGTACAAGCATGCCTTTGGTAGACAGAGCATGAAACTCATCAATAATAGGCTTTAAAAAGGTATGCATGTACTTTGGGTAGTTTGGACCTGGCAAGATCGCCAATTGAAGCATGTATTCGTCTTGGTAGCGGTATTCTGGGGGAATGTTCATATTCAAGAGATGGATGATTGTTAACTTGTCCCCTTTATGATTCTTGCTAGTACAGAAACCATCGACAAAAAGAACCATTGCGACATCATCTTCACCGGAAAACAGAATGCTATTATCCTTAAAGTACTTGTATGCTGCACCATCAAAGTAATCTTTATATTCACCGTCAGTTGATTTATAGTTGTAGCGGTATTTCATCAAGTCTCTTGTCTTTGCATTCGCAAGCATTTGAGCGACTTGTTCACCAATAGGAAGCATCTTCATAGAGCGACGAGGTTTACCATGATCATCAAAGCGATTTTCTTTACAAGCAGGGTTTTTACATTGAATAGTCTCTATATCTTCCTTTTCAAACAGCATGCAACCATTGACGCAGACATCATGAAAATGACATTGAATATTGGTTTTTGCTTTAAGAGTACGATCCAAGGTATCAGGGAACATGAGAGTGGATGGTAGGTAACCTATATATAATGGGAATAAAAGCTGATAAGTACTTTTTTTTTAACTCTATTTGAATAGATACATACCCAATCCATCGGTTTTACGGCTCTCTTCATTGTTTTTGATTATGGTACGCATTAGATAGACAAGTTCTCTTTGAGCCTCTCGAGGAATACCATACGTGTCGCAAATATCTCTCAATTGGATGCTATTTAATTCCGTATTGGTGAAAAGGTTTTGATCCGAGGATTTGACGTTGTAAGCAATTGGAGTAGGCTCTATTTCAAACAAGGTATATTGTTAAATTAAAAGCTTTAGTAATATATCTGTTAACTCACCTTGGACAGGAATGCTAGCTTCTTGCGTTTGGACGACCCTTTGTTTTCTATGATCACGATTATGGCTATAGTGATTACTCCTAGCTTTAACAGTTTTGAATGGCCTCAAACAAGTAGCGCAAGTATATTTATATGGTGTAGCAGAAGAGGAAACTTTGCCCATTTAAAGATAAGTAAAAACAAGTAAATATATCGAATTAATGAATAGCGGTTTTGTTGTTTAGAAAAAGCAGGTCTTAAATACGTTTGCTTGGTCTACAATTGACAGAGTTCTCAATGGTAATTCATTGTTTTAGGCTGTTGAATCCTTTGAACTAATCAGCTTTTCATATTACTCAGCCTTCCAGATTATTCAGATATCGAATACATTTTAATGGATCCTTATGATTTCTAATCAAGCTAATTCCTTTCCAAGTCAGTCATACCTGTCAGTAAGCTTACTTTCCAGAAAGCTCTTTGGACATTAGTAAGGATTACTAATGGATAAATGGTAAAGTACGCTTATAAAACAGTTAAATAGCTCAAATCATTCAATCACTTTTCTTTATAATATATTTACTTTATAGCTATGTCAAACAACAACAACAATAATTGGAGCGTCTACTTTGAGAAGATTGAACAAGAAATCTTAATCAACCGTCGTTTAATTCAAGATTTGATCCAAATATTAGCACCTCTATTTCCTCGAGAAGCTTCGAGGGTTTCATCTAACGAAGAAATTGAACAAGCACTTGACGATGGTACAATCATATCTGAAGCATGTTACTACATTCAGTTTTATTAACCTCTTAGCTTGTCATATATAGCTGAACGAGAAGCAATTGCAAATGCTTTGAATCCTAATTTACGTAGTAAACGGTCAATCCCAAAAGTGCTAGAAGAAGCAAAAGTGCGTTATCAACAAAAGGCAACCAAGACAAATGTCACCCCTTCTGCACCATTAAGGTTATATGCCCTCTTGAAACACCTCAAGTATATAAAAGGCCAACAAAATGAACTGACCGATGATGATGTTCAACCGCAATACAATACGTTGAAATACTTGGCAAGAGATGTCTTGAAAGACATGGAAAGGGCAAATATAAATATTGTTGGTAAAACTTGGAGTGAAATTGGCGAAGAGGATACCAGCATTCAAGAACGTTATGCTTTGCTTTTAGAGAAACGTGCTTTAGATGTGGGCTTGCATCTGCATCTCTGTGTAGAGATGTGGGCTGCCAAGTTACTTTTATCTGAAGCACTCAAAAACAAGAAGACTGTACGTACCAGAAGTAATTCTGCTGAAGAAGGTGAAAGTCAACAAAATCAAGAATCTGTTGAAGACAATGAGATTGAATCGTTCTTCAGGTTAGATGCTTTTTTATTTCTGTTTTTATATCTTTATTAATATGCTTGTTATGCAAATAGTGTGGATAATCAGCATATCCTTGTTGATCGTCTAGCTACTTCTGTTGCTCCAGTTGGTCTTGCATCTCCAATTGCTAGCTTGTTGGATCTACATTCTGCTCGCTCATCAACGAAAAGAAAAGCCATTACGGTTCAACCTGACGTTGGTGAAGATGAGGAGGCTGGATCTGACAATCGTTCCAAAGAAGCGGATTCCAATAAGCGTAAACCACGCTCTAAGAAAAATACAAAAAAAACGAAATAAATATAGACGTTTTTTTATTGGTTTAAGTAGCTGACGTAGCATTTTTCTGCGGCTTTTCAGTATTAAGAAAAACTTTTTTACACCAATCTTGAGTTTCTTTCTTTTTTTTCGTTTGCTAAATTGGCACATTAAACGTAAGGTTTCTTGACATTTGTCACTCTTATTGCGCACAACACTTTAACTGAAGCTTCTGTATAATAGGAATTAACCTCAATGTCAGCTTGTAATTGTGTTTTTTTTTCCAAGCTTTCGAATATTTCCCTCGTTCTTAATGTCGTAATTATCTATAAATACGTCGTCATTCATACTGCTTATATTCTTATACTGACTTGTATTCTTAAATACTTATACCACTTCAGTAATACTTATAGCCAGTAATGCCATATAGCTTTTGAACCTTTACTATTAGTTTTAAAGCTAATAACCATTAAGTAAGTGCAATGATTACTAATCCATTAATTTCTTTGTATATTAATCTAATACTGTTATAATAGATTTAGTTGTGTATATATACAAGACGAAGACTATTAAAACTGTAGCCCAGTGAATTATAATTGATTGTGTCTGATATAGTGTTGGTAAGTCTGTAGCAATAGCGAGTTTCATTCAAGAATCTAATCATTACTTACTTTAGGAAAAGATGATTAAAATATGCTATTATACAAGCGTGGGCCATTCTTCTAAAGGTTAGTTCAAATATACTCTTAAAATATTGTTTCATCAACGATAACTGACATTATTTATACAGTTATTTGCTTAATTCATTTACCTGTTACTTGCCAGTGGGACATAAATTCTTTTATACTTGTATGACAATAAGGTAAGTTAAATACTGTTCGTGTGTGATAGAAAGCTGGTTATTGTATATTCAGCTATTGAAGGCTAGTGTGTATTAGAGTAATATCTGTTGAAGTTATATATTATATAAATAAAAAAAATAGCAATTAAATTATTATCTGAATAACCAAAATGACTATAATATTATTAGTAGTGTATTGTGAATATATGATAGAAAACTAATAATAATATTGATTATAAATCATCAATATGGAGGGATTAATCCATACTATTATTGACTGGAAACCACTACTATTATACAATTTACCCATAATAATATTGAAGGAAAACCCTTAATATTATAGTATTTACCCATAATATTATCGAATAAGAGTCACTAATATTATCAACCGCCGAAAAAACACTGCCTAGAAATTGACAATAATTATTAGCAGAACTATAGTCGATTTTACCCCTAATATTATCAACTTTTGGGCAAAAAACCGACAATATTTTCGCCATAGTGCCAGAGGGGGGCTGTTATCTGGTAGAAGGTTAGTTATACAATGTTCCATGAGCTTACTGATGGGTCTATAGTTTGCAGGGTTCTTAGGGCCCCCTTTTTTGTATATCGGTACTACTTGTGCTTTTTTGGATTATTATTATTTATTATACTAAATACTTCAACTATTAAATCATTACTATATTTCATTAATTCTAGTAAATCTTGTATTTTATCAATTATATTTCTTTTTACGTTATATTTATTACTTTTTTTCATAATTTTAGGAGTGATTGTATTTGTGTTTGTTATATCGAATATAATAAAGACTGTAAAAATAACCAGACTGATAAAACAAATTGATTTATTAAAGCATTAAAATGATGAGCTATTTATACAAAATTGAATGTTGTAAACATGACTTGTTCAGTGTCCGTCACCAATCAGGTTAATGTTCGACAATGCTTATACTCAGCTTGTGCTTTGACAGCTTTGTAACGTCGGTTAAGAGATATATATGGAAATCAATGCTTAGTGCAACTAACCTTCATAAACTATCTATCACCGAATATAAAGTCGTACTAGAATGGATTACTATAAATCCTTGTTAACTCCATGAGCGCAGTCTTTGACTAACTCAATCGTCTATAATATCAAGTTAAATCCGAACTTCAATTTTGTATAAATAGCTCATCATTTTAATGCTTTAATAAATCAATTCGTTTTTATCAGTCTGGTTATTTTTACAGTCTTTATTATATTCGATATAACATTTTTTTTAACCTTATCTGCTACTTTTTGGTTTATTACACACTTACTACTCAATATGTCTGCTCCTATCTCTACTGTTTCTGGTTCTAATGACGTTGTCATTAATCCTCCTGTTGCTACTGAATCCTCTGCTGATCAAGACGTAGAGATGAACAACTGTGATGACGGTTTATCCGTATCTGACTCCGTTGAGGTGATCAAGGACGCTATCCGTCAAGCCTCTGCTCAAATCGCCAAGATGACTATCCAGTTGGTGACTCCTGGTGTTCTCTCTGAAGAAGCTGCCAAGAAACTTCGTGGTGATCTTGCTCTTCGTCAAAAGGATTTGAAGCTATTTAAGGAATCTCTTCTGGCTATGGAAGAATCCCTTGGTAGCTCTGCTGCTAGTCCTGCTTCTGCTTCTCTGGGTCCTACTAAGAGTACTATATTACGTACTGAGTTTGTGCCCAATGACTTACCTATTATCCAATGGGTTGGTATGGTTTCTGACAACAAGTCTACCATCTTCACTGACTTGCGTACTTGTCTTTCTCGCTTCGAAGTCGTTGTAGAGTGTCATGGTCTTGACTTGGACGTCAATGGTGCTCGTCTACTTAAGTACTGTTGCTTAAACGAGGATCATCAAACATTCTTGAAAGAAACCTTCTTTGTGCCTGGTGTTGCTGCTACTTGGTCCATTGTAAAAGATGCCTTTTTGAAGAAGTTTGGTGTGAATGCAAGTGTAGATCGCTCTACTGCTGCTAACGAGCTCATGGCCATCACTAAACGGTCAACCGAGACAATTGAACAGTATATTGACCGCTTCAACGCGTTACGTCGTCGTGCTGACTTGAATGATTCGTTCTTGTTAATATCTACCTTCTTGCGTGGATTGCCTGACTCATTCCAAGAACGTATGGCATATACTATGAATATGGGAACTGAAACTCAGACGCAGAATCTCGAGTATGTTTGCGCTGTGGCTCGTAACTTGGACAGTCGTTTGGCTTCTATGCGTGCTAACAAGCGTACTGGTGACGATCAAAGGGAATCTCTTGGCACGAAAAAGTCAAAGGTTTCTGATGCACCATCGTCGTCATCGTTTCCTAATGGTGCTGCTGCCTCGAAGTACGCATCAAAACCTTCTTCTTCGTCTAGTACAAGAGAAAAGAAAGGGTTGTTCTGTTCTTTCCACCGATCGACTACGCATAGCACGGACTCTTGTCGCGCTGCTAAACTGGGAGGTGTACCCAAGCCTGGTCCTGGTGACTGCCGTCGTTGTGGCGCTGAGAATTGGAACCCATCACATCGCTGTGATTCATCTGCTGCAGTGAATGGTGTTGGTAAATCTGCCAGTAATCTGGTAATGAGAGCTATGTCCACGTCGCCCGAACGTTTTTCCTCTTCTGCCTCTCGCACCACTACTACTACTTCTTCTGCTGCTCCTCGTGCTCCGGTTTCCACTACCGTCGAGACTAATACTTCTGTTGCTTCTTCTGCTGGATCAACCAATGCTTCTTCTTCTTCTGCTGTGGCTGTTGCCACACAACGCATCAATGATATGGATATTTCAGATGAAGAATCGCTTCTGGTCGCCGCGCAGGCACAAGCTTGTAAGTATCACAAAAGATTTTCATTGCCACCAAGACAGATTTCTAATTCTCTCTTTGTACCGGCTATTATAGAGAATATTACTACCTACAGTTTGATCGATTCGGGTTCGAGCTTTTCTATGGTTACGCCAGAGTTTTTTAACTCACTTGTTCCACCTATTCCTTTGGTGAAGCAAGAAGGCACAATCCAGCTTGGCCACGTCAATAATGCGATCAGTAGAATAGGGTCTTGCACTCTAAAAGTATTCTATAATAAAAAATCTTTTTACCATACTTTTGAAGTTTTTCCTTTCTTTACTCATGAAGATGTTCCTATTTGCTTTGGTCTTGACATCTTACCTCAATTGAACATTGGTATCACTGGTCTTGTTAGTTCACACTTTGAACAAATTGGCCATTGACTCCCAGACCCAATTGATCCTGATCAGGTCAAACCAAATGATAATCCATACGGAACGATTACTGAGCGAAAGCCTTTGCTTGATAAAATAAACAAGTTATTACAGGTCAATTCTTCTATTGATATGAAAAGTACATACTGCAATTTACCAGGTGCTATTATTCATCTCAAAACGAAGCCTGGAAGTGTTGCTTACAGAAAACAATACGCATTGCCTGAAGCCTATCGTTCTGCGGTCCTTGACCAAATAGAAACATGGTTACAGGAAGGTGTCATTGAAAGAGCTCCTTCTCATACATCGTGGAATAGTCCCATCCTTTGCGTCAAAAAGAAGGACTCATTCGGTAATTACACGTATGCTAAACCTAGAGTGGTTTGTGATGTTCGTCTAGTTAACCAATTGCTGATTGTAAATGATAGACAACAATTACCTCTCATCTCAGAAATACATCAACGTATTGGCACTGCTCCAATCCACACTATATTGGACATTCATGCTTGCTTTACAAGTTTTAAAGTTGCTGATGAAGATCGCGAGAAACTGTCCTTTACTTGTCCCTATACCAATCGGCAGATGCGCTTTATCAAAGCGTGCTATGGCATAAGTTTCGTTGGATCGGTCGTCCAACGCAATCTGACAACGCTCTTTGAAGATCTTCCTTACGTCAACGTGTATGTAGATGACATCGTTGTTTCTACATTTCCTCCGCTATCATATCATGCAGATTGCGTTGCTGAAGTGATCAAACGTCTTACTAGTGCTAATCTCGTACTGAATCCTGATAAGATCGTATTCGCTCAACAGAGTATACACATATTGGGTTGGTCGTTGATAAAAGGTAAACTGATCCCTGATCCTCGCAAAGTAGCAAGCTTAGAAAGCTGGCCTAAAATGACTACTGGACGTCATATCCAACAGTTTCTCGGGTTTATGAACTTCTTCCGTTCATCCATTCCTTTCTTTGCTAAACTCGCTGCTGATTTAGATGACCTACGTAACGTAAAAGATATTACTAAAGTCTGGTCAAACAAACACGAACAAGCTTTTGCAGCTCTTAAATACGCTCTGGCCAATGCTCCTGTTATCTCGCCTCCAGTTATCGGTCAACGATTTCATGTTGCAACAGATGCAAGTGTGTCTGGTATTGGTGCTATGCTGTATCAAATTATCGATAATGAAGTTAAGTTTGTTGCCTTGGCTTCTCGAAAGCTTAGTGTTTCCGAACGCAACTATAGCACTACCAAACGTGAATTGTTAGCTGTCGTTTATGCATTTGCGAAATTCCACAAGTGGCTGTATCTTATTCCTTTTACGTTACATACTGATCATAAAAGTCTCATGTACTTGCAGACTCAAGAAGTACCTAATGCTTTAATGGCTGGTTGGTATGAGGGTATTTTTGGTTATACGTTCAATACAGTTCACCTGCCTGGATTCAAAAATCTTATTCCTGACGCTCTCTCACGCCTTTATACGGACGAGGATCAACCGATTAATGTTCTGGAGGGGGGTAGTTGTCTCGATATAGTCGCGCTTGGTGATGTTGGTAGCATTTCAAACAAAAAGAAAAGCTTGAAAGATAGTGAAAAGGGATCTATGGCTAAAAGCAAAAAGCAATTTGCTCAACAGTCACGCCCTAGTATTTATAAAAATAATACTTCTCTCTTAGCTTCTTCTTCAACAGTACCAATATTACTTACTGATCAGAGTAATGATACTTGCGCTACTATATCTCCACAACAAACTTCTAATGACGATGAAGACCTGATTCTTCGAACATTAAAGTTTGCTGATTATATTACACCACCTAAAAATGAACGTGATAATCTCGTATTTAAAGCACACCTTTTAGGACATTATGGTTTACAAAGCATCGAGAACCAATTACACCATGATGGTATTCACTGGACAAACATGCGAAAAGATATTCAACGAATCTTGGGCGAATGTACTGAATGCAATAGGTTCAACATATCCAAAGTTGGTTATCACCCACCAAAATCTGTATTGCCTGATCAACCACTTGATCATTGGTGTATGGATTTAGGTACTTTTGATGTCACCTCTTCTCGCGGCAATAACTTTATGTTAGTCATGGTAGACTATTATTCAAGGTTTACTGTTCTTAGAGCATTACCTGATAAACATAGTACGACTATCGCTGCCGAACTTTTATCTATATTCTCGTTATTTGGCTTTCCAAAGATCTTGAATTCGGATAATGGTGCAGAGTTCACAGCTGATATTGTAGCAAAAATGATTGAGATGAGTGGCATTGATCGAAGACTTTCATTACCATACTCTCCTACGGGTAACTCGGTAAACGAAGCATATGTCGGTTTGGCAAAACGTACAATTGTTAAGGAATTACGCGGTAAAGGCGCTGACTGGGATTATTATTTGAATTATTGTCAATACGCTATGAATTGTAAATACGCACGGTTACATAAGTCTCGTCCTTATACAGTGTTATTCAATAGACAACCAAATGGCTTTGAAGACTACTCAAATACTAAACCTGTATTGCAACTAGAAGAAACTGACACGAAAATGATTGATGAAAAATTCAAATTTGTCAATGAAGTCGTTATACCAGCATTGTCTAAACGCATAAGAGATACGCAAGAACGTGATCACGACAGATTCGTAAAAACGCATAGGATTGTAACTAAGCAGTTTCCTGTTGGAAGTAAAGTTATGATTAAGAATGTAACACGATTAAGCAAATTAGATGCGCGTAATCTCGGTCCATTTTATATACATGGAATCACAAAGAACGGTAGCTATATCTTGAAAGATAAAGCGGGTACTCTCTTATCTAGAGATGTACCTACATCGCATATTATATTCATCTCCTCAGATAATATATCTACTGAAGAATATCAAAAGCTTAAAGAAGATCACTTTGAAATACAAGCAGTCATTGATCATTCTGGTTCACCTGGTAATTATTTATACAGAGTCAAATGGAAAGGATATCCAAACGATGAAGATGATACATGGGAACCTCCATCACACTTCGATTCAAAGAAACCAATTGAAATATATTGGGGACGTCGCAATGCTGATCATAAGCAATCCTCTTCCAAGAAACGTAAGGCTCCTATGACAGTCAATACACGTAAGATAGCTACTCGAAACAAACGCAGTAGAAACCAACAATAGATCATAGACTTTCTATACAGTCTTGTTTGTTATTCTTCTTTTCCTTCACTTTTATCCTACGGGTTTTTTACATAAGGTTTTTATCGAGGAATAACTACGATCAGTTCATTACAAGGCGAAAGGACACGCACCGAAGTATGTAACTTCCTATTAACTTATGCACATTATAGACTACACCTAGTAACAATGCAAACACTCTTAGTATAAGCAACTGTCTAGAAGGGGGCAATGTTGTAAACATGACTTGTTCAGTGTCCGTCACCAATCAGGTTAATGTTCGACAATGCTTATACTCAGCTTGTGCTTTGACAGCTTTGTAACGTCGGTTAAGAGATATATATGGAAATCAATGCTTAGTGCAACTAACCTTCATAAACTATCTATCACCGAATATAAAGTCGTACTAGAATGGATTACTATAAATCCTTGTTAACTCCATGAGCGCAGTCTTTGACTAACTCAATCGTCTATAATATCAAGTTAAATCCGAACTTCAATTTTGTATAAATAGCTCATCATTTTAATGCTTTAATAAATCAATTCGTTTTTATCAGTCTGGTTATTTTTACAGTCTTTATTATATTCGATATAACATTGAAGTTCGGATTTAACTTGATATTATAGACGATTGAGTAAGTCAAAGACTGCGCTGATGGAGTTAACAAGGATTTATAGTAATCCATTCTAGTACGACTTTATGAAGGTTAGTTGCACTAAGCATTGATTTCCATATATATCTCTTAACCAACGACGTTACAAAGCTGTCAAGAAGCACAAGCTGAGTATAAGCATTGTCGAACATTGACCTGATTGGTGACGGACACTGAACAAGTCATGTTTACAACAGTGTTTAATGAATTATTTAAACTGACATCGTCATTATAATCATTACTATTTTCATTTAAAGCAGTTTAGTAACAGAATCTGTTGTAATTGTAGAATCATTCATATACATATTGAGGAACTATCTATATCGCTATAATACTTATACCATCTTTTAGATAAACCCTTATATTACATGATAAATATTAAAAGTATATCATTAATTTCTATTTTGTATCATTAAATAATAAAAACGGTCAGGGAGGGAGTCTGACGTGTGAAGGTAAGCAGAGAGAAACCTTCTGGACTGTGGGTGTGGTATCATGATATTCAGGGGTTGTGAATATGCTTGATACGTGTTAATGGAGAAGATAATTCCTCATTGGATATAGTACTAATTTGTTCATTATCTATATTATTATGATTATTAATATCGTTAATTATATTGTTTTCCAAATTTTCATTAATTGTATTACCTATAATATTTTCAGTAAACTTCAGCAGTCTCTTGAATATTTTTTTTATTATTATTTTGTAATATATTTTGATTTTTTTATTTTGCTTTGTTAATGTTTGATTTTTTCTTCTTTTCACTTTATATTTAAAGAAATACGGATTATTATCTTTTTCAAATTTTATTTCAAATGATTTTATATCATTATTATATACTCAATATTTACCCTTTCAATATTATAATTCTAAATTATTTTGATAATGTAACATCTCTTTATATATTTTAAAAAACACTCTTGTCTGTTTTAAGTCTGTAAAGTTTTCCATTTTTCTTATTGTATTTTATTTTTATTTTATTGGGTCATTATGCATCTAACTCTCATATAATTTTTTATACCATTTCTTCAATTAATTTTATAAAACTATCAATTGAAGTCTTCTTTATACTATTAAATGTATATAAAGGAAAAACTAAATTACTATTAGTTATTTTTTCATTACTACATATTTTGAAACTTATTTCTAAATTTTTTAAAAACCTTGATTTGTTTTTATCATACATTTCATAAATATTATCACTATTTATTTGATTATTTTTAATTTTTGTATATAAATCATTAAACAATTTTAATGTATTTCTATTATTAACAATTACATCATTAAGCAAATTAACATCATCTTTACATTTAAGTAAATTCAAATTGTTCTTTTTTAATCTATTTATTACCTTTAAGTTTTCTTCATTATTATTTATTTTAATATAATCTTTTCTTTGTTTTTTATTATTATTACTGTTTGTAGTGGTACTATAATTACTTGTATTACTGGTTATAGAACTATTATCATCATATTCTTCAATATCATTACCGCTGCTAATACTATTATTTTCCTCATATAACTCATCTTCTATATCTTCTAAATCACTTTCTAATATTTCATCTTCATAGCTTTTATTTTTATTATTATTACTTTCTAAAAATTCATCATATATATCTTCTTCGATTACTTCTTTATCTATTTTATTATTTTGTTCATGATATTCTATAACTTTAAAATGATTTAAGCAATATAAATTATTATTAACTAACCAATTACCAACTTCATTGCATTTATCATTATAGCATTTTTTACTTTCTAATTTTAATGTATTTCTATTAATATTATTTAATTGATTTTTTAATTCTTCATTTATTTTTTTATAATTATTATTTTCATCTGTTAATATTTTATTATTTTTTGTTAAAAATGAAATCTTTTTAATGAGATAATAATAATCCTTCTTGTTAATTTTAATGTATTTTAATTTTTTATTTGGTCTTACTCTACTCATATTTTTATTATATAATGAAATTCAATTTTTAATCTTTCAAAAAGTTTTTCCAAATATTATATTCTCTATTTTTTTTCTCCATTGATATTCCCTGAGATATAGAATTATGTCTTTCTTGTTTCTATTTCTAGGTATAATACTTTGTTTTAATCCATTCCATGTTCCTTCTATGGTATTTGTATGAATTCCTGTTATAGGATCTTTAAAATGTTTTTTATGATTTACTGTTTTATGTTTATACCCAATTTTATTTAAATCATTATAACCTTTCCAACAATCTGTGTATATAGTTGTACCTTTCTTAATATACTTACTAATTATTTGATTAATATTCTCTATATTTCTTTCTTCAATAGGTTCTAAAAATACTTTTTTATTTTCATTTGTAACCTTATTCTTTAATCTACTTCTTTGTATTCCACCAATAACCCAAGCACCTTCAACTTTATGTCCCTTGTTATATTTTCTTTTTGCAATTTTAGTTTCATCAATTTCTACAATTTCATTTCTTCCACCTATTTTATTACTTGGTTTAATAAGTTGTTTATTCTTAATGTATTTTCTGAAAATTTTATTATATCTACTTACTGTATTTTTATCAATTTGTAAACTTGAGGATATAAAAGATGAGGGTGCTTTTCCTAAAAATAAATACAATATGTGTAACTGGATATTTAACGGTAATCTTAATTTACTAAATATTGTTCCTTTCAATGATGATATAGCTTTTCTACATTTATAATATTTACAAACATACAATTTTTTTTTCAAATTTAATTTCATATCATGTCCACATTCATTACATTTTTCAATCTTATTCACATAATTATTTTTAATTAAATATTCCAATGCATCATCTTCATTATCGAATATATGCTTCAAACTTTTATAAGATTCTATAAACATAATAGATAATAATATCTTGGGTATTTAATTTAATAAATTATGAAAATTCAATTTTGATGAAAAACAATTTTAATAATTCGGAGTTTAAATATAACCTGAGACCTATATGCAGATACATCCATTTTATTATAAAATTCAATTTTATCCATTTCATATAATTTTATATTTTATTAATTTTTATGCATTTCATATTTTAAAAAATCTGAGAGTTCGTTTGGGATACATCCGTTTGGTTTAGGCATATAAGATTGTTTGTTTGTATCCACTGATGTAGCATGGTACCTCTGGTTGTTGTACGGCTGTCGCCTAGAGTTCGATGACGGGCATTAAAGTCCCCGCAATATATTGTGTGTTGCGTGTTAGGGTGTTCGGGTAAGGTGTGGTAAGTGTGAGTAGTGCTTCGTCCTCTGTTATTGCCGGTGGTAGGTATAAACAGTGGACTAGGTAGTTTGCTATTGTGAAGGATAGTGAGTGTGATGTGTCGGATGTTGGTGGTAATAATACGGTGAACTGGGTGTGTTTACTCGGGGGTTGATGAGTATTGACACTCCTCTGGTGCTGTGGTTGTTGTTGTCAATGGGTCCATATCTGTGGTGTTGAATCCATTCGGTTGGATATTGGGCGCTGGAGGGGGTGTGTGGTTTGAGCCATGTTTCTGTGACTATTTAAGGATTGCGGTAAAAATTAAATAAAAAGCGAGTGAATCAGTTAGAACCGTTTTATGGTGGGGTTTTATTGATTCAAAGTGAGTTAAGTTTTTTCTATCTAGCTTGTATCTCTTGTATTTATACTTCAAAGGAAATGGTCTTTTTAATCTATGTTCATTCTTCATTAATTGTATTTTCAGCGGTGATTCAAAACTCCCTCTTTTGATGGATAGTTATTAAATGAATCCCGTCTTTTTAATATATATGCAGAATGTTATATGTGGATTTCACCACACGCTCCCCCACTAGAGTCAGTGCACACTGAATCGACTTAGTAATGAGTAGTAAGTTATTATATATATGTTTTGTAAAAATACAATCAATAGCGCTTCAAACTTCCCCAGATTTTTTGTTTCTGTGAGTTGATTTCAGCTGCCAAGTGACGTAGTTAATTTTTTTTTGTTTTGGGAAAGTGGAAATTCAAGATTCCTTTTCTTTTGTGTTTTCACTTTCTACTTCTCTTACTGCGTCTATTCACTGCGATTTGGGATGATTTATCTTAGATTTCATAACAGATCTCTTTCTTTTACTATGAGATGCGTTGTCAGATTCCTGATCAGCAACTGCATTCTTACTTGGTGAATTGTGTTGACTCTTCTTTTGGAAAGTGTTTTTCGACCTTTCTCCTTCTAGTCGCTTTAGATATGTCTAACCTTTTCCCAGTATTTTTCGATAGTGACAGGAGAGGAGAATGCACCGACTGTGGAAGCCAGTCATTCTCTCGTTCACCATAGCCTACCCATTTTACAAGATACAAGCGTTGTCCATTCTCGTCTTTATGATCACGTATTTCTTCGACTTCATACAGTTCTTCTTCTATAGCGGACTCGTCTATAGTTACAACTTTGAGTTCAAAAGGTACGTATTCGCGATGTAATAGCTCATTCGATTCATCCTTTAATACATAGGTGCCAGCACGTGTCTTTCGCACTACAGTATACGGCCCGTCATATAGAGGTGATAACGAAGTTGATCGACCACCTTGTAATAATTTGATCATTACAGACGTGTCTATTGGGATATCGACAATGTGATGTTTACCATTGAAGTCCTCATTGTACTTTTCTAAAGATCTTACGTGTTCTCTCTTTAACAGCAGTGTGGTGAAATAGCCACATGATTGAAGTACAGACAGACTAGAGGCCTGTGCGCCCTAGCTGTAGCACATACATTACTAAAGCATCATTGATTACCTTATACAGAGATACGTCCTTCTTATACTTCTTATATGAACACAAGTAAATAACCTTCAGTCACAATTCAACGAGTATAAATACAAGCTAGAAAAACTAGTTAGAAATAATTAATCAAATTTAAGTTGAATAAACTATAACCAAGTTATAATCGACTTACTACCTGCTTTTATCTTAATTTTACCGCAGACAGTAAATGGAATCAGCTATCTTGATGGTAAAAGTTATTCTAATGTTTATTCACAATTCAAAATCAAGTCTTCTTTATATACATTTTCATCAGAGATTAATAGTGTAGCATTCAATCTATCAGCACGCATGACCGTACAATGGAGTCCAATCCCAGCAGCCACTGATAAGCCTTTCAACCACGCACTGTTATAATTGTATAACCCACGTGTTATTCGATATTCAGGTCTTATCTTGAGATACACTCGATACTAACTCGATAGTATGATGCTGCGTGTTTCTTGTAATGATTATTGGCTAATAGTTCTAAGGATGACACATCGCTTGTATTTATGCAGGCCTCGTTAATCTGATTGGGTTATCAGATAGAGTCCGTGTATGACATAAATGAACAGTTGATTCCTTACTATTATGTCGACGCAAGATAGTAGGTGGAATACAACACTAAGAGCTCGTTCTTTTATACTTTTCAGCTTGCTGCGGTTGACTAATGATATTATGGGTATACGTAAGCTAGTTTAGCTTGTTGACTGTGCGGACTAGCTTACGTATACCCATAATATCATTAGTCATGTTGTATTCCACCTACTATTTTGCATCGACATAATAGTAAGGAATCAACTGTTCATTTATGTCATACACGGACTCTATCTGATAACCCAATCAGATTAACGAGGCCTGCATAAATACAAGCGATGTGTCATCCTTAGAACTATTAGCCAATAATCCTTACAAGAAACATGCGGCATCATACTATCGAGTAGTATCGAGTGTATCTCAAGATAAGACCTGAATATCGAATAACGCGTGGGTTATACAATTACAACAATGCGTGGTTGAAAGGCTTATTAGTGGCTGCTGGGATTGGACTCCGTTGTACGGCCATGCGTGCTGATAGATATTGAATGCTACACTATTAAGCTCTGATGAAATGTATATAAAGAAGACTTGATTTTGAATTGTGAATAAAGATTAGAATAACTTTTACTATCAGGATAGCTGATTCCATTTACTGTCTATTCTTTTATTATTGTATTTTAAATTATATCCTTCGTCTTTAGCACCGGATATAACAAGTCAACCGCAGCAAGCTGAAAAGTATAAAAGAACGAGCTCTTAGCTGGTTAGAAAAAGATCATTCGAAATTTAATTTTGGAAATAAAAAGACTTACCACAGTTTTGATATTATTCTTCTGTTCTTCTATTATAATCCTCTTTCTATCCACGTACACAACAGATGGTAATATTAGATTTTGATAAACATATTTTGATTTAGAATATGATTAAAGAACGCAATACTGACAATCATATAATGTTTTATACAATTTTGAAATTATTTGTAGCAGTCTTATTTTTTTAAGTATTTATTCAATATAATAATCAATCCTCTTTCTTGAAACAGGACATTCTTGACCTTTATGTAATGAACGAAACTCTATTTAGGATGCAATTTCTCAACCCATAATTTACTATATCTTGTTTATGCATCCTCTATTTTTAACTTTCCCATATAAATGGTTGAGTATTCATCCTTTATCTAGGCCATATTTTAGCGTGGCTTACAAGGTAAATAGCTTTTGAAATGACACTACAGTATATATGATTTTGAGTTTTATTCATATGGAGTTTACTAAATACAATGCTTTTGTTATACTACACTGTTGTATTCCACCTACTATCTTGCATCGACATAATAGTAAGGAATCAACTGTTCATTTATGTCATACACGGACTCTATCTGATAACCCAATCAGATTAACGAGGCCTGCATAAATACAAGCGATGTGTCATCCTTAGAACTATTAGCCAATAATCATTACAAGAAACACGCAGCATCATACTATCGAGTTAGTATCGAGTGTATCTCAAGATAAGACCTGAATATCGAATAACACGTGGGTTATACAATTATAACAGTGCGTGGTTGAAAGGCTTATCAGTGGCTGCTGGGATTGGACTCCATTGTACGGTCATGCGTGCTGATAGATTGAATGCTACACTATTAATCTCTGATGAAAATGTATATAAAGAAGACTTGATTTTGAATTGTGAATAAACATTAGAATAACTTTTACCATCAAGATAGCTGATTCCATTTTACTGTCTATTCTTTTTATTTTGTATTATAAATTATATCCTTCGTCTTTAGCACCGGATATAACACTGTTCTTCATTGAATGGCACTTGATGTTAGGAGATTTTGAATTATAAGGCCCAGGATGAGAAGTGCTTGGTTGATACAGAATCAACATATGACCCAGTAAGTTATGGAATATTTAAAGTTAGAAGAGGCGCCGTGGTACAAGAGAACCAAGCAACGTTCTTTTTGATGTTCCAAGATTCACACTGCAAGGTACCTGCCCTGAAAAAAATGCATACTTTTTAATAATTTGCGTGGCCAGTGATGGACACCTCATGCGACTCCCGGTTCAATATTGCATTAGATTTTAGTTTTTAGATGTAGCAGCACATTTTGGATATGGTACATTGCTTTAGTTTAGCGAGATTCGGGATATAATGGTGTTGTATTCTTAACTTTATTTTATCATTACCATTTTTCTGTATACGACCCATACGAGGTTATTTCATGTATTATTAATAATCTAAACTACACTTGAAATGATTCCGTTCTCGTTGCACAGGATATGGTTGCATAATTTTCAGACTTTTTTGTTTTATTAGATACATGAGTGCTATTGAGCTCTTTATATATACTAAAATTAATGATTGTAAGAGGCCAGGACTAAAATAATGGATCTCTATCAAAGCTCTGATTAAGAATAAGCATTGTCAAACCTTAAGTTATATACAAATATTCTGGCTGAACAACAATGTTTGAACACAAAAACAGGATGAACTGTATCATGTAATCGTACAGTTTAGTAGCGTGGTTAAATACTAGGCGATAATGATATTTTTATGGAAAAGATCGTAACGTTGCAATATCGTTTTAGATTCTTCATGTGATACATTGAGATGAAGCCTGTATTATGGTTTCATGATTAGCATAGCCAATCCAATTAAGCTTGAATTTTTATGAATCATCCTCAAAGATACAGAAAATGTATATAGATGGCGTAGTTTGCAATGAATCCTTAATACCTAATACTCCATGATGCTTAATCTACGACGTTGATATCCTCGATCTATAATACTTGATGCTTAATACTTTATTTATTGTAGCCAAAGTTATTCGTTATGGCATGATTTTTTTTTTACTTTCTTCCCCATCGCAAAACCTTTAAAAAGACTCTTTTCAACCAGTCCAACTAAACATTATTATCTCTTCATTACCATCCCTTCATTATGACTGCTACCTTAATTCTTGACAACGCCACCGTTACTCACTATCCCAAGATTAGAGTTAGCGGTAAGAACATTTTTGCTGAAGCAAAGGTGTCGGACGGCAACTTAAACGTAAAAGTTTATGGTGCCCAGCTTCAACATGTGTTTTACATGCTGAAGTATTTTATTGTTGGCAGCAGACACCGTATCACTGGTATGTTTTATATGAGATGTATGGTTGACTTCATCATAATACTGAATAATTATTTGTAAAAACTAGGTCCTATCGGTGTAAGTGCCTACACTTTTGATAACAGCGCGAAGGCACATCCCAGCGTTAGAGTGGGCATTAGAACCATGCGTCCCTTAGCAGATCAAGACGCTGAGGGCAACATCATTCGTTCCAAAGCCCCAGTTCTAACGGAAACGAATGTCGTTCTTGTACCCTTGTTCTTCAAGTTCATTGTGTACAAGTACACATTCGAAAACTGGGATAATGACCAGCTGGTAAATACCAACAAAAGTAGTAAAAATGGCGTTGCCACCACGCTACGAAGTCTTTACAATCAACTTGGTAAGTTTCATAATCTTTCTTTTACGGCATATTAATGGTCTTTTCAATTCTCTCAGTTTCTCGCTCTCTTCTTCCTCCCGGGTTTTCTCCTGTGTTAGAGCATGAGATTGTTTTAAATCGGGAGGTGTTCAACGCTGGTTTACGCCCCACGAATGAGGTGATGAGCCGTGGTTCAGACATCACCTACCGTGTGAACCCTTCTTTGCGCCCTGTGGACTTCTCTTTGGACATTTTGTCCTACCAAAATTTGATGAATGCTTTATTCGTTTTTCCGGTTGAGCATTTCATCAACCATGATTGATCCTGCTCCTGCTCCTGTCTCTTCTCCTGTTCTTGTTCCTGTTGCTACTTCAGCCAGACGTGGTCGAACTGCTGTTTCTGTCTCTTCGTCTGCTTCTACTGCTAGAGCAGGCGATGAAGAAATGGAAGAATAATAATAAAAAAAAGTTGCCTTTTTGTTTCCATACTTCCATACTGTATGACATTTGACATGTGTTTTTTTTTCTTATTTTTTTTTGTCAGCAGTGCTTTTTTACAACTCATATTCATATGATGTGTAATAAAAGTACTGTTAAAACTCTTCTATAGATTTTTATTAATTTGATGTCATTTTATGGCTTGAGTGAATAAGAAGCTTGTTCCTGATGTAAGAGTTTAAATCACCCGAGAATTTTATCTAGGTTTCTATGCCTGTGACTAAAATGTACAGTTCAACACACGATGTATTCTGAGAAACGAGCTGTACAATCATAAGTTTAGTTAGTTTGCATAGGTTTTATTATTTTATATCCGGTGCTAAAGACGAAGGATATTGTTGTAAACGATCATGATTGTATTAATAAGAGAATACTGTACAGATTGAAAATCGTATAGATATCCTTATATATATAGCTGCAGAAGTTGTATATAAAGCATTATTACCAAGAACCAGAATGTAAATGACTGTATTTGATTATGTTAAAATATCTTTATTTATATATCACTCTGAGCAAGTAGACGCTAATTGATAAAAATACTATCTCTCACACCAAATATTACATCCAATACTATTACGTTTGAATATAATAAATGATCCCGACACTCCTCGCCGCTAATCTTGGTCCGCTCATTTGGTTATTATCCCTGGTCTTCATTATACGCAGTCCTACCTTGTTCCTGGCAAATCGTAATATGAATTTAGAATTAAGCGACGATCGTGAAAAAGTATATAGAGATGCGTTTTATCACCTTTTGACCAGTTAATCAATTCTTGATCTATAATAAAAACTATCCACAGTTTTAAAAGTATTTCTATCTTTCAAAATCTCTATCTACCACCTTTACAACAGTCTATAATATCAAGTTAAATCCGAACTTCAATTTTGTATAAACAGCTCATCATTTTAATGCTTTAATAAATCAATTCGTTTTATCAGTCTGGTTATTTTTTACAGTCTTTATTATATTCGATATAACACAAATTGGCGCATGTGAAAATGCGTTTAAAACAGTACAAGAAGTAGTAAAGAAGATGACAGGATTCGACAAGAAGAATTGGGATAGACAGCTTAGCAGTGCTCAATTCTCGATAAATGCAAAAATTCGTACTGAAAGTTCCTCCTTTTCGCTAATGTTTGCAAGACAGCTGAATGTCCTTCAGAAATATTATCAACCAGACAAGAAGAACTGGCCTAATCGAGCTATGACTGAAAAAGAGCTTCTCCAGAAAGCAAAGCATATGTCTGCCATTGTCTTTCCTGCAATCAAAGATCGAACATTGAGAATCATTGAAGAAGAAGCAAAGAAGTTCAACAAAAAAAACTATATGATCCATATTAAAAATGGCGATTGGGTCATGGTGAAAATCCCTGAATCACAACATGATAACAAACTCCAGCCCTTCTATGAAGGACCTTATCGAGTAGTGCATAGAAACAGAAATGATTCCACATATGTGCTAAAAGATGAAATGAACGAACTGCTACATCGAGAATATGCGCCGTATGAATTGAAGGTCGTATCGGCAAATGAGCCAGCCATTGAAGATGAGATGTACGAAGTTGACTGCATTCGAGACCATCGTGTACCACCTATGAACAGAGAGTATTTAGTTAAATGGAGTAGTTACGGTGAAAGAGGACACCTGGGAAACCGAGGCCTCCTTTAATAACCCACTGACGATTACGAGATATTGGAATACGGTGAAAGAACTCGAACAATTAGAGCAGGAGAGAAGAGCCAAGTTGTTTGCAGCTGGACCTGTATCCAAGAAAGAAGTAAATAAATCTGTGGAAATGACTAAATGCAAACGCGCACTTGACAATAAGAAGGCTACTCAGAAAAGAAGCAAACGATTGAATACAGGACTATATAAACAAAGTATATATATGTATAATGAAATGATCAGACAAAAGGACTTGGCAATTCCCAGTAGGTAGCTTGTAGTATAACACAGAAAAAAGGCTTAATAAATTCAGGTCTCTGAATGTAGCCATATACATGCCAAGTCGTTCAACATTGTTGAAACTGGTGGTAAATACAGACCATCTATCTACACGGGCATAAGAATAATAGCCTATTTTATGTCCTGTGTGGCACCTAAGCTGGGCACATAATAATAATAACAATAACAATACCAAACAAAGCTGGGAATAATTGAATAGAATTGAAAGCATATAAAAGATGCCGAATTAGAGGCATCTAAAAGGACTTTACTCTATCTTGAATAAACATCATCCATAGAGGATTTTGAGGATATTTTCTAGTTTTATAATAATTGCCTACAAAGTGTATCTCAAGATAAGACCTGAATATCGAATAACGCGTGGGTTATACAATTATAACAGTGCGTGGTTGAAAGGCTTATCAGTGGCTGCTGGGATTGGACTCCATTGTACGGTCATGCGTGCTGATAGATTGAATGCTACACTATTAATCTCTAATGAAATGTATATAAAGAAGACTTGATTTTGAATTGTGAATAAACATTAGAATAACTTTTACCATCAAGATAGCTGATTCCATTTTACTGTCTATTCTTTTTATTTTGTATTATAAATTATATCCTTCGTCTTTAGCACCGGATATAACACATGTTTCAGATGGATATATATTTAGAACACGCACCTATAACATAACATCTTCTTAAACCCTCTTCACCACACCTAGATAGACGACTAGTATGAATCTAGGTTTAGTTTAGACATAGTTATAGGATCTTCATCTTTATATTCATCTTTGACAATAAAGAACAGTCTCAAAAAGTACTCTTTTTAGTTTTCTTTATTATTTCATTGCGCAAATACAACAAGGACCATCATGACGGATGAAATGATCAACTGGAAAAACGAGTGAATCATTCATCAAATTTTGGTAGGATATAATGTCCAAAGATCAGTCCACACGGAGCAAAAAAGGGTTCACGCTGTACGTGATGGCAGAACCACGATTCATCATCTCATTCCTGGTGGGGCGTAAACCAGCATTGGACACTTCCCGATCTAAGACAATCTCCTGCTCTAACACAGGAGAAAAATCAGGAGGAAGAAGAGAGCGAGTGACTACAACAATTGAAAAGACCATCAATATGCCGTAAATAGAAGATTATGCTGGATGATTATGAAACTTACCAAGTTGGTTGTAAAGACCTTGCAGTGTGGTGGCAACGCCATTTTTACCACTTCTGTTGGTATTTACCAGCAGTTCATTATCCCAGTTTTCGAATGTGTACTTGTACACAATGAACTTGAAGAACAAGGGTACAAGAACGACATTCGTTTCCGTTAGAACTGGGGCAGTAGAACGAATGATGTTGCCCTCAGCGTCTTGATCTGCTAAGGGACGCATGGTTCTAATGCCCACTCTAACGCTGGGATAAGCCCTCGCGCTGTTATCAAACGTGTAAGCGCTTACACCGACGGGGCCTAGTTTTATAAACCATTATTCAGTACTATGAAGTCAACCATACATCATATAAACCATATAAAACATACCAGTGATACGGTGTCTGCTGCCAACAATAAAATGCTTCAACATGTAAAACACATGTTGAAGTTGAGCACCATAAACCTTTACGTTTAAGTTGCCGTCCGACACCTTTGCTTCAGCAGAAATGTTCTTACCGCTAACTCTAATCTTGGGATAGTGAGTAACGGTGGCGTTGTCAAGAATTAAGGTAGCAGTCATAATGAAGGGATGGTAATGAAGAGATAATAATGTTTAGTTGGAGTGGTCGAAAACAGCCTTTTTAAAGGTTTTGCGATGGTGGAGAAAGTAAAAAAACCATGCCATAACTGAGATGTTTCCTGAGATGTTCGTAATTAGTTTGGTACATGTTTAATTAACGAGACAGAAAATAAGACAAAGATTTATTCCACCACTGCCCACCTTCTGTTATTAATGGGCTGGGTGGTGGTTACATAGAGTAAATTAACTAGTCACGATTACACAAGTCAACTATTCAGACACACTTGTATTACTATTCTATGTAAAGTAGTCATGTCCACTGCAATAACGAATAACTTTGGCCACAATAAACAAAGGATTATGGATCGAGGATATCAGCGTCGTAGATTAAAAACTGAATATTTTAGATATTAAGGATTCATTACAAACGACGACTATCTATACATTTTCTGTATCTTTAAGGATGATCTATAAAAATTCAAGCTTGGTTGGATTGGCTACATGCTAATCATGAAACCATAATACAGGCTTCATCTCAATATATCTCATGAGGAACCTAAAACGATGTTGCAACCCTACGATCTTTTTCATAAAAAAAAACCATTATCGCCTAGTGTAACCACGCTACTACTGTACGATTACACGATACAATTCATTCTTTTTTTTTGTGTTCAAACATCGTTGTTCAGCCAGAATATTTGTATATAACCTGAGATTCGACAATGCTTATTCTTAATCAGAGCTTTGATAGATCCATTATATTAATTCTGGCCTCTTACAACCTTTAATTAGTATATAAAGAGCTCAATAGCATGTATTTAATAAAACAAAAAAGTCTGAAAATTATGCAACCATGTCCTGTACAACGAAAACGCAATCACCAAGTAGTCTAAACTATCAATAACACATGAAATAACCACGTATGTCGTATACAGAAGAATGGTGATGGTAAAATAAAATTAAGAATACAAGATCATTATACCCCGAATCTCAGTAAACTAAAGCATGTACCAGATTCAAAATGTGCTACTGCATCTAAAAACTAAAATCTAATTCAATATTGAACGGGGATCGCAGGAGATGTCCATCACTGACCACGTAAATTATTTAAAAATATGCATTTTTCAGGGCAGGTGCCTTGCAGTGTGAATCTCGGCACTATGGCGAAAAACTTGGTTGGTTGACACCAAGAACGGTGTATTTTACACCAAGTCTAGGTGTATTTTCCACTAATTTATTCTACTATCCAATGAAGCGTGAGTAAGTTTTTTTTCTTTTTAATATTTGAAACAGAAACATCAGGAGATTTATTTTGGATTGGGAGATACACAACACTGTTCTGGGTGGGAAAATCTGACAAGTAGGTATTATTGTTGAATTAAATGCCAGCATTTCATTGTCTTTTCATATCATCAAATGCAATAAACATCTTTTTTTTTTAGGTTTTGAAAATAAAATTGATATAGTAGTTGTTAAAACGTTAACATAAAAGTATACTTGTGGAATATTATAACCCATAAGTAACTATTCATAAATATAATACATTTATATTATTTATTTGGGTGACGGAGGTACAATATATCGAAGCAGCAGCTTTTATTTATGGCAGGAAAGTAATACACAGCACAAAGTTTTCTTCTATTTTTTTTTTTTTATTTACAAACGACTTAGAGTGCCAGCACTGCTATGAAGTTCTTGCTTGAAAATATGATGAGAAATAACCTTGTACTTTCCATTATTGTTAGAGCTATATTGCACAAGACCATCGCTAGCTACGATATTTTCGAAGCGACAAACAGCATACGCGTGAACGTTTTTATTGTCCAATTCAATCATTGGTATATAGTTTTATCATAGTCAGCAGTGGAATTGCTACATGCGACATCAACCAACACCAAGTATTGAATTCTGTTGTTGAATTCATGTTTGAAAAGAAAACAATAGAACCAACAAACCAGTTAACACGAATGCTGCCGTCATGGCTGTAAATAAGGAAGGTTAGTGAAAGCCCTTTATGAATGATAAAATCAATTTGCTTCTACTTACACGTAACTAACAGTGAACATAATGTAGCTATTTTCTCGGTGGTGCTCGCTTATATGACTTTTGTAGAGTGTCATAATATAGACGTTGTTATAAGTCCAAGCTCGGCCAGCGATGCATAAAGAATCTAATAATGAAGCAATTCCAACAATGCTTGCACCATTAGGCTCAGTACGATGATAGTACTTCAACAAAGCCTATGAAAATAAACGACTATCTACACCAAAGCTAAAGTATGGAAGCCAGTAAATAATAGTATTTTCGCAAAATGGAGTTGGAGCTTTGATGTTGTATTACTAAGAAGAGGTAAAACGAGCATTCAGTAGCTGTTGATCAAAATAATAACATTTTTTTCTTTGTCGATAGTACTGACAGTGATTACATTTGAATTCTTAAAGCCATTAATGCTTCGAATATCGTCTTCAATGGGCAAATAGCAAGTGTGATGATCATGACGCTGGGTTTTGATGCAACAAATACAACAACCAGAGGTAGCCATGAACAAATGAACACGAGTGTGACAGACATCGATACCATCTTTTTGAACAAGTAAACCTTTGACGAACAGATAATTGAACTCATCGATGACAGATTGAAGGAAAGTATCAAGATATTTTGGATTGTTTGAACCAGGAAGAATAACTAATTGAACCGTGTACTCGCTTTGATAGTAGTACTCAGGAGGGATGTTAATTCAAAAGGTGCACAATAGTCAACCTGTTACCTATATTGTTCTTGCTTGTACGTAAACTATCAACGAACAGTATCATGGCTATATCATCTTCACCAGTAAAAAATTTGTCAAGACCTTGTGAAGACACCTTGTAAGCGGCACCATCGAAATAATATTTATAAACACCATCAATAGATTCATAATTATGACAGTATATCACCATATTTCTGGTTTGGTATTTGAAAGCATTTTAGCAACCTGCTCACCAACTGACAGCATCTTTATGGAGGTGAGGTTTACCATCGCTATCGAAACTACTTTTTTTTACATGCAGGGTTTTCACGGCAGATTATCTCGATATCATCATCACCAAAAAGCATGCAACTGTTAACGCAAACTTATCGAGGTTTGGACTTGATGTTGGGTTTATTTTTGATGACGCGATCCAATGTATCAAGAAACATGGTAGTAGATGGAGTATGACCTGTACGTATAAAAAGAAATTTTGATCAGCCTGTGTTCATTCAAATCATGTATCTAATTATATGCTTACCCATTGAATGAGTTCTGCTGTCTTGTTTCTTGTTCTTGGTTATAGTGCGAATAAGATATACAAGTTCTATTTGGACCTCACGATAAATGCTGAATGTATCACAGATATCTTTGAATTGGAGACTGTCTAATCCAATGTTAGCGAATACACTTTCGTCAGTGGACTTGACATTGTGGACAATAGGAGTATCACCATCTTCTTCTTGCTGTATTGGGGTAGGTTCTAAATAGGACGAATTAACAAGACAATATATGGTTCAATTTTATTGTTTTACCAATGATTACTTGCTGTGCTGCTTGATTGAAAAAACCCTTACGGCTACGATAGTATTGATAATGGTTGCATCTTTGTTGCTTGACAGTTTTGAATGTCCTTACACAACCATCACACTTGTACTTGTTTTGGTTTCTAACGGCTAGCATCATGAAATATGTATGTTTTTAAAAATAATAAAGGTATATCAAATGTGACATACAAGTAACCTCTTATACTTTTAAATATTGGTGAGCATCAATATGATACTTTTGAATTAATAAATCTATTGAAGCTTTTCGATGACAAAAGATTAGAAAGATCATGATAGAATCTACCAATATCAAGAGAGATTAGATATCTTTGTGACGGATTCAGGTTCTCCAAAACATAGCTTTTCAAACCAGTTGAACTATTTAAACGGTGTTGAATTAATCAGTACAGTCTAGATATATAGAGTGTTGCCAATCTATTGGTTTGGTTGTATATAAAACAGTATGTTCCAGAGAGATGTCCTTGATTATCAACTTAGAATTTGTCAAGTTGTTGGATAATAAATAATGCATATATTCTTGCTTAGACTAAGAACTCAAAACGTTATGAAGGTGGAGTGCCAATTGTGAATATCCCTTGACATATGTGCTATATTATATGTTCTCTTTTTATTTTATAGTAGTCTTACTTTATCTGAACAATACCTTCTAACAACAACGATAATATTATGCAAACACTCGCTAAGATGCAGTAAAATATTCTGAGCACTCGCCAATTGTTTCAAGAATCGATCCATACCTTGGGGGCTTCTGTCTTTCCAAGTGAAGAAGTGAAGAAAGCTCTCGATCAATATGACGGACATCTTGTTTCATATAAATTTGGTACGTATATTAGGAGAAAGCATAAATATAATATTGCTTTTTCATGCAAAATGGAACAGTTGCCTTCTTGATAATGTTTATTATACTTAATAATAATTTTAATTCATGAAAAAAAGTTATAAATTATAAAATATATGGATATATTAAAAAAATAGGACATATACAATAGATTTAAAAGATATATTAATTGTAGATATCCGTCTATACATTGATTTTTGAATAATTTAATTAAATAACACTATTAACATTTATAATTTAACATATGATTTATAACAAACATATAACATTCGAAATAGTATAAATAGCCTTTAGAATACATCAAAGTAAACATTATTTCTTTTCTTATAAAATATTTCTAAGTCCTGCACTTACCTCAATTTACATTCAATTATTTTATTGGCTGCGTGATTTCAAAACACGTGATCTTATATTATTAAAAAGCAAACATGTTTACTATCTGAAAGACTGACATTGTCGCGCCAGACGAATTAATGCAAGACGTTCCGCTGCATTTAGAAGTACGACTCCAAAAGGCACAAAAGAGGAAAAGGCATTTCAAACCGATTTTACAAAATGTCAGGAGACGAAAAGACATATAAAGTTTATCACGCTATTCACAATGATATATATATTATTAAGCATTTTTATCGTCATATATTGTATAATTTAACATATGATTTATAACAAACATATAACATTCAAAATAGTATAAATAGCCTTTAGAACACATCAAAATAAACATTATCTCTTATCTTATAAAATATTCCCAAGTCCTGTACTTACCTCAAGTTACATTCAATTATTCTATTGGCTGCGTGATTTCAAAACACGTGATTTTCTATTATTAAAAAGTAAACATCTTTACCATCTGCAAGACTGACAACATCAACAAGCGCTCTTGGTTTAGTGGTAGAATTTCACCCTTCCAAGGTGAAGGCCGGGGTTCGATTCCCCGAGGGCGCATACTTTTTGTACTTTTTGACAAAAGTGGTGTGTGTAATTATGGTCGGAAATGTACCTTTTTGTTTATACATGTTGGCTTGTATGTTTTGGAAGAGGTTGGTGTAATAAAGGATATATGTAATTAAATACAAAGCACGGTCATATAGTAGCGAATTCTAAGGCAAAAAAGGTTAGATAGAATGGTACAATGACTATGTGGTGAAATCCACATACGAAACTCCATATATGTACATTAAAAGAGGAAGTCATTTAGCCACCTGCTAACCCCTTCAGAAGGTGAATTACTGCTTAAATCAATTAATTAAGGATACAAAAGAGATATCTATGAAGTATTTTGAAATGTTACTACTGGGACATCATCATTTCTTTTTAAAGTACAAATAATATAAGAGATGCAGGCTAGTTAGAGAAAAATTTCGTTCTGATAATTGACTTTACCTAGTCTTTATAATCAATTTCTACTAGACATTTTCTCCAAATCAGGTGAAGCTCGTAGTATAAATTGAATTACTTTATAATGCATATAACACTACCTACTTTGACAACAGAAGCTCTACAAAAACAGTATGCCGATGTTTACCAAATTGAAGGAAGCAGAAACAAAAAAAGATGATTTCACCTGAATTATAAGCCATTAACGATACATATAATGTCTTGAAATCAGTGCCTATAGTTTACACTTTGACCCAGAAGTTCATTCTACATGCAAGCAATCTGTTACGGATTGATGGGTAAACATTTTGTTTTCATTACTATGCGCAACTATATCAAATGCTTGAATAGTGTATATCAACGTCTTTCCATTCTAAACTAGTAAAAAGATAGCACATATTCTTACTAAAAAAATGGGAGAAGATGCATTCATCATCATCATCATCAATCAACATTGCTTGAAGCGTTTATCATACATTATCTTTTGACTTAAACTATTTAGAATGATACAGTTCTCAAACCTTCGAAGAATCATTCAAGATGCAAAAAGACATATAAGGTCTAAAAAAAACCCTTAAAAGATTCTATTACTGTTCTAAAAGGCAACCATACAAAGACATATAAAAATTGGCAGATTGGCACTGAAATATATACAGTGTTGACGAATATATGATGACATTTAAATCATCATCCGTATATTTATTGGTCAATCGGCTGTTTCCACCATACGATAAAAAATAATCTATCCCAAGAATATCTAGCCACTCATAGTAACAACAAAGATTAATGTTTCTTCAAGAAAGCGAAATCAAAGGACACTTGCATACACAACGATACTGCTTCATGGCAGTAAAATATAGGTTAAGTAAAACAATTCATTAAATTAAAAATAAATAAATAAATAATACTTGTTCCATTGCAACATCAAACGAACTTAATACCTAATGGTCAACTTTATTGCTGTTATACACAACTCAATGAAAAAATCTTCATATGAACGATCATTAAAGCTAAGGATATAGTTGGATATACTATACATATATTCTCCTTTTTAAATAAAGATAAAATACATGTTACGTGGGATCTTATTAAAACAAGTACATATACAGAGTTATTACATGCCTTCAATACTGCATTATGTTCGTCTAAACAGAAAGTTCTACTTTACTACTTTAAGATTAACGCGCAATTTACTCGAATTAACCCTTTATTCATTCCAATCGAGAAACATGGAAATTTATGGAAAAATTATTGAAATGAAAGTTAACATACTAACTTGATCTCCAAGTTACCGTATATTTCATTTTATTTCAGATGAAAGCATCAATTCACTTGGAATTCACTTAATAGTCCCTTTTTATAGTAGGGATCAACTTACATTTTATATAGTCTTCAACCTTAACAAAATTATAAGAACGCTCTTGATAATAACACAATAACTGCACGCTTATATTAACTTAGAGAGTTGAAATAGTATCATTCAATAGTTGGATTAGCTTTTATGTTATTCGAAATATCCATATCTAATGCGAACTACGTTTATTGACTTTGGGATCTTGGTTTTGTTGCGTCGAACAGGATATTATGGTTGGTATATTTATGAGTAAATGGTACTGACAATACATTGATACAAAAAAAAAAAAGGCACGAATCCATAAGAATATTGCACGAAGCCCTATTCATGAGGCAGAAGACCATACTTCATTCTTTTATAAAAGATTAATATTTATTAATTAACAGTTACCCGTCTTGATTTCAAGGTTCCGCAATATATTTGCCTGTCTTGACAGTTTTAGTGACATTACAAACTCTAGCCCAAAGCAATAATGGATCAGATCCTTGGTGCACTTGTAAACCTGTCAGCAGTTGACCCTTTGTTTCAAAACGAATGACTACGGGCTGAGGCGTGGCTTGTTCTAGTGTTGAAAACTGAGCTTTAATGACCTGTTCATCGTTATTATCTATGTCCTCAAGATGCCATTTGATTCTCTGTTGAGATAACACAAGTTCACCTGCAGGGATACTTAGCGCGTTCTGTACATCTCCAGTCATTGATGTGCCAAACATGACATTTTCCAGTGTTCCTGTCTGAGTATGCTTATGGTACTTGATCAATAGACGAGATTTATCCGCATCACATTTCCACATGGGTTTTACAGTAAGTGGAACACGTTCTTTATCCAGATTGTACATGTATTTGACACAAACCACAGTGCCGCGTTGGTGAATAAGCTCTGTATTGATTTTGAAAAGCTTATCCTCGATCGTATATCCATTCAACACACCAACAAAATCGGTAAGTTCGACAGAATCGAGTTTGTCACTTTCAATTTGGAAGCAAATAGGCGTGGCACTCTCTGAAGGCCCTTTATATTCAACACCAATCTCACCCCACACAACAGATGTGTCTACTTGTCCTTTACGGAAAAGAGCATGCACGGTTTCTGTGATATGAACATTGATCAAAGGCAAATCATCCGTTTCCTCTTCGATAATCTTTTCTTGACTTATTTCAAAAGGATTCGAAAGTGAGGGTCCTTCAGCCGTATCGCCAGGTTCAGCTGATTGTTGTTCAATGACAGAATACAACTGCGTTGCTCTCATTCTATGGAACCACTTAGATCGCGCTTAAAATAAAATTTACTGTTAGCTTACTCTCTACGTCCACGAAGTCTTCTTGAGTTGGTTGCGCTTGTAGAATTTTTTTCCTTTAATAAAGTAGCAACACGAGTGAGAGCTACTGCCGACTGAGAAGCGTCTTCTTCGCCAACAGCTTCATTCTTGATGTCCACACGAATACGTGGATTACTGAACATACTACTACTGATATTGTTTGTATGGATTCCCGCTCTTTATTTATGTTGATTCTTACCTTCCAGCGTCTGAGCCCACATCATCAGTATCCAACAAAGATTCATTCGTCGTGTTTGCATCCAAAGGCCATGCTCCGCGATCAGGCGGAGGAATCGAAAACCCTTCTGAATCAACCAGTACAAGCGGCTAGCAAAGAAAAATAATTAATACAGCATACAAAAGGCAAAAAAAAAAGTTGAACTATTTACAGCTGGTTGCGAAGAAACACTGTTTGTGAAGCTCTCATTGAAACTAGGTGCTTTACGGAGCGAAGGTGGGCTGATTGAAGTAGGCGAGCTAGGCGTTACAATATCGATGCTAGGACTGCCCATATTATTGACATTTGCTGATCTACCCAATGCACCATCATGGTGGCTATCTGCTATAGTATTATGTGATTTAATAGAATGAAGACTAGCTGATTCATTAAAGCTGCCTGCATTACTGAAACTACGCTGACGGTGAGGTTTGGCTTGATCAGTAGTGTGGTCGTTGGCATGATGTACATCAGCTTTTGGTTTACGTCTGATAGAGACAAGACTGGAAAAGACTATTAAAGAGGGTAAATATCATAGGGTATGGTAATATAAGAATCTTACATCGCTTCTTTTCTTTTTTAATAGACGCAGGGCCGGGAGTACGTGGAGGAGACAATGTAGCTTCTGTAGTGGAATATTTTAAGCTTGAATCAGACATGGAAGGTTCAGGAACAACAGGATCAATATTGATCAACTGAGGATGTTCTTGATGCACATGCGTGGGTCTATTACTGTTGAAAGATGCACAGAAAGCAGCTATTTCGTCATCCGTCCGAAGATTAGCTGCAGCTGCGATGCTATTTCCTGTCAGCTAGATGATTGTAAGTTACAAATACGTAAACAGAGATATAGTAATACCTCTATAATCTTCTCGGCGTGAGTTTGTTGAATAGATTCAAACTTGTGAATCGTGCTTTTCAAGTTATCCCAACGAAATTCGTCTACTTTTTGATGTTTCTATACAAACATTAGCATCCTATAAGGCAACAATACTCATATAATACCTTCAAGTATTGTGGCGCTGTTTTATTCCATTCAGCCAGTTTCTGTTCTTGTTGTTTGATGTATTCGGCTGCTTTAGCTTCACCTTTGGCATTCTTTTTATGCTGTAAAAGAAAGGTTTGTTAATAATGCTATCTGTCGAGAACTAATCGTACCTTGTGGATTCTAATATCAAGTTCATCATATTCTCTAGCAATTTTGTGAATATGATCCTCCATCTTTATAAATCGTTAGTAAAACTATCAAAACCATCTTATTTTATGTATATACCGTATGGATATCAGCATAATCAACATGATCTGGAATACAAGTTCTTAGCGGTTGCTCAATACTTTCGAGGATAACTGATGAATACTCGCTATGAATAGAAGCGAGTTGAGAAAGCTCCATTTGAAGCATCTCCCATAGAGGCAAAAATGTGCTATAGAGCCATCAGTTTTGTTTTGTTTCGTCAAGTACTATTTATTTACCCAAGAGCCGGTTTGCTTGTAATATAGTTTTTCTTTGCTAGTTTTGCAATACTTTTAGCATAAATATCTTCAATCTGCGCGCTATTAATCGAGTTAGTAGCCAGGTACTTAGCATAGGAGCCTTATTACCGGTCTTTAAAGTAATCGGCTAGTTCTTCATTCAACTTCAAGGCAGATAATAAACGAGCATGCGGGGCGTCAATCCCGTTCCTGGGACGTTCAGTCTATATTTCGAAATATTAATCAGCACATTCTTATTCATCTCGAATTTTTCTTACAATAAACGTCTCAACATAGGAAGAAAGTTCTTGAATCTCGGTTGACATGGTTTTATATGGGAAATGAGTCGAGAGTACTAGTTTTTGTTTCTAATTAAAAAAGTAAAAAAAAAGGGGGAAGGAGAGAAGGAATGGAATGGGAGTTCAAGTTTTGTAGAGATGTATGTTGCGTAGAGTAATAGTAAAATAAAAATAAAAGAGAGCGAAAAGGAAAGAAGAACGAAAAAAAGAGTGAAGAACGAAATATATTTTGTCAATAGCCGATACAATGAATTTGTGTAGTACAGCCTAAAAGGTTTCAATCTGTCTAATCACAGCCTCGTTCATCATACTATAATGCGTATATTTCTATCATGAAAACTTTAACTTGTTTCATTGCAGATGAATTTCATAGCCTATTGATTCATGGATGGTGCTACTGCTCACGGGTTTCAAGGTTGCCGCAAAGTCATTTAATGGAATAAAAGAACTTGAATAAGATAGATGTTTTTTAACAGACGGACAAAGCAGTTTATTCCAAACAGATGCAATATTATACCGAGCAATACAGATCTCTTCTTGCGTTGATTTAGTAATCCATGCCTAATTTTCAAAGTTAAGATACGGTTTCTGGATTTAAAAAAAATACTAAAAAGTCATTATCGTTTAACAAAATATTGTATCAGCATATTAACGTCTTGACTGTCTAATAAGACTTGTAAACTCAATTCTTTTTGTATGAAAGAAAAATAAGGCTGTTGTAGAGACCGAAAACGTTCGAATATTGGTACCTTTGTAGCACATTTTTAAACATGCGTATCACTCTAAAAATGTAATCCATCTATCTAAACACACGCTTTTGATTATATTTACCCCGAAATCAACTCCTGTTCTTCATGAGTTTGGTTTGGAAACTCTGTCATGGGCCAGGATGTTAAAACCCAGGAACCAATAAAATCAGCACCACTTGTAGCTCGATGATAGCGTGTAATCATCTATAATTCGATAGTACGAGCTTGGTATGATTATTCACCCTTTGTTGTGCTTTGTAACAGATACTATTTATTGAAATATGCGGTTGTCTTTTTTTTTTTTTTTTTTTTTTTTCAAAACAGGGCTCTACACGGTACATAAGAAGATAAAGAAATGAATTCTCCACAAAAGGCTATCGGAGAGTAAGAAGGCGATCTGCATTTATATTGATCCTTACACGATTTTGGGACATCATAGTGAATAGCTGAATCAGTCTTTGTTGACCAGTAAGATTGATGCAAATGTGCATAGAGTAGTATGGTCGATTCAGAAACGTTAGATATAGCCCAAATGAGAGTATAAAAGTGAAGAAAAAGGTATATGGCATATACAGCAAGAGCTACCATGTATTGCAAGAACCTATGTACTTTAGATATCACATGTTATTCCTGCCTACCATAACGCAATTTCTAGGTACTATATCTATACCAGCACAGCAAATAGGATAAAAGGAAAATAGTTAATTTCTCAAAGTTGACCCAGAGGGGCCTTATCTTTCCTAATGTAATGCTACATTATTTAAGCCGGAATTTTCTAGAGTACTTCGTGTGTTTGGCATGACAAATATAGTTTATTGAAAAAAAGTTTGTGCAAAAGTCATGGTTACTGAATAGCATTAAAGTCTCCAGAATGATAACAAATGAGGGCGATTTTACCAAAACATACTCTTTGTCAAAAAGTACTAATAGATGAAGTAGCTTATTTCGCACTTGACATACTAGTCAGATGCGACATTATTGGATCGAGATTGATCAGACATACAAAATCGATAGAATTAGACTATACAAAATAGATGGTACTTAAAATCAATAGCAAAAATATAATATACAACGATCTTTTTACCAAATGATGATTCTAGGCAATGCATTAGTTCTGTTTGAATATGTACTAGCCATCAGATGTGACATTAAACCAGAATCTGTTCAGGAATGTAGGAATATTACTTTTGTGTGTGTTAAACTGAGGACTTTATTAAATGTATAATAGACTCATCTTATATATATATATATAAGGATCGCCTAACCAGAGACAACTGTAAGAGCAGTTACGACACTATATTTGGTATATAGGAGTATTTTTTGTTCAACTAAACAACATTTCCCATATTAGCTGTTGTGCTTGAGATTTAGTGTTTCAGCTCTACATCTAAGCTTACTATTATAACGCCCTCCTATTTATTAGGTCGCACGCGCACCTAAACGCACATATAGCATGCCATGCTGCAGTGATAATGCAAAAACATTTGTTCAAGTTGAGAATGCACTACTTCTAGTATCATCATCAGTGCTAGTTTGACGAGGATAAATAGGTACAGGTGGAAGTGTTTCTAAAGAAATACGATAACTAGGAGGTTGGCCAATCGATGACTCGTAATCAGGTAGAGCTGGTACTTCCCCTTCTCTATATTCTTCCCTTGAAGTCACAATGATAGGCATACTCAAACTACATTCAAATGATTGCTCGTTTTTATGGTCCCGTAGAAATTTGAGTGGGTTAAAATGATGATGAAGTTGAAGTGAATGATTCACATTGTTATTATTGCGAGTAGATCCTGGTATGGTTGTATTTGTGTCCGTTCGTTCTGTAGGTGTGTTCTGACTAGATACTTGGACAATGTCTGGTTGAAACGGTTGTAAGCCTTTTGCAACTGAGACAAAAGACACCATGGGCGATGAAGGCAGAGAATCCTCAGTGATGGAGCCTGTAGATGCTTGGGATGGGGAACGTTCCAAGGGCGAGGTTGTGAGGGACCTTATAAAATGATTGTGATAATCACTGGGTTGAATGCTGGCGGGAGGTAAAGCAGAAGGCATAGATATCGATATATTATGTTCTCGCTGTCCAGTGATAGCTGAAAGATGCGATAGAATAGATTTATCACCTGTATTCTTACTCAATGGGCTATCGTTTGATTTTCTTCGACGTCGCTTGGCTAATATTTCATTGTTCTCTATAAGCATGCTTATATTCAAATGATGCTGCACCACAATGAGTGTTGATTTGTTATCGGGATGCACACGAGGGTATAAACGAAAAATAGCACTGTAGTTGTGTAAATCTTCTGGGTTGTACTCGTGATGTTGTGAAGGAAAAAATGTACTATAACCTAATGGAAAACTGGATTCTTCATGGTGCGTTGGTTGATTTGTCAATGAACAGACACCAGTCGTCCTATACAATACTCTTTCTTGCAACCCACAAGTCACCATACGGACCGAGTATTTTTTAGGTTGTTTTAGCTGAACATACAGCTGTAATGTCAATAATCCGCCTTCACCATAAACCATAGAAGGAGATATAGCAGAATATGTAACAATGTCAGGATGGTCCGTTCCTATGATAGTTTGCGTAGCTGGCGCGATCGGATCCAAATCATTCATCAAACAACGACGAAGCGTAATAGGCCGCGAAATACGGATAGATGGATTAAAGAAGATGTCACGAGTTATAGTAGCACTTAATTCATAATCGATTGATCCATACTTGCTTCTAAATGTATGCGGAAGCGTTGACGGAATATCGAAATGGAAATGGAACTTGTATACTCCTGGCTCATACGTTATTGGTGTAAAGATGTCCTCAGTATTATTAATAACGGTCTGTTTTCCAATGTGGATGACTCTTTTCTTTAGAATGATATGGTTTTCGTTGCCATCGTAGGTAGGCACCCCCACAGCGTTGGTTGTCTTGAAGTGCACTCGACATTGGCCTGTTAAAGATGTTCCTAAGTGTTTGATCTTTGTGGGACGATGAATCTGGAGAACAAGCTGGCCTGTTAGGGAACAGCCTTCAGACAAGTCATGCACATCCCCACGGATAATACCTGTGAATCTTGGGTCGACGACTAAATCTAAAGATACATCGTCGTTTTTGTGAGTAGTTTTTACCATAACTATAGAATAGAAGCCAAAGCGAAGAAAAGAAAAAAGCAATTTTTAGTTTTACATGTCATGTTTTAAATTCTGCATAACCCAGCCAGATTTCTGTTTGAAACATCAGATCTTCCCGTTATCATCCATAGAGATATTATGGATAAGACCCTTGGTCTTCTTTTTTATCTACCTTCTTATTGAACAAATAAAATAAAATCAAACTGAACACATATATAGGTCCTCTTGGGTTTATGTCTTTAACAATTTATTTGGTAAATGAAAACATAATAATCATAAAATACCCTGTGATTTTAACGTGGACGTTTAGTTTATTGACTGTTGTTTTTTGTCAAGCAATCCTATCATATAAAGAATAGAAGAGAAAGCGTTAAAAGATCCTTCTGTAATACTATTTATTGGTTAATTATGATTATTACATATATATATGTCTAAAAGTTTCCTGCATTGTCTCTACACAGAATATACGTTGTTCATTCTTTTGATACACTTTGGTGTCATTGGTCAACCTGAATCAGTCATTCATTTTCATTGGCTGTCGGTGTTTACACGTATTGGTCGAGTCATGTTCTATTCTCACTCACTTTAACCATAAAAATATAATGCCTATCTCTGCTAATATCCAAGCTAAATGTTTTAAATATATAGTCTATATAAAACAAAATCCAGTATTTTCAATGCATTAAATACTATAACGATAGATCAAAGACAACGGTTGCACTGAAATTCTGATATTCTTTTTTGTTTTTGTTTCTCACATAGCTTATATCACTCAAAAGAGAATACAGTTTTGAACAATTTTGATCAAGTTTACAGAGATTGAAATAGCCTTTAGCATTCTTCATGCTATCATTCTGATAGAAAGAGGTAAGACTCTAAAGTTTACTAAAATTTGCAACTTGGGCGAATTAACATACTACTTGAAGTGAGCGGAAAAACCTCGGCCGACTCTCGGCCTCAATGTCGTTTCTGATTCATGCTCAGACTAAGAAGCAACATCTGATAACAACCTCGATTGAGACCCAATGCAGCTGGCTCGCTTAACGTCTTGCGCACATGTATTGATCCAGAGTTTCATTGGCCCTTATACGTAATCGAGGGTCTCGATTTTCTTAATTGAATATAGTGGTAAAATGATCATACCATTATGAAAGGGTTCAGGAACCTAAAAATTTGATAATGCGATTCTCCGATGTTACTGTTTGTCCCTTGACCAAATAAAGTCCAAGATGGCTTGTGCCCTTGACATTTTCGTTTGGTATTGTTCTATAAGAATAATCTTATTGAATGTATCCATACATTGCAATTGTTAACTCAAATACGTGGCGCAACAGCAAATTTTATCGCCATGATTCATTTTCAATATATAGTTTGGTTCAATAAATGACAAATAGCCTGATGATGGTTTTTGACAAAGGTTACCATTATGTTGCTCCGAATTAAAGGTGAAAGCACACATAGAAGGTAAAAACGTGCAAGGATATATCTTTCAATAAGTAATAAATTTGGGGAAATTAACAATAATCTGACAGTTCTAACTTAACATTCCGCACAATCTTGGACCCAGATATCCTCTGTAATCTCTGTGGATCTCAATTCACTGGATACGTCAGATTACAAACCCCTTAATCATGTTATGATCTAACCTTAACAAGATGCTGTTTACTTGCGTATATACAAGTCAGTTTTTCTTTCTTTTGAGGCTTATTGGTCAATTTACAGCCTACATTAGGTGTAACCAAAAGTTAAATTGCAAAAAGACTTACGGTTGGCGTTCGTGAAACATATTTTTGCTCTACTGTGTCACAAATCAAGAAGTGACGCTGCTTGACTCTCAATTCTGTGCTTGCACCCTGACTTTAGATTATTTTTCGATTACGAGAACTAGTAATTGTTATGCATTCGTATATGAGTTTAGTATACCTGCAAACATACTATTCGTAAGTCATTCATTGACTTTTTACTTTTACAATAAATGTAGTTTAAACAAGTAAAAATTTATTATAGTAGGTATAATTTCATAATAGTAGGTACATCAGCATAAAACAAATAATAATACTTTTTTTTCAAAAGACACATGGTACCGGGGATCAAAAGGATATAATATTGCATACTGTTTTTTACGTAAGAAGGCCAAATGTTACCCAAGTATATTAAACATCGTAATATGCAGATCAGAAATTTCATTATACTGCAGAAGACCACGCACAAAAAAAGACAGGTTATTTCTACCATTTAAGAATTACGTGGGGATCCTGATACACAAAAGCATTTGCTATACATTGGCAAATTGTCCGTTGTTATTGCTCTTGTCAAAAACATATATAAAGGCCTGATCAGATTGATCTTCCTCAAAATCATTATTCTCTTCCCCATTACATTCCTTCTGTATCCAATTCCATTCATTTCAAACAATGATTTTCTCTGGTAGTAAATTCGTCGGTATTGCCGCTGCTGTATTGTTAGCTGTTTCTGGTACTCAAGCTGATTTTCTCGATAAGCCTAGCGTTGCTACCTATTGGGGCCAAGTAAGTACATACTATATGAATCAAGCACAGCATTTCTAACTGGAATATCATGTTAATTAGAATTCTAAAGGTGGTCACGACACTCAAAAGCCTCTCTCTCATTACTGTGACTCTTCTTCTGATGTCATGGTCATGTCCTTTGTCCTTGACTTTAAGGATGGCAGTCTTCCTACTCTGAATCTAGCAAACGGCTGTAATGGACCTAATTTCCCTGGCACTGGCTTATTACAATGTCCTTCTGTGGGTGAAGGTAAATGAGTTAATTTGATGCTCCAGTAACTGTTTCATTAACCGTATTTTTATTACAGATATTAAGACTTGCCAAAAGAAAGGTAAGACCGTCCTAATGTCTTTGGGCGGTGCTTCTGGTATTTATGGTTTTGCCAATAACGCTGCTGGTGAAGCTTTTGCTGATACCCTCTGGAATGTCTTTGGTGGTGGTAAAAGTAGTACTCGCCCCTTTGGTGATGCAGTCCTTGATGGTTTTGATCTTGATATTGAAGGTGGCGGTCCTACTGGTTATGCCGTAAGTAAAATGAACGAAAAATTATACAGTCATTTAACTGATCTTTCACCGTATTTAGGCCATGGTCAAACGTCTTCGCTCTCACTTCGCCAAAGACAAGTCCAAAAAATACTACATTACTGGTGCTCCTCAATGTCCTTTCCCTGATGCTATGATGGGTACAGTCATGGATGAAGTAGCATTTGACGCTGTCATGGTTCAATTCTACAATAACTATTGTGCTACTGCAAGTGGAAGTTTCAACTTTAACACCTGGGATACTTGGGCCAAGAAAACCTCACCTAACAAGAACGTCAAGATTTTGTTAGGTATTCCTGGTTCCAGTGCTGCTGCTGGCAGCGGTTATGTCCCTTTCGACACTCTCAAGCCTATTGTCGAAAACGTTTATTCTACCTACTCTAGCTTTGGTGGTGTTATGCTTTGGGGTAAGTTCTAAACTCAATAACTGATAAAGAGTTTTCTTGCTGATATCATCTTGTACCTTTATTAAAATAGATGCTTCTGCTTCTTACGCTAATACTGATGTTTCTCCCAGTTATCAAGTTGCTGTCGCCAAATTAGTTCATGGCCTCAGCTCTGCTGGAAATAAACCTATTACGACTACTACCACCGTTAAGACAACTACCACCAAGTCTTCTGCTACTAAGACTAACAGCGCCAGTGCCTCTTCTCTCCCTACTTCAACCAAGACCGTTACTGTCCCCAGTACCACCACTTCCACTGCGGCTCCTACTACCGATCCCACGAATGTCCCCATTGTCTGTGTCAAAGACGGCCAAACCTGTAGCAACGAAGGCCAACTCTCTTGTTCAGGTGACTCCTTCGGTGTTTGTAATCATGGCAAATGGTCCTTGCGTGGCTGCCCTAGTGGTCTCACTTGCTTCTCTACCGCTGATGGTGCTTCTGTTTACTGTGCCCAAGGCACCGGCAAGAACACCTGTCCTTCTGACAAGAAATTATTAACCACCACTATCACCAAGATTGCCAAGCCCAAAAACAAGAAACCTGTTAAAGGCCATCAAGGCCCTGCTGCCAAGCCTTATAAGAGTGGCCGTATCACTGCTCAATTCTCTGTTACTCACTCCAATGCCAAGTCGTTTGTCGCTATTATCAATGCTCGTCGTTTGGATAAGCGTGCCTTTGGCAAGACTCTTATTGTTCAATTCAAGGTCGATAAGAATATCAGAATTACCAAGGTCAAGAACGGTAAAGTCACTCAACGTGGTAACAATGTCAAGATTCAGTACAAGAACAGTGACAAGAAGACCATGATGGCTGTCATTGAAGTGCATGGTGCTATCAAGTCTGGTGTCTTTGTCGCCCCTAACGCAAACACCTTAAAGTTCTCTTCTTAGATTAAACACCCATAGATTTTGTTCTACTTTTCATCTTCATTCGTCTGGTTTACATATGAAGACTCGACATCTATTTCGCTATTATAGCTGTTGTTTCATTTTTTTCTTATTTTTGTACAACATTCTTCTATAAACATCAATAAACTACTCTCCTCTTCATCATCCTGTATAACACAATTGTTTGTTCTGCTTAGTTGAAATATCCTCTGCTCTCAACCAAGTGATAAACAATATTTCTTTTACCAAAGATTCATGATCATTATCACTTATGCAGTAAAATACTTTATTCAGCAACTTTTCGCTTAATGACAAATGCTCAATGTAAAGTTAGAGGTAGGTGCAAATGATCTTGTTTTTTAAAACATAAAGCAAGAAATTTCAATTCTCATAACTTACTCTTTAATAAAGGCTACATGAGATGATGCCACATATGATAAGTGTATAGTTCTACTAAGGGTGAGATGTCGCTTTTGTTTTTATAATTCCATCATATATCTAATCATAGATCAATGCACACAATTTAGTGGAAAATAGTAAACATTTGTAGTATTAATCTCTCACTGGAGGAGTAAATATATATATATATATATATATATTGTCTAGCCATTCTTCGCTTATGTTAAAACATACATGTTCTTTGTATAGACTTGCGTTTATTTATTTACTCGTGTGTATATATGCATAATTTACAAAAGAAAAGAGCATCCAAATGGGCTCTATATAGTTCCAAGTATCATGGATTAGGCAGCCACTGTCTTTCCATAGCCATTTTTTCGGTTGAAGAGACCACATCCGCGTTTCCACCAACAAATGTATCCAGTCAATGCCAAAACAAACAATATAACAATAACAATAACTGCGATCAACCATCCAGCCATTCTTGTAGTGCGAGTGACAGTAGGTCTTTGTTCTGTAATTGTGACGTAAGGAGGATCAGCAGCACCAGCGGACATTTGATAAGCTATTAGTCCCTGGAAGGGCGCATTGTAATCCAATGCCACTTCTGTCTGGGCGTAATCATTACGTTCATCATAAAACTTGTCATCTTGGTCAGGGCCACCCACAATAGCTCCATACAAGATATACTTTTCTTCGGGAGGAGACGAGTCAATATTATTGATATCAGTACCACCAGAAGCACCAGCATGATGAGGGTTACGAGGCGAGTTCATATGGATACCACAAACATAAGGCGTACGCATATAATTGTTACCCAACATGTAGTTGATTTGCTTCTCCGCAAATTGAGTATAGCTATTGGTAGGCGAGGTTTTAGCGTAGAGTAGAGCCAATAGTGCCATATCTTGCGCAGGAATCAGCGAGTTTTCAGCACTGAAGCCATCACACCAGAGTAAACCACCATTAGTGAAACCACAAGGAGATCCAGAGCCGCCATCAATGATAGTATCCAAGACTTTCTTGGCAGCAGTTGCGTATTTCGTGTTGCTAGGATCAACTTCAGCACCCAAGACAAAGACAGCATTCGTCTGATCGCTCCAGTCCATAACACCAACCTGCTTGAGATCGCCCAATTTGAACTGATCAAAATAATTAGAAGCCATTGTCTTGTAGGTATCATTGCCAGAAGCTTTGTACATCCATAAGGCAGCATAGGTCAGTTGGCTGGTATAGTTATTGGTATTGTAATAGTCGGCGATGGCAGGGATGGCTTTGGTATAGGTGTTGCGAGGCTCAGCTGTGTCAGCTAGCTGAAACAAGGAAGTGGCCGAGTTCAATAACGTGTTTGCATAATCTGTATCATTCAAATTGTTCTTAAATAAGTAAGAGGCTGAAGCAAGTGCAGCGGCGGAAATAGCAACAGCATCAGTACCGATCGCTGTTCGATTTACTTGGTAGGACGGCCGAGGCATTGGGATGTTTGTGTCGGGGCCTATGTCGAAACGGATGAATAATACAGTTTTTTTTTCATAATCTTACAGTCTACATACCCCAATAGTTATTATCAAGAGCACCATCACCTACTTGAACATAGAAGGTGTTTTCATTTGGATGGGCTTGAATAAGCCAATCTGTGCCCCATTTCAACATATCGCGTAAATAAGTGGCTTGGTTTGCCTTTTGATAACCATCAAACCAAGCACTGGCACCCCAAGCAATGATAGATAAGGAATATGAGAGCGGTAATGTGAATTTTAGATAATCACTATGACAAAACATATCAGGTTACTTTGTTCCGTTTTCTCATTTCGTGTTTTACCCTGCATCGTAATAACCACCCGTTAAATTGACGTTATTATCACTACCATCTTTCAAAGCAGAGTCTGAACGCCTAATAAGGATAATTAGCTAAATATAGGTTGTCGGGTTTAGGGTTTTTTGACATATTCCTCGGTAAAAAGGGATACATTACCATGGAACTCGATTATTATCGGGTAAATTGCCACTTCGTTGAGCCTCATAAAACCATAAAGAAGCATTTAATAGATTTGCATAATGAACATTGCCTGTAACTCCAGGAGGATTAGAAGGACCATCCGTGGTTGGCTGTTGAGCGATTACTGTAAGAGCAAAAGACCCAGCTAGAACAGTGAATAGCGTTGGGCGCATTTTTTTTAATATAAGAAGAAGAAAAAAGAGAGGAAAAAAAAAAAGGAAAAGAGGACAAATAAAACCTTTAATTCTCTATTTTAAGACAATTTATTTGATAGACCTAAAAGGATAAACCCTTTACTTGTACAAGGATGTTGCCAAGATCTGAAGCTAATCCAATCAATCAATGCACGTTTATTCAAGTTTTTTCCCTTTTTGTTGACCTTGCTTTAGCTGATTTAACCGCCTATCATCTACACGTTGAAGAAAAGCAACTTTTTCCATATAACCGTCCTTATTCTTGTATTTTAAATCATCTCGAATGCCTTCTCTATCCACGTAACCCTGCCAATCCAATTTACTCTTTTCAAGTGTATTCATCTTGGGCTCTTTGATATTGTATTTGGTTACTAAAGATGAAAGGGTTGATTTTGGTCTCTTTGTCGTGTTTTTTTTGGGTGATGATGATACGGCAATTGGTGGTGACGAAACGGCAACTGGCGGTGATGAGGCTGTGGATAGTGGCGTTGTTTCTTGTGTCATTTTGGAAGATTTTGTATTCATTTCGGCCCAAATAGCATCGATTCTGGACTTCTTGTTGGATTCACTATCGAAAGGTTTTTAGTATTGTGGCTAAATATTTCTTATTTTTTATTTTACCTTTGTTCTACAACTTCTACTTGTGCTAAACTTCTCTTATTGGTTTTAGAGCTTTGTTCTACGTCCTCCTCATCGTCATCGTCTTCTTCTAAATCTCGGTCATCGTCAACTTCACTGTCGTTTTCTAGTTGTTTTTAGAATAGTTGCACGTTTTTCCAATAATTATGTTACCTTCAGGAACAAAGTCAGAGTCCTCTTCTTCGTCTTCTTCTTCGTCCTCAATATTAGGATTGTTATAAAAATCTTTCAAGGTAGACATACTATTGGCGTCTTTTGAGTGAAACAAAACAAAAACAAGAAAATCTGTCTACTACGGCATTTGTCTGGGTTAAAAAAAAGCTTGCCAACTGCGCTTTTTTATTTTATTTTTATTGGAAATAACGTGATACGTTATACGTTTATTGATTCTACAAATGGTACTTGTATGTATATAAATGTGAAAGAGAAAGAGCAAATTAGAGATTAAAAGAGAAAAGGTATAATAGTAAAGTAGCGTAAGCTTATGTGCGAGTATGAAGCGACTTGTTATATGTCCAAGCACCAGCATCCAAGTGATGTTTTGAGTTGATAAGCTTCTTTAACTCTGCATTTTTTTGCTGATACACGTTTCCGTTAGGTGCATCAATGTCCTTTTCAAAGACAAACAATGAAGGCTGCCATACTTCTTTCTTTTCTTCACGTTCTTTACGTACACCACGTTGCCAATCTTCAATCTTGGACTTTTCAGTGTTTGCAAGCTTATAATTCTTGGTTTTAAGTGCTTCAGTCACTGGACCCCAAATACGATGTGTTTCCAACTCGCTTTGCTCTTCCACAGGTGCTGTCTTACGTTCAGCCATAGGTTCAGCCTCAGCATCAAAGAGAAGTTGTTTTTCTTCTGAGCCAGCTTTGCTAAAGAACGATTGATGGCTCCAACGACCCGATATAGTGTAATATAACTTTTCCTTGACATAAACTGAACCTTTGACATGGTTGTATTCACCACCAAACCAAGGCTTAGGTACAAAGTCAATGACAGCCTTGGAGCCATTAGATCCAACTACTGTACAAGAACCACCTAATTCGATATAAGCGCCACCAGTCAATACACCACGAATCAAAAGGTCGGGAAAATCAATCATATATTGTTCGTCAAATTTCTTGAGATATAAAACAGCTCTACCCACTTGCTCAACGCGAATAGACGTTCCTTTAAACTTGGACTTTTGACCGCCTAGTTGTAATACACGAGTTAATAGCCGAGAAAAGGCAATATTACTATCCGCAGAACTTACTATGTCCGTTCAATGAAACTCCAGCCTTTTCATCTTCGAGGTAAAAGGCAGAAATAGGAGGGTGATGACAGACCTGTTCACAAATACAGGTAGCATCGCCCATAGTACAAAAGAACTGTTCTCCCAAAATGGGATTATAAGGCTTCTTTTCATAAACACCGTTAGTACATCGAGAAGCGTAACTACCATAGAAGGTAGATATTAACCAGCGACAAATAGCCAGTAAACGATCTATTTCAGTGGTTAGTTTCCTATCAACTCGTTTTATTGTTGTCACGCACCTTCAGGTGATTCTGCTTTACTAATCGCATTAAAGCTAGTTGGATGGTCACCCCAATAAGTGCTAACAAAAAAAAATTAAAAAATTAAAAACACTTGCAAGCAGAGCTTATTTCTTTTTTTCTTTTTTTTTTTTACCCATATTCCAATAATGAAAGGCCATTCAAAAAGAAAGCAGGACAAGTCAAAGAGGAAAGATCGCCAGTAAAACTAATTACCACCTTCAAAAACTCTTTAAACTCTTTAAACTGGCTCTTTTCTTCCAAGTTTTTCATTGAAAGTTTATCTACATCGCTTGTGGTAGGTGCTTCATCGTCTGAAGTCTTGTTGACCTTTTTGTTACCAAATCCTAAAGCCATTTTTTCGAAATAGAGAGAAAGTAAAAAGTAAAAAGAAAGAGTTCGAAAATGATGAATGTGCCACTATTTGAGTCCCAAAAATAAAGCGGAGTTTTCAATAGGCTTGTTTGTTTGACAAGTGAGTTACGTTTTCGACACGCGTTAATCTGTTTTACCGTTGCAAGACGTACAATTGACGTGAATACAAAAAAAAAAAAAAGAAATAAAAAAAAAGTGCAGCCTAGCACAATTGAATTGAAGGAAAAGCTTGAGGCAGTGAACATTAGCAGTAGACCGGACACAGTGGCAGAATAATAATATTGTAATACATCAGTGGCTTATAATACAGTCAGCTTTTTAACTGCAAAAAGGAAATTAAATAGCAGCAGTATCGGCTCGTGGATCTTTGTTTCTTTCATATAATGAAAAAAAAGTAGCCAGATGTAAAAGAGTGCATTAACAGTTATTTACACAGAATTCCTTGCATATCGGATAGTACAAGTATATCATGCTACATTTCTTTAAAATTGTCGACGTATGTCCTATTTTGTTTTACGATAGTTAGCCAAAAAGAAAAATCCAGCTATATGCATTACACCTTAAGCAACCTATATTTGTATCAAGAACAATGTCGTCTATATTACGCTATAGCCATAGTTGGGCTATTTTTTTTTTCGGAGTAGTCCCTACAAAAAAAAAGTGATGTTTATTAAAGATTGGTAGTGAGTCAGTTTTGTATTAGAGTATATGTATAAACTATACTATACTAGTTCCGGTTCTTAAGATCAACCTATCTTATCAATCAGACATATCTGATCAAGTTCAGCTACACTTTACACATAAATCCTTCTTTTCACAATCAGTACTTGATGACTCTTTGTCTGTCCGTATTTTCCTCTTGCCACATGCATGTCTTATTATATATCTATTCTTTTTTTTAATAATAATCTAACTATGCTCAACCAATCTCTAAATTGTTGTAAGACCAAACTAGTTTCATAATTCTCCCTAAATGCACCCCTTAACTAAGAGGCTCTTTCGGTCGAGAATATTTATCATAATTTGGCTAATGAGAGTTACTAACTGACGATTTTTTTTTATCAATTCATTGCATTAGACTCAAATTAATGTTGAGCCTGATAAATTTGCTCATTTTGAGCATAGTCTATTTTTCAAATGCGAAATTGGACCAAGATCGACCAAGATCTCTCGATTGAATGTTGTGTACCATAGTCTTAGCGTTTAGCAAAAACCGTAGAAAATACATTTTGTTTTAATCATAAGGTATAGTATACTATTTAAGAAGTCTAGAATGGAATTCTGTCAATAGACTTCTATGAGAAGTCATTTAATAGGAAAAAAACGTTATTCTATATATTTCCGGATTTTAAAGTGTGTCTTGTTACTGATATAGACAAAATTTCGTAATGGATCAGGGATCAAGAATGTCATAGACTTTTGTCTTGGGATCTTTGCTAACATCTATTTTTTTTAAAAATAAATAAATAAATAATGAGCATTTGAGTGTCAATTAGCAAGTATATGTAAATTTCAGGGCTTTTAGGTGTAGTAATAGGCTATGACTGATTGTTAATAAATTGTTATATTATGCCATCCCTCCCCTTGTTATACCGTACTTTCAACACTAAAAAGAAAAAGTTGTTTTTAAATAGAGTCTTGAAGATTATTTTACAGCAAAATCACAACATCACAATTTTTCTGCAGCTCAATTAAAGTCCAAATAGTGGTGATTAGTGAAGATCATGATTACGTTATGTTTTGAGAAAGGATGAAGGATAAAATAAGCTAAACTCTAGTATTTTATTTTCTCACTACTCTCCATCATTATTATTGCCAAGTAATTCCTGATACGACTGCTCAATAGCATATATGTGGCATCCATGTTACTAGACAGCCGTATGCATGACAAGATTTGATAGCTAAGGTAATTATTGCTTTGATCATCCCCACAATTAAGCTTATATTAATTTTAAAGTTCAATACATAACATGAGGTACATTCAATCCATCATAGAAAGCGTAATTACCCTCAAAGTGTATTGCGTACGGCTAATATAAAGATATTAAAGCAAAATATTATGATCCACTTCTTCCTCAAGACTCGATAAAGAAACTGGGGTGCAAATTAAAAGCAAATCTTAACGAGGACATTCTATCGAGTTTTTCAATTCATTGTTACGCGATACTGAAATAAAAGTCCCTGTATCTACTGACATTAACGAATCCCACCCAGCTACTCTTATCAGATTTGACTTTGATTTTAACGATAATAAGCTCATGCTATATGCTTGAATTTATAAAAATGAAAAAGTAAAAATGCAAAAAAAAAGGTTTAACAAAAAGGAGATACTGATGTTGTCCTGGTATTGCGACTCTATTGACCTAGGTATTGTCACCTATCTATTTGCAATACGCACAGGCCGTAGCTGCCTCCTTAGATGGCGTATGAGCTGGATGTCTAGTAAGTCTCGTAGCTATATCTGCACAGATGACCATGGCCTCTCAATGATAGTTTATGAATGCGACACTATCCAAAATTTCCTATGAGACGAACTGCCATTTGCTCCATTTGGCATGCTATTACACGACCGCCCTTGCATTCCTCCAATTGCTGCCCCTACAGTCTAGCGCTGCTCATGCTATCCTGTTGCATTTGACTAATAAGCTATGCCAAGAATATACTCTTGGACCTAAATAGTATATTCGATTTCATTTAGATTGCAAGTTAGAGATGTCCAATATATTTTATAGGACACCATTGAACCCTATCAATCTACAGCTGATAATAATAATAGACATTCTTATTATATTCTGTTACATGAATATCACACAAAGCTATACATAGTTGTTATCCACTAAGGGTAGGATCCAAAAAAAGTATTATTATGAGAGTACCAGTACGTCAAGGATATAAAACAATATATGTAAGGTAATCAAGTCCAGAAAAATAAGAATTCACAACTAAACTTTTGAGAGGAAACGGTAAACTATTCAAGAAACATAATTATATGGTAATGTGTATGGTAAGGGCAGTCCACAGTTTCAGCTTGAGGACGCAGTATCACCAATTGATGAACATACTATCCGAAGACATTTTTTCTTTGTACCAAGTAAATTAGAATGATCATCAGCTAATTGTATGCATATGATAAAGTATTCCATGGGAGAGAATTGAATGACCTTGATTCCTTTGCACAAGCAATGATTGGCAGGAAGGTATTATTTATAGCCAATGGTACAAGTTAACAAGTCTTGCACCGATGCAAAATGAACGGCGCGCTCCAGTATTTCGTACGGAAAATGAACATACTTTTTCGGCATTTCCGTTTATAATAGTTGCTTGATGGCCGATATATCGGCGTTAACTAGTGTAATAGAATACATTCTTGAGTTACCTAAGAATTCTCTGGTTTCACCAAGGAAACGGGAGCATAGTTTCTTCAGGTACAAGATTTGATCTTTGCATTGTTGTCACCATTACTACTACATCATTACATTACCGATATCCAATAATAATGCTTCGTTTATTTAATATTTGTAAGGTACAACACCGAAAGAAAAAAATTAGACGATAAGCCGCTTGATTTAATTAGTATAAATCCTAGCCAAACTCGCCCGAATATCAACGGAATTTATTTGATAAAAGTTATACTTTAATATGATTGTTTTTCTTCAATTGAAGAATAAATAACTTTGTTTTACAATAGTTAAAAATCGTGTTACACGCGTTATAAACTACTGCTGCGGTTTTTAACCAAGCCACTGAGAGTTTAAACTTTCAAGTGATACAATAACACAACTACTTTGGTATATAAAGCACTTTTTTCTCCTGCCCTGTCTTAAACGGAGCATATTGTTCAGCATGTTAACTGCCTCTACACTTTCACTTACTGATTTCTGTACTCAACTTCCTAAAGTTGAACTTCACGCTCACCTCAATGGCAGTCTAAGCCCTGCTACTATGCGTGAATTGGTAAGTCGAAAGCAGGCAACAAACCCTGAACTAGTCGAATTCAAGATTCCCGACTCGTTGGATTCCATTAGCAGGTAAAGAAAAAGGTCAAAAGGCTTACGCATGTTTTGTTTATTGACGTTTTACTTAGTTTTTTCGAATTGTTTCGTTTTATCTATCAGTTGACAGACGATGAAGAAAGCGTGCGTATTGCAACACGTAACGTAGTTCGTGAATTTGCCGAGGATGGTGTAAAGTACTTGGAGTTGAGAACTACGCCTAGAAAGAACCCAGATAAAGGTGAGGAAAAAGGGATATAGGGATTTGGTGGATTTAATAAAATAAAACAACCACATTGAAAGGTATGACAAAGACATCGTATCTGACTGCAGTTACTTCTGCTATTGAGGATTGCCAAAAGGACAATCTTGATATTATCGTCAAACTGATTGTATCCATTGATCGTCGTAATCAGCTGCACGAAGCTGAGGAAGTGGTGGATTTAGCTTTAGCTTTTCGATCTCGCGGTGTCATAGGTATTGATCTTTGTGGTGACGTTGAAGTAGGTCTGTTTGAGAACCTGAGACCTGCTTTTGAAAGAGCAAAGAAGCATGGATTCCCTCTTACTTTGCATTTCAATGAAATTGTACCAAACATGGCAGAGGCTCCTACTCTCTTATCAATTCAGCCTAATCGCTTAGGCCATGCTACTTTTCTCGATGATTATTGTAGAAAAACGATTTATGAGCAGAATATCCCTATTGAAATTTGTATGACTTCCAATGTGCTATGTAAAACGGTCAAGAGTTTCGAAGAACATCATATCAAAGAACTCTTGTATGATAATCATCCATTCATCTTATGTGTAAGTCACTCTAATATACAATGACCGAGTCATTAATGACGATTGTGAATAGACTGACGATAAGGGTGTCTTTTTCTCGGATGTTTCTAATGAATACCAATTGGCCGCTAAAACATTCAAACTGACCTATGAAGAACTGTATACTATTTCAGTTCGCTCTATTGATGCCATCTTTGCTAGCGAGGATATTAAGAATGAATTAAAGCAACGTTGGGCCAAATGGCACGAATCAGTCTTTAATTAAACTTTTGTTCTAAAGCACGAATATAGTGCTTGGGATATTCGACAGTCAATAAATATATATGTTTTGTATCTAATTCAATCTTTCCAGTCTTTAAATCTATACGGACGGGCACATGATGTACGCGACGGTCCATTGAGACGTGATAGCCACGTTCTGATAATACATCCATCACAATAGCAGCAAAATGATCATCTCCCATTAAAGGTTCTTCGCTATAAAATAAAATAAAATAAAATAAAAAAAATCTGAGTACTATGTCAAACAGAGTATGGCGTTGTACCTACGTCCTAACGTTGACATGTCCACTGATCGAGTGACGATGTACTTTAGGCATTACGTTGTTATCGATAAATTGGATAGCTTTATGAAGCATATCTGGTTCTGTATCTTGATAATGTTCTAAACGACTAATCAAGTCCTATTATCATGCAGTAAAATATGAGATACTTTTCTCTTTCTCTCTCCCTATATGCCTGTAGCTAGTACTTTACCTGTCGAGCATGGATTCCTATTTGAGTTGCTACAGGGATATGCGAAATAGAATCAAAGGTATCCGAGTCCAACTCCAGAGAAGATTGATACTCGAATTCCTTTAGGATGATCTGTAATACTTCTTTGATAGAGCCAGTAGCATTAATCAGGTCTATTGAATATATGGTTAGTCTTATTTTCTACAATGACCATCTGCTACTTACGAAAAGGAAACATTTTAGACAATTTTAAGAGTGAGCCATAATGAGCTTTGAATATAGAGTATCTCTCACGAATCAACTATAAAAACGGGTTAGCGTCTTTGGCTGATGATAGGAATAAAGGTATACTTACACTTTCGTCATTATCAGTTACTCGCTCATCCCAAAAGACCCCTTGACCAGTCTTTTTCACTTCAATATTATGTTCACGAATCATTCTACCTCTGGATAATTGCCTCTGAACCGATATTTCTTCATCTACATACAGTACACAAATACGAAACACAGGGCGACTAGAATGACAGTGGATTAGATATACATCTTAGCCTAAGCTGTTGTTATTGTAGGGAATCTTACGGGTATTGATCTCTTCTATCTGTATGCCAAAACTCTCTTCTCAATTCTGTCATACGGTCATGTAACAGCTTAAGTGCTTCCACCTGAATATCCGTACGAGGGAATCCATCAACCAAAACTCCCACTGTAGGATCACAATCCAGCATCGCGTGTAAGATCAATTCTATCACATACCGGTCAGAAATCATTTGGCCCTGATTGATAAGTTCTTTGCACTCAGGTGCCTGTAACAACTGAGAAACAGAAATAGGAGGGTTCGTGATGCCACGTGCACGTAGAATAGAAGGTGTATGCGTTCCTTTACCAGAACTTTAAAATGTGAGTTGTTATCAAACCAACTATTTTTTTATAGCGTATTTTACCCAGGTGCTCCCATTAAAAAGATGAATTCTCGGGGCAAATGAATGTTTTCTCGGCCATAATGATCCTCAATATTCTTCCAAGCTTGGTTAAAGATCAATTTTGCGTCTTTGATCTCAGCAGCTCTTGATATAAATAGTTCAGTTAGCTTTGTGTATCTGTATATAAAGAAACTCGAGATTCTCAATTACCATACAATACCTTGTTGAGTCTTGGTTAGTTGATCGAGAAGAGCTAGTATCTAAGTGAATAATAATAACAATAATAATAATAATAATAAAAGAGTAAGTTATTGATTTGAAACGTTTGGAAATATTACGCATACATACTTGTTTGCTCAGGAACCGCAGGTAAGCGAGTAGTAGCTGAAAAAGTAGTATAATATTGATTGCAAGTTACTCTAGTAGTACTGTTAGTTGTAGGCAGCAATGTAATACGTTTAAGAAGCCTATTGGAATGGTTGAAAAGAAAAGGGACCGCTCTTCTGATAGTAGTCATAGTTGGATTAAGAAACAAGAGAGAAAGGTATCCGAAAATGCGGGGTTTTACGGGTGTTTTTTATATGGTCCAGGCGAATGACGCATAGCCTTCTCGCCGGATATCATGCGCACTATTAAGGCAATTATCGTAATCTCTGTGTCATTTTTTTTTATAAGGGCTTGATTGTTTCTGGATAGCTTTTTCATTTTTATTATTACTACTCTTTCATTTTTTTCTGTCACTATGGCCTTTCTTGTTAGAACTCTATCTCGACCTACTAAAGTTGTATTCGGTTCGGCCTTGGTGGGTACAAGCTTTTACGCATACGATTCACGAACGGAAGCACAGCTTATGACTCGAAATTTTCGCACTTTTTATAACGGCCTCGCTCTCGCTATCGATTACAAGCTCAACTTCAAACCAGGCCATTCAGCGCAAGATACGGTCCACATTGAACAACTTCACGAACGCGTGGCCAACCGAATCTTTGACGTTTTTGAAAACAACGGTGGTCTCTATATCAAAATAGGACAGGTTATTGGCACCCAGTCAGCTATTTTGCCCATCGCGTATCAAAGAAGAGCCAAACGTTTGTTTGATTCAGCTCCAGCGGTCCCGTTTGAGGCGGTTGAACGCGTATTCATGGAAGATTTTCAGGGCCAGCATCCCAGTCAAGTGTTTGCTGAATTTGACATGACTCCCATAGCCTCAGCTTCGATCGCACAGGTACATAGAGCCCGGTTGCACAATGGCGATTTGGTAGCAGTCAAAATACAAAAACCAGCTATTCAAAAGCAAATGGAATGGGATCTTGGGGCTTTTCGTATCTTGTTGAAAGTGTATGAACGTATATTTGATTTGCCATTGTCTTGGTCTAGTAGCTATGTCGAGGAACATATGCGTATGGAGGCTGATTTTGAAAACGAAGCGAGGTAATTTATTACAACATAATAAGTATTTGTGGATACTCACAAAATATGTACCAGAAACGCGATAAAAGCTAGAACGCACATGGAAAAGGAAAAAAGTTTGCAAGGAAAGGTTTATATACCCAAAGTATATGAAGAGTATACTTCGAAGCGAGTACTTGTTTGTGAATGGGTGGATGGTATCCAATTGACAAATACAGAGATGTTACAAAAGAAAGGCATCGACTATAAAGAGGCGATGAAGATAGCGATAGAAGCCTTTGCTAGTCAGATTTTTCGTAGTGGATTTGTGCATGGTAAGAATAATACAGATGATGGATAATGTATAGTTTGTTCAACTTGTTTTCTATAATAGGCGACCCTCATCCAGGCAATGTACTCGTTCGAAAGAACCCGCTCAAACAGAATCAAGTTCAAGTTATATTAATTGATCATGGCCTTTATATACAAGAATCTGAAAAGTAAACAAAAATCCATTGTAACTGATTAGCATACGCTGACTTACATAAACAGATTTCGTTTAGAATATTGTGAGTTATGGGAAGCTTTGTTCATGCTTGATGTACCAAAAATGACAGAAATCTGTAAGCAATGGGGTATCCATGACGCCACCATGTTTGCTTCCATCACATTACAACGTCCTTTCTCGGGCAAAAAGGCAGTCCATATTGACCCACACGTAGACGTGAAAGACATGTACGAAATGCAGTACCATATGAAAGAAAGAATCAAACACTTTTTACAAGATCAAGCCTTGTTTCCTAAAGAACTGATCTTTATTTCGAGAAATATGAACATTGTCAGAGCCAATAACAAAGCAGTAGGAAGCCCTGTGAACCGCATCAATATCATGGCGCGTTGGGCTGTCAAGGGTTTATCAAGAAGCGAAAAAGGTTCTTGGCTTAGTTGGCGATCGATCATTTTTGAATGCACATTATTATTTATGTCGCTCAGTTTTTGGTTGGTGAGATTTAGAGAAGCATCGAATAAGCTCCTATTTGGATCAAATGCTCGCGGATTGGAGGATATTTTGGATGAAAGAATGAAAGATCAGGTATTTATTTAAACACATATACAATTATCCAATGGTGTATTTATATTGTTTTATATACTAGATGTTTAAGCAGTTTGGTGTAAAAATCGATCCTTCTGTATTTGATGGCTAATAGATTTATCTAGATATCATAGAATAGAATTAAAATTAAAATAAAAAAGTATGCCTGTCCAACTACGTCGAAGGTACTACGTGCGCATAGTATATTGATTGAGCCGCAATGAAGTAAAGATGTAGAAAATAGAACGGTCTATTCTGAACAAAAAGGATTATAAAGTTTTACAAAAAATTTTACCCAATTACCTGTACCATCTTTACCCGTTAATTTGAGGTCTCTGAACAAATAGGATTAATTGAATGCAATATTAAACAGAATCCGCCGAAGGAATGTAGAGAGAGAGAGAGAGTAATCTCTAGAGTATTCTCTTGGGTCAGAATTTTAAACTGTTTTTTTTTGTGAGCCAAATAAAATTCCTCCCTAAGCTTTGCATTTATCTGAATGATAAAAATATTCAAACAACATTGGTACAGAACTAAATTGTACATCGAGTGATATAAAATACATATCAGAATTCTTTAAAGACATAAAAGTTAACTTTGATAAAAAACCAATTACTATGTATTTTTATATATATATATACTTTTTAGCTATTCTCGGGTATATTAAAATATCGAAATGACTTGTCAGTTACGCAGTAAAATGTCTTTGCACTTTATTAAAAAAAAAAAAAAAAAAAGTAATTTATGAAATCCTTAAAATCGGGTCATTTTGTTCGACCGATTTTAGATTCATGTCGCATGCGTTTACTAGTACATGTTCAGGATGAGCCATTACATGTGCTAGAACTAATAGCTGATTAAAATTCAATAGATACATTACAATCCAGCGCTTAACTACAAAGAATATGCATTCTATTTATCAAATTCTAGTGATTTGTAGATCTCTCAACCGTTTCCAGTCAAATGCCACATCAAATTAGTATTGCATTTATAAAAAATAAAGGTCTGTTGCGTTTGTTGGAATCTTTAACAAAGAGTATATTCTGGTAACTCCACTTTTCTTGTTTTCCTTGTGGAGACTTTTATACTGATCATCATGCAGTAACTCTGCACACAGCTTTACATTAAAAAAATTGAATAAGCCAAGCTTTTCATGTTCAAAAAGCAACTCCCTGACGAGTCTGTTATTCAAAACAATCTGAAATCTGGAACAAATGGGATAAAATAGACCAGACTACTATAGCATAATAGACGGACTTCGAAGAGTTGTGGCTTAGATTTAGTATTTTTCTGTATAAATAGTTTTTCTTGAGCAGACCGTTTGTGTTCCATCCCTAATTTCTATCCACTAAAAGGTAAAGAAACCATCCATCCATCAATACATCCATCCATTTGATACTTATATTCTATATTATAGTTAATCAAAATGGGTAAAGAGAAGACTCACGTTAACGTTGTCGTTATTGGTCACGTCGATTCTGGTAAGTCCACCACCACTGGTCACTTGATTTACAAGTGTGGTGGTATCGATAAGCGTACCATCGAAAAGTTCGAGAAGGAAGCTGCTGAACTCGGTAAGGGTTCCTTCAAGTACGCTTGGGTTCTTGACAAGCTCAAGGCTGAACGTGAGCGTGGTATCACTATCGATATTGCTCTCTGGAAGTTCGAGACTCCCAAGTACAACGTCACCGTTATTGATGCTCCCGGCCATCGTGATTTCATCAAGAACATGATTACTGGTACTTCTCAAGCCGATTGTGCTATTCTTATCATTGCTGGTGGTACTGGTGAATTCGAAGCTGGTATTTCCAAGGATGGTCAAACCCGTGAACACGCTCTTCTTGCCTTCACCTTGGGTGTCCGTCAATTGATCGTTGCTATCAACAAGATGGATACCACCAAGTGGTCCGAAGCTCGTTACACCGAAATCGTCAAGGAAGTCTCTTCTTTCATCAAGAAGATTGGTTTCAATCCCAAGTCTGTTCCTTTCGTCCCCATCTCTGGCTGGCACGGTGATAACATGTTGGAAGAGTCCAAGAACATGCCCTGGTTCAAGGGATGGAACAAGGAAACCAAGGCTGGTTCCTCCACCGGTAAGACTCTCCTCCAAGCTATTGATGCTATTGAGCCTCCTACCCGTCCTTCCGACAAGCCTCTCCGTCTTCCCCTCCAAGATGTCTACAAGATTGGTGGTATTGGTACGGTCCCTGTTGGTCGTGTCGAAACCGGTACTATCAAGGCTGGTATGGTTGTCAACTTCGCTCCCGCTGCTGTCACCACTGAAGTCAAGTCCGTCGAAATGCATCACGAAACCCTCACTGAAGGTCTCCCCGGTGACAACGTCGGTTTCAACGTCAAGAACGTCTCCGTCAAGGATATCCGTCGTGGTAACGTCTGTTCCGACTCCAAGAACGATCCCGCTAAGGAATCTGCCTCTTTCACCGCTCAAGTTATTATCTTGAACCACCCCGGTCAAATCTCTGCTGGTTACGCACCAGTCCTCGATTGTCACACCGCTCACATCGCCTGTAAGTTCGCTGAACTCATTGAGAAGATTGATCGTCGTTCCGGTAAGTTATATCATAACACGCTTTCTCCAAGATTGGTAAAGCTATTGAGAATTTTTTTGTAATTGCAAATGGGTTTGAAACACCGCTTTGCTTGTAAAAATTTTCTTGTAGCCTGTCAAATGAGAAAAGCGTTTTTTTTAAGATAAAATATCTAACTGTTTGATGTTGTTTTATAATGAACAGGTAAGAAGATGGAAGATGCTCCCAAGTTCGTCAAGTCTGGTGACTCTGCTATCGTCAAGATGATTCCTTCCAAGCCCATGTGTGTTGAAGCTTATACTGATTACCCTCCTCTTGGTCGTTTCGCTGTCCGTGATATGCGTCAAACCGTCGCTGTCGGTGTCATCAAGGCCGTCGAGAAGGTTGACAAGGCTGGTAAGGTCACCAAGGCCGCTGCCAAGGCTTCCAAGAAATAAGCAATCCACCCTTAATTGTTTATAATGGATGTTAAAAAGTACTAGGTTTACTTTTGTATAATGTAATAAAGAGATATTTTACAATCTAATAATGTTTATGTATTTGTTTGGTACTTTTTTTTTTTGATTCACAATATGAAAGTAATTATGCTCGCGCATAAGTGGGTGAGAGGAGATATCCACCTTATTTATGATACATTCGTAGGAGCTTGTAAACAGTTTTATTGTCCAAATACTAGTAAATATATTGTCTGATAATGCAAATATGTGTATCCTGGAAGAGCTAAGAGTGTATATATTGTAATGGAAGTTTTAAGATTATATCAGTATGCATGTCAAGTGTAGCCGCTTGTGATAAATGCGGGCTATTAATCAAATGTGACATTTAATCGAGATTGATCAAGATTTCTTTTAATTGTAGTGTTCCATGCCTTTTTTTTTTGGCAGTGTTATATACATGTAGCAAAATGCAATGTAATTAGTAAACATTAAAACGTTAAGCGTTTAATAAACATTATAGAGCCGAACATTTTATTTTGAATGCTATAGATTCCGTGGTGGCTCGAGTAGAAAATTATTGTAAAAAGGAATACTTGAGCACTTGTCTACTACAATATATACCTGTAGGTATAAAAGTATTTGTGACAATAAAGTTTTTATGAATGGATATCCAAGTATTGAGACGCTTGTTGACACATTCTGATGTCCAATAAAATCAGGTTCGCAGCCTTTACGAATAGAACTTCGAAGTCTGTAGCGGCGCGTCCATTTGTTCATTTGGATGACCGAAGGCGTGGTTGGATCATTTGATTCGTTGAAACATAAAACTTGCCTTCACTGTTCCGTGAGATTGGAACCAGTAACTATAACCTGAATAGAGTCTTAAAAAATATTTTGACTTTCTTTTTTTTTTCTCGATCTAATAATGACAAAAAACAAAAAGACTACACCTTTAGAAATACTAGAAAGCAAAAAGCGTGTTAATGTGTGTGCACCCATGGTGCGATACAGCAAACTTGCTTTTCGAGAATTAGTTAGAAAGTAAGAATTTCAATGAATCGCTTCCAAATACTAATTCCTATCTAGGTACAATACAGACATTGTATATACACCCATGATCTTGGCCGATGTATTCAAAAGCTCAGAATTTGCTCGATCTTCGGATTTTTCAACTAATTATAAAGACGATCCAGTCGTTGTTCAATTTGCAGCGCATAACGGAGCCGATTTGGCTGACGCAGCCGAACTTGTATCGCCTTATGCTGGCGGTATCGATATTAACTGCGGTTGTCCTCAGAAATGGGCTTACCAAGAGAGAATTGGAGCTTATTTAATGCAAGATCCCGAGAATGTTCGAGATATGATTCGCACAGTAAAGGGCAGAGTCAATATACCCTGTAGTATCAAAATTCGAGTCCACGATGATTTGAAGTAAGTCGAGTGGTGACTGAATTTGAGCTGTTAAACTCACATCATGACATAGAACTACATACGAGTTTGTAAAAAGAGCAGAATCTGTAGGTGTGGATTTTCTGACCGTGCATGGACGTACTAGACTGCAAAAGTCGACCGAACCAGTGAATTTTGAGGGTATCAAGCTTGTCAAAGAGTCAATTAATGTGCCAGTCATTGCCAATGGTAGTATATTCTCGCTCAAGGATGCCGATGAAATGTATGAAAAAACAGGCGTGGATGGTGTTATGTCTGCAAGAGGTTTATTGCAGAATCCAGCGTTATTTGCAGGGTATGAGGTTACGCCTTGGGAATGCATCGAGGTAAAGCAAAACCAAAATTTTAAGAAGTTGATGCGATATTTACTTTATGGTTTAATAGGAATATGTTAAATTAGCTCTGGGATATGGTACCAACTCATTTATTTTTCATCATCATTTGATGTTTATGTTTGAAGATGTGATGAGTAACGCAGAGCGTAAAACATTCAATACACTGTCGAGCATTCCAGCAATTCTGGATCATTTGGAGGATTATTGGGGCTTGGATTCCTCAAAGTTAGTATAGATGTTTATTAGACTTTCTTGTTTGAAGCTACTTTATCTACCACTTTATCACATATTTGCTGAAATACAGGGAATAAATTTGATTTTTCAAACATGTTAACATAAGAACCAGAGCCTTCTGTTTCTACCATACTAGTAAATCCTGGATCAATAGGTACTCTACCAAAGAACTCGATATCATAATCCTTTGCCATTGATTCTCCACCACCAGAAGAGAAGATGTTTGTACATTCCTATGATACTTCAGTAACCCATCTTCAAAACATTCCTACAGTATACTTACAGCACAGTGTGGACATACAAATCCACTCATATTCTCCACTACACCAAGAATGGGTAATTTGACTTTGTTACAGAATGAAATCTCTTTTCGGACGTCAGCAATAGCGACACCTTGAGGTGTAGTAACAATCACTGCGCCATCAGGATTAAACTCTTTAAGATACTCCACTATACCGATATGCTCATCCGATGTTCCCGGGGGTGTATCAATTAACAAGTAATCCAATTCTCCCCAATACACATCTTGCAGAAACTGTTTAATCATAGCTTGGTAATAAGTTAGTATAAAATAGTTGCAAATTCATATGATAATACCATTCTTCTTGGGTCCTCTCCATACTACCGAGTCGTTTTTATTTGTTAATAGAAATCCAATCGACATACAAGACAATTGTTGGTTTTCATCAGCGTAAACCGGCACCCAACTATAAAAAATCATAGAGATATGAGTAAGCTGTATATATTGAAAGTTGATATATACCCTTGTGAAGCTTGGTGCACTTTCTTTCCATCTAAACCCAACATACGAGGAATGCTTGGGCCTGTAAGATCAATGTCAAGAACACCTACTTTCTTTCCTTGATGTACTAAACCAAGTGCAAGTTGTGTTGTGACAGAAGACTTGCCTACACCTCCTTTTCCCGAAAGAACAAGCACGATATTTTTAATGTTGGATAGATTGATTTCTGACATGAGCTCTTTTGCTTATTAATAATTCAAAAGAGTTTACAACTTGGCTGATCTTTTATATTTGCTCAAACTTGAGGCTCCGTTTCATGTTCCGGTAGATTTTGTTTCAATCTACTAAAGCTAACTTGAGCTAAAACGATTCACACAAAAAAATAAAATACATACCAGTGTAGATTCTGAGCCGAAAGAAACAAAGTCGTGTTGTTGAGTATGCCCTTATTATCAAATAATAATGATGATAATAACGTAAAGGTATGCTTACTGGTATAAATCTTTCTCAAACCTTACTGGATACCAGTGATTTATATTTATTTATAAGAGCTTTACAATCAATTTATATCACACTATGAAAATTGAAAATACGAATTAAAGAAGTAACGAATTTCATTAGGAAGCCGTTATTGTAAAAAAAAGTATTGCATGTATTTGTCTCTGAAATAAGATGTTCTTCCTGAGAAAACAGTATCGGTGTTCATGATATAAGAGGCTACGAGCTTAATCCACACAACAGTTATCATTTGAGGTGAATTAGGTTGTATATCATTAAAAGATGTACTTAATAGAGGAATATACCACCTTAATTGTAAAACTTGATGTTGGCTATGGGAATCAATAATTCCCAATTCATTTTCTATTATGGCTCGTTTCACCGAGTCTCAAGCGTGGCGAGCCAGTATTTTCTTATCAGAGATGAAGCAGGTGAGCTTTTGTTCTAGTCGATCAAAAAAAAAAAAAAAAAAAAAAAAATGTATCGCTTGGATTGAATATTCGAAGGCAATGTCATATCCTCGAAAGAATCAAACTGTTAACAACGGTTGCGCGTCCCTTGCATGATAAACCCCGATGAAAGTGGCGTTCCAGTTGTGTATTCATACTCCCCAGTAGTCGTCCTTCTATATATTGAAGATATGATTTAGATTGGATGACATGAAAGCCAAGCTAAGCCAGCGGTACTGATGAATCACAACCCTAAATCTCTATGATGTCCACAGATTCCAAGGTAGGCTACTAATCATGGTTAATCGCATTGCCTCGAAGAAATAAGACTTGTGATTTAAATACATTCAGTTTACCATTTGATGCCTGCCGATAAACCTCCAAGTATGCCATGAGTTGGCGACATTCAGTCAGATTATTCAAGAAAATTAGTAGATCATCTGCATACGCTAAGACTTTCAATTTGACGGTTTCTGGGGAGATTGGCATAATATTCATCATCTTAGCTACTGGTGTTATGCCTGTGATTGTATCATCTGTTAAAATGCATTGAATCAGGGGTTCTATGGTTAGGCTGAACAAGATTGATGATAGAGAGTCTCTTTGGCGTAAATCTCTTTGTTGATTCACCGTTTCAGAGATAAAGCCATTGATATTAATCCCTATCCTAGCCTGAAAGAAGAAGCTGATAGCGGTTGTGTGTTTGGGTAGATCAAACCGCGTCAACATCGCTTCCAGGCAGCGATTGTGTACATAGTCATCAGCTTTTTAAAAGAATGCAACAACTTAAAAAAAATTAGCGCGACATCATTTTAGCAAAAGGTGTACAAGGATTACCAGGACATGCAACAATGCTCCTCTGGATATATTAAGAAACTCAATTCAGCACTTTGCTAATGCTTTTTCAAAGTGTTTAAATAAAGAGCCTCTTTAATTTAGGCAAGAAAAACTAAAAGTATTTGTTGGAAAATAAAATTCCATTTGTCGATTGGCGCTGAAGCAATGGTAGAGTAAAGTTGCTGATTTCAAGATATTATATAAATCCATTCGAGTAATCATTTATTCCACTGACGTATATAAACCAGCCAATAAAATGACATTGCTTTTGACTGCTTTTATGGCTGCGTTTATGGCTGCGTTTATGCCTGCGTTTATGCCTGCGTTTATGCCTGCGTTTATGGCTGCGTTTATGGCTGCGTTTATGGCTGCGTTTATGCCTGCGTTTATGCCTGCGTTTATGCCTGCGTTTATGCCTGCGTTTATGCCTGCGTTTATGCCTGCGTTTATGCCTGCGTTTATGCCTGCGTTTATGCCTGCGTTTATGGCTGCGTTTATGCCTGCGTTTATGCCTGCGTTTATGCCTGCGTTTATGCCTGCGTTTATGCCTGCGTTTATGCCTGCGTTTATGCCTGCGTTTATGCCTGCGTTTATGCCTGCGTTTATGGCTGCGTTTATGGCTGCGTTTATGGCTGCGTTTATGGCTGCGTTTATGGCTGCGTTTATGGCTGCGCTTATGGCTGCGTTTATGGCTGCGTTTATGGCTGCGTTTATGGCTGCGTTTATGGCTGCGTTTATGGCTGCGTTTATGGCTGCGTTTATGGCTGCGTTTATGGCTGCGTTTATGGCTGCGCTTATGGCTGCGTTTATGGCTGCGTTTATGGCTGCGTTTATGGCTGCGTTTATGGCTGCGCTTATGGCTGCGTTTATGGCTGCGTTTATGGCTGCGTTTATGGCTGCGTTTATGGCTGCGTTTATGGCTGCGTTTATGGCTGCGCTTATGGCTGCGTTTATGGCTGCGTTTATGGCTGCGTTTATGGCTGCGTTTGTAAAGCTTCTGTTTTTTCACACTCATATTTTATTTACTATAGTGGTATTATTTACGATAAAAGAAGGTATATAGCATACACAAATTATTTACGTGGTATTTCTGTTGATATCGATGTGGTGGGGATTACGATGGTTGGTGTTTTATCTAGACAATGATCCAGCCAGTTGCAGTCATCAATAAGTTTACTATCACGCTTTCTCACAGACTCAAATACACCCTTGACCAATTCTTTTAAAGAGTAGACTTGCACGAGTATTGGCAACACATTTTCTCCAAAACTTGTAACATCAGTAGGTATTTGAAGGGCTTTACCATCAGTGATTCTTGTAATATATCCTTTGGGCCTATCAGCTATAAGCACTTTCATATGCAACCCTGTGAATTGACAAACATAGAACATGTACCAGTCCATCATATAGACACTATATCAAATCATTTTATATTTTACCTGAATGTACTACACCTATAGTAAATAAGTGGCTATAGTCACCTTTCTTTTCTTTACCAAGTAAATCCAGCATATCTTTTAAGACTTTTGGAAGTTTCACTCCTCTTTCCTTTATCATTTTGTTTCCATTAAGGTTGTAATCTTTATCAACTTCTGATGCACCATATTCAAGGCTGCTGACATTTTTTGGATTGCTTTCACGGATTAAGAAATCAAATCGGCGGCCCATTGGTTTACGAACATGGTTATTAACGTCGCCGATGGACCTTTTGAGACTTTTTCTAATGGAAGATGCCATGGAGGCTCCTTCCCCTCTAGAGACGTTTGACGGTTAATCCCAAAAAATTAAATAAAAATGTATAAAAATGAGCCCACCTGATTATCTCAAGTCCTTCTAAATTGCCAAAAACGCGGTCTATTATGCACCAAATATGAATGTTGTACCAATTCTCCAAATGGTCTTTCATCAAACTGCCGTTTTCGTATTCCTTTACAAGTGTGTATACAGAATGCTTTATCCAATCTAAATCGAAGTGTTTTTTATGATCATAGTATTCCTCCCAGCTTTGTTTTTCATTAAGTACACTTCTAATATCAGCAGTTGATTGGCGGTTGAATTTGTTCAAATACTGTTTAATATCATCAGGCAATACTATAGGCTTGGGGCTCTTGTATATCTTGATTTCCTCAATTTCTTCTTTTGTGAATATACCATTTTTAATATATGATTCAGAATCATTAGGATCAAAAATCAGTGATTGAGAAGGATGATCTTCAATTTGAGACTTTCCAAAAGCATACAAACCGTCCTCCACTTTTGTCCCAGTAGAGAGAATCCACTTGTCATTATGTTTTAAGGTTCTAAAGAATTCCTCTACTTCAGATCTTGGTTTTGCAGCTATTAAAAGCCGATGAATAAAAAATATTATACTACTACTTTGTTTCAACACCTACTATGGATTTCTTGAAGATGGCTTCCAAGCTCAATCGTAGTATCGAAATGAAGTGTACAGCTTGGACAACCAAAGTTTTTTATTACATCTTGCTATTAATGGAAAAAGAGAGTTTGAGAAAAAAAAGTGTGAAAGTTCAATTATAAGTACTTACTCTTGATTTGGCGATAGAGGCAGAAATATATTTTTTGCTTGAGCGCGAAATATTAGATATAAGAAAAGCTTTGCGATGGTATATTTGTACTTACGTTTTTGTGTTATATGTCCTACTTTTCGTACTTGGATAGTTTATCCCTATAATATTAAACATATTATAATAGAGTTATATTTTAAATATTAACATAGATACCTTCAAAAGTTTCATAATGATCTCTTAAGTTTCGAGCATTAGAAAACTTGTGTTCACAAAGATGGCAGTTGTATATTATTATGTAGTATTTTATATTAGACACTATTATATTTTAAAAAAGAGATTTAATTGAAAACAATTTTTGATGATCAACAATATTTAAGTACTTTTAATGCAAGAGTAGGGTTGATTATGTTGAAGATAAAACAAAAAGATAGTATCAAGTAGCAAGTTGTGTCAAAAATAGGATATCGCGTAGAATATTGGATAGCCACAACCATGAGCATAGTCATAAACGCAGTCATAAACGCAGGCATAAACGCAGGCATAAACGCAGGCATAAACGCAGGCATAAACGCAGCCATAAACGCAGGCATAAACGCAGCCATAAACGCAGCCATAAACGCAGGCATAAGCGCAGCCATAAACGCAGGCATAAACGCAGGCATAAACGCAGCCATAAACGCAGGCATAAACGCAGCCATAAGCGCAGGCATAAACGCAGCCATAAACGCAGCCATAAACGCAGGCATAAACGCAGCCATAAACGCAGGCATAAACGCAGCCATAAACGCAGGCATAAACGCAGCCATAAACGCAGGCATAAACGCAGCCATAAACGCAGGCATAAACGCAGCCATAAACGCAGCCATAAACGCAGCCATAAACGCAGCCATAAACGCAGGCATAAACGCAGGCATAAACGCAGGCATAAACGCAGGCATAAACGCAGGCATAAACGCAGGCATAAACGCAGGCATAACGCAGGCATAAACGCAGGCATAAACGCAGGCATAAACGCAGGCATAAACGCAGGCATAAACGCAGGCATAAACGCAGCCATAAACGCAGGCATAAACGCAGGCATAAACGCAGGCATAAACGCAGGCATAAACGCAGGCATAAACGCAGGCATAAACGCAGGCATAAACGCAGCCATAAACGCAGCCATAAACGCAGCCATAAACGCAGGCATAAACGCAGGCATAAACGCAGGCATAAACGCAGCCATAAACGCAGCCATAAAAGCAGTCAAAAGCAATGTCATTTTATTGGCTGGTTTATATACGTCAGTGGAATAAATGATTACTCGAATGGATTTATATAATATCTTGAAATCAGCAACTTTACTCTACCATTGCTTCAGCGCCAATCGACAAATGGAATTTTATTTTCCAACAAATACTTTTAGTTTTTCTTGCCTAAATTAAAGAGGCTCTTTATTTAAACACTTTGAAAAAGCATTAGCAAAGTGCTGAATTGAGTTTCTTAATATATCCAGAGGAGCATTGTTGCATGTCCTGGTAATCCTTGTACACCTTTTGCTAAAATGATGTCGCGCTAATTTTTTTTAAGTTGTTGCATTCTTTTAAAAAGCTGATGACTATGTACACAATCGCTGCCTGGAAGCGATGTTGACGCGGTTTGATCTACCCAAACACACAACCGCTATCAGCTTCTTCTTTCAGGCTAGGATAGGGATTAATATCAATGGCTTTATCTCTGAAACGGTGAATCAACAAAGAGATTTACGCCAAAGAGACTCTCTATCATCAATCTTGTTCAGCCTAACCATAGAACCCCTGATTCAATGCATTTTAACAGATGATACAATCACAGGCATAACACCAGTAGCTAAGATGATGAATATTATGCCAATCTCCCCAGAAACCGTCAAATTGAAAGTCTTAGCGTATGCAGATGATCTACTAATTTTCTTGAATAATCTGACTGAATGTCGCCAACTCATGGCATACTTGGAGGTTTATCGGCAGGCATCAAATGGTAAACTGAATGTATTTAAATCACAAGTCTTATTTCTTCGAGGCAATGCGATTAACCATGATTAGTAGCCTACCTTGGAATCTGTGGACATCATAGAGATTTAGGGTTGTGATTCATCAGTACCGCTGGCTTAGCTTGGCTTTCATGTCATCCAATCTAAATCATATCTTCAATATATAGAAGGACGACTACTGGGGAGTATGAATACACAACTGGAACGCCACTTTCATCGGGGTTTATCATGCAAGGGACGCGCAACCGTTGTTAACAGTTTGATTCTTTCGAGGATATGACATTGCCTTCGAATATTCAATCCAAGCGATACATTTTTTTTTTTTTTTTTTTTTTGATCGACTAGAACAAAAGCTCACCTGCTTCATCTCTGATAAGAAAATACTGGCTCGCCACGCTTGAGACTCGGTGAAACGAGCCATAATAGAAAATGAATTGGGAATTATTGATTCCCATAGCCAACATCAAGTTTTACGATTAAGGTGGTATATTCCTCTATTAAGTACATCTTTTAATGATATACAACCTAATTCACCTCAAATGATAACTGTTGTGTGGATTAAGCTCGTAGCCTCTTATATCATGAACACCGATACTATTTTTTCAAGAAACATTACTCCCCAGACGCTGTCAACTGCTGAAACACTGAATCTACATCCGGATTTATGGTATTTCTCGTCGAATAGACGAGACAAATTAAAGGTTTTCACTTCTATCTTGTTGCACATCCATGCTCTATTGAAGACAGTGAGTAACCTTCCCGACATAAGATATACTGTTGCATTAAAGTTATCACCTGCTATAGTGCCGGAACTACTGATCAATGATGTGTGGTTTCCCATCTCAGATCCACGTCCAATTAAACCCAAAGCCTACAAACAGGTCCTAGTCAAGAATATTTATATTTATGATAAAAACGCCCAACGCCTGAAATTTCGAACCTCAAATGATCTCTTAAAAAAGTTTCCACTATTCGATAAGCGTTTATACACTAATTTGGGACGAGAAACTGTCCAAATGTTCCGGTTTAGTTTGCAATCATGTATTCCTGTCGACAGGACACACCCTCAACCCTTGGGAAGTATCACGTCCACTCTAATCAGCTCAACTTACCAGCATACTCTGGAAATACATAAGATTACCAGACAGGTGTATAGGAAAGCAGTACTTTCGGCAACGCCTACCAAAAGCTTGACCGTATCTAGGGTAAAAGCAGGCTCATAGCATCTATTCTGGAAAGCTAAGCTCAAGTTTGAAGCCAAGAATATCTGATATGATATTATACAAGACAAGATCAACACCAACTCAAGGATGCACTGTTTCGTTAGGGACAAGGTTGAATCTCCTTACTGTTAGATATGCTCGGCAATCAACTCACACTACAAATCATATGTTTGTTACCTGTCAACAGGTATGGCGGATCTGGAAACGCACTCTTCAATATACCTTTTCTCTGGACCAAATCCTTATCGTATCCTCTATACAAGCCCTTGCAGGTATTTATCTATTACATCTTCCTCTACGCAATACAGAACAATCTACTCTCAAATATCTACTCACCTCTGTTATTGAGAATGTTTGGAGATACCACCGCCAGTTTACCATCCATGATATACCCTATGATCCGTCTTTAGCTGTAGGGTTAGCTATTAGTTTCGAAAGAAACTGCACAGGAAACTTCCCCATCGGTCCTCCCATTCCTCAACCATCCTCTGAATCTTGACTTTAATACTCCAATCTTACTCTGGCTACATATGCTTTTTTGCAAGTTATTATTCTTAGCTTATATGCTGGTTTTAATTCTGAATAATACATATACATAAAGTTCGGTGATCTCATAGCGCAACATCCACCAAGATGTGTGATTATTACTAAAGATCAATACAAGGATTTATATTATCTCCCTAGATGAGATGGGTATATTTCCTGAGATGAAAGGATATTGTTTGATTATGGACAATGCACTTATACATACGACCAAAGTAATTAAAGAGACGATTGAAGAGCATAGCTACAACTTCATTTACCTACCAGTGTACTATCTAGAGCTCAACCCGATTGAGCAATTTTAGTCTGTCATCAAGGGCCAAGCGAAGAGAGAGTTCATGCTCCAAAAGGATGCTCTTCCTCAGTAAATAATTGCGGACGCTAGCAACAAAATAACGCAATCTTCCTTTGAAGGGTTTTCACGTTATTCTGTTAAACGTTTTGACGAGTGTCTGGCAGAACATCTTATTTAAGAGACAAATTCATGCAATGCTTTTTTTTTCATAAAAAAAATGGTTACAATGCGACATCATTTTTATCAAATGTGTGACAACATCTTTTTGGCAAAAGGTAAATTGCATTCAATATACCAAAGTAATATAAATAATGCTGATCAGTAGGAGTAGTAATTAGTGAGACGTGAAGGCAGTAGTGTAACAGCACTATCGATATGGTGCACATCAGGTAAAGCAGATGGTAACTTCTCTCATAGAGAAAACGAAATAGTATCGCACCCACGTATATCAAAGTATCGACAGGTATAGTCTGATGCACAGATGTAATCGCGATATTTATTAGGTGTCTCAACTCTTGTATCATCTGATTGCAGGTGGGACTTGTTCAGAATGCTAAAAAATTAATCTAATCTCGTTTTGAGCGACAAGACAAATAGATACAGAAAAGGCTGTTTTAACAATATTAATGTGATACTGAATAGTGCATCGAATGATTCTAAAACTATTTGATGTCTCATGTATGCAACTAGTTGAACTATTGTCAATAAAAGATGAATTTTTGAATTTTTTAAAATGCAACCTTAACTTGAGTATTTCATACACAATAAACCCCCCCAAAAAAAAGAGTATATACTTGCAAATATATGATATTTATTCTAACACTAGAGCATATCTCGAAAGTATTGTATTTACGCGTCACAATATCTGAAAAGTTTAGGTGTAAGAAAAAATTCAAATAATGGACCATCTTTAACATTTCTCGATCGAACCCAGTCTGAGGTCACATATATTTGATATTACTTGTTCAGAACTAGCTATCGAATGTACTAAAACCGTTATTTAATTAATATACAACCATTGTAGGATACTGTAAGGAAGACCAGTAATTATATATTTTTTCATGCAAATCAAATATGATGATCCATAGATTTTTCGCTTAAATGCTACGTCTATAAAACCTTTTATTAGAAGAGACCGTGTTGATAATTGGAACCTGCTCTCTATTCATCTGAATAACCGGGGCTTTTATGTTAATATCACTTTTAGACTTTTATAGCCAACTGTAGCTTTCGGATAAACTACGGCTTCCTTGTTTTGTTAAAATACTAAATATGCTTATTTTTTGCGACCACCTCGATAGCCATTGGTAGCAGAAATCAATCCGCGGATTTACAAATCTCAGATTTTTGCTAACGAACAGAGTCAAATGAAAATATTCCTATTTAAGTACACAGTAGACAAAATAACATTGTACAGCCTTCGATAATAATAAAGTCTTTTGTAAGACGCTCTCTGTTATGGGCATCAGCGTTTGCACGATGCATGGACTTCTATCGAGAAGCTTTACTCAGCCCATTGTACTTGAAAGCTGATTCTAGTAAACTGTTAACAGATAGAGACAAATACAAAAGTCTCTTGGGTCAATGTAAAGATCTACATCAAACTGCGTTTCTGATCACATCGTCCTAGCGCGCTTATTGGCTTAAACTAATAACTACTACTTGCATCATGATGTGGATATTTTGTAATAGGAGTTAATCGTAAGCTGGCAGGGGGGTGCTCTTTTACAATTATCCTTTTGATAAATATAAGGTTTTGATACTCTATAGCATCGAGAAGAAAGTCTTCGAGAAAATCGGTCTTCTGCTATACCAAATAATATACTATACCAAATAATATACTATACCAAATAATATAAAAGGCAAATCATTGTTTTCGATTTTATCCAAAATAGTACACTGTAAGCTTGATACACTATCAACAACGGACATTTAAAAAGTGATAGGCATACTCTAATTAAGCCTGAAGCCATTCTGCAAATATTATTTTGATTATCCAACAAGCCTTTCTTTCTTTCTTTCTTTATAATTGAAAAAGCTATATACAATGTATCCTGCTTATAATCCTACGCCATCCAATTACCAACAGCAAAAGAAAAAGCACAGGAATCCATTTACGTATCTGTTCACAAAGCAGTATAAAAGCACACCTTCTATCAGTGATTTTAGACAAGAAGAACAAAAAAGAGGTTAACTCGAATAGTGTTCCATCTTGATTGTCTGTTTAACTTTTGCATTAGGTATATTTGGTGTTCCTTTATGCGACGCATCAAAGTCAGGCTCAAGTCTTTGGGAATTAAAGGTACCAGATCCAGTTGCTCTTTGCTTTCAAGAGATTAGTAGACGAGGTAAAATGAATACAATATAACGCACAGGCATTTTTTTTAAAACAAGACGTATGACCATAGGCCTAACCACAGAAGGTATATTTCGCTTATCGGGTGCTACTTCCGAGGTCATTTTGCTTGAAAACAGAATCAATATGTGCTCACCTGATGAAAGAAAGCTGATCGACCCATCTGAATTCGATATTCATACGCTAACTAGTCTTGTCAAGAAGTACCTTCGAGAATTACCTGAACCAGTTATACCAAATGCCTTTCATGAGCAGTTTCAAGGTATTGATTTCTATGCGTTTGATGGAGGTTTAGAGCAGCTTTCTGCAGTGATCGTCAAACTTCCCTTTTACAATAGACAGCTGTTACATGCTATTCTATTGATGGCTTCTAGGATTCAACACCACGTCCAGGTCAATATGATGAGCCCTGAAGCTCTAGCTACTGTTTTTGCGCCTGTTTGTACTGGATTTGAGCAATCTTTGAAAGATCATATGTCTGGTAAATCTCATTCTACTCCAACTAGTTCCACTCTGAAGAAACAGAAAAAGTATCAACAGAGCACTACGCTCCAGCAATCTTCTGATTTAATTGCACAGCATATTAAAAGAAACAAGAATTGGACAAACATTTGGAAGGCAATGATTGAGTATCACGATAGTCTGATTGCAGCTCTGGATAAGCAAATGAATGCCAAAGAAAGTGACAAGAGTAATCCAGATTTGACTTGGAGAGACCACCGCATTTATTACAACCATAGTCCAGTAGGTGGTAATCGATCTTTACCTTCACCGTTCTCGACCAATGGAAGTATGGTCCCCTTACCCAACGATATCATGATGGCTCAGTTCTATCCTATCAGTCAAGGACAAGGCAGTGCCCTTATTCCAGTAGCTCAACCGTCTCCACTATGCCCTCCAGCCTCTGAAACAGCCACACCCAACTGTTATCAATCTCAATCAATACGATCACGTTCAAATGCTCGTCAGAATTATGTTATTTATGAAGATTCTCCAACAAACGCTGAAAGCACTAGCTTCCATCATACATTAGCAAAAAAAACGTCAGCTTTTTTTCCAAAGTCAAACACCATAAGAAGGATTCTGTCAGCAAGCACGCTTAGGTGATGAACCAAAATTACTCTACATATGCTCCATTCCTCTCTTTTTATATATATATGAAAGAGCCTTTTCTTACCTTCCTTATACTCATGAAACTTTCCATACTCCTTTACGTACGTATACTAATTTGATATGCTTATGGTTATATCTACTTGCGAGTATATACTAGTAATTATATTTTAATAATTTTACCACCTATGGCACCTTTCCAATCATAATAAACCAACAATGCCCATACACGCTATTCAAAGCAAGACGTACATGATATTATCATCCTACTATATGTAAAGTGACATGTTTTAAATGACCTTTTTTAAGCAAAATGACATGCACAGGCCTAATTTGCACTGATATTATTATCAAGGGGCAGTGCATAAACCAGTCCTTGTCTGTCATACGCGAAGTAACTCTATTCTTTGAGGCTTGTGAACATTTTTCGGCTTAGGAAACCATCACCATAACATTTATGCAGCCCATCATTATTTATCTCTCGCAAAGGCCATGCTATCTACTAGGCTTTTGGGGTCTCAAGTCTTGTCGTGCACCAATATTTTATGTTTAAGAATACACGACTTTTGAATATATAACTATAAACGACAGGATCACAGTATCGTATTCGGATAGTGCGCATACAGGCTACTGCTAATCAATTACATATTTGATATGGACAATCAATGGAACTTTAATGGCCTCATTTAGATTAGATAAAGTGTACCAGATATCACGATAAAATGATAAAGACGGATGAATACACATCATTTAACACTGGCACATGTTTAACAAGGTGATTATCAAGCGACCCTTTGCACCAGCAGCAAGTCATACTCCACTTGAGCATAATATCTGCTGCTTTTGATTTCAGTACAGCCAAGGATTTTTTTTGATACCAACATGCTCGTATAAAGTGCGCGAGCAAAAGAGAACACAAGTTCAGCCTTACAGCGTAAGTGAGCAGTTTTTTTTTCAGAAAAAACATCAGGCTAATTCTACATACAATGTACCTAGACATGACTGAGTCATATTGTAACAGACATGTACAATTTAGATTCCTAGTTGATGATTTGATTGACGGGTGATACGTGACAATTGATCATGTATCCAAGCCACATTATTGTTTTGTCAAGAGGTCTTTATATATTGAACGAACCGAAAGCACATTTGATATGGACACGAGAGAAAGAAGCTTTCAAATGGAGCAAGTGTAATTTGACTGAAGTTCAGCTCTGCGTATATAATATAACTTGGTTGCAATCCATTGCTTATTTTTGTTTACTAGGCCTCATTTAGCTGAAAAATAAATAAACAAACAAATAAACAAAATATCAACCTATATTTTGACTTGTACGCAATAACATGTTTTCTTTAATACCATTAAACTAGCATATGACTATCATCCCACAAAACTAGTTTTGCCAATTTCATTGGCTGACGATCAACAAAATGCATCGCTCTTCCTCCTCTCCTCTCTCTACTATTACTGTTCGCTACCAGACTTTGACATCGTTTTTAATAGTAAAGATTCATCAATACCTCAAGTAAGTTAATTTTCAATGAAAGTTTGTGTAGAATTTAATTTTGCATTACATTTTTTGAAGAATTTACATTATGTTGTTAAACGATACATATATCAAAGATAAAAAAATGATTTGATCTTTTAGACCTTTCAATTGATCTTGCTTAATAACGCATGTGATGACTAGTACATATTTTTTAATAAACTACTGTATATAATAATCTTTATATTAGGCTTGTAATGAATATATTGTGTTATTAAAATTGAAGAAATATTATGTCATATACACCCCAAACTTTGTTGTATGAAATGACCTATTTGAAGTAGTAATATTCTTTATATAGAATCCCTAGATATCAGGTTCCCAAATACCTGATATACGTGCTTCCTTCGATTTACCTACTAACCCGCTTATCCCAAGCTCCTATGAGTCAGTCCGTTACAATCATCGTTATCCGTAATTCAAACCTTCTCAAGTTCTTATTGGTAGCGGTAATAAGTTAAGTTTTCAATTTATCTTCTCTCCCTTATCATCAGATCGGATCAAACTGTATGTATATTTGTATCTGTGGCATGTATGCAAAAAAGATCTGCTAGAAAAAAAGAGGGGTTATTTCCCCTAACTCTTACACAGCTAAAGAAGAGGTAATAGCTTATAGAAGTGTCTCATTCTTTCTGCTTTTCTTTTCTTTAGCTCTAGTTTATATGAAATTTTTTTCGCCAACAATTGCTGTTTTCGTGCTGTTTCTTATAGCAGTAATCCAGACAATGCCTACCGCAGTATTAAAAAGGGAAGGTGATACTCCAGGCCTCACCATCAGAAAAGGACTTCCTTTCAAAAATGAAGAGAATGGGTTAACTCTACCCGATCAAGATGCCAGTAACAATGGAGCCATTGATTTCGAAAAAACTGGACAGTAGTAGGCTATCTGAACCCAATCCCAAGGTGTTTTTATGAAACTGAGTGCTTTAACTCTTGCGCTAAGCTGTATTTCATGGAAATGCATTATAGCCAGAATGGTGTATAGGCGCTTTGCTAGTGTGCTATTATATTTGGGACCTCTTAGAAAAACATAAAAGTATCTATAGTAATCAATAATATAATAAAATTTAATCTATACAAAGCCCTGAAATACAGTGAATCTGAATTGTTGATACCATGGACGAACAGAAAAGATGCAAGCGCCACTAAGAAGGCAAAAGTTACAGCTTATAGAGTAGTATAATTATTATGTAGATATACTTACCTACTTGTTTAACTCTATAGTTTCTTGTAGCGTGTTTATGTATATTGGGTCATTCCCTAATTTAAATATCATAGGTATTATTGGCCGACTGATATCAAAACAGGATGTTCTTCTTCCCATGGTAGCTTCAGACAAAGTTCTGAGGGTTATAAAACTATATTTGTATTATCAGGAAAACACGATGAAGTTTTAGAATTTTGCAAATCAGCACAATAGATAACGTTCTTTTAGATTTATATGTGCAGCGCCGTAATGCACTATATAACTTTAACAATAGATCAATTTTTCGCTTTTTTGAGGGATTTGTCCTTAAAAAATGATGGCAATGAAAAGACAGCGAAATGTGGCATGAAGTTTGCTTATTCAATAAAAATCAAATTCATGTGTTAGTTCTCATATACTATGATTTTTTTAAGCTTAAAAGTCTAGTCATCATTGTAGCTTCTAAAAAACTGAGAAGTAAGAAGCTTCATTGGATGATGAACATTGGAGTAGACGGTGTATATAATCTCGACAGAAATATTTAAAATCAGTTAATTGTATTTCATGCCCTTAAAACATAGAGATAGCTTTGAAAACTGAAAAAAAAAAAAATCAATTTAATAATCAATGTTGTTAATATCAAAGTTTAAAAAATCTCCATTAAAGTAATTAGAAACTAGACCATCCGTAAGTTGCATAGTTTTTTTATTTCCTGAAGTAGATTGCACTCTTTCAGCCACCCATGAAATGCATACCATTCAAAAGAGAAAGTACCGCATTAACTGCGTAGATGTTTAAAGTGAGAATAAGTCATTGCCCAATATATTTAAATATATAGTATATTTTGAGCAAAAATGTCAACTTTTGTAATCCTAAAATCCAATAATTTACAGCTCAGACATTGACATAATTGCTTTATAAAACAAAAGATCTTGGTCAAATATTGCATCTGATTAATATGTCATTCTCAGAATGAGTTGTAGCATTTGAAATCTAAATGCGGCACCAGTACAATGAATCCCAAGGATCTAATACTGTATAAACATGAGCCAAACAGTTTCCGCTCGTCAATCCGAGAATCTAAGTAACTAAATCAAGGGTCAAAGCTCCAAAAAAAAGCTTAAAAACGCGATTTATTTCCAACGATTACCCAGAGTCTTCTATGAGAATATCTCTTAAATCATACACGATAAAGTTTAGTGTAATCTCATGACGATGGCCGCTTATTGTTTCTGCCCTTTTTGTTTCGGAAAATTCTTTTGCCCTGCATTAACATTTAAAAACCGAGTTTCCAGAGGCTTTTTCTTAGCGCGCGCGCATACTTTTCTATCATGTTTAGTAATCATTTGAAACAGTTTACCAGAAATACAAGCCGATGTTTATTCCGTCAAAAAAGACTGTATCAAACCCAACAACAGCCTATTAGAACCAATTATACGGTGATAGGTCTTACTGCTTTGATTGCTGCTGCCTCAGGCTATGGATTTGCTTCTGTCAATCATCAACAGCCAGCTGACAAGAAAGACGCGTCATTTTCTGGTCGTCCACAAGTTCCTATTCCTGCTATTCCAACACACGAAACACTTGTACGTGCTTTCGAAGAATTACGTCAAGTTTTGCCTGATGAGCACGTCACTGTTGACGAAGAAGCGCTTCAAGACCACGGATACTCTAACAATTCATATCACAATGAAGGCGCACCCAATATTGTTGTGTATCCATCAAGCACGGAACAAGTAAGTTCGATTGTACGCATCGCCAATAAATATAATATGCCTATTATTCCGTTCTCTGGCGGCACTTCTTTGGAAGGCCATTTCTCAGCACCCAAGGGCGGTATCTGTATTTCGTTTACTGAGCATATGGATCAAATAATCGCTTTTCATCCTGAAGATATGGATATTGTCCTACAACCCGGTGTACAATGGGAAGATTTAAACTTCTTCTTGAAGAAAGAAGGGCTCTTTTTTCCAATGGATCCTGGACCAGGGTAAGTTATACATAAGCCAAGCAGAGCTATTGACTTATGAAACCATAGAGCTTGTATTGGCGGTATGGTAGGCACTTCATGTTCTGGCACAAATGCAGTTCGCTATGGCACTATGCGGGAATGGGTTATTAATTTAACTATTGTAACACCAGACGGTAAAATCTTGAAGACGCGTCAAAGACCACGCAAATCCTCAGCAGGTTACGATTTGACCAAGCTGTTTATTGGTTCAGAAGGCACTTTGGGTGTTATCACTGAGATTACGTTGAAGTTGGCCGTCTTGCCTCAAGAAGAAACTGTGGCTGTTTGTGACTTTCCTACGATTCGAGATGCTGCTGCTGTGGTGCCAGACTTGGTACGCGCTGGTGTGCAAATTGGCGCTGTAGAGTTATTGGATGCAGAAATGATGAAGGCTATCAATTTGGCTAACCCAGACTTAGGTCATGCTGCCAAACCCACACTGTTCTTCAAGTTCTCGGGCGCGTCGAAAATAACTGTAGAGCATGAAATACAGGTTGTATCTGAGATCGCCAAGAAACACCATGGTGGTCAATTCAAGTATGCAAAGAACCAAGCTCAAAAAGAGGAATTGTGGGAAGGAAGAAAGATTGCGCTTTGGTCTTCGACTCTACTCAAACCTGAAGCATCTATATGGACTACCGATGTAGTGGTACCTGTATCCAAATTGCCCGAATTGATTGCAGAGACACAAAAAGATATTGAGGGATCGTTCTTGCCTTGTCCTATGGTAGGCCATGTAGGTGATGGTAATTTCCACGTATTTATCTTGTTTGATAAAAAGAACAATGATGAATATAAAGAAGCCAAGCGCTTAAACAAGAATCTGTTGGAACGTGCTATTCGGATGGAGGGCTCTGTGACAGGTGAACATGGTGTTGGTATTGGTAAAAAGAACTTTTTAACTGAAGAGTTGGGTGAGAACACGGTGGATATGATGAAGAAAATCAAGATTGCTCTCGATCCCAAAGGCTTGATGAACCCGGAAAAGGTTCTACCTGATAATTAAATAAAGATCATGCAATAGGAATGATGGTATTACATTGGCTGGAACCAACCGGGAAGCTTTTGTTATATTTTACTGCTTGAGCCCTTTTTTTTTAAAAAATATGTATTCACTCTTTCTTTTTTCTTTTTTTTTCTTTTTTTTTCCTACTTTTTGATCAAATAAACTTATAATAACAAATGTCAACTGTAAGTCAATCTTAAAAATATACAGTTGTATGCTTGCAGTTAACATGTTATTTTTCGAGAACAGGAACGCGCAGATAAGGTATTCAATCAAACCACTGTACTCATGAAACATGTTTCATTAAATCCATAATAAAGGTCTATATGGCCAAGATTTCAGAACAAGCTGAGCGCTATGACGGTAAGTTTATCTTGAATCTAGCTAGAGGAAGCTCTCTTAAGAATCGATGGGGGACCCAAACATCTCGGTCAAGTTCCCGAGTAGATACTGAAAGGGCACGGGTACAAAACTCATGATTCTCACACCTATTTTATAATAGAAATGGTCAAATATATGAAACAAGTGGTAGAGGTAAAGTAACATACAATATAGGTTTATCCATGACTCATATGTAGTTTTTTTTTTTTTTTTTTTTTTTTTTTTTTGTCAGCTAAATGAAGGTCTATCAGTGGAAGAGCGAAACCTTTTATCGGTTGCTTACAAAAACGTGATTGGTGCCCGTCGCGCTTCTGGAAGGATTGTTTCGTCAATTGAGCAAAAGGAATTGAGTAGAGGTCATGATGCTCAAGTCGCCAAGATTAAAGCATATCGATCCAAGATCGAGAATGAGCTATATCAAGTATGCGATGAAATATTGAATCTTTTAAAAGACTACTTGATCCCTTCTACCGAAGCACCTGAGGCCAAGGTCTTTTATTACAAAATGTAAAAGCATGCAACCTTATTATTATTATACTTAGATATAGCAATTGACTCATTTGTCATTGTAGGAAAGGCGATTACCATCGTTATGTCTCAGAATACGCCACTGAGGCAGCTCGTGAAGAATCTGCTCGCGCTGCTCATGAAGCTTACGAACAAGCATCGAAGATTGCTCAAACTGAACTAAGTCCAACCAATCCTATTAGCTTAGGTCTCGCCTTGAACTATTCAGTATTCTACTATGAAATCCTTAATAAGCCTGAAGAAGCTTGTAAATTGGCCAAAACATCGTTTGATTACGCTATTGCGGAATTGGATAATCTCTCTGAGGATTCATACCGAGATTCTACTTTGATTATGCAACTCTTGAGAGACAACCTGTCATTATGGACATCAGACCTTGAAGAAGGTATATAAAGTCATTGACGGTAGTGTGCATACATACATACATGCATAGCAAATAAGCCCGAAAATGCTCAGTAGACAATAGCGATAGTCATTTCAATTACATTTAATAATAAACCGTAATCTAAACAAATAGTTTCTGATTCAATCAGGGGCAAATGGTATAGTAAATGTATCTAATACAGGTATGTCTCTATCTAAAATGGTGGTTTGAATTGAGAATTTTGAAATCATCAGGTTTAACAAAAAGTCCTCTCTGAGGATCTGTATGGAAATAGCGAACACCATCTACTGATCCATCCGTCTTGCCCACTATATCATGTGTTAATAATCAATTGCAATTATACTTGTCTTAATCACTTACATCGACTTTCTAATTCAACACCAATATAAGTACCCTCAGCAAACTGAACAGGTCCAATGTACTTGATAATACCCATCGTCGGTAACGGACGTCGCAATAACTCTACTTTATCACCCAACACAGGCAGTGCGCCAAGTTCTTCATCATCACTCACATCGCTGCTGGTTCCAATACTCCATCTAGGTCTTCGGCTCTTGCTTCCACGACGCTTACGGTGTTCGGTCATTGTTTGCTGAGGAGATAAATATTGCATTGAATTATCGATAGTGGGTAAAACTGGCGCGCTAGGTGATTTAGAGCGCACAGGTGTTTTTGGTAGTTCAAATTTAAGTCGTGAAGGTCGTGCTTGATCTTCAATGGGTTCAGAAGGTGGAGGAACAAAGGCAGCTTCTACAGGCAGTAACTGATCCGTCAAGGAAGTAAAAGAAGAGCTGGTTCGCAAAAGAGGTCGTCTAAACTCGGTCAACGTGTTTGCGATGGTGTTGTTTTGCGTGGTGGTATATACTTCACCGTCTGCAGCGGGTGCGTGGATGTTGTTATCTTCTTCTTCCAGTTGCTTGCGTCGTTTTTCAGATTCAAAACTTAAAAGGTTTAGAAGTGGCTGATTCTCTCTGGTTGCTTCGTCGGGATCTTGCGAATGATAGCGTCGTAGATTGCAAGCAAGGATAGATTCAGTGGATAATGCTCTAGGTCGAGATCGAACTTGACGTGAACTTTCTGATTGCACAGTCAAAGAGCGCGTCATGAGGGATCCTAAAGATAATCGACGCGTGTAAGTCTCAGTTAAAGCTGCATTTCTCGCTTCCTGTTGTGATTGAAACTGCTTCTTCCATTTGCGAGGTTTGAAACTAAAGATGGCCGAGAAATCAGTCTCGAAAGGCTTGGCCAACGTTCGATAAGGGATACTCGTGTCTTCTGCCAATTGACGCAGAGTTGACTTTTGTAATGTACGGAATCCGCCTTCAGCTTTGATTTTAGTCCAATTCCGAGCAATGTAATTTGCGCAACGGATACGCGCCTTGATAAGCACATCATCGATCGCCATATTCTGAACTACTTCCTGACGGCCAACCAAGTCTTTGACGATACCTTGATAGATGATACCTGCGTTAGATTCACGAATACCATCATTCAATACGTGTAATAATAAAAAGTCCAAGAAATCGACAGAGAAACCGACGCCGATACCGTCGACACAAGATAGTAAAATTGGATATTCTACACAATAAAAGTCAAAGAACTGCGATACCATGCTTACTGTATAATGCAATAGAGGGTTCACCAAGTCTAAAGTGGGCCGAGACCAGGAGGGCAAAGGATCAGCACTACGGATTTGCGATAAGCATAAATGCAACGAATGCAGTACATGAATAGCATTGTGCTTGGTGATATTGTAAAAAATGCGCTCTTCAATTTCATGAATTAAGGTTTTAGGTGCTCTTGCTCGAAACAAAGGCTCTTGTTTCAACACAGAAGTCAATGTTTCTTCGCCTAGAGCGGCGGCAGAAGGGACCATAGAAGCGATGAGTAAAGCAAAAGGGCGCTGGGACCAAACAGAGGCTAAAGAGTGCACAGGGTCTGCATACAGCAGTATCAATGTACGCCTCAGCTTAGGAACTACCTCTACATGCTTATCAGACCATGCTAACATGGAAGGTAATAGCACTGCACATTCAGAACAAACACACTTGAAGCCATGACACAAGATCTCCATTTCATGTAAAATGGCTTGTCCAAGTGTATCGCTGTGACCCAAATAATCTGCTGCATAAAAGGCCTTTTGGACTACCCGTAGCGCATGCTTGTTGTGTTGCAGACGGCGCTGAATAGGAGAAGACACCTTGTTGGTATCAATAGCCAGTGGTTTGATGATTATCTTGTCCGTATAGAAAAAATTCAATAAAAGGTCCACAATAGCTTCATTGAACAAATCATCCGTCAGATGGACGACCGTACTGGAAGCCTCTTGAAATTGTGCGCAAAAGAGAGTATGGAAATACGATGATTGGGCTGCCAGCAGGAACCGATGCGCTTTAAAAGAAGCAACAGGCATACTGATCTGATGAGTATGGTTATCAGACGACGTAGATAACAAACCAGGCACAGATGATGAAATGAGGCTAATTGTTACATCCGTAGCTATATCTTCGTCTCGCATACGCTTCAAGTCGCTTATTAATTGTACAAAATCCGGTACAGACTCACAATGAGGCGGTAAAACTGCTGTACCTAACTTGATGCCTAACTGTTCAAGTTCATCTTGTACATGTAATAGTCCAGGCGGAGGACTTTGAATTACCGGAGCATGATTGTCTTTTGCGCTGAGTAACGGGGATGTATTGATAGGGGTATGGACCGAGAAATCCGAGATACTTGATTGTGGTGATACGATACTGTAAGAGGCAGTATAATAGAAACGAAGCAAAGTAATAAGCAAGTCTTGTCCTATTACATGACTAATATCTATTTTGTAGGATGCTTTATTTTCCAGTAGTTCTGATAAATAGCGATCTACAAATTCCTTGGGCGCTCGAGTCAAGATAATAGCTAATGTTGATTTAGTTGATTGACCATTGCCTTGATGACATTAACAAGAATTTACCTTTATGAGCCCAAATCTCAGTGAAGGAGTAAGTGAAGCAAACATCGGCTAAATACTCTCTAGAATTATCCAATAAATGATTTAAAGATTGATACAAAGTACTTGCAGGTGTATCAAACATATAACGATATTATGATACAAGAAAGAAGAACGGGAAAACAGCATTTATATAAAAGGCAAGTTCCTATATAACTCTCGGTTCAGTCTGAAGCGGAAGGTCAAAATATAGATTTCTGAGTTCAGTAAAGCTGAACTGGTTAAACTATATCAGCCCTCAACTAGCTGCCCTTTATGACTGCCTCATGGCAAGCTCCAGTACTATTTAATTTGGTGCATTTTTTTTTAAAAAAAAAACCCCTAATCCAAATGCTTCACAGGCCAGAGCATATTCATTTCTCTAGTTTAGCGTGTAACCCGGATAATTCAAAAGCTATAGCAGCATTATGATGAAATTGTATAATCTGAAACCTTTTGACTCAAATATGGCTAATGACCCTGGTTTGCAAAGCCATTAAAGCACAAATCCCTGACCAGTACTTGTTAACTTTATATCATAAAATAAAGGTCAAAGGCAGTAATCTAGACATTAACAATTACTATATCAAGAATTTTTAACCAGCCAAGCCTCGGCGCCTATTCAAATCTATGGAAGTAATCCAATTGGCGGCTTAACTTTACTGTTGTTGGATATAGTGTTTGTCCGGTTAAAGACTCGCATGATGTCTCTAAAATACCTCAAGTCTCAATTCGTGTGGCATGAGTGCTTCACAATTAGTGCAGTCGATATGACGAGTATTAATCCTATCGCATGAAGCTGATTGGATATTGAAAAAAAATAAAAACATATACCATTTGCTGGATATTTATAATTAGATGATATTATACATTCGCTATGTTACAGTTAAACGAGATTTAATAGAATTTGAAATTCATTCTAAGCATATATATAGTTTATAATCACTAAATGCATTATAAAACCAAGATTGAACCAGGGAATTACATATTGATTTTTAGATCTTGTTTGTATGATAGTCATGTAATTCATGCCCCTTACTAAAATATAATGCACCTACAGTACTGTAGCCAAATGATGACACTAATAAATAAAAACAAATGCATTCTAAACATAACTGGCCATTAAATGCGACATTAAACAGAAATCAGTTCACAGAAATGTCGCCATGCTGAAAAGATACAACTTTTGAACTTTTGGTTAAGGTATCCCCAAGGCACAAATGACTCGCTCGCCACTATTTTTGTAGACCGCAAAAGTTGTATTTTTTTTTAAGATCCAAGCTTTCAACACCAAAGATTTCACACCTGAGAGAACTATGTTAATGTAGATTTGTGGAATTTGACTATATATAAAATATTCATGTAATGATTGCATTTTCACCAATTCCGAAAAGCAGTTTTTGATAAAAAATAGCTTGATCATTTAAAGATAATAGCCAGTATATTTACATCATGAAATGCAAAATTAACTTCAACTTAAATCTAATTAAACCGTGCTTTGCTTATTGATACTTCTTTACCATTAAAAGCGTCATCAAAGTTCATATCAGAAAGCTTGCAGTGATCGAGGGACTTTGGTTGATTAATAAAAATTAGATAATCCCACTCACTTTTCACAGTATCAAAGGTCTTTTGGAGGCACAGTTTATAAAACATTTTCATTTTCAATGTTACAGCATATGTAGCAGCCCAATTTTTGTTGTTGTGGAAGCTACTATATCTTGAACTATATCGCTTAAGCAGGGCCCCATCCACTGGCTTCAGCTGTAGTACAGATTTCAGATACTTAATGAGCCTTAGCAGCGACTTTTACGTGTCCTTTTTCGAATCTATTATACATGACCTGTACACTTGTTTTCAGTCCTTACAACATCTCTTATTCTACTAGGCAGCGCATAATAGACCAAGTTAGTATGTAATTTACGATTAATTCTTGACAAGTGTTACAAAAAGGTTAGACCAAAAAAGTACGGCTTTTAACACTCAGACTGCCCTTAGCATAATGAAAAAGCCACATCTTGATTGGGTCTGGGGGAAGAAAGATGGGTTGAAATCCTTAAATTTTCTTCTTTTCATTTCTTCTTGCTTCCCCCAACTTAAACTCTTGTTCCTTTAAAAAAAAGGAGTACCTTTAGACACTTACACATTATACAATATGGCATTTTTCAGTGGATCAAATACCGAAGATAGCACCAGCACTTTGGATGACATTTATTCACCTTCTGCAGGGGGCATGTCAGAAGAGAACTTTGGAGATAATAGCTTTGAAAAGGTTCCTGACTTTATGTCAAGTATCACATATGATGCCAACCGACTTCAACCTATTGCGTTACAAGGCGGTCTTGACTTTTTACAAATTGAAGGAGAAACTGTAGGTGGTAGTAGCATGGGCGGTGCTTCTTTAGCTCCCTCAAGAGGTTGGTCGGATGATCTGTGTTATGGTACTGGTACTACTTATTTGGCTGGTTTGACCTTGGGAGGAGCTTTTGGTATGGCAGAAGGATTGAAAAAGAGTGCTGGTGCACCTAACATGAAAGTACGTCTTAACACAACATTGAATTCGATTACACGCCGAGGCCCTGGTATTGGTAATTCATTGGGTGTTATTGCTATGGTCTATAACGGTACAACTGCCATGATCGATGCTTCTCGGGGACAGCACGATGTATTTAATAGCTTGGCTGGCGGTGCTTTGGCTGGTGCCTTATTTAAATCAACAGCTGGTCCTCGCGTTGCTTTGGCCTCTGCTGGTGTCTGTGCTGGTGTTGCAGGCGCTTGGTCACTACTCGTTTCTACTTTTTCTGACAATTAATCACTTCATTTAAATACCTCTTATTTTGTAATCCACCCCTCTCCTCTCTTCTGTTTTTTGTAATCCATAGATACTTTTTATATACATATATATATATATGCGCTCTCAATTTTTGTAGCTTTTCTTGATATCTTCTCTTTATTGTATAGTATACGCATAGTTTCTCTTCTTTTACAGTCGCTTCACACTTAATTGGTCACTGATTGGAAAAAAAAACCGATTGAATTTTAAAATAAATTTCTCGCTTTTCAGTGCATAATTTGCTCAATATTTGGCCATTCCTTTGAAATGAATTTATCAAAAAGATTTGATCAAACTAATGATATGTGACTAAACGCTTTAAAGAGAAAGTTTATTTAAGTACTACCATATAAATAAAACAACGCAATGAGAATTTAGCTAATGTTGGTATGATGATATAAATGTACAAAGAGAAAGAAAGAGTACGATTTTTATAAAAGAAATAGTGACAAAATAGCGAAAATGAAAGGTAGAAAAACTGACTACCAGTTAGTGACAGTTATGGAACAGACATCACCAATCATGCATATTTTCACATTCCGACCGCCGATGACTCTGTTTAACTACGCCTTTTTTATTTTTTATAAATTGTAATCTGACCATCATTGCAGGATTGGATCAACTTTTTTGATGTCATGTAACCGAGGAGTGTATTATTTTATTGTTGGCAAGTATGCGTATATAAGTAGTTTGTAGCTTGGTAACTAATTATAATGTATTCTTTTATAGGAATGGCACAATCAGAAATAAGTATATATATATATATATATATATATATATATATATGATACGCATTGTAATGGTGAATACACCTATAAGCTTCTTCTGACCATCATTAGAAGTAGGTTTATAGGCAAAGAAACTAGCTCTTTGTGACGCTGACAAGCTGAATGTGTTTACAGTTTTACAATGCGTACAATAGCATATACATAGATATGACAAAAAAAAGGGTCGATAACAAAAAAAAGCTGATGGGCTCTTTTGTGATGTTGCTAGACATAACTGCCTTACCTGACAAGGTTTGGGTCGACTTTTTTTTGATGTCATGTAACCGAGGAGTGTATTATTTTATTGTTGGCAAGTATGCGTATATAAGTAGTTTGTAGCTTGGTAACTAATTATAATGTATTCTTTTATAGGAATGGCACAATCAGAAATAAGTATATATATATATATATATATATATATATATATATGATACGCATTGTAATGGTGAATACACCTATAAGCTTCTTCTGACCATCATTAGAAGTAGGTTTATAGGCAAAGAAACTAGCTCTTTGTGACGCTGACAAGCTGAATGTGTTTACAGTTTTACAATGCGTACAATAGCATATACATAGATATGACAAAAAAAAGGGTCGATAACAAAAAAAAGCTGATGGGCTCTTTTGTGATGTTGCTAGACATAACTGCCTTACCTGACAAGGTTTGGGTCGACTTTTTTTTGATGTCATGTAACCGAGGAGTGTATTATTTTATTGTTGGCAAGTATGCGTATATAAGTAGTTTGTAGCTTGGTAACTAATTATAATGTATTCTTTTATAGGAATGGCACAATCAGAAATAAGTATATATATATATATATATATATATATATATGATACGCATTGTAATGGTGAATACACCTATAAGCTTCTTCTGACCATCATTAGAAGTAGGTTTATAGGCAAAGAAACTAGCTCTTTGTGACGCTGACAAGCTGAATGTGTTTACAGTTTTACAATGCGTACAATAGCATATACATAGATATGACAAAAAAAAGGGTCGATAACAAAAAAAAAGCTGATGGGCTCTTTTGTGATGTTGCTAGACATAACTGCCTTACCTGACAAGGTTTGGGTCGACTTTTTTTTGATGTCATGTAACCGAGGAGTGTATTATTTTATTGTTGGCAAGTATGCGTATATAAGTAGTTTGTAGCTTGGTAACTAATTATAATGTATTCTTTTATAGGAATGGCACAATCAGAAATAAGTATATATATATATATGATACGCATTGTAATGGTGAATACACCTATAAGCTTCTTCTGACCATCATTAGAAGTAGGTTTATAGGCAAAGAAACTAGCTCTTTGTGACGCTGACAAGCTGAATGTGTTTACAGTTTTACAATGCGTACAATAGCATATACATAGATATGACAAAAAAAAGGGTCGATAACAAAAAAAAGCTGATGGGCTCTTTTGTGATGTTGCTAGACATAACTGCCTTACCTGACAAGGTTTGGGTCGACTTTTTTTTGATGTCATGTAACCGAGAAGTATACTCTTGAATTGCTGGTATGTGAAAATGTATCTGTTTCCCATTAAAAGTGCTCAACTCATAACTTCTCACATATTTTTTTGCAACTGTAATAAATTGGACATACACCAAGCACTCTGTAATTAGTCCTGTGCTTTTCGGAAAGTGTGCAGATAATAGTTACTGATGGGTATGATCTTCGTCCTATCTTTTTTTTTTGTTCATGTCATTAAAGGCGTTTGAGGTGTTAAATTATTGCTATCTTATTTATAGTAATATCTTTATTTTCATGGTTATATTCCTGTGTATTCTAATAAACAAGTGTATGAAAGTAAGAAACTAATAACCAAACCTCATACTTTACTATATGTGATGTATATTCACTCTTTTCTCTGACTGGTTGAAAATTAGATTCATGGATAAAATGTATACAAAGCTTTGATACAAGACAATGTTGGAAATACAACAGGATTTTGTAGTCATAGATACTAGTTCATCCAGGACTTTAGGTATTAATCTCATGCGATATTTGGCCTGGATATGTAAAAAAGAAGAATACGCATCATTTTGGAACACTACTTGCAATATCAAAAATATGCATATCAAACTCGCTAATTAGCAAGATTAGTACATTCCTCTGTGGAACCTTCTCTCTGATAAGTTCTGGTGTAAGAAATGCTTCCAACCCTGATCCTTTAGTTGTTCAAGTATGCCTTTGTGGTGTATTTTACAAAAAGAGTTCATAAGCTCTCTATTCCTTGTATTAAGACAATATTGGGGCCTACACCCCGCCATGATTTAGTGAAAGCCTTGATTTAAACCTGTAAAATATCACTTTTAAAAAGTAAACCTTGAAAGCTGTGACCTCTGCTTCCACTTTACTTCCATTATATAACTGAAAATGAAAAGTATCAGACGGGGGTGATACAGTAGAGACATGTAGATAATAATGCTTGCTTCAAAGATTTTTTTTTCAAACAATAAACTACACTAACATTCCTACTGCCTTTGCACTTTGATCTGACACGTTATAAAAAAAAAAAAAAACTAATCTAAAAATCAAAGATTGTCTCTCCCAATTCTTCCTCTTCTTCCTCTTCTTCTTCATCAACATCATTATTCGATCCTGTTTCTGAAATAATGTCAGTAGCCCAGTGATTATTTGCTGTTTTATGTGGGCAGGCTTCTTCAATAATACTAGTCATTTTGTTGATTTCGTGATCAAACTTTCCCTCCTCAACTAACTCTTCGATATTTTTCAAAAGGTGCTAAAATGAAAGAATTACTTTAGTAGTTTTCATATGGCTTAAATAACAAATTTATAGTATTTAGTATATAGCTTACCTTTACCAGAGAAAGTGCTTTCACCAAATCTACGGCACAACCTTTTCTTAACTGCTTTTTTGTTGTGGGAAATTCAAACTTGATTACATCCTCAACAACATAAACACCTTTGTCCTTTAACCCAAGCACAGACAGCACCGCTTTAAAGCCCATGATCTGTAAATATGGTATCTTGATATTCTTGATATCATCCTCATCAAGATAAGCGCAACTCTTGATAATTTTATTCAGGTACGCTTTAGCACCCAACACCAACTTAAGGCGGTCTTTAAACAATTTGCTGGATGTTGCTTTTGCAGCGTACTCACAGTTTGCTCCATCCATGACAATCTTTCCATGCTTTGTCAGTATAAATCTCATATCTAACCTCATCTTCAATTCGCTGTCCTTACAAGCCTGGGCTTGGGTATCTCCCCTATTGTATATTGTGCTTAGAATTATATTGGATGCTTGGACGATACTGAACTTACCAATGAAGAAAAAGATGCTCATCGTCGCCAAAAAAAGTTTCAAAGATATGAGACCAAAACTTCACAATGTAGTCTTGTTCTGTATATAAATTTATGCGATCTTCATGAAACATGAATGCTTTTCTTTCGTGGATATTCAATCTAAGGAAAGAAAAGTAAATCATACAAATAATGAACGAAAGCTTACTTACATAAACAAATATATGGCTCGCACATTTTCTTCATCAGTAGTAGATACGTTCAGTCCTCGGATCCCTTTAATGACTTTTTTTAGGCTATGTGTATTGTTTACCTTTTTTTTTAAAAAAAAAAAGGTTAACTGTCGTAGTAAACCAATGCAATAAAACCTATTGTATTACATGTTTGAAGAGGGATTGACAAGGTAAATTCGTATCTTGATATTCAATTTCTTTTATACAAGAAAGTTGGCGAACTATTGTCTTGGTAATCTCTTTGTTTATGCTCCTTAAAAATGATAAAGACGAATTCAATGATATGTCCAAGATACCATTTGCACATGTACTACAAATTGGAAAGTTATTTTAGTAACATGATTGTAGATACTAAAATATGATACAACTTACAAATGAAAGTACTTTTCTTTTTTTTTAATAGGTAGGATGCTTGATGCATATTTCTGGATGTTGTAGCCAAGAGTACCCTCCATTCCTTCGTAGAACATACTATCTTTAGCAACTATGATCTTTTTTTTTTGTGAGCAAAGGTGCTGGTATTTGTTATAAGCTAAGTATTACCTTGGTTTTTTCGCTGGTTCCTATGGTTGGCTTTAATCTTTTTGATTGGCGTAACTATGTGGATTAAAATATTAGAAAAAACGTATTTCTTCTTTTTTTATATATACTTCAACACTGTTACTTTCTTGAATTCGCTGTTCGATAGAGCACAGTTAATTTTAAATGTAGTTTTTATTTTTTTATTACTTTGATTGTATTGTCAATCGTGTCATTGTCAATCTGGGCAAGCAAAAGCTGTCTTTTCCCTGAAGCTTCTTTTAGGGTTGCTATTGTTTCATCTATTATATCTTTATTATCCATTTTCTGACTGTCAAGATTGTAGAGTTGTATTTAAAATACGATATTTTGACTTTTTTGAATATAGAGCAATAAAACAAGAGATAAAATGTGTCTCCTTTCAGCTTTTTATTGAGCGTGATAAAAGAGAGAGAAAAAGAAAGGATGAAAACAAACAATGCAAAAGACAAAAGAGTATACCTTTTCGTTGTCACGCATTTTAACACGAAAAATTGCATTGAAAATCGAGTTGGTTATACTTTTTATTTCCTTATAAGGCTCTAGAAACGTATCTTTCACTAGGCCTCTATCTTTCCAGTTACATACACCATAAAACCAAGAAGCTTTTTTTTTTTGGAATACAAGTCCTTGCGAAAAGTAATGTTATTTTGAGTTCTTTCTCTTATTTTTCAATTACAATGCGAATGATAATTTGTCATAGTATAAATGCAATCTGGAACTTGAAACCTTTAAAAAAGCCAAAACCAACTGTAAAAAATTAACATTCACTCAAGGGTGTGCCCTTTCTCGGAGTGATAATCGTTTGGGGCGAAACCAACGCCAGTTGCTGTCTCGAGTTGAAGTGTGTCCAAAAAGGCAAATATCAAAAGAAGGCTACCGATGAAGGGTGGGCTCAGATAAAACAAAGGAATTGATGAATAAAACATGTTTTAAATGAATTGATCACAGCTCCAAGAATCTCTAAGAGAGAGAATAAGATGTATCAGGTTAATGCTTTTCTATATACATATAATAATGCACTATTATGCATAGCCCATAAAACTAGTATCGCTTTGACTCAGTAGACGCTTCAAAAAGTATATGGCTGAAGTATAAATAAAAAAAGGAGGGAATAATGAATACTGTTTAGAGCAACCATTTGCTTTATATTTTGCGGCGACTGCAATCAAAGAGAATAAAGGCAACAGTTGTAGGCTAGGCAGTTAACATAGTAATGTATACATAGCACAAATACATAAAGTTTTGACTAACTCTCTAATCACAAAAAACAGGCTATTGATAACGCAGATGACTTGTCATATGAAGGAATGGAAGGCAGCCTTGATTTTATAATCTTGAGAAGTAAACTATTAAAAATCAGCGCGGTCAAGTATAAAGAAAAATGCTTTTATTAGTAAGTCACGTAAGCAAAACACTTGCTGGCAAGTAAATGAACTATCTTTTCGATGTAGTGCCTGTACAAACGTAATTATTGATATTTCAAATCCTTTGCATCTTTCTTTCCTGAGAAGCTTTTTACTTAAAGAGGCTGTCAAAGAAAATTATAAATTCATTTTTTGAATTCTTATTTAATATACAGTTACTATAGAGCCGCAGGAACATTACCCAATAAGGATAGCTATTAAATCGGCGATTAAATCTAAAACTTCTGGCAGCTTTTCATTTGATGCAGTAAAATGATCTATCTGTAGCACTTTCCTTTTGTTACTAAAATGCGCCATAGTAGTAGCCATTGCTTATTGATTGTACTGTTAGTATTAGGCTGCATAGTCAGCTTGATAAATGCTATCGAGTTCAAGAACCAAGATCATTCTAATTATGGAGAAGAAAAGGATAATAAAGCGTAAAAAAAAATAACAATTCATTTCAAACATTTCATTAAGCATTTGCTTTGTTATAGGCATATTCGAGAACATTTAAAGTCGTTGGCAGAGAAATCAGACGAGCTTCCACCCGATTTGAGCGATGAAGATATGATTTACTATTTGTTTTTAATACACGATGTTAATGGCGATGGTTTCTTGGACGGACATGAATTGAGAACTGCGTTCACCGACTTTGGAGATGAACATGAAGACGCGACACAGTATTTATCGCTGGACGAAGTAACCGAAATGGTAGATCATGTTCTCGAGGAAGATGATTTGGATGGAGAGTAAAGTTGAAGTTTCGAGACTTGCAAAGCCAGTTGTAAATTAACAATCTTTTTTTTTTTTTTAATTATTAGTGGACTTATTAGCTGGTCAGAGTATCTGGAATCACAAAGCTATCATAAATAAACTATATCAATGAAGAAAATATCTTAATGGCTAATGTATGCCTTGCAATAAATACAGAGTTTAAACGAGGGGAATATTTATGTATTTGCAGTAATGCAGTTCACTCATAAAAAGGCTATTGAAATGCAGTGTTTTTCGCGATCATCTTTAACTGTTTGATCTCAGCCATCCAATCAACATCCGTCACATCTGAAATCTCTAGAAACCCCAACATAAATCGAAAAAGATGATTGCTATTAGACGTCAAGTTTACGTACAGGAATTAAATTGAATTTGCGAATTTTATTTTATTTTCATGCAATCTTCTTCCTCTTTTCCAACAGTAAAACAAGGAATGTTTTTTTCATTATCAGCAGAAAGGCCTTTCGGCATTCATTTTTATTCTTATTTTGAGCAATTGTACGAATGGATCATAGGTGAAAAGACTAGTTCATTCCGATTTGTGCCCGGTAAAACCCTACTTTCGACAAACACTGAAGGTAAGCTGAAGCAATTTAGTCTTCCAAATGCATAAACCAACCCTAAAGTGTAGTCATTGTATTATGTGTCACCTATTTTGCCATTATATTTGGAGGGCAAGCGATCATGAAGAACCGACCTGCTATGGAACTGCAAACTTTATTCCAAATCCGTCATGCATTCTTGACGCTTGTCTCTGGAACCCTCTTGATATTGATTGTAGAGCAAATCTTTCCTAAATGGTATTACCATGACTTTCTATATGCTATTTGTTCTTCCAGAGCTTGGACACAACCATTGGAGCTGCTTTATTATTTGAACTATTTAGTCAAGTGCTGGGAATTGATCGACGTTGTCCTCTTTGTCTTAAAAAAAAGAAGCCAGGTAAATCACGAACACATTATTATGCGTGGCAAAACTAATACGTATGCAGACCCATTGTGCTATTATCGCTACGCATTGAACGTAGCGCTCTCTTTCACTCAACTCAACGGCAAAATGACAGTTTCTTGGATTCCTATCACGCTCAATTTGCTTGTTCATGTACTCATGCACTATTATTACTTCTCTACTACTACTAGTACCAATGTTTGGTGGGAAAAGTATTTGACAGCGTTACAAGCCGGCCAATTCATAATTGATATTTGTACCGTCTATTTTTGCACGTATACTTATTTTAGTTACCAGTATTGGCCTTGGTTCCCAGACTGGGGAAATTGTGCTGGTAGTGAGAGTTCTTTTGTGTTCGCATGCGCGCTTTTGAGCTCCTATTTGCTACTATTCCTCAACTCTTACCGCTTGATATCTCGAGTCAAAAGGAGTCGTCTCAATACAGCAGGTAGTAGGACTGCTGCTGTCAGCGATAGTAAAACTGATTCGCGCTCTTATGCTGAAGCTGCAGCTTCTGCTGTTGAGGATGGTTCTACAGAGGCCACACGCCAAAGAAAATCTAAAAAGATTTGATAATTTCGCCTTTTTTTTTTTTAATATATAATATATATTTTACAATAAACCCGAGAACACATTATACAAAATTTGAACAGTGGCGTCTAGTGGGCCTGGTATACAGTATCTTGAACAATCCTGGCCTCCTACATGACCATCAGGCCTCATATCCACCATAGCAGCCAAATCAACATATACACCGCCTGCGGCTTCAACAACTGCCTTTGCGATAGCGTTTCTTCGCTTGGTTTCGCTCCAGCCATAAGGTAAACTTTTGAGTTGTTCATCAGACAAAGGCTTTGTCAATGGTTTCGTAGCATCATCACAAAATGGATGACCTATAAACGAGGATTTATAAATCACCAGTGTATCAGGCGAAGTTTCGCGAATAACACGCATGGTATGAATCAAACGACGCGTGAACAAAAGATCATCATCTCCAAGAATGGCAGATCGACTTAGGATAAGGATGGGATAAGAAGAAAGAATATTAGAAGTGACAAAGGGCCATTCCACCACATTGGCCAACGGGTGACCTTGATCTCTGTTCTGAAATTTACGTATAGTAGACAAGATATCGTTACGAACATAGCGAAGTCGCGTATCTTTGGGCGATTTACACAGTGTATGATCTAAGCATGCATATAATGAGCTGTCCATACCTTGTATTGGTCCATATATATATATATATTTGGTATACCTTTGCAGTTTAATTCACCAAAACAAACAGTAGGATCATGTCTAAAGGCATCTAATAAGAGTTCATGATACTGATAATGTACAAGATCACCGACTAGCAACATATGTTTTCCATGTAATATACTGCACCATTTTTTTGAATCGACCTCGGTTGTTATAGCCGGACAATCTTCGGATACATGAGGTTGCCAGCGATACTTGACAGCCTCTCGTTTTTGATCTTTGCTATGTGATTTATAAAACTTGTCATCGCAAGTACTATACAAAGAATCCTGTACATGTTTCAATGCAAAAGCCTCGTCCTGTTGCACCCATTGACCTTTTGTCCAACAATCGACCTTATGGCGAAAAGCAGCTGTTTCTTCAGCACCTGTCAACTTGGATCCTCGAATACCTACATAATCCTCAGGAGGAAACTTGCGAAATGCGTGCTTTTTTGCTTTCAAGATGGCCTTTTGTTGGAGTATTCCGCGTTCCTTGATGGAGAGCTGAATCGTGGTGAGATTGGCATTTGGTTTGAATTGAGGTCTTGTGTGAGGTTTTTGATACCAAGGAAAGTCCATAAAAGTAGTGCCATTGTTGGCTTCAAACTCCAAAACTGTTTGCTGTTTGAGGTATTTGCTCTTTCTTTTTTGCGCAATATCGTGGTGAGCAAGAGAGGCGTTTACCGAGTCATCACCAACGTTGTAAAAAATGCTTTTAATCAAAAATTTTGTGAATTGGTATAATATAAATAAAACAATGAAATAAATGATGAATCTCGTATAACTTTGTCTCTTCCTTAGGAACGGATTACGATTCAAGTTCATATTGTTTTTTTAGATTATGAAACAAACTACAGAAATACAAGAAGGTTTATTTTATTGCAGGTGATACCAAAACAGTGAGTTTGATTTTCGATACGGACACCACAATTGCAATAGTTTATCAGCTGGAACAAATGCTCGGTGTTAATGGGCAAAAGACAGCCTTTTCCAGATGGAAAACCAATTGTAAAAAAAAAAAGGTTGCAGTCGATGCAACAGCTCTTTCTCAGTGCAGGATGCCAATCAAATGCAATATTCAGCCGAGATTAGTCGATAAATCTGTATGTTTACTATGTAAAATGAAAGGTAAGCATTTAAATGACCATCACTAAAGCAATACAACAGTTGTATTTTGGTCTAATAGATGAAGCACACCATTCTGGGCAACTTAGCATTCATCAAGAGTGACATTTAACCAAGATCTACCACGAGATCTATTATTCATTAAGCCTAGGGTAAATAAATGTGTAAACTAGAGCTATTAGTATATATAGTACCCATTACATTTTTTTTTAAAAAAAATACTGTTAATAGATGCAACAGTTTACTATAAAGATGTATTCATCATCAGATGTTATATTAAATAGGAATTGGTCGAGAAATCTAAAACCATAAACATCCCTAGGGAATTACCGTTGGACGCCGTTCCTTGAATCCTGACAAAGCTTTCATGCTTTTTTTAAGACTATAAATTGCATTTTACAGACATGGTCCTTAAAATAACATAGATAGTACGTTGGATATGACATCAAAAAATATTGTTTATCTATTAAAGGTAAAATAGTCATAATAAAAAGTTTCTAACACTCAAGAATTGACCTTACCGTAGCTACCTCTAGGGATTAAAGGAAATTTTGCATATGTACTCCGTTTATTTTACCACTAGACACTTTACAAACTTTGTTAATGTGTTGATTTATATTCAAAGTTTTTGTATACTATAATATTGGTTTGAAGTGACAGAGTCTGGCTTGAAAAAAAAATGAACACCATCTAATCATCGCACATTGCTGAAGCCCAATCAAGTGGTTTTTACGCACCAATTTCTATATAATATATATATTTATTATAATACAAGGATCGCGTTAAAGGGGGAAATAATCTTTGCGAATTTGAGCCTAAAATTCTTATTTTTTCTCTATGATATATATTGTGCAGCACCCAATCAGATCACTTTTGAATTTAAAGGTCAAATGTGATTGGGGACTGGTTTCCTCTGTAGCGATGATCGCATAAACACGCATTAATGTACAGCCTTTCACCTTCAAATTCATAACCATGAGCTTCATGGATATGGCCAAAGATTGATACCTTTGGTTGAATAACATTATCAATTTGTTTTCTCAACCATTTACAGCCTACATGTCTATCTCGCACAATCTTATCTCTGTAGCCATAGGGCGGCGTATGAGTTACGAGTATATCTACAGCAGGTACTTGGTTCCATATTTCAGACATATCCTCCAACATGAAGGCGCCACCCAAATGCATCGGCGCATAAGGGGAAACAAACATGGTGTGTGATCCCAAGTATTCAGGCAGCTGGAATGTCTCATGTTCTAGGTATATCAGATTGTTTTGATGCATCAAAGACAAGATAGTCTGCTTCCTTTCTTCGTAACCAAAGATTGAGTCAAGCATATGATCATGGTTTCCTCCAGTAATAATCTTGACTCTATCTCAATTATTTTAGTTGTCGAATAAACATATATATATATACATACGGATGTGGTAAAGTAGATAACCAACGTATTGTTTCTTCAAACTCGACCATGGAGCTTCTTTTTGTTATATCTCCAGCATGTACTATGAACACTATTTAGTTTATGAAGAAAAAAAAAGTGGCACAGTCAATGACTTACTTAGTACATGACCGTCAGGTATTTCAAAGTTTACTTTTCCATGTGTATCTGAAATGCATACGAATCGAACCTTGTCGTTGGAACAATTTTCTACATTGTTCACAGTAATCATTATGATCTAAAGTAGCGTTTTGTTAAAAAGAAGGAAAAAAAAAGACTTCAAATAGGAGTTTCTACTTTACGTGTAACTGTGAACTCATTTATGAAAAAATAGTTGGCCCTGGGGGAGGGTTTCTTTGTTTCCCTTTTCTTTTTCTTCCTTTCCATTCTTTCCCCCATTTTGCAAAAATGTCATATCATAAACCAGAATACAATCAAGATCCTCATGCTGATTTACCAACACTGGATCAAGTGTTAACAAGAAAGACATTACCGCCCGTTTGTCTATACAACTTTTATATCATTATGAGAGACAGACTTAAAATGGAGGAAGTACTTGACTTTTACTTGGATTTACAGCACCACGAACTACTTTGGAAACGTTATGTCAAGGCTATGCATCGTACAGGCCATTTGTCTGAGAGTGATCTCAGTGAGGGTTACCAATCCCCTCGTGTGCTGAGTCGATTATCGCACAACCCCACTAGTTCTATCCTATCAGGCTCACCTTCACCTGAACCGCATCATCAACCACTACAGCCAATGTCTCTGTTAAGACCTTCGTTAGGATCTAGTATTACTACCACCACTGATAATTTGCATGGAAAAAAGGCGGTCGTACCCAGTCGTAAAGACCTGGTTGATTCCTCCCAACGTCTCTTGTTGAGATATCTCGTACCTTCAGCTACCAAAGAGATCACTCAACTGCCACGCGAACTGGTTCTCGCTTTAAGAAAAGAGCTGGAGAAACCAGATCCACGCGACGATCCATTACTGTTTCAAGAAGCTAAAGAGTATTTGTTTGATTACATGCAAAGACAGGCTTATCCCAAGTTTTTAAGACTCAAGGTTTGGGGCAATGTTACATTATATCAGCAATTGGGTCGCTTGGTGTTGGGTTTAGTTTGTCTTTTAGCAGCACTTACAACTGCGTTGAGCTTTATCTTTTTAGGTTATCCACAATGGGGAATTCGATTCTGGGTAGAGTATCAAGTTTTTTTTTTTTTTTTTTTTTTTTTTTTTTTGAATGTATGTATTGATATATTGGAATAGATTTTGCTGCCTTTTTGGTTGGGTGTTTTGAATGTAATGACCTTTTTAACTGGTTTGGATCCTATCTGGGTGCTTGTTTTTAATAAAAGGTATGCATCTTGTCTTAAGAATACTAAATACACGTGTTTAATGTGACTATTTAGTGAAACCACCACCTTCAAATTCAATGCAATTAAACAACCTCAAGTCAAAAGAATATTAAAGTCAAGATCCATTTGGTTATTAACTACGAGCATTCTTATAGCTGTAATTTGTACTATTGTCTTTTGCGCTATACCACCAAGAAAGCTATAATATACCCCTCTCCTCTATCTTCTATTATGTACACATATTAAAAATCAGAAAACTTTTCTCGGTATGGGTCTGAACCGGATACACCATATTTTTCAGTTGTTTCGGGATATCTGTCAAAATGAGAAGCATCACCTTCACCTCGAATAGTGGGCACATACGGTGATCGTACCTGACGATTCGCTACTTTGACAAAGTCCACTCCACTGAACCATTTGTGATTCTTGATATCTTCTGCACCACCTTTTAAATTGCCATAACGACGCGATAGATCAGGTGTTAATAGACGTTTCAATAGATCTTTAGCGTGTGGATCAAAGTAAGCTGGCCATTTGATTTTTCCCTGTATGATTTTTTCATACAGTTTTAGATGATCATCATCGTAGAAAGGTGGGTGACTATGTGTGTATGTTTGATTAGATAAATGACTCCCTGTCATGTTTAAATATATATATATATATAGTTTACCCAGCCAGCATTTCAAATATGAGGATACCTAGACTCCACCAATCAACTGCCATACCATACCCTTTAGATTGAATAACTTCGGGAGCTATAGATTATGGGTTAGTATATATATATATATATAAAATAAAAGAAAAAAAGAGAGAGAGAAAACAGTGAATGGAGTTTGATTTTGCATACCTAAATAATCTGGCGTACCACACAAAGTCCAAGTAATATCAGGTACATGCTTTGCAAACCCGAAATCTGTAATTTTGATATGACCTTGCGAATCCAGCAGCAAGTTCTCGGGCTTCAAGTCACGATAAATAATGTTTTTTGAATGAAAATACTCGATTGCCAACAGCACTTCTGCAGCATAGAATTTGGCTACATGATCAGGAAAACGCTGCAAATGGTTCAATACAAGGTACTCGTAGTATATATACACGCACAAACCTGATTCTTCCTTAATATACTAAACAGTTCACCTCCTGGAACGTAATCCATCACCATATACAAGTTGATATCATCTTGAAAAGTGCCCCATAAATTGACCATGAAAGGATTGGCAGCTATTTCCAGAATGGCCTTTTCAGAGTTGGTGTGTTCTACTTGCTTAAGTCTTACGACTTCTGATTTCTTTAGTACTTTAATAGCATAATAACGACCATTGTGTCTCGATTGTGATAAATGCACTCGACCAAAAGACCCTGTGCCCAAGGTTCTCAACAAATGGAAATCGTCTAGTTTCAGTCTCGGTCGGTTTTTTCGTTGTTCTAGTATAGCCCGATCGTAATTGGCATATTGCTGCTTTAATCGTTCTCTTTCTTTCTCTATTAAACTTTTGAATTAGTTTGCTCTAGAATGTAATAAAAAGATCTAATGGCTTACCTTTTGGGTCTTCAACGGTAGGTAAAATATCTGTTCAAAAAAAAAAAAAAAAAGGTGAATTGATATTCTAAAACACACACACACACACACACACATTCATTCTTTACCTGCTATGAGCGAACTATGTGTAGAAGATGCTCTTTCTACTGCTGCAGGTGCTTCTGTTTGTTGATCAATTATCGATGCACTTGTACTACCTCCAAATCCAAAGAACGACCGTCGTTGAGGTTTTTCTTCAGTTGAATTACTGTGTCGTGTTGCTCGGTCTATTATCTTGTGTATAAATGACATGAATGCAGTGAATTTTAGTAAAGAAAAAAAAAAGAAAGAAAAAAAAAAGTGTCTGAGGGTTTATATATCAAAACTCTGGCTCACTGATCGGCCAAACAAAGTTTTTTTAATTGACGGCATTCAAAAGGCGGAAGGTAGAACAGTCACGAACGGGCCTCGCCTCTCGAAATGGTGGCAGTGGATGCAGGATGATAATAAACGTGTAAAGCACGTGCTGTAACGGTCGGGGGGAAATGACAAGCTCCTCTTGCTTGGTAGATTGAATGCGATATCCAGAAAACTGGTATAGTGACAATCAAATAAGGTTAGAATATGATGTAGCTTCCTATCAACCCGGGGTCTACTAAAGGACTGTGCTACAATTGCAAATCTTTGGACTTTAATTAATGCATAATGGTCAGAGTGACATTTATGTTATCCAAAGTAAGCATTAAGGTCCGTGGCTAAATAGAGAAAGGGTGGGCACTTGCACACAAAAAAAAATCGTACTTGGAGGTTTGTAGCACATTTCCTGCACTAGTGTATGATGACAAGTATTTGTTCATTAGAGCTCCCACACTTAATTGCATACTCTATCCGAATATCATTTGATATATTCTATGCCATCATTGGTGAACTAGACGTGAATATCGTTGGTGTTGTGCTGCCATGATATGAATTTTTGTTGGTTTATATTTCACTCTCCGTCAGCAAACATGTATTCATTTTTAGTCTCTATGTATTTGAATGTATCACTATGTATATATATAAAAGTGATCAATTAGGACGAACGCTTTTAAATAGATCTTTTCTTTTTTTCCCAAGAGTTGCTCACTTATTTTGACTCGTTATTGAACTATGTAGGCATGATTCAGTGATAGCAATGGAATGTGAAGTCATATTTCATTCTCCATTTGGTTCTCTCAGCTCTTAGTTTTTTATTCGCTTCTAATACCTGCCACTGACGTTACATTAAGTATAAAAATTATTTCATTCAAATGTATGTATGTCATCTTGCATCTGACCCAAAATTCAAATAATTATTTCGGTTTATTCGGAATACTGACAAGATTTAGTGATACGGAGAAGCAGTAATAGTAGTAAATCCATGCCATTCACCGCTATCCAATGAAATAAAAGAGCCTAATTTAAAAAGAAAACAAAAAATTTTTAGTGTAAATGAACAGTAGTGCATATTTGAATATTCCCACTATGAACATCAAATTTGATACGAACACAACAAAAAAAAAAACCTTTTAGGCACTAGAAGTGTAATGTATCTAAAAAGTTAGCCAAGAATAAAAAGTTTGATAAGTGATGAATTTTATGCAACCAGCCCAAAGGTGTCTGTTTTGTATAATGAAAACAAAACAAGGTCATTTATGCTAAAATGGCTGATTTATACATATTTTAACAGATGTAGTCATTAGATGTGATATTCAACCAGAATCTGTCAAATATGTAGGTTTTAGAGAAAAAAAATACCAAGGATAATATTTAATACAGTAACTTTTTTTTTTTGTAATGCGAAGGGTTGAGTTTGTAAGATATAAGCTATGAACAATATATATTGAATGAACCAAATAGTATAAAAATGAGTGTATTTTTTATATATACATTTTGTTTATTATAAAACATGCGCCATTAGATTCTGCATAAATTTTATCGATATTTGCTTATCCCATCAACAATTTTCTGTTTGTGGAAGCGGGATCAACATTTGTTCCGGATCTGAGCGGAACAATCGCTCTCTTACGACCGATAGAAATTAAAGCTAACTCATAACGGTGGTGTAAGAGGCAATCGCAAGCATTGCTATTCACCTTTTTTTTCTTGATAATATTAAGGAATTTTCTAGAAGAGAGTATTGTAATTCAAATGCGTTGTATACTTTTCAGAGTAAAGGATAGGCTTGTTTATATTTTCTCTTCAAGACAAGTTGAGTAATCAAGGTTGAGTGAGGGAAACAAAATCAGACTATATTAAAAAAAATATTACTCATATGAGCAACAGCTAAAATGTATGATCCTTGAGCTACAGTTGCCAGTGGTAATATTGCCAAGCATTTTCTTTTTAATGATGAATAATGGAAATAATCACCACACAGTGCTATTGACAAGTGTGAAAAAAAACAACTAAATGGTAGAATCATGCAGGTTCAATTACTCTAATAAAAGCACGACTGAATTTGTTCTATCTTGAAAGTTAATAAAATATTATACTTTTTGTTCGAATCCCATAACTTTAACTATATCAAATGGGGTCGACATTTACATCCCTGTACCCTAAAGCCACTATTGTTTGTAACAGCGCGTGCAACCTACTTGTTACATGTATCACTTCTCTATAAGGATAACTGAATAATTCAATGCACCGCGGTATCTCTTCTGCTCAAGCTTCTGCATACTTTAAACCATCATTCTCTAAAGCTATCTAAACGTAACATAGCTTTAGTTTGTTCAAAAAAAAAAATCCAAACGATTGCTGGGTTACATGTCTTTCAAAGATGTGTTGTATTCAATCTGGTTAAATGATTGCCCACTAAGAAAAAAATGCATGCCTTTGACTTTTGCGAGTAAAGGGCACTATACAAGGTATTCACTGTATAGTGCTTTCGATTGTAAACACATAGTTCAGAATAGCAAACTCATTTTTGCAAGTCAAAGAGATTGGTATATTCAAAAATAAATACGCTCCAAAGGCTCATCAACAAGCTCGGGTACTATGGAAGAAGAATTCAAGTTCACCTCTTCATTGAGAACTTACCAAAGTATTTTGACAGGAGATGCATTCAAAGTAGCCTGTTTGTTTGTATAACAAGAAACGCCTAGTAGTAACAATGTGTTACCAGCGTACAAGATATAAAGTGATAAAGATGCTTCTAATTATTCTCTTTCTCTCTCTTTTTTTTCCATCATTCAAACGATGGTTACTTTCTTGTTTCCTCTCAAGGGTGTATATTTTTTACTTACTCATCCCAAGGTAAAACGTTGTACGTAGTTTATAATTTATGATTTAAATTAAAAATTGAATGAATTAGCAACTATGGCTTAAAACTTTCAGCCCTATTATCTTGACTGTGGTTTTCAGTTTCTTCTCTATTGGTTTCTCTATTCAAGTGATCTTGCCTAAGCTCGTGGAGAAATTCTTGGAATGGCACTGGCCTCATTGGATGTCCTGGTTCGTTTCTATTGTCTCTACTATTGTTCAAGGCGCTCTTGTCAACTTAATCTTTTTTGCTATCCTTGTACCTATTTTCCAAGATGCCGTGTTTGATGCTACTCTTAAAGCGCGTGGTCTTCAACGTATATTTGACGAAGAAGAAGCATTGGATATCCCCAAATACATTGTTTGCTGGCGTAATTTGAGGTCCAGCGTCTTAATCAAATGGTGTTTGATTATGACCAAGGTACGTGTATTTAAAATGAACAGAATGAGTGACGAGCGACCAACATATGGCTTAGATCATTTTGATGGTATTGACTGCCCCACTTCAACTTATCCCTTTTGCTGGTACCGCTTTAGCTTGCGTGATTAATGGTTGGCCCACGGCGTAAGTATTAAAAAGGCAACAGTAACCTGTTTTAACCAACCCTTCCTTATAGTTGGAGTCAGCATGTACATTATGATATCGAGTTGAGAGGCAACCGTGTCAGAGATTCTTATAGACGCGCTTGGGATCACAAGGGCAATTATATAAGCTTTGGTTCCATCGCTTTTGCTTTAGAAATGATCCCCATCTTTAACATCCTTTTCATTTGGACCAACGTTGTGGCTGCTGGTTTATGGATCGCCGACGAATATGAAAAAGAAAAGGGTATCACCAACAAGTCTGCCAATGGCAACAAGAGCCGAGATATTTATCCTGTTGCACAGCCTCCTAATACCTCCTCCGAACGTACCCCATTACTTCAACAAAATGAAGATTATGATGCCTAAACAACGACAAAAAAAGAAAAAAATTATATCCAACCTAAAACCCATACCGAATAAAAATAAAAATAATTTTTTTTTAACTCTAAACAACTATTCTGAAAGAGATTCGTATCCCAAAAAAAAAAAAAAAAAAAAAAAAAAAAAGTTTGATAAATAGCTCATTGATTAATCATCCTGGACCCCGCGTCTATTTGGAAGTGATCTTTTGTTTCTTTGCAGTTCTTAATATGGATTGCCTGCTACAAAACAAAGCCGCAAAAAATCACAACATGGTATTCAAAAAGAACATAGATAGTGTTTCCGAGCTGACCGTAGAAGCGAATGCTCATACATATATAGAAGCTATTTTGTGCAAAGAAACGCACTTCTATACCATAATCTTAAAAACATTTAGCGCGATAATGCATCATACCGCGGCATATTGCAGGTAGACAAAAATAAGACAAAGGCTTTTGAAACGTTCTGAATTTGCTAATTATTATTATGATATACTTAATGTTTTAGTTCACTTCTATATAAGCATAGCTATATTGATTTAGTTTGGTATAATATGCTTTTGTTTGATGATAATCATATTAACCAGGGTCACAATTTCATTGGATGATAGAAACTGACCCTACACATCAGAGGTAATATTGATGCAAAAATTTCAATCCAAATCACCCGTAAAAACAAGGCAGCAGCACTTTGAATCCTGGGAAATGTACTGAGTAATATATGCTCATTTGATGAGTTAGATATTATATTGGAAGGTTTGCTTCAAATAAGTGTATACAACTCCGATCATTGAGCTTTTTTTTTAAAACTTTCTGGAACAATCGTCTTATTAACGTTTTATTATTATTATCTAAACGTAACACCATTCGAAAGAAAATTTAATTTTGTACAAGTTGTATTAAGCATAAAAAGCAAATATTTGTACTTTCAGGCTTTTTTTATCAACACCAAAAAACTCGGCATGACCTTCTACCAATCATTGCCAGAGATCTATGCCGATCTCGGATGGATGCCGTTACGTGCTACTACATCTGTTGGCGCCTTTGCTTTATAGGAATACAATTATTATATTAAAGTTCATCCACAAATTATAAGCATTTTAATGTCAATGTTGTCAATCATGCCCCATGCTCAGAATAAGCGGCCTTGTTGTTGGTTAGACTGATCATTATTATTCACAGAAAACATGGTCAATGCTAAAAGGAAACTGTCGTATTTTTTATCGTATATCTAAACAATTTTTACTATTAAATATCATTCAATGGAATGTAACTAGGAGAGCTTTCTTTGTATCTTGAACTCGAGTGCATATTTTAATCAATAAAACACTTATGTTTTACAGCATCTGGGCCCAGAACTTTACGGCGTATTGTATGAGCTGATTATCTTGTTAGCCCCGTAACCTTCCGCCAAGGAAATCGATCTTCCCAACGCTGTTGACATTAACGGGGTATACTCGGAGCAAACGATATACTTGTTTCTGCTCGCAATTTTATAGATTCTATCCTGATTATTTGATAAACTGATTCGAATTGTTATATATATATTTTCAGTGTTTTATTTAGCAGGAGCGTACTGACGAAATGCAACCGCATGTCCTGCTTGCCTTCAATGAGATGAAAGAGCAACTAAACTTGAAAGCTTGTAAGGTTATATCCTTGCCTTTCGATATTAAGTTTTATTGTATATATAAAACGCTTTCTCTTGCCATTTTTAATATGATCGAGCCTATATAGTTGAATCATTATTAGATGCAGAAAAATTCCCTTTAAACATGGATTACTATGGCTGGTACGCCATTGAATGAGAACTCTATTGATCAATTTTTATGAAATGAAGCTAATAATTCACTTTGCCATTGATATGCAATACGTGCACATATTGAATTTTTGGAAAATAAAAGTGTAGTCATAGTTACAAAAGTATCTCCTGGACAAAGGTTACTCATCAGATGCGACTTTAGGCCACAATCACTTGAGAAGTGCGCCACATTAAGACTTCCAAAAATTGAAAAATTATGCAAAAGTCTAAACATTGTAATATAGAAGCCAATGGGTGCAAGCCTTTTTTTTTTTTTCTCCCTATCATCTTGATTTGGTTTCTATAAAATTAAAATCTCTTGCAAGGCAGTGAAAATACTCGACTATTTAGGTTGCTAGACCATGCCTTTAAATATTGTATATAATGTGAATTCAATTTATATTCAATGGATATAACAATATCTTTATTGTCGCCTCTTTTTTTTTCTGGTGGTTATAGAGGATTATTTTTGTTGTGCATGTCATGGTTAGGTCTGACGTTTAATTTCGGACTAAAATTAACGATGGAAAATGCTTCGCAATCCAGAAATTGTCGTTTTGGGACCTGAATAATGATCATTTTAACTTAAAAATCCGTAGAAAATAGTAAATGCAGAAAATCGTATAAACATTTGCACATTGTTTGCTTTATACAAAGGGAAAGGATAAAATATTGAAGCAGGTGATGAAAACGATATATCTTTTTTTAGCGTACTAGCACATGCATACATAAGCACCTAGTTAATAAACTTGTTTTTTTTTTAAAAAAAAAAAAAATGTTTTTGTTTAACCCATTTCCCAGAAATCGAAGCTTTATATAGATTTATTGCGGATCTAGATGCAAGTCCATGATTTTTGTTAAGGACATACTAGGGGGGAGGGCATTGGTTCAGTTGCCGCTGTCTTATGAAATAAAAACTACCAATAAGAAAGCTATAGGTAGAAAAAACATGTAATAGAGACGTGGCAAAGATGAATACTAGGTAATAATACTTATTCAATAATATATGACTATCATTAAATAGTACCAAGAGAGTATGATGCCACCTGGTTTTATAGCTCCCCGGGGATCTTTTTCAAATAGTAAAATTGTTTCGGACTTGAGTAGAAAAAGCTTGCAGGAATTCAAGAAATGGGGCTTATCAATCTTACCAATATAACCCAACTACAAGTAACTCGTTGCTGCTGTTGTTGTCATTGAGCCTTGTAGAAATTTACATGATCGCAACTGGACAAAAGATTAGCTGATATGCTTATTACAGAATGATCTTGCTCCTTGGGGGGTATCAAGCCACTTTTCTAATAGATCCATAAACTAGATACGCCCGAAGCCACCCGTTCGGCACTTGAACGTCTTTTTTTTATATTAGAAGAATTCTTTAGCCAACTGATTGGTTCACTATCATCCAAAATATGTAATAAGTATAATGAATGCTATATGAAACTGTTTCAAAAATAAAACAAAAAAGAGGGCAGTATCCTCCATTAATAAACAGATGTTTAAAAATCTATAAAAAGAGTATTTTTCTTCATGTAACACAACTCGTGTCCAGAAATAACCTATATAAAAAGGGTTTGTATTTTACTGTTCTTTTCTCTCTTTTTTTTCCTTTTAATTATCATGACTGACTTGATCCACAAGAACCAATCATGTCCACCAATGGCATCAAGTTTCTTGAGTCAATTCACCAGTTGGGCCAAGATCTGGATGTCTTCACCGAATAAAACACGCAAAAGGAAGCTTGTAGATAATCATCGGGAAACGGGTGATATTCGATCCAGTCGAATGCATCAATTACATATCACTAATTCACAAAGCGCGTCTCTTTACCGTGCCACCTGTCAAAAGCTTCGACCTAATACTACGTTATCGTCACTAGGTGATATTATCCATGTCAGAAAATTTTGGGATCATTTAGAAAAACTCGTCTATCAGGACATTAGTAACACAAACCATTATGTGGCTCCTTCCAAACGACTACCATTCAACCCTGATAAACCTGGACTGTATAAAAAGAAAAAGAAGCACCATCCATTACCCAAGAGAAAGTCATTTGCTTCCTCTACCATTGTATATATTCCATCCGAACAAAACAGCAAACATGTAAATATCCAGGTTGTCCCTATCATTCCAGATGACGATGATGATGACGACGTTCCACTAGGCACTTTACTAAATACCCATTTTAAACGATATTCTTACAACAAATAATAAAGCATTCTATCTGTCAAACTAACTTGTGGGTACTGTAACCCAGGTCTCCTATGTTATATTTAGATATCATAATTACACGAGATTTGTCGTTTATTTCTATCTACATTTATTTTTTGTTTTTTTTATTTTTTGGGATGAAAAAAGAGAGGAGGGTATATTATATATATGAAATTGCAAGTAAGTAATAATAATGTGCACTTTTTTTTAAGTACTAATGGTTGAGTTGGATACATTTTCAATGGCCATGTCTGTTGCTCCAGTATTTGTCAACAAGCGAAAGCAAGCAACTAGTAAAATAGTGCCAATCACATCAATGGAAGCAGTTCTATATACAAGCCAGGTTAGTAAACGATGATGATTATACGCAAAAGACATCTTACAGGTAAGGTATAACGTAGTTGTCTGGATCATATCCCATTTTCCAAAAGATCAATGTCATGTACTTGCCAATCCAAAGACATATCCAAGTCTATTCAAAACATAAGTAAGCTATTCTTGTTACTGATACACGTTGACAACAAACTTACACAAATCATGGAAATAAGGAAATAGGACAGGAAAAACCATACGTTATAGTTCAATTGGCCCATACCAAATGCCCAAATAATGAACATAAACACAATCTGAACGGGTATATTCATTGCCAGTAAAGTATATTCAACCACCTTGTAATTTTCTTTGGTTTCACCATGCAAACAGGTACTAATACGAGAAGCATAAATAGATCCCAAATTACCGCTTAATCCAATCAGCACTGGTGTCAACAGAGCCACTCCTTTGTATTGCTCCACATATGCTTCCAATAAGATCCCTGCCAGACTAGAGATAACCATAGCAAGTATTATAGGTGTCCACCCAGAAAATAACAATGGTTGCACATGCTTATTGCGCCAAACAATAAATCCAAAAAATGGAATCATGGATACCATGATCAAAAAGATAAATGTACTCAAAAGACTTTCTATTAGAGTGTTAGTATTATTAATTTTTTGTGTACAAATATCTGGATACCATACCCATTTCATTTTGCAAGAGAGAGGCACAAGTAGCTAACAAGACCAAAGTAACAATATCACCTGTAGAAGAAGCCATAGGGCATGCAATGTTATCAGGATCCACGTCAAATCGTCTACACACTAAAATAAGAGCACACATAAAGATACCCAAGATACCAGCCGAAAAAGAAGCTGATACCATGGAACTGGAAGTCATGAATATCATCTCATAATAACTTGTACTACTGCCTGGTTTGGTGATTAAACCTAGTGCAAATGAAGAAACACCAGCAATGGCACCAGCCACTAAAGATTGTACTTGCAATAACGCAAGATTGCCTACAATCAATGATCGACGCGTTGGTCCATAATCCAATTCGCCTAGATTTGACTGCATATCAAGTTTTTTTAAATTAGACTTTTGTGTGCCCTATTTTATAAGCGAGTTTTATAATTACCGAGGTTGAAAAACGAGCAGCCAGATTCATTTCCAAATTGCCTTTAAGGTTCAACAAAATTGGCAAGAGAATAAAAAGTTCTGTCGTTTTTAAAAAGACCTCTGAATGCTAATGAATGATAGAGTAAGTTTATGTTATAATAACAACTTTCTTATTTTATTCTTACTTGAAAATCATCCATAAGGTCACCAGCAAGTACAAGACCAATCACAGAGATAATCAATGAAGGGAGGGCCTATTTCCAACAACAACAACAACAACAAAAAAAAAAAAAAAAAAAAAAAAAAAAAAATTAGACACACTCAAGCAGACAACATAATAGTTTTTTTTTTTTTTTTACCTGCATCGCCAATGAATTCTCATGTTTTGGAGCCTTACTGTTGGTTTCTCCATCAAATATCACGAAATCATCATCACTACTATGACTATCTTGTAACAAGGCAGTAGTTGGCTGATAATTTTCTTGTTTATGAAAAGGTTGGTCATCTTGTGCAGCTCGATCGGGTGGATCATCGCTCTCATCGTTGGCATTTATCGCTAGCTCAATATAGTCTGCTGTGTATTGCTCTTTACTTGGCATGGTATATATCTAACGGAAAGGAAAAAAAAGAAAGAAAGAGATAAAAAAGAAACTCAAAGGGGCTACGAAATTAAATACAGAGTCTGGCTACTAAAATAATATATAGCTTTGGATCTAATGCCTGTGCTAAATTTTATGCTTTTGGGCTTATTGAGTTACAAAACCGTACAGTTCAGCTTTTATTTTATTTTTTTAGGCTTTTAAAGCAGTAACATTTGCCATCTTATACTACAACTCAGTATCCACTGCCTTTTTTTATGTTAAACACCTCTTTTTTTTTATTGCAACGAAATCAAGATCTTTGGAAGTTGGTACTACAGTAACATTGTAATCTTGAAAATCTTTGTGTACAACTGAAAGCCTTGTATTAAAAATATCTTATTAAATGACACTATAGATGTAGATAATAAGCTCAAGAAGCAGTTATATCCTGCACAGTTACTGCCAAATCCCCTCTACCTTTGTGTGCTTCTGGGCTGTTGCATCAGCCTTATCAGCCACATACAGCATATTCGTATATAAATTCAACGTTACACTATATGAGTACCTCGACTCTTTTAAATGAAAAAAAGAGATCTTTGTGATAGATGAATAGATCGAGAAAATGCCACATGAACGATATAGTAAAAAAGATGCCCCGGAAAAGAGATAGAAAGAGATGCGATGACACTTGGTCATGGTGAATCTCAGCCTCTATTTATTTTACATGTCGAAACTGCCAACTGGTTACTTTTCTTTATTAAGAGTTTCATTGTAGAACCATCGTGGATACAAGCACAGCCAATTTACCCCACACATAGATAGGAGCGGCTGATTACAAGGCCCCTGCTTATGTTTTAAATCGAATTTTTTCATGAATGTCAAGTCATAATATTAAGTATAAAAGAAAAGGCTTGATGACTTGATAGTATTACGAATAGCTGATCAATATAGTACTACCAAATCGTACCATTTTAGGCTTATTTTCTACATATAACGGGAGCTGACGGAAACGGAACAAAATGTAAGCGAGCCAATGAGTGGGATGAACACAATGTGAGGATATAGTAGCAACACGCGTTCATTATCAACCATATGCATAATATTTGTAACTAAACAAAGGCTTCAGAAGCTGAAAATGTTCATTCTATGTATATATTACTCACTAAATGCGATATTTAGCCGAAATCGATCAGGAGATCTATAAATATTTTTTGAATGAAGAACAGGTAGCTTTTTAATTATTATTAGTATCAAGAGTTTTGCTAATAGATACAACTGTTGATTCCAAGGATAGATCATGCACTAATCGAATGCAGCTTTAAAACAAGATTAGCAAAAAGTTATTTTATTGATCGTTAGGCCAAGTGAGTTGAAGGAAATTTATATCTTTTACAAAATAACTGCTAATGACTATATTATAATAATTTTAATGCAAACTAATGTCCTTCATAGATGCCATGATGCATTTTGGTATATGAGCTGGTCGTTAGATGTTACATTAAACCGGAATCGGCTGAGAAATATTGCAGTATTAAAAAAATAGGCCGAGGCTCGTTTCTTTTTTAGATCTCTTTGTAGTGATTATAGACCTTATATGATATTGACACCCCGATTAACTAACTCAGCTATAAAAGGCGACCATTGATCTTCAGCCCTAGGCTAGTATAATATATAAACCTTCCGCATTAAGGTACTAGGCAATTAGTGATTGACACTAACCAAGATCAAGAACAAGAAATACTTAGCCATGGTTATCTTGGCTTGAATATAGAGAACAAAACCATGAATCAATTATACCCTACATAATCTAACCACTAAGATACATTCGCTATTGCAAATGATCTAAGCTAGAAAACATATAAATACAGAGTAAAACTCATAACTAGAAAACTATCTCATTATCAATAAACTAGAAGCCTACTTGGTTTATCAAAGACTTGCTCTAGTTATACATTTCATACCTTACAAACATTACACTCTTCTAGCAGCCAAGATGTCTTTTAAAGTGTCATTAGTATCTGTTAATCGAGAGTCGCTAAGTAATCGCGAATAAGAGAATATCTCAAAGATTTGCTTCACACAGTCTTGATGTAGAAACATGATATGAGCTTTTAAAATTGGCAAATATGTGGAACCTATATCTTTTGCAATGACAATTTGGTGATACATCGCGTTATTGACCGTTGTAATATATTAGCATTAACATGAGATACTTGGAATACGCTAGCAAAGCCAGTATTATACAGATATAGCAAACGGATAAGCAAATGTAACAGAAAAAACTATAAAAATAGTTGCATTCCTCGAGATTCGATAATACTGATACTTGGCTAGCACCTTAACAGTTCGGTTAAGAAGTATATACGGCAACGCTTAGTGTAAGCAATCCATATAATATATTTAATACCGACCAAATAGTACTAGAGTGCATTATCATAAATCTTCATTAACTCTATGAGTACAGATTTGGACTGATTCATCACTTATAATATCAGGTTCAATCCAAACTTCATTTTAGCATAAACCTATAGCACTATTCCCATAACTCAATAAAAAACAATTTTCTTATTTAACCTGGTTCCTTTACAGTCTTTTTGCTATATTTGAGGCAACACATGAACTCTTTAATGGTTGTAGCGAGTTGTTATACGGAAATAGTCGAGGAAGCAGCGAATTTGTGAAAGCAATGCATGGAAGCCACAGCGATTTAATAATTAGTATCAATGGTCCATGTAATCAATGAATGTGGCATATCTTTTTTTTTATTACTGCAATGGCAAATTGAATTATAGTTGACCTGTGATTCTAATGAATTATAGCACAAAGCGACAGCAATTTGTCAACCAAGTACATTGGCGGTACTTTTGATTTTCAATTCAATCTCCAGATCGCTAAGCTGCAAATTGAACATGTCCAAGCAAGAATCAGAGAACACCTTGCAGAATATAATGTTAAAAGTAAAAAAGCGGATACACTACGCCATGGAACAAGATCAGATTACAAAGGTTTTGTGGAGACTTATTTCCAAATAAACATGTTGTAACTTGAATAGGAGAAGGAAGCACAGTTAACGGAGATTAACATTGTCTTTAAAGATATCATTGTATTCAAGTTGATTTGATATAGTTTTTTTATCAGTATGTGTTTGTATTTTGCTTTATAAGTATGAAATTAACTTACTATTGAATTGATCTGGCTCTTGAACTAGCTCTTCTTGGCCATGGTCTTGATCTTCTTGTTCTAGTATAGATAGCAATAAAGTTTAGTGGTACTCTTTTTATGCATGAAATCACGTAATATCTCATTTGGCTTCTGCTGGAGCATGCCATCGATAAGCTAGAGTAGTATAATCCACCCAAACACCATATTTTGCTAATCTAATTGAGATGCATTCAAAATGAGAATGTCTTTTTCTAGATTGATCTGCTCTGTTTGCTAATGTAATAGAAAACACTATTTTCTTCTATACAGGATTCTAAAAACGAATGAAAAATCAACTCTACTTTGTTTCATAAAGAGCGCTTTCTTCGTTGTTGTCTCTAGGAGTGCATATTATGTTTATTGCAAAAAAGTCAATAATATTTTGGCAAACTATTGTGGGCTGTTTAAACCACCTATTCAGGTTGATATAGTTTTATAGTTTTTAATAGTATTTATTTCCGGTAGATAAATATTTGATTATTTAGAATTAAGTTGGAGCGCTTCACTCTTCTCTATCCACTAATATTTTCCTCTTGCGTGTGATTTTTCTCCTTTATTTCTTATATGAATTGTATATCATAGATAGAGCATGATCAGTAACTTTGAATAATAATAATAATAATGGATCTGATTAGTACTCAATAGCCAATAAATGGCGAGATATCCAACTTCCGATAGTGACTGTCTGACAGCCCGTCCCTGATTTACAGTGGGTAACGGGTCCGCATTCAAAAAAATGTAGCCTCATATTTCCATTCAAACCCCCAGTTTAATCATTTCAATAATATTTCTATAATCATGTCGAAAGCAGCCAAAACAACTTTAGCAGCTTCCATCGTATTTTGTTGTGCATCTGTCTTCGGTGTACATTATGTACAAAATGAAGAGAAAGCAGTAAGTTTAGCGTGAACCAAAAAAAAAAAAAAAGATCTCGGTTAGATTTTGACATGATCAATATAGAATCTAAGAGCAGGTGTGCTGCGCGATGACGAAAGAAGAAAGAAGAAGGAGCAACAAGAGATCAATATGAGGGAATTGAAAGAGCAACAAGAATTGCATGAAGCATTACTAAAAACTCAAGAAGTCAGTCAGTTACCATCGAATGAACCCATATCAGAAGATGATTAACTACAGCTACAATAGCAAAAGAACAATGTACCATATCAATTATAATAAAAAAAAACAATATGTCTATGTTTTTAATATATACACACGTAAAAAAAATATGAACTAAATCAAATACAAAGTGTATTGATTTAAGCGCTTTCATCCTTCTGGAAGACATAGGTCAAGTGACACTTGCCACAGTATTGACGGTCCTTGTGCTTGGCCATAAAGACACCAGCACCACAAGTAGCGTTGGGACACTCACGACGGAGACGGGTGATCTTGCCAGACTCGTCGACCTTGTACATCTTCAAGATAGCCAACTTAACCTTGGTACGCTTGTGCTTGATCTTCTTGGGAGTAGTGTAAGTCTTCTTCTTTCTCTTTTTACCACCACCCAATAATTCGGCGTTCAAGTTCAAGGTGTTGTTGTTACCAATACCATAGACGGAAAGTTCACCGTCAACAAGAGGCTTACCGGCGAAAGACAAGAGTTGAGAATCGACAGGGAGACCTTCACGCTCTTGAATCATGGACTTGACAGCAGCAACGGAAGAGTTGGAAGCAACATCAAGGGCAAGAGTGTTACCCTGGAGAGACTTGACAAAGACTTGCATGTTTGGATTAGATTCAGATAACTCGATTATTTTTCAAACAAAATGTAATTCTTAGTGCAGAAAAAGAATCTATGTAAATCATGTTAGTCATTTCTTTAGCTGGCTGTGACCGACAATGTCTTTAGTTTTTCTGGATACAATCATTACCTTCCTCACTATCTGTTAAAATGAAAACTGGGAAAGATCAAACAAATTCCAGACTTCCACCTATCTAATATACTTACAAGAAAAAATTTTTATTGGCTGGAATGCGGTGACGTTGACTCACAATTTAACCTTCCGCTGAATGAATTGAAAGCTAAGGGAAGCAGGAGCAACTTTTCATTCACCAATTTGACGAAATAAAAAAAAAAAAAATAAAAAAACAGATGCCATCAGGTAAGAACCATCACTATCAAAATGCCTCTTACTATGTATTATATGATAATCATGTATTCTTTTACTTTTGAGAAATCCTACTAATCCGAGTTTTTATAACCAAGGATACGCAAACAGTTTACTGCATAAAAAAGATCACGCGCCAAAAAGAAAGCGATCAAGAAGTCGAAGTGGAGGTTTAGATGGAAAAGATGATTTGAACTATGTTGATGATGAGAGCGATTTATCTTCTGGAGATGACGCTTTAAACACCAGCGATCTTGATAGTCCACATGATAGTCACCATTCGAGAAAAAGAGGTCGTCCTCGAGGTCATTACTCTAATGGGAGAGAAGAAAGAGCCCGATCACAGACCTCACCAGCCCAAGCAACTTCACAAGCTACAACATCCCAGAGCTACACGCCTACTTATCCTAGCGGTTACGTAAGCGATTTTGATGAATCTGGAGAAACCAAAGTAGACAAGTATGGAAGATTATTAGGCGGTGAGTCTTATGAACAGGATTGTCATGGTAATAGGCTAATCTTCCATCTATAAAAAAAAAGGCCGCGAATATCGTGTCCCGACATTTACACTACCAACTAGGGATGATACATTGTTTATGTTTTCAAAAGATCCAGCTGCTTTATTGGGATTTCGTGATAGTTTTGTATTCTTGAAGAAAAACCCTAAGCTTATCAAAGTACACATTGATAATGTCGAAAAAGGTTACTTGGTCGATGCCAACTTGCTGCGATCTACATTTCGAACGCGTGAAATTTCAGTCGTAACAGCGCGCTCTGTGTTTAAACAATTTGGCCATCGTATTATACGAAAAGGACGTAAAGGTAGAGACGATTATTATTATACTGAAGAAGTGGACGACGAAGAGGATCAAGTATCAGAAGAAGAAACACCTGTGAAAGAGTCTTCAGAGAAGCCAATTGCGGCGTCATCTTTTGTACCTGTACCTGAGGTTGGGCGTAATAATCTAGTTCATAAGCTCACAGCGCAGGATACAATGGTGAATGACTTGAATTGGATGCATAATGCTGCTGTGTCTGCAAGGCAGTTCAATACATCGTTATTCAGTTATCGACGCGCTAACCCAACCACCTATGATCTACTGACCAATGTATATCAGATTCCAGAAAGTAAACAAACCCTTCGAGATACTGGCGCTCTTTCAACCGAAGAAAACAAGGATTTACCGTTGCAACCGAGCAATAATACCCTAGATATCAACAATCATTTAGGTGGTGGCAATCATTTTCCTACTGGGCTAATGAATAATATGGGTTTTGATATTGGATTTCGATAAATGGTAGCTAAAGCAACTCTATTCTTTTTTTCTTTATTAAACTTATAATCCCAAAGTTTTTCTTGCATTCTCGGCTACAATCTCATTGTAACGCTCACGGTCTGATCTCCAGATTTTCTAATATATAAAATTAATATACATGTACTTTTTTTTGGCATCAAAATAGGCCACTTACACAAGCATCAATGTTTGCACCACTTTCATCATTGGGTTCTATATCCCAATTGAATCAGTTTACTATTCAAATGACTGTTGACTGTAAATCTTACCTGCCAACATACTGACGACGCTTAGTAAAATCTTTTCAACGCTTTGAACAGGGCTCCATCTCTCGGAACTGCTTTCATACATGTTGGGATCATCTCCAGGAGGATGTAAAATAGAAATACAAACAGTACCATTCTGGTAGACGTTGGGGTGAAAAAAGTCGCAAGTGAATCGCATAGTAGGTGGACTCAAAGGGTAATCTTTGGGAAACGTAAGCGTAGCAGGAAATAAACCACCTTCAAATGGTGTTCCTTCAGGTCCACTAAAAAAAAATGAACAGATTAATTTCAGATTTCTTTGTCAACATTAATGGATTACTTTACGCAATGAGTGCTTCCCATTCGAAAAAGTTGTTTTCATCAATAGGACCTATGTATCGAAACTGTTACGAAGCTGTTGATTCCTTTACATACTTAAGCAAACCTGCAGTGATTCCTTCGGGCGCATTCAAAGTCAATTCTAGTAATCAAAAAATGAGATTAAAAAAAAAAAAGGAAAGTGGACATCATCATGTCCTACCTCTATATTCAGTCATTAAACGTTTTAAAGCTGTTGATCCAGCTGTCCGATTAGCGTACATTATATGAATATTCGAGAAATAAAAGAGAGACAACCAAAAAAAAAAAAAAAAAAAAAAAAAAAAAAAAAAAAAAAAAAATGGTTGGCATAAAATAAACTTGCTGTAAGCTGATTGGCTTGACCTGAAAAAACTAGCCTATATTTCATATACCCACATACATATTGTATGATTATCTATGGCGTGAGCTTGTATCATATAAAATCCTACAACCTTTACTAAAAGACTTTGGGTTTATTTAAATTAAAGGACCATCAACTCTTCTCTAGAAATATTCTGTCAATGTCAGAATAGTAAGTTTCATGGCCCAGCGGATCTTTTCAATCATATCCAAGTCTAAATCACAACCACTATTGTGAATCAGTTTTTCCATCTCAATTTCCCAATCGCTTGCTTCATTTTGTCTTGTTACAAGCAGTTCTAGTTGACCTTCTGATAGAGCTGTATTGATAGTAGTATTGTTTCTTTTGTGTCTTATCGTGGCTGTGGAAAGTACAGACATGCAATACTTGGCTACAATAACAATATGACGGTAGATACATTCAAGGCTATCTATAGTAAGGGGTAGTGTATTGAATACATAAAAAAACATCTTTTCCAATCTTAAAGGTACATGAGGGCTATTACGAAAATGCCTATGCTCTTTACCCACTTTTGACACGTCTGTATCAGCGAGCGCTTTATCGCATAAGGCTATAAGGAAGGTAGGGTATTTGATGATCTGCATAAACTGTTGGCAACCATCGGATGTCATTTCTTGAAAGAAGGTATATGTTTGCACTACCAAATCATCTATATTACTGATTCCGTCAAAACTTGATATGGTGACAAACTATTCAATTGTAGTGAGAACAAGCTGTATTGAAAATAACTTAACTTACCATGTTGAAAAGATCTGCAGTCAAGTGTAATAGTTCTGGGTCTTGATTGGGAAACGTTCTGAGCAAAATCTTGAGATAATAGTTGTATTTGCTTACACGGCATAGCGTATCCTTTTTCAATGTTCGAACAAAGATAGACTGTTTCACTTTAGCTTCACTACCCAGCCTCAATTTCAAATCTGATAGTAATATATTGACAAAGAAGTCAAGTATTAACTTGCGACACTACATAGCCAAGTAATTTTTTTATACTACAAATACTAATACCTAAAACTTTTTCTTACCTTTACATCGAGGTCCTGGATATCTTTGTTCAACAATCTGTCTGTATAATTCCAGAAATCACTGTATTCCCCCAAGCGGCCCGTGTCCAACTCATCGTAATCATCATCCAATTCTTTTGCGGCACTTTTTGTCGATATAAGCTCGAAATAACGAAACTGATTCCACACTGGATAATAGATCTCTGGTCCAAACAGATGCAACACGTCTATTAAAATAGCATGGGCGCGCTTACAATGTAACCAGAGATTTGTCAAATCTTGGGCTTTTTTAAACTTGATTTTAGGTTGCAATATAAAGTTGATTAGCGATAATAATAAAGCGCTATTACGATATGAATCAATGAACAAGATTCCTAAGCATATATAAAACGCTTACAATGGCGGTTTTTTTCCATTTCCAAAGGTGTTTTCAATCAGCTGCATACCCACATCGTCTGCTCAACCTAGTTAGACAGTGAAAGACGCATTTCAGCAGATCACTTACAGTGGCCAACTTCGAAATAATCAATTATCATCATTTGCATTCGTTTAGGAAATACTTCAATTCTTTCCAGTCGTTTTCCTACGCGCGTTCCGATCGTGACATCATTCTTATATTCATAGAGTTCAATTAGTATCGGGCTCAATGCAAGCACTTGTTTTGCTGGTATTTGCTCAACTAGTCCAGTACTGTCATCCTCAATTGTGTATAATACTCCGTCGAGCTATATGAGTTTTGAGTTAAATAGTATATAGAAAACGGGATGAATGAATTTACAGTTTCTGAATAGCCTGTAATTGGCATTTTTTTTTTTTTTTTTGTTTAATGAAAGAGAAAAATCTGCTTCAACTAGTACGAAAAAAGTAAGCTAATTTTTTGATTGATTGGAATAGCGTGTGGATTCAATATCAGATGCAGTGGTGGTAAAGAGGGGCTGAACAGAGATTTCTGGAAGAAAAAAAACTGTCTTTTTCAGTAGATGCAGTAGACATCCTACAGATATTTCACCAAACCCTCTCAAAGATATATAGTTCAGATGAAGTATATGATATCGTGATTCAAGCATTTAACTACGAGAAACATTGCTTGGTAGGATAGAAGTAGGGCTATCTAATGAGATGATGTATAATCAGCCAATTTTTGTAAGAAGGATGGGCATCCATAGCAGTACTAAATTAAATTGCTTCATCTTTGACGTTTTATGCATAGAGGATCAGAGTTCAACGCCTGAGGAGTAGGATAATGACAGCTTCTGTTAAAGTTAACCAGTCACGCCTTGTTTTCTCTGTTACAGGTTACATATTACTTGCTTCTCTATTTATTTTGTGTGTAATACGTTTTACTATCCAACTAACAATAGATCGATGCTATTGTGTCCTAAGATGAGCAATCCAAGATTAAATGGAATTGTTGAGTTCCCCGCTTCAACTCAGACGATAAAATCTTAGTGGGATGGGGGATTAAACGCTTTGTCTGGCTACAAAAATAGGACTAACGTAGTGCTATCAACTTCGAAACTTGATGTACACTATTTTCAGAAATTATTCGTTCACAAAAAATAAAAAATTTCGTTCACAAAAAATAAAAAGTATCGCTCATAAAAAATAAAAAACATCAATCACAAAAAATAAAAAATATCACTCATTAAAAATTTAAAAATTCGTTTATTCTTAAGTGAGCAAAATAAGCGAAATACTAAATTGGATTGCGGTTCAAGCAATCTTCAAATTTTGACAATGAGTATTGACAAAAGCCTCGAAGATCACTGATGAGGACTTTGTTACAGGCTTCTCGAATCCTTGATGTCATAGTTTCTTCTTCTAAAAGCTGTTCTCTTTTGACTTTACTCTTAGCGACAGACCAAAACTGTTCAATGGGATTTAACTCGGGTGAATAGGGGGGAAGATAAACGCAACGATACCCACGACCTTCAATATACTTTCGTATATCTGTGTGCTTATGGATGGGTGCATTGTCCATCACAAGATAGTTTTCTTTGAACTCAGGATGGCGATCCATAACATCCAGGGTTTTTGCAATAAAGTTAAAATAGTGGCCTGTGACGGTACCACCTTTGGTGGTTTCGTTAGCTATTATAGAAGAGTTTCCAGCCGTTTTCCTTTTCTTGGAAGAAGATTGGACCTTGGGGCGTCTTACTTTAACATTAACGACACCAAATGGGCTGATAGCCCCAAGTATGGTCGTCGTTTTCGCTCTTGTTTTTGGAACAACAACTACAGCTCTTTCTCCCTTTTTTGACCACGCTACGGAACGCTTCATATTGATGTGAAAGGCAGCTTCATCTATGAAAACACAGTTGCTCATGAAATCCATATCAGTTTCCTGCCAAAATTTCACCCAGATGTACCGATCTTCAATCTTTTCAGGGCTATTCCTTTCAATTACATGAAAATGGGCTCGTTTAAGGCTAATACTGCACTTCTCAGTAACAAAGTTGTAGAGTGCCGTTTTCTTGATCTGAAGGTTGGAGAATTGATTCATAAGGTTTTCCATCATTTCATCCAAAACTAAAGAAGGCTTCTCGTCGATTAAATTGGTTAAGAACTCTTTATGTTCTAATCCCAAAATAGGAGGTCTACCAACTGGTCTTCCACTACCAGATTTTCTCTCTTCAAAGTCATCGTCACCAGCTTGGTTTGCTTTTTTCATCCAGCTTTGAGCTGTGCTCTGAGGTACTTTTAGCTCTGCAGCTGCAGAGCGAATACTCTTATTTTTTTCATGTACTAGATAAAAAAAATAGTTTTTGACCTCGGCTTTGTGCGATCTATAGGTTCTGGTTTTTTTATTATTCGCTTCATCCTCTACTTTAGTTTCATATGGTTGCTGTTCGACCTCTTGCTTTACTTTCACCGGTTTTTCAGGCGGTTTGAGGTCCAGATAGCTGTCGTAGTTCGTAATGTCTTCCAGAGGATACTCAATTTCGTCTACTTCCATATCTACAACTGAAACTTCTACACCATCTTCATCAGTAAGATTTCCTTTACCATCTTCAAACAAAACTCTGTTCATTTTAGATTTAAATACTAATTAATAAAATACAAAATCTGAAGATGAGCGAAATTTTTTTCTTATAATGATTAGTATTTAAAATTTTAAATGAGCGATACTTTTTATTTTTTGTGATCGATATTTTTTATTTTTTGTGAACGATACTTTTTATTTTTTGTGAACGATACTTTTTATTTTTTGTGAACGAATAATTTCTGAAAATAGTGTAAATTGATAAAAAAAAGAACGACAATAAAGTCTAAAGCCACGAGCATAATTAGCTCTGATAAAAATATATGTTATCTACAAGTATCGTATTAATGTACAGTGGGTGAAAAAACTGTTCACAAATTTTTATAGGACTTTCGACCCAAAATGGATGTACGACTATAAAAAAGCTATCATTAGAATGCTAAAGTACAGCGCTATCATGCCAATGTATTTATTAATATATTAGGAAAATACATGTTATACAGCCGATTGAATATAGGGTATACACGTTGTTGGATCCGAAGTAGCTAAAGACCAAAGATTCACGTAATAACTATTTAATAAGAAGACTTGTATATGTAATCAGGTTACTTGTTATATCCGGTGCTAAAGACGAAGGATATAATTTAAAATACGATAATAAAAGAATAGACAGTAAATGGAATCAGCTACCCTGATAGTAAAAGTTATTCTAATCTTTATTCACAATTCAAAATCAAGTCTTCTTTATATACATTTCATCATAGCTTAATAGTGTAGCATTCAATCTATCAGCACGCATGGCCGTACAGCGGAGTTCAATCCCAGCAGCCACTAATAAGCCTTTCAATCACGCATTGTTGTACAGTGGTGGAAATAACTGGTGCACAAAACTTTATTCGGGGATATCTTCATGGAAAATGACGCTAACCTTTTCAAATAACTTTATAACTATTCACAAAATTGATTATAATATTCCTATAAGCTTTTAAGTTTGTTTATTTACGTCACTCCAACGTCATAGCTGATAATTAAATTTTTAAGTTATGCGAAAATATGAAAGTTTCCGATAATAGCGATGTAGTCGAAATATTACATATTATTGCTTCATTTTTTCGGTAGTTATGATAATTTATGACGTTAATGATGTCAAAACTATAAAAACAACCACATTATTTCAATGCTTTTTTACCATTTTATCAACCTCTTTAAAAGACTTTATTAATTTGAAGATGCCCTATCAAATTCCTTCTGACAAGCTAAACTCCGTCAAAGCACTCATTTTGCAAGGCGCTGCCACTAATGAGGCTGTCCAACGAACTGGAGTTTCTAAATGGACAATTAATCGGATGAAAGCACAGTTGAACCCTGATTACAAGCAACCTCGTGGTGAAAAACCTTCTCCCCTAAGTAATACTACTAAGATAGTTCTTCGATGTAAAGTCCGGTGTGGTAGCTTACGCTCTTCGCGAGATGCTCGACGATGGTTGTTGAGCTTAGGTTATTTTATTGACGAGCGACAAGTACGAAATCTGATGAGACAGCTTAATTTAGTTTCATTTATTAAAAAAAAGACCATTTTACAAGCGAAATCACCCCATGGATCGGTTAAAATGGGAAAAACAACACCGTGACTGGACAGTAGACGACTGGAAGAAGGTTATATTCTCTGATGAAACCAAAATAAACACGTGAGTGTCCGACATAAATGGTCGTTTTTTCTTAATAGCTGAAACTAAATTAAGCTGTCTCATTAGATTTCGTAGTTGTCGCTTGCCAATAAAACAGCCTAAGCTCAACAATCATCATCGAGCATCTCGCAAAGAGCGTAAGCTACCACATCGGACTTTGAACCGAAGAACTATCTTAGCAGTATTGCTTATGGGAGAAGGTCTTCTACAGAGCAACGTTAAAAATAAAAAAAAAATAAAAATTAGTTTTTAAATTAAATAGTGTTTTTTGTAATTATATTTTTTTTGTTTAACACTTTTTTATTGTAATTTTTGAAAGTTTGGTAATTAACGTAAAAATAAGAAATTGCAATAATTATGCAAAACTTATAAAGATTAAACTTTTATATTACTTTTCAATACAATTAAACTTTTTTTTTTCATAATATTTCACACCAGATCGAAACCCTGTTGTGCGACAATTTTTTTCTTTTAAAATTGATTAAAAAGCACGCCGTAAGTTTTTTAGCAACTTACAACTTGATAAATAAAGAAAGCTATATAATTTTAATTTAATAATATGAAAATAATTATAATATATATATTAATTATTAATGGTATGTAATGTAGCTCACAGGGAGGTCACTCGTAATCAGGGTTCAACTGTGCTTTCATTCGATTGATTGTCCATTTGGAAACTCCAGTTTGCTAGACAGCTTCATTAGTGACTGCGCCTTAAAAATGAGTGCTCTAATGGAGTTTAAAACTTGTCAGAAGGAATTTGATAGGGCATCTTCAAATATATGAAGTCCCTTAAAGAGGTTGATAAAATGGTAAAAAAGGATCGAAATAATGTCGTTCTTTTTATAGTTTTGACATCACTAACGTCATAAATTATCATAATCATGGAAAAAATGAAGCTATAATATGTAGAATTTCGACTACATTGCTATTGTCGGAAACTTTGATATTTTTGCCTAATGTTATATCCGGTGCTAAAGACGAAGGATATAATTTAAAATACAATAATAAAAGAATAGACAGTAAATGGAATCAGCTATCCTGATAGTAAAAGTTATTCTAATGTTTTATTCACAATTCAAAATCAAGTCTTCTTTATATACATTTCATCAGAGCTTAATAGTGTAGCATTCAATATCTATCAGCACGCATGGCCGTACAACGGAGTCCAATCCCAGCAGCCACTAATAAGCCTTTCAACCATGCATTGTTGTAATTGTATAACCCACGCGTTATTCGATATTCAGGTCTTATCTTGAGATACACTCGATACTACTCGATAGTATGATGCCGCGTGTTTCTTGTAAGGATTATTGGCTAATAGTTCTAAGGATGACACATCGCTTGTATTTATGCAGGCCTCGTTAATCTGATTGGGTTATCAGATAGAGTCCGTGTATGACATAAATGAACAGTTGATTCCTTACTATTATGTCGATGCAAAATAGTAGGTGGAATACAACACCTAACTTAAAAATCTAATTATCAGTTATGACGTTGAAATGACGTAAACAAACAAACTTAAAGGCTTATAGGGGTATCACAATCAAATTTGTAAATAGCTATAAAGTTGTTTGAAAAGGTTAGCATCATTTTTCATGAAGATATCCCCGAATAAAGTTTTGTGCACCAGTTATTTCCACCACTGTAATTGTATAACCCACGCGTTATTCGATATTCAGGTCTTATCTTGAGATACACTCGATACTACTCGATAGTATGATGCTGCGTGTTTCTTGTAATGATTATTGGCTAATAGTTCTAAGGATGACACATCGCTTGCATTTATGCAGGCCTCGTTAATCTGATTGGGTTATCAGATAGAGTCCGTGTATGACATAAATGAACAGTTGATTCCTTACTAAATTATGTCGATGCAAGATAGTAGGTGGAATACAACAGTCACCATTGTGCGTAGGCCAAAGGGTCGTCTTCATTAGTCTCATTGGAGACTGGATGTACAGTGACTTACAATACTGTCCGCATGTTTTGCAATTTTAGCTTCACATTATCATTACTCGCTCGATAATGGCTGCAAAAATGTAAAATAATATCATTTGAAAGCCCAACAAAATCAATGCAATTTATTGAAACCTCAGATCATATGACTTTCCTAGTATAGAGTATTAATCGTTTAAAAAAAAGGAACATCATGCGGACAGTATTGTGAGTAGGGGTTCACAAAATTTGTTTATCGATAAATCTGCTTTAATAATCGGTCCAGCGGCCTTTCGCTTTAATGACAGCTTCGCAGCGTAAATGCATACTATCAATAACAATCAAACATTCTTCATTGGTGATTTTGTGGTACCATACGTCTGTAACACGTTCAAAAAGCTCTTGCATGCCAGAAGGCGGAGTATCATAGTTACAGTGACTTACAATACTGTCCGCATGTTTTGCAATTTTAGCTTCACATTATCATTACTCGCTCGATAATGGCTGCAAAAATGTAAAAATAATATCATTTGAAAGCCCAACAAAATCATTACAATTAATTGAAACCTCAGATCATATGACTTTCCTAATATAGAGTATTAATCGTTTAAAAAAAGGAACATCATGCGGACAGTATTGTGAGTCAATTTTTAGATGCGAAATTCAACCCATAAGTTGAACATGATGGAAATTGACTCAAAAACAAAGTTATCTTTCATCGCGCATACTCTCATTAATTCATTAAATCACAATCTTATTATACATTCTTAATTTATTTCATAAGTGATGAGACCCATATCTGAAGCCACACGACAAAATATCATTGGTGGCCTCCAAGCAAGCTATTCCATTCGCCAGGTTGCCTATCGCACCAATGTTGGGCGCACGACAGTCAATAAAGTCGCCGCGGAACACTTACCTAATCGAAAGAAGCCAAAAGGAGGTAAACCTTTAAAGCTTAAAGAAGCGGATAAAAGATATTGCGTGCGACAGATTACAAGAGGAGGCCAGGGAAACGTAATAAGTATTCAAAAACAATTGTCATTTGACTTTGGTTTATCTGTTTCACCGCAGACCGTGCGTAGGGCACTCAAGGCCGAAGGCTTAGGATCCATGGAAAAGGAAACGAAGCCAAACCTCAATGCCAAAAACATACGTGAGCGATTAGCTTGGGCAAAAAAGTATGAGGACTATACGATAGCCGATTGGAGAAGGGTTATTTGGTCTGATGAGACTAAGATAAACCGCTTCTGCTCTGATGGTCGTACTTGGGCTTGGATTCGAGACAATGAGCCACTACAAGACCGCCACATAAAGCAAACAAAAAAGCATGGTGGAGGAAGCATCATGATTTGGAGTTGCATATCTTGCATTGGAGTTGGATGGATGTGTAAGATCGATTCCATAATGGACAAGGAGCTTTATGGGACGATTCTGCGTGACGAACTGAGGAAAACGGTAAAGTTGGTCTGCCAAGAAACAGGATTAAGAACCAATCAGATCATCTTTCAACAGGATAACGACCCTAAACATACTTCTGGTACGGTCAAAGACTACCTCAAAAAACAAAAATACGTAGTAATGGACTGGCCATCTCAATCTCCTGATCTTAATCCAATCGAGCATATGTGGGCCTTAGTCAAAAGACGACTAAATGACTATGATACTCCGCCTTCTGGCATGCAAGAGCTTTTTGAACGTGTTACAGACGTATGGTACCACAAAATTACCAAAGAAGAATGTTTGAATGTTATTGATAGTATGCCTTTACGCTGTGAAGCTGTCATCAAAGCGAAAGGCCGCTGGACCGATTATTAAAGCAGATTTATCAATAAACAAATTTTGTGAACCCCTGCTCACAATACTGTCCGCATGATGTTCCTTTTTTTAAACGATTAATACTCTATATTAGGAAAGTCATATGATCTGAGATTTCAACCTATTGTAGTGATTTTATTGGGCTTTCAAATAATATTATTTTTACATTTTTGCAGCCATTATCGAGTGAGGAATGATAATGTGAAGTTAAAATTGCAAAACATGCGGACAGTATTGTAAGTCACTGTATTTGGTCGTCTTTTGACTAAGGCCCACATATGCTCGATTGGATTAAGATCAGGAGATTGAGATGGCCAGTCCATTACTACGAATTTTTGTTTTTTGAGGTAGTCTTTGACCGTACCAGAAGTATGTTTTGGGTCGTTATCCTGTTGAAAGATGATCTGATTGGTTCTTAATCCTGTTTCTTGGCAGACCAGCTTTACCGTTTTCCTCAGTTCATCACGCAGGATTGTCCCATAAAGCTCCTTGTCCATTATGGAATCGATCTTACACATCCATCCAACTCCAATGCAAGATATGCAACTCCAAATCATGATGCTTCCTCCACCATGCTTTTTTGTTTGCTTTATGTGGCGATCTTGTAGTGGCTCATTGTCTCGAATCCAAGCCCAAGTACGACCATCAGAGCAGAAGCGGTTTATCTTAGTCTCATCAGACCAAATAACCCTTTTCCAATCGGCTATCGTATAGTCCTCATACTTTTTTGCCCAAGCTAATTGCTCACGTATGTTTTTGGCATTGAGGTTTGGCTTTGTTTCCTTTTCCATAGATCCTAAGCCTTCGGCCTTGAGTGCCCTACGCACGGTCTGCGGTGAAACAGATAAACCAAAGTCAAATGACAATTGTTTTTGAACACTTATTGCGTTTCCCTGGCCTCCTCTTGTAATCTGTCGCACTCAATATCTTTTATCCGCTTCTTTAAGCTTTAAAGGTTTACCTCCTTTTGGCTTCTTTCGATTAGGTAAGTGTTCCGCGGCGACTTTATTGACTGTCGTGCGCCCAACATTGGTGCGATATAATACGATTGTGATTTAATGAATTAATGAGAGTATGCGCGATGAAAGATAACTTTGTTTTTGAATAAATTTCCATCATGTTCAACTTATGGGTTGAATTTCGCATCTAAAAATTGACTCACAATACTGTCCGCATGATGTTCCTTTTTTTAAACGATTAATACTCTATATTAAGAAAGTCATATGATCTGAGGTTTCAATAAATTGCATTGATTTTGTTGGGCTTTCAAATGATATTATTTTTATATTTTTGCAGCCATTATCGAGCGAGTAATGATAATGTGAAGCTAAAATTGCAAAACATGCGGACAGTATTGTAAGTCACTGTAACAGATTGATGGCCATTCGCAGTTTCAACTGCTTGGCCTTTGACCGATCTCACTTGAGTGACAGCAGACAATAAGGTAGGACTAATGTAATTAGCCGAAGCACCAGAATCGATCAAAACAGAGCACGGATAACCATTCACCAAAGCATTGTATAATGGTAATTTAGTATCCACTTTACCAGGGCCGTCAAAACGAAATCTAGATCCTTCTGAATCAAGCTATCATCCATCTTCAAAGGTTCGACATATGACTTAGAAGTAGGCAAGACACAATACAGGTAAGCAGAATGATCATCATCATCATTTTCAGCATTATCATCAACGCACTCATTGTATTCCTCCCTCTCTTCAACATAATTCAATTGAGAGTGTTTCTCAGAGGCGCATTCTCTTTGGTAGTGCCCAAATCCCTCACAATTGTGACATTGGATGTTGGCACGATTACCACCACGCTTTTGTTGGCCCCCACTCCGACTACGAAAACCATGGTTGGAACCACCACGGGCACCACCACGAAAACTATTGGTACCACGATCACGACCACGAGAGGCATTCCAGGATTTCATCATAATAAAAGAGCTCCCGACGCTCCGCAATGAACAAATCCATAGGATCATCTATTTGTTGATCATATTCAACTGCAAAGGAACCACAAGAAGTAAGAACGCCCTCCAGACGATTACCTTCGTAATTACAGTAGTTTTACTGGCCGGTGCACAAAACTTTTAATTGCTATTACTCCGTCAATTTTTAAATTTAACCAGATCAAGTAATATTGAGCTATAGCTCTAACATACTGCATGAAAATACTAAATGTTTAGGCTAGGGTTTATGTTACGTCATAGTGATAAAATGATGATAAACCGTTTTTTCAACTTTTAAAATTTGAGGGCTTTTCCGTTTTATGACGTAAATAGACCATAATCACTAATAATAATTCCGTTTATCTATTGATACTAATGAAACATTGCCTATGGCAACGGAAAATTATATAAAGAAGCCTATTCTGATTCATTTCAGCCATTCTCCTTTCTTCTTTCTTGACCATACTTCGTTCTATATAATGCCTTATAAAATCTCTCATAACAAGCGCGACAGCATCAAATCACTGGTACTAAAACAGGAGCCAACCAGTATTATTGCGCAACATGTAGGAGTTTCAAAATGGACAGTAAACCGAATGAAAAACGAAATAGACCCAGAATACGTTCGACCTACCGGTGGTGGCCGTAGAATAGTGCCTCAACGTATTATGGTAACACTGAAATACAAACTTCGAAGCGGATACTTAAGGAATGGTCGAGATGCACACAAATATTTAAACTCCCTCGGCTATTCAATCAGCTATAATGGGACTATAAAGTTGATCCATCAAACTGGACTTAAGGCTTATATTATGAAAAAGCGACCATATACCAAGGTTGATTATATGAAGGATAGACTCCAATACGCCAGAAAATACCATGGTTGGACTGTTGAGCAATGGAAGAAAGTTGTATTTTCGGATGAAACGAAAATAAACATGTGGTGGCAGTCTGATGGAGCTATTTATACATGGAAAGAGCCAGGCCAGAGAGATCTTCCTCATAATACTCGTATGACCAAAAAGTTTGGTGGCGGAAGCCTAATGATATGGAGCTGTATGACATCACGGGGAGTAGGCTACGCTAGTCAAGTACTACAGAAAACTATGGATTCAGACTGTTATATTGAAATCTTGGGTACATCGTTTAAGGATACTTTGGACTACTACGGCTGCAATCCTGATGATGTGATTCTTCAGCAAGATGGCGACTCAAAACATACATCCAAAGTAACTAAAAAATGGCTTAAAGCAAACAACATACAGTATATGAACAAGTGGCCACCATATAGCCCAGACTTAAATCCGATAGAACATCTATGGCATCATGTTAAGTCAAAACTAGGCCAATATGACACCCCTCCAAAAACAAAGCAAGAACTATTCAAACGATTTGAGACGGAGTGGTACAAATTTACCAAAGCAGACATGGAGCCGTACTATAACAGTTTACCTAAAAGAATAGAGCAAGTCCTTAGAGCTAAAGGTGGCTATACTCGATATTAAAAGACAGCACCTTTAATTCTCTCAGCCAAAAAATTCCAAAATATAATTTTAGTAAAGTTTCCAAATGTAGTTACTATACAGTTTGTTGAATCCGAAGTAGCTAAAGACCAAAGATTCACGTAATAATAATAATAAGACTTGTATATGTAATCAGATTACTGATTGGTAATAAGATAGTTATTCGTTCTTTATTTCGATCATAAAATGAAGGTGTATTTATATTAGTTAAAGGTCTTATGTTTAACCGATTGACAGGTACTGCTGAGAATGAATGAATGAAACAATAATTCATGTTTAGCCGATTACTTGCAAGTTACGGTAGAATTAGTTTATACAAGTAAACGTACTGTTCTTGTATTGGTTCTTGTATTATTACTGATGAGTAATGTTAATGACAAGTGATGATGAATCGATCTAGAAGCCTAATTGATTATGCGTGATTGCTTGATTGGTGAAACCTGTTTGTTGGGTCAATCAGTTACGCAGTTAGATAGCTTTAATTGAGACATGTCGTATGTATAGCCTGTGAATATAAGCGTGTATACGACACAGTTCATGTTTAAATTTGGCATATATCATTTAAATATACCAACAAACATACATTTAAAGTTTGGGCTTACTCGAGTGACTGTACGTTAAGAAACATTAAAAAAAGCAAATTTATATTTTTGTGCACCGGCCAGTGTAACTACTGTATGTGCCACTCTAATAGCGTCCATCAGAACAGGAGATTCCATGAAAATGGTGCGGTAAAATTAAAATATAAAAGCAGGTAGTAAGTCGATTATAACTTGGTTATAGTTTATTCAACTTAAATGTGATTAATTATTTCTAACTAGTTTTTCTAGCTTGTATTTATACTCGTTGAATTGTGACTGAAGGTTATTTACTTGTGTTCATATAAAAAGTATAAGAAGGACGTATCTCTGTTTAAGGACTGTATCGCTGTATAAGGTAATCAATGATGCTTTAGTATGTATGTGCTACAGCTAGGGCGCACAGGCCTCTAGTCTGTCTGTACTTCAATTATGTGGCTATTTCACCACAAATGGTATCCTTGATATGAATACGAGCAGCTGAGTCTTTCAGACCAGCAATAAATTTGTCCACAGCTTCCTCATCAGTCATTCTAGGAATGCTAAGCTTGATTGTCATGAATTCTTGTACATACTGTGCAATCGAAGCAGTTTGACGTAGGTTACGCATCTTGTCTCTTGCCACAGAAGTTGAATTTTCAGGCTTAAAATAGGCCCGTAATTCGGTCTTGAGCTCCAACCAGTGGATAGGAGCAGAATTCAGCAGACGTAGATTCTGGTACCAGACTTTTGCAGCACCTACCAGTAGAGTAACACCTAATTTAGCTGACTTTTGATGATCTAGGTGTTATAGAATAGAGATTATTGTATGAATAATAACTTATTCATTATCAATCTCATCTTTACGGAAGTACTTATGAGTTGATATGTTTAAGATTCATGTCTCAGATGGATATATATCTAGAACATAGACCTATAACATAACATCTTCTTAAATCCTCTTCACCACACTTAGATAGACGATTAGTATAAATAGGTTTAGTTTAGACATAGTTATAGGATCTTCATCTTTATATTCATCTTTGTTAATAAAGCACAGTCTCAAAAAGTACTCTTTTTAGTCTTCTTTATTATTCACTGTGCAAACACAACACTAGGTTTTTTAAATCAGCATAGTCTTCAATGGACTGAATCCAAGCTTCAATAATGTGGGGGTCTCTGGATCCATCATATTTTCGAGGTTTCTCAACAAAGTCGAAATCATCGTTCTTGTTTTGTTGCTTAGTTGAGGATAACCTCCTTTAAGATTTCTGCAAGCTTTAATATGTCGCTGTTGGAATACCAGCAGCTGACGTGCCTTCATCTTGATTATGGGGCATGTTGTTGTTTTCAATGTTTATGTTGTCTTTTCCAAAATATTTTGTTGCAAAGGAATTAGCTAATTAATTCCAATATTCTTGTCTTTTCTTGGTTGATGTGAGTCTTTCTTCTGTTGTAAACTAGTCTGTTTTTGTTCTTCTTAGTTTCTCAGTAAAGTACTTTATGCCTGCGGTAAAAATTGAATAAAAAGCGAGTGAATCAGTTAGAACCGTTTTATGGGGTTTTATTGATTCAAAGTGAGTTAAGTTTTTCTATCTAGCTTGTATCTCTTGTATTTATACTTCCAAAGAAATGGTCTCTTAGTAACAATCAAAGGTCTTTTTAATCTATGTTCATTCTTCATTAATTGTATTTTCAGCGGTGATTCAAAACTCCCTCTTTTGATGGATAGTTATTAAATGAATCCCGTCTTTTTAATATAATGTAGAATGTTATATGTGGATTTCACCACAATGCCTATTTCTAAATTTAATAACGATACGACTCTTTCTTCAATTTCAAACTGGTTCTTTAAATCCTTGAGTTCTTCTGTCGAATTATTCATTCACGATGCAATAATTCCGAATAAAAATAAAAAATCAATTGGTTCTGATGCTACCAAATGTCGTGTACAGAGCTATATACTTTTAAAGTAGATTGAAATAAGTTTATACAAAATATTATATATGGGATAAAAGGATCTCTTTTATTGTTTTCCATTTCATTTGATATTTATAATTGATTGAAGGTAACACACAAGTCTGTGTGTACCTGACCCACAGCTATAAAACATAAATCTCGACACACGACATACTAGCTACGTACACCAGTGTTGCGGTAAAAAAAAATAACGTGCGCCCTCGGGGAATCGAACCCCGGCCTTCACCTTGGAAGGGTGAAATTCTACCACTAAACCAAGAGCGCTTCTATGACTTGTAATTTGTATATTTAGTCAACTCTCAGTGGTTACTAAACAATTTCACTGCAAATTTTATCTGATTTTACAGTACTTTTACAGGTTGTAGAACTAGGAGTTCTACAGTTGTAGAATTAGTAGTTCTACAGGTTTTATTTTTTTCGTTGAAATATTGGCTATTTTAATTAATAAATGGATAGTAGCCTTTTTTTTAATATAGAATACTTTTTTTTTCGTTCAGTATGCTATAATGGTTGTCGAGATATCAACAATACCGTAATTGATTATGTAAGGAAATTAATAACGTCTTGCGTAAATCACCGCTTTAATTCTCAGTGCCACTTAGCCCTTAAAACTTGTATATTTAAGAGGGGTTTAAAATATTTTTATTCTTTTTGATTCGCTGTGTAGGATTAGTACTCTGAATGAAGAGCTATACATAACGCAATTTGATACCACTTAGTTAATGAAAAAATATATACATTGGTTACTTTTGATTTAAATAAATGCTTCAATATATATACTGTTATTTATTTTGAATATAATTAACTGGAGCCAATTGCGACATTTGAATGAAATTAAGAGAGATTTAGAAATCATTAGACCTTATTTCACATTTAGTGTATGCAATCTACTGTCTTCCGTAAAAGTATAAAATACTAGTTACTATTGACATAAATAACGGTTTATTAAGCTCCACAGTTCATTTCAAACATACATTGCAGATCAGATGCGACATTTGAATGAGATGCATTGAGATGTTCAAAATGAATTTTTTTTTCCAAAGGGCATATTTTTAGCGCCTAATGGGGCTCTATTGTCTTTATTTTTTCGAAAAATAAAAGCCTATTCTAGAGTCATTGTTTATAATCTAGTTTTATTTCATACAGTTGTTTAGAGAATAAATTTGTAGTTTTTTGTAATTTTTTGTAGTTTTAAATTAACAATTTGAAAAATAAAATAAAACACCCATAAACGCCTAATTAAAATGAATTCTACCGTTCAAAAAGACCATATCGAATGATGTACAGACCATTTGATAGGGAAGTGAGTTTTTACATTTATCATTGAGCTTATTTGGTAATGTTAACAATTTTATATAATGTTTGAGAGATACTTCCTTATTAAATATTTATCAACTAAAATAATAATTAACGAGGCAGAAAATCGAGATACTTATTCTCCTACTGCTAGTCTTTTATTATTAATAATAGGCTGTACAGTAGTTTCACTGTAAAATTGAACGAATAGCTAACTGCACTTCTATCACAGCTCTCTATATGAATAATTATGCCCGCTACAATGTTTTGATTCAAACCTCTGCATTATCAATGGGTTATAAAACTCCTCCAATGGTTTCATATTGCTTTATTTAAGAATGTACACTTTCTTGTTTCTCTCGTTTTTTCTCTTTCTTTTGTTTTTTCATTTAATTCATTAAAGGTAAGTTATTATGATATAACCCATTGCTTGTAGTATATTCATCGCTATATTATTTGATCTACTCATCATAGTTTGAACCAAACATGCTGCTTCTCAAAATATAAATTAATATAAAATATATGTATTAGTTTAAGGTATTATTGCATATATATAAAAAATGAGCACATTTGTTTAATCGAAATACATACTAATATTATAAGAATACTTAGGAAATAGCAGATCTTTATTTAGGGAATGATCTTTTTTTCTTTCTTTCTAGCAATTAAGGTAGAATAAGTGTCAGGTAAGAGATTAAATACCAGTTAACTTTTCTTTCATTTTCATTGATAAGTATTCTCATTATCGTTTATTATTATATTAGTTTTCCTCAGCATGCGCTTCTAGGTTTACCGCTCAATTTTTAGTTATCTGATATGCATATATCAAGGCTACTAAGTAGCAACTCTTGTTGGTCTTAGTTTTTCGCATTAAACAGATAAGCAGGTAGTCATATAGAACCGTATTGTTATTTATTTAGAGTAGATTAAGCAATACTGCTAATGATGCCGTATTACACTACTTTTGAAACATGTAGTTTCTTTTGACATTTTAATAAAAGAAACAAACCTTAAAATTAAAACATTGATAAATGTTATCATGCAGTTTGTAAAAAATCTGCATTAAACGGTCTGAAAAAGTGATGATGATAGCTGCATTACAGATGAATTTAATGCCATGATCCACCAATAAGAAACAAATAATTGTGCCATGATTCTATACTAAAGTGATTTCAAAGTTGTGAAAGCAGGAGATTAAGGTGGGGTAAAAACTGTAAAACTCGTAGTTATACAACTGTAAAATCAGGAGATTAAGGTGGGATAAAAACTGTAAAACTCGTAGTTCTACAACTGTAAAAGCAGGAGATTAAGGTGGGGTAAAAACTGTAAAACTCGTAGTTCTACAACTGTAAAACCAGGAGATTAAGGTGGGGTAAAAACTGTAAAACTACGAGTTTTACAGTAATTCTACAACTGTAGAACATACCAAATTCTTAGTTGTAGAACTAGGAGTTTTACATATGTAGAATCACTTTGAAAACACTGTAAAACTACTAGTTTCACAGTAATTCTACATATGTTTAATCAGATAAAATTTGCAGTGTTCGAAATGCCAAGTAACAAGTATAGTCAAGAATTTGATACATATTGAAGAAAATTACAAGGAATTGCTCCATTTTTGTTTGAAGTCTCTAGCATATCTCTAGCCCGAGATTTTTGCATTTTAGTTTTCAGCCAATGAAGGACGTTCGTTATCTCCGCTCCCAGCCAATGAAATTGCGTTCGCTCCTTTGGCTGTAAACTCAAGATCTCTCTGGAATAAGCAAGGTTTCAAGTTACTATCTCTCTTGGCCTGGTCTCAAACCATTGTATTTTTCTGACACATTTTCCTTTTTATATATATTTTCTTATTATATTTGTTATTCCCTTTACTTTTAGTATTATATTCCCTTCATTCAGTTTTTCTTTTGTACTTTCACTCATTTCACTCATTTCATTCACATTGTGAATCTTTATTTTCCCTTTTCTTTTATTCGATGTCCTTTTTCCATTTTTCCCGTCTTTTCCTTTTTCCCCTTTTGTATATATTATCGTAGATCCATTCAATGTCTCGGTCCCTCGAATTTGACATTTGATCTAGTGTTACACCTAGATTCTTATTGTTCTCGAGTGATCGCAGATCAAATGCATTGACTCTGGATAGTTACTCGGTGCTCTGCTGCAGAAGATGAATGTTTTACGCTGGTTATGTTTCTGATGCTTCAGTATTCACAATCTAATGGTCTTTAGATTGGTGATTGTATATGGTGTGATTAGAAGCCAGTTATTGAAGTTGCTGATGGTTTATCCGGTTGTACTTGTAGAATGTTAAGTTATGTAGTAGAAGTAGAAGGCAGATTGATGTCTATATAAGATAGATCAATCGTGCCTGTCAATAAACGATAATTCAATTTTTGGGTCTTTCTTCCCTTACTTTATCACTTTTTCTTTTACTTGCTTTATTGTCTTTTAAAGCGAACACACCTAAAGCCCTTTCTGGATCTGTTCGATATATATAATAATAGTCTTTACAGTCTTCTATTACGCAATTATATATATATTGTTTACTCTCTCTATTCAAGGTAAACATAAAAGAACATAGCCACAATATCATGACTGTTGTAAGTTTTGGATTTTTGTAGGTTCAACTCTTCGAGGTTAACCAAACACGTGATCTTGATTTTAATAAGCGATAAGTACTTTAAGCCAATAGTATTGCTTAAAGAATTGAAGAAGAAATATAAGTCTTTTAAAATGAATTATAAGTTATAAGATGTCGTTTATTCAATTGAATATGAAGCTTATTTATATACTTTTTAATGCTTCATATTCGTAATGATCATATGTAATATATATAAAGATAATGACTAATTAATTGTGAATATTGTATAATGTAATGTGAATAACATGAGATAGGATAAGTAAGCATATGAATGATGAATAATATAATAACTGTGAATAATTGTATCCTGATGTAAAGACCTCTTTCATATGAATTACTACTGTATGCGAAAAAAGGGTTTCAATGTTTTCCAATTTTGAATATTTCATCATATAAGCAGCTTATAACTCTATAAAACAAACATGTTACTTAGAGAAAGTTGTAGAAGAAATGAAGGGCTTTCAGATGATATATGCTTTGTTCTTAACAAACAAAAGTTTATTAGTACTTATATAAGTATAAAGTTAAAAAGTAAAAAATTAAGCTTGCTAAAAAGTACGGAAAAAAAATTAATAATTTGTTTGTTGACCTTTACTTTTTATAACAGTTTCAATTCTACCAGGCATGCTATCAATCTATTTCAGGCAGTCCTCCTTAGTAAATTTATACCACTCCATATTGATCCTCTTTTCTAGTTCTTCTACAGTATGAGGTTTAGTTGGGTACTGTCCCAAACGGTTTTTCAATTGGTGCCACATATGTTCAATTGGGTTCAAATCCGGGCTTTGCGGTGGCCAGTTATAAATTTGGTCCACATTGAACTTGTTTTTGGGAAACAACTTTTTAGCAATAGTTGATCTATGAGGAGTGGCCTTGTCTCGTTGAAAACAAACATGTTTTGAATCCAACTCATAATAGTCTAAGGTATCTTTAAGTGATGACTGAAGTATTTCAACGTACAAAGATGAATTTATCGAGCCTTCAATGATTGTAGTACCATAACCAGGGCCTTTCGCTGTTATACAAGTCCAAAACATGACACTACCCCCTTCCTACTGAATTTGGAGATCTAAATAGTGAGGGCGAACAACATCATTTAGCTGAGGCCAATAGTACTTAATACCGTCTGAAGCCCAAATGTTAACCTTTGTTTTGTCTGAAAATATCCACTTACGCCAGTCGTCCTTGGCTAACACCCTATGTTGTTTAGCCCACGCAAGTCGCTTTTTTCTATTGCTTTCGGAGATGAAATCAGACTCTTGCTTTCTTTTTGCTTTGAAGCCCATAGAATGAAGCATTAACTGAATGTTCCTGATTGTCATATTAATTCCAACTGAAATAAGATAAGCCTTTTATCTTGTGGTGATTTGAATTGACCGCTTTCATCTTATTTCGAATCTATTTCTTTGTTGTATTGCTTATTGAACATGGCCTTCCAGTGATAGCAGGCTTCGTAGTAGGAAAAAACTTTGCTTTATATCTACTAATAGTGGCTAGAGAAATATTTGGTAGTTGTTTCTGGATTCTTGAGTATGGAGTGTTTGTTGACAACAGTGACTTGAGAGTGTCTTGCTTATCTTTAGTAATAGAACGAATCATGATGTTAATTTTTTTATAAAAAAAAAAGTGATGAAAATATTCAATTTGGACAGGACGAGCCAGCTTCTTTTATTCTTTATTTTAATTTTCCTATTCATAAAGAACGTCCCATTGTTTTGGAACATGTTTTAAATTTCTTCGATAGCTCAATTTAAAATAATTTTATGCGACGCTAAGTAATGACGAATTTTGAAAAATCAAAAAATCAAAATTTCTCAAATTTGCCTTAGCTCCGTAGTGTTAAATAGAGTTCGCAATAAAGGAAAACCTATAGGAAAAAAGGCCAAAGTTTTAGCCCTCTATTGATACTAACATCAACCGCATAGTTTTATTTTAGACAGCTGTGTAAAGAGAAAAAGGTTAATTTATAAAACATTGAAACCCTTTTTTCGCATACAGTAGCTAGACTTTTCGTCGTCTGATATTTGGAATGCTGGGTTTGAACTGTCTCTTGCGCTTATTGGCTTTTCTGAGATTGATTTCCAAGTGTACAGGAACGTCTTGCATAATTGTGTCCATAGGCTCGACACTGTGATATGTGTCTAGTTTGTTGGTTCGCTGATCTCGCTCGTCCAGCCACTGCAACTAATACCTACTTTTACGGCCGTAATATATTGGTATTATTATGTAATATTACCGTACTTTTACCAAAATATTCCGGCCGTAACAGTTCAACTATTACCGCGGTATGTGTTCGCCTGTTACCATCCTTTTACGGCCGGACAAGTCTAACTATTACTGTTGGTAAAAGTATGGTAAAAGTTCGTCTGTTCCATTGGTAAAAGGCCGTAAAAGTTCAACTATTTCCATAAAAATGACCGTAAAACAGTCCTCCTTTTACCGTATTTTTACATATATTACGGTCCTTTTACATTAAATTGAACCAATAATAATTGATATTTTATAATTATACACATTTTACATCTTTTACTATAATTTTGGTTTATACACATTTTTATTGAATAAAAATATTGTATATTCATTGCTAAATAATAATCCACCAGAAAGAGTACCAGATATAATAGCCATAAATAACTAACTTCAGCAAACCAGTATTGTCGTAGTAAAACGCGCCATTTTTAGAGAAGCAATTAGAGTAAAGAAAGCACAACCGAAAAGGCATTATATTAAGAAACGATCCAAAAGAAAAGCCACTTCAACCAAGAGGATAATTTAATTAGCAAAATCTAAACATCAAAAAGAGAGGTGAATAACGTGTTTATAATGCCAGTCAGAAGTTATTTAAACATACCAAGTATTGTTGCGTAGGGGCATTCAGCAGAATAGTACTAACAAATGAAAATGGATGTAAGTAAAACAAGCTTTTGAGTGGATAGAAGATTAAGTGCTTACCATATGTTCAAGTATCAAAACGGCCTAAAAATGAGTGGTAAATGAAAGAAATCAGCACAGGTTAATTAAACGTGAACGAAATTCATACATACCATAAAGATTATGAACAAAATAATTCGAGTTAACATAGCAGCTGGAAGCAGCAACTCAATCAAACCAATCTAACAGCTAAATGGAAGAATATATAAGAACAAAGTTGAAGAAGAAAGCTTTAATACATACAAATATAGCAAGCATTAGAAGACGGAATCACCATTTGGAATATATCGAGCATATTAATACCAATCAGATGATATGTTAAGCTAAGATTAACGAAGAATCTAAAAAACCGATCAGTTTATGAAGTAATTACAACTTTTTCTCTTACCATTAAAATAAAAAAAAAAAAAAGCCCATGTAAAAAATAATGAGCTATGAGTTTGCTAATGAGAGAAAAGAGGATTAAGCATGCTTCAAGCTATGATTTAATAGGAATTTTTACCTTGATGGGAATGACTGATTAAAGCTATTTGTACATATATTTGAATTAAAAAAAAAGTAAGGATTACAATGAAAAGAAAACACGAGAAGAGCGAAAAAATTTTATTAAAATAAAAGCCTCAAAGATGACGTATCAAAAAATAGTAACTATTAAGTAGAGATAGACTCACCAGTAATTTTGGATTAATAACGTGCATATTCAGGCACAGCACAAAAGTATAATAAAAGCTCTTTAAGGCATTCCTTTTTTAAATCACTATTAAAAACATTTTAGCATGTCTCATTACAACCAGCAATCAACCAGCAACAGCAATCGCGTAGGCGCTCCTATTATCCCGCCAAGTAACGAGTTAATGTCAACTCCTATGACAGAAACCGTTGTCATAGCAAGAGAAGAGTACGAAACTCTTCTGAGCACAGTCCGCCAGCTCACCAACACTGTTGAGGGGCTATCCCGCCAAGTTGCTCGCTTGGAGCAGGATACAGCTGCCCACGAAAGATCGTTGGCGCTGTACGATTACGAGGAAGGCGGAAGCCTCGAATCCCAACCTGTGTTCCAGAGCGTACGCACGGGTGGCCCCCGTACTGGCAGTCGCGGTGAAGCAGCTTCTTCTTCAACCGTAGGAGATGAGGAAGAAGACTCAGCTGAAAACCGTCGTCTCTTTCGCGTAAAGTTATATGTTGAAAAAAAGCAGGTTAATAAGTTTCTAAACAACATTTTAATGATACTAGGATTTGCTTACCTCTTACTACGGAACTTTGTCGCAAAAGTATGATTTTAAGGTATCATTATCCTATCCTCCGAACGAAGATGTTCGAACAAAAACGAGAACCTATGGTGAGAACAATCGCCAAACACACCATATTTCAGCCAGGGCAATGAAACAGATTATCACTGACCGCTTTTGGTATATGTCGAGGTTGCATAAAAAAGCTAAGGATCTGGGAGAAGACGATGAAGTTGTTATTGATTCCGTTAGCGAAGCCTATGCCAAAAGAAACAGGTGCAATTCCCGTACTCAATTGGTAAAGTACAGTGACTTACAATACTGTCCGCATGTTTTGCAATTTTAGCTTCACATTATCATTACTCGCTCAATAATGGCTGCAAAAATATAAAAATAATATTATTTGAAAGCCCAATAAAATCACTATAATTGGTTGAAATCTCAGATCATATGACTTTCCTAATATAGAGTATTAATTGTTTAAAAAAAGGAACATCATGCGGACAGTATTGTGAGTCCATTTTTAGATGCGAAATTCAACCCATAAGTTGAACATGATGGAAATTGACTCAAAAACAAAGTTATCTTTCATCGCGCATACTCTCATTAATTCATTAAATCACAATCTTATTATACATTCTTAATTTATTTCATAAGTGATGAGACCCATATCTGAAGACACACGACAAAATATCATTGGCGATCTCCAAGCAGGCTATTCCATTCGCCAGGTTGCCTATCGCACCAATGTTGGGCGCACGACAGTCAATAAAGTCGCCGCGGAACACTTACCTAATCGAAAGAAGCCAAAAGGAGGTAAACCTTTAAAGCTTAAAGAAGCGGATAAAAGATATTGCGTGCGACAGATTACAAGAGGAGGCCAGGGAAACGCAATAAGTGTTCAAAAACAATTGTCATTTGACTTTGGTTTATCTGTTTCACCGCAGACCGTGCGTAGGGCACTCAAGGCCGAAGGCTTAGGATCTATGGAAAAGGAAACAAAGCCAAACCTCAATGCCAAAAACATACGTGAGCGATTAGCTTGGGCAAAAAAGTATGCGGACTATACGATAGCCGATTGGAGAAGGGTTATTTGGTCTGATGAGACTAAGATAAACCGCTTCTGCTCTGATGGTCGTACTTGGGTTTGGATTCGAGACAATGAGCCACTACAAGATCGCCACATTAAAGCAAACAAAAAAGCATGGTGGAGGAAGCATCATGATTTGGAGTTGCATATCTTGCATTGGAGTTGGATGGATGTGTAAGATCGATTCCATAATGGACAAGGAGCTTTATGGGACGATTCTGCGTGACGAACTGAGGAAAACGGTAAAGTTGGTCTGCCAATAAACAGGATTAAGAACCAATCAGATCATCTTTCAACAGGATAACGACCCAAAACATACTTCTGGTACGGTCAAAGACTACCTCAAAAAACAAAAATTCGTAGTAATGGACTGGCCATCTCAATCTCCTGATCTTAATCCAATCGAGCATATGTGGGCCTTAGTCAAAAGACGACTAAATGACTATGATACTCCGCCTTCTAGCATGCAAGAGCTTTTTGAACGTGTTACAGACGTATGGTACTACAAAATTACCAAAGAAGAATGTTTGAATGTTATTGATAGTATGCCTTTACGCTGTGAAGCTGTCATCAAAGCGAAAGGCCGCTGGACCGATTATTAAAGCAGATTTATCAATAAACAAATTTTGTGAACCCCTGCTCACAATACTGTCCGCATGATGTTCCTTTTTTTAAACGATTAATACTCTATATTAGGAAAGTCATATGATCTGAGATTTCAACCAATTGTAGTGATTTTATTGGGCTTTCAAATGATATTATTTTTACATTTTTGCAGCCATTATCGAGTGAGTAATGATAATGTGAAGCTAAAATTGCAAAACATGCGGACAGTATTGTAAGTCACTGTACTTTTGCGCACAGCACTTGAGCAACAACTTGAAGGATTCCCATTGAGATTGGACCCTCAAAGGTTCACCCTTACCACCAGAGCTAGCATTGTCACCATCACCACCAGAAGATTCGAAAAAGAGAGACACCGTCTTGTCCAGCAATAGGAGAAACTCTGAATCCTCCAGCAGAGTGGGATTAAAGCGCCAACAGCCAGGGCCAATACGAGCACAAGCAGGCTGCAGATCGATTGTCAAAAGACAGTGATCGGTCCACACACCAGGAACATAATGGACTTGACCATTCACCAACCGAGTCACCAGCGAAGTATGACCAAAGATATAATCAATAGTAGTACCAGCCCTAGGAAAAGTAATAGGACCGTCCGGGAAACAGTTGTTAAAGTGGAGACGAAGCCAATCATACAGCGGAGCCACAGAGGAAAGACTTGTCTCGGCAGAAGAGTGCAGATGAATGTTGAAGTCACCTACCAACATCCAAGGCGTGTTGGACACCTCAGACCACAAAGCAAGGACGGATATCTACAATTAATATATCTTTTAAATCTATTGTATATGTCCTATTTTTTTTTAATATATCCATATATTTTATAATTTATAACTTTTTTTCATGAATTAAAATTATTATTAAGTATAATAAACATTATCAAGAAGGCAACTGTTCCATTTTGCATGAAAAAGCAATATTATATTTATGCTTTCTCCTAATATACGTACCAAATTTATATGAAACAAGATGTCCGTCTTCTATAACATTTTAAATTAGTTACTTACTATTCCAATATATATTAATACAATCAAAACTATTAAATTTACTGTAATGTATCCATGAATTATCCTCATCACTGTAGTTTTGCCATTTCACAAGGTAATAACTATCTTCGACTATTAACCCTTTATGATCCAAAATAGTTTCAATTTCATAACTTTCATTATTATCTATATCTATTTCCAAGTCCATTTTCTCATTATTATAAATATTATTATTTTTAAAATGAGCAATATTTGATAATTCTAATCCTAAAAATTGTTGCTGTAATAATTTCATTTTATCTAAATTGTTTATTCTTTCATTTAACTTTGGAAGTGATTTATAATTTTCATTATTATTCAAAATATCATTTTTGTATTTAAAATCAAAGCTATCATTAATCCAATATGAATGAAAATCACTATGTTCTATATTGTTTAGTTTAATATATTTTTTTAAATTAAAAAGGACACATGCAATTTTTAGTTGAATATTATATATATTTATATTAGTAGTTAAAAAAGGTTTTTTGTTATTTAATCTTTTAAAGATACATCCCAAATCTGAGAAAGTTTTTTCCATTTTAGACCGAAAACTTCCAAATTGATCGTTATAATTTATTTCAATTTCATTTAAGTTTATATTTTTATCTTTTCTGATAGGATATACGAAGTTATAGTCATTTAGATCAGAACTATTTATTATATTATCTACGTATAGGCTATATCCTCCATCTAATGCAATACAATCCATCAAATTTAGTTTATTTTCAATATTCATATTTATAAGCATAGATCCATCATTATTAGTACTACATGGTTGACTGTCTGATACAAATAATACCATACCATTTGTATCTATTGCAACTTGTGTTCTAAACCCATTTTTTTTAAGTTTGTAACTATAATATATGGATTTATCTTCTGCACCATATACCATACCTCTTTTATCATGGCCGTCTAAATGTATTGTTACTTGATTAAACAAATCTGGATTCTCTATCATTCCATTTAAAAGTCTAATTTTTATATTTGAAAACATGTTTTGTAAAGAAAAACTTAAAATCTTATTTAATTTTAACATTCTATCTGATGAATAAAATTGTCTGTATATTTGATGAAAAGTACTTTTTGATATATAATCATCCATATCTTCAATTGATATATTCTCTACTATAAAATATAATATCAATAAGCCTTTTTCTATATTATTATATGGTCCTCTATAATCTCTATCTCCAAATAATATAACTAGGAAGAAATAAACAGGTATTATTCCTAACTTTTCTAATAAAATCTTTTTAATTTCTTTGATCTTTTTAATAGATATAATCTTTTTAGTGTGATATTTTTTTTGTTCAATCTCTGGCCAACCATAATTTAAAAATTTCCAATAATCATTTGTTAGAATCTGATACTCCATTAATAAAGTATCCTTAACACTATTAATATTATCCATTTGTTCTTTTTTATATTGAGATAAATTCAATTTTTTATAACTTAAAATAAAATTAATAATAATATATATACATTATTATGTTTTAGAAAACATTTTTTATTTTGAAAAGTTTGAAGTAATTCTAAAATTTATTAATTTTATATTTTGCTTAGTCAGCAAAATTGTAAAATCAATTATTTTTTTTGAACTTTTTATTAATAGACAGATTTATAAATATTTTGTGTTACACAAAATATAATAAATCCTAATTGTTTTAAAGAAATAGAAAATATAAAAAGTTCACAAATTGTGAACATTTTTAATTTTCATGGAATGACAAACAAATTGATAATTTGAAAAGAATTGTAGTGTTAAGCTGATTTTATAATTCAGAATTTTATAGCAACAGAAACATTTCTCTATGGTTATAGTAGACGGATATCTACAATTAATATATCTTTTAAATCTATTGTATATGTCCTATTTTTTTTTAATATATCCATATATTTTATAATTTATAACTTTTTTTCATGAATTAAAATTATTATTAAGTATAATAAACATTATCAAGAAGGCAACTGTTCCATTTTGCATGAAAAAGCAATATTATATTTATGCTTTCTCCTAATATACGTACCAAATTTATATGAAACAAGATGTCCGTCAAGAGAGAGAAAAGATTGTATAAACAGTGGACGGTCCGAAGTCTGTGCCGGTGCATAGATATTGGCCACGCGACACAAGACATTATGCTGGGCATCCTTGACAGTAGCCACAACACAACGCTCATCCAGGAGAACTTGAGCAGCATCCAAAGAAAGACCAGGCTTGAGACAGACAATGGCACAATGTTTGGACACCACAAAGGGACAGCGAGGAAAGAAGAAAGAGAAAGAGCGGATTTGATGGTCAGTGAGAGAAGATTGAGAATAGAAGTGAGATACCTCTTGCAAGCAAAGGATATCCACACCGAGAGAACGAGCGCGTAGGTAAGAAGCGAACTCCTTTTGTGTTGTTTTTTGGGACTCCATAAAAATGCTACGCACACTTAAGGAACCCAATCGAATGTTTTGACCTAGCATTATACCCTATGGGCAGAAGAAGAAGACTTGGAAGACTTGGACGTCTTGATAGCAGAAGCAGAAGCCTTGGTCTTCGCCACATTCACAATATTCTTCTTGAGAAAGTCAATCTTGTTTTGTGTTTTAGCCTTGACTTTGCTCAAATCCATCATCTCTTGCACTGTATCAACCTTCATGGTTGAAGCAACCTCGTAGTCAGCAAACTTGGAAGCTCGAGCACCAGTAGGACTGTTGGGATCGTACTCTACTCTCTCGCCAGAGAGCAGAGGATCACCCTCACCATCGAGCTCCATGACTTCAATGATTGAGTCATCACCAGGAACATCACCAGGAACATCACCAGAGACACCACCAGTAACACCAGAGACACCACCAGTTGCACCAGAGACACCACCAGCAACACCAGAGACACCAGCAAAACCATCACAAACATCAACCAAGGGCTCAGAAGCCACATCCTGCTCAACCAGCACAATGGGAGCCTCTTCAACAACTACATCACCGTCGTTTGACGTAGTGACAGGACCAAATTTCTTCACCCCAGACAAAGCCACATAATCATCGAGCTCAGCCTCGAAAGACTTCACAGCTTGCTTCTTAGCTTTACAGAATCTTGCAGTGTGGCCTTTCTCGCGACAAGAGAAACACATACGCTTAGCCAACTCAGGGCAGTCCTTACGGACATGACCCGACAAGCGACAAAAGTGGCAAACAGGAGGAGCATTTTTAAACTGAGCAGGAGCAAACATGTCCCAAGCACTCAAGTACAGCATTCTTGTTAAAGGCTGAGGAGGAACCACCTCACCATCCTCACCTTCCATGCCAACCGAGGTATCAATCAACACCGACATCTTGCCCTCAAAGTAGCCCTTACGAGTGTACTTCTTCAACTGGTACACCTTACCATAAAAAGCTAATGAATCCAACATGTCAACCAGAAAGGTAGCTCTGTTGGGAGTACAACACACCAAATTAAACTGAACATGGGTCAGATTACCACCCACAGAAGAGCCAGAGCCAGAGCTAGTAGAAACGGCCTTGTATACAACACCATTCACAGTAACACCATCATTGACAGCTTTGGTAGCGTCCGCCTTGCTATCGAAATTAGCTTCGACCAGAAGATCACCACCAGCACTTGCACGCATAGAACTAATGTGTCGGAAGTCCACATTAGCACCAACTTGTTCTTCAATGACCTTATACGCGTCAGTACGGTCACCAAACAGCTTCCCAGGGAAAGAGAACAGAACAGAGCTTGAACAAAGCGCCTGCTCCACCAGAGCAGCGGCTTTGCGCACCAACAGTTCGGACTTGAGGTCATCATCTTCAAAGATGACCTCACCAACAAGAGGAACAGCAGAGTTGTCGACATTACGTCGACCAGGAGTCAATGGAACCTTCTTGGAGGCACCACGGGCAACAACAGTTGTCCAGGACACGGCAGAATTTTCAGTCATGTGCCAGATTTCTAGAAAATGGCGAGATTACGAAAAAAAAAAATTTTGAGATGTCGAAATTGGCTTTTTTTTTTTTTGTATTATAGATGTCGAAATTGGCGAATTGAGATGTCAAGATCGAGCGAAATGTGGAAAAAGTTGGAGATGTGCAAAAATAATTATACCACCAGAAGCGCAGCGACGAGTAGAAGACGAATACGAAACAAGAGAGCACGCTGTTCACCATAAGTGAAAGCAACTTTGGACCTAATCACCGGAGGGAGAGCCAGAGAAACAGGACCAAAACAAAAAACCAGACGGATGCAAAATTTTTTTGCGAAAGAGCTTTTTTTTTTTTTTTGTATTAAATGTAATTTATTAATCTTAAAGTGGTTTTACAAAGCTAAATTACAATGGACTAATCTAATGTTGTGCTAGTAAACTCATCAGGAGTTCTACTATCTAAGAAAGTGGTGATAACAAAGCTGTTATCTGTCTTGAAGGAATTGAGGACCCAAGCTGAGGACCAAGTATCATCATGAATAACACATCGCCAATGTGCAGCCCATAAGGTATAGAAGATCGAACCCAAAATGGAAAGCACATCCGCGTCAAGCGGTTTACAATCGAGGCCACTTAGAGAGACAAGAGCAGCCCAGATGTTCGCATCAGACGGAAAGTCTTCACCCAAAGAGAGAAAGGCAAGAGCTTGACGCCAGTAGTCCGACTTTTGCGGGCAACCGACAGCAAAATGGTACAAGTCTTCATTAGCACCGCAGAGAACACAGAAAGGAGAAGGAAACTGCTGAGGAGACCAGCGATTCACCCGAGAGCGATAACCAATCTTGTCGTGAAGCAGGCGCCACCAGGGAGTGAAAGCCTTGGCCACCATGGGAAGGGACCAAAACAAACGCCAAAAGAAAGGACGCAAAAGCAAGTGAGAAGCCACAGCCAAAGGAGGACCAGGACGAGCAGAAACAACAGAGTGATCAGCGTGCCAGAAGCGACGCAAGACACCAAGAGGGAGTTTGACCACAGATACCACCGAAGAGGGACCAGAAGGAACAGTCCAATGACGGGTCGATGGCATCCAGGAAGAAGCACCAGAACGAGACACCGGAAGAGCACGCTGTTCATCGTAAGTGAAAGCAACTTTGGACCTAATCACCGGAGGGAGAGCCAGAGAAACAGGACCAAAAGGAGGACTTAAACCATAATAAACCGACTTGACATGGCTGGAACTTGGCAGAGCCTTATTGGAGAACAGGGTACCAGAGTGAATATTCCAGTGGAATATGTCAGACATGAGATACTTGGGAGCAACAGACGAAGGAACAAAACCAGGAGACAGATCATGAGCAACACCAGGAACAGAAGACACCACACAGCACAAAGGAAGATCCAGAAACCACCGAGAAGACCAAGAAGAATGCACCACCAGAGGGGGTAGCCGAACCAGAAGCTTGGTTAGATGATCCAGGGTTGGAATGCTATTCAACCGAGGCTTGAATCGTGATGGATACATCAACCAAGGGAGAACCGAAGAATGACCAGAATAGGCTTGAAAGCAGAACACCAACCAAGGAGACACAAAATCCGAAGACACCAGAGGACGAAGCAGACGTTGAACATACACAAGATGCAAAGCAAAGCTCTGATCTTGGATGTCCACCAGACCAACACCACCATACTTGCGAGGAAGACACAAAGAAGACCAAGACGGCGCGGGCCAAAACGATGCCACATACTTGCGCACTACTGCCTTGATATCCAGAAGCCACTTGCCAGGCACAGGAACCACACGAAGAAGATGATACACCTTGGAGAGCAACAGAGAATTCGCCACCAGACCAGTACCACGAATAGATAGGTGTCGTTCACGAAGCATGTTTGCATGCCTCTCCAACTTGACTTTGACACCATCCAGGAAATGCAACAACTGAGCATCGGTATGATACAGTGGATAACCAAGGTAACGCACCGAGCCAACAGACGACGAATCATGCCACTCTACACCAGCAGCAGAAGCTATATCAACCCAAGGCTGATGAGCCACACCAGAAAGAGACACCAGAACAGTCTTGCTGAGATTCACCTTGGCGTTGGAGGCACGACCATAGACCTCAAGAAGAGACAGAAGCACCAACCATTCACCAGGCGAAGACAAGAACACCTCAAGATCATCGGCATAACTGAGAAGCTTGATAGGAGCCGGAGGGGAAGAACCACTGACGAAATCAAGCGGGTAGTTACCCGTATCATCACCCAAATCAAGATGGACCTTTTGAGGGTTAGGGAGCCAAGTCCGAGGAACCACCACAGGAGCCAGAGAAACACCAGACAGAGAAGAACAAGCCAAGACAGACCGCAACAGGGGTTCAAAGGCCAAGTTGAACAACAGAGGTGATAGTGGATCACCCTGCCTAAGGCCACGCAACTGAGGAACAGCTGCTCCTAACCACCCGTTAATGGACACGGAGATCTTGGTACCAAAGAACAAAGAAGAGAGACAACCAACCAGACCAGAAGGAAAACCAAAACGAAGCAACACACGCCGAAGATACTCAGGATGGACTCGATCATAAGCCTTCTCTTGATCAAGTAACACCGCAACTTGAGGAAGGTTTGGAGCCACCGACCGAAGATTAGCCATCAACGTTTGATTCAACCACCCATTATCCGAGATCAATCGATGAGGAAGGAACCCAGTTTGATAGCGGTTGATCAGCTTGGGAAGAACACGGTTGAACCTATTGGCCAGCAACTTGGTAAACAACTTGGCATCCGAGTTGATCAGAGAGAGAGGACGCCAGTTAGCCAAGAGCAGAGGATCACCTTTCTTGAACAAAAGCACCATCCGAGTTTGTTGCCACGAAGGAGGAAACACACCAGAGAAAGCACCACCAAGGACTGCCACCAGCAAGTCCAGAAAAGGTCGCGAACGACCAGCCAAGTAATGATATACCTCGAAAGGGATACCATCCATGCCAGGAGACCGAGACCTAGGGGCGTGAGCCAGTAGATCCAGCACCGTAACGGCATTAGGCAGAGCCATCAGATACTTGGCATCATCCGAAGACAACACCACTTCTTCAGGAATACCATTCAAAAGAGAGTCCACGGCTTCGGCATCGATGTCGTCCGGGGTGTATAGCTTTCGGTAGAAACCACGAGCCTCCCGAAGTATATCAGCCGCTTCCACCAAGACCTCACCAGTAGTAGAGCACTTCAAGGACTGGATTGTCTGTTGAGACTGGCGATCCTTGATGACACGATAGAAATACTTGTTGTTACGTTCACCCAGTTCATGCCAATGAGTGGCAGAGCGAAGCATATTCTGGCGTGTTTCTTTCTGAATCTGACCATCAATCAATTTCTCTAGCTCATGCACCACCTGAAGAGGAAGTGAATCATCACTAGGTTGAATTGACGGTGTAGCATCACTAGCCATAATACCTGAGACAGAAGAGGAAACAGCCTTCATACGTTCCTGTTGTAAAGCAGCAACCTTGTTCTTGAATCGAGCCTTAGCACCCCAAGCGTACTTTTGCGCACAGCACTTGAGCAACAACTTGAAGGATTCCCATTGAGATTGGACCCTCAAAGGTTCACCCTTACCACCAGAGCTAGCATTGTCACCATCACCACCAGAAGATTCGAAAAAGAGAGACACCGTCTTGTCCAGCAATAGGAGAAACTCTGAATCCTCCAGCAGAGTGGGGTTAAAGCGCCAACAGCCAGGACCAATACGAGCACAAGCAGGCTGCAGATCGATTGTCAAAAGACAGTGATCGGTCCACACACCAGGAACATAATGGACTTGACCATTCACCAACCGAGTCACCAGCGAAGTATGACCAAAGATATAATCAATAGTAGTACCAGCCCTAGGAAACGTAATAGGACCGTCCGGGAAACAGTTGTTAAAGTGGAGACGAAGCCAATCATACAGCGGAGCCACAGAGGAAAGACTTGTCTCGGCAGAAGAGTGCAGATGAATGTTGAAGTCACCTACCAACATCCAAGGCGTGTTCGACACCTCAGACCACAAAGCAAGAGAGAGAAAAGATTGTAGAAACTGTGGACGGTCCGAAGACTGTGCCGGTGCATAGATATTGGCCACACGACACAAGACATTATGCTGGGCATCCTTGACAGTAGCCACAACACAACGCTCATCCAGGAGAACTTGAGTAGCATCCAAAGAAAGACCAGGCTTGAGACAGACAATGGCACAATGTTTGGATACCACAAAGGGACAGCGAGGAAAGAAGAAAGAGAAAGAGCGGATTTGATGATCAGTGAGAGAAGATTGAGAATAGAAGTGAGATACCTCTTGCAAGCAAAGGATATCCACACCAAGAGAACGAGCGCGTAGGTAAGAAGCGAACTCCTTTTGTGTTGTTTTTTGGGACTCCATAAAAATGCTACGCACATTTAAGGAACCCAATCGAATGTTTTGACCTAGCATTACGCCCTATGGGCAGAAGAAGAAGACTTGGAAGACTTGGACGTCTTGATAGCAGAAGCAGAAGCCTTGGTCTTCGCCACATTCACAATATTCTTCTTGAGAAAGTCAATCTTGTTTTGAGTTCGAGCTTTGACTTTACTCAGATCCAGCATTTCTTGAGCACTATCCACCTTCATAGTAGAAGCAACCTCGAAGTCAGCAAACTTGGAAGCATTCACACCGTACGGACTGTTGGGATTGTACTCCGCCTTCTGGCCAGAAGACGAAGGAGCACCCTCACCATCAACTTCCATTGTGTCAACAGCATTATCATTGTTGACTACACCAGTAACATCACCACCAACAACACCAGCAGCACCAGAGACACCACCAGAGACACCACCAGAGACACCACCAGAGACACCACCAGAGACACCACCAGAGACACCACCAGACCCAGACGCAGAGCTACCCACAGACACCATAGACACCACAGAGGCTTGGTCTTCCTCATCATCAGCTGTAGCTTCCTCTTGTACTACAATATCTTCTGAATCAGAGCTTGGACCAAGCTTCTTACCACCAGACAGAGCAACGTACTCACTTAGCTCTACCGCAAACGACTTGTCCTTATCCTGTTTGGTCTTGGACTTGACCTTACAGAAGCGAGCCGTGTGACCATGCTCTCGACACGAAAAGCACACGCGCTTGGCTAACTCGGGGCAATCCTTACGGACATGACCGGATAAACGGCAGAAATGACAAACCGGAGGGGCGTTCTTGAACTGAGCAGGTGCGAAACTATCCCAGGCATTCAGATACAGCATTCTTGATAAAGGCTGAGATGGGAGCACCTCTCCATCCTCACCTTTCATGCCCACTGACGTATCTAACAGCACCGACATCTTGCCTTCAAAGTAACCCTTGCGACTGTACTTTTTAAGCTGATACACCTTACCATAGAACGCCAAGGAGTCTAACATATCCACCAAAAAAGTATGTTCATCGGGGATAGCATTCAACATTGTAAATTGAACATGCGTCAAATTACCACCAACAGAAACACCCGAACCAGAACAAGTGGAAACAGCTTTGTATACCACACCATTGACAGTAACACCATCACTGACAGCCTTAGTGGCATCCACCTTTGCCTTGAAAGTGGCTTCCACCAATAGGTCACCACCAGCATTTTCACGCCATGTGCTAATGGGCCTGAATTGCACATTGGCACCGACTTGTTCTTGGATGACCTTGTACGCATCAACACGGTCACCAAACAATCTTCCGGGAAAAGAAAAGAGAACAGAACCAGAAGAGAGAGCTTGTTGCACAATAGCAGTAGCCTTGCGCACCAAAATTTCAGATTTGAGGTCATCATCTTCAAAGATGACCTCACCAACAAGAGGAATGGAGGAACTGTCGACATTGCGTCGAGCAGGAGTAACGAGTACCTTCTTAGAGGCACCACGAGCGACAATAGTCGTCCAGGACACGGCAGAATTTTCAGTCATGTGCCAGATTTCTAGAAAATGGCGAGATTACGAAAAAAAGTTTTTGAGATGTCGAAATTGGCGAATTGAGATGTCAAGATCGAGCGAAATGCAGAAGATGTTGAAGATTTGCAAAAATAATTATACCACCAGAAGCGCAGCGACGAGTAGAATACGAATACGAAACAAGCGGAGATGGATGGATTAAATTGAGCGAGATATTGACAAAAAACCAGACTTTTTTTTTTTTTTTTTTTTGTATGAAGTGTAACTTTATTAACATTTAGTATTCTAATTTAATTCTAACAAACTAGGAGATTCAGTGGCAGTGGATGTACTAGCCATGAATTCCGAAATTATAAGTGAATGGTCATGCTCGAATGCATTAATAGCATGAGCAGAGGACCAGGATTCATCATGAATTACGCATTTCCAATGCAAACGCCAAACTGTAGCTAAGCCGGCACCAAGGAGCACCAAAAGGTCATTCGAAAGAGGTACTGACTTGAGATCACACAAGGTGACCAAGCCGGACCAAACAGAAGCAAGATCGCAGAGAGGTTCTTGGAGACAGAGCAGCTGGATCATATCCATCCAAAAGATAGCCTTCATCGGACAGTATACGAGCATATGGCCAAGTGTTTCCACTTCACCACAGAGGCCACAGAGAGGAGACAGGTACACATTTGGATTCCACCGATACAAGCGAGCACGATAACCAATGCGGTCATGCAAGAGACGCCACCAAGGAGTGAATGCTTTTGCAGGCATAGGCAAAGGAGGTCATACAGATACTCGCAATTTCACTATGGCGAAAATATTGTGTGCTACCCATAATATTATGTGGTAAAACGACGATTTTATTATCATTTACCTACTAATACTATAGATTTACCTACTAATAATAATCTGCGAACCAATGAAATTAGAGCAATTATTTTCTATGGCTGCGCAATTAACAGTGCTTTGCTCATTTATTAGTGGTTACTCCTAATATTAGTGGAAAGCAGACAATAATGTTATGGGTTTAGTCAATATTATAACATAAATTGACAATAAGAAAGAAAAGCCTGAACTCCATTTTATTTGCAAACAATTTTTATGTATTCTTGTCTTTTGCCGATGAAAGCCAAATCTTGCAAACTTCTTATAAATGAGTACATGAAATTCTGATGCTTGTACGCAACAACATAATCCTCGTTTATTTTATTTACTAAAATGAACTCTGCTTTTCGTTTCAACGATCTTTTATGTAAATTCCTAGAAACGTTTAATTTCAACGTTTGTCAAAAATAATGTTGAACAATTGTCTTTCAAATGCGTTTATTATTCGTTGAAAAGTCTCTTATACAGGTCAGGTTGCAAAAAATTCTCTTGTAAATTACTCTTTTGGAAACAAGAACGAATCGCTAGTTCCATTTAATAAGCTGAGCACTTTCATTGCCGTGATTTAGCCTTTGGCTAATAGCTGTGTATTTAAAATGCTGAATGACATTAAGAATGAGCTGCCATTAAGTGTCTAATTTACTCAATTTTATGTTTAGTAAAATTATAGAATAAAGAAAGAAAGAAAGAAAAAAAGAAAATACATTGCGTTAAAAAAAAAAGAAATACATTGCGTAAAAAAAAAGAAATATATTGCGTAAAAAAAGAGATAAATTATTGTGTAAAAAAAAAATAGGTCAAGTAGCGATTATTAATTGCCAGTAATCTTAGTCATTATTGCTAGGCGGTTATTTAACTAGATGATTTATTGTCAAAATCATATATCCACTTCTCAAACTACAAAAAAACGCGTTCGTTTTTGGACTTTCGAGTAATTGATGATTATGATAGAATTCTTAATGACGATCGAAAGCTTCAAAAACATGCACGTTTTTTTAGGTGCTAGAAAACTACAATCGATGAACATTTTTGCTGTCTGTTGGAAAATTAATCCGCATTGCTTGATAATAAACTAATTTTACTATAAAGATAAACAAGAGCATTAATCATATTTTACATTTGGTTTTAAAGATTAACTGGAGCAACTAAATAGTCAATTAACATTATTGAATGATGAATATAGAACTGTATAACTTGGGTTATCCTGGTTCTATATTTCTGATATTATGAAATAATTTCTTAAACATCAGGGAAATGGGTTAAATTTTTGATTAAGAAATGTTTTTACATTCTGTTGCAAGATTGCTAATACCTTTCTCTCGAATTAATAACATGATATATAAAAACGAGTTAAATTATCTATAGTTTATATCTACTACAGAAAGTGTAAATACCTATTTTACTTTTGCTATATTATGATGAAGTCCTTTTGGAGGGAAGCTTTATATTATTTTCGGTGGTTTAAATACATAATCAATTCAGAGAACAATTTTATTTCAAAATAAAACGCTTTTTGCTCTTGTCTTCATGCTATTTACAAACGACTTAATATGCCAGCATTTTGCTCTAGATCTTGTTTAAATATATGATGAGAGATGATCTTGAACTCTTTCTCATTAGATTCACTTGAACGCACAAGACCTACACTGGCAACAATATCTTCAAACCGACAGACAGCGTAACTGTGTGCACCGCTACTGTGCAGCTCAACCAAAGCAATAGTCTTGTCATATTTGGTAGTTGCATTCTTTTTCGCTAAATCAACCAAAGCCAAATACTGTGGTCTACCATTGAATGAATGCTCGAAAAAGAAAACGATAGAACCAATGAACCAGCTTTCACGAATGGAATTATTTCGACTATTAACAAAGGTTGGTTAATCAAAGAGGTTTTTGTTCTTGAGCTAATTACTTACTTCAAGTAGCTGGCAGTGATCATCACGTAATTGTTTCCTCGACGATATTCATTTATATGGCTTTTATACATGGTAGACGTATATACATTGCCATATGCCCAGGCACGACCAGCGATGGAAATACTATTCAACGAATCAATTTCAGCAATATTTACACCATTTGCTTCAGTACGGCGATAGTAATGCAATAGCGCCTTCAAAAAAGTTTGAGTGGAGACACCAAAGGGAAGAGTATCCACTGAAATATTACTAAAGGGAGCCCATAATTGTGGATCACTAGCATCACCAGAAGGGTTATTCCTGAAAGTGGATTCGCTGTATTTTCGAGGAGTGATCAGGTCAAGCTCAGTATGAACATCCCAAGTCTGGCTGTTTATATGATTACGCGTTATGAGTCTTTCCAAGATATTACCAGCGTTTGCGCCAGCATCAACCTTTGACTTGATGAGCTTTTTGTATTTTCCGATGCTTCTTTCCATTGATCGGGCGGAATATGCTCTCAACACACCTTGTTGTTTGATCATATAGACTATATGCGAAAGGTAGTGTTGAACAGGCTTGAATACACCGGAATGAATACGCTTTGCCTTGATTTCTGCCAACAAAAATTCTTGCCATTCTTTGATATATCTTTGGAAAGTATGTAAGTAAACTAGATTTATGAGTACAAAAAAAATATATTTACCTTTCCATCAGAATAAGGTCTTCAATAGAAAGTTCCCATTTAAGAGCCAATGCGACAGCTTTTGTCAGATGAATCAATGGTTTCTTAGCGGATTCTTGAATCAATTCAGGAACGAACAAGGTGGGAATCATATATAAGAAAATATCAATCCAGTCAACAGCACGTTTGCCACCACTCTTGATAATTGGATCTTCCCATTTGGATGAAAAGGATGTCGGTACAGTGGCTCTAGAAGCTTCAACAAGTTTACCAATTTTGATGAGCGATAATTTTGGAATATAGAAAGTATACGGCCATTCATCAGCAGACTTCAATCGGGCATCACTCAATTCATCTTCATTGGGCTTATATCGAGTTTTTCTTGCTGCATTGTACTCTTTACCCATGTCGACTGTCAGCATATTGAATACGTGTTGAGCGATACCTTGTCCGAGAAGATGCATTTCGTCTAAACCAAAAAAGTAGCGCCAGTAAAACTGGGAAGTATTGCAAATGGTGTTGCAGACTTGATACTGTAGCTCTATGAGGTAAAAAGAAAAAGAAATGTTAAAAACTTGTAAAGATTAATGCTGATTATAGTACTTACATTCGCTGCATCTGGGGAAATGAAATCGTTTCTGCTTCTGATCTCATTGTCGATCGTTAAAAAACAATTATGATAATCATGACGTTCAGCTTGGACACGACAAATACGGCAACCAAACGTAGCCATATGACCAATATGATTTGCAAGCTCAGCTGCAGCAGGAAGATCACCAGTAGCCATCACCAAGTTGACTTTAGCTTGACAAACAATTACACCATCCTTTTGTACAAGCATGCCTTTGGTAGACAGAGCATGAAACTCATCAATAATAGGCTTTAAAAAGGTATGCATGTACTTTGGGTAGTTTGGACCTGGCAAGATCGCCAATTGAAGCATGTATTCGTCTTGGTAGCGGTATTCTGGGGGAATGTTCATATTCAAGAGATGGATGATTGTTAACTTGTCCCCTTTATGATTCTTGCTAGTACAGAAACCATCGACAAAAAGAACCATTGCGACATCATCTTCACCGGAAAACAGAATGCTATTATCCTTAAAGTACTTGTATGCTGCACCATCAAAGTAATCTTTATATTCACCGTCAGTTGATTTATAGTTGTAGCGGTATTTCATCAAGTCTCTTGTCTTTGCATTCGCAAGCATTTGAGCGACTTGTTCACCAATAGGAAGCATCTTCATAGAGCGACGAGGTTTACCATGATCATCAAAGCGATTTTCTTTACAAGCAGGGTTTTTACATTGAATAGTCTCTATATCTTCCTTTTCAAACAGCATGCAACCATTGACGCAGACATCATGAAAATGACATTGAATATTGGTTTTTGCTTTAAGAGTACGATCCAAGGTATCAGGGAACATGAGAGTGGATGGTAGGTAACCTATATATAATGGGAATAAAAGCTGATAAGTACTTTTTTTTTAACTCTATTTGAATAGATACATACCCAATCCATCGGTTTTACGGCTCTCTTCATTGTTTTTGATTATGGTACGCATTAGATAGACAAGTTCTCTTTGAGCCTCTCGAGGAATACCATACGTGTCGCAAATATCTCTCAATTGGATGCTATTTAATTCCGTATTGGTGAAAAGGTTTTGATCCGAGGATTTGACGTTGTAAGCAATTGGAGTAGGCTCTATTTCAAACAAGGTATATTGTTAAATTAAAAGCTTTAGTAATATATCTGTTAACTCACCTTGGACAGGAATGCTAGCTTCTTGCGTTTGGACGACCCTTTGTTTTCTATGATCACGATTATGGCTATAGTGATTACTCCTAGCTTTAACAGTTTTGAATGGCCTCAAACAAGTAGCGCAAGTATATTTATATGGTGTAGCAGAAGAGGAAACTTTGCCCATTTAAAGATAAGTAAAAACAAGTAAATATATCGAATTAATGAATAGCGGTTTTGTTGTTTAGAAAAAGCAGGTCTTAAATACGTTTGCTTGGTCTACAATTGACAGAGTTCTCAATGGTAATTCATTGTTTTAGGCTGTTGAATCCTTTGAACTAATCAGCTTTTCATATTACTCAGCCTTCCAGATTATTCAGATATCGAATACATTTTAATGGATCCTTATGATTTCTAATCAAGCTAATTCCTTTCCAAGTCAGTCATACCTGTCAGTAAGCTTACTTTCCAGAAAGCTCTTTGGACATTAGTAAGGATTACTAATGGATAAATGGTAAAGTACGCTTATAAAACAGTTAAATAGCTCAAATCATTCAATCACTTTTCTTTATAATATATTTACTTTATAGCTATGTCAAACAACAACAACAATAATTGGAGCGTCTACTTTGAGAAGATTGAACAAGAAATCTTAATCAACCGTCGTTTAATTCAAGATTTGATCCAAATATTAGCACCTCTATTTCCTCGAGAAGCTTCGAGGGTTTCATCTAACGAAGAAATTGAACAAGCACTTGACGATGGTACAATCATATCTGAAGCATGTTACTACATTCAGTTTTATTAACCTCTTAGCTTGTCATATATAGCTGAACGAGAAGCAATTGCAAATGCTTTGAATCCTAATTTACGTAGTAAACGGTCAATCCCAAAAGTGCTAGAAGAAGCAAAAGTGCGTTATCAACAAAAGGCAACCAAGACAAATGTCACCCCTTCTGCACCATTAAGGTTATATGCCCTCTTGAAACACCTCAAGTATATAAAAGGCCAACAAAATGAACTGACCGATGATGATGTTCAACCGCAATACAATACGTTGAAATACTTGGCAAGAGATGTCTTGAAAGACATGGAAAGGGCAAATATAAATATTGTTGGTAAAACTTGGAGTGAAATTGGCGAAGAGGATACCAGCATTCAAGAACGTTATGCTTTGCTTTTAGAGAAACGTGCTTTAGATGTGGGCTTGCATCTGCATCTCTGTGTAGAGATGTGGGCTGCCAAGTTACTTTTATCTGAAGCACTCAAAAACAAGAAGACTGTACGTACCAGAAGTAATTCTGCTGAAGAAGGTGAAAGTCAACAAAATCAAGAATCTGTTGAAGACAATGAGATTGAATCGTTCTTCAGGTTAGATGCTTTTTTATTTCTGTTTTTATATCTTTATTAATATGCTTGTTATGCAAATAGTGTGGATAATCAGCATATCCTTGTTGATCGTCTAGCTACTTCTGTTGCTCCAGTTGGTCTTGCATCTCCAATTGCTAGCTTGTTGGATCTACATTCTGCTCGCTCATCAACGAAAAGAAAAGCCATTACGGTTCAACCTGACGTTGGTGAAGATGAGGAGGCTGGATCTGACAATCGTTCCAAAGAAGCGGATTCCAATAAGCGTAAACCACGCTCTAAGAAAAATACAAAAAAAACGAAATAAATATAGACGTTTTTTTATTGGTTTAAGTAGCTGACGTAGCATTTTTCTGCGGCTTTTCAGTATTAAGAAAAACTTTTTTACACCAATCTTGAGTTTCTTTCTTTTTTTTCGTTTGCTAAATTGGCACATTAAACGTAAGGTTTCTTGACATTTGTCACTCTTATTGCGCACAACACTTTAACTGAAGCTTCTGTATAATAGGAATTAACCTCAATGTCAGCTTGTAATTGTGTTTTTTTTTCCAAGCTTTCGAATATTTCCCTCGTTCTTAATGTCGTAATTATCTATAAATACGTCGTCATTCATACTGCTTATATTCTTATACTGACTTGTATTCTTAAATACTTATACCACTTCAGTAATACTTATAGCCAGTAATGCCATATAGCTTTTGAACCTTTACTATTAGTTTTAAAGCTAATAACCATTAAGTAAGTGCAATGATTACTAATCCATTAATTTCTTTGTATATTAATCTAATACTGTTATAATAGATTTAGTTGTGTATATATACAAGACGAAGACTATTAAAACTGTAGCCCAGTGAATTATAATTGATTGTGTCTGATATAGTGTTGGTAAGTCTGTAGCAATAGCGAGTTTCATTCAAGAATCTAATCATTACTTACTTTAGGAAAAGATGATTAAAATATGCTATTATACAAGCGTGGGCCATTCTTCTAAAGGTTAGTTCAAATATACTCTTAAAATATTGTTTCATCAACGATAACTGACATTATTTATACAGTTATTTGCTTAATTCATTTACCTGTTACTTGCCAGTGGGACATAAATTCTTTTATACTTGTATGACAATAAGGTAAGTTAAATACTGTTCGTGTGTGATAGAAAGCTGGTTATTGTATATTCAGCTATTGAAGGCTAGTGTGTATTAGAGTAATATCTGTTGAAGTTATATATTATATAAATAAAAAAAATAGCAATTAAATTATTATCTGAATAACCAAAATGACTATAATATTATTAGTAGTGTATTGTGAATATATGATAGAAAACTAATAATAATATTGATTATAAATCATCAATATGGAGGGATTAATCCATACTATTATTGACTGGAAACCACTACTATTATACAATTTACCCATAATAATATTGAAGGAAAACCCTTAATATTATAGTATTTACCCATAATATTATCGAATAAGAGTCACTAATATTATCAACCGCCGAAAAAACACTGCCTAGAAATTGACAATAATTATTAGCAGAACTATAGTCGATTTTACCCCTAATATTATCAACTTTTGGGCAAAAAACCGACAATATTTTCGCCATAGTGATTGTTGTACAATTACTCGTACAGGTTCTGGGTTAGTGGATGACCTTAGGTATTTACTCATGGGCATATTTTTGGCTGCTGTGATGTTCTCTGGATATGTGTACCCATTTAAATGGCTATTTCCAATTTTTAAAACGGCTAGAAATATTTGGAATGCCGGAGACATATTGTATAACCACATTCTATTGCACCCGGTCATCCACTAACCCAGAACCTGTACGAGTAATTGTACAACAATTGCGAGTATCTGTATGACCTCCTAGTGGGATATCTCACCACACACTGGTAGACATACGTTCCATAGCAAGGTAGTAGAGAGGGGGGGGGGCCAAAAGGGATGATCTTGTCCAGAGACCTGAATAGTTTCAGCCCCCCTGGGAATGGAAACTAAGGAGCCTAAGGTTGTAGTACGAGTAACATGTGTTGACAGTTGGGCGAAGCTTTTAAAAAGAATCCCCTTGTGGAACCTACTTCTTCCGCCTTCTTCTAACGTCTTTCTCATACTCGATAATAATATCAGAGTCGTCGAAGTTGTTAGGAGAAAGCCAACTATTGCTACTCTCATCATAGCCTACCCACCTAACCAAATACTCTCTACGATGCTTTGGTCCACGATGCCCAACAATGGCCTCAACCTCGTAGTGTCCTTGTGGTAAGTCCTCGTCGATGGGTTCGTCATCAGAGCCATTATCTTCGTTCACCCCCAAAGAGAGAAACTGCTGCTGTATTTCTTTTACCATCTCAGCATCTTGGGACTTTTCCGCAATTGTAAGGGTACTTACTACGTCATAGGCATTCTTACTGCTGCCATTTGGAAAGTCGAAGTTAGGCTGCATCCAAAAAGTATGTTGTTCAGAGCTAGAAACACACCCAATGTTAACAAACTTCTTGATGTTTGCAAGAAGACATGCAAGCTTGAACTGTACCGTGAATGTCTCCATCTCGGTAACTCGAATAACGCCTTTACCGTTGAATCGTTGAAATAAGGTTCCAATCTCTCCAAACGTTGCTTCTATCGAGGAACGAAAGCTTCCAAGAATGGAGTTGTAATTAACTTCTTCTTGTTTCAGACCCACTCCTCGAGACTTACGGATAGGGAATACAAAATTATGGCGATCCAGGTGACGATTATTTGCTACAATACGATCTATAAAAGTAGTGTATCCACCATCAACGACAACACAATCGTACTTACTAATCTTCTTCTTCAACCGCATATCAGCAAGCATAGACCCATCGTTGTTATCTGAACATGGTGCCGCATCGGAGACAAACAACACCATCCCATTAACATCTGTACATACTTGTGTTCGGAAGCCAGACTTCTTAAGCTTATACGAATAGAACATGGCATGATCTGCAGCGTTGATATATGTTGCTCTAGAATCATGTCCATCTATCATCAAGGTAACATGCTTAAAATCTTCAGGGTTTCGGTGAAGAGCACACATAATTCGCAGCTTTGTTGAGGAGAACATCTTTCGTAGGCAATAGTCCAAACAGGTATTCAGCTCCTCTCCGTATTTTGTATAAAAGGCATTGTAAATAGCATGGTAGCTACTAGAAGGGATGAAACGTGCCATATGCGCAATAGAACAACCGGTAAGAAGCTGGTAGATTATCAACAATCCTTTGTCCACGTTGGAATATGGACCAGGATATTCTTGGTTTGCAAACAGCTCTACGAGAAAGAAAAAAACAGGTATGTAGCCAAGATGCTCCAACACATAAGTTTTTACATGCTGGATATCTTTTACAGGCTTAACCTCAGACCGGTGATACTTAGTCTTTTCCAACACTGGCCAATCCTTAGAAAGAAACTGCCAGTAAGTCGCCATAAGCAACGTAAACGCATCTACTATTTCTTTCGGAAACATGTTTATTTAAGAATGCTGTAGTATAATAGGAGTTGTATGCTACCAAATGCTGTTGTTCACTCCCAGTCCTACAGTGTAGCCTTAGGCTCCTTAGTTTCCATTCCCAGGGGGGCTGAAACTATTCAGGTCTCTGGACAAGATCATCCCTTTTGGCCCCCCCCCCTCTCTACTACCTTGCTATGGAACGTATGTCTACCAGTGTGTGGTGAGATATCCCACTAGGAGGTCATACAGATACTCGCAATTGTTGTACAATTACTCGTACAGGTTCTGGGTTAGTGGATGACCTTAGGTATTTACTCATGGGCATATTTTTGGCTGCTGTGATGTTCTCTGGATATGTGTACCCATTTAAATGGCTATTTCCAATTTTTAAAACGGCTAGAAATATTTGGAATGCCGGAGACATATTGTATAACCACATTCTATTGCACCCGGTCATCCACTAACCCAGAACCTGTACGAGTAATTGTACAACAATTGCGAGTATCTGTATGACCTCCAAAGACCAAAAGAGACGCCAAAAGAAGGGCCGAAGCAGAGCATGAGCACCCATAGTAGCAGGAGGTTGAGGACGGTGCATCACAAGTGATGCATACTCCGGATGCCAAGAGCGACGCAGAACACCAAGAGGAACCTTTCGAATCGAGACTACCGTTTTACTGGTAACCTGGATAGTCCAGTGGGCAGTAGAAGGCAGCCAAGAAGAAGCAGCAGGAGAACAGGGCAGAGCAGACAGTTCCGAAGAAGAGAAGCCAATCTTGGAACGGATTACCTCAGGCAAAGTCAGAGTCGGAGGACCATTAAATGGTTGGAAACCAGACCAGACTAGACGAACTTGCATTTTCATGTTGTTCTTGAGACCAGCAGAGACCACACCGAGATGAGGAATCCAGAAACACAAGTCCGAGAGCAAATACCTTGGAGCCAGGGCAGCAGGATCCAGAGGAGGAGGCTTACCCAGAGGATTCTCGCAAGGCGATACCACAGAACAAAGAGGAAGATCCAAAAACCAGCGAGGAGACCAACTTTCCGACACGACCAGAGGAGGCAACCGAGAAAGCAACTCCACCAAGTGAGAAACCACAGGCACACCCTTGAAAAGCGACTTGTACATGGCTGGATACATGAACCAGGGTAGGACCGAAGAGTGACCAGTATACACCTGAATACAATGCACCAACCAAGGAGAAACAAAGTCCACAGCAGAACGAGAAGGAAACAGCAATCGTTGGATGTACACCATATGGAGAGCCAGGCTTTGATCTTTGACATCAACAAGAGAGGCACCACCGAACTTCTTTGGTAGACACAAGGAAGACCAAGACACAGACGGATTGAAAGGAACCATGAATTCACGAATGACCCTTTTGAGCTGGTCCAGCCAGGAAGTAGGAGCAGGTATCACCCGAAGAATATGGTACACCTTAGAGAGCAGCAGAGAGTTAGCCACAAGACTTTTACCACGGATTGACAGCTGTCGTTCCTTAAGCAGGTTGCTATGCCTTGTAACCTTGACCAAGATAGCATCCAGGTAGTCCAACAGTTGAGCTTGTGTATTGTACAGAGGATAGCCCAAGTACCGCACCGCACCAGAAGAAGAAGCATCATGCCATTCGATACCAGAAGAATCTGCCAGAGACACCCATGAAGCATGAGAGACACCAGAGAGAGACACCAAGACCGTCTTGCTAAGATTGACTTTTGCATTGGAAGCGCGACCATAAAGATCCAAGAGAGAGAGTAGTAGAGACCATTCATCCGGAGAGGAGAGAAACACTTCAAGATCATCAGCATAACTTAGGAGCTTCACCGCTGGAGGAGGGGTTGAGCCACTGACAAAGTCAAGAGGCCAATTGCCCGTACCATCCTTTGGATCCACATGCACCGAGAGAGGAGAAGGCTTGAACCGAGGAGACACCATCACCGAACCAAGAGAGACACCAGCCAAAGAAGACACCAGAAGAGAACGCAGCAGTGGCTCGAAAGCCAAGTTGAAGAGCAAAGGCGAGAGAGGATCACCTTGCCGTAAGCCTCGCTGTTGAGGTATTGGAGCCCCTAACCAACCATTGATGGACACCGAGATTTGGGTACCAAAAAAGAGAGAAGAGAGGGAACTCACCAACGAAGCGGGGAAGCCAAAACGAAGTAGGACCAGCCGAAGGTATTCAGGATGAACCCTATCATAGGCCTTTTCTTGATCCAAGAGCACAGCCACCTGCGGTAACTCTGGAGAGACCGAGCGCAAATGAGACATCAGGAGCTGGTTGAGCCAGCCATTATCAGAGATCAACCGACGGGGCATAAAGCCAGTTTGGTACGGATTGATCAGACCAGGAAGCACCTCATTGAACCGATTGGCCAACAGTTTTGTGAACAGCTTGGCATCCGAATTGATCAAAGAAAGGGGTCGCCAGTTAGAGAGCAGCTGAGGATCACCCTTCTTGTACAGCAGAACCATTCGAGTTTGTTGCCAAGATTGCGGAAACACACCTGAGAAAGCATCACCAAGAACCGATACTAAGAGATCAAGGAAAGGACGGGAGTTTGTAGCCAAGTATTGATACACCTCAAATGGAAGACCATCCAGACCAGGACTACGAGACTTGGGAGCATGAGCAAGCACAGAAAGCACCAGAAGAGCATTGGGCAAAGCCGTCAGCTTTTCCGCATCCGAAGATGAAAGCACCACCTCAGGAGGTATAGCCGCCAAAAGAGAATCTATAGCTTCCGCATCGATATCATCAGGAGTGTACAGCTTTTGGTAGAAACCTCGAGCTTCCTTCAGAATATCAGCCGCTTCCACCAAGACCTCACCAGTAGTAGAGCACTTTAAGGATTGGATAGTCATAGAAGACTGCCGCTCCTTGATGACCCGGTAGAAATACTTGTTGTTGCGTTCCCCAAGTTCATGCCAACGAGTGGCCGAGCGAAGCATATGTTGGCGAGTTTCTTTTTGAATCTGACCATCGATCAATTTCTCTAGTTCATGCACCACCTGAAGAGGAAGTGAATCACCACTAGGTTGAATCGACGGTGTAGCATCACTAGTCCTAACACCTGACTCAACAGAGGAAACAGCCTTCATACGTTCCTTTTGCAACGCAGCAACTTTGTTCTTGAACCGAGTCTTCATGCTTCGAGAGTACGTCTGTGCACAGCACTTCAGTAACATCTTGAAGGATTCCCAACGTTCCTGCACCGAAAGCGAAGGGTCTCCACCACTACCATGACTAGAATTGTCAGAATCACCATCACCACCATCAAAGAACAGAGCCACAGTCTTGTCCAGCAAAGCCAAGAACTCCGTGTCATCGAGGAGTGTGGGATTAAACCGCCAACAACCTGGACCAATAGAGGCACGAGCAGGAAGAAGATCAACCGTCAAAAGACAGTGATCTGTCCACTTTGGGGGTACATATTGGACCAGAGCATTCACCAGGCGCGTAGCCAAAGACCGATGACCAAAGATGTAGTCAATGGTTGTGCCAGCTTGAGGGAAGGTAGCAGCCCCATCCGGGAAGCAGTTGTCAAAATGAGTACATAGCCATTCATACCAAGGGAGCACGGCAGAATGACTAGTCTCGGCGGTAGTATGCAGGTGGATGTTGAAATCACCTACCAACATCCAAGGCGTGTTGGACACCTCAGACCACAAAGCAAGAGAGAGAAAAGATTGTAGAAACAATGGACGGTCCGAAGACTGTGCCGGTGCATAGATATTGGCCACACGGCACAAGACATTATGCTGGGCATCCTTGACAGTAGCCACAACACAACGCTCATCCAGGAGAACTTGAGCAGCATCCAAAGAAAGACCAGGCTTGAGACAGACAATGGCACAATGTTTGGACACCACAAAGGGGCAGCGAGGAAAGAAGAAAGAGAAAGAGCGGATTTGTTGATCAGAAAGAACGGATTGAGAGTGAAAGTGAGATACCTCTTGCAAGCAAAGGATATCCACACCGAGAGAACGAGCGCGTAGGTAAGAAGCGAACTCCTTTTGTATGTTTTTATTGGACTCCATAAAAATGCTACGCACATTTAAGGAGCCAATTCGAATGTGTGAACCTAACATTACGCCCTATGGGCAGAACCAGAGGACTTGGAAGGCTTGGGGGCCTTGATCGAAGAGCTACCAGAAGTCTTGGTTACGTTCGCAATGTTCTTTTTCAAAAAATCAATCTTGTTCTGAGTAGAAGAGTTGACCTTGGACAAATTCAGCATCTCCTTAGGACTATCCACCTTCATTCCAACACCAGAAGCAAAAGGAGCATGCTTCGAAGCCAATGAACCGTACGGACTGTTGGGATTGTACTTTGAATTCACGCCGGAAGACAAAGGAGCACCCTCACCGGTTTCGGTCATCACCACATCTTGATCACCAGCATCATCACCAGCACCAACACCAGAGTCACCACCAGCACCAACACCAGCATCAACACCAGAGTCACCACCAGCACCAACAAAGGACACACCAGAAGATTCCGGAACCTCGTCCTGATCAGCCAAATCAACTGTAGCTTCCTCAACCACTACGTTATCTTCCATTGACTTGGAATCAGAACCAGTTCTCATATCACCAGACAGAGCAACATATTCATCAAGTTCGACCTCAAACGGCTTCACCTTGGACTTCTTCACTTTACAAAAACGCGCAGTATGGCCATGCTCTTGGCAAGAGAAACACCTGCGCTTGGCCAATTCAGGGCAGTCCTTGCGGACATGACCCGAACGGCGACAAAAGTGACACACAGGAGGAGCATTCTTGTACTGAGCGGGAGCAAAGTTGTCCCACGCACTCATGTAGAGCATTCTTGACAAAGGTTGAGGAGGAACCACCTCACCATCCTCATTCTTCATACCCACAGAAGTATCAAGCAACACCGACATCTTGCCCTCGAAATACCCTTTGCTAGTAAACTTTTTCAATTGGTACACCTTACCATAAAAAGCCAAAGAGTCAAGCAAGTCCACCAGGAAGGTATCCTCATTGGGAATAGCATTGAGCAGTGTAAACTGCACATGGGTCAAACTATTTCCCACGGAAGCACCAGAACCAGAAGAAGTTGAAACGGCCTTGTAGACAATACCATTTACCATAATACCAGAACCAACAGCCTTGAGAGCATCAGCCTTCAGCCTGAAAGTTGCTTCCACCAGAAGGTCACCACCAGCAGTTTTGCCCCAAGCACTAATAGGCCTAAACTGCACCTTACTATCGATTTGGTCTTGAATCGCCTTGTAAGCAGCAAAACGATCAGGAAACAACTTTCCAGGGAAAGAGAACAAAACAGAACCAGAAGAGAGAGCTTGCTCCACCAAAGCAGCAGCCTTGCGAACCAAGATTTCAGATTTAAGGTCATCATCTTCGAAAATGACCTCACCAACAAGAGGAATTGCAGAATTGTCGACATTACGTCGACCAGGAGTAACAAGTACCTTCTTAGAGGCACCACGAGCAACAATAGTTGTCCAGGACACGGCAGAATTTTCGGTCATGTACCAGAATTCTCAAAATTGAGGAGATTGAGCAAAAAGTTTTTGAAATGTCGAAATTGGCGAATTGAGATGTCAAGATCGAGCGAAATGTAGAAGATGTTGGAGATTTGCAAAAATAATTATACCACCAGAAGCGCAGCGACGAGTAGAAGACGAATACGAAACAAGCGGAGATGGATGGATTGAATTGAGCGAGATATCGACAAAAAACCAGACGGATGCAAAATTTTTTGTAAAAAGTGATCTTTAAGCTTTTTTTTTTTTTTTTGTATTAAATGTAATTTATTGATCTTAAAGTGGTTTTACAAAGCTAAATTACAAATTACTAATCTAATGTTGTGCTAGTAGACTCATCAGGAGTTCTACTATCTAAGAAAGTGGTGATAACAAGGCTGTTATCTGTCTTGAAGGAATTGAGGACCCAAGCTGAGGACCAAGTATCATCATGAATAACACATCGCCAATGTGCAGCCCATAGGGTATAGAAGATCGAACCCAAAATGGAAAGCACATCCACGTCAAGCGGCTTGCAATCTAGACTACATAGAGTGACCAGTGCAGCCCAGATGTTCGCGTCACAGGGAAAGTCTTCATCCAAGGAGAGGAAAACAAGAGCTTGACGCCAGTAGTCGGATTTATGAGGACAACCGACAGCAAAATGGTACAAGTCTTCATTGGCACCGCAGAGAACACAGAAAGGAGAAGGAAACTGCTGAGGAGACCAGCGATTTACCCGAGAGCGGTAACCAATCTTGTCATGGAGTAGCCTCCACCAGGGAGTGAAAGCCTTGGCTACCATTGGAAGAGACCAAAACAAACGCCAAAAGAAAGGACGCAAAAGCAAGTGAGAAGCCACAGCCAAAGGAGGACCAGGGCGAGCGGAAACAACAGAGTGATCAGCGTGCCAGAAACGACGCAAGACACCAAGAGGGAGTTTGACCACAGATACCACCGAAGAGGGACCAGAAGGAACAGTCCAATGACGGGTCGATGGCATCCAGGAAGAAGCACCAGAACGAGACACAGGAAGAGCACGCTGTTCATCGTAAGTGAAAGCCACTTTTGACCTCATCACCGGAGGGAGAGCCAGAGAAACAGGACCAAAAGGAGGACTTAAACCATAATAGACCGACTTGACTTGGCTGGAACTTGGCAGAGCCTTATTGGAGAACAGGGTGCCAGAGTGAATATTCCAGTGGAATATGTCAGACATGAGATACTTGGGAGCAACAGACGAAGGAACAAAACCAGGAGACAGATCATGATCAACATCAGGAACAGAAGACACCACACAGCACAAAGGAAGATCCAGGAACCACCGAGAAGACCAAGAAGAATGCACCACCAAAGGAGGCAGCCGAACCAGAAGCTTGGTTAGATGATCCAGGGTTGGAATACTATTCAACCGAGGCTTGAATCGAGATGGATACATCAACCAAGGGAGAACCGAAGAATGACCAGAATAGGCTTGAAAGCAGAACACCAACCAGGGAGACACAAAATCCAAAGACACCAGAGGACGAAGCAGACGCTGAACATACACAAGATGCAAAGCAAAGCTCTGATCTTGGATGTCCACCAGACCAACACCACCATACTTGCGAGGAAGACACAAAGAAGACCAAGACGGCGCGGGCCAAAACGATGCCACATACTTGCGCACTACTGCCTTGATATCCAGAAGCCACTTGCCAGGCACAGGAACCACACGAAGAAGATGATACACCTTGGAGAGCAACAGAGAATTCGCCACCAGACCAGTACCACGAATAGACAGGTGTCGTTCACGAAGCATGTTTGCATGCCTCTCCAACTTGACTTTGACACCATCCAGGAAATGCAGCAACTGAGCATCGGTATGATACAGTGGATAACCAAGGTAACGCACCGAGCCAACAGACGACGAATCATGCCACTCTACACCAGCAGCAGAAGCTATATCAACCCAAGGCTGATGAGCCACACCAGAAAGAGACACCAGAACAGTCTTGCTGAGATTCACCTTGGCGTTGGAGGCACGACCATAGACCTCAAGAAGAGACAGAAGCACCAACCATTCACCAGGCGAAGACAAGAACACCTCAAGATCATCGGCATAACTGAGAAGCTTGATAGGAGCCGGAGGAGAAGAACCACTGACGAAATCAAGCGGGTAGTTACCCGTATCATCACCCAAATCAAGATGGACCTTTTGAGGGTTAGGGAGCCAAGTCCGAGGAACCACCACAGGAGCCAGAGAAACACCAGACAGAGAAGAACAAGCCAAGACAGACCGCAACAGGGGTTCAAAAGCCAAGTTGAACAACAGAGGTGATAGTGGATCACCCTGCCTAAGGCCACGCAACTGAGGAACAGCTGCTCCTAACCACCCGTTAATGGACACGGAGATCTTGGTACCAAAGAACAAAGAAGAGAGACAACCAACCAGACCAGAAGGAAAACCAAAACGAAGCAACACACGACGAAGATACTCAGGATGGACCCGATCATAAGCCTTCTCTTGATCAAGTAACACCGCAACTTGAGGAAGGTTTGGAGCCACCGACCGAAGATTAGCCATCAACGTTTGATTCAACCACCCATTATCCGAGATCAATCGATGAGGAAGGAACCCAGTTTGATAGGGGTTGATCAGTTTTGGAAGGACACGGCTGAACCTATTGGCCAGCAACTTGGTAAACAACTTGGCATCAGAGTTGATCAGAGACAGAGGACGCCAGTTAGCCAAGAGCAGAGGATCACCTTTCTTGAACAAAAGCACCATCCGAGTTTGTTGCCACGAAGGAGGAAACACACCAGAGAAAGCACCACCAAGGACTGCCACCAGCAAGTCCAGAAAAGGTCGCGAACGACCAGCCAAGTAATGATATACCTCGAAAGGAATACCATCCATGCCAGGAGACCGAGACCTAGGGGCGTGAGCCAGTAGATCCAGCACCGTAACGGCATTAGGCAGAGCCATCAGATACTTGGCATCATCCGAAGACAACACCACTTCTTCAGGAATACCATTCAAAAGAGAGTCCACGGCTTCGGCATCGATGTCGTCCGGGGTGTATAGCTTTTGGTAAAAACCGCGAGCCTCCCGAAGTATATCAGCCGCTTCCACCAAGACCTCACCAGTAGTAGAGCACTTCAAGGACTGGATTGTCTGTTGAGACTGGCGATCCTTGATGACACGATAGAAATACTTGTTGTTACGTTCACCCAGTTCATGCCAACGAGTGGCAGAGCGAAGCATATTCTGGCGTGTTTCTTTCTGAATCTGACCATCAATCAATTTCTCTAGCTCATGCACCACCTGAAGAGGAAGTGAATCATCACTAGGTTGAATTGACGGTGTAGCATCACTAGCCATAATACCTGAGACAGAAGAGGAAACAGCCTTCATACGTTCCTGTTGTAAAGCAGCAACCTTGTTCTTGAATCGAGCCTTAGACGGATATCTACAATTAATATATCTTTTAAATCTATTGTATATGTCCTATTTTTTTTTAATATATCCATATATTTTATAATTTATAACTTTTTTTCATGAATTAAAATTATTATTAAGTATAATAAACATTATCAAGAAGGCAACTGTTCCATTTTGCATGAAAAAGCAATATTATATTTATGCTTTCTCCTAATATACGTACCAAATTTATATGAAACAAGATGTCCGTCTTCTATAACATTTTAAATTAGTTACTTACTATTCCAATATATATTAATACAATCAAAACTATTAAATTTACTGTAATGTATCCATGAATTATCCTCATCACTGTAGTTTTGCCATTTCACAAGGTAATAACTATCTTCGACTATTAACCCTTTATGATCCAAAATAGTTTCAATTTCATAACTTTCATTATTATCTATATCTATTTCCAAGTCCATTTTCTCATTATTATAAATATTATTATTTTTAAAATGAGCAATATTTGATAATTCTAATCCTAAAAATTGTTGCTGTAATAATTTCATTTTATCTAAATTGTTTATTCTTTCATTTAACTTTGGAAGTGATTTATAATTTTCATTATTATTCAAAATATCATTTTTGTATTTAAAATCAAAGCTATCATTAATCCAATATGAATGAAAATCACTATGTTCTATATTGTTTAGTTTAATATATTTTTTTAAATTAAAAAGGACACATGCAATTTTTAGTTGAATATTATATATATTTATATTAGTAGTTAAAAAAGGTTTTTTGTTATTTAATCTTTTAAAGATACATCCCAAATCTGAGAAAGTTTTTTCCATTTTAGACCGAAAACTTCCAAATTGATCGTTATAATTTATTTCAATTTCATTTAAGTTTATATTTTTATCTTTTCTGATAGGATATACGAAGTTATAGTCATTTAGATCAGAACTATTTATTATATTATCTACGTATAGGCTATATCCTCCATCTAATGCAATACAATCCATCAAATTTAGTTTATTTTCAATATTCATATTTATAAGCATAGATCCATCATTATTAGTACTACATGGTTGACTGTCTGATACAAATAATACCATACCATTTGTATCTATTGCAACTTGTGTTCTAAACCCATTTTTTTTAAGTTTGTAACTATAATATATGGATTTATCTTCTGCACCATATACCATACCTCTTTTATCATGGCCGTCTAAATGTATTGTTACTTGATTAAACAAATCTGGATTCTCTATCATTCCATTTAAAAGTCTAATTTTTATATTTGAAAACATGTTTTGTAAAGAAAAACTTAAAATCTTATTTAATTTTAACATTCTATCTGATGAATAAAATTGTCTGTATATTTGATGAAAAGTACTTTTTGATATATAATCATCCATATCTTCAATTGATATATTCTCTACTATAAAATATAATATCAATAAGCCTTTTTCTATATTATTATATGGTCCTCTATAATCTCTATCTCCAAATAATATAACTAGGAAGAAATAAACAGGTATTATTCCTAACTTTTCTAATAAAATCTTTTTAATTTCTTTGATCTTTTTAATAGATATAATCTTTTTAGTGTGATATTTTTTTTGTTCAATCTCTGGCCAACCATAATTTAAAAATTTCCAATAATCATTTGTTAGAATCTGATACTCCATTAATAAAGTATCCTTAACATTATTAATATTATCCATTTGTTCTTTTTTATATTGAGATAAATTCAATTTTTTATAACTTAAAATAAAATTAATAATAATATATATACATTATTATGTTTTAGAAAACATTTTTTATTTTGAAAAGTTTGAAGTAATTCTAAAATTTATTAATTTTATATTTTGCTTAGTCAGCAAAATTGTAAAATCAATTATTTTTTTTGAACTTTTTATTAATAGACAGATTTATAAATATTTTGTGTTACACAAAATATAATAAATCCTAATTGTTTTAAAGAAATAGAAAATATAAAAAGTTCACAAATTGTGAACATTTTTAATTTTCATGGAATGACAAACAAATTGATAATTTGAAAAGAATTGTAGTGTTAAGCTGATTTTATAATTCAGAATTTTATAGCAACAGAAACATTTCTCTATGGTTATAGTAGACGGATATCTACAATTAATATATCTTTTAAATCTATTGTATATGTCCTATTTTTTTTTAATATATCCATATATTTTATAATTTATAACTTTTTTTCATGAATTAAAATTATTATTAAGTATAATAAACATTATCAAGAAGGCAACTGTTCCATTTTGCATGAAAAAGCAATATTATATTTATGCTTTCTCCTAATATACGTACCAAATTTATATGAAACAAGATGTCCGTCTTAGCACCCCAAGCGTACTTTTGCGCACAGCACTTGAGCAACAACTTGAAAGATTCCCATTGAGATTGGACCCTCAAAGGTTCACCCTTACCACCAGGGCTAGCATTGTCACCATCACCACCAGAAGATTCGAAAAAGAGAGACACCGTCTTGTCCAGCAATAGGAGAAACTCTGAATCCTCCAGCAGAGTGGGATTAAAGCGCCAACAGCCAGGACCAATACGAGCACAAGCAGGCTGCAGATCGATTGTCAAAAGACAGTGATCGGTCCACACACCAGGAACATAATGGACTTGACCATTCACCAACCGAGTCACCAGAGAAGTATGACCAAAGATATAATCAATAGTAGTACCAGCCCTAGGAAAAGTAATAGGACCGTCCGGGAAACAGTTGTTAAAGTGGAGACGAAGCCAATCATACAGCGGAGCCACAGAGGAAAGACTTGTCTCGGCAGAAGAGTGCAGATGAATGTTGAAGTCACCTACCAACATCCAAGGCGTGTTGGACACCTCAGACCACAAAGCAAGAGAGAGAAAAGATTGTATAAACAGTGGACGGTCCGAAGACTGTGCCGGTGCATAGATATTGGCCACGCGACACAAGACATTATGCTGGGCATCCTTGACAGTAGCCACAACACAACGCTCATCCAGGAGAACTTGAGTAGCATCCAAAGAAAGACCAGGCTTGAGACAGACAATGGCACAATGTTTGGATACCACAAAGGGACAGCGAGGAAAGAAGAAAGAGAAAGAGCGGATTTGATGATCAGTGAGAGAAGATTGAGAATAGAAGTGAGATACCTCTTGCAAGCAAAGGATATCCACACCAAGAGAACGAGCGCGTAGGTAAGAAGCGAACTCCTTTTGTGTTGTTTTTTGGGACTCCATAAAAATGCTACGCACATTTAAGGAACCCAATCGAATGTTTTGACCTAGCATTACGCCCTATGGGCAGAAGAAGAAGACTTGGAAGACTTGGACGTCTTGATAGCAGAAGCAGAAGCCTTGGTCTTCGCCACATTCACAATATTCTTCTTGAGAAAGTCAATCTTGTTTTGAGTTCGAGCTTTGACTTTACTCAGATCCAGCATTTCTTGAGCACTATCCACCTTCATAGTAGAAGCAACCTCGAAGTCAGCAAACTTGGAAGCATTCACACCGTACGGACTGTTGGGATTGTACTCCGCCTTCTGGCCAGAAGACGAAGGAGCACCCTCACCATCAACTTCCATTGTGTCAACAGCATTATCATTGTTGACTACACCAGTAACATCACCACCAACAACACCAGCAGCACCAGAGACACCACCAGAGACACCACCAGACCCAGACGCAGAGCTACCCACAGACACCATAGACACCACAGAGGCTTGGTCTTCCTCATCATCAGCTGTAGCTTCCTCTTGTACTTCAATATCTTCTGAATCAGAGCTTGGACCAAGCTTCTTACCACCAGACAGAGCAACGTACTCACTTAGCTCTACCGCAAACGACTTGTCCTTATCCTGTTTGGACTTGGACTTGACCTTACAGAAGCGAGCCGTGTGACCATGCTCTCGACACGAAAAGCACACGCGCTTGGCTAACTCGGGGCAATCCTTACGGACATGACCGGATAAACGGCAGAAATGACAAACCGGAGGGGCGTTCTTGAACTGAGCAGGTGCGAAACTATCCCAGGCATTCAGATACAGCATTCTTGATAAAGGCTGAGATGGGAGCACCTCTCCATCCTCACCTTTCATGCCCACTGACGTATCTAACAGCACCGACATCTTGCCTTCAAAGTAACCCTTGCGACTGTACTTTTTAAGCTGATACACCTTACCATAGAACGCCAAGGAGTCTAACATATCCACCAAAAAAGTATGTTCATCGGGGATAGCATTCAACATTGTAAATTGAACATGCGTCAAATTACCACCAACAGAAACACCCGAACCAGAACAAGTGGAAACAGCTTTGTATACCACACCATTGACAGTAACACCATCACTGACAGCCTTAGTGGCATCCACCTTTGCCTTGAAAGTGGCTTCCACCAATAGGTCACCACCAGCATTTTCACGCCATGTGCTAATGGGCCTGAATTGCACATTGGCACCGACTTGTTCTTGGATGACCTTGTACGCATCAACACGGTCACCAAACAATCTTCCGGGAAAAGAAAAGAGAACCGAACCAGAAGAGAGAGCTTGTTGCACAATAGCAGTAGCCTTGCGCACCAAAATTTCAGATTTGAGGTCATCATCTTCAAAGATGACCTCACCAACAAGAGGAATGGAGGAACTGTCGACATTGCGTCGAGCAGGAGTAACGAGTTTTTTTTTTTTGTATTAAATGTAATTTATTGATCTTAAAGTGGTTTTACAAAGCTAAATTACAAATTACTAATCTAATGTTGTGCTAGTAGACTCATCAGGAGTTCTACTATCTAAGAAAGTGGTGATAACAAGGCTGTTATCTGTCTTGAAGGAATTGAGGACCCAAGCTGAGGACCAAGTATCATCATGAATAACACATCGCCAATGTGCAGCCCATAGGGTATAGAAGATCGAACCCAAAATGGAAAGCACATCCACATCAAGCGGCTTGCAATCTAGACTACATAGAGTGACCAGTGCAGCCCAGATGTTCGCGTCACAGGGAAAGTCTTCATCCAAGGAGAGGAAAACAAGAGCTTGACGCCAGTAGTCGGACTTTTGCGGGCAACCGACAGCAAAATGGTACAAGTCTTCATTAGCACCGCAGAGAACACAGAAAGGAGAAGGAAACTGCTGAGGAGACCAGCGATTCACCCGAGAGCGATAGCCAATCTTGTCGTGAAGCAGGCGCCACCAGGGAGTGAAAGCCTTGGCCACCATGGGGAGGGACCAAAACAAACGCCAAAAGAAAGGACGCAAAAGCAAGTGAGAAGCCACAGCCAAAGGAGGACCAGGACGAGCAGAAACAACAGAGTGATCAGCGTGCCAGAAGCGACGCAAGACACCAAGAGGGAGTTTGGCAACAGATACCACCGAAGAGGGACCAGAAGGAACAGTCCAATGACGGGTCGATGGGGGTGATTACCAAACGAGGTCTCAGATTTAATTTATACTAATAATACATAATATTTTATTTTACACTTCATAGGGAAATGCTTAACATTTTTTGTTTTTTAAGCTTTTAATATGACCAATAAATATATCAAAAAGTATTTAAATAATTACTATTACTAATTTCTAAAATAATTCTTTTTTTCATATTTTTATCATAAATTCTACTTTTTCCTTTATTTTCAATATTTTATTTTGTTTTTCTATTAAAACTATTTAATTTTATATATCAAGTAATAGATAATAAAAATATTAATTAAAAATATATAATAACAATAAAATTATATTTAAAATGTTTCTCATATGATGAATATAATGAAAATTTATTAGAAATAGATATTGTGAAGGAAGAAATAAAAAACTTAGAAAATAAAAATTTAATTTAGATAATAATTATCAGCATGATATAAATGTTAAAATTAATGGAATATATATTGAAAAATTTAATTTAGAAAATATATTTAAATTATAATTTAAGTTTTTTCATGATGGGTGCGATTTCATCAAGTATCATATTATTCTTATTATCTAATGTTTTTCTTTTTATACCTTTGTTTTTATCTTTATTATATGTCTTAAATTCATATACTTTTCTTAATCTTTTATTTGAACCATTTTTTTTCATGTAGATTTCATAACACCCATCTTTTTGCTTTATTTTGTATTCTGCTAAATCATATTTTTTCATATCTTTTATAATTATACTTCGTTTAATATTGTATTTATATTTATCATCTACAATAATATTAAATATTTCATCCATTTCTTTTTATATTATTACTTTTTCAATTTTTTTTATTTTTTTATAATAGATATATTTAATCCCACTCATAATGTAATACCCAATTGTCTCTGATCTATTACATAATCATTGTGTCTTAAATAGGCTAGTTTACTGACTTAGTCAGGTCCTTGTAATAAGAATAATGAATATCAAATATGCATTTCACATTTATAACTATCAATATATTTTCTATCATATTTTTAATAAATATAAAAATTCAATTTTTTGCATTTTTTATGTAAATTAAAATTAATCCTTTAAAAACTTTTTCCATACGTTATACTCTCTATTTTTCTTACGCCATTGATATTCTTTTAAATACAATACTATATCTTTTTTATTTCTATTTCGTGGTATTATACTTTGCTTTAAGCCATTCCATGTGCCTTCAATTGTATTTGTATGCACACCTGTATTTGGATCTTTAAAATGCTTTGAATGATTTACAGTTAAATGTTTGTATCCTATATTTTTCAAGTTATTATACCCTTTCCATAAATCCGTATATATTGTTGTACCTTTTTTTACATATCTTTTTATAATTAAATCAATATTATCAACATTTCTTTCTTCAATGGGTAATAAAAACATTTTTTTGTTTTCATTTTTTATTTTATTTTTTAGCATACTTCTTTCGATACCACCAATTACCCAAGCACCTTCTACCTTATGCCCCTTATTATATTTTCTTTTTGCAATTTTACTTTCATCGATTTCTACAATTTTATTTCTACCTCCAATTTTAATATTTCTGTTACCTAACAATTGTTTATTTTTCAAGTATTTTCTGAATATTTTATTGTATGATGACACTGTATTTTTGCTAATTTGCAAACTTGATGCTATAAAGGAAGAAGGTGCTTTTCCAAGAAAAAGATATAATATGTGTAATTGAGTATTTAAAGGTAAAGTTAAATTATTAAAAATTGTTCCTTTCAATGGTGATATTGCTTTCCTACATTTATAATATCTACAAACATATAATTTTTTATTTAAGTTTAATTTAGTTTCATGTTCACATTTATTACACTTTATATGTTTATTAACGTAATCATTACTAATTAAATATAATAGTGCTTCTTTTTCATCGTCGAATATTTTTTTTAAAGATTTATATGGTTCTATAAACATCTGCAATTTTATTAAATCCTTTTTATTTTTAATTTTAATTTGTAAAAAAAATTCAATTTTTTCATATAACAATAAAATTTGTGGTAGTAGGAGTTTCAATATGGACCTGAGAGTTCCTTTGGGATACATCCGTCGATGGCATCCAGGAAGAAGCACCAGAACGAGACACAGGAAGAGCACGCTGTTCATCATAAGTGAAAGCAACTTTGGACCTAATCACCGGAGGGAGAGCCAGAGAAACAGGACCAAAAGGAGGACTTAAACCATAATAAACCGACTTGACATGGCTGGAACTTGGCAGAGCCTTATTGGAGAACAGGGTACCAGAGTGAATATTCCAGTGGAATATGTCAGACATGAGATACTTGGGAGCAACAGACGAAGGAACAAAACCAGGAGACAGATCATGAGCAACACCAGGAACAGAAGACACCACACAGCACAAAGGAAGATCCAGAAACCACCGAGAAGACCAAGAAGAATGCACCACCAAAGGAGGCAGCCGAACCAGAAGCTTGGTTAGATGATCCAGGGTTGGAATGCTATTCAACCGAGGCTTGAATCGAGATGGATACATCAACCAAGGGAGAACCGAAGAATGACCAGAATAGGCTTGAAAGCAGAACACCAACCAGGGAGACACAAAATCCGAAGACACCAGAGGACGAAGCAGACGTTGAACATACACAAGATGCAAAGCAAAGCTCTGATCCTGGATGTCCACCAGACCAACACCACCATACTTGCGAGGAAGACACAAAGAAGACCAAGACGGCGCGGGCCAAAACGATGCCACATACTTGCGCACTACTGCCTTGATATCCAGAAGCCACTTGCCAGGCACAGGAACCACACGGAGAAGATGATACACCTTAGAAAGCAACAGCGAATTCGCCACCAGACCAGTACCACGAATTGACAGGTGTCGTTCACGAAGCATGTTTGCATGCCTCTCCAACTTGACTTTGACACCATCCAGGAAATGCAGTAACTGAGCATCGGTATGATACAGTGGATAACCAAGGTAACGCACCGAGCCAACAGACGACGAATCATGCCACTCTACACCAGCAGCAGAAGCTATATCAACCCAAGGCTGATGAGCCACACCAGAAAGAGACACCAGAACAGTCTTGCTGAGATTCACCTTGGCGTTGGAGGCACGACCATAGACCTCAAGAAGAGACAGAAGCACCAACCATTCACCAGGCGAAGACAAGAACACCTCGAGATCATCGGCATAACTGAGAAGCTTGATAGGAGCCGGAGGAGAAGAACCACTGACAAAATCAAGCGGGTAGTTACCCGTATCATCACCCAAATCAAGATGGACCTTTTGAGGGTTAGGGAGCCAAGTCCGAGGAACCACCACAGGAGCCAGAGAAACACCAGACAGAGAAGAACAAGCCAAGACAGACCGCAACAGGGGTTCAAAGGCCAAGTTGAACAACAGAGGTGATAGTGGATCACCCTGCCTAAGGCCACGCAACTGAGGAACAGCTGCTCCTAACCACCCGTTAATGGACACGGAGATCTTGGTACCAAAGAACAAAGAAGAGAGACAACCAACCAGACCAGAAGGAAAACCAAAACGAAGCAACACACGCCGAAGATACTCAGGATGGACCCGATCATAAGCCTTCTCTTGATCAAGTAACACCGCAACTTGAGGAAGGTTTGGAGCCACCGACCGAAGATTAGCCATCAACGTTTGATTCAACCACCCATTATCCGAGATCAATCGATGAGGAAGGAACCCAGTTTGATAGGGGTTGATCAGCTTGGGAAGAACACGGTTGAACCTATTGGCCAGCAACTTGGTAAACAACTTGGCATCCGAGTTGATCAGAGAGAGAGGACGCCAGTTAGCCAAGAGCAGAGGATCACCTTTCTTGAACAAAAGCACCATCCGAGTTTGTTGCCACGAAGGAGGGAACACACCAGAGAAAGCACCACCAAGGACTGCCACCAGCAAGTCCAGAAATGGTCGCGAACGACCAGCCAAGTAATGATATACCTCGAAAGGAATACCATCCATGCCAGGAGACCGAGATCTAGGGGCGTGAGCCAGTAGATCCAGCACCGTAACGGCATTAGGCAGAGCCATCAGATACTTGGCATCATCCGAAGACAACACCAAATCTTCAGGAATACCATTCAAAAGAGAGTCCACGGCTTCGGCATCGATGTCGTCCGGGGTGTATAGCTTTTGGTAAAAACCGCGAGCCTCCCGAAGTATATCAGCCGCTTCCACCAAGACCTCACCAGTAGTAGAGCACTTCAAGGACTGGATTGTCTGTTGAGACTGGCGATCCTTGATGACACGATAGAAATACTTGTTGTTACGTTCACCCAGTTCATGCCAACGAGTGGCAGAGCGAAGCATATTCTGGCGTGTTTCTTTCTGAATCTGACCATCAATCAATTTCTCTAGCTCATGCACCACCTGAAGAGGAAGTGAATCATCACTAGGTTGAATTGACGGTGTAGCATCACTAGCCATAATACCTGGGTTAAATGCTAATATAAGGACACCAGGTGGATTTGGACGAATTGAGACCCTAAGGGGCTTTCCTAATTTGGACGAGGTCACGTGGTTTAAACTCCGGTCGGTAGGGGCAAAAATTATAAGTTTTAAAAATATAAAGTTGCGCACTTAGTAAAGTGGTAGTAATGCAATCTGACGCTGATGAGGCCTTAGGTTCAATACTGGCTCAAGTCAGTTGTATTTTTTTAGTAGGTGGTAGTGCATGTAGTCAACATTATTATTGTGAAAGTCTATGAAAATGGATATTGTTTTGTATTTTATAAGACTTAAGATGCTGTACTTTGATTAGTAACTTAAAGTGTCATATATACATATATAAGTTGAATTTTAACATACAAATTTATTAATTTTAATTTAATTTAGCCTTCTTCTTCTATGGCGTCGTCTTTCAATTGGTATATCTTCTTCTGTTTCACGTTCTTCTATTACTTGAGTATATACTGGAGGATTGAACTCCCTACGGTTGAATTCAACCTCTCTCAAAGTCTTCAGAAGCCCTCCAAATATGTCGGCGTTGTATTTTCGACGCCACATAAACTCGAGCAATATCCAAGGCATTTCTTCAGCGGTACGTTGGCGTGGTTTTGCATGGAGTTTAATACCATTCCAATTACCTAAAGTTTATAAATTGTGTTAATTAGGCGAGTTTATATTAATGTATTAATAAAAATACCTTCAATTACTTGAGTATGCACCCCAGTTCTTGATACAAATTCCGCTGAATGGTTTACTGTTTCATGCGAAAAGTCACCCCATTGAGGAATATTGTTATATGCCCTCCAGCAGTCTGAGTGGATAATCGTACCTGGTTTTATAAACCTTTGGATGATAACCTTCATCGTTTCAGCACTACGATTTGGTACTGTCACCATAAAACATCTTCGTTTGTTGGTGATCTCTACACCACCAACAACCCAAATACCATCAACTCGGTGGCCTCGATTATATTTTCGTTTACCAAATTTGGATTCGTCAATTTGGACGATAATGGGATTTCTATTATCGTCCAGACCTCCTAAGGAGTTAATTTAATGTAAGTAACGTAAATTTATCTCGCTTCCTTAGCTGGTACACTTACCAATTTTAAGATCTTCTTCCGTTTGATTACCAGATAAAAAGTCCTCTTGCATTATCTGGTAAAAATCATCTATTACGCCTCTAATGGTGTCAGGATGGATACCAGTAGATAGAGTAATTGTATTACGAGGAGCCTTACAGCATAGCCAGTAATACAAAACAATAAACTGATCACGGAGAGTGCTTTTACGTTCAGCAAAGAACGATTGAAAAAGAACCGAACATCTACTTTTGTTGCAGCATTTGCTCTTGTGACAACGCCAAACATAGCCGCGATCGCTATTAAAGGTTAGTTTCATGGTGATACCATTAGGACACTTTATTCCTGTGTGAGTATAGTCATAAAGTATTTTTTGTTCCATGAGATAACTAAATAAAATGAATTCAGTTAATTATACTTTATGCTAGGTGAATGTATATACGTACCGCACTGTACTATTGTCGTCTTTTAACTGATTTCCAATAAGTTCAAAGATAGTGATCATTTTAGTGGTAGGTTTTCTAGACCAAAGCTCTATTTCACCAAGCTGACTAAGAGGCAAAGCCGTTGGGAGAGAAACGCCACTAAATGTACTTGGTTCAACTTGCTGAGGTTGAAGACTATCCAAATAAGCCAAATAAGCATCACCATCATCCTCCTCGTCGCCAGAGGATCTGGTTGAAGTCACAGTATTCTGCTCCAGACTTAGGTCATCCAATAATTGAGGACTAGTCGAGCGAACTTCAATAGAAGAAGTAGGAATAGGAGTTGAGAGAGAACCAGAAGCGTTGGTAGAACTGGAATCAAAAGCATGGAATGAGGAGAACATCTTGACAAGAAGCTTAGATAAAATGAAGATAGTAAATACTTGATAAAAGAGATAAAGAAAGGGGAGAAGGTGGAAAAAGGCACCTTTTTATTACTTTTTTTCTACAACTAGCAGTCACAATGAGTCATAATATGTCATACTGAGCTATATAAGCCAGCCAATTACTAACTACAAAAGAAAATGAGTCATTAAGACTCAAAATTGATGAGTAAGCCAGATAAAAGACTACATACACTACAGAGCAATGGAAAAATAATAATGTTGACTACTAGTATTGAACTCCCAACCGTTTCAATATAACTGAACCGAGCCTACACCTAGGCCAAATGCGCACTCTTTTACAAATAAAAAAATGGTAACAGCCCAACAAGGACATATATTAATCACGTGACCATCACGTGGTCTCATCCGAATTAGGTAACCCCCTTATGGTCTCAATTCGTCCAAATCCACCTGGTGTCCTTATATTAGCACTGATCCACGGCCTTGGTAGCATCATCCTTAGCGTCAAAATTGGCTTCAACAAGAAGGTCACCACCAGCATTTGCGCGCATGGAACTAATGTGTCTAAAATCCACATTAGTACCAATTTGTTCTTCTATGACCTTATAGGCACCAGTGCGGTCACCAAACAGCTTCCCAGGGAAGGAGAACAGAACAGAACTTGAGCAAAGCGCCTGCTCCACCAGAGCAGCGGCTTTGCGCACCAAAAGTTCGGACTTGAGGTCATCATCTTCAAAGATGACCTCACCAATAAGAGGAACAGCAGCATTGTCGACATTACGTCGACCAGGAGTCAATGGAACCTTCTTAGAGGCACCACGGGCAACAACAGTCGTCCAGGACACGGAAGAATTTTCAGTCATGTGCCAGATTTCTTGAAATTGGCGAGATTGAGAAAAAAGTTTTTGAAATGTCGAAATTGGCGAATTGAGATGTCAAGATCGAGCGAAATGTGCAAAAAGTTGGAGATGTGCAAAAATAATTATACCACCAGAAGCGCAGCGACGAGTAGAATACGAATACGAAACAAGCGGAGATGGATGGATTGAATTGAGCGAGATATCGACAAAAAACCAGACGGATGCAAAATTTTTTGTAAAAAGTGATCTTTAAGCGAAAGAGCCTAGGAGTAACGAGTACCTTCTTAGAGGCACCACGAGCGACAATAGTCGTCCAGGACACGGCAGAATTTTCAGTCATGTGCCAGATTTCTAGAAAATGGCGAGATTACGAAAAAAAGTTTTTGAGATGTCGAAATTGGCGAATTGAGATGTCAAGATCGAGCGAAATGTAGAAGATGTTGAAGATTTACAAAAATAATTATACCACCAGAAGCGCAGCGACGAGTAGAATACGAATACGAAACAAGCGGAGATGGATGGATTGAATTGAGCGAGATATCGACAAAAAACCAGACGGATGCAAAATTTTTTTGTAAAAAGTGATCTTTAAGCGAAAGAGCCTTAGTGTGATCTTTAAGCGAAAGAGCCTTTTTTCTCAAAATTGAGGAGATTGAGCAAAAAAGTTTTTGAAATGTCGAAATTGGCGAATTGAGATGTCAAGATCGAGCGAAATGTGCAAAAAGTTGGAGATGTGCAAAAATAATTATACCACCAGAAGCGCAGCGACGAGTAGAATACGAATACGAAACAAGCGGAGATGGATGGATTGAATTGAGCGAGATATTGACAAAAAACCAGACGGATGCAAAATTTTTTGTAAAAAGTGATCTTTAAGCGGCGCCATTAGAATACTAAATGTTAATAAAGTTACACTTCATACAGAAAAAAAAAAAATTAGTCCTCTTTAAGCGTGTGATCTTTAAGCGAAAGTGCCTTTTATATTATTATTTGTCAATAGCGGAAAATTTAAAAGAAAATATAATGTCGCTACAGCTGTATATTAACTATTCAACTTTACTTTGAAACAATTTGTTTAACACATTGACTTACAAAATAAAATTTCTAACCAGCATTTCAATATAAAACATATTACTTTATTTTGTTCTTCGTATATCTATTCCTACTTTCTAAAAACAATATCTCAACAAAAGTAGTGTATTTATAAATATGTTGTAATTTCCCTACTTTCTCTTGCTTTGCCGTTCCTGGGAAAGGTAGCATGAGGGAAAGGTAACATGGGAAAGGTAGGTGCTTGCTTGGGGGTGTGTGCGCTTCGGAGTATAAACGTTTTTAAGGTAAAAAGGAGGCTCTTTCGCTTAAAGATCACTTTTTACAAAAAATGGCTCTTTCGCTTAAAGATCACTTTTTCTTCATACAAAAAAAAAAAAGCTTAAAGATCACTTAAGCTCTTTCGCTTAAAGATCACTTTTTACAAAAAATTTTTGCATCCGTCTGGTTTTTTGTCAATATCTCGCTCAATTCAATCCATCCATCTCCGCTTGTTTCGTATTCGTATTCTACTCGTCGCTGCGCTTCTGGTGGTATAATTATTTTTGCACATCTCCAACTTTTTGCACATTTTGCTCGATCTTGACATCTCAATTCGCCAATTTCGACATTTCAAAAACTTTTTTGCTCAATCTCCTCAATTTTGAGAATTCTGGTACATGACCGAAAATTCTGCCGTGTCCTGGACAACAATTGTTGCCCGTGGTGCCTCTAAGAAGGTACTTGTTACTCCTGGTCGACGTAATGTCGACAATTCCGCAATTCCTCTTGTTGGTGAGGTCATTTTCGAAGATGATGACCTTAAATCTGAAATCTTGGTTCGCAAGGCTGCTGCTTTGGTGGAGCAAGCTCTCTCTTCTGGTTCTGTTTTGTTCTCTTTCCCTGGAAAGTTGTTTCCTGATCGTTTTGCTGCTTACAAGGCGATTCAAGAGCAAATCGATAGTAAGGTACAGTTCAGGCCTATTAGTGCTTGGGGCAAAACTGCTGGTGGTGACCTTCTGGTGGAAGCAACTTTCAGGCTGAAGGCTGATGCTCTCAAGGCTGTTGGTTCTGGTATTATGGTGAATGGTATTGTCTACAAGGCTGTTTCAACTTCTTCTGGTTCTGGTGCTTCCGTGGGAAATAGTTTAACCCATGTGCAGTTTACGCTGCTCAATGCTATTCCCAATGAGGATACCTTCCTGGTGGACTTGCTTGACTCTTTGGCTTTCTATGGTAAGGTGTACCAATTGAAAAAGTTTACCAGCAAAGGGTATTTCGAGGGCAAGATGTCGGTGTTGCTTGATACTTCTGTGGGTATGAAAAATGAGGATGGTGAGGTGGTTCCTCCTCAGCCGCTTTCAAGAATGCTCTACATGAGTGCCTGGGACAACTTTGCTCCCGCTCAGTACAAGAATGCTCCTCCTGTGTGTCACTTCTGTCGCCGTTCAGGTCATGTTCGCAAGGACTGTCCTGAATTGGCCAAGCGCAGGTGTTTCTCTTGCCAAGAGCATGGCCATACTGCACGTTTTTGTAAAGTGAAGAAGTCCAAGGTGAAGCCTTTTGAGGTAGAGCTTGATGAATATGTTGCTTTGTCTGATGATATGAGAACTGGTTCTGATTCCAAGTCAATGGAAGATAACGTAATGGTTGAGGAAGCTACAGTTGATTTGGCTGATCAGGACGAGGTTCCGGAATCTTCTGGTGTGTCCTTTGTTGGTGCTGGTGGTGACTCTGGTGTTGGTGCTGGTGTTGGTGCTGGTGGTGACTCTGGTGTTGGTGCTGGTGATGATGCTGATGATCAAGATGTGGTGATGACCGAAACCGGTGAGGGTGCTCCTTTGTCTTCCGGCGTGAATTCAAAGTACAATCCCAACAGTCCGTACGGTTCATTGGCTTCGAAGCATGCTCCTTTTGCTTCTGGTGTTGGAATGAAGGTGGATAGTCCTAAGGAGATGTTGAATTTGTCCAAGGTCAACTCTTCTACTCAGAACAAGATTGATTTTTTGAAAAAGAACATTGCGAACGTAACCAAGACTTCTGGTAGCTCTTCGATCAAGGCCCCCAAGCCTTCCAAGTCCTCTGGTTCTGCCCATAGGGCGTAATGTTAGGTTCACACATTCGAATTGGCTCCTTAAATGTGCGTAGCATTTTTATGGAGTCCAATAAAAACATACAAAAGGAGTTCGCTTCTTACCTACGCGCTCGTTCTCTCGGTGTGGATATCCTTTGCTTGCAAGAGGTATCTCACTTTCACTCTCAATCCGTTCTTTCTGATCAACAAATCCGCTCTTTCTCTTTCTTCTTTCCTCGCTGTCCCTTTGTGGTGTCCAAACATTGTGCCATTGTCTGTCTCAAGCCTGGTCTTTCTTTGGATGCTACTCAAGTTCTCCTGGATGAGCGTTGTGTTGTGGCTACTGTCAAGGATGCCCAGCATAATGTCTTGTGCCGTGTGGCCAATATCTATGCACCGGCACAGTCTTCGGACCGTCCACTGTTTCTACAATCTTTTCTCTCTCTTGCATTGTGGTCTGAGGTGTCCAACACGCCTTGGATGTTGGTAGGTGATTTCAACATCCACCTGCATACTACCGCCGAGGGTTAAATGCTAATATAAGGACACCAGGTGGATTTGGACGAATTGAGACCCTAAGGGGCTTTCCTAATTTGGACGAGGTCACGTGGTTTAAACTCCGGTCGGTAGGGGCAAAAATTATAAGTTTTAAAAATATAAAGTTGCGCACTTAGTAAAGTGGTAGTAATGCAATCTGACGCTGATGAGGCCTTAGGTTCAATACTGGCTCAAGTCAGTTGTATTTTTTTAGTAGGTGGTAGTGCATGTAGTCAACATTATTATTGTGAAAGTCTATGAAAATGGATATTGTTTTGTATTTTATAAGACTTAAGATGCTGTACTTTGATTAGTAACTTAAAGTGTCATATACATATATAAGTTGAATTTTAACATACAAATTTATTAATTTTAATTTAATTTAGCCTTCTTCTTCTATGGCGTCGTCTTTCAATTGGTATATCTTCTTCTGTTTCACGTTCTTCTATTACTTGAGTATATACTGGAGGATTGAACTCCCTACGGTTGAATTCAACCTCTCTCAAAGTCTTCAGAAGCCCTCCAAATATGTCGGCGTTGTATTTTCGACGCCACATAAACTCGAGCAATATCCAAGGCATTTCTTCAGCGGTACGTTGGCGTGGTTTTGCATGGAGTTTAATACCATTCCAATTACCTAAAGTTTATAAATTGTGTTAATTAGGCGAGTTTATATTAATGTATTAATAAAAATACCTTCAATTACTTGAGTATGCACCCCAGTTCTTGATACAAATTCCGCTGAATGGTTTACTGTTTCATGCGAAAAGTCACCCCATTGAGGAATATTGTTATATGCCCTCCAGCAGTCTGAGTGGATAATCGTACCTGGTTTTATAAACCTTTGGATGATAACCTTCATCGTTTCAGCACTACGATTTGGTACTGTCACCATAAAACATCTTCGTTTGTTGGTGATCTCTACACCACCAACAACCCAAATACCATCAACTCGGTGGCCTCGATTATATTTTCGTTTACCAAATTTGGATTCGTCAATTTGGACGATAATGGGATTTCTATTATCGTCCAGACCTCCTAAGGAGTTAATTTAATGTAAGTAACGTAAATTTATCTCGCTTCCTTAGCTGGTACACTTACCAATTTTAAGATCTTCTTCCGTTTGATTACCAGATAAAAAGTCCTCTTGCATTATCTGGTAAAAATCATCTATTACGCCTCTAATGGTGTCAGGATGGATACCAGTAGATAGAGTAATTGTATTACGAGGAGCCTTACAGCATAGCCAGTAATACAAAACAATAAACTGATCACGGAGAGTGCTTTTACGTTCAGCAAAGAACGATTGAAAAAGAACCGAACATCTACTTTTGTTGCAGCATTTGCTCTTGTGACAACGCCAAACATAGCCGCGATCGCTATTAAAGGTTAGTTTCATGGTGATACCATTAGGACACTTTATTCCTGTGTGAGTATAGTCATAAAGTATTTTTTGTTCCATGAGATAACTAAATAAAATGAATTCAGTTAATTATACTTTATGCTAGGTGAATGTATATACGTACCGCACTGTACTATTGTCGTCTTTTAACTGATTTCCAATAAGTTCAAAGATAGTGATCATTTTAGTGGTAGGTTTTCTAGACCAAAGCTCTATTTCACCAAGCTGACTAAGAGGCAAAGCCGTTGGGAGAGAAACGCCACTAAATGTACTTGGTTCAACTTGCTGAGGTTGAAGACTATCCAAATAAGCCAAATAAGCATCACCATCATCCTCCTCGTCGCCAGAGGATCTGGTTGAAGTCACAGTATTCTGCTCCAGACTTAGGTCATCCAATAATTGAGGACTAGTCGAGCGAACTTCAATAGAAGAAGTAGGAATAGGAGTTGAGAGAGAACCAGAAGCGTTGGTAGAACTGGAATCAAAAGCATGGAATGAGGAGAACATCTTGACAAGAAGCTTAGATAAAATGAAGATAGTAAATACTTGATAAAAGAGATAAAGAAAGGGGAGAAGGTGGAAAAAGGCACCTTTTTATTACTTTTTTTCTACAACTAGCAGTCACAATGAGTCATAATATGTCATACTGAGCTATATAAGCCAGCCAATTACTAACTACAAAAGAAAATGAGTCATTAAGACTCAAAATTGATGAGTAAGCCAGATAAAAGACTACATACACTACAGAGCAATGGAAAAATAATAATGTTGACTACTAGTATTGAACTCCCAACCGTTTCAATATAACTGAACCGAGCCTACACCTAGGCCAAATGCGCACTCTTTTACAAATAAAAAAATGGTAACAGCCCAACAAGGACATATATTAATCACGTGACCATCACGTGGTCTCATCCGAATTAGGTAACCCCCTTATGGTCTCAATTCGTCCAAATCCACCTGGTGTCCTTATATTAGCACTGATCCCCTGGTGTCTGATGAAGAAGTGTCTTGGATTTTCTCGGTGGAAACCTTGGTTGAGCATATCAAACAGTTGCCGAATCGCAAAGCTCCTGGTCCTGATCATCTAAAAGCTGAAATGCTCAAGGCTGTTGCTGATTTACTTGCTCCTGTCCTCTCTTTGCTATTCCAGGTTTGTTACCAATGGTGCTATACACCGGTTCTATGGCGTCAAGCCCAGGTCTTTCCTATCTTCAAGAAAGGTGATGCTTCTGATCCTGCCAACTACAGGCCAATTTCTTTGACTTCGGTGATGCGTAAGTTGTTTGAGATTACCATTGCACAAAGCGTCTATGACCATTCGCCTTCTCTAGATCTCGCACAAGGTGGCTTCCGTCCCATGCGTAGTCCTCTGGATCAAGCCCTCTGTCTGCACGACCTGATGCACAACTACTTCTTGGTTCATCACCACTATCCTGTTGTTGCTTTTCTGGATATTAAGGCTGCCTATGACACTGTTGATCGACGTGTGATCTGGAATGCTCTTGAGAATTCATCTCTGCCTCGTCCTCTCCTTGGTCTGCTGGTCAATCTATTTGATGATGTATCCATCTCCGTGTTGATTGCCAACCACATCTCTTCCTCTTTCTCTCCTGCCACTGGTGTACTCCAAGGTTCGGTGTTGAGTCCTCACTTGTATTCTTTGTACATCAACTCCTTGCCTGAGCTCCTTCGGTCTGAAGCTTCGGATACTACTGCTGTGGTGTCTCCTCCTGGATCTGCTGATGCTGTGGCCATTAACTGTCTTCTGTTTGCCGACGATGTGGCGATCTTTGGCTCCAAACATGAGGTGCAAAATATGTTGAACCTAGCTGCTGACCATTCAAGAGTACTGGGCTATCGTTGGAATCCTACCAAGTGTGCCGTCCTGAACGCTCCTTCTGTGACCTCCTCTACGTCTACCAACTTTAGACTGAGTCTCTATGATGTTCCTCTGCCTGCAGTGAACGAGTTCACGTATCTTGGTATGCCATTCAACAAGAAAGGTCTTGATGGTCCGGGTATCCTGGCTAAACGGTCTGGTGGTGCAGTCAAAACCATGGCTCTACTGAATTCGGTTGGTGTCAACCGTAATGGTTTCTCTCTCTTGCTCTGTTCTCGGTTATATACTACCTTCATTCGGCCCAAGTTTGAGTACGGTCTTGCTATATCTAGGCTCTCTGCTGCTGACTTTACTGCTTTGGATAACCTTCAGAACCGGTTAGTTGGTATGTTTGTTGGCTCCCGATGGTTCAATGTCACGAAGCACATCACTTGTATCCCTTCCATGAAGCATCGATACAATGTCCTGGTTACCAAGTATGCCCTACGGTCGCAATGGCTTCCGGATGATTGCTTGATATCATTGCTGAACTCTTCTCGAGACAATTCTCCTTCTGGTCTTGGCTACACTCGATTGAACAAGCTCCTATACCTCAATCCTATGCATATGGCATTGCCCAATCCTGTACCTACAGCCTCTCGTCTCAAGTCCTGGTTCTCTGGCTACTGGCAAGACCTCTTTGACAAGCAAATGGCTGCTGCTGCTCACACTGGTAAATCGGTTCTTTTGCGTGCTTGTCGGCCCTCTACTTCAAAGCCTGATCCAATACTGTACCTGCCTATGACTCGCGCTGCTCGCAGTCGTCTTGTTCGATGGCGCTTAGGCCGTTTCGCTAACCGTGATGAATTGTGTCCTTGTTTCACTGGTTGCCGGCTCTCTCGAGATCACTTTGTGTTCAATTGCCGTGGCATTGATCCTCGCCTTCTGTGCCAATTACCTGCTGCTCCGCCAGATGTCAATCGCATTGATCATGCCCTGAACTTGTTGCCCTTGAAAGCATCCAATGGTCCACCGCCTTTCTGGTCTGCACTCCTTGAGATTCTCTATGTGATTGACACGCTGTGTCATCCTCTTGCTGCTATCGTCCCAGATCCAGATCCTGGTGATGCCTGGTTTGCTGCTACTCGTACTATATAAACCTCTCCTTGGTTTATTGAGCCTCTCTTTCTCTCTGTTCTATTGATGAACCAGCCTGTTTGTCTTTCAACTGCGCAGCCACGGTGGTAAGTGATTATCAAAGTTCCCAGCTGTTGGCTTGCCTTTTGGATCACTCAGAGCTGCAATAGTCTACTGGTTCTCGCTCTTGTCTTTAACCTTTTTCTCCCTTGTGGTTCTCAGGGTTTTTTATACTTTTTTCTATGTTTATATTAAACACTTTTTCATATAGTTAGGCTAGATGCTCTATAGAGTTTGCCCATATAACTACTTATTAATAAAATATAATCTTTAAACTGAGCTACATCCCCCCTCTTCTTTTGTCAGTTCTGTATCTTGCAATGGATGTCTGTAGAATCAGTTCTCTGTGACTATTCTACACGTGATCACGAAGTATATTAAAGAAGTATTATAAAAGATACAATATAAGTATTTTTAAGATACAAACTGAAGATGAGCTTTATTCAATGAAATTATAATGGTATTTATATTATTCTAAGACGGATGGATAATTATATATGGATATGCGCTTTGGATATTTATAAAGGAATATTTCTATAGTAGTATGATTTTCTAACAACCATCTTGGCAGCGGGCTTGAGTTCATATAAGGTAAGTCAAGTGTACCTTAGTCTTCTTGCGAGTTGTATTGGTATTGGGCTTGAACTTCCTTTTTCGTTTTGCTTCCTTCTTTAATCTCAGCTCGACTTCTATTGGTACTTCTTCCATTGTGGAGTCTATGGGCTCGACATTACCCCCTTCCAAGCTTTGTGTTCGACCCGGAACACTAATGGAGCTGACTTTTGAAATACTAGGTGAATCCGGTCCGGAAAGCCTATCGGCGAAAACTCTGTTATCGCTGCTTGTTAGTTGACTTGGTGATTGTTGAGCTTTTTCAGGTAGATAAGTGTCAGATGTAATTGGCTGGGATAAAACGGATTTCACTGGATCATTTCTTGACATATTTGAAACTCCAGATGCTGAGTTAGATGGATGGCTTGCGATACTAGGGCTAACTGAGTTAGTACTGTGTTCTTGCATTTTATTTTTTAACGCGTCTTGTTCCATTTCCACCTCATTACTCGTAACATTCTTTGCAATGGGATCTACAAAGTCTTCGGGTACTTGAATTTGTTCTAATTCCATCTCATTAGTTTTGACTGCATTGCTATTACTATGTGCAACTCCAAGCGTAGCCGTAGGTAGGTCTTTCATGATGTTGTTGTAATCGCGACGTGCCTTAACAGGATCATACCAAGGTTCAGTAGGTTTGTCACCGAGTGCAGGCTTGAGACGATCAACATGAACCAGCGATTTTAGCGGTTCACCAGCTAATGTTTGCAACTTGTATGTACCATAGTTGTGAAAAGCTTCTACTACAATAAAAGGTCCTTTGAACCTTGGCTCAAGTCCAAAACGACCTTCATGCGTTAGCATTACCATGTCACCTGTTTCAAAACTGAGCTTCTTGACAGTCGCATCCCATTTCTGTTTGTCTTTTTCCGCCATAGCTTTTAACTTGAATTCAGCTGCTGCTCTATGTTGTCCAAGTTGAGAAAGTTCTCTTGCAGTGAAATCGGCTACTGTTCGAGGGTCTTTAAACGTATTAGCATCGATATACGGTTGTAAAGTATCACCTGGAATGCGCGGTTCTCGACCATATGTTAAGTAGAACGGGCTGAATCCCGTAGTAGAATGGATTCGTACTCGACAAGCAAAAAGAGCAGCCTTGACAAAGTCATCCCAACGATGTAGAGCACCATTCGTGTATTTTCGTAGCATTTGCTTGATCACACCGTTAAAACGCTCAGCTTTGGCATTAGTACGTGGATGGTATGCAGAGGTTAGCTTATGGTTAGTGCCTACACGTTTTAAATACTCCTTCACCAGTTCACTCGTAAAGTTGGCACCACGATCCGTTACAATTTCCGAAGGAACACCAAAATTCATCACAATCTCTTCATATATAAAATCAGCAACTGCTTCTTTAGATGCAACAGGAACAGCACGCGCTACTGGCCAGTTAGTAGCATAATCCACTCCCACCAGTAACCATCGATTGTTTTTTATCGTTGTAGGAAGATCCAGAAAATCAAGATGCCAACGATCAAACGCAGTAGGGACTTTAAGTGGATGCATTTCATCTTGATGGGCTCTAGTACGACGACTATTGACTTGGCACGAAGGGCATGTACTAAGCCATTGTTTTATGTCTAACCTAAGCGAAGGCCACCATGCTCTTGGTATCAGTAATTTCAACATAGTCTTGTATCCAGCATGTCCATATGCTTCGTGATATTTTGCTACCGTGTCGGCTCTTTCGGCAAAAGGAACAAATGGTACGTTCTTGATTTGTTGTTTATTGGCTTCATCCACTATTACTTTTCGCCATACTCGATTAGCAGTAACATTGAAATTTTTCTCTTCTCTGTCCAGTATGCTTTTTACTTCAGTCGATTTTACCTTTGTTCGGTTGTTTGGAATTAATAATAAGGGCCAATCACTTCGAAGTGTAGGTGGTAGTTTGTTCCATGCAGCATACAAATATTCAGGTTCCATGGATTCACTAGCAGGTTGTTCCGATGGAGAATCAAAGTTCATTCTTGATAATATATCAGGTATTTCGTTTTCCTTGCCCGGCTTGTATATTATTTCAGGTGAATATAGTTCTAATTCAGATATCCAGCGTACCAAACGACTAGGGGGTTTGTCCTTGGTCCTAAAATACTGTAATGGAAGATGATCTGAATATACCTTATAACCTTTTGGGCATCCATCTATAAAGCATCGCCAAGTTCTTAAGGAATGCAATATACCAAGTAATTCCCTTTCTTGTGCAGGGTATTTCCTTTCAGCCTCAGAAAACTTCTTGGATTCGAAACAAATAGGATGCCATTGGGCATTATAGTCTTCACCAGGTTGTAATAATACAGCACCACACCCTCTATCAGAAGCATCCACCTCTATCCTGAATGGTTTATCCATATCTACGACTTGCAGTACTGGACTCGATGAGAGCAACTGTTTCAAGGTATCAAAGCTACGTTGACATTCATCTGTCCATACTATAGGGCGTTTCTTGATACCCGTTCCTCTTGTCAAATCGGTAAGTGGAGCAGCAATTGATGCAAAGTTCTTGATGAATCGTTTATAGAATTGAGCAAAACCCACGAACTGACGTACTTCTTGAACATTTTTCATACGAGGCCATTCCTTGAGTACTTTCACCTTTTCAGGACTGGGTGCAATACCTGTACTAGATATATGAAAACCAACAAAGGTTAGTTCTTTCTTGCCAAATTCACATTTCTTTAGGTTCGCGACTAGTTTCTCTTTCTGTAGTAATTTCAACACATGTCGTACATGTTGTTTATGTTCTTCCATTGTTTTACTATAGATTAGGATGTCGTCCAGGTATACTAAAGCAGTTTTATCGATACAGTCAGCAAGCACCTTGTTCATTAAAGATTGGAATACTGGAGGGCTGTTGCACAGACCCATCGGTAGGACTAACCAGCTATATTGTCCATATCTTGTGTTAAATGCAGTTTTTTCAACGTCTTCTGGAGCAATACGGATTTGATGATAACCACTTCGCAAATCTAAACTTGTAAAATACCTAGCACCACTTAAACGTTCTAAACATTCATCGATCCTTGGTAAACTGGAGCTGTTTTTGATTGTATGCTTATTTAGTATTCTATAGTCAATACACATTCGCAGAGCACCTGGTTTGTTTGAACCTGGATCGGGTTTCTTTCTTACGAATAGAACAGGAGCACCCCATGGAGATGTACTAGGTCTAATTAATCCCAACTGTAACAGTTCTTTCAATTGTTTTTGCAGTTCATCCAATTCAATGGGGCTCATCTTATAAGGCGGTCTAGAAATGGGTTGTGCATCACCAACGTCAATGGCATGATGGATTCCTCGGTCAGGAGGGAGGCCAGGTAGTTTATCCATGAATACATCACCAAATTCTTTAACCAATCCATCCCAGTAAGCCGTAGTCTGCAATTTTGGATTCTTGTGAAAATCTAGTTCATTGTCTTTTGACTTGATGTAGAAGAGAAAGCTGTCGGCACCTTTTTTCATGTATCTATCGGCTTGCTTATGTGAAATGAGATAGTTTAAGTTAGGTGTTACCGATTGCCTTTTGTTTCTGCACGGTTTCAATTTGATACTGCCGTTCTTCAAGTACCAAGTATCAGTAGTCCAGTCAGGTAAGGGTTGTGTTTGCTTTAACCACGCGCGTCCTAATATAAGGTCAAATTTTGTGTCAAATACATACGCAGTAACTTTATCCTTGAAGCCATTCAGATTGATATCCATTTCCACTTTGTATTTGATTTCAGAGATCTGACCTCCAGCTGTTTCTACTTGTCGGTTTTGTACTGGTATAAATCGTTCCTGATCCAAGTATTTTACTATGTGTGATGATACATAGTTTTCGCTGGCTCCCGAGTCGATTAAGGTTTGTAATGCTTTATCCTTATAAGTTACTGAATATAGAGGTAGATTGGTTGAGATAGCGTTTAGTTCTTGCAGGTATAGTAAGTCTTCGGGCAATGATTTTGGATACACGATAGGTAGTATTTCTGTTACTACATCTTGGGGTCGGAAAGTAGTTTTTCTTGCATCTTGATCAACTTCTTGCACACAGTTGATAGGAGCTAACACAGGATGTATGGTTTTGTCTAGATGAACAGTAGAATAAGGATCGAAATCAATTAGATTTTTATTATCAGGAATGTTTGAAATGATAGTGTTATCTTCACGTAGTTGAGCTTCCTGGTCATCAACTACGTTTATTGAAAATCCTGGCGTTTTCTCCTTTGTGAGTGCTGTTCATCTAATCTTCTTATATCCGCCAATCGAGTTTTGCAGTTTCTTTTCAAGTGGCCCGATTTATGACAGTAATAACATGTAGCTGAATTATATCCAGATCTTGATCCACCATTATTTGATCGTGTGTTGCTCATACCACCAAATCTTCGATTTCCCCCAGAATACCCATTTCCGCGACGTTGATCAATAGCATCTATCTCCATTGGATCATCAACTTGTTGTCCGTGATTTTGAACTGGAGAATAGTTTTCTTCTTGTTGAGCACTATCAAATGATAATGCTGCACGTACTGCTGCTTTCAAGGTTTCTGCTTCATATTGTCGTACATGAGCACGCATCTGTTTCGTGGCTAAACCTCGAGTAAACTTGTCACATGCTTCTTCGTCAGTCATTGTTGGGATACCTAGCTTGATATCCATAAATTGGTTAATGTAATCAACCAAATTTCCTGTTTGTTTTAATACTGCCAATTTATCTCTCGCAATTCTTACTGAATTGTCAGGACGAAAGAAATCAATAAGCAATCGCTTCAGTTCAAGCCATGTAGTAGGTTGATCATCTGAATTTTCCAAAGTGCGATACCAGGCATCAGCTCTATCTCTTAATAGAGTCGATCCCAAAAGACAAGTTCTTGTTTGATCCCAATTATGAAAAGTGGCGTACCTTTCCACCGAACGTATCCATCCATCGATAAGTAGAGCATCTCTTGTACCATCATAAGTGTTAGGTTCCTTGATTCTTACTTGCTGCTTATCCGTTACTAAATTAGCCAAATGTTTGATCAATACGGCCATATCATTTGGTTGTTCGCTTGTTTTTTCAGTCATGCTCGGTTCTCCTTGACCAGCCATAATAATTCTTCTTGTTAGAATCTGGTGCTACCAAATGTCAGTTCTGTATCTTGCAATGGATGTCTGTAGAATCAGTTCTCTGTGACTATTCTACACGTGATCACGAAGTATATTAAAGAAGTATTATAAAAGATACAATATAAGTATTTTTAAGATACAAACTGAAGATGAGCTTTATTCAATGAAATTATAATGGTATTTATATTATTCTAAGACGGATGGATAATTATATATGGATATGCGCTTTGGATATTTATAAAGGAATATTTCTATAGTAGTATGATTTTCTAACAACCATCTTGGCAGCGGGCTTGAGTTCATATAAGGTAAGTCAAGTGTACCTTAGTCTTCTTGCGAGTTGTATTGGTATTGGGCTTGAACTTCCTTTTTCGTTTTGCTTCCTTCTTTAATCTCAGCTCGACTTCTATTGGTACTTCTTCCATTGTGGAGTCTATGGGCTCGACACTTTCGCTTTTGAAAAAAGTTTTCAAAAATCCACTTTTTCAAAGCCGAATATCTCAACAACTACTATACATCCATCTATAAAAATTGCACATCCATCTTCGCCTCGCCGAGTACTATCTGCAGTTTTTTTTTCAGAACATTTCATCAAGTTTTCGACATCTTGAAGTTTTCTCCATTTCGAAATGTCCAATGTTCAACATGCCTCTGAGCCATCTGGCCTAATTGACCAAATGCAATTGCAGCAAATGGTCTTTTCTGTCGTTCAACAAGTGCAACAACACCAAACTGTTTTTCAAGAGCTTCAAGCTTTGAAAGACACAATTCAAACCCTACAGTCAGAAAAACAAGCCCTTGCTGATGAAAACCAGCAATTACGTACCGAGATCTCAAAGCTAATGTCCAAAATCTCAAATCCCATTGCCAATGTTGATCAGCCATTGGTTAATTCTCAAGTCTCCCCTGAAGTGAAAGTGGCTAAACCCACATTTGCTTCTGTTGCCGCTGCTCCTACTCGCCAAAAGAGTAAGAATTCTGGTTCTGTTTCGCTGAAGAAACGCATTGCTGCAGCCCGTGTGTTCAAGACCGCAGAAGCCCAGGGCCCACAAGGTTTTACCTACGTGTATCTTGGTCGCTCTCGCAAGTTTGACCGTTTGGAAGTCCGGTCGCGTCTCCGTCGTGCTGGTGTTGACACTGGCCGTGTGATTGATGTCTGTTTCCCTGCCTCTGGTGTCATTGGTATCTTGTTACATACTCAGTATGTAGACAGGTTCACTGAGCTTATGACTATTGCCGAAGCCGAATTTATCAAGGATTTTGATCCATTGGACCCTGCCCATTTAGCTGATCCTCGCTATGACTCTCTTTCACTGGATGCTAGGGCTAATGAAATGGCCAAAATCGTTCACTCTCGATGCATCAATACATTGTCCTTTGTACGTCCCTTGCTCGTCTCCTCTGTTGGTCGCTCCTTTGTTGAGAAAGGATGGATGGATGATGAAACTCTTGACCATGTCATGGTGGATGCTCGTCGCCGGCTTGCTGAACAAGATCCTAAGAAGGCTGCTTTTGCCTTCCGTCGCTCTGGTAAAGACATCTCTGGTGATAGCGATACTGAAATGTCACAATAATGACATCTTCAGTCCCTCCTTTCATTTCTGCTACTCCTGTCACTCCTTTGAACAATCCTGTCCGCTCCTTTTCTCTTGCATTGTGGAATGCCAATGGCCTTCGGGTCACTACTATCCATGATGTACTCTCTCATGCTCTCTCTTGTGATATCCTCTTGATTACTGAAACTTGGCTTACCTCTGGGTTGATCCCTACCGATTGGTCTCAATATCATCTGTACGGTCAAACTGTCACTAATGCCAATGGACGTGGCTCAGGTGGTGTCACTGCTCTCATCTCTCCTCACTGTCCTTTTACTGTCTCTCAACTTCCGTCTTACAATGCATATACTCTGTCGATCAAGGTTGACAAAGTCAATGTGCATTGTGTCTACTTTCCACCCAGTCTCTCTCGTGATCTGGTGCTCTCTTCTCTGAATTCACTGCCTCTTCATTCTGATACTATTATCTGCGGTGACTTCAATGCACGCCTTGGTGATGTTACTGGTGATTCTGCAACAAATCCTCGTGGTCTAGCTCTGCTTCCTTGGATTGAAGAACGCAATCTGTCAGTGTTGAATGCTTCCTTGGCGTATGGTATTGATACATACTGTACCTTCAGAAATGGTGCTGTGGCGAGCAGTATCATTGACTTGTTCTTGACCAACATTGGTGGTTCTGGTATGGTGTCTCCTTCTCTTTCTGTTGCTTCTGATCTCTCTTTGGGCTCTGATCATCGTTTGCTTCAGTTGGGGTTCGAGTACATTGCTGTTTCTGGTGGCTCTTCTGGTGTAGGTGACTCTTCGGTGCTGGCTCCTCGTAGGACATGGAACCTCAGTCGGCTGGCTGAGTCTGAGCCTTTGGCTCTGTTCCATTCTCGGTTTCGGTGTCTGGTTGCTCCTTTGAAGGATACTCTTGCTGGTCTGGTTGGTTCTCCTCCGGATGCTCGTCCATCTATTGATTCACTCAATACATCTCTGAATGAGTGTCTCTATCAGGCGATGGATGAATCCATTGGGTCTAAGGCTCCTCGTCCTGGTCATTGGAAGAAGTACTGGACTACTGATCTAGAAGCTGCTGCCCAAAAACGCGATCGTTTGTATTGTCGTTGGCGATACTCTATTGGTGTTGACAAGGCCTACTGGTGGAATGTGTATTTGCAAGCCCACAAGTCGTTTCGTCGTGCTGTTGCTGCTGCCAAAAGGTTATCCTGGAAAAACTTTTGTGCTTCTCTGGAAAAGGATTTCGCCAAAGCTACTGCAACCATGGCTCGTCTCAAGCGTCGCAAAGAATCTACTGCTACCTATAGCCACCCAGATGGTCCCCAAGCCTCTGTGGATACAATGGCTAGCCACTTGGCTTCCGTATATGATGGTTCTCTGTTGGCTGCTGCTTCTCGACCTTCTTTTGATTCTGACTTTGCTCTTGAAACACCATATATGGTTGATGATGAGGTTGCTGATAGCTTGTTCTCCGTGGAGGAATTGGTCTTTTATATCAAGAAGCTTCCAAATCGCAAAGCTCCTGGTCCAGACCATCTCAAGGCTGAAATGCTCAAAGCTGTTGCTGAACTTCTGGCTCCTGTACTCTCTCTGCTGTTTCTGGTATGCTTCCAATGGAGTTATACACCGTTGATCTGGCGTCAGGCTCAAGTGTTTCCGATCTTCAAGAAAGGTGATGCAGATGATCCAGCGAACTATAGACCCATCTCCCTGACCTCTGTTATGCGAAAACTCTTTGAGATATCGTTATCTTCATGTCTGTATGAGCACTCTCCGGCTTTGGATCTTGCACAAGGTGGTTTCCGTCCTCAGCGTAGTCCTCTGGATCAAGCCCTCTGCTTGCATGACTTGATGCATGATTACTTCTTGGCTCACCATCACTATCCTGTGGTGGCTTTCTTGGATATCAAAGCTGCATATGATACTGTGGATCGACGCGTTATTTGGGATGCTCTTGCCAACTCTTCTCTGCCTCGTGCTGTTCTTGGTTTGCTAGTCAACTTGTTCGATGATGTCTCTATTTCAGTATTGATCAACAACCATTCCTCGGCTGCATTTGCGCCTGCTACTGGGGTTCTCCAAGGCTCGGTGTTAAGTCCACACCTGTACTCCTTGTACATTAACTCTCTGCCTGGTCTACTGCGCTCAACTGCTTCTTCCACTGCAAGTAAAGTGTCTCCACCTGGTACTATAAGTTCTGTTCCTGTCAACTGCCTCTTGTTTGCTGATGATGTGGCAATCTTTGGCTCGAAACATGAGGTGCAAGGAATGCTTGATTTGGCTGCTGATCATTCAAAGTCTCTTGGTTACCGCTGGAATCCTACCAAGTGTGCTGTTCTAAACGCTCCTTCCGTGACATCTTCCACTTCAACAAATTTTAGATTGACTCTTTACGGGGTTGCTCTACCATCTGTTGATGAGTTCACTTATCTTGGCATGCCCTTCAACAAGAAAGGTCTCTTTGGTCCCGGTATTCTGGCAAAACGATCTGGTGGTGCTATCAAGACCATGGCTCTCTTGAACTCTGTCGGTGTGAACCGGAATGGCTTTTCTCTGTTGCTCTGTGCTCGGTTGTATACTGCCTTTATTCGACCCAAGTTCGAATATGGGCTTGCCATCTCTCGACTGTCCGCTACTGACTTTACTGCCCTGGATCAGCTCCAGAATCGTCTTGTTGGTATGTTCGTTGGCTCTCGCTGGTTCAATGTTGCAAAGCATCTGACTTGTATCCCTTCGATGAAGCACCGCTACAATGTTCTTGTGACCAAGTATGCTTTGCGCTCTCAGTGGCTTCCTGATGACTGCCTGGTGTCCATGCTGAATTCAGGTGATTCTGGTATCCCATATACTCGGCTGGAAAAGCTTCTAAAATGCAATCCCATGTACCTCGCACTCCCTAACCCGGTTCCAACAGTCTCGCGTCTCCGCTCTTGGTTTTCACAATACTGGCAAAACTTGTTTGATGACCAAATGGCTGCTGCTGCTACATCTGGTAGATCTGTTCTCTTGCGTGCTTGTCGACCATGTACTTCTCGGCCTGATCCAATCTTGTATCTCCCAATGTCTCGCACTGCACGTAGTCGGTTGGTTCGATGGCGTCTTGGTAGGTTCACCAACCGTGATGAACTGTGTCCCTGTTTCTCTGGCTCCCGGCTCTCTCGAGACCACTTTGTCTTTGACTGCCGTGGTATTGATCCAAGCTTGTTTTCTCAACTGCCTGATACTCCTCCGGATGTCAATGCCATTGATCATGCTCTCAATTGCTTGCCTACTAAAGCCTCGGCTGGTGCACCTCCCTTCTGGCCTGCTCTTCTTGAACTGCTCTATGTGATTGACACGCTGTGTCATCCTCTTGCCACACTTGTTCATGATCCAGATCCAGGTGATGCTTGGTTTGCTGCTACTCCTGCCATATAAACCCCTTCTTGGTTTATTTGAGCCTCTCTTTTGCTCTGTTCTATTGATGAACCAGCCTGTTTGTCTTTCAACTGCGCAGCCACGGTGGTAAGTGATTATCAAAGTTCCCAGCTGTTGGCTTGCCTTTTGGATCACTCAGAGCTGCAATAGTCTACTGGTTCTCTAACTTGTCTTCAACCTTTTTCTCCCTTGTGGGTCTCAGGGTTTTTTATACTTTTTTCTATGTTTACTTTAAACACTTTTCATATAGTTAGGCTAGTTGCTCTATAGAGTTTGCCCATATAACTACTTATTAATAAAATATAATCTTTAAACTGAGCTACATCCCCGTACTGAAGTTGTCAGTCTTGCAGATGGCAAAGATGTTTACTTTTTAATAATAGAAAATCACGTGTTTTGAAATCACGCAGCCAATAGAATAATTGAATGTAACTTGAGGTAAGTACAGGACTTGGAAATATTTTATAAGATAAGAGATAATGTTTATTTTGATGTGTTCTAAAGGCTATTTATACTATTTTGAATGTTATATGTTTGTTATAAATCATATGTTAAATTATACAATATATGACGATAAAAATGCTTAATAATATATATATCATTGTGAATAGCGTGATAAACTTTATATGTCTTTTCGTCTCCTGACATTTTGTAAAATCGGTTTGAAATGCCTTTTCCTCTTTTGTGCCTTTTGGAGTCGTACTTCTAAATGCAGCGGAACGTCTTGCATTAATTCGTCTGGCGCGACAAAGTCCGCTCTCGGTTACGTCGCGCTGGTGTTGACACTGGTCGTGTGTTAGATGTCTGTTTCCCTGCCACTGGTGTCCTTGGTGTCCTGATACATACGCAGTATGTTGAAAAGTTTACCGAGCTTATGACTACGGCTGAAGCTGAGTTCATTAAGGATTTTGATCCTTTAAACCCAGCCCATCTTGCTGACCCCAAGTATGCTTCTCTCTCAGCCAATGCTCGTGAAAACGAGATGGCTAACCTCGTTCACTCTCGCTGTATCAGCACTCTGGCGTTCATTCGACCAGTGATGGTCCCTTCTGTTGGTCGCTCCTTTGTGGAACTTGGATGGATTGATGATGGTGATCTTGATCAAGCCATTAAGGAAGCTCGCTCTCGTCTTGCCGAAAAGGATCCCAAGAAGGCTGCTTTTGCATTCCGTAGTTCTGGTGCTTTACCTTCTGGTGAAGACGTTACAGGTGATAGCGATACTGAAATGTCACAATAATGACATCTTCAGTCCCTCCTTTCACTCCTTCTGATACCCCCGTCCGCTCCTTTTCTCTTGCATTGTGGAATGCCAATGGCCTTCGGGTCACTACCATCCATGATGTACTTTCTCATGCTCTCTCTTGTGATATCCTCTTGATTACTGAAACTTGGCTTACCTCTGGGTTGATCCCTACCGATTGGTCTCAATATCATCTGTACGGTCAAATTGTCACTAATGCCAATGGACGTGGCTCAGGTGGTGTCACTGCTCTCATTTCTCCTCACTGTCCTTTTACTGTCTCTCAACTTCCGTCTTACAATGCATATACTCTGTCGATCAAGGTTGACAAAGTCAATGTGCATTGTGTCTACTTTCCACCCAGCCTCTCTCGTGATCTGGTGCTCTCTTCTCTCAACTCACTGCCTCTGCACTCTGATAGTATTATCTGCGGTGATTTCAATGCACGCCTTGGTGATGTTACTGGTGATTCTGCAACAAATCCTCGTGGTCAAGCTCTACTTCCTTGGATTGAAGAACGCAATCTGTCAGTGTTGAATGCTTCCTTGGCGTATGGTATTGATACATACTGTACCTTCAGAAATGGTGCTGTGGCGAGCAGTATCATTGAGCTACATTACATACCATTAATAATTAATATATATATTATAATTATTTTCATATTATTAAATTAAAATTATATAGCTTTCTTTATTTATCAAGTTGTAAGTTGCTAAAAAACTTACGGCGTGCTTTTTAATCAATTTTAAAAGAAAAAAATTGTCGCACAACAGGGTTTCGATCTGGTGTGAAATATTATGAAAAAAAAAAGTTTAATTGTATTGAAAAGTAATATAAAAGTTTAATCTTTATAAGTTTTGCATAATTATTGCAATTTCTTATTTTTACGTTAATTACCAAACTTTCAAAAATTACAATAAAAAAGTGTTAAACAAAAAAAAATATAATTACAAAAAACACTATTTAATTTAAAAACTAATTTTTATTTTTTTTTATTTTTAACGTTGCTCATTGACTTGTTCTTGACCAACATTGGTGGTTCTGGTATGGTGTCTCCTTCTCTTTCTGTTGCTTCTGATCTGTCTTTGGGCTCTGATCATCGGCTGCTTCAGTTGGGGTTCAAGTACATTGCTGATTCTGGTGGCTCTTCTGGGGTAGGTGACTCTTCGGTGCTGGCTCCTCGTAGGACATGGAACCTCAGTCGGCTGGCTGAGTCTGAGCCTTTGGCTCTGTTCCATACTCGGTTTCGGTGTCTGGTTGCTCCTTTGAAGGATACTCTTGCTGGTCTGGTCGGTTCTCCTCCGGATGCTCGTCCATCTATAGATTCACTCAATGCATCTCTGAATGAGTGTCTCTACCAGGCGATGGATGAATCCATTGGGTCTAAGGCTCCCCGTCCTGGTCATTGGAAGAAGTACTGGACTGCTGATCTGGAAGCTGCTGCTCGAGAACGTGATCGCCTCTATTGCCGTTGGCGTCATTCATTTGGTGTTGACAAGGCTTATTACTGGCATCTTCATCTGCAAGCTCACAAGTCGTTTCGTCGTGCTGTTGCTGCTGCAAAAAGACTCTCCTGGAAGAACTTTTGCATGTCACTCCAAAAGGACTTTGCCAAGGCCACTGCTACCATGTCTAGACTGAAACGCCGGAAAGAAACCTCTGCTACGTATGCTCATCCTGATGGCCCTCAAGCATCAGTCGATTCTATGGCTACACACCTGGCTACAATGTATGATGGTTCTCTTTTGTCGACTGCTTCTCGTCCCCTGGCTGCTCCTGACTTTGGTTTAGAAGTGCCTTTCCTGGTGTCTGATGAAGAAGTGTCTTGGATTTTCTCGGTGGAAACCTTGGTTGAGCATATCAAACAGTTGCCGAACCGCAAAGCTCCTGGTCCTGATCATCTAAAAGCTGAAATGCTCAAGGCTGCTGGTGATTTACTTGCTCCTGTTCTCTCTTTGCTATTCCAGATTTGTTACCAATGGTGCTATACACCGGTTCTATGGCGTCAAGCCCAGGTCTTTCCTATCTTCAAGAAAGGTGATGCTTCTGATCCTGCCAACTACAGGCCAATTTCTTTGACTTCGGTGATGCGTAAGTTGTTTGAGATTACCATTGCACAAAGCGTCTATGACCATTCGCCTTCTCTAGATCTCGCACAAGGTGGCTTCCGTCCCATGCGTAGTCCCCTCGATCAAGCCCTCTGTCTGCAACTGCTGTGGTGTCTCACTCCTGGATCTACTGAGGCTGTGGTCATTAACTGTCTTCTGTTTGCCGACGATGTGGCGATCTTTGGTTCCAAACATGAGGTGCAAAATATGTTGAATCTAGCTGCTGACCATTCAAGAGTACTGGGCTATCGTTGGAATCCAACCAAGTGTGCTGTCCTGAACGCTCCTTCTGTGACCTCCTCTACGTCTACCAACTTTAGACTGAGTCTCTATGATGTTCCTCTGCCTGCAGTGAATGAGTTCACGTATCTTGGTATGCCATTCAACAAAAAAGGTCTTGATGGTCCGGGTATCTTGGCTAAACGGTCTGGTGGTGCTGTCAAAACCATGGCTCTACTGAATTCGGTTGGTGTCAACCGCAATGGCTTCTCTCTCTTGCTCTGTTCTCGGTTATATACTACCTTCATTCGGCCCAAGTTTGAGTACGGTCTTGCTATATCTAGGCTCTCTGCTGCTGACTTTACTGCTTTGGATAACCTTCAGAACCGGTTAGTTGGTATGTTTGTTGGCTCCCGATGGTTCAATGTCACGAAGCACATCACTTGTATCCCTTCCATGAAGCATCGGTACAATGTCCTGGTTACCAAGTATGCCCTACGATCGCAATGGCTTCCTGATGATTGCTTGATATCATTGCTGAACTCTTCTCGAGACAATTCTCCTTCTGGTCTTGGCTACACTCGATTGAACAAGCTTCTATACCTCAATCCTATGTATATGGCATTGCCCAATCCTGTACCTACAGCCTCTCGTCTCAAGTCCTGGTTCTCTGGCTACTGGCAAGATCTCTTTGACAAGCAAATGGCTGCTGCTGCTCACACTGGTACAGTGACTTACAATACTGTCCGCATGTTTTGCAATTTTAACTTCACATTATCATTCCTCACTCGATAATGGCTGCAAAAATGTAAAAATAATATTATTTGAAAGCCCAATAAAATCACTACAATAGGTTGAAATCTCAGATCATATGACTTTCCTAATATAGAGTATTAATCGTTTAAAAAAAGGAACATCATGCGGACAGTATTGTGAGCAGGGGTTCACAAAATTTGTTTATTGATAAATCTGCTTTAATAATCGGTCCAGCGGCCTTTCGCTTTGATGACAGCTTCACAGCGTAAAGGCATACTATCAATAACATTCAAACATTCTTCTTTGGTAATTTTGTGGTACCATACGTCTGTAACACGTTCAAAAAGCTCTTGCATGCCAGAAGGCGGAGTATCATAGTCATTTAGTCGTCTTTTGACTAAGGCCCACATATGCTCGATTGGATTAAGATCAGGAGATTGAGATGGCCAGTCCATTACTACGTATTTTTGTTTTTTGAGGTAGTCTTTGACCGTACCAGAAGTATGTTTAGGGTCGTTATCCTGTTGAAAGATGATCTGATTGGTTCTTAATCCTGTTTCTTGGCAGACCAACTTTACCGTTTTCCTCAGTTCGTCACGCAGAATCGTCCCATAAAGCTCCTTGTCCATTATGGAATCGATCTTACACATCCATCCAACTCCAATGCAAGATATGCAACTCCAAATCATGATGCTTCCTCCACCATGCTTTTTTGTTTGCTTTATGTGGCGGTCTTGTAGTGGCTCATTGTCTCGAATCCAAGCCCAAGTACGACCATCAGAGCAGAAGCGGTTTATCTTAGTCTCATCAGACCAAATAACCCTTCTCCAATCGGCTATCGTATAGTCCTCATACTTTTTTGCCCAAGCTAATCGCTCACGTATGTTTTTGGCATTGAGGTTTGGCTTCGTTTCCTTTTCCATGGATCCTAAGCCTTCGGCCTTGAGTGCCCTACGCACGGTCTGCGGTGAAACAGATAAACCAAAGTCAAATGACAATTGTTTTTGAATACTTATTACGTTTCCCTGGCCTCCTCTTGTAATCTGTCGCACGCAATATCTTTTATCCGCTTCTTTAAGCTTTAAAGGTTTACCTCCTTTTGGCTTCTTTCGATTAGGTAAGTGTTCCGCGGCGACTTTATTGACTGTCGTGCGCCCAACATTGGTGCGATAGGCAACCTGGCGAATGGAATAGCTTGCTTGGAGGCCACCAATGATATTTTGTCGTGTGGCTTCAGATATGGGTCTCATCACTTATGAAATAAATTAAGAATGTATAATAAGATTGTGATTTAATGAATTAATGAGAGTATGCGCGATGAAAGATAACTTTGTTTTTGAGTCAATTTCCATCATGTTCAACTTATGGGTTGAATTTCGCATCTAAAAATTGACTCACAATACTGTCCGCATGATGTTCCTTTTTTTAAACGATTAATACTCTATATTAGGAAAGTCATATGATCTGAGGTTTCAATTAATTGTAATGATTTTGTTGGGCTTTCAAATGATATTATTTTTACATTTTTGCAGCCATTATCGAGCGAGTAATGATAATGTGAAGCTAAAATTGCAAAACATGCGGACAGTATTGTAAGTCACTGTAAATCGGTTCTTTTGCGTGCTTGTCGGCCCTCTACTTCAAAGCCTGATCCAATACTGTACCTGCCTATGACTCGCGCTGCTCGCAGTCGTCTTGTTCGATGGCGGTTAGGCCGTTTCGCTAACCGTGATGAATTGTGTCCTTGTTTCACTGGTTGCCGGCTCTCTCGAGATCACTTTGTGTTCAATTGCCGTGGCATTGATCCTCGCCTTCTGTGCCAATTACCTGCTGCCCCGCCAGATGTCAATCGCATTGATCATGCCCTGAACTTGTTGCCCTTGAAAGCATCCAATGGTCCACCGCCTTTCTGGTCTGCACTCCTTGAGGTTCTCTATGTGATTGACACGCTGTGTCATCCTCTTGCTGCTATCGCTCCAGATCCAGATCCTGGTGATGCCTGGTTTGCTGCTACTCCTACTATATATAAACCTCTCCTTGGTTTATTGAGCCACTCTTTCTCTCTGTTCTATTGATGAACCAGCCTGTTTGTCTTTCAACTGCGCAGCCACGGTGGTAAGTGATTATCAAAGTTCCCAGCTGTTGGCTTGCCTTTTGGATCACTCAGATAAACATTTACAACTACTTAATATTTTTAACTTTCCTAAAAAATCAAGGCATAAATATAATGTTGCCTTTTTATCCATAAATAAAATGTTGGTTACTTGTTCTATTTTAGAATAAAATTTATTTATATTATTATTTGTATTCAAAAAAATCTATTATTTCCTAATTTTTTTATATATTGTACTATTTTGAACATATTTCTGTAATACTAAATGTTCTTCATACACATTGAGAGCAGCTGCAGCGATATCACTTACAATCCAAGTAGTGTAGAGTTCTTGCCATTAGAATGCAATACTGTATTAACTGCGGGTTGCCAAGCTTGGGGAAGTGCATACATAAAAGCATCAGCAATGGTATTGTCAAACTTGCTGTAGCCTGCTTCACTTGCAGCACGAGTAAATCTCAAGTTGAATGAGTTGATTGTTTCATTGGTGCGAATACGCATATTCATCACCAAACGCCTAGCATCCAGTTTACCTTGAGCCCCACCAAAGGTATCCAAGAATACTTTTCGAGCCGTTTCCCAAGTATCTTGTACAAGCAAATCACCTTTCATCCATACGTCATAATCCATAGCTAGAGTACCTTGAATGTACTGCTTCCAAGTGCGTTCAACATCATTGCCAGTTGAAATAAGAGTCTTTTCAAATGTGCGTAAAAAGTGTTCTACTGAGTTGTATACCGTTTCGCCTGGGTAGTAAACAGTATCACCAGCCAGTTGGAACTTGGGCAGATCTCTGGGAGCCAAACGCATGAGGATAGTAGTATTACCGTTATTAGTAGCAGGAGCTCTCTCCGTGGGCATGGCTTCAGATACAGCTTTGTGGATTTGAATTTTCCTGTTGGCGGTCACCATTACATCGATATGGTTATTGTAGAGGTATCGATGCACTTGATCAGCCTTTCCATTTCACGGTCATACGCCTCGGGATCATTACCAAGAAGTTCAGCACCATCAGAGATGAGGAGACTAGCATATCTCTGAGAAGCTACAGTTCGGCGATCCATTAAAATATTGATAGCTAGATCACCAATGGGCCCCTTTTCCTCTTTATGATCCTCAGACATAGCCATGACTGATTCAGTAGTCTTAGCCTGACTAAGTTCGGATACGTTACCAGTTTCAATACCTTCCATAGTTTCTTCAGCAGCACAAGTAGCAGTGGGAGTATTAACCAGAAGGTCAGGTACAGTGACTTACAATACTGTCCGCATGTTTTGCAATTTTAGCTTCACATTATTATTACTCGCTCGATAATGGCTGCAAAAATGTAAAAATAATATCATTTGAAAGCCCAATAAAATCACTACAATAGGTTGAAATCTCAGATCATATGACTTTCCTAATATAGAGTATTAATCGTTTAAAAAAAGGAACATCATGCGGACAGTATTGTGAGTCAATTTTTAGATGCGAAATTCAACCCATAAGTTGAACATGATGGAAATTGACTCTAAAACAAAGTTATCTTTCATCGCGCATACTCTCATTAATTCATTAAATCACAATCTTATTATACATTCTTAATTTATTTCATAAGTGATGAGACCCATATCTGAAGACACACGACAAAATATCATTGGCGATCTCCAAGCAGGCTATTCCATTCGCCAGGTTGCCTATCGCACCAATGTTGGGCGCACGACAGTCAATAAAGTCGCCGCGGAACACTTACCTAATCGAAAGAAGCCAAAAGGAGGTAAACCTTTAAAGCTTAAAGAAGCGGATAAAAGATATTGCGTGCGATAGATTACAAGAGGAGGCCAGGGAAACGCAATAAGTGTTCAAAAACTATTGTCATTTGACTTTGGTTTATCTGTTTCACCGCAGACCGTGCGTAGGGCACTCAAGGCCGAAGGCTTAGGATCTATGGAAAAGGAAACGAAGCCAAACCTCAATGCCAAAAACATACGTGAGCGATTAGCTTGGGCAAAAAAGTATGAGGACTATACGTTATGTTGTATTCCACCTACTATTTTGCATCGACATAATAGTAAGGAATCAACTGTTCATTTATGTCATACACGGACTCTATCTGATAACCCAATCAGATTAACGAGGCCTGCATAAATACAAGCGATGTGTCATCCTTAGAACTATTAGCCAATAATCATTACAAGAAACACGCAGCATCATACTCTCGAGTAGTATCGAGTGTATCTCAAGATAAGACCTGAATATCGAATAACGCGTGGGTTATACAATTTTACAACAATGCGTGGTTGAAAGGCTTATTAGTGGCTGCTGGGATTGGACTCCGTTGTACGGCCATGCGTGCTGATAGATATTGAATGCTACACTATTAAGCTCTGATGAAATGTATATAAAGAAGACTTGATTTTGAATTGTGAATAAACATTAGAATAACTTTTACTATCAGGATAGCTGATTCCATTTACTGTCTATTCTTTTATTATTGTATTTTAAATTATATCCTTCGTCTTTAGCACCGGATATAACACGTTATTACCTCTCGGAGAAGTAATAGGTAAAGAAAGTAAGGAAACTAGCTTTGGTGACAGGATGCTTTTATTAGCCCCTGAATCCACCGTAGCCATGGTCCTTACATTTTCTACAGTAACCGGAACGTTAAAGTAAGGGCTGTTAGTGTCCTGTTCGATAGAAGAGGCATTGATCCCGATTTTTGCATAGACGTCTGTCTTTGACTTACATTCTTCCGATAACTTTCGCAAATCCTCTTCTTCCAGTTCCTCCAAATGACTATTATCTGGGGCAAGATTACTAAGATCATTATTGATAGGTTTGTCTGTCACGACTTCCTCCATATCAATATCAGCTTCGTGTTGGTGGTGTGCTCTCACGTTAGCTGCTGCGATATCATGAAATTGCGTTTCATTATTGCCATCTTGACCAGGCTCCACTTGAGGTACTAATTTATCCATCGAAGCTGTCGGCATGGCCCGCTTTAACTGTTATATCCGGTGCTAAAGACGAAGGATATAATTTAAAATACAATAATAAAAGAATAGACAGTAAATGGAATCAGCTATCCTGATAGTAAAAGTTATTCTAATGTTTATTCACAATTCAAAATCAAGTCTTCTTTATATACATTTCATCAGAGCTTAATAGTGTAGCATTCAATATCTATCAGCACGCATGGCCGTACAACGGAGTCCAATCCCAGCAGCCACTAATAAGCCTTTCAACCACGCATTGTTGTAAAATTGTATAACCCACGCGTTATTCGATATTCAGGTCTTATCTTGAGATACACTCGATACTACTCGAGAGTATGATGCTGCGTGTTTCTTGTAATGATTATTGGCTAATAGTTCTAAGGATGACACATCGCTTGTATTTATGCAGGCCTCGTTAATCTGATTGGGTTATCAGATAGAGTCCGTGTATGACATAAATGAACAGTTGATTCCTTACTATTATGTCGATGCAAAATAGTAGGTGGAATACAACATTAACGAAGGAATTGACATAGCAGACCTCGTGTGTAGAGTCGATTGCTGGTTTATATTTGCGTTCTGTTCCTCGGCTTTACGCTTTCGCTCCTTTTCATCCTGTTGTTGAACCGCTGTTGCATAATTTTCAGCTCGGATACCAAAGATGCGTACCTCCCGCGTTGTATTCAACAAGTTTTCATGCTTGCCGCGCTGGTTGGAGGGTCTCTTTTCTGATGCACGGTTGTTACATCGTTGATCAATATCCTGCTGAGGTAACAAAGCTTGACTAGCGTTGCGCTTGATGGCCGAAGAAGGTCCTGCCATTTCATTACTGCATCCTTGCATTGGGTCGTGAATTATAATACCCGCTACGGTGGGAAGACTTCTGCTTTTGTTGGCGTGTAGTTTATCGCAACTGGCATTATGACCCTTGAAGTATGGCACACCGCATTTATACTTGCACAATTTTGGTGATTTGTCTGGATTCAAATCGCATTCCTCTGACTTGTGCATTACATCTCGTTGATGAAATTTGCAGTAGTAATATCCGGCTGGTCTTTCTGCCATTGCCGCTTTCTCACCGGTGGGGTAAGGTTTTCTCCTTCTTCCAATGAAGCTGTCGGCATGGCCCGCATTGACAAAGGAAGATTCATGGGAGTTACCTTGACCTGAGTTTATCGTGCTTGGCACGTTGTGCTCGGCCTTCTGACCCTCACTGCGGTTCATAGCTACTCTGGCAAAATTACCCCGCCCTTGGATGATCAAACCCTGGTTGAGGATGTTGCCGTTCGTTGGTCTCATCATAGTGTTGATATACCCAAGCTCTCTGGCAAAATCAGGTGTGTAGGGAGGAGCCATATCGTTGCTACCCACATTGCTACCGTGAGGGTTCAAACCTGCTACAAGAATGCAATTCTTAGCCTGGATCACTGCATCGTTGATGTCTCGCAAGAGGTCTGGTCTACTTCTACTATGGCCGATAGATGCTGTCTCCGTGCCATCTACGTCCATTGGATCTCCATTAGCGATTCGCTTATTCATCAGTTGCTGATAGATGTCCTGTTGCAATGGGGCAGGTAGGCTTTCCACAAACAAGTGCCCCATCACGTAGTTGTCACTTAATCCCGTAGAGAGACTGGCCTCCTCGAATGCTTCCCTGAACCTTACAGTGTACTCTTCAATCGTTTCTGAGATAGGCATCATTCTCATGTTCACCAATTCCAAGAACTTATGGAGATCCTTGCAGATGTGAGGTGAAGGTGCGAATCTTTGCTCAAAGGCTTCTTGAAATTGCTTCCACGATGTTGATCTTCCTTCATGACCCTTGAAAGTCTCTTGAAACCAAATCTTTTGTTCAAGTGTGAGGGCTTCCGTCACTAGCAAAGGATAGAACAAATCCAGATGTTCTTGATTATGTCCGAGTATTTCCAGTAAGGTCATTTGCAACGCTTTGAGTGCTTTTTCGGCTGATGCAAATTCAGCATCCATTCTTGTTGCTGTTTTCCAGACAAGTTGTTTTAAGTTATTGCCTTGAATTTTTACATGTCCATGCATCATTTGAAGCTTTTCGCGTAAAGTTAAGGTTGCTGGGCCCTTTGCCTTAGCGATAGATGCATTAATGTTAGCGAGGATTTGCTCCATTTTTCTTTCATATTCGGTAGCTTTTTCCTCGTAATTCATAGCTTCCGCCATTTTAGCTTCGTCTTCAGCTTCATTGTTCATTTGCTCAAGTACATTGCTGCATTTGGCCATGTTTTGCATTTTAAATATGTGGCATCTGCGAGCCAGGTCGAAATTGACGCGATGTTCCTCAGGAACTGACGCGATATCGTTGTTAATGTTAATTTGCATGTTGATTTTGTTGTTAAAATAAATCTCTGACTGAATTCGTTAAAAAAAATGAGATGTTTCCTGAGATGTTCGTAATTAGTTAGGTACGTGTTTAATTAACGAGACAGAAAACAAGAGAGAGATTTATTCTACCACTGCCCGCCTTCTGTTATTAATAGGCTGGGTGGTGGTTACATATAGTAAATATAACTAGTCACGATTACACAAGTTAACTATTCAGGCCACTTCTATTACTATTCTATGTAAAGTAGTTATGTCCACTACAGGGCTGTTAATAGTTCCTGTCCTTCATCCATGTTTTCAGTAATGGGAAAAGCTGTTGGTTGCTGTTCTGGCTCTGCTGAGTGTTGAGAGTTTTGTAGCAGTATTTGTTCTAGATGTTGAATACGCTGTTGCATAACAAGATATTGTTGTTCATCAATATTGGAACTCATAATTGCGGCGCTGACCGAGCGAAAAAGAAGATCAATTAGGTATGTTGTAAACGCTCATGATTATATCAGTAAAGAAGAGGTTGTATAGGCTTTGGTAGCCATATGCCCACCTTTATGAATAGCTTGAAGATGTAACTCATTATTACCCGAATCCAGAATATGGACAACTGTGTAATTATTACGCTTTATTATAAAACAAGAAATAGCAGTAAAAGACAAATTCCTAATCGAGTGTTATGCCGAGATAAAATGCTTACCTTTATTTACAGTCCGATATGGTACCGCAGTATGTCGGCCATCATCATCATCTTGGAATATCAGCAAGTCACTATGAGCCGCGCAGTCAACAAGCTACTAGCTTACGTATACCCATAATATCATTAGTCAACCGCAGCAAGCTGAAAAGTATAAAAGGACGAGCTCTTAGCTGATTAGAAAAAGATCATTCGAAATTTAATTTTGAAATAAAAGACTTACCACAGTTTTGATATTATTCTTCTGTTCTTCTATTATAATCCTCTTTCTATCCACGTACACAACAAGGTACATATGTCAAAAATTTAGTTTTATTATAATTTTTTTTCGCTGACCTTAAATAAAAGAAGATAATAGCAAATCATGTTTCTTATTTTGTATTTGAGTGTCTCAACCAATTCTAGTAGAATTTATTTCGACACTTGAATAAGCGTGTATACGACAGCCCTACATTATTTTTCAGCTTGGTTCATTTAGATTGATAAGTGTTCGAACTCCTGAACGTATTCAAGATGTAAAAAAAAAGATATCAATGTGGTGAAATCCACATATAGCATTCTGCATATATATTAAAAAGAGGAAGTTTTAGATCACTACCGAAAAGATAATTAATGCAGAGTGAATATAGATTAAAAAGACCTTTGATTATTACTAAGAGACCATTTCCTTTGAAGTATAAATACAAGAGATACAAGCTAGATAGAAAAAAACTTAACTCACTTTGAATCAATAAAACCCCATAAAACGGTTCTAACTAATTCACTCGCCTTTTATTTAATTTTTACCGCAATCAAATCTAAACAAAATCTTCAAAAAAAATTATGTTACTGTTCTAATGGATCATCATACAAAAACATATAAAAATTGGCAGGTTGGGATTGAAAGCCATAATGATGATAAAAGTATGGTATTTAAATATTCTTCCGTTGACTTAATCAATCGACTACTTCTAACATGTGATGTTAACCATCTACTCCAACAGTATCTAGCCGATCATATTGACTCAGTTCGACAGAGGAGGATTACTCTGATTTTACTTCTAATATTTGCTGTAAAACAAGGAATAGCCAACGTGTTAATATTTCCCCAAGAATGAAACCAAAAGACAGTTATATACATATCAGATGGTACTACTTCGTCACGATATAACATAATAGGTCAAGTGAAGCAGCTTATTAGATCCAAAAATCAAATGCTGGCCTTATTGTAATATCAAACGATTTTAATGTTCGATAGTCAAATATACTACTATTATATGTAACTCAATGAAGAAAAGTTCCTATTGAAAATAATCAAAGTCAAAAATATAGTAGGGTATGCTATACCAATACCTTCTCTATTAAATGAAGTTAAAGAATATATGTTGCTTGGAGACCTTATTAAACAAGTATATGTACAAAGTCATTCCATATTATCAATACTATCTTGTATTCCTGGAAATCGAGTTCTGTTACTGTTTAGATTAACATGCAATTCACTCGAACTAACCCTATATTCACTCCAATTGGAAAACATAGAAATTCATAGAAAAATCACAGAAATAAAAGTTAAAGTATATTAATCTTATTTCCAAGTTGCCATGTATTTCACTACATTTCACTTTAAATTCAAGTGAAAGCACCAATTCACTTGAAGTTTATTTGATTATGACCTTATTTCACTTTTTTTTTCTCATAGTAGCTGGCATTATTTGTTACATCACCGATAACCAATAAAAGCCTAATAAAGTATGCTTACTCAGACAGGACTGTTGTTGTTCTATCCAATGAAACTTAGTAACCTATACAGCGCTTATGCAACAGCATATCCATTTTTCCTTTCAATTTCTTCCACAAAACTATGGCACCACGGATATCTCAAGCTTTACTAGTGATATCAGGCGTATTAACTGGTATCACAACCATAGCTATCATATCATATTATAATAAGCAGAAGACAGACACTACATCAAATACTGCTACTTCAAACGGGATACGTCGTACCAATACAGTTGATACAACAGCGGCTACTACAGCTTCTTTAGCTACACCTAATGGAAGAACTAATCGACTTCGGCGCTCTCAGCCTGTTCGTAGAAGAAGAAACCGAACATCGCCTGAAAACAACGAGGCAGAACCCAGTGCATCTCTCTCAGAAACAGAAGATGCTGACAATCGCAGAATGCTAGAACTTTTCAAAGAATGGGGAGACGACGATAATCGCAACTTGCTCAACTTGCTTCATGCCATTTCTGAAAACCAATCACGTAAAGGTAAAGTGTCTCAAAGAAAGATCTGTCGTAATTACTTATTTTTTTTTTTTTGATAGAAGGTTATATTCATCGTACGTGAAGCGCTTGTGTTGTCAAAAACCGAACTAACATTCTGCACAATAGGCGGTATAACCTGTAACAAATGCAATATGTCACCTATACGAGGTGTTCGCTACAAATGCGCCAACTGCGTTGATTTCGATCTATGCGAAATGTGCGAAGGAGCGCCCAACAGCCATGTTAATACGCATGTCTTTTTAAAAATTCGCATTCCTATACCTCCACTAGCTAATCCTCGAAGCGCTTTATTGCCTGCTTTCTATCCTGGCAAGTATCATAATAGGCCTTCAATTTCTGCCGAGAAATATCAAGAATTGCAGCATACATCGCACTGTAAGTTCCTATGACTGGTTTGACATATTAAAACTTACCGTTCCTTTAGTTGATCAGATCGAATTAGAGGCATTATATGAACAATTTAAGTCACTCTCAACTGTAGATAAAGATGAAGGCGGTATCGATCGAGAAACATTCGAGCAGTGTCTAGGACCTTTGGGTTTAGAAAAGAACTTGATTACAGAAAGAATTTTTGCCTTCTTTGACCAGGATGGAGACAATATTATCAACTTTTCAGAGGTGGTCGCTGGATTAAGTGTGCTTTGTAAAGGCAATTTAGATGAAAAGATTGAATGTAAGTCTGCATTAACGGATGTGCGTTATAGATTCATGCTAACAACCATGAAAAAAGATGCATTTAAAGGGTATGATTTAGACGAAGATGGATATATTTCAAGAGACGAACTCTATAGAATGTACAAGTCTTACTTTTATTTGTCCATGGAGCTAGTAAGAGACGTGGTGAGCGCTATGGAAGACGAAATGATGGACACTTTTGAATTCTCAGCTTCTCAACCCGTCAGTGCTGCCTTCAATGTCGCTATGCCTTCTACTCCTTCTGATAGAAATTTGAGTGATGATGAACAGAATAACAATAGTGACAGTGAAGAAGCCAGTTCCTCTAACAAATCCAAAAGAAAGAGACGTTATCCTGTCAAAGAAGACCATTTCCTAAGACAATATGCCATTGAGGCTGAACAAGCGCAGGCGCTCTCGGTAGCTTCAGTATCTCAAATTGATGACATGACTGATGATGTGTTGCGTTCAGATAGTCAACGATTAAGCATGTCTCAGAAAAATCAAGAGGCGCTGAAACAAAAGCAAATCTCTTCAAATCAAGGCAAAAAAGCTTGGGAAGAAAAGTTCCCAATCATGGAAACTATGTCTCAAGGTGCTATCAATGAAATGGTGGACAAGACCTTTAAAAGTATCCAAACGGAAAGAGAAGGATACATCAATTTCGAAGAGTTTAAAGAATGCGTACAAACGGATTCGAGTATTGTTAGCTGGTTTGAAGCATTAGGCACTGTATTTTAGATAATCATACCCAATAAAAAATACTTTATTACTCTTTCTTAGTAGCAGTGCCATCTTGATGGACACGAACAGTCTTGGAAACGTCACCATAGATATCAAATCTACGTTGATCGTAAAGAGGAATATTGGTACGCATTTCTTTGACTTGCTTAGGATCTATAATGAACATAGGTTACAACACAAGCAGTATACAATGATTCAATACAGTTTTACCAATATCAGCATAAACAATGGTCTCTTTCTCATCACAAGTAGCGATTACAACACCCCTATGAAATAATTGCATAAGTCAGAGTATTTATATATACATATGGCTTCTTACTTGGGATCTACTACAGTGGAATGACCCCAAGCATGATAAGTAGCAGATAGATCCAAAGCAGGCGAACAGGCAGCAACGTAGATTTGATTATCCACAGCCCTATAATATGTAATTAAAATTACCAATCTAAGGTGATAACCTGCGTTTACTACCTAGCGCGCTGTAACAACTCCCAATGGAGTGGACCCGTAGTCAAGTTAAATGCACCAGGATAGATCATAGCCAGGCAACCTTTACGAGCAGCAATGGTAGCCATCTCTGGAAATCGCATATCATAACAGATACCAACACCAATCTTGCCGTACTCTATCCATGCATGTTAATAGCGCAAACTCAAAAGCAAATGTAGTCACCTACTGGTGTTGATGTGGGTTAACCAGTCTCCTGCTGACAAAATATCACTTTCCTAATAATACTACATTAGAATTATATATAGACAACGTAAATACAATTTTACCTTGAAGGTAATTTTACCAGGAACGTCAATATCAAACAAGTGTACTTTGCGGTGCTTGGCAATCATAGTACCTGAAGGATCATACGCTGTCAAAGTATTGAAGATTTTACCGCTGGATTCTTCTTTTTCAGGAATAGAACCTGTTATACGAGTGAGTACATATAGTAGAGGCTTTTGCTGTATTTCTACTTACCACCAATAAGGTACACATTGGCTTCCTATGATCGAGAACGTTTAAAGTTAGTCATCCAGTTATTACTAGATATCTATTGGTCAATTGCTTACCTTGGCGGCAGCAGATAACATGGCAGTAGACTCTCCATTCAAAGATTCAGCATATTGGGGAAAATAACTTGTGCCATAAGGCGAGTTGAAGCATTCCTATTACCTGTCAGTTGCTCGATTAAAACTTTGTATAATGGACTTACGGGCAAAACAACGACATTAGCACCATTCTTGGCAGCTTCTAGAATCTTTTCTCGAGTATGAGCCAAGTTCTTTGTTTTTTCAGCACCTATGCCCCCTAATTGAACCAAAGCTAATTTGAAAGGGGAAGCGGTAGATAGAACGGAAGCCATTTTTTTCAATAAGGACATAAAAAAAATATAATGGAAAAAATGTGAATCATCCAGTTTAAAGCAAAGTGCAACCGAAGGTGCAACAGAAATCATCCAATCAGAATTAACAACAGTACCGATATTTGAATATTGTATCTGCTGTTGCAATAGATGAAAACGAGAGTAAAATTTGAAACAAAAGTGACTTATGGTAAATAAACTCTATTAGGAGACAATACATCACATTCTTTGGAATAGTCAATAACAAGAATGCCAAGAATGGTAGTAAGTTGAAGGGCTGAGTACGTTGTATTAGTTCAGAAAATATAGAATACTACTGATGAACGCAGGAGTAATGGAAGAGCTATGGAGCTAAGTACTGGGCTTAATGATAAAGGTGCTAGCAAAACCCAAAGGCTTGATTAGAGGTTGAAATTGAACAGTCTTATCATCAGAAATTTCGGATGAAGGTGAATTACATATAACTTGAAATCATGGCGCAAAATAAAGGCAACCTAAGATAAGTTTGTTGGCCAAAAGCTTTAGTGTGTAGTACCTCAAGCGGGACCAAATTCAACGAAACCCTTCCAGTGAATGCAAAGAACATCTGAGTTATACATAAATAGTTCACCACTGACCAACCCTAAGGTTTTTTAATCTTTATGCCGTCAACGATAAGACTAAAGTGATACTAGGTGTGACGAATGTATTCTTCAAGTTCCTGGGAATATAATTGAGAGCAGGGTACAAGGTATCAATAGTTGAAATCCTTCCTTTAGGTAGATCGATCTGGAAACAGTAAGGAATTTGATAATGGCTGGACGAACCTTGGTTGTTGATATGTAGCTTCAACAAACTCAATATGTGACACTCTTCTTTTGTTGGGCTCAGTTTCTTTTTACTGATAGTCTTTGCTGATCATCAGCTGACTCGTCTTGAGTTCCAGAACACCAAGTTGTCCTCTTTGCTTTGGTGCTATCCAAACATTCTAAATTATTCCTGGGGAGATACTCGTTCGATAGAATCGTAAAGCTGCTGAAGTGGTCTGTCGTATTTTATGTTGAGTAAGATAGTGCAATACAAATACCAACATTTTGATAGTACAAGAAAGTTAGCCACAGTGACTTTATCTAGAGTTGATAAAGATCTCCAAATGCAGTTGCACTGTAGCTCTGAGCTTAATAGTAATGAACGAACCCACAAAATAGGAACGCTGCTGAGTGTATTAAATCATAAGGAAGCCGAGATATATGACAGTATTAAGATCTTTCATTGTAATTAGTTTACTAGTGTTCATTTCTCTCGATGGGACAAATCAATAATTCCAAGTAATCAGGCTCAAGATCGTCATGATGATTTTCACATCTATTTCAAACGTAAAATCAATACTCAAAGAGAGCCATTCTAATTGCCAGTTGGCTATGTAGAGATCTCTTTTGACTATCAAGGTAGTTTTATCGAAAGTAGTGACAATAGAGTAGTAATAATATAAATTAGGTAGTTGTAGCTGGGTAGCCTTCCTTTGCTTTTACAATATCTATATAAAAGAGATTAATCAACCAGTCCGTTCCATTCCTATTCAATTCTTTCTTTACCAAAGTATGGGTGTGCCATAGCTTCCTGTGCTGTTAATCTTTCTTGGTGATCATATCTTAATAATTTGTCCAAGAAATCAAATATTTCGCTTGACATGTAGCGCTTATTATGAGGCCCAATAAATTTTGACCAAGGTATAGGCTTGCATCTATAACAGCCAGTTAATATGGTTGGCAATAGACCCAGTCTAGAATACTCTTACTGTTTGATTAATCCATCATAGTTACGACTTAGTGTCAAATTGTACTTTTTCAGATATTCGTTCAATTGATATGTACCGAGCACTTTGGAGATCACGACTAATTGATCATAATTGTCTTGTCCGTTAAAGAAGGGGTCCTTACGAAAGACCATTCCAGCCAACATAGCGCCGTAACTCCACATATCCAAACTATAATCGTAAAGCTTCAGATCGACGAGCAATTCTGGACCTTTATAACAACGCGAAGCTACTCGTACATTGTACTCTGTTTTAGGTATGTAAAAGTCTGCCAAACCCCAATCGATCAATCGAAGCTATATAAAATATGATCAATTTGGTACGAGAAAATAGTTTTGTCGGAATACCTTTCTTTGCTCATGATCAATCATGACATTGTGAGGCTTCACATCACGGTGCATGATGCCATGCGAATGACAATATTCTAAGGCCTTTAATAGTTCGAACATATAATATCGAACATCGTAGTCCGAGAATCTTGGATAGAGTATTTTGAATTCCATATTATTGACATACTCAAAAACTAAGGAAGGAGTTCTAGACTAGAAACCGAATTAGTATCTGACCATAGGGAAGTGTATATTGGTATTTACCTGAGGATCATGTACGATGTCCAACAAGCTAACAATGTTATCTCCACCCGATAAATTTTGCAAGATTTTGATTTCGCGTTTGATCTTTTTCTTTTTGACGGGCTTCAAGACTTTAATCACACAGCGTTCTTTTGTCTCGATATGTCGACCTTCAAATACTTCTGAGTACTTTCCTCGACCTACTTTTCTGCATATCTCGTATACGTCTTGATCGCTTTGAATATAAGTTAGTTCAGTTGCCTACAACGAATCTCGACAGAATTACCCCCATTGAACTTGCAATTTATCATAATCATAATATTCTGAGGATCGATCTAGGCTAGCATTGGCGTAAACGCGCGCAATAGTTTGGTCAGCTATCGGTTCTTCCATAGTGGTGTCCATTTCGATGAAAGGCCAAGATTAAATAAAAGCATATACGCTATTTGACTGATACCAACCGATTGTGACGTATTTTTTTTAACAGTGGTATTTTGGCAGACCGAGACCTTTCTATCTTCTCATAATTTGTAAATACTTGATCATGTCTGAGCAGCAACAACAGCAACAACAGCAACAACAGCAACAACAGCAACAACAGCAACAGCAGCAACAGCAGCAACAAGCTTCCATTATTCAAATCACTCTAAATAAAAAGCTCATACCATCTAATATAAAGCACCAATACCCTTTACTCGACGCTAGTTTACCTGCTTTTCTAAAAATGCATGATGACACATTACAAGAACAAGTAAATAGTATGCATTTTGTAGGTTAGTTTTTAACCTCTATCTCTAAATAGGACGAAATACCACCTGATGAGAATCTCAAGAGTTCACCATACCCTCAGCTAGAAGCCATTCAGCGTTTACCCATGCTGACCAAAGAGTTCGAGAGACTCTCTCCGCATGCACAAACCAAAACTCTCTTTCACCTTCTAAAACGCTCCAACATCAACACACTACAGTTTATTAATTCCATCATTATGCCTATATTAAAACGAGACTTTTTGGCTTCTCTACCTTATGAGCTCAAAGTACAAGTTGTTAGTTACCTAGATATTCGATCTCTCTGCACAGCCTCTCGTGTTTCCAAAACTTGGCAAACTATCATTGACGGCGATACAAATACCTGGCATCGACTCTTGATAAAAGATGGCTTTGATTTGCCGTCAGAGAATGACTCTTTTGTCAGTCTTAAATCATGTTATAGATACCAATATATACTGAAAGCCAATTGGAAAAAGGGCCGTTTCAAACGTGTTGAATTTGAAGGTCATAAAGACAATATTGTTACTTGCTTGCAGTTTGATGCCGACAAGATTGTTAGTGGAGCCACGGATGCTATGATCAATATCTATAATACAAAGGATCCTAGCCAAGTAGATCATTTACAAGGCCATGGTGGTGGTGTATGGGCATTGCAATATGTGGATAATACCCTAGTCAGTGGTTCTATTGATCGTACTGTGCGTGTGTGGAACATACGACAGCGCAAATGTACACATATTTTTAAAGGACACACTTCCACTGTAAGATGTCTACAGATTGTTATGCCTGTCTTGGTCAAAGGTCGATTGGAGCCCAGCCAACCGCTGATTGTAACCGGCTCGCGGGATTTCTCAATACGTGTGTGGAACTTGCCTGATGTTGAACAATGTCTAGTAGGCGACCAACCGTTCATTGGCGAAGGCGCGAATCCATGGTTCAAGTATTTGTTAGTAGGTCATACCAATTCTGTCCGTTCCATTGCTGCTCATGGCTATACGTTAGTCAGCGGCAGTTACGATAATACGGTGGCAGTTTGGAACTTGGAAACTGGGCGTATGGTGCACCGTATGGAAGGCCATTCTAGCAATGTTTATTCGGTAGTGATTGATCCCGAGCGGCAGCAATGTATGAGTGGTAGTATGGACAGTATCGTCTATGTTTGGGATTTGGTCACTGGTGATTGTTTGCACAAGTTGGATGGACATTCGATTCTGGTGGGGCTGTTGGGTTTAACACCGAATTATTTGGTCAGTGCGGCTGCAGATAAAACATTAAGGGTGTGGAATCCTAATACTGGCGTTTGCGAACACGTCTTGGCTGGTGTACATGGACATGAAGGCGCCATCACTTGCTTTAAACATGATGATGAAAAGGTCATTTCGGGCTCAGAAGGTGGTCTGAAGATGTGGGATATCAAAACCGGAAGATTTTTATATGATTTAGTAACGGATGTGAAAGGTGTTTGGTGGGTCACTTTTGACAAGACAAAATGTATCGTAGCTATTCACAAGTAAGTTACCACCAGCTGATTGCTTTTCCTTGTTTATTAATGTCCTTCTTTTTAGTCGGGATAAGACGTCGTTTCAAATGCTGGACTTTAGTGTTGATCCATAAGCAGGACTAATAGAAATGAACAGTGATTTTTTTATGCAGTTATTACGCTTATACCTTTACTTTTCAAAGATAAGATATTTTAAATAAATAGACAGTCTATTAGGAACGGAATTTAAATAGCAGCAGCAGCAGCAGCAGCAGCAGCAGCAGCAACAGCAAATTTATCATGGGGAGAGAAAAAAACTAAAATAGGATGGAATTCATAGCTAATTCAAATGAACTGGTGTTTTTACTTGATTCTAAGGTGAAATGGCGTGAAATATAAGCTAATATTTCATAATTTTTCATGTTCGAATTAGAGTGAATTTTGGGTGAATTATGCGTTAACTTAACACAGTAAAGAAATTCTTTGGTTGACTTGACAGATATAAGAAACACGTCCACTATTTGTAATACTATATTGTTTATAACTTAGTTTTACACTCAAACTAGTATGATTTCCAACTAGTACAACCCTTGCCTTTATTTAATAGAGGAGACAGCAATGATACGGCATATTCCATAATATCTTTGGTTTGAATGATTGTCTATCAGAATCATTTTTGATTGGTATATGATTATTCGTTCTTTTTTTTAACCGTTCCTTTGTTTTAGATCCAATTATTGAAAATTACAATTCTTTATGGAAAGCAAAGAAGACGCTTTCGAAGCACAACATCGTAAAAACGTAAGCTTACCATATTAAAAAGTATACTGATCTATATATTATAGAAGTATAAAATACGAATAATTGAGTTTATAAAATAGTGAACTCGAAACGTTATATATAAAGTACACCAACCAATAAAAATTCATAAAGTGAACAAACAGTAGTAGAGATGAAAATGTACCTTTGTTTCATTTTTCGATACTTTGCAGGAATGGTTCATAATGAAACCATACTTCTTTCCCATCAAAGCAAATATTTCAAGTTTCGATAACTTGCGCTTTTTCAAACTACAAGCGTGTGAAAGGCGCATAGAATAGCATGAATAAGATAGTGATTTAAATCCTAGTAGATCACTGAGTACTCCAAAATCTCAACTGGATGCTGGGTTAGTTTATTCTGTCTCTATATTGTTTAGGTTTAGGATAATGACTCATAAGGGTATACCTTGCAAAAATTAAACCAACTTAAAATTCAAGCATTCGAACAGCTCTTTCCCTTTTCTTTGCTTTCCTTTTATACCAATAAACTAATGGAGAATCGAATACAATTAAGTGTAACTAATGTTGATTATAAACGTAAAGATCCTGTATTTTGGATAGAAGTTCAGGTAAGGTACATGTACAGAACATTCATTCCAAGCTAAACTCTCGGTAGACAAACCTTACAAAATACAAGCAGAAACAAAAGCGCTTTCCAAGATACTACAGCGAACTAGAAAAACTCCATGACCATTTGTTCAACACGTTGGATGATGTCTTGATTCCAGCTTTACCACCTTGTCCTATACCTCGTTTTGACCGAGAGGGTCTGTTGGTCGGTAAACAGTGGTGGCTAACTATTCGGTTACCAGGAGAATCACCGCCGGATGTAGATGCAGGCTTAGTACAGGAACGGATTCAAGTTTGGTTTGATAGAATAGCAAGTCATGAACGAGCCAAGACGAGTGAAGGCCTAAGAGAGTTTGTAGAAAGTGAAATCGGGGTAGGTAGGGTATAGCATAGTACAGTATGTAAGTATTTGTTTCATGACTAAAGATATAATAGTTTAGACCCAGTGTACACAAGGCACATAAATCAACAAAACATAAACATGTTATAGTGAATGTATCTGAACAAGACATGGAGCCTGAGTTTGGCCAGTGTTTAAAAGAGTTGGAAAACTTTTGCCATCATCTAGGACAACTTTCTCTAAAATTAGACAAGTTGGTACAAGAACAAACAGGTACTGCTCAGAATTGGATGAGTTTATCATCTTCTTGGGTATCATATGGTGGTATTGAAAGGAATCCCAACCTGTTTATGTAGGTGATAGCTTAGTAGTAATTTATCTGTACTTATCCTAGCTTAGATTATACAAAACAATTGCCAAAGGATACCAGCAAGCCTTTGATCTGGAGAGATCTCAGGTAAAAGTCTTTTTTTTTTAAAAAAAAAAGAGACCAGACTTGTTACTACACAAAAGACTAATAACTACGAAAGGCATTGGCAGTGAACGAGACATTAGGAGAAGAGATATCATATGAGCTTAAAAATTGTGAAGCAACGCAGGTACAATTTATAAACAATTACTACGATCGTCTGTTTACTAATTGTATTATAGAATGCTATGCAGAGAAGATTGAACGCCTTATCAGATTATTTATCAAGCAGAAAATATACAGAATCAAGCTTGAGAGGTGTAGAGAGATTAAAATCATCGATCAATATTGACCCAGAACAAGCCAATGATGCTATTGCTCAATTGGAACACGTAAGTTGACTACCGTTTATGCAGATCTGGCGTTAATATAAATATAGGCTCGTATTAATGAAAGAGACAAGCTACAGAGATTTAAAAGAGTAGATACCAACTTGAGAAACGATATTGAACAACGATATAAACCTCAGGTGGTTAGCGACTTGATTAAATCAATCAAACAATATGCCAAAAGTCAATTGTATTTGGAGAGAAAGAAATTACGGGTTTATGAAGGTATCCTTGATTGTCGACGTCATTTAATCGGAGATTAGATTACAAATAAATAAACCCAAAATCAACCGCGTTTTATTTCTTCTTTTTTCTTTTGTTATCATTACTATGAGTGAAAAAACTTTTGAAAAAGGTGTTGCAGCGCCCAAGGTTAAATTAGATGGTTCTGGACTTCGTATCGCCATCGTCCATACACGTTGGAACTTTAGCCTTGTCGATCAATTATACAAGAAAGTCTATGATACTTTAATTGAAAGATACAATGTCAAGCCAGAGAACGTATTTACTGTAAGTTTGTAATAGCTAAATCAGTTCTTTAAATAACGCGGAATAATCAGGATACTGTGTCTGGCGCATACGAGCTTCCTATGGCTGCTAAACAACTCATTGAGCTCTCTCAAGCTCAAGCTTCTGAAACTGCCAGTGATTTGCTGGGATCACCTGCACTTGGACAAGCCAAAAAGACAGATAGAAAGACAGGCCCTTTTGATGCTGTCATCTGCATAGGTTTGGTTATCAAAGGTGGAACTGCTCATTTTGAATATATTTGTGATGCTGTTACACATGGTATCATGAAAGTGCAGTTGGATACAGGCGTTCCTGTCATGTTTGGTGTTTTGACCTGTTATAACGATGAACAAGCTATTGCTAGAGCTACTACTGAAGATGGTTTCCATCATGCTGAAGAATGGGCTGCTGCTGCTGTCGAGTCGGGTTTGAGAAAGTATCAAAAATTGTAAATGTTTTGAATAAATATAAAAGAAAAAGGCTGTCAAGGGCAAAAAAAAAAAGGACGGATTGTAGTTATAGTTTGACGGGAAACCCCATTGGTGTGTTGGATGGCTAGTTTTTTTTTCCAATATTATTACTATTATTGTTATACTTACATATTAGTTACAAACAGCTGTATGGTAGAGCTGGCCGAGATAATATATACGTCCAACAAGCCTGACATTTAGCTTGATTCGACACCATAGACAAAGGTAGCTCAATTATTATCGATGAACCTCCCAGGGAAAAAACTAGACTAATAAGGGTTGGTAGCCTTTTCTTTTATCTAACAGACTAATGTATTGAGCCATTAATCTAATAAATACATTCGCCGAGAAAAATAAGCCTACGAGTTTTCATCTTTCTTAGATAAGAGTCTCACTCCGATACTTTTCCGTCAAACTGGAAATTGGTATTCTAGAACTTCGTTGTACATATGTTTTACTAGATCTTTAACTTATGGAATGCTTAAACAAAAGATTAACTGCAGCTAAGGCCATGAATATCAGAGATATTAGCTCTAGTTGTCCTAGAAGTCCAGTTTTTTTCTTGTGAGTTGCTCTCACCTAGACATGAAGTGGTAGACAGCCAACTCTTTTTATTAAAACAACAAAGGTATCACATTTTAGTCCCGAATTTTTAATATCAAGATCTCTCGACGGATTTTGGTTAAATGTCGCATCTGATTAGTAACATGTTCAGAGTAAATTAAAGCGATTATTTTATACTTTAGTAAATAGCACCAAGCTCTATGTATTTTATACGAATTTGATTTGTAAACTTATAGATTTCTCGACTGATCTCATTCGAATGACAAATTTATTTTGCGGCCCATACTCTGAATAGGCTGTTACTTTTATTGGGTTCTTTGCTTGGCTTCTCCACAGCGAATACATTGTACTTACCAAACATTATTAGAGAGTTAATAGAGTTTCTTGCTGCTCGCTGATGTTTGCTGGGTTTCATAACGTGCGCTCTCATTGGAGGACACGCCATTTGGAAAGCTGACGTTTACCATGGAATGCAACCCAAGAACCATTATTCATCTACATATATTCGATTGAAACTGCTCATAATAACCAAGGTTATCATATACTTATACATTCTTGATTATAATCATCATAAAGAGCCGATAACTACTGTTTGGCACATCATTACACACATGCCTTGTCTGGTGCCACCACTACCATTCTGAAACAGACTCCGTTTATATCATCTCCAGTGCCTAGCATTTTCGTGTCTTTTTCTTCTTTTTTTAATCTAAACACACATGTTTGAAAAGTCTCTTACCGACCTCATTCGAGGCATAAGAGCTAACAAAAAGAATGAACAGAAATACATTGCTGTATGTTTACAAGAAATTCGTAACGAAGTCAAGTCCAATGACCTCGATATTAAAGCAACAGCTGTAGCCAAATTGACCTATGTAAGATTCTCTTCCTCAAGCAAAAAAAAAAAAAAGCTCATACAATAACACAGTTTCGATAGTTACAAATGCTGGGCTACGATATGTCTTGGGCTTCCTTTCATATGGTCGAAGTCATGTCTAGTGCCAAGTTTTTACATAAACGTACTGGGTATTTAGCTGCCACTTTATCATTCCAACAAGATACAGATGTACTTATGTTGACTACGAATCTGATCAAAAAGGTAAAGCTAACAAAGCTAAGCGATTAGAGCTTGATTTTGACGCGTTTCTTTATATAGGATCTTGCTTCACCAACGCCTGTAGATATTGGTATTGCTTTGAACGGTCTTTCTCATATTGTCACACCCGATTTAGCAAGAGATCTTTCACCAGATCTTGTGAGTATGCTAAACCACTCGAGACCTTATATTCGCAAGAAGGTCGTTTTGGTGCTCTACAAAGTCTTTTTGAAATATCCTGAAGCTCTACGTTTGAGTTTTCCTCGACTAAAAGAAAAGCTGGAAGATCCTGATCCATGTAAGCCATTCTATCAGCGTCTTGACAATAACCTCACCATATATTCGTATAGCTGTCGTTTCGGGGGTTATTAGTGTAGTTTGTGAACTTGCAAGAAAAAATCCTAAAAATTACCTTTCGCTTGCGCCTCAGTTATTTAAACTGTTAACAACCTCTTCTAACAACTGGATGTTGATCAAGATTATCAAATTGGTATAGAGCAAAGTTCTCCGTTGCTTTCTAGTCAACTTATCCATCTTCGTATATATAGTTTGCATCATTGACTCCTCTGGAGCCAAGATTAATCAAAAAGCTACTCCCTCCACTCACTTCTTTAATCCAAACAACACCTGCCATGTCTTTGCTGTATGAATGCATATATACGGTAATCACTGGTGGTTTCCTCGAAGCTGCAGGTGATGCAGGTAATGCTTTGGCTGCTACTTGTACTAATAAGTTGAGAAAATTCCTCGAGGATCCTGATCAAAACTGTAAGCTTTAAAGATACATGTTATTTGGTAGTACTCACCTTTTTACTACAGTGAAATATGTTGGGTTATTGGCTATGAGTAAACTCTTGGTGACACATCCTCGTTTGGTGGCCGAACATAAAGACTTGATTCTTGAATGCATTGATGACGAAGATATCTCTATTCGCCTTCGTAGTTTGGACTTGGTGGTTGGCATGGTACATCGCAAGAATATTGTAGAAATCGTTAAGCGTTTGGTAACCCACATCATGCCCGTTGAAACATCTTCTTTGCACGATCCTTCTACTATTTACGATCCAGTCTACCGTGCTGATATTATTAACCGTATTGTATTCATGTGCTCGCAAAACCATTATCACCATATTACAGATTTTGAATGGTATATTAGCGTCTTAGTTGGTATGACCTATGCAGCTGGCGTGAATGTTGGGGAATTGTTGACCAACCAGTTGATGGATGTTAGTGTCCGTGTCAAGAGTGTACGCGAGTTTTCTGTCAAGCAAATGTATCGTTTATTGCAAGATAAGCAGTTCTTGGAGACAGCGAAACGTAGAGATTCCAATATTCAGGTACTATCTGCTGCAGCTTGGATTTGTGGTGAATATTGCAAGTAAGTCTCAGCTGTTTTGTTTTGCAAACAAGTAAACTTACTGGTAGTAGTTACTTGGAAGATATTCCTTCCACATTGGAATGTCTTTTGACCCCTCAAGTCGTTCATTTACCTGTCACAGTGCAAACTATCTATGTCCACAGTGTGATCAAGATTTATGCATTCTGGACCAACGAATTAGCGTCTCAGTGGAATCTAGAGCTACAACACGAATTCCTCAAAGTCACTCAAGTCATGTGTGATAAAATGAACATGTTCACTCACTCTAAAGACCTCGAAGTACAAGAACGCGCATGCGATGTAAAGTCTTTGTTTAATATCATCTTGGATGCTGTTCGTTTGAATGATAGTGACGCTTTACCTTCTGTATTGCAAGGATTGCCCGAATTGTTTTTCATTTACGAGTTGAATCCTGTGGCACCCAAGGCACAATCCAAGGTGCCTGTACCTGAAGGTTTAGATCTTGACGCCTGGATCAATGATCCTTTGCCTGATTTGGTTGAAGATGTTGAATCGGATGATGTCTCTATGGCAGACTATGATGGTGGACATAAAAACACCACTAAAAAGAAGGCCAGTAAAAAGTCGCGCAAGTCCAAATCTGCTGCTTATAGTAGCGAGGATGAAGCCGAAAAGGAACAGGTAATACACAGGAAGCATGATAGGCTCCACAGTATCTAATGCGCGTCTATATTTATAGCGTCGTGCTGCTAGAAGAGAAGCTCGTAAAAATGACCCTTACTATATTGGAAATACAAGTTCGCAAAAGAAACTATTGGACTTTGACAGCGATGAGGTTGATGCCATTCCTGTTGTTGAACTCAAGTTAGACGACCTACAGCTTAAAAAGAAGCCTTCTAAACGCAGTAAAAAGAAGCCTGTCGTTATACCTGTTTATGCTGAGGTAGAGATGCCCGAGAATGCCGCTGTTTCGGATACAGAGGATGTCTCCAAAAAAAAAAAGAAGAATGGTACAGTGTATACTAAGAAATCGACGCGCGATATCTTTGAGAGTCTTGAAGAAGAGTCTGGGTTGAACAGTGTAGATTTGAATACGCCTTTGGGTGCAGATGAAAAATTTGAGCAGCCCAAGACTTATTTAAGCCCAGAAGAAGTGCGAATCAAGGAAGAAGCGCGCTATCGAGCTGAGAGAAAAGAGCTAAGAGCGCTCCAGGTATGCGTTCATTGAGGCTGTGTGAGACATTGGAACTAAACTATGCATATTAGAAAAAGAATAAGGACCTTTTAGCTGAATCGACCAAGGCCAAAAAAAAATCGACCAAGGCAGAAAAGATGCCTGAGAATGCTCCTGAAAAGAAGAAAAAGAAGAAAAAGTCCTCTTCCAAAAAGCCTACTAAGGTAAAGCAAACCAGATAATATATTAGATGTGGATCTGATAGGGTTTATAGGAAAAGAGCCCTATGGTTGCCCAGGATGAAGAGGATAAGCTTGCTCAAGAAGAACTGCCTGTGAACGCAGAAGATATCCGTGAAGCAGTCAACGAGAAGCAACAAGAAACACCTATTGAAATTTTTAGTAATGAGCAAGTGACGCTGGTAAGCTTTATTGACTATTATTTAACCATTTTATGATATTCACTTTTTGATTAGATGGGTATATTGCAATTGGACACTGCTGCTAGTGCACCTACCATTGCTATCCACTTTACTATTCAAAATAACGATACAGTTGCCATGTTACCTAGTTTGCATATGGAGTTTGCTCAGTCTTTTGATATGAAACTATCTAAGCAACAAGATGACAACGATATCGCCTCTGCTACTGAACATTTCGAGCTTCAAGCAAAAGAAAAAGTAGATTGCGTCGCGCGCTTTGAAGTCCTAGGTAATGCAAGGAAAGGTTTATGTCTTCGTGGTGATCTGTTTTACGATATTGAAGTAAGTGTGCCTTCAAATAGTGAATGCATTGACTAATCCTATAACCAAGGGTTCATCTGCTCTTTATCAACATGCGATTGAAATTCCTATACCAGTTAGTTTGTTCTTGTTGCCTGGGCAACCAATGGATCCTGCCACGTTTGCCACGTTGCTTGCTGAACACGGTAGTGAATTCGAACAACATGGCCACGTTGAAATCGAGGTACCTTTATCTTCAACAGGTTCCATTATTCATGCATTTGAGGTGGTAACTCGAACCAGTGGCTTAATGGTAGTGGAAGTCATTGCTGGTGCTGCTTCTTTATATGGCAAGAGCATTCAAGGCGGGCAAGTTGCTGGGCTTTTGAAATGTAATGTCGATATGGAAGCAGAGGAAAACAAACCTGCTATCATGTCAATTGATTTGAAGAGTACCGATGACGAGTTATTAGAGGGTTTGGTTTTTGAGCTAGAAAAAATTCAAATGCAATAAACAGTGTGACAAATGTGGCCTTTGGCCAATTGATTCATTGTGTATAGGGGCACGTTTCGTATTTTATACTATCACCTATCTATAATATTACACATTGTACTACTAAACAGAAGTATAATGTAAACATATATAATACTTGTTACAGATTAGATAACGTATTATACACTAGCAAAGGTCAGAAAGATATAATTTATGTATAGATTCATCATTGTGAAGCTTGCGGTTTATAGACCTATACGAATGAATTCAAAAGCTAGATCTACGCAATAATAATAAGATACAGCCGAAGTTTATAAAACAAGTCCTAGTTTATAGATAATAGATGTTCTAAAAGAGGCCAAGACTAGTGTTAACAGTCAGAGAAATTATAAATACAGGCCTGGTTAGCATACAGGTACAGCCCTTTTTTTTTTCATCTATTTATTTATGCTTATCCAATCCCTCCTTTTCTCTCTGGCTGTGCTTGTAGTAACTTCTGCTACTGCACTTATTCCTCGTACCAAAGGAGAAGCTAACGGAAGCCCTGGCTTGATGTGCTATGCCGATGCTTATAATACGTTAAACAATGATTGGAACAAAACTTATACCTCTACTGAGCCTCAGCAAATCCAACTTTCTTTGACAGATGACGCTCAATATGCACGTATCCAGTTTGCCACTCTGGGTCAAGTGGATCTTTCCATCTTGAAGTATTGGCCATCAAAGGCCTACAGCAAAAGAAAAGCCATCACTGTGGAAGGCAAGGTACGCATGTAGTATTCTGCTTTTGATCTGTTTTAAACATATGACACGTAGGATTGGGTGTTTATTGATGGTGGGCTGGCTCAACGTAAGCTATATCTTCATCAGCTCAAAACTAAGAAACTACAGCCATCTACACTCTATAGCTATCAAGTTGGTTCTATTACCGATAATAAGTATGTTCACTGGTCTCCAGAATACGAGTTCCATACTGCATCGAAAAAGAACGATTTCAGCTTTATTGCTACAGGCGACGTGGTACGTTTTAGTCAAATTGTAGATACATATCTGTTTTTTAATGATATCTAGGGTGCTTGTAATGCTGTAGCTGTACCTCATATGATTGAATTGGCCCGATCCCAAAAGTACGACTTTGTTACAGTTGCTGGTGATCAAGCCTATGATTTAGCTGATTTCAATGGCACCAAAGGTGACGAATACTTAAACTTCATGCAAAACTTGTTTGCTAGAGTGCCTTATATGGGTTCAGTCGGTAACCATGAAGGTGCTTATAATTTTAGCCATTACAAGAATAGGTACTATAGAGTAAAAAAATATTGAAATCAATAGTATTAATGACATCAGCAGATTTGATAATGTACCTTATAAAGAGTCCAAGTTTGATAACTCTCTCATGTATTCTATCAACTATAAATCACTCCATCTGGTTTCATTCTCAACCGAGGTATACTTTACTGGAACTAGTGAAGAAATCAAAACAGCCATCAACTGGCTTAATGCTGACTTGACTCAAGCCAACAAGCATCGTCAACAAAGGCCTTGGATCATATTCCTTACTCATCATCCAATGTATTGTTCTGTTGACAGTAAAGATTGTACTTATAAAGCAGATGCAATCAAAAACGGGCCAGTGGATCCCATCTCAAATCAAACTTGGGGTGGCCTTGAAGACCTTTTACTCAGGCATAAAGTTGATATTTATATGAGGTACTGTTTACAAAATGGTGATTTACTTGAATATATATTAACTATTGGTTTAATAGCGGACATGTTCATAATTATGAAAGAACGTATCCAGTAGCCAAAGGAAAACGTACTGCTACCTCATATCACAATGCACCTAGCTTTTTTCAACTTGTCATTGGAAATGCAGGTCAACCGGAAGGCCCTACTGAATTTGGCTCTGGCCCTTTTCCTGATTGGTCTGCTACGCGTTATGGTAGCTTTGGCTTCTCTACCTTTAGAATCTCGCCTACTGCCATGAGTATTGCTCATCATCAGGCTAATGTCGACGGGTCCTTGGGCGGTATCATAGATCAATTCACGGTAACCAAGGACCTCCATCATCACAAGAAAAATGACTGTTTTGCATAGTTTTATATAATTGTAATAAAAAATGGATTATTAAATAGACACTTTTAAGTCTCGTAATTCAATATCTTGCAAAGCATTTTCCCAGAATTTAACCTCTCTGACTATCTGATCTTTTTCGGCTCCATTTTCAATATCTTTACATTTCTTGGTCAAATGTCGCATCTGATCGCTAGTTCATTATGCACGAGGACTTTTACATGTAATGAAACCATCATTAACAGAAATCTAATGGACATACTGTTACATTTTAGCGATTGGCTGTAAAGCGCATTATACACATACTTGTTCTAATGATCTATAGATCCCCCGATGATTACAATCAAACGTCTCTTTTTTTTTCTAATTCATGCGCAAAATAGACTATCCCATCTATTAAAGCCTTTATCAAAGGTGATTAGATTTACTTTATTATTATTGTGCAAATTTTCGTAATAATGATAAGTGCCCTGCTCCTCCTAGCAAACGTCTATGTCAAAATCTTGAAGACACTATACCGACCACATTCGAGAATATCTTTATCATCAGCTCGTATTAAAATAAATTGTTATGAAGCCTAGTGCGAATAGACGAAGAGGATCAGACGAGTCAGGGAGGTTAAATTTTGGAAAAAGGCCTTATAAGGTAATGGAGTAGTTGGTGTGTAAATGATTTTGAACAAAAAGTGCTTTGCTCCGACACGCGCTATGAAAATATTTTGCCTTTTATCCTAATGTCAAAGTACGATCTACTTCAAGATCAAAGACAAAGTCTTCCTACTTTTGAGTTCAAACAAGATCTGATCGATGCCATCCGAGAATATAATATTCTAGTAGTTATCGGTGAAACAGGTACGAGTGTTCTGTTCAATGGATTTAGTTTTTGCTAATTGGATATTTTCTAAAGGTTCTGGTAAAACAACGCAGATTCCTCAATACATTCTTGAGGGAATGCCAGAATTGAAGCGTATCGGTGTAACTCAACCAAGGTAATCAATTTATTGATCTGTCCCTTTAATAGTAAAACTTACATTCCATGATGAAAATAGACGTATTGCAGCCATTACAGGTATGAATTCGAGAATTCAATGAATGATTAAACTAACATGCTTTTTTTAGTCGCTAAACGCGTCAGTGAAGAACAAGGCATACGCTTAGGGTCTACAGTAGGCTACACGATCCGTTTCGATGATCAAACTAGTGAAGCGACTCGACTCAAATATATGACTGACGGTTTACTTCTGCGTGAAGCTACTGTTGACCCCCAACTCTTAAATTACGATGTCATTGTCATTGATGAAGCACATGAACGTACCTTGGAAACCGATGTTTTGTTTGGCTTGCTCAAGCAAACACATCGAATGCGACCTGAACTCAAAATCCTTATCATGTCAGCTACGCTGGACGTAGCCAAGTTCTCTGACTTCTTTGACGCTTGCCCCATTTTCGAAATCCCAGGTAGAACATACCCTGTCAAGGTCGTATACCCGTTATTGGATGCGCCAAAATTGTCGACACTCAAGTCGAATTTTGTTGAGAAAGCGGTAGAGGTTGCTTGGGATATACATACCAAGGAACCCAAAGGTGATATCTTGGTATTTCTGACAGGCCAGCAGGATATCGAACGCGCATGCAAAGCGTTTAGCGAAAAGTCAAGAAAATGTGATTATAAACGAGAGGTCAAGTTTTATGATGATGGACATGGTGTTGCAGATGCTGTTGTATATCCTTTGTATGGTAGTTTGGAAACCTACGACCAGAAAGCCGTTTTTGAATTACCACGTCGTGGTGATCGAAAGGTTGTATTTGCTACCAACGTAGCACAGGTAAGAATGTGATACTATGTAACTAATCCCAGGCTAATGTATTTCATAGACATCTGTCACTATTCCTGGTATTCGTTATGTAGTGGATTCGGGATTTGTCAAGGAAAAATCATTTGATCCCAATACAGGCATGGATGCACTATTAGTAACAGAAATCAGCCAGGCAGCCGCTATTCAACGTGCAGGAAGAGCTGGTAGAACAGCACCCGGCAAAGCTTATCGTTTGTACAGTGAAGAGAGCTTCCAAAGCATGATACCCGATACTGTACCCGAGATCCAACGCAGCAGTCTATTAAGCACCATATTGGCCTTGAAAAAGATGAATATTATCGACGTGCTTAATTTTGAATTTATTGATCCACCAGATGAACAACTAGTGAGAAATGCTCTGAAGCAGCTATATTTACTGGGCGCATTGGATGAGGAAGGAAAAATTACCAAGCTTGGTGATCAAATGAGTTACTTTCCATTATCACCTTCTCTATCACGCGTTTTGATCGCCTCTTCCTCATTGCAATGTAGCTACGAAGTGCTGATTATTGTGAGTATCTTGGCTAGTGATTTAGATGTATTCAAATCACCTAGTCCACGCGCTAAAGGCGGAGAGCAAGATGTAATTAAAGCAGAAGAGTGTAAACTCAAATTAGCTCACCACACAGGTGATCATATGACATTTCTCAACGTCTGGACGGAATGGAAAGCGAACGATAAAAGTCGGTCATGGTGCAAAGATACATTTATCAATTACAAAACCCTAGAAAATGCAGACCATGTACGGTCTCAACTATCAGATGTTATGGATAAACTCAAGCTTAACATTATACGGGCATCTAGAATACAACGTGAACGTAAGAAATCATCATCCCATCGTAAACATCATCACCGTCGAGTAGGTGAAGACGAACGAGGCACTACTGCTGATCCTGTGCCTATCTTGCAATCATTTTTAACTGGATACTTCACAAACATTGCTAATAAGGCGGCGCATCGCTCGGTATTTAGGCATTTTGCGCCGGATGAGCATCTGAATAGCGATTCAACTGCAACAACATCATCAGCGTTAGTAGCGTTACACTTACATCCACTATGTGCACTCTCAGATATGCTCGATCGTCACAAGTTACAGTATTCAGAGCTAGAATGGGTCATGTATACTAATATCACCTACACTACCAAGGCAGTGATGAAAGGTGTGAGCAAGATTCTATGGGATTGGGTAAAAAATGGTGATGGTCAAGCACGTATTCAGCAGTTGCCACACACAAGATTGACAGGTGAAGCTCAGCCCAACATGGAAGCTTTGGATTTGCAAGCTCAACAAAAGGAAAAACAAATAGAATTAGAAAAGAAGCAACAAGCTGTCGAGGAAATTGAAGATAGTAAAAAGCGACGTGCTGAAGAAATTGATATGATTAGACAAAGAGCATTAGCTAGGCGTAGACAAAAATAAATAGTTTCCTCACAATCTGCACATCTTTTTTTCTATGTGCGACTTGATTAAGGTTCTATATAACTGCTACTAAAATCAATCGATATTTGAATCTGATAAAGTTTTTAATGTTCTTTGTGTATCGTCATGGCCAATTAGGTTCTTTGCATGAAATCTGATTACACGGCGTTTGAATCACTATTAGTGCTATCATTCCCAATTTCGTTGGCTTGTCTTTGAATTCGGTTATTAAGCACTGATATACATTATAAGAGAAGGACAAACAAGGAACTGGCCCCTGGACTATAAGCAGCTAGAGCCTCTAACCAAAGTAATTTAAGTGGACTGATGATTACTATCAGCTCAAGGAGTGAAATTGTTGGTGTATCGAGGTTGAGTTCAAGGCGATACAAGTGTTCAAACTGGTTGAAATCGATTACATTAATTTAGAACTGCAATTGGAATACCTAACTATCAATTACGGTGATTTATCTATTTTGAATATCGGGAAGTATTTGCAGCGTTTTAGCATGTATCACATAAACTGCTATATCGAGTCGGTATGGGCTATATTAAGGTTTTAATGGCTACTTCAATGCAATGCATTATAATCTGGCTTTCCGTATCTTCTATTATTATATTTTACAAACGACAATCATCATTATCCTGTATACCATAAATTGACACCACAAATTTTAAATACTTGTTATTGCGCACGAAAAAAAAAAAAAAAAAAAAAAAAAAAAAAAAAAAAACTCATTGATTATTATATAGCGGTTATTTAAAGACATACAATCCAAAGTAGTCGTAATCAATAAATCAAGAAGAGTTGCCGTAAAGATACAAACAATTATATATTATATAACGTCGAGGGAACATACTAATCATCATATCTAGGCACTTTAGATTATCACATACCACTTGTGCCGTAGGTTCTAATAGGAACAGTCTACTGAACGTATCAATTAGTTTTAAGTACTATATTTTGGTTCATGCCTGTTGAATTGAAACAAAACTCATGGGTGAGGGGATAGAGCTGATTATCCCCAAGTCAATAAAAAAAAATCTCAATCCTAAGAGATAACTAAGCCTAAGCAAAAGGAGCTATGCTGTATCAAATTTATTAGCGGTAATGATGATACTGTGTATCTTTATACCACTTCGTAATAATAAAATTTCTTACAATGAGGAGCATCAAGAAGTACGTGTTTTACCTTTTTCAAGTGTTCGTCTGTCATAATGCGGAAGCATTTGTTACAATAGTCTGCCACAATAAATTATATCGAGATATTGATCGTTAGCAAAGACTATAGTTTTTAGGTTTTGGTTACTTATTACTGAGCCTCATCTAGTCATGTTCTCGTTCTCGGCCATTACTAAATTAAGAACTAGTTTTGTGTTTACATTCTCAACAAGTGCCCAAGATTCGTTTTGAAATAATACTATACTTTTGTATCATTTTTAAACTCTTTGACTAGTTCTTCTACTAATAGTGCTTAGTTATTTAGTATCATAAAAAATCAGCCTTTCAAGTGGATTACGCTAGTACGTGTTGAATCCGTGCCTACACAAAGAAAGAGTGCGTACCATTCCATGGATTGTAGAGGATCTTGCTTATTCCCTTTACCGAAAGGGTCTTATTTGATGTCAAATCTTGGCACCTTTCCAAACAACTTAGAGCAAAGTAAGTGGTATAACAAATTTTCAAGATCAAAAAGTATAAATCATTGGCGCACATTACATTTTCGATACAAAAGCAATATGCAAGGTCATGCAAACTCCTTAGTCAATACGTGTTTGCTGAAAAAAAAAAAACTACTACTTCATACGAAACCCCAGTATAGGTTCTTCCAGTAGACATCATTTTAGAGAGGTAAATAGTACTGTTATCAAGTAAACTTTCTATATTATGTTGTAGTAGTAGTGCTTTTGTGAGAGACTCTTGCGCGATATGCGCACCCTTATCGCCATATAACCAAACTGAGTTGATATAATGTCAGCAAACATTTACTGTACTGGCGTTGTTTCAAGACAGTTCATCCTAATACATTTAAAACGATAAATGAGATCAACTTAGCTCTCTCTCTTTTTTTTTCTTCTTTCGTAATGCCAAAGCACAAATATAATGAAGCCGTACATGATATCTATAGTATCACTACTGTTTGTTCAGATTATTTTTGCTTCACAACAAACTGAAGAACCATATAATATAATCTTAAAAGATTCACAAGCCATATTTGAGCTAGTTGAGAATTTCAGAGAACCCAAAAATATCATGTTTAGTGCTATGATGGGCGGCTCTTCTCATGTAGTTTGGGTACTCTCTATTCTTCAAGAGCTTACTGAACGTGGCCACGATGTAACCTTTTACACAAGGGTAGAATCTAAATTTAAAGTTACCATATACTTTATCTGCTAAATTCGTTTCTCTAGGACGATCATATACGATTTGGCAAGAAGTTTCCTTCCATAAATACAGTATCTAGTGGCCCTTCGTTACACGAACTAGGTAAACGCACAGATACAACGTTGGTAAAGATAAGGGAAATACCTGTAGTTGAAAGTGTCAGCGCGTTATTTAAGAAAACAACAGAAGCATATCAGGAAGGTAAGTTTAGCTTTTCTATATTTTGACAATAGCAATTGACTACAACCCAAACGTTTATAGATTACATGAGCATTATGGATATGCTATCATCGAATAATATTGATTTATCCATATGCGATCACATCAACCTTGCCTGTATTGAAGCTTCATATAAGTTACGTCTGCCATTGGTGATCACTTCGTCTATGCCGCAAGGACCTGGCAGTACTGCTCCATACATCAATAGCGACTTTTTCAACATGGACAACCCCACTACTAAATCTGTGTCCTTTTTCAAACGCTTCAATGATATGATTATTAATCCCACTGTCTTTCGAATGAAACTTTGGCTCTACATCGGACGCGAAAACTTGCCACTAGAACCCACTTTTATCTCTAAATCCAGATGGGTCGAAGCTGTCAGGATTCATAACACTGCATTTGGATTTGAACAAGGCAGACCTATAGGACCTATGACTGAATTGGTAGGGCCTATCATGCCTACCAAGTACCCCAGTCTGACTGCCGAATTGGAGCATTTTCTCAACCGTCACAAACGAGTTGCGTACATTGCTTTTGGACAGCTCGTAGCTATCAGTGAACACGATGTTAGATTGATCATGACGGGACTATTGGAAGCATATGAGGCAAAAGAAATCGATGGATTTATATGGGCCACTAGAGAAATGGAAGATGCTTTCCCTCAATACTTGGTAACTTCTTCAAACACAACCTATGATATCCATGCGTTTCTCCAACAGCAATCAGAGAAGGATACAGACGCTTATTTCATGAATTGGGCACCTCAAATGGCTATCTTGGGCCATCCTTCGACTTCCATATTTATAACCCATGGTGGAGCAGGATCATTGTACGAGTCTTTTTACGCAGGTGTCCCAATAGTCGTTTACCCTTTCTTTGGTGATCAGCCTAGTGCAGCTGTCACAGCAGAAAAGAATGGTGTAGGATTGTATCTTAGATACGAAAACTCGTTGCAAGAGGCAATTAATATCATTCGAAAAGTGGCTCGAGACGAAAACAAATTCTTTAGTAATAACGTCGAACGCTTTAAAGCTCTTGTTCAGATCAGATCTAAGCATAGTGTCCAAAGAGCTGCTGATGTAGTAGAGGAAGTCTTATTTATGCACTTGGACGGTAAAGTGCCCCATCGGTGGGACGTTCGGCGAGAGTTATCGTTTGTTAAAGCGAATAATTTGGATATATATGCATTCTTGTTGATGATAGTAGTGGGAATTATGTATGGTTCCATTGGATTTGTTTCTTATCTGAACAAATTCAAAACGAAACAACAATTAAAGCCTATGAAGCTTTGAACGATATACTATATCCTGCTACGGTCATCTTCTATAATAATAACACTCTTTATTTATCTAATAAAAAGGCTTCTTTTATTGGCCGTTTTTGTTTGACCGAGTCAGTTCTGGTGAAACTAGATTGATATAGACCGTGGAACAATACTAAGCACTCTTTTAAGCGCTTAATAATGATATATATGCCTGAAGAGCACCTAGTGTCTCCGATAGAAGAAGTTGAATGAGAAATTATAGCAGATTACTACAGAGAGCATTTCTAGTAACTAATAACCTATATTCTATCAACTGCTTGCTGTCAAGATATCCTTTCACCTACCTGAAACTAGCCGATAACTGACACCAGGCAGTCACCACTCCGACAGCTATTGCATAATTATGTCAAAAAGCTTCACCCATCCTAATAGCCTTTTTTTTTTTTTTTTTTTTTTTACAACCTTTTGTTAACCACTCATTTTATAACCCAAACTATCATGCCAGCCATTGGTACATCATCGGATGATACAGAGCTTACTGTAGAAGATATGATGGCTACTTCTGCATTAGCCGTTTCTCCTATCTTGACAGCTTCCCTGTTTGACGAACTATATAACAACAGCTTCGATGATGCTGATTATTTAGCTGTTGGCGAGAATTCCATGATGTATAGACGTAATCAGCGTCGACTTCGTCGACTACCACCTCCCACCACAACTATTTTGCCCCCACCGCCACCCAGTGCGCGCTGGACACAGCGATTATCTTCTCTACGAAGAGCTTCTGATCAAACAAGTGCTACCAATGATGAGGACGAAGATGAATTTACCAATGAGGAGGAGATAGAGGACCATATTGGCCCAGTATTATTACCGTCTGTCGAATCGTTCCCCAGATCAGTCACAGCTCATTATGTATACGGTCAGAATTGTCTCAATGGTAGAGCTTATAATACGAGTCCTTTATTATCTGGAAGTGAAAACACTGTGAATAGTATGTTAGATTTCGATGTTATTTCTGATGACGGTGGCCAATACGGGTACAGTATATCATTTGTCTAGTAAGCCGCCTGAGAGATTGATTTTTAGTTAATACAGAGCCATGTATGGGATTGAAAATTTGCTATTAAACGATGGATCTGTATATTGGTAAAAAAAAAAAAAAAAAAAAAAAAAAAATGGCTTTTATATTGAGAGGCTAATACGCTTTGTAAAAATAGCTCTGGAAGAAAGGGTGCTGTCAATATTCTAGTGCAATATTGTGGATATATCGAAAGTGGACTCATATCTGATACAAGCTGTTCTATTTCAAAAATGATAATCAAGGCTCCACAGCATGGGTATGTATAAACCACATTTGAGTATAACCGTGATAAATAAATTTACTAGCTACTTGAACTATATACTATAGATTCACAGCGCCATGTAATTCTGTAGAAATCAATTGAAGATAGATATACCAAGCATTAATAACAATTTCTTTATGCTTAGGCAAAGAAGGATTAATCTTTATTTCACATAAAGAAATCAATATAACAGGTAAAATCCAATTCTTCAATACAAATTCTTTCCAGATATCCAATTTTTTATTCCATTTAGATACAAGTCGATTTGACCGTTTCATGAAGAAGGATTATGACGAATATATATCCAACAAACTAAAACAAAATGGTATATTAGATGATACAGACCCAGTGGCATGGTTTGCGCTGGATGATTATGATAGATCAAGTATCATAGATTTGAATTACAGGCATGGGCAGATTTCAACCAAATTCTTCGATAATACTAACAGCTCTATCTTGGCTGTAGATCTGGGAAATATGTTCTCATCAAATTATTACGCGCTGATTATGAGTCGGATAATATTGATATGCAGTATATTGGATTCATTGGTCATTCAGGCCCAAGGTCATTTGGCAGCGCGAAATTATGCTGATTATGAAAGGAAATTTGTAAACACCACAATAAAGTCCTCAGTGTACTCACATGAAAATATGCTTCTATTGAACATATGTTATTCATCGTCAATCACTAGAAAAAAATTATTCAGTTCTGTCAAGAACAGGCTCTCATAAATTCAGTGGTCTATTTTACACATGTACCAAGCTATCGGATATGACATTAAATTGAAAATAGGTCAAAATACAAAGATTTCGGAGTAAAGTTAAAGACAGCAACCTAAAGTTCTTTTTTTTTTTTAGTATTTTGATGAGGATATAAACGATTTTTACGAGACATGATTTATAGAAATATGCATTTAACGTCTTTGATACTATGCAAATATATTTAGTTAAATGCATAATACTGAAGTTATTACGGCAATTCCAAATACAAACATTGACTTTTTCTACAAAGCATATCTGAATTAAAGAGACTATAGGACGATATCTATACCTGCCTATGAGAAATCAAATTTTACACAATAATTCTAACATGATTTTATGAATTGATGATATCCTTTTATTATTAAGAACAGAGCAAAAAAAAAAAAAAAAAAAAAAAAAAAAAAAAAAAGTATTTTTTTTGGGATTCGTTTGGAATTCGTTTTATCAATGGCAACCAATGAAGCTTCTAAACTTGTTAGTTCTTTTCATTGGCCTGCGGGATACACAATGCTAGGTTAAATATCCGTGACCCAATCACAGTAATGCCACAGTAGGATCTGTAACCCAATCAAATGCCATAGAAAGTTTAAGCCCTTTCTAACCGCAATCGCCAGCATTTTTTTCTTGGAACGCGGTATTTTTTCGTACCCATTCTTTTCTTTGTATGTCTTGAAAGCTCGCCAAATTGAAGGACAAAGGACCCATTTTTTTTTATAATAAACAAGCCTTCGGTTTCATATGTTAGACGATTCAAAGCCATCGATTATTAACGGAAGAAGAGGACGACCTCGAAAGCAATCTACTGTTCCTGTTGCTACTACCACCTACCCCACCACCAAAAACCCAGATACACTCACCACACCTGTTTATGACAACGAGAAGCCGAGAGAAGAACGATCGTATAAGGACTTTTTTCCAAGTCTCGACATTAGAGCACCTATTCCGATTGTCCGGGTAATTGATGCTACACCTGAATTAGAATCAAGTTTGCAAGAAAACAGGCCAACATCACCTTCCATCGATGAGTACGAAACAGCTTCAGAAAGCGAACTACCAACTAAATTGCCCATTGCATCCTTTGAAAAAGTGGATCTACGCGATTCTACGGACGATCTTGATCAAAAGGGTAATCTGGAGCAACACAATTCTAATTACTTTCATCGACCAGAAAGTCACTACATTCGATATATCGAACCTTCAGAATCTGAGCTTTTTCATACAATTGAATACGATATGGACGAGCAAGGTATACTAGATAGGAGTGGTCTCGGTTTTGTTTTAACGTGCTTTATTAGATGAAGTTTGGTTGCAGATATACAATGACGATCGTAAAAAGGAAGGATTAGGACCAGTATCAGGCGAACTTTTCGAAGCTGTAATAGATCAATTGGAAAAAGAATGGTTCAACTTGGTAAGTTGATCATGTTTACCCATCTATTGCATATTAACCTTGGTTCTTTAGATCAAGAATTTACCAAAAAAGACAGCTGAGGAACCTGTACTTCCGGAAGACAGCAAGTGCGCTGTATGCGATGATGGAGAATGTGAAAATAGTAACGCTATTGTGTTCTGTGATGGCTGTAACTTGGCTGTTCATCAAGGTATAAACACTATCATGTGGAATGAATAATACACTTTCTAACAATTCTTTTAGATTGCTATGGTATTCCATATATTCCCGAAGGACAATGGTTATGTAGAAAATGTATGGTTTCTCCTGAAAACCCTGTTTCTTGCTTGTTTTGTCCAGGGGAAGGTGGAGCATTTAAACAAACCACAACTAATCAATGGGGTCATTTACTATGCGCTATTTGGATACCAGAAGTCGGCCTTAGCAATAGTGTTTATATGGAGCCGATTGATAACATTGAGAGTGTGCCTAAAAGTCGATGGAAACTGACTTGTTATATTTGCCGCCGTCGTCATGGAGCTTGTATTCAGTGCGATAACAAAAATTGCTTTGTGGCCTTTCATGTCACTTGTGCCAGATGGGCTCGTCTTTGTATGCGTATGAAATTACATGGTACTCATTATGATGGTGTGGTTTTAAAAGCCTATTGTGAACGACATACACCAAAAGATTACAAGGAAACGGTTGACGTAGATACATGTGTCATGAACGCACAACAGTGGTTCTCCAAGCATAAGAAGGGCATGCCTAGGCATCGATATGTAGATGAAGAAGATGAAGACAGCTTTGCGAACCCCACTGCCTCTAATCTCATATTGTGGGATCATGACTCGACACGCACTAAGAAGCAGAGACGTCAACAGGCAGTAACTCAACTTCTACCTGCGTCTAAAGCAGCTAGAGCACATCAACATCAGTACACAGCAGGTGCTCCAATCGCCCCAGAATATATCTTGAATAAGTTGGAACATCTACCTTGTGTTCGACAAGCAACCAAGTTGAAACATAAATCATCCATAGTCACTAGTATATGCCGCTATTGGTCTTTAAAACGGGAGTCGAGAAGAGGTGCTCCCTTGTTGAAACGATTACATTTGGAGCCTTGGACTGCATCCGCATCCCAATTGAAACAATCTGAAGTTGAAAAGGCGCACAAGGCTTCTTCCATGATGAGCTTAAGAGCTGACATAGAAAAATTAAGACTACTATCAGAGCAAGTACGCAAGCGCGAAAGACAAAAGCTGGAGCGAATCAGAAAACAAAAAGCATATCTTGAGACGATATTATATCCCATCGAGTTCATCATAAAGCCTATACTTGATCAGCTCATAGAGTAAGTACTATAATAATGGTCAATATCAAGACAATTGACATATGGTATTAGATTGGACAAAAAAGAGTTCTTTAGATACCCAGTGACATTAGAATTAGCGTTTGACTACTATGATATTATTAAGCAACCCATGTCCTTTCAAGATATTATGGATAAGCTGGCCACTCATGAGTATTCAAACCTACAAGAATTTGAGGTATAATGGAAACACTATATCAAAAATATCACTAACTTGTTTAATATAGGATGACCTGTCTTTGATCTGGAAGAACTGTATGATATATAACAAACCAGAAACACCTTATTATAAACTCGCTCAGCGCCTTGAAAAGATAACGGAAGAATTAATGATAGATGCTCGTACTGGCTATGAGAATCTCGATATTCGTAAACAGTCTGGAACACTGAACGTAGATATTGATCCCGAGATTTTTACTTATGGTGATAAAAAAGCGGATCACCGTGAGGATGATAAAGAGAACAACAAGCCAACAATCGAAGATAGTAGCTTAAGTAGCTTGACTAGCCTTGGTAGTTCAAGTAGTAATGGTTCACCAACACAAGATAAAGGCTCGAATCTGAAACGTAGAATAAGCATGGAAGATGTAGATACAAATACCAAAAAGCCTCGTCATTCTTCTCTAACCGAAGAAAGTATGCCTATCAAATCAAGGCATCGGGTGACAAGGAGCTATACTGAAAAGAACAAAAGAACATTGCGTTCGAGGTCTATCACTAAAGATACACATCATCCAGTAAAAATAAAATCACCGCCTCCACCTAAAGCTCGACCCTTATTGAAACAATCAAAGAAGCAGGAAGAATCAGTGTCAGAAAGATTAAAGAAGCGTGCGGGGTCAGCCCCAGCGAATCCAAGAGAGTATGAGGAGGGTTTGACAACAAAACAAAATAAACAGCAAGAGCCAATGGTAGTAAAACAAGCTCACAAAGGAGGCCGCAAAAAAGAGATACAAACACAAGGTATCAACTACCAAAAGGAGTCTCTCAAAGTTGAATTTGCGGAGCAAGAACTCGTTTGGGCTCGAGTACGTGGATTCCCTGCTCATCCTGCTTATATTGTAATACCGGAAGTAACAAAGAAGAAAATTCCTGAAAATGTTCTAGTTTCAAAAGGCGAGAATGATGATGTTTTGGTTTGGTTTTTACTAGTGAGTGAGGCACATACATGGTAAGTTTCTGTTTGAAATTATCGGCAATTCTACTAATATAGTCATTATTGATAGGGGTTGGATTCCCAAGTCTAATATTGTACCCTTTGGTAATTTTGATACAGATGTAGCCATGCTACATCAAGCGAAAAAGACAAGAAAAGCCCATCGTATTAAGGAGGTGAAAGCTGGATATCGACATGCTTGTGAATTAATACATATCGATCCTCAATCCCGACTTGATCAAGTTTTTAAAAGATGAGTACATCTAGAAATCGCTATTGTACATATTGAGTAAATAAAAAGCCATGTTTATAAAAGTTATTTTATCACCTGTTCTGGATCTTATTATTCGCTTTAGGCGGGCTAAATCCATGCTTAGTAGCCTATAAAGAAGTCCTCATTCAATAGTAAGAATGTCGATACATAAGAACTTTGTTCGTACCGTTTATACAGCATTTACTAGCATATCGTATAACCTAAAAATCATGGCAATTTTCGTACGGAAAACTCTATGGAGTTCTTTTGATTAAATGTTAATGTATGCACACTCAAATTTGCTCCACATTATTATACAACGTCAGGCTTTTATATTCACAAAGGTATTCAGAGATGTAAAGACTGAGAACAAAATGGTATTACAAACTATGTCATTATATTATTAGACAAAGGTCCAAAGGCACAATATTCTCATTACATAATATTCAACCTTTTTTTTTTTTTTTTTTTTTTTTTAGCCAACATAGTTTGATCAAATTTGTAATGGACTTTCGACTAATCAATAAACGCCAATTTTAGAGGAATGCATTAACAAAATTTGTAAAGAATTTGATTGCGTATAGGGCAGTGCAAGTGCTATTTAGCATTAATTAAAATTGATAAACGTTTCTTTGATAAAAGGTCAACTGCACCATCAGCCTCGTAAAAGCTATATGAATTATTAGATATTCCTTCAAGATCTGTTCTACTAACTATACGAAAAAAAAAATAGTCATAGTTTTAAGTAGAACTCAAGAAAATTCCTTTTCATCTCCTTTATAGCAAGTCTAAATATCGCATTTGACGAATAATTTATGTTCCAAGTGAAATGCTACATCTCCAAACTTTTAATTTTTCAATTGAAACTAATAACTTATTTTTTGGAAGTGAATAACAGATTACATTATTTCATATAGACCAAGAACTAATCGTTTATAATTTTCTCGATCAACATTAATCAAATGTTGCATTTGATGAGTATTTTCTATGTTTAGAATGAAGTGCTACATACACTATATTTTGTATTTCAATAACGTGCAGCAGATTATATGTATATCTATGTATCTTATATTTAATACTTAATCATATATTGATCTCTTACCCAATCTCGGTCAAAAATTGTATCTAATTATCCATTATGATCAAAATGAGCTGCTTCATCTAGTAAAACCTCAATTTGATTCTTGCATTTTTCATTGCATTCATTATATAGTTTGCATTATGTAAATGAACATCAATTACCCAGTTTTTTAAGGACAAAATCTACCCTAATCAACACTTTTGTTTTGTACGGTCCGAGAGCGCCATCTTTAGTCGCATGCAACGCTGCTTAACAGGCTAAAAGCGTCTATATCGTTGCTATGGCCACTACTATCTAACGCTCATACAAAAAAAAAAACTACTATCTAACGCGCTTTCAAATCACAATAACCCCGGGATTTTTTTTTTAATTCTGGAAACAAAAAGCTCCACTTCCTTCTCTTACATTAACCCTCAAGCAATCATGTTTTCGACCATTATTCAACGATCGGCACTACCAAAGCAATTTGTACGTTGCTATGCTACTACTCCGCAAGCTTTTCATGTATTTGACCGTGATGTGAAGCGCATGCAAAAGGATCGCGCAGCTTTCAATGTCGAACACAGCCGAACTGTCGATTATCTCAAAGACGAAATTGCTGCCCGAGTAGCCGATCGACTTTTGGTAAACTTTACTTGGAGATATGCAAAATGTGGTCTAAATATGTGCTTTACAGGATATTAAAAGGGATTTTGATACAGTAGTTGATTTAGGATCTGGCTGCGGCCATATTGTTAAACATGCGAACAAGGATATGATGAAAAAATTGATAATGTGTGATATGTCTGGTAAGGTGGACGCCGTAGATTTTACTTGTAGGTACTAACTCTTTCACTCTTAGAGAAAGCTGTGAACCGAGACAAAGATATACCTTATGAAGGTTAGCTAGAAAATTTCGTAAAAGAATGTTTCTAGAACTAAAAACTTTTCTGTTTAGTCGAGGTAGAGCGACGTGTAGTAGATGAAGAAAATCTGCCTTTTGAAGAGAACTCGTTGGATGCTGTAGTTAGTAGCCTTTCTTTGAACTGGGTAAATGATTTACCTGGCGCTTTGATTCAAATCAAAAATTCCTTGAAGCCAGATGGTGTATTCATTGGCGCCATGTTTGGTGGTGATACTTTATTTGAATTGAGAACATCTTTACAGTTAGCTGAAGTAGAAAGAGAAAGTGGCATATCTCCCAGAGTCTCACCTATGGCTGGTAAATGACATTAACTTGATATACAAGTAGTTACTTAACTTTATATACAGATTCAAGCGATATGTCTAGAATCTTGACGCGTGCTGGATTTGCTTTAACAACTGTCGATGTGGATGAAATCCAAGTCAATTACCCTAGTGCTTTTGAATTAATGGAAGACTTGCGAGCTATGGGCGAGAGCAATGCTGTTTTAACAAGGTACAGGGCTTTTTATATGTTACTATCGATTCAGAAGCTTATTGTGAACTTAGACGACCATTCTTGAAGAGAGATACACTCATAGCTGCTGCCTCAATTTATAAAGGTATAGACCTGCTTATTATAGACTTTTTGAGTTAACCTGATGAAATAGAGCTACATGGTGATCCTGATGGAAATATCCCTGCCACCTTTCAAATTATCTACTTGGTACGTACCTAAGATTACAAAAAGAACCTTTAATACTTACTTGCTATTATTAGATTGGCTGGAAGCCTTCAGAGAATACGCCATTGCCAAAGAAGCGTGGCTCAGCAAACACTTCCTTAAAAGACGTGCTGGAAACCAAAGAATAGATTGTATATCATAAATAGTTAGAAGCGCTTCAATTTAAATATCACCATCATTCCGCAGACATCTTACTATAAACAAAATACTTTCGATCTGCTTAAAACTAGATAAACTTTAACCCTATATACGGAAGAATGGTGTATAATTTTGATTTCTTCCGAGCAAAGCAATATATAAAGACAAGAGAATGCAATGGTACATTTAGATAGTCTACTCTTTTCTTTTAAAAATGAAGATTGCAGTAAGCACAGTGCTTGCTGGACTCATATTTAGTCAAATCGCTAGTGCTACCGGTATCATGGATGCTGCAAGTTTAGCAGATGGATATCCAGTCAACGCTACACTGCCTAATTCTTCCCCTGAGAACACAATAGATCGCATGCTTTATCCTGTAGGAAATCAACCATCCCTACCGCCTTCTAGTATATTCCCAGCGATTGATCATCCTCACCGACCTGTCTACGCTGATCCTCAGTTTAGAAAAGTTGTCCCTACCACGTCTTGGATTAGCAATCTATTCTATCCGAGTGTGCAAAACTTGGCTCCAACTACGCCAGACCCTTATATCTTGAGACTACTAGATGATTTTGGTGGTAGCCCAGGTTTATCAATTTCACAGCCTCATAGTAAAGTAAGTGAATCCAGCTATAGATTAGCAAATATTTTTAACCAAGTCACATATAGGTGATTGGATCATACCCAGCCATGAACAATATCCCTCCATCACCCGCAGGTTATATCATCAACGGCGTCGTTGTTGACTTGCGTATGACTAGCAAAGAATGGAGATCGGAAGTACCTCGACCTTTGGTAACGCGTTGGGACTTGTTTGGGGCTCTGCTTAAACTGACCTCATCCAGTGGATTTGTCGAATTCCCTATCGCGAGAGGCACACCTTTTATTACTGGTATTTACCATAATTTAGCGCCTCAGTTCTATACGCAACACGCTATTATTAATGTGGTGGCAGATAGCCAAATGGGCGATACCTATACTGGTCGTAAATTCAAGATTTCTTTTAACGATAATCCAACTAGTACCTATTTGATTTACGCATTGGGTAATGCGCCCTTGACGTTAAGAAAGGAAGGTTTAAACAATTTGGTGGCAGAGCAAGTGTATAACGGCCCTATCCAAGTAGCCAAGTTGCCTGATGCACAAAGTGAAAGTGTTTTGGATGCACACCGTGGTATTTGGTCTACTGGTGGTAATATCAATACTAATAGTGACAGGTAACAGGTTCATACATAAGTACCGATACAGTGCTTGCTAACAAGTATGCCTAGTACTTCTTATACCATTACATGGACAACTGAAGGCGACCAGTCTAAGCAGCTTCTCACATACGCATACCCACATCATCTCAAGAGCTTCAGTAATGGTATTCAACGCACACAACTCGTTCTTCAATCTTCTTCCAAAGGCCCCATGCAGGCTGTCATAGGTAACTCATGGCAATTAAATGAACCTGATCTTTGCCGCACTGAATGGCTTCCTTCTCGTCCTGCACCTGAACGCTCTACTCGAAATGAAATCATGGAATTCCTATCTACTGAAGTCTATTCCAATTATACCGAACACACTCAAAAAGGTGACAATTACTTTTCTGGTAAAGGGCTTCAAAAGTTAGCTTTCTTGGCTTTGATGCTGAACAAGCCAGATCAAACCGAGTTACGCAATCCTGAACTGGCCCAAACTGCTTTGAATAAGCTGAAGGATGTGTTTGTACCTTATCTAGAAAATAGACAACAAGATCCTTTGAGATATGATCGTGTGTATAAGGGCGTAGTAGCTAGAGATGGATTGCCTCGCGAAATGGGTGGCACCGGTAATCGTGACGCCGAGTTTGGCCATACATATTATAATGATCATCATTATCACCAGGGATACTTTGTAGTCACAGGTAAGCGGCTGGCGTTGGATAAACACTAGTAATGATTTATTGATTTGAATTAAATTGATAATAGCGGCCATCATTCATCATTTGGATCCTACTTGGCGAGATGCTGAGCTGAGACAGTGGACAGAGACTTTGATTCGTGATGTGAACAATCCAGTAGAAGATGATCCTTATTTTGCCCAGTTTCGTAATTGGGATTGGTTTGCAGGTCATAGTTGGGCAGGCGGTATTAAAATAGACGGTGCCTTGGATGGAAGAGATCAGGAATCCGTACCGGAGGTAAGTTTCTTGTAAGCATTAAGGTTTAGAGAATTGACTTATATATTCACGTATAGTCGGTCAATTTCTACTGGGGTGTCAAATTGTGGGCTTTGGCCACGCAAAACCCAAACTTGAGGGATTTAGCCAATCTTCAGCTGGCTGTCACAAAAAGAACAACTTACGAATACTTCTGGATGATGGATGATAATAAAAACAGGCCAGCTGAAATGATCAAAAATAAGGTGATAGGCATCTTCTTTGAGCAAAAGGCAGACTACGTATGACATGACCGCTTCCGCATCAAAAGAGCTAGCTAACGTTATTTTATATAGACTACTTACTTTGGAAGATATCTTGAATATATCCATGGTATACAGCAATTGCCAATGACTCCAGTATTGGCAGAATACATGCGTACACCAGAATTTGTCGCACAAGAATGGAATCAAAAATTAGAAGCAATTGCACCCACTATTGATAATGCCTGGGCTGGTGTTTTATATTTGAATTACGCTCTCATCAACCCTGCTGCTGCTTATCCTATTCTGAGATCAATCGATTTGGATGATGGCCAAACACGAGCTTATTCTCTTTACATCACCGCAACGCGTCCTCAATTTTATAGAAGATGTAAGCCATATCTCACATTATTGCCACTCTGCTGCTATATAATTATTAACATTTTCATTATCTATCTTTAGCCTTATCAAAGCACTTGAAAGAAAAGGCAGAAAAATTCCACTTGAATGCTGCAGCTTTTAGTAGCTACAGCGCATCCTCAGCGAAATCCTCTGCAAGTCGAACCTTTGACTATAGTAGTGCCAGCAGTAGTTTTGTACGCCATTCCGCGTCCTCCTCACCCTAAATATCCCCTTAGATTCCACACGTTTTGAAATAATAGATTTTTTATCGGAAAATATGAATAGTAGTATAGATATAAAAAGCTACCCTTTTTTCATAAACGATATCATCCTTGTTTAATTTTCGCTTTATTCATAACCATATTTAATCATACTCTCTAATGTGTCGAATCTACTTTGCTTTTATTTATATTATCACATTTAACAGGTGTAAGTACAATGCGGTTCATTTTCTTGAAAAAAATAAAGGTATCCCACTTCAAAACGAAAAGGTTGTTAATAAAAGGTTATTCAAAACCTGCCTAACTTTGTTATATCAATGAAAAAAGGCTATTTTTATAAATATCTACCACTCTGTAGTATTTAAAAGGGCTATCTTGGCTAACTATATTTTGTAATCAGGACTACCAAATGAATACTATTCAGGTCTAAACATCCATCTGTAAGGCAAGCCTTAAGCTTCCCAATAGGGATAATATGATGCCTGACGCCCTTAATATGGTTTTCCGAATTTACTTTAAAGTTTAGTTGAATCCAAAGCTGGCTTTGCCTAGCCTTGGAACCAAAAGTTTCGATATAATGCCTATTCTTTCACCAGATCGCATATTTGCCAGTATAACAAGCTACATTTTGAATATAAAATCATGCACTATTCCCCAATGAACTTTGATAGCAAATGTAGAAATGTTCTAGGATAGACAGCTAATAATGGGTGTTTATCTACAGTACCATCACGTATTGATTTAAAACATATACAAGTCATCACTGATCCCTCACCCAACTGATATCTTTGAAAATTCCAACTTCCTTTTCTTTTGCAGCAGACATTGTAATCCTTACCCTCAACCATGAATTCTGATTTACCAAACTAGATGACTGATTCCTCATTTCTTTCTGGCCAAAATCACTTTGTTAAGTCATTCTTGTAGTCTCTTTTCTCAGCAGCAAACTTCCATATCATTTTTTTTTTGACAAAAGTAGACGGTTCAAACCCCAGTCTGTTGATATATTATATAAATGGTCTCTCGTTTATACAGACATTGTCGTCACTAAAGTATCTAGCTAGTGAAGAATGCCACTTTTTTATCATTATTATCGGGCTCTTCTCAATTTTCGACAGTTTTGTTGTATTTTGATTTCTTCCAAGATCAGTGCCTTTATTTTTGAGCATATTGAACCACAGCAGTACAAGAATTTAAACTATATATATTTTGGGCTAAGACCTTTGTTTTGCTTATTGGAAATCCAGCTTTATAGTGCATTTATGCATGTCATATTCTGCCTACCTCTCCTGCCTAGGACGTTCTGGTTTTGAACATTGATAGCTCGAACTGTTTTTAATGAAATTAATATTTAACAAAATATAATTAATTAATAAAAAAAAAAAAGTCGCATAAATAGATATATTCCTTGGTTAGGATAAAAAAAAAAGTCAAAACTGACAGTTTTGGGAGGCAATTGACATACGGTATTTAATGTGAGCGTGTATTTAGACGATAATATGCGATATCAAGATACAATCACCACATATATTCAGGATCTCAGCTCATCTAATACAGCCTTTATTACATGTTTAAGAATTAGTGGTATCTAATCATTAGGTCTCTTGGCCGATCTCGGTGAAATGTCGCATCAGAGTGGTAACTCATATTCAGAAAAAATTTCTGCTTTGGTCTACTTGGCTCTAGTACTTCTTTTGTTTGACTAGTTATATATTTATATATCAAGTAACAGTTCTTTATTGCTCTTCTGGAACGACAGCCTTTTTACCAAGTAACTTGATGCGAAGTTTATTGGGCATTTCCATCAATACACCCGAGGTTCTATCTCCACCACCATTCCCATTACCTCTACCTGATTTTTTCAAGTCTCGAATTGTTTGCAGCAAAAAAGGCCACATATGATTTGGTCCAAATTGCATATACGCGACTCCCAAAGCAGCACCACCTAAATGAGCCTAGATATCATATATTTACATATATATGTATGTATGTATATATATGCATATCAGCATATATCTTTTGAATACAAGAACATTGTAACTTACAAAATGGTCAAACATGCGCCAGCGTAATACTATGCCTGCAAGATCCAAACTTATCAAAGCCGGTATAGCATAACTAAACAAAATACTGTATTATTACAAGCATATCGCATTTATATGATTTTTGAGTACCTTATTCGAATAGGCAGCGATGGTAAAAATGCTATAAAAACAATAGCTTGTGGATACAAGGCTGCCGTGCCGCTCAATAAACCATACAATGCTCCACTAGCGCCCAAGGCCGTACTTGGTCTACGCAATGCCAATTGTGCTAGATGACTGATCACATTGGCACCTACACCCAAAGACAGATACAATGCCACAAACTGTTCTCTTCCAAGCACATCATGCAGCCAAGGTCCAAATGACCATAGTGCTATCATATTCAATGTCAAATGAAATAGCTGACGGTGTGAAAAACAACTTGTTATCATTGAGATATTATTAGAGGTAGTAGCAAAATATTTGGTCAAGAACCGTTGTAGCTGCGGAACACGCCATGCCATAAACACAGCAACGTTGATGCTTATTAAGCCAGCCATAGTTTTCTCAGCTTCTGACATAGACAGTAGAGTTAAGGTCACGCTCAAGATAGCACGTTTTAGTTCAACAGGTAAAAACTGATATGTTTCAAGTCGACCTCGTATGGTTTGTAATATTTGTTGCTTTCGTTCTGTCCAGAGCTTCTTCTTTTCTTGCCAAAGATCATAAAGGACCAGTTGATCATCCTTGATTAAATTGAGAAGCTGAGACCAGTTGGGTGTCTCGAGTTGCTTTAGTTTTTTCCAGAACGTTTCTTGTTCTCGTTCATGGATATAAGCACCAACAAAGAAACATGTGGTGCTAGTAGCTATTCCGAACGTAAGAGGCCGAATATAACTCATAGCAGTTATTTTGGGTGTAGTATTAGGATAGCTATGTATACATCGAAACGTGTTCTTTATTGTCATTGCATGTTTTTGTTTAAATACGCGTAACATTGTAATGAGCAAGGAAAGAAAGGTATTATAGTATAAAAGAAAAAGAAAAAAAAAATAACGATAGAACAGCATAAAGCTGAGCCTTAATTCTTTTTCGAGAAAATACTGCCTAGTACGTTCTGCAAGTTTTTATCCAAGGTTTTCATCGTAGTTGTGCCAACGCTATTGATATTCACTTCACGAACTACCTTGGCTCTTTGAGGGAATGTTCGCTGTATCTTCTTGTTGCTATTATTATCATTATTTTCTCCTTCGCGTTTACGTTTCTTCTGTTCCATATTTTGAAGCATTTTGGCTTTTTCGACGTTTTGAATATATGTTTTGTTTTCACGATTGGCTTGAGCAATTTCATTAGCAAGACGCTGCTTACGTGCCTGTTTCTCGTGAGCTATTAAATTTTATGTTAGATTAATGCTTTCTACCATGACAAGTTACTTACCCATATGTTCATTCAAATGACTCCACTTGAACTTTGGTAAATATTTAATGTTCCAAGTTTCAGCATAAAATTCACTAGTACGCTTTCCACCAATCTGCTTCATATTCAAGTGTTCAGCTAAAGCTTTGGCCTTCTTTTTATCCATAAATTCGACCCATCCTTCGATAAAATTGGTTCTTTTGCTCTTTTGATACTTTCTACGACGTGCAGTTGCTTTAGGATCTATTACACGGAATCATTAGTATTTCATACTACCTTGTTATCTTTAACTTTTTTTTTTTTTTTTTTTTTTTTTTTTTTTTACCTTCTGGCACTAAAAAGATACGTCCAACTGTAGCATATTTATTCAAGGCGGATCTGACTTGCTTGGGTTGCATAAAGAGTGGAATACGCGATAAGTAACATACGCCCGTTCTCTTCTTGGCTTTTTCAAACTGTTCCAATGCTTCGGGTGCTAGCTTTTTGAGTTGTTTTCGACTGACATTTGGGTTCAACACACTCTTCTTTTTTTTCAACAGTTCTTTGGGTAAATCAATGCCTTTGATATCCTCTAAATCGTCTGTATCCGTATCATCGGCATCATTATCCTTCATTCCATTGTCTTCTGTCTTATCAACCTGTTTCTCTTCTTTTTCATCTTGATTAGTTGTTGATGTCTTGGTGCGATCTTCAGTTTCATTTTCGTCTTCAACATCGGTTTCTTCATCGCTGCTATCGTCTTGATCGGTGCTATCGTCATTATTACCGAGCGAGAGCTTATTCAGGCGTGTCTTGGTGAAACGACTATCTTCTTGCTCCTCTTCATTAGACGAAGAAACATCCTCTCCTTCGCTATCGTCTTGCAAGCCGAAAAGATCTTTAGTTTTCTCCTTATTGGACATTATGTTTGTTAAAAAAAACCAGAAAGAAGGTGGCAATCAACAACCAAGTGTTAAAAAAAAGTGGCGTATGAAGTGAAAGCAGTCACAGACGTCTTTAATCTGACAGATACCGTAAGTATTTACTTGGCTGCTCCCTCATAATTATGCATAATGCACATCATCAACAGAAACAATTGGTGTAGAATATGTTAGCTTTTAAATAATGTGTTCAATTAGCCTTGTATTCGCGGTTTCTTGGATGTAACAAGACATACCTGTCAAATCGCGGACGTTTAAACCTTGTTACTTGCATAACTTGAGAAACTAATTTTTTATTTTTATTTTTTTTTATTGCTTTCTTACAGATAGATCTCGAACCGATCATGGGTAAATCAAGACCTAGATTCAATGAGAAAGCTCGTGCTTCTTCCAAGAGGTCCAATCAAAGACCTCATCCTCGAGCAAGGGACGGTGGTCTCGGTCCTCAAGCTTTTGATCCTTCAACCGCTCCCCAAGGCAATGCTACTTCTAATAAAGACGGGTAAGTTGATCTCGATCGATTTTGGTCAATTTAATAGCTGACCCCTTTCTTTTGAACTTAAATGTAGTAATTCTAACGAATTGATGATTATTCCTGGCGAAAAAAAGACAGCTGATGCCAATGAAGCAACTAACTCGAAGTTAACGCCTTCATATAAAGAGGTATTGCATATATATATATATTTATATACTTACAAGTATATAGCATCCTACTAAGCAGTACTTTTTAGCCTGTCAAATATATGTCCAAGAAAAAGAGAAAGAAGATGGAAAAGTACATCGAACAAAAGATGAAAAAGGATGCTCGTGCAGGACTCATGGAAAAGCTCTCGTAAGTAACTACAAGTATATATCTCTGGTCGTTAAACTCATCCAAATTGTTCAGTACTGCATCATGGTCTTCAGATCTATTAAAGTCATCTAAACTCATTGGTCGTTCAGGACAAACGTTACGTGAACAGCTTCGTCAAGCCATGCTAGAACAAAAAGCAGGCATTACACCTTCTGATGAGACTGTGCCTTTGATTGTAGAAAAAGAAATAGAAGAATTGCCACCTATGCCCGAAATTGTATATTCAACAGAAACTTCGACAAAGAACGAACCTGTGGTTGGAAGTGCTTTGAAACAAGGGCCCGGCTTACCTCTTGTCAAACGCAAGAGAAAGAAGAAGCAGGTAAAGATAAAGTATAGTTAGGTTTTTACTTCTTAAAACTAAACAAGTCTATGTGACAGTCTACAATTCCTGCAGTTGCGAAAAAGAGATACAAGCAAAGAAAGGGGATGGACTCTGATTCTTCTTTTGACAGTTCAGCTTCAGACAATGATTCAGACGAAGAAGAGGAAGCACCTCGCACGGTTGCTGAGCCTTTAGAGGAGACAACAGAACAAGGGCCTACACAGATTGAGGTCATGGAAGAAGCTACCAAGCACATTGTTGTTGATGTACCTTTGCGTAAAGAAGAGGAGTTTGATGATATCAAAGTGCAGTTGCTCAAGAGTAATCGTGAAGGTGATTTGGCTGAGGATATAGCCAAACCTTTCTATGTCACGGTCAGCCGTAAGCCAGAGATTCAGGCGGCTCGTCTCAAGTTGCCAGTAGTAGGCGAGGAGCAAGTGATTATGGAAGCGATTCGTAATAATACAGTTGTGATTATTTGTGGTGAAACAGGTTCGGGTAAAACGACACAAGTGCCTCAATTTTTGTATGAAGCTGGTTGGTCACATCCTGACAGTGGTAAAGTAGCATGGCATAAGAGGTATAGAGCAAAGTATTAACTGTCTTTTGATAGATAATCCTGGATTGATTGGTGTGACACAGCCTCGTCGTGTAGCTACTGTCAGTATGGCTAAACGTGTTGCAGAAGAATTAAACTTGACTGATAAAGAAGTATCCCATCAGGTAATTTATGACAAAGACGCAGCTAGTAGTTCTGTTATTGAACAGACCCCTCAATAGATTCGTTATGATGCTACTGTATCTGATAAAACGCGCATCAAATTCATGACAGATGGTGTTCTTTTACGTGAGATGTCTCAAGATCTCTTATTAACCAAATACTCTACTATCATTATTGATGAAGCCCATGAACGTAACCTGAACACAGATATCCTTATTGGCGTTGTGAGTCGTGTCTTGAAGTTAAGAGCAGAATTAAGTAGAGAAGATCGTGACAAAATCAAGCCTTTACGTGTTATTATCATGTCCGCTACTTTACGTGTTTCTGATTTCACCGAAAACAAGACTTTGTTCCCAGTAGTGCCTCCAGTTATCAATGTCAACGCAAGACAGTTTCCTGTAGCCATTCATTTCAACAAAAAGACACCTATGGATCATGTAGCTGAAGCGTATAAAAAGATCACCAAGATCCATGAGCGTTTGCCCTCAGGTGGTATTTTGGTGTTTTTGACAGGCCAGAATGAGATTAATCAATTGTGTAAACAGTTAAGGAAGAGATATCCTGCATTACCACCCAAGGCTAGTAAGAAAGAAATCAAGGAAGAGGAAAAAGCCATTGCTTTAGAGTCCAAGAAAATGTCTGAACCTGCAGGAAAAGGTAATCTGATGCACTTTTACAGAATGAAATTTGTATTCATTCTTTTATAATAGCCGATCTGGAAGAGGAAGCTTTAGAGTTGGGTGATAATCAAGTAGAAGAAGATTTTGACTTGGAATCTGATGATGAAGATGATGATATTGCTGAAGGGTTTGATGATGAGGAGCTGGAAGACGTCAAGGATGGTGAGTTGCATATTTCCAATACCATATCATACTTATCCATTTCATATAGCACCTTTGCATGTTTTGCCTTTGTACTCTATGCTTCCTACGGAAGCTCAATTACGTGTCTTTGAACCTCCACCAGAAGGCACACGTCTCTGTGTCATTGCTACCAACGTTGCTGAAACATCTGTCACAATTCCAGGCGTGAGATACGTGGTTGACTGCGGTAAATCCAAAGAACGTAAATACGATATTGAAACCGGTGTTCAGTCTTTTGAAATCGATTGGACATCGCAGGCTTCTGCCGGTCAGCGTGCTGGTCGTGCTGGTCGTACTGGACCTGGTCACTGTTACCGCCTGTTTAGTTCAGCAGTCTTTGACAATGAATTTGCCAAGTTTTCTACACCGGAGATTCATCGTATGCCTATTGAAGGTGTTGTGCTTAGTATGAAGTCGATGAATATCGATAATGTAGTAAACTTTCCTTTCCCTACACCACCACCAAGAGAAAGTTTGTTCAAAGCAGAAAAGGTAATTCAGATTAAATGGCTCTAGGGTGGCTCCTAATCACAAATTCTATCATAGTTGCTTGGTTATTTGGGTGCTGTCAATACAAGTACTAAACATATCACTGAATTTGGTCAAACCATGTCTTTATTCCCCATCACACCTCGTTTTGCTAAAATGTAAGCTTGTCATTCAAATAACCACAAAAAAAAAGGATTAATCCCATCCGCTTTATAGGCTTATTATTGGACAGCAACATGGCTGTTTGCCCTATGTGATTGCTATTGTATCTGCTCTCTCTGTTGGTGATCCTTTTATCCAAGACTATCACTTGGATGAAAACCAACCTGAAGACAGCGATGATGAAGATATTGGCCATCGTGAACTGCACAATATTACAAGTGAATCTGTTGCAGAAAAAGAAAGACGAAAGCTTGTTCGTAAGAAATACTATACTTCTCAAATGGTAACTTTTTGGCTAGTGTGTGTGTGTCATATATATTACTTGTTCTAAACACTTGCTTAATTAGAAACACGCTGGTTTAGATCCCACAAGTGATATCTTGAAACTACTCAATGTAGTAGGTGCTTATGAGTTTGCTGGTGCCACTACTGCTTTCTGCGAAGACAACTTTTTAAGACCTAAAGCCATGGAAGAAATTCGTAAGTTAAGGCGACAGTTGACCAACTTGGTGTCCAGTAACTTTCCAAATGTCGATGTTTGTTTGGATCCCAAGATGAAACCACCTAATGCTACACAACTCAAGGTTTTGCGTCAAGTGCTGACGGCAGGCTTTATTGATTCAGTAGCTATTCGTCAAGATGTGCTGGAAACAGGTGGTGGTAAGGGTGTGCGCTACAAGAACTCACGTAATGTGGTGTATAAACTGCTATGGAGTGATGAGGAAGCGTTTATCCATCCTAATTCCATCTTATACAGTCAGGAGCCTCCTGCCATGTTGGTCTATAGTGAGCTGTACAAGGGTGGTAAGACTTGGTTGAAGGGAGTGACGGCAGTCGAGTCCAAGTGGATCGCAAAGATTGGTAAAGATCTTTGTTCTTTTGGTAGACCCTTAGATTTCCCTCTACCAAAGTAAGTTACAGTGTTTCAGATATATGCATGAGCTAACGTGTTTTGTATAGGTTCATTGGTGACAAAAAGGATAGAAAGTTGGTATATGTTGTACCTAGTTTTGGTCCAAAGAGTTGGCCCTTACCGCCCATCCAAGTAGAGCAACGTAGAGAAGGCACGCGTTGGGTGATGAGCCTATAAGAATTGATTATAGTATCTATATTTTTCATAGAATTTTTATATCTCTTATCAGCAGACTTATTTTACTATAAAAATGTGCATTCTTTGTTATCTTGTTTCTTTTTTTTTATTATTATTATATATTCCTTTCAATTATGACTGTTTTACCTCAAGATTATCTACGCTCGTTGAAATCAATTCGCCAAAGATGCGAACAAGTCTATGAAAAAGCTAAACGCAACGAACTCGTTTGCTTTGAGGTTGACGAAACTGCTCTGCCTGCTATCGTTGATCATGTTGCTGAAACAACCAAGCGTCGTTATGCTGACCTAGACAAAATCCCACCTCATTCTAGACTGCGTCACTTTAATCCTTCGCAAATTCAAGGCTTGCGTCAACAATGGGACTCTAAACACGTTGATTCTGTGGAACAAGCGCGTCGATTAATCGATTTGGTTATCGTGTCTGTATTGGTGGATGCTGGAGCAGGCCAACAATGGCGTTACAAGACAAAGGAAGGTCAAGCAGTTGGAAGGTCAGAAGGTTTAGCGTTAGCTTCTTTTGATATGTTCTCAGAAGGCTATTTCTCTTCTTCTACTGACGTACCTGACCGTGTTGATGGTAAATCGTGTGAAATATTATGCATAACAAAAATAATAACAGTCTTACTAGTGCGAGGTTTGAATAGTATTACAATTCAACGTATGACTGAAGGTTTTCAAGTCTCAAACGAAAACCCAATGGTTGGTTTGGAAGGCCGTTCTAATCTTTTAAAGCGTTTGGCTAAGGTATTAGATGAACAGCCCACTTACTTTCCTTCCATCAATCAAGAGCCACGTCGTCCTGGTAACCTTGTTGGTAAAGTAAACACAGAATCAAATAAACACTTGGTTTTTAACGCGTTAATATAGATTTTCTTTTGGAATCTGTTAAACAAGAATCCAAAGTCAAGACAATACGTATCGAGAAACTGTGGGAGGCTATCATGAGTCTAGGCGAAATGTGGCCTGCTCGTGTGAAGATCAATGGTATTCAGCTTGGCGATGTCTGGCCTTGCGCTAGTTTGACCGATCTAGGCAATCACGAAAACTTGGTGCCTTTTCACAAGCTGTCTCAATGGTTAACCTATTCGCTCATCGAAGCAATTGAGTTGTCTTTGGGTATTACCATTGAAGGCGTTGAGCTCATGACAGGTTTGCCTGAGTATAGAAACGGCGGTCTTTTGGTAGATTATGGTCTGCTCAAGTTGAAGCCTGGGGAGCTTAAGCGTGGCACCACCCAAAGCGGCGAATTGCCTGTTTTTGAAGGCTCGGATCCCGTCATTGTAGAATGGCGCGCGTTGACAGTAGCTTATCTGGATATCATTAAGAAGGAATTAGAAATTAAGTTGGGAAGAAAGCTGGCATTAGCACAGATCTTGGAAGGCGGCACTTGGACAGCAGGAAGAGAAATCGCTGCTAAATTGAGGCCAAACGATGGAGGTCCACCAATCGTTATCAAGGTAAGTTCTTTTTCATTTTATTACAAGGAAGTCCTTAATCATTCTATTTAATAGAGCGACGGTACCATTTTTTAATGCAGGTGCTTATCTTGAACATGAATAAAGAGTTATTAAACATATTGTTTGTGCATAAGCGTGCTGTATTTTTTTATACAACTATATACATGTAAACACCAACTTTTTATAATTGGATTGATTTAGCGAAAGGAAAAGGAAGCTACATTTTTAATAGTAGTACTGCAATATCGTTTTTGGTAATTTTGACCTGAGAAATCTCATATTGCAGTTGTTTCAAACCACGCCATAAGATATATATAATATTACTCGTATTATCTTTGCTCAGGATGTATTATTTCCTGATATATTCATTATCAAATCTTAGTAAATGCACCTTTTCTTTTCTTTTTATCACTTTCCTTTCTTTTCACTGAGTTAACAAGACCAAATACAATATGAATATTAAAGTAGCAGCACAAATGTCACTCCCATAGCAGGGATACTGGTTTATCATTATTAATTTAGAAGAGTTATTCAACCATTTGACCAACTAGGGATTCGGAGCTTTTTGTTTCAATTGTAGATCAAAAGATACTCTTCTGCCATTTCACGATTCCAACTTGCTATTTCAGTAATTAAATGCATCCATTGTCTGAGACAATAGGCTTATCATGTAAAGTACTCTATGCGTACAGTATATATATATATATACTATTTAAACAGCGTTATATAACATACTAGCTCGTTCATAAAAGCAATACACGAAAATGATTTTTTATTTATAATACATTCTTGATAAAAAATTATTAGCAGTTGAGATACATAGTTTCATGCCTTGTATCCTATCTTTCTTTTTGACACACTGCTTCTTGCTGTACATTTTTATATATCAAATTTTCCACTCTTTGTAATAGCCTTGCCAAATCCTTGAAAACACTCAATTATTGCACTATAATCATTTAATCCATTGGCAACCCTCTGTTTTCAATCTGATGTTATTCTAATGTGTAAACGGTTTCCAATTCCAAATCGTAACCAGTGATAAAATACATGCATTCTGTAGTCGATTGTTAATAAAATGGAATGTATTAATATTATCCCAGTCAATTAACGGTTTCATATATGCAGATGTTCAGTCTTGCATGTACTAGCCATTCAATGTAACATCAAATTTAAATTAATTTATATATGGAGAAGCAAATAATGAAGAGATTTTTGAAAAAAAAAAAAAGTGCTATTTGTTAATTCTTCTATAGTTAATAATATATGAAAATCTTACATTGGCAGTGCATCTTTATGCTATTTTTAACAAAATTTTAGAAGCATACTTTAGAATGACACTTTGTTGCATAAGTTTCAAAGTATGTTTTCGTATTTTTGTACATTTTAAGCGCAATAAAGGAGGTGAGTAATCAAACTCAAATCAATGATTGCAGTCAAATGCAAGTGCTGGAAAGTATCACAAAATTTGGGCCTACAGAGATGACCTTGAAAAATTTTCGAAAACGTCTTATTCTCAACCTTTGTGGGCTTTTTAATTGATTGCGGTATATTGTAGCATTAGATTGAAAGTCTATATTAAGAATAAATTGCTATTTCTACCGGTGTGTATATTTTAACTAGAATATAATTCGGCACCAGTAGTGAACTGTATACATTTCATGCAAACTAATAGATTTTATCATCTGGTTCTTGTGAAATATCTCATCTGAAGCAGAATCCATACTGAAATAGAAGCACTTCATTTATTACAATCTTGTTAATAATGGATGCTGACGACTGAACTTGACTTATTTCTATTCTGGAGAACAGAGACCTTTACGTAGATACATGAGTATATAACGAGCTCTAGGTCCTTTATTTACCGAGATACATAGAGAACAGTTAATCCAGTAGATAAAGAAAACTTAACTTTACAGTTTTCTCGGAAATCGGTAGTTGATCTCGGCTTACTGTTGGCCTGGATGCAATGTTGTGTAATCAATATGGTATCATTGCTTATGTTCGACATCCAATATAATCACCGCTCGTAAATGTATAGATATACATAGCATGAACCTGAATTGAATATTAATTCATAAAAATTGGCGTATCATGAAAAGTATTGTTTTGTTCCATTCCCCCCAAATTCAGTTGCATTTCTCTTCACTGTTAACCTAGATGTGGTTACGCAAGAGCCCTGAGTTATTTTCAAAAGCTCCGAATGCCAATGAAAATATTGCCCTGAATTTTTGCTCACTGTGTAAATCGATGAATGTATACTTCGACTTGAACATTCCTGCCAAAATTTAGTAATTAAACAATAATGTTTTTGTAATAGCCATCTAGGCCCATCTAACTTGATTGTCAACTGATGTATTTTATTACAAAATTTTGTACAAATACAGAGTGTGAATTCCAATTCTTTGCCACTTCAAACCTTGAGGAATGTATAGTGTGAACTTCAACCAGTGATGCCCCTAGACAACGATACAACGCGCCTCTGAAGCTTGATTTATAGTCTAAAATCCCTTGGTTTTCAACTTTAACTTCTGATTTCCCTTATAGAAAGAGTACACAAAGCACGCACACTTGCTTTTTGCTCCCCCCCCCTATACCTTTGTTTATTTATTATTGCCCCTATTATAAAGCGCATAACTCTTCGTTTTTTTTTTTTTTCATTAGAGAGTATTTCTTTTTCTTTTTATCTTATTTTTAATAACCATGACTACTGTATCTCCATTAGAAGCAGCTCCACTTCCACCTTCTGAGCCCATTACATCCCCAGGTACAGGTATTGCTAATTTGCCTAATCAACGACATAAGATTGTCGCAAAGAATGGAGCTAATTTTACATTAATGGTTTGTGGTGAGTATGGCGAATTAAGGTGGTGACCCCATATATTAAATTCATGTTCTAGGTGAATCTGGTGTTGGCAAGACTACATTTGTGAATACATTGTTTACTTCTACTATCAAAGAGCCCAAGAATTTAAACAAAAGACGCACTAAAGCACCTTCCAAGACTGTTCAAATTCAAATCACTAGAGCAGGTAAATACGCAGAGTCATCTCCTATTCAATCCCATACTGAACCCCTACTGTTAGAGTTGGAAGAGAAAATGTTCAAGGTCAAGCTAACTATCATTGACACCCCTGGGTTTGGTGATTATGTGAATAACCGCCATGGTTGGATTCCTATCGTTGATTTCCTTGATGATCAACACGAGAATTATATGAGACAGGAACAGCAGCCTTGTCGTAAGGGTGTTGTTGATATGCGCGTCCATGTCTGTCTGTACTTTGTCAAGCCTACAGGACACACGTAAGCATGCATTTCTAAGCACTAGCAAGTATTTACATAGTTTAAATAGGCTATCCCCTTTGGATGTTGAAGTCATGAAAAGACTCGGTTCACGGGTCAATTTGATTCCAGTTATTGCCAAAGCAGACACGCTAACACCCTCTGATTTGGCCAAATTCAAGCAAAATGTAAGCACTCCTATCCCTCCCTCCCCCCTCCTCCTTCCCCTATAGAAAGCTTCTCCTAAAACCAACCCTGATTTGTTAGATTCGAGACGTTATCTCTGCACAAAACATTCAATGTTATTCTTCTCCTATTGAAAGTGATGATGAAACTACCACCAAACGTAACATCAATATTATGGCAGCCATGCCTTTCTCTGTCATTGGATCAACACAAGATGTGATTACAGCTGATGGTCGTAAAGTCAAAGGCCGTGAATACTCTTGGGGTGTAGCCGAAGTTGAAAATGATGATCACTGTGATTTTAAAAAACTAAGAAGTTTATTGATTCGAACTCATATGTTGGATTTGATTACAACCACAGAAGAAAACCATTATGAAAATTACCGTCAAATTCAAATGGAAACACGTAAATTTGGCGATCCACGGTAAGACAAAAACTCAAAATTGCCATTGTTCCAATTGACTCAAATGTTACACACAGTGCTGAAAAGGATGAAAACGCCAAATTTGCTGAAGAGGAAGAGATGTTGCGTAAAAACTTTACTGAGAAGGTTAAATCGGAAGAAATGCGCTTCCGTCAATGGGAACAACAGGTATGAAAAAAAGAAGAATACAGAGTCACATTTGTTTTAACCCAGCAACCAATCATTCTGAATTAGCTTCTATCTGAACGAGATCGTCTTCATAAAGAATTGGAAGCTCAAAGCGAAAAAGTCAAAGAATTACAATTCGAAGTTGAATCTTACTATAACCAAAGAGATTCTCCTCGAAACATTAGAAAGTAGAGCAATTTTTGAGGGGGTTTTTTCCTACTGCAATAAAAGAACCAGATTTAAACGTGCTTTAATAGACGGGTGGTTGTACAAACTGCCAATAAGATTACCCTTTTTTTTTTTTTTTTTTTTTTTTTTTTTTTTTTTTTTCCTTCTGTTATTATTCTTTTGAAATGTACCCTAAAAGTGCTACGCTTAGCACAAGTAGGAGTGATAATACAAGCAACTACAACAACAGAATACCGCGAGCTTACTCGCCCCAACCTTCAGCCTCAACTTCAACGTCTTCCATGTCCACCAAACCAGACATGTCACAAACCAGCAGTAACAATCCCTGGAAGCTTTGGGTTGAAAAAACCGTTCTGGGCTTTCCTAGCCCAACATTGAGCGATCGGTGCTTATCTATCAGTAGTAGCAATACCCGATCGCCTCCCATGACAGAGCGATCCTATAACAATAGCAGTAATAAAAATAATTACATTGTACCTACCCATGATCAAATCGAACTTGTCATGTCTGACCCTATTCGTTGTTTCTGTGGAAAACCTGCGCACAAAAGCTATACGTTCGAATATGGCCCTATATTTGAATGCGGTACATTTGCTACGGAACAAACTGATAAACAGGATACCAAGTTCATTTGTGGTTTTCACATTCATGAAATCTCATGGATCTCGTTTCGAAATCTATTGAAAGCAGGCAACACTGTTAATTCCGAATACTCTGAACTGCGCACTTGTCCACAATACAACTTTACTTACTGCGCCATGTTTCATATTAAAAACCAGTACAAGCTGGACCCACCTACGAAGCTGCCTCAGTGTTTTTGCCGTAGACCTGTAACTATGCGCATCCATCCAAAGAACGGGATTCAGTTTGCCTGCAAGAACGCCTTTGTAGATGGAGCACGCAAGTGTAGCTGGGTACTCAATGCTAAAGATGTTGCATTTCCTCGGCCTCAGCAACGTATTCATAATCACGTCGATCAAGACAAGTATATTGCCCGCAAGGAACGTCAAATGGCCCAGTTATCTGGTAATAACACAGATCAGAAACAACAACAGCAGCATAAAAATGATCTATTAACGGCTTTATCGGCTTCAATGACTCCTAGTCCTACGTCTTCGTCTATAGCTTCCACCATCGAAACACCTAAACAAGAAAAAGGCGAGATTATTTTGTTTGAAGATTTAGTTCTGCAGGAACAACAGCTACACGCTTCATATCCTCCTATAAGTGAGCCATGGATGGTACCTACATGCGTCATGTCAAATCAAAAGAAACAGCATCTAAGGCATCAACAAGAAAAGCAACCACTTCCTTTGCCTATTTTTTCTAGCTCTACCACCACTTCATCTATCTTACCATCTCAAAGCTCACCACCCCTATCACCATCCTCACAAGCCGCATACACACTCAAAGCAACGTGCCATAAGCAACAGTTGCTTATTGAACGGCAAAAAGAGATCATTGAGCATCAAAAAGACAAACTGGAACAAGAACGAGGAATCAACCAACAGGCTGCTATCAAGCTAGCACATTTCAAGGAGCAGATTGCTGAATTACAAACTAAGCTGCTCCGTAGTCGAAGCGATCAAGACAAAGAAACTATCTTAAGAATGAACTGCCAAGAACGTTTATCTAATATTGAAATGGATGTAGTATGTTTAATGAATGAAAAGGAAAAGCTAACGGAGGAATTGATGATTCACATTGAAGAAAAGAACAAGTTGGGCAAGGAAGAAGAGTTGAACAAATGCTGCTTGTGCTATGCGAAAAATATTGAGTATTGTCTTATACCGTGTTATCATTTTGGTAAGCTTCTTTTTTTTTTTTTTTTTTCTTGGTCTTGTTTATTTATAAATCGACTCATGCTCTTCATTAAATAGCATACTGTGAATTGTGTGCCGCCAAGCTTACGGAATGTGCTATTTGTAGAAGATCGATTGAAGGTACTCAGAAGATCTATACATGCTAAAATTCTTTTAGCCTATTTCATTATACCCCCATTCCCTTTCTACTATGTATTATAACTTTCAACCCTCTACACACACTCTCTTTGAGTACTCTATAAATATCGGCAATTTATAGGGGAAAATATCCAGAAAAAAAAATCACACACTTACATACTTATCCATTAAAAGAAAAACGAGCTAATATATTTCATCCACTAAGCGTAAACTGTATATAACCGAAACAGCTAGTTGTTGAGGCTCCCGAATTAGCGAAATAGCGAATGAATATCACGCACTATCATCATCATTGTAATGTAGCGTTGTTCTCTTGTCGTTTCATTATCTCTCTTCTGTATTATCTAGACAATTTTTTTTTTTTAGTTGAACAACTTGTAAAGAGGTGTCATTAAATATCATCTTGTATGATTTTTTTTTTCTTTTTTACTGAAAGTTTCGTGGACAGTTGTTTTAAAATAGCTTATTCCAGAGATGAACTACTGTATATGCGACTATAAAGTAACAAAGTCAGAAGTTTTTTATCATTCGATCCACATGCTTTTTATTTTGTTAGAGTGAGTAGCTCCTTGCTTGACCACATCTTTTAACAAATGCCACAAGAAAAAAATTGCACATGCATATGTCGTGAAAGTGTTTAAAGAAGTTAAAACTGTATTACACCTAGCGCCTCTTCACAAGCGTTTTACGACAAAAAAAATTGAAATAAACTATGCATATTATGTCGAAAGATTCTTTTGTTTTTGAACTCGGCAATATTAAGATTGGTTGTTGTGAAATCTAGATCGAATAGCCAAAATGGGTCAAAGCGAAATCATTTGCATCTTGAAAATAAGAAAATAGCGAGATGTAAAATCAACAGTAGATTGTATCCCCGATAGAAATGATTAAAATACAAGACCTGCTTGCAGTTCTGGAACAAGTAACTAAATCGTTTCAAGACTTGACGTAGCATAGTAATCGCTTTGATCGTTAAAGATGCATAGAGAAATGCGCTACGTAGCTGCGAAATAGTCTTGCCTCTTTCTCGTAAAACTTGAGTTATTTAAAAGAAAATAGTTATATACAAAGTTTATGAAGTTCGCAAGATTCAAGTATGTATCACCCGTCTTTTTTGTGTTGCGATCTGAATTATTTTCATAGGTAAAGTTTCCCAATCTGATGAGTACGGCACAATAGTTGGCGTGTAAAATCTCGATCCAGTGCCCGCATTTGATGAGTCTTTTATGTTCAGAGTCGTTGGTTCAATCAATCCCGCACCTACAGGAGCTGGATTATTATAATTAGTGTTGGCCGGTTGGCCGCTTTCTTTCCCCTGCACTTTAAATTATTTTGATTCAATGAACCAAGCTTGAAGATCAAGTTGTTTTAAGAAATGATTTATTTCATGCTTATAATAATGCAGGATCAGAGAAATCAGATAACATGAAAGATGTCATAGATAGGAAAAGAGGTATTAAACATGTATACTATGTAAATATGTATGTGTTTGTGTGTGTGTGTATATATATATAAGAAAGTATGTATAAAGTGCTTAGTCATTATTATTCATTGGGTTCACCATTTGAGCTACAGTTGCTACGGCATCTAAATCGTCCAATGGTTGACTATGACTAGTTGCAGTAGAAGAAATCGAACTGAAATTTCTCTTTCTGTTAGGACTAAAGGCTAAAGAAGATGATATACTATCAGTATCACTTGAAACAAATGATTGCGCATCATCCTGATGCTGCTGATGTTGTTGTTGTTGTTGTTGTTGTTGTTGTTGTTGTTGTTGTTGTTGCTGCTGCTGCTGTTGTTGAATACGATCCTTCATTTCTCGAGCATAACGTGCTTTGTCTTCATTAGCAATATCAATCCAAGGCTGCAGTTCTTCAGTAGACATGGCACGCCATTGCTGCCCAATTTGCTTGCTGATTTCGACTAAGCGGGCGTCTGGAAAGCGTTTTTTCATGATAGGTCGCATTTTTTTAGCAAAATGCAAATAGCCAGACATGGGGTGTTTGGGTAATGAGTCATCGGCTTTCTTTTTCTTTCGACCGCGAGGATCACGGCCCATTGCTGATGATGGCTTGGGTTGAGGTTTCGTTTTCTTGGGTTGCGGTGGTGGCGGTGATGGAGGAGTGGGTTGATGTACATTAATAGCAAAGGATTGCTGTTGTTTTTGCTTTTGCTGTTGTTTTAAAGTGCAAGCTTGCTTCATCTCAGCTTTGGACCGCCGAGTGTAAATGAAGTTGGCGTGTTCATTATTATGTTTCTGTTTCAACTTGGATTCTTCTTTGAAGTAATAATCTCTATCTTCCTATAAACATGGATTAGGTATAGATACATAAACAATAGAACGCATGATACTTGCAGGTGATAATTGCTTCCATCGTAAACTAATGGATTTACTGATTTCACCGGAACTCAAGCCTTGATTAACGTCGTGTAATTTGCGTCGCATATCACGATTAAACAGTAGGTACGCGTTAGGTGGTCTTTTTACTTTCTCAGGTAAGACACCGTATTTCCTTTTAGTACTTTGGCTAGTGATGGTATTATTGCTAGATGGTGTTGGTGGTGTTGGTGGTGGTGGTGGTGGTGGTGGTTTTTTAGCAGGCTTTGTGATTTGCTCTTTTTCTGTATTATCAAATGAAATAGATTCTAATGCAGCTGCTTCTGCAGCTGCTGAATAAGGTAGATTAGGTATAACTTTATAATTGTCTGGTTGTTGGTAATATGAGGGTGGTGAATGATGATGGTATGTATACATATTATGTTGGTGATATATATCATTACTGTGAGGCGGTGGAGAAGCCTGACTATGGAAATGAAAAGACGAATCCAGTAGAAGATCTGATAACTGGTGATGATCTTTTCTAACAAAATAACTATCTGTTTCATCTTCTCTTTGACTAATAGGCGAAGATTCTACCGAATGATCATTGGGTATGACCATGGAAGAAGGCGGAGGTACTACCATTTTAGGTATTAGCCTTTTTTTGTTATAATGGCGATGATCGATGTCTAGAGTGAATTGAATACACTTGGATTGATTTTGAAATTCAGCCTTTTGCTCTTTGCTCATGTGCTTCCATTCATCTGTTAATTGTTGCGATGAAATGTATTGTCCATTCAGTTCTTGACGTCGTATTGTGCAATAGACAAAGAATGAGTCTGGTGCTTTGGGCGTATCCATTCTTTTTACAGGTTCATCTGTATTACAAGCCAGCATAGTTGGAGAAGGAAAAAAAAAAAAAAAAAAAAAAGAAGAAAAAAAGAAAGCCCGTCTATTTATACGATGGAGAAGGGGGGGTGGGCATCTTCTTTACCTGTGAGAAAATAGCCAATAAGGTTGTTATTGTTAAAGTGACTTTTTTCTTTTTCGATTTACTATAACAAAAAATGTGGGGTTCATGCATCACAACCAAGTGGAGTCTAAACCCAACCAAGCCTCATCTTATTACACATTGTTCTTGTCCTTATAAAACTGTTCTTAAATTGCGTGTATTTCTTTTAATTAGACCCCAGCATTATCTTTTTTTTTCCACCATTATGGCAGAAACCTTCTTAACTACAGGTCGCAAAATTGTCGCTATAGGCAGAAACTATAGGTACATAAAAAATAAAAAAATAAAAACGTTTCGCGTAATTATAGAGTATTGACTTGAACAAGTGAACATGCCAAAGAATTGAACAATCCAGTACCAGAATCCCCATTCTTCTTTTTAAAGCCGACCTCTTCTTATCTCGAAAATGGTGGTAGCATTGAAATCCCTCGTGGGTGTCAAGTACATCATGAGAGTAAGTAAACTTATTAAAACATATCCCTTGATTTTTAACCAAGATTTGGTAGTTGAATTGGCTGTAGTTCTCGGCAAAGGTGGTAGAAACATCCCTGCTGCTGATGCAGGTGACTACATTGGAGGTTCGTATCAAACATATAAGCAATTAGCATGTATTTACGCCCTAATTCCCAGGATACGCTTTGGCTATCGACTTGACTGCTCGAGATCTTCAGGTAAAACAAAAAAAAACATCTTTTCAATTCCCTTTTATAGAAGTTAACACTTTCTAGTTGGAAGCTAAAAAGAAAGGCTTACCTTGGTCTACTGCCAAAGGATTTGATACATTCACACCCATTAGGCAAGTTTACGCATGTTTAATTGCAGTTTCGAAACATGCACTGACCAATTTATGCAAACAAACCAGTGAGTTTATATCCAAACAAGATATTTCTGACCCAGCCAATGTCAGTCTTTGGTTAAAGGTACCGCGTTATTTCATTTACCAGGGTTGAGTCTAACTTTTTTTTTGAAGGTGAATGATGAATATCGTCAACAAGGCAATACAAAGGATATGATATTTAGGTAAAGAATCATCGTTAAACTATTTGTATATCTTACCTATTTATAGCATTCCTACCCTGATTGAGTATGTATCGTCCATTATGAAGTTGGAAACTGGTGATGTTATTTTGACAGGTACTCCAAAGGGAGTTGGTGCGATTCACGCGGGAGATGTCATTACAGCAGGTCTTTGTCCCGGAAACAGAGAAAGTGATATTGTTCACATGAAGTTTAATGCTATTGATCGTATCGGTGGATTTGCCAAGGCTTAACTGTCTAAATCTATAATAAAACGGTTTTAACATACCTAAACAGCCCATTTTATTTCAACACTATTGTATATAATATTCTAGCATGTTATCATTGCATAAACACCCCTGATTCATATTGACACTCATTGGTTATTGGCTATTGAATATTGAAATCATGGTTGGCAAAATGATTGAAAAGAAGCAATTATGCCTGGATCTGCAATTCAAGGAGATATTATATTATGTTATGTTTCAGTAGATAGATCAATAGGACACAATTAATTCTTTTTCTAATAATTATACTTTTATATATTTTCACTACACGCAATAAAACGTTTTTGGAGCATTATTTTCTTGCCATTCAAACCATAATTAAATTTTATACAGTGTTTGTTAAGACCACAAAGTAAATAATAATAATACAGTTCCGTACTTTGCTTAATATATGTCGTTGTCGCACTCTATAAAAAATTCGCCCAAGGGTCTCCCCTTTTTCTTAGAATCTGCTATTTTCAACATGAGGAACATGACACATCTGGCTATTGATACCTGTTCAGAATAATTTTTTTTTTCGTTTGCTATAATCATGATATGATTGAAACAATATGAGTATATCATGCATTAAAAACTTTCTAGTAACATAAATTACATGCATTTCATGCAAATTTAATGTATAGATTTTTCGTCCGATCTCGATTCGTATCTCATTTGATCACTAGCAGTAGTAAAGTTTCAGAACAAACTATTACATTTAGTAGGACCGTGAGACGGCTGTATTTTAACAAGTTCAATATAATAGTCTGGATTAACAGTAAAATGCCCATATCCGCCTCTAATACATCTAAAAAAAAGTATACTAGCATTATATCGAGAGCACCACTATGTCTGAGATATATCTATTACACTGAGCGTTGTTATTTCGATACCTGACTGCAGTTTATAATAAAATGTCTTTGAATAGACTTAAAACAAGATGGTAGGTTTGAAACGAGTTACATAGCATGGTTTATGTATAAATCAATCTGCTTCAGGAAGTAAAAGAAATATTCGGCAGACACCTGTTGGAATGGTCGTGTATCTTCCCAAAATTATAACAGAATGCTTTCAATCAATTACAGGCTCTCTTCCTTAAGCAATGATTAGAGGGCAGCTATCGCTTTTGGATATCTTGAAAGTGTGCAAAACATAAAATCATACTACTCATGTCTTTGTAACCCTCTTATTCGATTAAGATTATTAAGCATGATTTTCGGTGCTTAATGCGATACGACCCATAGAAGACCGAATCATATTCTCTATGTGATCCATTGGATGACAAATCATAACCATATAATACTAATTTGTAGTACCTTATTGAAATACATTCTATTGAAAACGTCCTACCATCACTGTTGTTTGAAGAAAAGAAAATAGTTCAGCTTGAATAGTGTAGGATGCGACATAATCCATCAGGTTGGATTTGTCATCCATCCTTTGTACAAAGAGAGAGACGGTTTCACGATTGAAAATCCGATTCAGGAATTCGTAACTAAGACAGGACACTTTCGCTAAACTTTTTTTTTTTCTTTTTAATTTTATTGCGCCTCTTCAAATGGATGAACAAAAACGTAATCAAGCATCACTACAAAATGGTTGGTAATGGCTGGAACTATAAACAATGCCAAAAAAAAAAAAAAAAAATAGTATATAAAACCCCAAACTAAACTATTTCTTCCTTTTATTTTTTATTTTTTCATCTTTCTTCTCAAGAAACGATTATTCAAAGACTTGAACATATACGCGATTGTTTAAAAATGCCCCCCGTAAGTAAAGCATCCAAACCCCTCTATGATTACATTGTCATTGGCGCAGGCTCTGGTGGTATGGCCGCTGCAAGAAGAGCTGCTGGTGTCCATGGCGCCAGCGTGGCAATGGTCGAAGCTCACAGCGTCCTGGGCGGTACGTGCGTTAACGTTGGTTGTGTTCCCAAAAAAGTGATGTGGAATACTGCCTCTGTCTTTGAAACTTTGCGCCAGGCCAAAGGTTACGGTTACGAATTCGGTGAGGTAAAATTTAACTGGTCCGTGATCAAAGCCAAGCGCGATGCCTATATCAAACGCTTAAATGGTATCTATGATGCGAACGCAGCCAAAGAACATGTAGAGCATTTCCACGGTCATGCTAGCTTTGTCAACTCGTCCACACTCAATATTATACGCGATGGCGCCGATCCTATTGAGATCAAGGGTAAGCATATTCTCATTGCTACTGGAGGTCATGGCATTATTCCCGACTTGCCTGGTGCCGAACTTGGTATTACCTCAGATGGCTTTTTCGACTTGGAGCATCAACCCAAACGTGTGGCTGTTGTGGGAACTGGTTACATTGGTATAGAACTTGCTGGTATCTTTCATTCACTCGGATCCGAAGTCACTGTCTTTTCGAGAACAAAGCAGATCTTGAGAAAGTTTGATACGACCATCAAAGATACCTTGTTGGAACATATGAAGAAGACCGGTGTTCAATTCGCGTTTGATTCCAAAGTGAACGCACTGAGAAAGAGTGATTCCGGTATTATTGTTGAATATGAGGCTGATGGTAAGCCTGGTGAACTCGAAGTAGATACTGTTCTCTGGGCTGTAGGTCGTGCTGCTAATACAAAAGGCTTAAACCTGGATGCTGTCGGTGTAAAGGTAGACAGTAAACAACAAGTTATAGTGGATGAATATCAAAATACAGCTGTTAGCAATATTTATTCACTTGGTGATGTTGTGGGTAAAGCTGAACTGACTCCAGGTAAATAATGCATTTTTTTTTTTTTTTTTTTTTTTTTTTTTTTTGCATATCTTATTAATACCTCTTTTGGATTAGTTGCAATTGCTGCTGCTCGTAAACTAAGTGATCGTCTTTTTGGTGGCCCTCGATTCGCCAAGGCTAAGCTCGATTACGATAATATCCCTACAGTCGTATTTTCTCATCCAACAGCTGGCACGATTGGTTATACCGAAGAAGAAGCCCGTGCCAAGTTTGGCGATGGTAATATCAAGGTATACCAGTCCAAGTTTGGTAACATGTATTTCAGTGTTCTTGATGAAAAGGAACCAACAGCTTACAAGATTATTGTTACTGGTCCTGAAGAAAAGGTGATTGGTCTTCATATTATCGGTAGAAGCAGCGATGAAATTTTGCAAGGCTTCGGTGTAGCCATTCGTATGGGTGCAACCAAGGCTGATTTCGATAACTGTGTCGCGATCCATCCTACATCTGCTGAAGAACTGGTAAGATCCCTTTATAACTATAGTATATACGATGGCTAATGGTCTCTTTTGTAATAATATATATAGGTCACTATGCGATAAATATTATATATGTATAATAAAGCTTCTTATTTATTAATCTTCATGCAGTTTCTGTTTAAGCGCTGTCAAAAAGCTGCTTAAATCTTTATCAATCGCTTCTTTAACCATTACACCCTTTGTATTGAACCAAGTGCTGACATTAGGCTCAACTTGATGCTTTACTGTCTTTCCGCTTATTTCATCGTTATAAACCAAAGTGAGTTCATATTTAGGCGAAAATTTGTTCATCTTGCCGTTAATTCTTAATGATCCTATAGTCTATAATGGACAATTTTTTTTTAAAAAAAAAAACGACATTTGACGCGCAATTTGAATCATACCTTTCCATTTGTTTTGTGAGTACCAGCAAAAATCTCGTCTTTTTCAACGAGATACCCGTATGCAAGCGAAGCAATTTGAAGTGCCCAGTAAACTACAACACAGATGGTAGTTACCGTCAACGCGTCATAAAAGCTCGTCTTGTATTCGTACAAAAAGGATCCTGCTGCAACAAAGCATGACACGTAACCCAATAATAACTTGATATCGGTGTGGGTATGTTTTTGAACAAACAGTTGATCTTTGGCATAAAACTATGTAATTCATTAGCCTCTTGTCAATATTTTTGGAGTTTTTTTTTAAGTTTCTTCTTTACACGAGAGATCTCGTCATCAACTGCATTTTTAAGTTGAGTGGCATCGTACTTGTTGGTCACCTCGACTGGCTCCACGCTTGATGTTGATTCTATTTGGCTTAGTGTCGGTGGTATTTTAAAAATACATAAAGTTTCATATCTTACCTTTAGTTACTGTTTGTGACATGACTATGAACAAAAAAAGATGATTATGATAAAAGCGTATTGATATATAATGCACGCGCTTGTTTCTTTCTGATTTTTTTATAGTACCGTGGAAGCGCACTCCTGAGTAAATCCGCCACGTCGTCCAATCAACTTTCTTGGATTACCGCCAGTAATAGTTGAGTGGTTAGTTATAGATAGGCTGACTATATTGTGTGAACCAGAACTTTGCGACAAAACTGTTCCTGGCACAATACAAAGCAAAAACCCAACTTTTTTTTTTTTTTTGCAGTATATAGGTCAATCATTGCGCTTGCTTTCATCACTACCCTCCCCCCAATTAGCAAGTGATACGTGTTCAAAAACCATTTTCAGCGCACTTTTTGATGGTTTTCACGATATAATCTAGGCCATAGCTGCATTACCTAATAGGCTTAGTTCCTCTGCCAATCTTAATGTTAACTATAGAGGCCCTATATTTTCTAGTCAATAGGTTCAATTGAAAGCTAAGCTTGACAAGCTTGAGGATCGTAAGGCCTTTTAGATACTTAAATCGTACTTGCAGAGGCTGCTTTACTCTAGGCCAAGCTTCAATAATAAGTCCCTTTATAATATATCTACATTTTATTTTTGTAATACTATTTGACTCTTAATAAACCAACCTGGCAATTTACATATTTATCTACAAAGTAATTACTATGTAAACATCGTGCTGAGGCTGTAAATATACAGCTACATTGGCTTCATTGCTCTTAATTGACTAATGCCTACGCATGCATTAGTAAAGCAACAGTAGACTGGAAACTGCGCAGCTATGTAATATCTGTCCTAAATGTGAGGGAATATTAGGCTATATCCTTTGCGTATGGTAAACCTGTAGTAAGAAAAGTTAATCCACAACAGTTGGATTAATATGAAGACTCGTCAAATCCTTTTCAGATTAGCTAAACTATCTTTTCAAACCAATAGGAAAATCTTCTAGAAAGCAGAGAATCAAACGTTTAGACTGTTGGTAAATAGATAAGTTTTCTGGAAGTATATTCATGTTCTTTTAGAGTAAATTATCAAATCCACCAGCCATGGAACCAATAATCATCGTTGATGTTATTTAGGAAAGTAACAATCGGATAAGCTATTCATGAGCCTGTGACCAAATTGCTGTTGCTTCTAATCAGAGCTATAATTCAAATATGGGCCTGTATGTTCAGTGATTGACATATAGCCTTCTAAAACAAGACTTCTGATATAAACTATAGATACTTGAACATAAATACCATTCGTATGTAAACCTTTTATCATCTCAGAGATTTTCGTAATGAAGCGTTTAGTCTATTGGATAATTAAATCTATATTCAATAAGCATCTTTTATTATAATCTATTAAGGCACATAGTGGTTAAAAAATTCCCCACAAGAATCTCTTCCTGGACTCAAAGCCCAAAAAAAATCCCCCCCCCCCACAAGAATCTCTTCCTGGACTTAAAGCCCAAAAAAAAATTCCCCCACAAGAATCTCTTCCTGGACTTAAAGCCCAAAAAAAATTTCCCCAAAGAACTTCTTCCTGGACTTAGAGCCTAAAAAAAAATCCCCCAAAAGAACTAACACGACATACATAAAACGACATCGGTTAATACTCGCCTAATTTGGGCAGCAATCGCAGCACAGGGTTGCTTAATATTGGCCAACACAAATCGTGTAACATATACTTCACTAAGGACCAGCCCATTATGACTCTAATCCAAGATATTCGGAAATCTATTTCTTGTGACAAAGCAATGAAGAACTAAGCATTCAGTCGGGCCTTTGTGTATTTTAATGAATCTAAAGTAGTTTTGTTTACCAAATGCTCGCCCAAAAATATACTGGTCAGTTTTCTAGCATATTTATTGTAGCAAATCAACAAAGAGATGATACATACCATTATAACCAAAAGATATATAGAAACTTTTTTCGATCTCGCCTAAACTAGTTTGCCGAAGGAGATTCCGTTTCTTCTAAAGTGTACGGAAAGAGATTCTTTACGCTACGTCATGAGAAGTTTTTTCTATCGTATATCCGATATGTGCATTTCAACGTACTGTAACCAACTTTATATGTTTAATTGAGGCCATCAAGGCAGTTAACTCATGTATACACAAGTAGAGTGTCTTAGTTTTGTTAAATAGAGACCATACCGTAGACATTATTTATAGAATGATTGCTTGCTTAGAAATGATAAATGTATTTGATCGGGCCTGGCCTTTACGGTGTCAACCTATAAGGCAACAGTAATAGTTACCCAACCTTTGAGCTCTAATTTACTATAAATTGATCAACGAATCCATTATTCAAATGCTCTTTACTTAACTATTATTACAATCAAATCGTTATTGTACCATGGATAAAATTACTCTTTGCTATTTTCAGGTTGGAGATTCACGTAAGTCATTGCAGGAGAGTTTTCAAAGAAACAGACATGATAGTAACTTGTTTGTCCTTGAAAAGTTACACGCGGTCGTGGGGAAAACGTCAAGCTTTTGCTTGAGGATGCTGGGTTGGAACACGACTATATTCGCTTAAGAAGAAATCAGGCATGGTATGACTGGAGAGACAAGCTCATTGCAGAAGGCCACCCTTCAGTTACTCTTCCTTACATTCAAATAAAAGATCAATACTACTTCAAAACACACGCCATCCTGCGTTACCTGTCTGTCAAACTGGGAAACAAGTATCATGGATCCACTCCCGAAGAAAATCAACTTGTAGATGTCGTTTGCGAAGTCGCAGACTTGTGGTTTGACAGTTTAAGAATTGCTTATTGGGGTACGGATGTAAGTAATTGGGAGGACTCGTTGTAATTGATGCAGTATATTGATATCAAATTTGCAGGAGCAAAAGAGGCTGCATGTATTTGAAACACCTGTCCACATCGCTACGTTTGAAAAGTTTTATGCTGGTCGCAAAGGTTCTTATCTTCTTGGAGACAAGGTAACTCTAAGTGGTCTGAATAGAAGAATAACAAATTAATAATGGCTAATATAGATAACCTATGCTGATTTCATGGTTTACCATATGATTGTCGATGATTCAGCACGTAATCTTTTAGGTGATGCTCCTAATCTTGCAAAATTTGCAGAGGCTTTCGAGGCACGCCCTAATATAAAAAAATATCTGTCCACTCTTCCTTAATGAACAGCATGGCCAACAATGAAAAAGTTGCACTTTTGGTCTGAATAATAAATAAAATATGTTCCTTGTTATTCATAGTTTCGGTTAATGAGTGAGCCATAGGCTAGAACAGTATTACGGCTTGAGTAAATCAAACATTGACAAACTTAGAGAGTAAGGTTCATTGCATTATTAAATACGACAACGTAAGTATATAATCAAGGGCCAAGGATAATATTGAAGGAATACTATAAATAGGGTCCAGCTCTTAGTCTTTTTTTTTTTTTTAGAAAAAAAAACTTGTACTATATAATGCAACTCCATATTTTGCATGGTTCTATTCCTGTTGCCTCTCTATTAATATTTCAGACACAACTCTCAAAGGTTCGAGAGTGAAAATTTGTGGTTTCATAATTTTAATATTGCTCTTATGATTTAGTTTCAACTTACAGATATGTGCCTTTGATCATGAAGACAAAAAGCGAAATACTGATGATCAAGGAAAAAAAAACTTTTATCATGAGTATGGAAGTTGACGGTAAATCTTATCAACTTGGCGGCTAAGTAGGTTTTGGTTCCTAAATAGACAGCAAGGACCTGCCCAAGAAACAGAAGGAAAAATGAAAACAAATCAGAAAACCTCATTAGACGAAACACAGTTTAATAGAGGGACTTATTTGTGATGAAAGTGTAATATCAATCATTGATATATCAAAGAATAATGATAAAGCGATGGAAAATTTTTACAGATTTGTAGTTGAGCATTTTGATAGTATCACTGGAACTATGCTACATCTCATCAATATGCTACAATAGTACTAAATGGGAGAGATTATGAAAATGACAATATGCCACAACTTCCCGGCAATTGCACTTCATAGGAAGCATTGACACAGTCCAAGCTTAGGGACCAGGTATTGAAACGGAAATGCACTGATATCGATCCCCCCCCCAGCTTTAGTACCCTCATCCGCAAATACCCATTCAACTTGCACAACAAAACAGCCTGATCCAGGAGCCTCCAAAGGCTCAATCTCTTCTACTTCCAATAATACTGATGGTTGTCTGCAAGTATTATCAGATACTACTACACTAAGTAAAAGAAATACATGGGTTGAATTATGCACTTGGGTTAAGGCGAAAAATGAGCCTGTTTGTTAGTTTATAGTAAAAAAAAAAATAATAGTACACGAAAAACGTTGCAGCAACGTTTTTGTAATATACTGCCATCTATACTGCAGGAAGTCTCTGAAGGCTAGTTTTCGGAAAATCTTTTTTTTTTTTTTGGAGGATGAGGGCAGTCCACAAAACAGGATACGTTCCTTGCTAAATGTTGACAGTGAATCAATTGCGTGTCAGAGATACATATATATATATACCCTTGTACAATACTTGGCAAAGGGAAAATAAAATAATAATTGAGAGTATTCATGGATCTTACCTTTGTATTTTCGCTCACTAAACTTTTGTAGGTCTTGATCGAGATTGCTAACACAAGTATGAATAGTAAGACCTGGACCAATGACTAAATGTATGTAAATTTTCAACACCTCTAGACCTAAATGAGGGCTAGGGCGGACTATTACAAACGTATGTAGGTCAAATGATACTATTTTGGTCGAATAAATAAACGTATTTCATAAAACTAGATCTTTTGACGATTTCAGTTTAATGCCAGACCTGAGTACTGGTACCTGCTCAGAATGAACTACCTCATCTATGCACAGCATCTACTTGCTAGCAATAGATCATTTGTATATTGACTCCCTTGAGCTTTTCATTGCTAAAAATCATTCAACTATATTTCATTTGTTAGAAGTAAAATGCGGTGTTACAAATTTTCGTTAGCTTTTGGTTTTCCTTGATATAATAAATATGTAGAACTTGTACGCACAGACCTTAAATCAACACGTGTTCTGTGTCATATTCTACTATTCTATAATAGACAAATGGATAGTAATCAGAGCATAGGAGCCCTAGGGTAACATTTTTTGTATGAAAATGTCTAGTACCACACGAATATTATGTAAACGTTTGACCCAGCGTTATGTTCTAAATATGGTGTATCAAATTTAAAGGAAATGCTTTTATCGTATTAACCAGTACTTCACACGTACCAAGACGCCGTAGGTATACGTATTAGCACATTATTTTATTAAGATATATTATTATTATCAAGAGGCGAAAGGGTTGTTAAGGTATTAAAAATAAGTTGTAAAGAAAAGAGAGAGAGAAGAAAAGGTGAAATAATAAGTATACAAGGAAATTATGGGCAGTTCTCGGGCGCGAGACATGTAGCAACGACGGCATTGCCTGCGATATTTGATAGCTTGAAGATACATGTGGCAATAGCAGAGATACCTTGACCAGCGATAAGACCACCAGCAGCACTGAACATAAGGTCTTCGTGAGCTTTAGGGTTAATTCTCTTCCAAATTTTACCACCGGCCCAGCCGAGGAACATAGAGAAGGGTACTTCAGGTTGAGGATTAATCATAGTGATACCGATAGCACTGATTGAAGGGAAATATCTGTGGTACTTTTTAGGGATCCAGTAATGGCGGATAATAGGAAGCACGACAGCAAGGGCAGCACAAACACCAGTGAGAATGACGGAACCTCTGGTAAGAGGCTCAGCATCGCCAGTCAAAAGCTTAGTAACATTCATCCAGGCAACTACAGCAATCAAACCAAATTCACAATTTTCAACATCCGAATCATCAACGATACAAGGGTAAGCTTCAGCAAAAAGGATAAAGAAACCAACAGCAACGGCAATGGCAAAGAAAGAGGCGACAAGTTGAGCCAAGAATTGAGAGCGAGGAGAAGCACCGAGTAATTGACCTGTCTTTAAATCACCGACCATGTCAACAGCTTGAGAGGCAGCAGAGGCAGAAATGTTACCAGCCATCAAGTTGACTTTCTGGAGAGTTGGCTTATCGGGAGCAGGCATCTTGGCAAAGACCAATTGAGACATTTTACCAATGGAACCAGTAGGATTGATATCAGTCTCACCAGAGGCTTGGATACCAACAAAAGACAGAATGAAACCGAGGAAGACAGCAATAATTGATTGGTAAACAGGCATGCCAAAGTATTCACCCATAATGGCACAAGTGAAGATGATTGAAATAAGGGTACCACCAGCCCACCACCAGGTAGGAACAAGTTGATGAGCTTCAAAGATTTCATTTTCGTCATGCACAGAATTGTACTTGTTCATTTGCTCATTAGATAAAGTGGTACGCAATACAATTCTACGGAAGACGTTAACACTACGCATACAACCAAGCTTGATTTCATGAGCACCGCCCTTTACACCGCGCCAGAGAGATTTATATTGGATGAAAAGTTCAGTAAAAGCAGAGACAGCCATAAGGGCAATACCGGGCCACAGGAAGACACTGCTAGTGGTTGGGCCGGTTGGGGTGAAGCCTAAAGGTCTGATAAAAGTACCATTGGCAACCATGACTGGACCAATGATACCATAAACGACAATAGATGAAATGAAGAAAGGAATGACAGTAGAGCCAGGTGTCATTAAACCAGCGCCAAAGAAAGGGAAGTCAAACTTGAAGAACCATCCCCATGATTCATCAGCTGTCATAAGAGGGGAGTAATTAGCAGCTTTACCGATATAAAAGAGAATGTGGACTATAATATAACTGATTAATATCCATACGCATAATCCAAATTAAAAGAACTTACGAACTTCCATGAAAGGGAGCCAGTAACTGATCACAACCCAACAGAAAGTAAATAAGAACCAGATACCCATCCATTTGGCCTTTCTCATGGCATTCTTTTCACCTTCAACAGTATCGTGAAGAGAAGTAATGGAAATGGCAGCAGCGCGAGGAGTAGGGAAAGTCAAATCTTGCTTTACGACAAAATGCATACGAAGAGGCACAGCAAAGAATAAACCATAGAAAGCAGCGGAAATAGTAAAGAGCTATTAAACACGTTAGATAAATATACATATATATATATATGGTATAATATTGAAACTTACGAGAAGAGCAACCACATCATCTTTAGGGGAGTTCATCAAACCCATCTTATACATAGCAGGAATACCAGAAACAAAACCAGCAGAAAGACCGCCAGCGGTAGTAGCTGCTGATTGAGCAGAACAATTTTCCTTGGGACCAAAGTATCCACCACCCCACTTGGGAGGAAGAGCTCTGGATAAAGGCTTCAAGATAGCAAAGGAAAAAATGGCACCAAACAAAGATGCACCAAAAGACCAACCAATCTTTAAACCGAGATATGTATTTGAAGCAGCTGAATTAATGTTAGAACATTGATCTATCTGTATCTTATAAAGTATTTACCAACAATACAACCGAGCAGAGAACCAACAATAGCTGAACGCCATGTAAAGTGGAACTCTTCGGTGATTTGTTCGCCTAAGGCTTTCTCATTTACGATGACCTGACTGTTACTATCTCCATCGTTAAAATCTTTTTTATCGTCTCTGTATGAAGTTGGCGAGTCCAACTCAAATTTTTCATCCACGATAGCTTGTGTTGCCATTGTTCGTATGGTAGAAAAAAAGATAAAGTATTAAAATAAGAATCAAGCGCCCTTTATATACCAGTTGACATTGAGATATGCAATTAATAACAACAATATTTGTCGAACCAAGTACCATGTGATATAAAAGAGAGAGAGAGAGAAGATATATTAACGGATCTTTCGCACGGTGCAAGCTAGTGAAACTCGCTGATCGCGTGAAGCTATAGCTAAATTGGAAGATTGTAGTAGGCGCACTTATTTAAACTTGACATCCAGAATCCCTTTTAAAGAAATTCTTTCTTATTATGGGGCTTTCGAGCTTCTTGTATCATTTGCTTTTGTTACCTATGTATTTCTAATTCAAGATTAGTCGACAGTATATATGATAAAACGGAAGAGTAAGTATAGCTTTTTTTTTTACCATTTTGAAAATATTGATTATGTTGGACATTGCTAGAAATAAAACAGACTGGAAAGAGCAAAAACGATAGCTTTTTTTTTTCAAATAGATTCTAATCAGTTAAAATATATATCATTCGTTTCATTCGGGAACTCAATATTCTGATGAGAGAATATCAGGCGTACGACTTTTCTTTGCATTCTTAGACCTTTGCGTTTCTGTTTATGAGAAAAACAAAGATTATGGAAACAATTGCTATAGACAGAAACTACCTTTTTATTATTATTACTATTATTATTATTCAATATCATTGGAGCTTCTAAATGATAATATGCTCAAAAATATTGAATATTTACAGCTACAGAAAAATATTAATAAAGCAATAGGTACTCCGCGTTCCAAGATGATTGGGTATAAATCGTGTTACAGACACATAAAATAATCGATCCGACCAAAAAGCTGATCTGCTTTGATTGTTATGTAACATTATATTGCTCATAAAACATTTTTATTTCGATAGAAAGACAGGGTCTCTTAGTCCGAGTACTCTATATTACACAGGCCATTTGACATTAAGGCTTTAACACCTTTCCCCTTATAACCCATGGGTGCTATAACTCTATCTTAAATCAGATTCTACATCTATGCAGGAAGAAAAAAAAAGGAAGATTCATAGCACTATTGTCTTATTTAGAAAGTCGTCACACACTGAAATTAGTTGATTCGTTGTCAGTTTTAGGTAACCTTTTTTGAAATTACAGTTAGTGGTTAAAAGGATATTTCTTTATTATTTGTTTTACGAATTAGCATGATTGTGATGTAGAAACTCAACGCATCATACTATGAGTGTATATATAGCACAGATTGGTGGGTATGAGTCTACAAAGAACACAGCAAGTTGGTGGGAGTTATGCCTTCTTTTTAATGTGTTAAATATAGACGAGAGCTATATTCTTTTAGTAAAATGGCAGCTTGATCTATATCAATCAAAATATATACTTGGGCGGGGAAATGAACGAGAAAGAAAACGCACCTTTTGTGATCCATAGTAAAGCATTGGAACAATGCTTATTTTCAATTATTGACATACCTTGTCATATGAATTTAGGATATAAAAGTAAAATAATAGTATATTTGGTAAAAGAAAGTAGATTTTTTTGGGGGATGATCTCTTAATATCATGCCACCAACAAAGCCCATTTCCATATAGCCGTGTCACCTCATTTTCCAATGGTTACAAAGAATAGAATCAGGAAAGTTAGTCAAATAAAGGAAAGTTTCTTTCTCTTCTGTTGGACTCTTCTAATCATTCTATGCACTTTGCAACGTATCAGTGAAAAATGATCAAACATTCAAATATAATAGGAAAATGATAGCAAAATAAGCTTATCGTACTAAGCAAGGAATAAAGTATTAACTACACATCATAATTTAAAATGTCTGGAGTGAAGCATGATGCTACTTTCTGTATTCAATATTGACACATACCAATCCCTGGTACTTGGAGCCTTTCTAACTTGATAGGTTAGAGCCATAAAATTGAGCCACAATGTTCCAAGTAGTACATGACAAGAGAAAGAAGAAAAGTTATTCATAGTGACTATCTACCAAGGTCATTTTGTGTCCTGTATACATCTATCATATGCATCTATCAAGAAATACCTGTGTAAACATACTATGAAATACAGGTTTTGTATATGTAGTATACGCAACTTGTTGCTTGAATTTGATCCTGTTTCTAACCTGACCTTTAAAACGCTTTGTTCAGGTACATTATCTTTTTTGATTGGACAATTGCGTTATTGGGCAGCTGCCTAAAGAAACGAAGCATTACCATAATAGGCATCAACTTCCTCATTCAGTTGATTCTAATCCAGACGAACTCTATTACCTTTGATAACATGTCCAGATGGATCAAAGTTGCTCTTGTCATTCAACCGAGCCGCTTTAGCGTGCGAAAAACCAAAACAAGATACCCGTTCTTTCAGTACACTTACCGATTTTTGGGAAACTTTGAATGTCCGAAGTCTCATTACTGAGGCGATCAACAACTGGTCAACAAGGTACTCGTAGTTTGAAATGAAAATTAATGATACTATTCTTTGGCTTGTTATCGTTGCTTGACCTTGAGAAACAACTGAGCCATTTAGATGTATTGTGATCATAAATATTATGGGCTACTTGCAAATTTTTAATGTATCAAGCCATTAAGTTCTGCATTTGTAACTGATTAAAAAGGGTGTATCCATCTTAACATTAAAACTAAAATGGAGAATTAGGACATCAACTGGATTACTACTTTATTTTTTAGAGGCTTCTATATCAATGACTTTATCGATATTAGTCACATTTAAATCCTATATTAAAACGTAACTATGTCCATATTGCTCCAGTCTGTGGTGAAATCCACATATAGCTCTCTGCATATATATTAAAAAGACAGAATTCATTTAACCATCCATTAAAAGAGGGAGTTTTGGATCACTGCTGAAAAGACAATTAATGCAGAGTGAACATATATTTTAAAGTCCTGTGATTGTTACTAAGAGATCATTTCCTTTGAAGTATAAATACAAGAGACACAAGCTAGATAGAATTACTTAACCCTCTTTGAATCAATAAAACCCATAAAACGATTCTGACTGATTCACTCGCTTTTTTATTCAATTTTTATCGCAAAGTCTAATGTCGCATTTGTTTAATAATTTAAACGCAGAGCATATCATGGATTCAACTGTATTACAGTGTTTCGCGTTTAAAAAATACAAAAATTAGAAAAAAGCTTGGAGTTCAATACAAAATTTTGTAAGTCAGTAGAACTTATGGCTGAACAGTAAAATATGTGAATAATTAGTAAAATGTTATCGTCATAAATGCAAATATACCTTTCGCCATATTGTTTATGAAAAAAAAAAAAAGCATAACCGGTTATGAAAAAAACATACCCCGTTAAGAAAAAGCTCAAAAATCAATAAACTTTATGAACAGTCCGAACCGAAAGCAATTAGTGCACATTTAAATAGCCTTATTTTCTTTCCTTTTTCTCTTTTTCACAGTAAAAAATGTCTGAAGAGGTCAATGGTAATTTGCAATTTAGTTTAGTTCTATTCAGCGGCAAAACAGTTTATATAACTTATTCACTTATAGATGAAGAGTTGGATGCTTTTACTCCACATTTGAACTGGAAGTCGGATGCGGATCTTGTGAACAAGCTTTTATTAAATGATAAAAATATCATAAATCTAATTGTTCAATCGCTACTTGGTATTATGTTTGCTTTTAATATAAAATATACTATTTTATCTAATAATTTAATTTTTACAGGTAGACACGTTCCAGAGAATTGTTATACTGTAGCCCAGACTGATTGGGCTGATGCTGAAGGTTTATTTATTGTATATTGTTCCTCACAGAATGAAAATGATGAAAGATATGCTCCATTAATTATTACTATTCAAAACGAAATTAGTCAAGCTTCAATGTTAAAAATCATTCGACACTGTACTTTGGTTTATGGAAAAAAAAAATCTCTTACCAACAGTTTTGATTATCTCTAGCTCTAGACTAGATGAAAGGATTGATTTAGATATAGATATGAATGTAGATTCATCTTTGAAACTGATCAAATCCGATTTTTGGGCTCGAGAATGCTTATTGTTTCTTCCTGATTCAATTAGCACACCTCGCAATAGCAAATATACGAATACGCTTATCGCAGTTTGTCAATATATATCTAATCCGAGCAAAATACTCTTTTTTTCGTCCAATGCTGAACGTCAAACTATCCAGTTGATTTGTGAAGTTGAAGTTAAAAATAAAGACTGAATATTATATCGTTAATAATAAATGAAAATAAAAAATCAATATACAATACATGTTACCATCAATCTAGATCAAGCTACAACTGTATGGTTTTGAAACAATGCAACAAGAACTTATGCTACCCAAATAAGTCTTGTCACAGTTCGAATAAATAATAATGAGATATCTATACAGTTGCGTAACAGTAATGAATCATGTATTTTATTGGTTTTATATTTTGTAATTTAAAAAAATAAAAACTATTTCGAGTTCTTTGTACGCTTTTTTGCTTGGTAGTAAGAGCTTTTCAGAGTATTTGGCGAGGTATATGATTGAAACAGACCCTTAGATTTTCCTTTGTCATAAATCGTTTTCCAATTTTTATATTTTCCTGCTTCAGAAAGGGCTTCAATAAATAAATAATCATCAGGGTTGTATTTTTTTGTGTTTCGATCCATTTGTGATCCGGTTGGTTCAAAATCATCGTCCTTAAACTTTCTCTTTTGATTTTCTATGTCGTTTAAAACCTCTTCAACGTACGGATGGCTCTTTTTGACGATAACACCAGGATCTTCATCCTCCAATCCAATTATTTTTTGTAATTTTGATTCGGTTTCTTCAAGAAACTCATTCATCATAACTGCTTTTTCAATTCCTGTTCCTCCCTTTAGGGCAGCCTTACTTGAAATAGCGTAAAGCAACTGCACAATTGGATCAGTATTATAAACCAGAGACTCCAGACGCTGTGATTGGCTTGTCATATAGTACGCTAGCGCCACAAGTGGATCCATTGGATTTTCTTTTATGTGCTCTTTGATAGAGTTAGGTGAAATAAAACTACAAGATTTAGCCCAGCATTTACACTCAATTTCCAACAAATGCGTGTGATTGCTATTTGTGTCAAATTGCTGTTCAAATTTAATACTTGAAAATCCTTTCACTACGACAACAAGCACAACGGGCAAGACATTGTAACGATCAAATACGTAGGTGCAATATCGAATTAATCTTGACATGAATCTCCGATCTACACAATCTTGTATCTCAATGAGTATTGGGACTGATGCATTTGTTACTCCAGTTTTTGGCACATAAAGTACGTCAGATTTGCTCCCATCTGACCATTCCGTTTGTGCTGAATAATAAATATTGTTGGGAATACATTTACCTACATAAAATAATGTATTCTAAATAAAACCAGCTTGTTCACAGGTTAAGAAAGATATATTTACCAAGTAAAGATGTAACGATTAGATTTATTATTCTTTTATCATTGAGTAAAAGTTTGCTATTTAAATCTGTTCCAGGCCTGAAGTTTAAAGGCAACGGAAGGTAAGCAGATTCTCTTTCTACAAAAGAAAGAGTTAGTCCTAGTATCTACAATCCATCTTGTAAACTTACCAGCAAGTTCCATCTTTTTTTTTTTTTTTTTTGGAAAGAAAGTAATCAAGTCAATTTTCATAATCGGTTATGCTTTTTTTCATAATAGGTTATGCTTTTTTTCATAACCGGTTATGTTTTTTTTTCATGACCGATGACGTAAATTCATAATGCGTTTTTTCTTTCATAACCGGTTATGCTTTTTTTCATAATCGGTTATGTTTTTTTTTCATAACCGGTTATGCTTTTTTTCATAACCGGTTGCGGTAAAAATTGAATAAAAAGCGAGTGAATCAGTTAGAACCGTTTTATCGGGTTTTATTGATTCAAAGTGAGTTAAGTTTTTCTATCTAGCTTGTATCTCTTGTATTTATACTTCAAAAGAAATGGTCTCTTAGTAACAATCAAAGGTCTTTTTAATCTATGTTCATTCTTCATTAATTGTATTTTCAGCGGTGATTCAAAACTCCCTCTTTTGATGGATAGTTATTAAATGAATCCCGTCTTTTTAATATAATGTAGAATGTTATATGTGGATTTCACCACACCGGTTATGCTTTTTTTCATAATCGGTTATGCTTTTTTTCATAACCGGTTATGTTTTTTTTTTCATGACCGATGACGTAAATTCATAATGCGTTTTTTTCTTTCATAACCGGTTATGCTTTTTTTCATAATCGGTTATGTCTTTTTTCATAACCGGTTATGCTTTTATTCATAATCGGTTATGTTTTTTTTTCATAACCGGTTATGCTTTTTTTCATAATCGGTTATGCTTTTTTTCATAACCGGTTATGCTTTTTTTCATAACCGGTTATGTCTTTTTTTTCATAACCGGTTATGCTTTTTTTCATAATCGGTTATGCTTTTTTTCATAATCGGTTATGCTTTTATTCATAACCGGTTATGCTTTTTTTCATAACCGGTTATGCTTTTTTTCATAATCGGTTATGTCTTTTTTTCATAACCGGTTATGCTTTTATTCATAATCGGTTATGTTTTTTTTTCATAACCGGTTATGCTTTTTTTCATAATCGGTTATGCTTTTTTTCATAACCGGTTATGCTTTTTTTCATAATCGGTTATGCTTTTTTTCATAACCGGTTATGCTTTTTTTCATAATCGGTTATGCTTTTTTTCATAATCGGTTATGTTTTTTTGTTTCATAACCGATGACGTAAATTCATAATGCGTTTTTTCTTTCATAACCGGTTATGCTTTTTTTCATAACCGGTTATGTTTTTTTTTTCATGACCGATGACGTAAATTCATAATGCGTTTTTTTCTTTCATAACCGGTTATGCTTTTTTTCATAACCGGTTATGTTTTCTTTTTCATAACCGGTTATGCTTTTTTTTTCATAACCGATGACGTTAATTCATAATGCTTTTTTTTTCATAACCGGTTATGCTTTTTTTCATAATCGGTTATGCTTTTTTTCATAACCGGTTATGTTTTCTTTTTCATAACCGGTTATGTTTACTTTTTCATAACCGGTTATGTTTTTTTTTCATAACCGGTTATGCTTTTTTTCATAACCGATGACGTAAATTCATAATGCTTTTTTTTTCATAATCGGTTATGCTTTTTTTCATAACCGGTTATGTTTTTTTTTCATAACCGGTTATGTTTTTTTTTCATAACCGGTTATGTTTTCTTTTCATAACCGGTTATGCTTTTTTTTTCATAACCGATGACGTTAATTCATAATGCTTTTTTTTTCATAACCGGTTATGTTTTTTTTCATAATCGGTTATGCTTTTTTTTTATAACCGGTTATGCTTTTTTTCATAATCGGTTATGCTTTTTTTTCATAACCGATGACGTAAATTCATAATGCTTTTTTTTTCATAACCAGTTATGTTTTTTTTCATAATCGGTTATGCTTTTTTTTTTCATAACCGGTTATGTTTTTTTTCATAATCGGTTATGCTTTTTTTCATAACCGGTTATGTTTTTTTTCATAATCGGTTATGCTTTTTTTCATAACCGATGACGTTAATTCATAATGCTTTTTTTTCATAACCGGTTATGCTTTTTTTCATAATCGGTTATGCTTTTTTTCATAACCGGTTATGTTTACTTTTTCATAACCGGTTATGTTTTCTTTTCATAACCGGTTATGCTTTTTTTTCATAACCGATGACGTTAATTCATAATGCTTTTTTTTTTCATAACCGGTTATGCTTTTTTTCATAACCGGTTATGTTTTTTTTCATAACCGGTTATGTTTTCTTTTTCATAACCGGTTATGTTTTCTTTTTCATAACCGGTTATGTTTTCTTTTCATAACCGGTTATGCTTTTTTTTTCATAACCGATGACGTAAATTCATAATGCTTTTTTTTTCATAATCGGTTATGCTTTTTTTCATAATCGGTTATGCTTTTTTTCATAATCGGTTATGCTTTTTTTTTCATAACCGGTTATGCTTTTTTTCATAATCGGTTATGCTTTTTTTCATAACCGATGACGTAAATTCATAATGCTTTTTTTTTCATAATCGGTTATGCTTTTTTCATAATCGGTTATGCTTTTTTTCATAACCGGTTATGCTTTTTTTTCATAACCGATGACGTTAATTCATAATGCTTTTTTTTTTCATAATCGGTTATGCTTTTTTTTTTCATAACCGGTTATGCTTTTTTTCATAATCGGTTATACTTTTTTCATAATCGGTTATGCTTTTTTTCATAATTGGTTATGTCTTTTTTCATAACCGGTTATGCTTTTTTTCATACTCGGTTATGTCTTTTTTTCATAACCGATGATATGAATTTATAATGCTCCTTTTTTTTCATAAACGATATGGCGAAAGGTGCATTTGTATTGATGACAATAACATTTTACTGACTATTCACATATTTTATTGCTCAACCACAAGTTCTACTGACCAACAAAAAATTTATAGAACTCCAAGCTTTTTTTATTGGAGGCACCAATTTTTTTTATTTTCAAACGCAAAACACTGCAAAACTGTAATTAGTTCAAATATCTTTATTTGCATTTTGTTCTGTTAGTAGAAATGAATATTCATTGACGATTGATCAGAGCATCTACGATTCATTTAATAAAATAAAATAAATAGCATTGAAAGAAAGACTCTGACATATATAATAGCTTATTTTGAACATAAAGTAATTATATGCGATGCTGGAAGAAAGGTTCTCGCGCCCTGGAAATGAATCCTTAATGTTTGAAATGCATCAATTTCTTTTTCTTTATTTAATTGCTAGTAAACAAAACATCTCAATTGTGATCCAACTAAACCGTAGTTTTACTAGACAAAGCTGGTAATTCTAAGTATGAAATGTGGACTAGCTGTGACATCTGATCGAGATCGATCGAGGGATGTATTGATCGTTATATCCAGATTATATGAAATGTAGGTAACTTACTGCCATTCATTAAAGTAGAGTGTACTCGTAATGGCTTGTAATAATGCATTATGAACATGAGCTGATCATCAGATGCAACATTGAACTAGAATCGGTGGTATAGGTACAGCTTTAGACCTAAATTTTCCCATGCTCTTTTTCTTTAGCAAAGTACTGATACTGCTTTTTTGAAGAAAAACTTATAACCGTTACAGGTTTTTTTTATTTATGGATAATTAGTATTGATAAAATAAGAATCCAGATAAATAACAAATTTATTCGCTTTAGAAGCGGTGCAATTATACCATTGATAGAGATAAAATTTCCATAGAAATTATCATTTTCAAATTGACCGAGATCCTTTTTTAAGCTGAATTTTAGTGCTGACTCCCTGTTCTTCTAAGACGGCCGTTCAACTGATTTCTCTAATTTATTCACACTTCAGTGTACGTTAGAAGATTATCGTTTGTTGCAGCTTTACCTGTTCTTTTATTTGATTTATCTTACACATTCTCTCCTCAACATGCTCTAATATCTCTGCTAGTATCAAACACCTTTAGATAACATTTATTGGTTCTTTCCCTCATTTTTTATCTCGACGTTTACAATATATACGTGTCGAATTTTCGACTATTGAAATAAGCTCCATCACCAAAAATCGTGTTGAAGCACTATGAGATACAGTGGATCGTTATGGACACGAACTAATTAGGCGCTGTGACATTCAACTGAAATCGGTCAAACGTTTCGAGAATGAGTAGATAAATGAAATCTATAATTATAGACAAATATAGTCCAATCACTGTTTTCAACCAAACAGAGGTTCTAATAAATACTACTGCTTATTTTGAGCTTGGATTACTTATCTGGTGTGACTTTTGGCCAAAATTTACTTAAAAACATGTCGCTGTTTAGTAAATCTATATGTCTTGCCGTATTTAAAGACCTAAAGAGATATAATTTATAATAAAAACCAGAATATCTTACAAACATTTAGATAATCCTCCACTACTGCATGAATTTGACGAACTAGTTTACTACGAAAATAAAAATAATAATAAAGGACTTACTTATAACGTGTTCAATGAGTGAGTAGTCAACATCCGTTGGGCTTGAATAGATTGTTATATAAAAAGATCCACTCTTTTTTATTATTTAATTTTAAATAGGTTTAAGTGAACAGCAAAACCAATGAACTCATTGACTGCCTATAACCAGATAATGCGCAGGGATAACTGAACTGCTGTTGATTGAGCTAGACGATACAGGGGGATAACAAGATGCTTTCGACTAGGGTAAAGCTGACCAGAAGTATAAGAATTGGGCTGACTTTATCGCACAAGGACTATTCTAGTCAATAAGTAATTATACAGCGATGTAGTATCATATTATCATAATTGTAAAACTGGGACAAAGGTATATTTAGAAAAAGATCCTTGTGACATTATCAGGCTATGGAGCAACCCACAACGAAAAAGGCCTAATGTGATCTTCAAGTTTGATTATAGCACCAAACAAGAACGAATGACTAACACAAACGCCAATCGTCAAACCACTCAATTGTACATTTCTACAAGCAAAAAAAAAAAAAAAAAAAAATGAAGCAATGTAAACAATTACAACTAAATGTTCAAAGTGTAAAAAAGAATCAATGTGTGATCGTAGAATCGGCATGAATAAATCGATTAAGCTTATTCAAGCCTCATATTCATTGTTCTATTATAATATAAAAAGGATACACATTGTCAGAATTATATAAACTAGCTGAACGGTTTTTTCCTCATTTTAGAAATAAATTCCTGAAATTTGAATCTATTAAATCTCTTTGAAATACCATATATTTACTGTTAATGATTATCAATATAAAGCCATCATTGAACTTGTGTTAAATAAAAATACTAAATGAAGGATTTTTTTTTCTGAGAAAGGACTACTGAGTAGGTGCGACATTAGATTTAGGTCGACCGAGAGATATAGAGATGGAGCAAATGAAATGAATTATTTCAGATTGTCAAAATTTCGCCCGATATTTTTTTAAAATGTAGCAGTAGTCATTTATTATCAAGTACTATTCTCTGAAAACGGGCCATTTGGTCTGATAATAAACAATGAATATCTTGTTCAATAAATGCTCTTTTTAACCTTTGCCTTTTGTTGTATAATGCCTAGTATATATTTATTCACCTTAATCAATTTTATTTCCAAGTATCAATTATTGCTGTGAATAGAGTTTGTCAAAGAAGGTCTATGTTTTGAAAAATTAAAATGGACCACTTGGTTTGTTAATAAAGAGGATTATGAAGAAACACATATATTGAAATAAGCATTTTATTGCTTAATTCTGTTTCTAAGTGAGATTGATAGTAGCGTAAATATACCTAGTTCATGCTACAAGAACACCTTTTTTTCCACTTTTATTTCCTAACATCTACAGGTGTGACATACACGTCTGATGCGTTTATCACCATAAGAGAGCGAAATATAGTCGTCTAAACTGCATCGACTACAACTTCTCAATCTCATTGGTTTTTTGAAAACGTTTTTTATAGTTTCACACATAACTTTGATCTTTTTGAGAAAGGGCTGGCCAGCAAGTTCTTGAAATTACTATGAAGGAAATTACTTTTGCCACGATTTTCCCAGACCTTATAACATCTAAAGATATTAAACTCAGTAATCACCAAAGTAAAAGAAAGGAAATGTACTTCCCATTGAAATCTTTGTAATAGCGAATTTTGTTCGAACAAAGAGAGATACTATAAAAAGCAGCCAAGACTTTCGGTTTCAAGCCCCTGTACACGCAAACAGAGATTGCTCGACCATCAATACGCTTTGTTATAGCAAAATGGCTGCCTTAATCAGGATCTAAGTATTCGAGGATGTTCATTCTGGGCATACCATGAGACCAATATTTTCTCTTGATGACATGCATGATCGCAAACAAGCCATATTTGACCAAAGTGTTAACCATCTCTGGAAAACCAAGCTAAGAATCAATGATAATAGCTCTATCAGACAAAAACCAAGGCTCTTTCAACCGTTCCAACCTAGCAATTAAGTTTCGATTCGCATCATCATACTTGTTTTTAAGAGGAACAGTGGCATTATCTAATTACAAGATACAATTGGTGTTTTCATCCACCAGAGCTTTGAATTCTTGGCCGGTTGGATGAGGCTTTCTAGAAACGTTAAGTTAGGCAAGTTGCAATCAAGCCATTGCTTCATGTTTTTATCAACTCAAAGGTATCTACCAGGCCCCATCTATCTAGCTAAAATCGTGCCAAAAGCATCGAAATTACCTCTAATTTAATGCACAGGTTCAGTCTATGTGTTTTCTATCGGGAAACTCGAATACATGAAATTGCTTGATATAGTCAAATGTAGCATACGCTATGTCCTCATTGAAGTCAATTACCAATATATAATAACTAAATCCCTTTCTTCAATAAACCTTCTTATTAACATGTCTTTACACAGCTAAAACTATTGACAAGGCAAGTCAAACAAGATATCCAAGAAAAGCAAAATTGACCCAATTATGACTAATACTTCGAGCATGACTGTTTGTATTTACGATATTAAGATCTTTAATAAAGTCGACTGGTAAAAAGTACAAGTCATCAGCAGAATAACCAGTTAACCTATTTGAAATGTTGGGTTAGGAATTGCTAAGGAAGTAATTGCCATCCGAAGTAAGCTTATATCTTGTCGACTTCCCGATCACCACTACTATATGCAAAACAATCAAGTTCCTCTTCTACTTCTTGCTCCTTCTCATTATCTTCAACAAAGCTCCCATTTTTTTTTTACACAACACTGTCGGCAGTGGTGATAGCACAAATAGTTGGTATCCTAGGGCCTTCATACTTTAAAGAAGTACCACACAGAGGAAATGAATGATCAGGAAGATCATCAAGTATAATATTGAACATGATATTCCTGCTACTACGTTCAACATGTCTGATAATCTTCCCAGTGAACCTGAGGCAAGGAATATTGAAACCGGTTCTTCTTCGTAATAGTTCTGTAGCCTCAGAATGTTTTAAGTAGTGAGTAGAGACAAAAATGCGAGCATTGACACCAAGTTTCTTATTCATGGTTGGCTTATTTAAGATTAATTATTTGAATAATCTTGATCGAAAAGTGTATGTGTGTGTAAAATAGCATGAAGAAACAGAAAGAAAGAAAAAGATTAAAAATAATACAGTTGCCATCAACTTCTATTACGCAAACTTTCGAAAAACAAAGATGAGTATGACCCAGAGTATTCATTGAAATATAATCGGATCATTTAGTCCGATTTAAATAATACTTGCTATTAAAAAAAATTGCAGCTTGGGAGATCAGCCCTCTGCACTCATCAATACAAACGACCTCGACCAATCTCGGTCAATCTCGATTAATCTCGGTCAAACAATGTATTTGTTTAGTTAGTCATTCTCAGGAAGTGTTACTACGTCTGGCAAAACTCAAAATATTTAGCTACTGAATATATATCGATGAGAGCAATGATTCTGATAGAAAAAAAATCTGTAATATTATTAAGAATACCTCATTTTTAACCTAGTAGCGATGCACAACAGCAATGTATTTGGTATATCCATCAGTCTGTGAGCCCCCCCTCCCCTCAAGTGATATATATTTGAAAGTATCCACATGGTCCGAGACTATTCAACATATCGTTCAAAATGCAACGTATATTTGCTTTTGGATTATTTATGGTAGGCTTTAAATTGATGAAGCAAACTTATTTCTGGAAAGAGAGGCGTTATGAGAGGTCCAAATAACAATTTCATAGTACTGTCATAAGGAACAACAACTCTTGATTCAAATACTACTTTAGATGCGTTAATACAAGCTCAGTATAGTAATAGCATGTTTATGTAGATGCTGGCGATCTGACTCATGCAAGTTATCTACGTGTACGACTATGATAAATTATCTAAGCCCTCCAATGAAAGCATACAAAATAATCCTAGGGCTTTGAAACCTAAAGTCTTTCAGTGTTCATTCTCAAAAAAAAAAAGCATTATATCTATATTCATACGATGAATCATTCAGGTAAGCGATTTCGCCATTATTAACACACGGCATAATATGGATATGTAGGCTGCTAAGGTATCAATTGTATGATTCATATATGCGCAGTAATACTACAAAGCGGATCAAATTCCGGGATACTCATTGGTAGAATACTTGGCTTACTAAGACATACATGTCTATTAGGTAATAAAACCAGATGACGCATCTTCCTATATAGGCAATGATGTTTTACCGCTTTAAGCAATTCATATCATCAGTACAAGAATTACAATAACTAGAAAAATTAAAGATGATGCGTATATTAAATGAATAGAAAAATGGATTAGGTGAATTATTACAGGGTAAAAAAAAAAAAAAAAAAAAAAAAAGCAAAATAGTATCACACAAAGGTATGTTAACTAATCATATCTAATAAAGGGGCGAATGCAAGTTAAGTATGACGCTGAATACACTCAATGTAAAGATCAACGTCAGCGTCTGTCAAGATATGATTTGAATCAAATGTAATCTTCCTCCTTAGGTCTTCACAGAGTTGATCCAAATTAAAACCAGGACAGTAGCTCTTGACGTCCTGATTAACTTGATACATCTTTCGATTTGCACCACGGGCACGACTAAGCACTGCCAACACTTTTTGTTTGCAGGGCTTTTGATTTTCTGGTGCACATTTCAAAATCGCATCTTTTTCTACTCGTGAGTGCATTTGCTCTGAGAACATGGGGTCCAATTCACTGGCTTCGTACTGCGAAGGACTTGCTACTCCAAATAAATCCATTTCAGTGCCAAACAGAGCTGGTAATGATTCGTTTTGTATTAAGAAATCCGATTCGTTGCTTGGTACGCGATAGTCTGTCAGATACAAGTTATCTTTACCATTGAACAGATCAGTCTCATCAGTGCTAAAACTAAATTCAGGTACTGTATTGGAAGGAAAATGAGCAGCTGCTACCGATGACGCTGAATTGGAAGTCGTTTGGTAGTCTGATAGCTCGCCGCATTTACTACTCTCTTCACAAGCATCCGATAGAACACTACCAGCGGATGATAAAGACTCAGATGGAGGCGGATTGCCGCGCTCGGGCGACGAAAGATCCGTAATGGGTGGCGATACTATTGGTATCGGTTTGAATTTATCCGTTTTATGAGTGTTAAATCCTATTTCTCCACTGGTAGATGCACCCTTGGACTGTGGGAATTCAAAGGTAAACTTGGCATCTTTAAGCAAGTAATTTTCCTCTTTTAACTGTTCATTTTCCTTCTTTAAGCGTGCATTTTCAAGAGCAAGTTCTTTTTCTCGCTTTTCTTTGGCTTCTCGAAGTTCTCGCATCTGTTCTTGCAATTCATTGACAAACTGTTCTTTGCGCTCTCGAAAAGCTCTTTGTGCTGCGCGATTCTGTGCCTTTCTTTTCAATTTAGGATCAGAGGGTAACACCTGAAAGAAAACTGGGTTTAATCAACTTGAAGCAAGGTTAAGATCGTAATATACTTGCTGTAACTTTTTCTAAAGGTTTTCGTCCTGGTTTCTTTGGCTTTTTCGTTGGTCCACTTCCTACTCGAATGTCAAGTCAAAAATTTCTTTTAAATAACCGCCCATCTTTACCTGTTGCATTTTTGCTTGCTGTTTTCGCTTAAAAAAAATCATCACATTTAGTATATCAGCTGAAATCATAGTCTGATGGTTACTTTTTTTTGTTATCTTCCTTTTTGTCTTTGGCGCAGAGTCACTACTCCAATCAAATGAGTCATCAGAGCTTAAGTCGTCTTCATAGTGTGAGTTTGTTGAGGTTTTCATGTCTATATGTATCAATTATTTGGTTGATCTTGTCAGTACGTTATGATGTTTGCAATGAATAAAGAAATGTGAAAAAAGGAAGAGAGAGATCTAGAAAAAAAAAACAACTTTATGTCTGTTCCAGTGCGTAAAATTTTAGAACAGCGAACTGTTGGTCATTTCTACCAATCCACTTTGATCAATCTATTATACTTGTTTAATTCATCTTGTGTCTCTATTTGGCTAATTATGGTTGTACACATTGCTATAGATTTCTATCCCGAGATCTCGGCTTATACATAGTTACCACAGAAGATCTATATCATAAGTAAATCAGTTCCAATTTTTGTGAAAAGCAATTGTTCAAGTCTCTCAAGCCTGTATATTTGAGTATGTGAGTTTGAAGTGTAGTTTATTCCGGCAAACAAGTTATACTTTATCATACTTCCGGAGATACAAGATTGTACCCTTGGTTCATTGTTGATCTGGAAGTTACTAATAGTTGCAAATGGGGAGCCATTCAAATCTCCGACAAACACTGTATACTAGCCTGTAACATCTATGAAGTTTTTATTTATAGTGACCATAGACTTATTAGAAGCAAGTGAATTTTCTCTATATCCTTCCTCGAGAACTCTTGATAAGTATCGGCCCACAACGGAAGTAAATACAATTGTATGACCATGATGTAAAGCCATTGGAACTTTTTTTTTCATGTACCGTTTTAATACGCGCTTCGATTATCAGTGTCACCATATACTAAACACAGAATACCAGCCTATTGTGAAGTATGAAAGTTGCATGTAACTTATTAGAACAAGTAATTCTTACGTTCTGACCCCCATGGAAAGAATTACCAGATATAGGACCACTGATTGCTGCATGACTTTTGCTGCAAGATTAATGATTCCAAGTTTGCTCTTCGTTTTAATTGACTACCATCAGTCTTTCTATTAGAAACAAAACTTGTGTCTAATTTTTCATGCAGGACATCAGTATATATAGGCCCACTGTTCAATTAGATTTAATTAAATGATTCTTCTATATTAATATAAATAAGAATGCGGCTACCATTTTACATTATTATTATCGTCTTCCATGGACTCTAGTTTTAGCTCTAGTATCTAGAGAAAGGCACGTCTATCTAGTTGTTATATCCATCTAAAAACCATCAGAGAAAGCTAAGGCAACACATGCCTTATGTCAACACAAGATATCAAGAAAGAAATACTCTGTTTTGTAACTCTCGCAAACATAGCATCAATTTAGCCATTGCTAGCAGCTTCATCAATAATACTCTCATCACTGAAATGAAAACCATTTTAAAGGGTCAAAATGTCTGTCTCACTTGTTATCTTTGCTGTATTTTTTTTTTTTTTTTACAAAACAGACAATCTAAAATTCACAACTCAAGGCCAATCTTAATCTGCTCTTGGAACACCTGTAAGGTATTTTTAAAAAAAAAATCATGTAAAATTAAATGGCACAGATATCAATCAATATTTCTATTGATTCATTGAGCCATCATTGCTAAAAGGCAGTTTTTTTTTTTTTTTTTTTTTTTTTTTTTTTTTTTTTTTGGGATGTTTAAAATTCTTCCATAGCTCAGAGTATTTTGAATCGAGTAAAAGAACACTTTCGATATTGCCGTATATCCTTTTAAAGTATCATTCGTATTCATCTTTATATACTACGTGTTGTAGTATGTATCCATACTATAACATAAAGTACTTTTTCAACATCTATACTATTCCGTGTCATATGTAACATGAAGATAGCTTATGCAATGGCCCAAGTTCAAGTAGTAATGTCGCTCTTAGGAATGAATTGAAGGTATGCTTGATTACACTAAGCAAGGTGATGGATATGCTTTACTATGAGGCTTCCCTCATATTTATTAATTAATAAAAAAAATTAAGCAGAGTCTCATTCTTCTCGGCCTTATTTTAACGAACTTATCCATCGCATATTATAACACACATACATATACTTGGAAATATATGGAACCTATATCATGAATTGATGATGCCTCCAAAATGTTCTCTGATGCTGCCATGAAAACAATAAGCGAACATTTTGAAAATTTCGACTCAAGGGTTATACCTTCCAAAGTTTGGTCGGTTTTTAACATTGTATTTTTCGATCCATTTCAGTTTAATTCGGCATCTGATTGCTAAAACCTATGGCCATAAAGGGCTTTTGCCTGTCTTGGAAATAGTATTTGAGCTGAAATGCTGCATGTGTAGTATATTTTAGCACTGGAATATAAAATACATGTATTTCATATAACCTAGATCAAATGATCAACACATCTTTTGCAAGATCTCTGTTTAATACCGCAACTGACAACTATTCCATGTGGAAAGCGGACTATTCCATCTATTAAGACAGTGGATATTGGACTTGCCCAAAATTAACTCTAAATTATTACGTTTGATAATTAGCCCGTATTCAGAATAAGTAGAGGAAATGTTGATTATTATTATGTACAAGTAGCGTACGAAATGAACGATGTTATAAGAAGAGATGCATTTGCATTCAAGCCCATAAATCCAATTGGGACATCCTTGCTAATTAATTAGTCCTATTTGCGCAGCAATAGAGGGTTTGAAGGTTCGAGAAAGCATAGTTGAAATACGAACTATTCTATAAAGTACAAGTTTGTTAAATAAGCTACAGTTTACTCATTAGATTAAAGCTCAAACTTGCTATATCATTGTTACATGGAGATTTTGCTTCAAGCATATTAATTTATTATCTATAAAATGGTACAAAGGATGGTATATACTTGTATACTATGATAACATGTATACCTTGGAGGGGTGTATGTGTCTGTGTTTGTTTTTGTTTTTTGTTTTTTGTTTTACAGTTTACCATCAATTTTTAGCTTGATGAGATCCTTGTTGTGACCATCGTTGACGATGGCCTCGTGTACTGCCCGTACTATTGCTTAGCACTATTTCAAGATTATCACTATGATGGTTAAGTGTCAATAGACGGCGCTCTTTGCGTTTTCCGCTTTCTGTTTTATGAACCGACCTTCTTCGCTCTCCATCATCTACTATGGAGTATATTTCTTCTTCAAAAGGGAGAGTATATTCATTCAAGGTGGCTTCATTCGCACTATTGCTTCGTACATGTTGGTGATTGTATATATTTTCTTGTGGCAAAGTAGATGATATCGAGGAATAGGGCCGTTGTTCCAGTGACGGCGAATTGGGTGCAGATGAATCAATACTGGCAGAGTAATAACCCACAGACGAAGAAGAAGAACGCCATGATCGTCTATCGGTGGATGTTGGTAGTTTGGATAGCTGAATAATTTCGTCTGGTAAGACACCTCCAACTCCAAAACTGGAGCAAGATCTCGCTCGTTTGGTATTGCCGTGCAATCCAGGAATAGGCGATTGAATCAAGAGAGATCTACGTTTCGCTCGGTATTCGGATGGTCGGATTGTCTTTTCTGGTGTACTATCATGTTGATATTTTATTTGATCGTTTTCGACATGAAGTGTTGGTGAAGTACATAGTGGGGGCGAATATGACTGTGGTAGCGTAGTGTCGACTCGAAGTGGAATGGACCATTCTTCATCGTGTCTTATCGGGTCCATATTATTATTTTCTAGCTGGAGGTATTCGTATTGATGAATGGCATTTTTGGTTTTTAAATTCTTGTATATTGTGCAGAGACCAAACACATATGCAGACCATAGGAATGCGACTGCTACCGTAATATTGACATAGGTGGAAGGATCCTTAATATAGAATCGCATATAGTGGATCCACCCAATATTGGCACCCATCAGCAAGATGCCTCCACTGATCGAGAGTAAAGAAGCTAATAATCCAGTCACCAGAGTAATAGAAGCAAATATAAATTTGTGTTTACATTTGAGTTCTTTGCTCACGTCCTCTTCTTCTTCGTCTTCGTCCAGGGTGTTTGTTGTGTCAGTGTTTTGCTGAAACATGCGATGCGGCAAATTGTCAGCTGGTGATTTACGGAACACGATCTGAGTTACGCGTGCAATAGCTCCGAATATGAGTATATACCCAAGCATCGTATGAACTTCTGTAGCATAAGCGTCGTCTACTAGAGTTAAGCCTCGAACAATAGCTACGATGTGTTAGTGAAACATAATCAGAGCATATAATAACTTACCTCGTCCTGTCAAACAGATAATCAGCGCATTTATAATGTTCCTTTCCCTTAAAGCCGGTATCCAGGTTTGTACGCTCAAACTGATTGAAAAAAGGCCACCTGTGAACCATAATAAACCTAAATTAATGGCCCGCCATTCCGTTCCTAATATAGGTGTTTCTAGATCCCTTGTATTAGTGCTTCAACTCATTCAAAGACAATGAAATAGTGCTTCATTACCTGCTAATATTAAACTAATCAATCCCCAGAACGTCAGTATCACACCTTCATAATATTCGGGTGTACAAGGTCGCGGCAGTTTAATAATGGAAAGCAAATGTAATAGGATGGCAGTGCCATACAGCAAGAAACCTGTACCCATAGCTACAGGCATCAGACACTGAGACTGAGGACTCATAGTGCAGCTTTCGGTAAATACTAAAGCGGCTAGCGTCAAATAACTAAACGAAATCACCATGATAGTCCAACCGAGCGCTAAATCGACCCACTTGGGTATTCTATGCAGGCACTTTGTTAATAGTGTGTGCAGTGTTGGACAGTATTCAGATATAAAAGTGGATCTGTAACAGCACAAGATGGTTTGTAATAGCACAAGACATAATAGCAAGACAGCAAAAGCATAGGATACCAGTGAAGTCGCGTTGTTTTGAGCTGGTATGAAGTAGCCCGATATGAAACCTATTGATGAAAATAACAAGCATATGCTGATGATATAGACCTTCTGTCTGCGTATTTGTTGAGTTAATAGTAAAGGGTAGCAACCTAGAAAAGCTATAGCCATAGATGTATAGTGTGTGATGACAATGGGTTGTTTAAATGGTACATTTTGTGAAAAGGAATGGATGGACATGGAGTCCATTATTATAAATTAGAAAAAAGAAAGAAAAAAGACAAAAGAAATAACATGAGAAAACCAAGTGTTTATGACTATTACTTATACAAGGTAGATCCCACTTGGTGTAATACTCAATTTGTAACTGAAATTCATTATCCGGCCCTTATATTTAACACGCATTTCGTTTATTCTTAATCTAACCGATAATAAGCTTATCTTCTGTAAAGTTGTATTCTATACGCAAAATGTTAGTATATACATCTTTTTATCGCATAGCTAATGCTTACCGGGAATTTCAAGGTTGAGAGGAGCAGGACCCTTACGGATACGACCCGAGATATCATAATGAGAACCGTGACAAGGACAATACCATCCTCCATAATCACCAGCTTCACCAATAGGTACACAACCTCTGCATATATACATGTCAGTATTGTATCAACGCATGAACTCATGGTACTTACAAATGAGTACAGACACCCAACATAACAAGCCAGTTAGGATCCTTGACTCTCTCAGCATCTTGTTGAGGATCACGTAATTCAGCGACATTAACTTCGTTAGCTTCAGCAATTTCAGAAGGAGTACGGTGACGAATGAAAACGGGCTTTCCTCTCCACTTGATTGTAACATTCTTTCCTTCGGGAATAGAAGCCAAGTCAACTTCAGCCTTGGCCAAAGCCAAAACATCAGCAGAAGCAGACATGTTGGCCAAGAAATCAGATACAGTTGCTTGAGCACCAGCAGCGGTCAACAAACCGGTGGAACCAATCATCATGTAAGCAAAGTTACGACTGGTTTCACCACTGGTCTTTTCCTTCTTGTAATGAGAAAAGTCAGGAACTGAAGTAGTGTGATTACGACGTAATTGGAAATCGTTAATGGGTCCAACTAATAAAAAAAAAACAAAGAAAAATAGAAAAGAATTAATCCATAATCCCGGGACTAAATGTGTTGATTGTACCATTGACGCTGGATCTGTTGATTAAACCACCGTTGGATCTTTGCTTGGTAGCAGCATTGAACAAGGGTTGACTGCCATGAGCTTCATGATGTTGGTCATTAGAGCTGGAAGAAAGCTGGAAAACTCTCTTTAAAGCAGCTGAAGAAGCAGGTGCATTTGTATAAGAGCGGTTGACGATGGCAGACGCAAATGAGCGTGACAAAGAAGCCATTTTTGATTTAATAAAAAAAGTTTAGAGTGGGGAGAAGAGGTGATAATTATTGAACGCAATGCGCTTCAAAATGAATAGGGCCATACCCTCGACAAACAATGGAAACCCCTTTTCAAGCTGCGCCCAGCTCAATTCTCGAGTTTGATGACGTATTCGTACAGAGCATATTCAACCTGTAAAATTCTGATCATTTTACTATTTAGTTATCATCGTCCAATCATAATCCTATATACCAAATGTTATACTCAGGTTAGGAAACAGCAACCAATCAAAAGAAACCTTAAAACCAACGAGGATTTTTGATAAAAAAAATGCAAAGGTATATGTCTTGGGTTAGGATCAAGATATGGAAATACTATAAAATTGATGTTAAACTTGGTCAAATAAAAGTCATTTTTCTAAAAATGTTTCTTATAGCATTAAAAAGTTTTTTTTTGAATTTTTTGAATATAAAAGTTCATATAACTTGTAAATAACTCTATAATCCAACAGTAAATCCAACAAGATTTACAAACAAATCTAAGGATAACTAAGTTATGTTCAACAGATACCAGCTATTGAATGATTTATTTAGAATTTTTTTTTTTTTTTTTGTTACAAAATAAGTACAACTAAAATAAACCAATTATCGTCATAAACACAAATTTATTTATTCAAATGTCTGCAAAAAGCATGATTTGGCTTTGTTTTCTTCTGTGACGATAGACAAAAGCTAACAATGTTACACTACCAATCAAGCAAAGGTAGCTAAAGCTATCTCCAATACAACCGTACAAAGTAGTAATTCGTTTCTGTAAAGGCAGATAAAATAAATACTGTTCAACGTTAAGTGAAGCGACTTTTTGGTTAAAGATGCCGTTCAAAGTAGGCTCAAATACACCAGAAACACCTTGCGATACACATCTAAATAATGTAAAGCCGTTCTCTACTGCGCGAAATACGTTGCCCTGTTGATGATGAGTGCCAATAGGCCCTATCATACAAGTTAATACCACCATGATCATATCCAATATTTCTTACCCCAAGTCCAACTTGGTTGAAGCATCAAATCCACCTTGAGTGTACTAGCCTGTCCAATAAAGTGAGGGAAATTATAATCGAAGCAAATGCCGCCACTGACTCTACCAAACTCTTCAGTATCGACGTATTGAAGTACAGAAGGACCAGCAGGTTGAGTCTCCTAACGATGGAATGAGCTTAAATATATGCAGCTTCATAATGGAACTTACAACGCCAGGTACAGGATTAGCTTTATTATAATTGATACCAATCTTTCCTTGTTTTGTAATGAACACGAGTTTGTTCTGAGCAACAGGATCTACAGTGGCATAAGTGACACCCAAATAAACTTTACGGGTCAATGCAAACTCAATTGCGCGCTCAAGGAATACTTTCTCATCTTCAGTTGTATTCACGACTGTGGTGGTTTCAGACCATATAATGAGTTTAGCACCAGCCTATGTATAGATGATTACGAGCTGACGTAAATATACATTTCTGTAGATACGAACCTCGGCCAACATGCTTGATTTATTAAACCATACATCATGGTCCATTTGTAACTCGGGATAATCAGTACCAGGACCTACGACGCAACCCACTTGTTCGTTCTTGGGGATATAGTCGGAGTAACCGACTTGATAGAATGAACCTTGACGAATATTGGTGCGAGCTCCACCATAAGAAAGAACGAGAGCCATAACAATGCTAAAGAGAGTAATAGGATGGGTCGCCATTGCAGCATATTGACGTTTAGTCAAAGGAACATCATTCTCGTCGGCTTCCTCGTCACGCTGCAATGACTCAATTGGAGATGATCCAATAAGCTGAACCGGGAAACTACCAAGTTCCAAGATACAAGTGCCAAAAAGAGATACTAAGAAATCAATCAGAGGCCTACCACCCAAAGAGGCTACTTGGGCAAAATCAGGCCAGTTGATTAGTGCTGTAGATAGTGTTGGATAATCACCAATAATTCCGAATCTACTAAAAAGAAACCAAAGTCCTGTCCATAGACTAGGAAACAGTAAAACGCGAGCTGCTGTATGATGCTGCTGACTTAAAAGATACCGCTCAGCGAGCAAGGTGACGGCCAATAATACATGCACGCCCAATGAGGCCACTTCTAAACATATTTAGCTTCTCTTCACTATATATATATAAACAACTTACACGCAATGACCCAAGCAGCTGGGAATCGAGGATCTTGGTTGGAAATGCGAAAGTTTCCCAAGTAACCAAAACAAAAACCAGTACTGCTTATAAAATAAGCAATAACAATACGACCAACAGACTTGTTACGCGTATAAAGTAGGATAATAGGAATATACAACCACGAAAAGAATGGAACAGCCTGATAACCGAAACCAAACGTTCTGATCTCGAAAGACCGTTAGCGCGTACGCAATATATATATATATTCTGTATCATTTACGTGATCAGAAACAATGGCAGCGTTAGCCAGTGTTGAGACAGTATAGACTTTATGAGGCAACCGTCCATGTTTTATAAAAATAAAAATATAAAAAAAAAGCAAATGTGTGCAACAGCAGCCAATTTATGCTTGAGTCTGGGATCTTTGATTGGCAAGAAGATTTGCAATCTTTTATTGTACAATTTTGGATAGATGATGGTAGTACGTTATCTGCTGCTGTCTTTTGAAACAAAGGATATAACGATTGTAAGTCTCTACGGTTTACGATAATATGTGCGTACTATACGGCATCATGTTTATTCTCTACAGTAAATATGTCAGTATCATGACATAGGCCACTACTCATTGGCTGAATGGGTCTTGTAATTTGACAAATTAAATGACTAACAAAAATACTAAATTAAATTCAAGTTTCATTAAATGCAGCTGCTCATTCTGATTAGAAAATGGTTTCCAGATGCAACATTAAACCAGGATCGGAAGTGAGATCTACTGATTTTTGGATCTATTTTATAAAACAAATTACGTTCAGGCTTTGATAGTCACTTCCTGAACAACTTAAACTATATATCATTATATTTTGAATTTTTAAAAAAAACTTTACCTTTAATTTCTTATGATAATTTGATCTTTGGAGAGGCAATTTAATTTCTTACAATCTTTTCCAAGTGTCGAGGTTGCTGATTTGCATTGAGACTTCTGAGATACAATTGTCTGAGCTTTCAGAAATATATACTGTGATCCGAACCAGGATGGCTAACTTTGCTCTTTCATAAGCTCACATACATACTTTGACCCTACCACTACAGGTGTTTCATAGTCATATCACCTATTCCTTGAGCTACTGGCGCTACCGAGACTAACATCCTTCAACTAATAGCTGCATTATTTATGAAAGAACGAGTGGATAATGATAGACTAAATAGCGATTTGACTTATTAAATACTAATTTAATACAAAATAAATTGACGCCTAATCAGTGATAACTCAATCTTTTGAATAACCTTTAGATAATTAAATCATACGATTTAACTAACATATTTTAGGTATTGATTCCTAACATTAAAAGTGAGGTTGAAAACTACAGTAAAACACTTGCAGGTGATACAGAAAAAATCGCTGTCTTCTTAGTGTGCTAACAGAAATGAATAATAGCATGCATTCTTTTTAATGGTAGTTATGATTTTTATTTTTATTTTTTGAAGCTTCGTACATAGTACAACTTTGTAAATCACAATTCAGCGTATATATTGATATTATGTTTGCCGTTTAAAAACAATCAGGTCTCAAGTTATCGAGGATACAAACATAGCGTTGGAGCTACCAGATTAGACATTGATACTAATTAGTCATAGCAGCGTTTTTGTGCTTTATTTGGTTCCTCCCTTAATAGTGATTTTTTAGTTTGTTTCATGTTGCTATCACGTTTTGAAAGCGTTCAACAGTCGCGTTTTATAGATGAATGTATAGCATACTACTATATATATGTACAACTTGCTATTGTCATGTATAGTATATTGACATGGTTGCAGTTGAATAAAGGCCACGCTCTTTGTATCACTCATCCTGGATATAGACACCACATATCAAATGCGACTTTGTACTCAGATTGACGACGAGACGATATGAAATGCATAAGTTTTGCAGCCAATCATTAAATTATAGTATACTCCTACCTATTCAGTCAAATTATAGTTTAAAGTATTTCAATGTTTCGTTATTAACATATGATGTTCATCAGATGTAACATTAAACTGGAATCGATCGAGAAATAGAGATGCTAAAAATGGGTGATTCTGAACAAAAAAAAAAAAAAAATTGCAAGATACCCCTTAAGTCACTTCCCAACCATTGACAAATGTTCTTGTAAAGCATGGTGGTATTTTTAAGGCATAGTGTTTGACTATAGTAGATATTTAGCTTATAGGAGACTATGTAAATGCATTTGTTGTAGTTTATTTGGTAGAAAGCACGCGAGTTATACTTTTTTTTTACTGTAATTTGATCATATGAAGAAAATATAGAATGACCTTCCCCTCATTAGATTTAGCGCTTTATCCTTTACAAATGTTGATAGACCATGTTGGGGCTAATGGCAAATTTTTGTTATTAAAAAAAGGGGTCAAAAAAAGTAGTTATAATAATTATTATTGTCTTTTTGTTAAAGTGCCGTCACCCAACAAGAATCCAAAGGCTTCACTGTTGCTGTCTGTTGGGCTAAACTATTTCTGCTGGGTTTTGATAATGTTCTAAAGCTATTTTAGAAGCATGGCTGATAATATAACTCTACTATAGGCTTATCGAAACGACCCATCGTATTTTCTTTTATATAATAATCTTGAATGATTACTGCAAAGCAAAGTAAAGCAAATATCAAGGAAACTCCTAAATTTTAAAGGAATCGTAGCACGATGTTTAGACCGTTCGGTACGCAAGGGAACTCTATAAACATTGTTAATAAACTTTTGGCGTATCGACACGTTTTTACTATGCAGGAAGTGAATCAAAGAAATAGAGACTCAGATCTGATGGCGATCATGTTGTAAGCTTTTCTGTCATACAGACCATGTAAAATCCACTTGATTAATATACAGGAAGGGTACATGCTCAGTTCTGAGTCATCTTGTAAATTAAATCGCTTACTCAAATAGGGTGATCTAATTCACTTCGATTTGAATTAAGAATGAGACTCTACGAGTATAATACAATTTTTAGCTGCCTTTTCCATGATTATCTAGCATATCCTTTGTACTAAATAATATGAATAATTAGAAATATAACCATGGTGACAATAAAAGCTTGTTGTTGATGGTCTTTATCACTGCAACGATTTTGGTAATCTATGAAAAGGAAAAGTCTAAGCAGAAACAGTCATACATCTAATATACTATCAAACTATGAACCTGGATATACCAGCAGAATGACCAGGGACTGATGCAAGACCCTTAACCATAAGTACAGTGTTTGGATTGCCTGGTAGAAACACCTTTAGAAAGATACTCGGATCAGATATATGAGCTACACAGCAATTAATCCTAAATAGGGCCAGATTAATAAGACATTGATCGGCTTTTCAAGTCTTCCACGCGCTTACAAGAATGATGAGCATGATGCCATTGGTGAAACGATTCTCTTACAAGACACCTATGTAACTCATCAATGGATTAGGACCTTGAGCGTAAAAGTGAGACATCTGGAATAATGAAACGTTTTCAACTACCGTATATATTGGATGGCTTCCTGTTTCGACCTTGTTCTTATAATCTTTTTATAGATTTTGTCAAGAAGATCGCAATGTATGCCAATCGTTTTATATGGATAGTTTTACCATATTGAACAGTGAGATACATGGGCGTGCGGTATAAGGTTGCATGGTATTTTGCAGAATGAAAATCTAGACTACGAAGATCATAAAAAACACATGGATATCTTTTTTGATAAACGATACCAATAATAACCCTACTCCTATCTTATTATTTCCGCTGTAACGTATATACTGAAAGGCAGAAATATGTAGGTATATATTTGACACGTTCTTTCTTTTTTTACTTTCTGCAAAGCGACGGCACTAAAAAGAGCTCAGTTAGCGCTACCAAAGTGTTACAACTGAGTTTTTTCTGTATTACAGAATAATGCTAAGAATTAAAGGTTTTACTGTTAATCAAACAGCTGATCAAACAGATCTCTTTGTATTGACGCTCATACATGAGCAGCAGCAGCTTATTTTATCAATAGCTATAGATTTCATCAAAAAAGTCCGAAAAAGTACCCTTTCAAAAGGATCATCCGACACACAAGAGCCCACGAGAAATGATACAAAAAAGGGTAGGCTATAAGGCGCGCTTATAATGTTTTATAAATAATATTATGGCCTTATACAGTAGCTTTGCACAACGCGAGGCGATCAGCGGTCTCTGATCGTCTTTAAAATGGTTTGGAAGTTTTGATTTTTCTCTCTCTCTTTATTTCATCTTTATCACTATTTTTTTTTTTTTTTTTTTTTTTTTTTTTTGCTTCTTTCTCCACTCCTTTTCGCCTTATTTTGAAGAATGCAACATCAACAATTACCAAAGTTACCTTCGATTCAATCAATGCTTGAAGGCATTTCCTTGGATGGTACGAATAGTTGAATGATATAATAATCAGATACTAATATCTAATAGATAACAATCGACCATCTTCATTGGGACATAGACGCCATGCTTCAGAACAACATCCTGCACCTTTAGAGCCCAAAGTAGCTACAAATACTAATTACCCTCGTGTATCTCATCTTCAGAGCCATCATCGTTCTCCACGCAACCTTCATTCCCGTTCTTATTCGGATTATACCCACCCTTATCAAACTACATCTCCACCTCGTACAAGTGGTACTCAGTTGGCTCCTCTTCATCATCGTCGCGCTGTATCTACAAATACCTTGGATCTTATCCTTCAGCCTTTGATGCAAAGACCTCTTGACCAATACAACCCTCCTGCTCTCTATCATTCGTCATCTACATCTTCCGTCACTACCACAAATGATGACGGTTATACCTCTGATGAAACCAACTCTACAACGCGATCTATTTCGCCCACAGTTGAGCAGCCTGTGGAAGAGAAAGCGGCGACTCATGCCGGTGGAAACAACAAATACAGCTGCCCCTATTGTAACAAGGGCTTCTCGCGCCCTTCGTCATTGCGTATCCATACATACTCTCATACAGGCGAACGACCCTTTGAATGCCCTGAAAATGGATGCTCTCGTAAATTTAGCGTGCAGAGCAATATGAGACGCCATTTGAGAGTACATCGTTTAGGTAGACCCTTAAAGAGAAATGGCGGACTTTTATCGCCTGCCGATCGTGCTCAGCTTATTAACAAGCCTTTGGCTGCCAAGCCTGCCACCACTAGCACAACTACCAACTGGATTGGTGTTACAGTAAACCCTGCTTCATAATGTGTTTGATACTCTTAAAACTTATTTATTCATTGTTCCTTTACTCTCTGTACATTATAATCAAAAAGAAAAAAAAATTCTTCCAAAGCAAGAAACTTTGAATGTTACAGTAGATAATAATATTATCCCCCCCTTTTTATTGTAGAAATAAATCAAAAATTTGATAATACAAAGTAACTTTTATTGGATAAGCTAGTTTATACTGTGCCGTGGCATCGTCGTATTATTAATTTTTCTAGCTCCACTACTAGCACCTGAACGCAGCAGCAAATTAAGATCATGGTCCAAGACCTGCCATCGACAAAAGATAGTTCGAGCCAAGAGGAAATACCTAATATATAATACATGTTACACATTATATTAAATATAAATGATATTAAGGATGATCTCAAAAGACCCACGTTTTTACCTGGTGCATAGATGCCTAATATCATACAAGCAAAAGATACAATGAATGCCAATATCATCCACCTGTTTCCAAACAGACCTGCTACAAATACAGATTGCAAAATAGATCTTGACAAGAACGAATGGATCAACTGCAAAGTAGTAAGGGTTGCAAAAGCCTGTACAATGTGAATTATCATATCGTATGAGCCCATCGTGTTACACTTACCAAGGACTGTGCGGCTTCCACGGGGTATTGCAAGTGGTTTAGCGCTACTACGTAAACCGCAATGGTTAAAAGAGCAATCAACATGGATTGCATAAAGATAATGAGCCATGTTACTTTAGTCAAGACGCCCTGTTGAGGATTACGAGGTTGGCGTTTCATAAGCCCAATTTCAGCTGGCTCTACACCGAGGGCCATTGCAGGTGGAATATCCGCTAAAGTATACGTTAGTAAAGCTGGGATGGCAGGCATTAGTGAATTTTACCTATGATATTGGCGTAAAGAATCATCATTACTGTCAATGGCATCTCTAGATCGGCAATAGCGCAAATCAACATGAGAAAGATCTCTGCACCATTGCAACTCAAGAGATAGACAATAAACTTGAGGATATTATCAAACACATGTCTACCTTCCTCCACAGCATCCACAATAGTCGAAAAGTTATCGTCAAGCAGGACGAGATCAGCTGCCTGCTTAGTAATTTCTGTACCTGCTTCACCCATAGCCACACCAACATCTGCTCGTTTGATAGCAGGTGCATCTATGTTATCTATAAATCAACTAGGTGCATACAAGCTGTTTGGTAGAAACTCACCGTTGACACCATCACCTGTCATAGCAACTAGCTCACCGCGCTGTTGTAATGCAGTAACAATCTTGAGTTTGTTATCAGGACTCACTCGGGCAAAAACGCAAGGAAAAGGATCCAGATGGATGATAGCGTCTTCTGAAAGCAGGTCTATTTCTTGGCCCAAAATAGCGCGGTTCTATTACATGTTGAGTGATGAGCAAGCGTATTTGTACTACCACATACCTTATCAGTATGATCTGCATTGAATATGCCTAATTGCGTAGCAATTGCTGTGGCCGTTTTGACATGATCTCCAGTGATCATCATCACTCGAATGCCAGCTTCTTGACAGGTCTGTATAGCTTCTTTGACTCCTTTTTTAGGGGGATCGATTAAGCCGATCAAGCCGATAAAAGTTAGGCCTTGTTCCATGTATTCCATAGGTACCGCGGGTTCGTTAGCAGTATCTCGTGTTGTAAAATCATCTTTTGATAGTGCTAAATTAGTGTCTTTATACGCAAGCCCAAGCACTCGTAAGCCTTGACAAGCCATACGTGAGCTTTCTTTGTATACTTTTGCGTCAAAAGCGTCATCTAACGGCTCATGTGTTTCATCTGGAGAGATATAGTATTTGCATTTACGTAAAAGTTCTTCTGGAGCACCTTTACAGAGCATCAAGTCTTGATCGTTGGTGTCTTTGTAAATGACACTCATCAGCTTGCGTTCAGAATCAAACGCGTTTTCAAACACCCGTCGATAGCCTTGCTGCTCCCAGTATGATTTGCCCAACTTGGCCTTCTCGGATGCTACAACCAGTGCTACTTCAGTAGGATCGCCTATCGCTTTCCATTCTTGTGTCTCTTCATCAAAAGTAATAGAGGAATTATTACAGAGAGAAGTAGTCATGAGAGCATACTTGAAATGCAAAGGATATTTTTGCAATGCAGTATCCAATTTTAGGCTGTGTTGTGTTATTGCAGAGATGCTGCCTTTTCTCGAATTATCATCCATACTGAAAGTACTATCGCTTTCATTAGTTTGTTTCTCCATTTTCTCGGTGTATATGCTCTCTACCGATTTTGTATGGTTTTTTGTTAAGGATGGCGAATTGGTTGAATAAAAGATACTTCCTTGTTGAGGATCCAACAAGGTTGGTTCAGTAAATTGATATACTGTATTATCACCTGTCCATAGTTCTGAAGCACCCATTTTTCCTTCAGTCAAAGTTCCTGTCTAATACAAAGGCTAATCAAAACATAATATCGTCTTCTCAAGCAGCAATTTATACCTTATCAGAACATATCACTGTTACGCTTCCCAATGATTCCACTGCAGGTAGCGTACGAACAATACAGTGACTACAAATTTATTTGTTAGAGAAGGGCGTTTTGATGGTACCATATTTACATACTTGGCGGCCATTCTACGAACACCAAGAGCCATTGTCACAGTTGTTACTGCAACTAGACCCTCTGGAATAACAGAGACAGCAAGACTAGTTGATCAGCCGATTAATGAGGAGTTTTACTAAAATATTGGGCTTAACCTACCTTAATCCTACGTTCATCATATGCTTAAGGTCCTTTTTCCAGGCAATACCAATCACAACAACCAATATACAGAGTATTATAGCTAAAATTACCAAGTATTTTCCCAGACGATCTAGTTTTTTCTGTATAGGCGTCTTGATCTTGTGTTTAGACCCTTGCTGAATAGCAGCGCTAATTTTTCCAATCTACCAACGAGGTCAACTCAAGTTCATGACTCTCAGTGAATTCCTACCTCTGTATCTTCACCAATTCTTACTACAATTCCAATGGCACGCCCACGAGCAACGGTTGTAGACATGAAAGCGTTTCCTTTACAATCACCAATTGGAATACGGCGTGTCTATAATGAGATTCAGTTAAAATGAAGCCACCTACATGCATTTGCTTACCCTTGCTTCGATTGCATCGACACTCTTTTGAACAGGCAAACTTTCACCGGTCAGGATACTCTCTACGACTTGGAGCTGCGATACTTCAACTAGACGGAGATCTGCTGGCACTGCATCTCCTTCTTCCAAGATAACTAAATCACCTGGAACTAGATCATCCGAGCTGATCAATGTTTGCTTTCCATCACGTATTACTTGAGCCTAATGAAAAGAATGTATTGGCTACTGTTCGCTAGCGTAAATAGACAAGCATTACTTTAGGTACTGACAGGTTCATTAACGCATTGAGTGTTTTGCTCGCTTTCCATTCTTGACTAAATCCAATGACAGTATTCAGAACAATCACAGCGAAAAGGACAGCCATACTATTAAAATCTCTTTCAGCAGCTTCCACCACAGCAGCAATGATCAGAATGATCACCATAAAATCTGTTAATTGGTACCAAAGCATCTTGCTCGCACTGGGTTTAGGGGGATCTGGAAGTTTGTTATACCCATAATACTCATGCATCGCATCAATTTTACTACTGCATAGACCTACATTAGCTTGAATAGATGGATACATGTGCATGAGTTTCTCTAGCGATCGGTCAAAATAAAGTGCTTGTGGCGGCAGCAAATGGACACTAGAAGCGTTTTGCCGTGGCATTTTGGATTGTTCAGTGGCTATTTTATCAGCCAAAGGGGATACCATCAGTTCATTCATATCTTCTTGCTCACCTTTCTTGATCAGATCACGCCAATCGGACAAGTGAGGAAAATAACTAATCAGCAGCTGAACCATGGCGATGGCGCCCTTCTTTTGATCATCTGTAGAATAAGGCTGACATCGGTAATGAATTTTGAGTCTATCCCGAAGTTCAAATACAGGCAATTGATTCACGACGTCCCGAAATTCGATCACCTCTTCCAAGAAATCTCCAAATAAATAGAATGCCATATCTGCTTCAACCGTGCTTTTTTTCCGGATGAGGTTGCCTTCTGTACGCCCCGTGTTGAGTAAAAGGCCCTTCATCAATCGATCCATGAGCTCAGCGTTGAGGTGAGGCTGTTGGTTTCCTTTGATACGTAGATCCATGAGATAGTGTAAGCCTTCCAGCGTTTCCGCAAGCGATACAATGGTATTATCGAACAAGTCATGGATGTAAATCTCAATTTGATGCTCAATAGAAGCCTTGCCATCAATCTCTATCGTGTACGTATCAGTCATCTCGCGAAAGAAAAAAAAAGGGGGATTAAGGAATCGAAGCAATCACTCTTTTTCAGTTATTCGGAACATTTTATTAGATAAGAAAGGATTTCGACTAAAGCAGCTATTAATCCTCCATATAGAGTCTTGGAGATAAACGAAATACCATGACTAATCCATCATCCGTACTGCTAACAATGGCTTCTACAGGCTCAGAGAAGCTCTTTTCTCGATCAATCAGCCAGTCGAATCTGAGTCTCACTGTCATGTCATATTTCTTGGCCATATCAATTTGTGCCTGCAATGACTCAACATCGCGTTCTGGTACAAACTCGTAGAAGGACTTGCCAATAGCGTGTACAATATCTAACGAAACCAATTCCGTGGCCAGTTTTGAAGCATATACAATGTTTAATACCTCTGTAAACCGATTCAAGATCAAACAGAACCGACGTTCTTGATGTAGCTTGATACGATGTTCATTCCACACTTTGTCCATTGATAACGCATGTTGCATACGTTCCTCTCGATCATTCCAAGCACCTGCCAATTGAAGTGAGCCGTTTGGTAAGCAGATAAATACGGTATCAACTGAATTAGCCCGCATTTTATGGTCTAAGGAATCTTCATCGTAAATGTAATTAGATCCAATCATGACATCGTGACAGTAATGAATAATAGTTTCGACTACTAAGTAAGAGCCGTCTTTGTGTAGAAATCGGTAAGAGACCATGGAAGACATTTTTTCATTGTATACATTAGCTAAATGGACCTTTCGTAAACTACCGTGATCGCCAGGATGAAATAGATCGTATGCTTCTCTTCCAATAATTTCTTCAGGTTCCCAGCCAGTATGGTCAGTTACACTTTCTGATACATAGACAAACCTGGCATCAGGTGTGTTGTCGAATATTGTAATCCAATTGTTCTTCATGTTTGATTAACGAGATTTTTGCTTATAAATGAAAAATTATATGGTTTGATTAACAGGATTGCATTCCTATTTTATGGCCATGTAAAAGAAGCAAGAAAAAATAAAAGCGCTTTTATGCCTCCTCTCTCACTATCTGGTAGCCACTCATCTTGCGAATCCTGGTTTTCCTAAATAAGAATATGACACAGCCAATCTTGTCAATGGGGCCTAGATTACTCGATCCGAAGACCTTCTCGAAAATTCGGATAATTCGTCCAATTTGCATGCTCTACAAATAAAGCCGTGCATATCAACTTTAATCGTTCAAGGTTAGTATGTCATGTATCAGGCCTAAAATGTATATGGTTGACTCGATCGTAAGTTTTTTTAATCCTCAATATAGTAGAACCCGTTTTTTTTTAAAAAGAAATGTCGATGTGTGGCGAAGTTTATTCGTTCTACACAGATTGAACTTGTTCTCAGAATGCGATCCATGTCATTTAGTTTATTGAGGAAAGTACACTGGATTTCCCATCCCACGTTGTGGATCTATATTTAAAAATGGGGTTATTTGCAAGATAAGGAACCATATGATCCATATTCATTGACTAAAATATTTCTTATACCTTCAACTTATAAACGGAGTATATATATTGTACAGCTTATTGGATGATCGGAGATTCTTACTGCTTTTGTTACTCGAAACCGTCTCCCTTAAAAAAGAAAAAAAATAATAATAATCATTTGATTATTCTGATTCTTTTAAAAATAGCTGAAATAATACGAGGTTTATTGACGGATGTGATGGCATATTGAATAATTTAAAAATTGGTTTGAAGCATTATTTACAAGTTTTTTTGGGTTTTTTTTGGGTTTTTTTGGTTTTTTAATTATACGTTTACAAATCGAACTTTTTCATATGAAAGAAAAAACTCATAAAATGCATAGGTATGCTTTTATACACTGTGGACGCTTCGGTATTATATAGTATATCCTCAAATTAAACTTTTCTTGATAAAAGATACAGCTAAATTTTCGAGAAATTTAGGTCTTGGGGAGGTCAGTCAAGGTTCCGCACAAATCTTTTCTGAGCTGGTGATTGGTCCGCGGTAATACATATGTCACTTTGACTTTCTGCATGCTGTAATGCTGGATCGATTTATGCAAGTGGGGCACTGACGTTAGGAGGTAATAGGCACGGAACAACTAAACTGACAATGGCCTCTTCTTATTTCGCATTGATTTGTCCATCTAAAATACGAGATTATAAGATTATAAGGGTGCTTACAGTCTGAAACATGGAATTGAAGGAGGGACGGATTTTTTTTACACGAAACAAATCCTCCTTCTCCTTCTCCTCCTCCTCCTTCCCCTTTGTTTACGCAAAGTAGCACAACAGCGCGCTAGTACATCACAAGATGTGCAAGTGATAGTTATAACGCTTTGTCTCCATTGAAAAAAAAGGGGGCATTGATCAGAAAACTAGCCCCGTAGCGTCATACGAACAAAAAAAAAAAAAAAAAAAAAAACAAGATTCCGGGTACGACGGGCGTTTTGTTTATACTAGAAAGGTTCCAGGAAGGTGATATCTATCTACAAGTTTAGGGAAAGGTATACACCCATTCATCTACGTAAAATACTTCTAACTGAGTGAAGATGAAGCAAGTTTAGTTGCTTTTATTATTATCCTTATTATGAGAACATTTATAGATCTAGTAGTTCATTCTGAACAAAAGTTGTTCATATTAAAACAGAATCTGTCAAAGAATATCTAAATGATTATATCGAATTCATATAATTTGAAATATTTAATCATTACATTTTAGTCAAATAAAGACTACCGTACGTATAGCTGCCCATTCTGAAGATGGAATACAAATCAAAGTTACATCGAACCTGGATTGATCATTAGATCTAGTATTGATCAGAATAAAAAAAATGTACTTTCAGTCGTTAATGTATAGTATGTTCAAAGTAAATGAGTTCAATGCTAGCACTAATCGATACTTTAAGCTCATTTAAACATGTACTTGCCATTAAATGCGACATGTAACCAAGATCACCCCGCAAAATATAATAATGTGGAAAACAGGATTTTCGTAAGACTATCCCTTGCTAAACGCCAAAGGACTTCAAATATTTGTTTTAATGGTATAAAATGCATTATATAGCAGATTTGCCAATCATCTTAATTATAATATCATTGCTGGTATGCAAAAATATTTTTGTGTTTATAAAACACTCAAGCTACAATGGCATTTTTAAAGGGTTAATTGGTATTATTAAGGGTTGTATGGGTTCAAAGTGCTACTATAAGAAAATTACACCATTCAATACGCAATTAAATGACATATAATTTGTATCTAATCTGGCCATCAACCAATAAAGTCTGATAGAATTTCATAGTGATGTGAATCTTTGAATTGTTTTTTGATGGTATATAGCCCAAGCTTGTTTATCATCATCCATATCTCATTTTGTATTATAAAGAGCGAGTAAAAACAGGTGATCGCAACCATACTACGTGAAAAATAGTTAGATATAGATTTGAATTATTCAAATACTTGGTTACATCTGCCATCTTGTTTCTTGTAACGATCGTCAAGTGCTTATTTCCATATATAATAATATGTCTGGTTACAAAACGTTTCTATATTTAAAAAAAAAAAAAAAAATACTAGAGCCCAATGAAATGCTCTATTAATCATACACTTGTTCGATAATGATAACACTCAGACACGATTAGAATCGCTACTAAATTAATCACACTATTTTCCCTGCAAGTTCACATAAAGCATTTCGTATTTCTTTTTCCTTAATGACTATGAACAAAGAGTACTTGAAAGAATACTATGGCCGCGTCTTAAAATCTACAGAAGGTAGCGCTTGCAAAACATGCAATAAACCCAGCGATGAAATTTTAGATATCATGAAACTGATCCCAGACCAAGTCAAGGACAAGTATTATGGATGTGGTATTCCTATTACCAAAGATATCAAAGAAGGCGACCGCGTTCTTGATTTGGGTTCCGGAAGTGGGCAAGATTGTTATATTATTGCTAAACTTGTTGGCCCTTCTGGTTCAGTTATTGGTATTGATATGACAGATGAACAAATCGCCGTGGCTAATAATAATATCCACGTATATGCTGAGAACCTCGGCTACAAACCCAACATGTCTTTCCGTAAGGGCTTCATTGAAGACTTGAAACAAGTCAATATTGAAGATGGTAGCATTGATGTGTGCATCTCCAACTGCGTTATCTGTTTGTCAAATGACAAGAAGACTGTTTTCGAGGAAGTATATCGATCACTTCGCAAAGGTGGCCGATTTATTTTTTCTGATTTGTACACTTATACACCCATCCCTGACAATGTTAAGAATAATCCTCAAGTAATCAAGGAATGCCTCGGCGATGTGATGATCAAAGTACAATTTGAACAATTAGCTAAAGAAATTGGTTTTCAGGACGTTATTGTTTTGAATGACAATCAAAGTAAAGTAAACAATGTAGATTTCAATTACAGATCCATAACTTATTCTTTAACAAAATAACAAGACGATGTCTACTATTATACAATTTCTTAAACAGTAAATTTTTTTTAATGTAAAACATCATTATTTGCTCATTTCTTTAAGGTATTCATCGTGGAGTTTCTTTTGCATATCCCATTCCTTTTGAAGTTTCTTCTTTCTGCTCTTAGTGACTTCCTCACCATCTTTAGTATGAGTAGGGAAACCAGTTTCATCAAACTTCGAGAACTCTTCAGAGCCCTTGAACATATCTTGGGGAGCCATCTTGCCCTTTTCAAGTTTCTCCAAACGTTTGCGCTCGCGTTCAGCAGCAGCAGCGGCCTTTTTAGCTTCCTTTTCAGCAGCAATAGCCAACTTCTTCTCACGAGCTTGAATCAGTTCTTCGCGAGGCACAAGCTTGACAAGAGCTGTGCCATCGTCTTGATCATCCAAAGAGACACCAAGTTCAACCATTTGGTTATCACGAAGAGCGTCACACATCTTGAGGACTTCAGTGTGTTCCACCTTGTTACGAGCACCGTTTCGCACTTGATCTCTGAAAGAAGACAATGCTTGTACATAAGGCATCAAAATTTCTTCTGCCTAATAATGATGGCAAAAGTTAGAACATACTCTAAACAAACAAATGACATAGCTTACATTTCCAGATGATTGACCAGCAGCAGCACCAAAGCCAATCTCGACACCGTTATCAGCAACACCAAAGATCTTCATCATGGAAGTAACCCATTTAGCAACCTTCTTTAAGAGATGTACATTCACACCCTTGGCGCCAGCAGTGTTCATATACTTGTTGGTAGAACTGATCAAATCCATGATTTCATCCATGGCAATGGGTGTATTGATAGAGTCACAGAGAGCAGCGTGAACGGCATCTTGCTTATCCTGCAACAAAGCCAACAGCTCTTGTTCAGGTTGTCTGAAACGATGGGTAATACCACCATCAGCCAACTCAGTGGCACCACGAGAACCATCATTTTCAATCTTGTAGACAAGAGCCTTTGTATTATCAAAGAAGTTCTTCATGGATTGTTCTAACTGAATGGTTTCTTGCATACTTGACTTTTTGAAATCCATCTTGGCATCCCAGTTGTGAAGCAAGAAAAAGATACGCAATTGACGAGCGGAATAGGTCTTTAAAGCTTCATTGATGGTAATAAAGTTCTTTAAACTCTTACTCATCTTTTGACCTTCAACGTGCAAATGGCCAGCGTGCAAGAAATAGTTGACCCATTGCTTACAATCATAATGAGCTTCTGATTGTGCTATTTCGTTATCATGATGAGGGAAAGCTAAATCAACACCACCAGAGTGAATATCCATGTTCTCGCCGAGAACAGCACTGGCCATAACGGAACATTCAATGTGCCAGCCAGGACGACCTTGAGACCAAGGAGAGTCCCAAACAGGCTCTCCAGGCTTGGAGGCCTTCCATAAAGCAAAATCATTGGGGCTCTTTTTACCTTGAAGCTTACTACCCAAAGAACCTTCACCATCCTCAATCAATGCAGTGTCACCCTTGGACCAAGGCTCAAGTTTAGCGTAATGATGACCCTTGTGGCCGTCATAACGAGATGTGTCAAAATAGACGGATCCATCAGCAGTGTATGCATAACCATTGTCGATAATCTTTTGAACGTAGTCGATAATCTCTGGAATGTATTCGCTGACACGCGTTTGAACATCAGGTGCACGGACGTTTAATGCTTCCATATCTTGGAAATAGTTGGCTTCCCAATAAGCAGGGAGATCACGGAAGATCTTGGGATCATTTACCTCGTGTCCTTTCTATTATAGATGGTTAGATATTTGTATTGAGATACATGCAAGTACTTTACTCTAGTATCTAAATAGGCAGAAACAATATCTTGAGAAGCAACCAACAGTTCATCTACAGATTCCTTGGTAGGATTATCTAGTTTAGCTTGTGCGTTCTTGATAGCAATATAAGAAACGTCCTAATGCAGTTTCGAGTCAATATCATTTCGGCATCAATAAATACCATCTTACTAAAGCACTATAGATCATCTTAAACTTTTCATCCAAAACAACTGCCTTAGCAACCTCTTCTGGGGTCATTTTCTCTTTAAACTCGGGCCAATTCTCAGTAGCGAGCTTGACAAGAGCAGGATCAAGCTTTTTCAACTTTTGATTAGCAAATTCTAACCAGGCTTCTTGTACTAATGTCATAGTCTCTTTATCTAATTGAGCGGTTTCTTTCTTCAAGTTTTCGAAAAGATATTGCTGACGAGCACGCAAGATGATTTTGTCGTCAATATCAGTAATGTTTTGAACGAACAAAACATCGTATTTGAAATAGTCTTCGAGAATGCGACGAATAATATCCATACTCAAATAAGTTCTAGCATGACCCATGTGAGAGGCATCATAAACAGTAGGTCCACAGTTGTACCAAGTGACACGTCGACCGCTCTTGGGGATAAACTCGGTCTATTTTGAAAGTTAACACGTCTGATTATCACAAAAGCAATACAACCTACCTTTGTCTTGGTAAGTGAGTTTTGGAACTTTAAAGTAGGTGTAGGCTTGGCAGTGGGAGTAAGCCATTGAGGTTGCTGTCTAGACTTGACAGTGGTTGATTCTGTTGACATTTGAAGACGTTGGGCTTTAAAGATGGGGGCTTTCGCGGTAATAAAGTGTTTCGATAAGTTAGTTGAACGGCGTAATAATAAAGTCGAAAAATGCACAATACGCATAGAACGAAAGAAACAAAAGTCGAGAAAATTTTGCCCTTTCTTTTGTTCAAAAGAAAGCTGAAAATAAAATAGTGGCCTCTCATCAGATACGGGCAGAAACTCGACCTAGTTATATAAAATTGAGTGGCTTAGCTCAGCTTAAAGAAGTGTCCTAGCATGCATAATGAGTCAAAGGGTCAAATTAGTCATAACCGCAGTAAAGTTCGTGATCGTCTGTAAGTATAACATACGTACATTTTGCTATAAATGATTAATCTAATATTTCTGCAAGTCATAACAATAGTATGTACATGTTTCCAGTTGATATTATCCACACTATAGCCATATCTATTTACATATTACTACCAAGCATTAACTGTAGAATATATCCATTGAACTGTGGTGAAACAAAATTTTAACAAAAGTAGCAGTTTATTTGGACATAGATTGCTAATCAAATGCGACATTTTACTGAGATCTGCCTCGAGATCTAGAGATGTTGCATTGATTATTTGAGGTGTCTATAACCTATAACTCTAATCAATAACAGCACTACATATATGCCCACCGTGTTTTGGTAAATATAAGTTTTAATAAACGCAGCTGCTCATTCTGAACATTAGCTATTAATGAGACGTGATATTTGCCCAAGACTAGATGAGAAATTTAGAGATGATTAGGTAATATTGCTTACATAAATATATAAAATTTACTTTTAATCAGTTGCTATATAGTATGTCGGGTGTATGTACTGTGGAAATTTATTTTTTTTAATATACGCACCCACTCATTCTGAACATGTACTAGTTATATGACACTACACTGAGCCAACATTTGAAAGGTTGATAACGAGGCAACTTTCTTGATCGTCAGCGTATCTAAACTCCGAAACCTGTTGGCTTTTTGTTTAAGGTGTTAACGAATGTGTTTGAAGCATATTTGTTAGCCAGCCTAAGCCGGTGCTACTTTGTAGCATACTGCTACATTTTTTTTTCTATTATTTAAATTGAGAATACTCAAATTATAATTGCAATTATAAAACTTCTAAAAATCAATTTTTTCAAAAATAATGTAATAGTTTAAACAAAAATTAGCAACAGTTATTACACGATTTGATGTGTACTTGCATTTCTGATAGATGCTATTAATCCACTTTCTGGATATTGATATATTTTGATTATTGATAAGAGGAGTACATATTCAGGACATTACTACACGAGTGTATTACGAAGCTCTCTCTGGTCACTTCCCTGGGCTCTGGGAAGATATTTGCGTAAGACTTTTACTCAAGAAAGGAGACCCCTCTTCGCTGAAAAAACCATAGACCTATCTCCCTTATCAGCTGCAATGCAAAGGTATTTATAAGACTAACCACCCAACGTATAGGACCTTTGGTCAAGAAACTGCTGAATCCTTACCCACCTGGCTTTATCCCTAGCAAATTCATAGATGATAATGTATTGGCGCTTTCGATGGTACTAGAACAGGCTAAATCATTGGAGTTATCAGTTGTGGGTATTTTATTAGACCAAGAAAAAGTCTGTGATCGGATAAATGCTGGAAATTTAAAAAGCACTCTTCACAAGTTTGCATTTCCTCAGTCTTCATTGATTGTATCCCCCAAGCTATTCTTTGGAAATAAGGTTCAGATCAACATAAACGGCTCTTTACTGAACCTATCATACAAGAAAGATGCCTTCGTCAGGACGATTCGTTGTCACCTTTATTGTTTAACATAGCATTAGAACCTTTCCTGCTCTCAATTCTTCAAGACCAGCAAATGGTAAGTTACCAGTCCCCTTCAATCTTAAGGTGTATGCTACCTGAAGGATCTATTTCCAACCTCAAATACCTGGCATATGCAGATGATGTTTGTGTCTTCCTACATAATCAAAATGGCTTCAACTTGCTACAATCCTGCATGGCTTATTATGGTCGAGTATCTAATGCAAGGTTTAATGAACATAATTCCGAGGCATTCTCCCTCAATGGTAAAAGAGACGCTTCTTGGGCTGATAAACTAGGAACTCTACGGATCACCACCTATAGCCACCTATCACCACCAAGGATATATAGAGCCATTTCGATACCTGGGATACTACTTACCTTATACTACTCGCCAACGAGTCTGCCTTGAAGATAACATGATTACTATTGTTAAATCAGGATGCAAAATATATAGTCAAAGACAAGTGCCCACTCGAGATAGAGTGACGATCATGAATACTTTGATACTCACCAAACTTTGGTACCCCTTGAGACTGTTCAAACCCATGGTCAATTTCTTCAATGCCTTGAATATGCTTATATACCAATTCATCTGACAGTAGACCCCACGAATTCGTAAGGAACTGATCTTTCTACCTTGGGAGTCTGGTGGTTTAAAAGTACGTGATTCGGTTATACAGCATCACACCCTACAAAAACAATGGCAGAATTATCTGCTGGACCCACTGAAGCATCCCTCGTGTTCGCCCTTTGATGCTTCAGAGCCTTTCTCTGTTCCATAACTCCGCTATGTACCCCCATCTACCGCTTTATGATCTGGACTACAGAAAGGGTCCTGTCTTTAAGGCCATTATGTCCCTTTGGTCAGTGATCTTTGGCGCCTTTGATTATTTCGTTGAATATACGTAATTACAGCTGGACTATTTCCCCATGGAAACTATTCTCAATATGCCTCTGTATAAAGTATTAGCCAACATCAATGATTCGCACTGGAGCTGGAAACATCCCACCTACCCTGCACATCGGTTTCTAGTTTTTGATAATACCCAAAATAGGCTGAGACTATAGGTGACCCATGAATAAGCTCGATTTCCAAGATTATGTGACCAGTTGTATCATGACATACTACAGCAGAAAACAGTAAACTTTCGACCCTAAAGGCTTACTTGACAGACAACATCATCTGGAACAAGTTCTCACTAAAACAGTTCTGGAAATACTACCAACACAATGCCGCTGCTGATCTCCTTTTTTTTTCAAAAGGATTGTAAGAATCTTTTGGCCTTACTCGATGTACTTTCAAGCCAGAAGTATATACTTTCGCGCTTTATCTGGTTGTATACCCGCCAAACAGGTATGGTTCGAATATGGTACTGTTTCCTCTCCAGTTTGTCCTATTTGTGATAGCGCTGATGATACTATCTGCCACTTCTTGGTTGATTGCCCTCCAAAATGGAAACTCAGGTCCGACCTACTGCAACACTACTTTCCCTTCATCTCCATTTCACTAGAGCTGCTATATGCACTCTTGGATTCCTGGATGTACCACATGGAATTACACAACCTAACAAATACCTTTCAGTTGTGTCAATGACCTTGCAGGAATTGTGGAATTTTTACAGGGAGCTTGGCCGCTCCATAGCGCCAAATGGACCCATTCATAACCTTACCCACCTTCTGCCACAGGCCATCTCAACAACAGAAAGGCTGCTCAATTCCGTCGCCATAGACAACTTTTAGTACTTGATATAACAAATCTTATCAAGTTTCTCTCTTTCCTCTTCCTCCTCTGCTCTTCTCTTTCCTTTCTTCCCCTTCCTTTCTATCTTCCCTCTCTTATAATTATCCAGTAGCATGGTTTTCCTTTTTTCCGTTTCATCGAGTACCACCTCTCTGCGATGTATTACTTTAACAAAACAAATACAAAATATCGATGTCAGTATTATTTTTGTATGAACTCGACGTCTAACCCAAAAGCTTTTCATCAACAGCAGTAGTCGGTACAAACGGTACTATAGAGATATGGTTATTAAAGCGACTATATTCTAAGCCTCTTAAAGTGTTTGTTTATATTTTTATATAATATTTTCTATATCATAGCAACCATTCCGTGTCTATATCGAAGAAACTATAAGGTGTACTATAATAACACATCAATACAACGTAGAAATCATAGCCTTCCAGAGTGCATAGCATCTAGAAAGATAATATCGGATTGAATACCGTTCTTTGATAGTTGATAGCGTTACTACTATACATTTGTATACAGCGATCTGTTGGCTTCGTATACTAAATCATATTTTGTTTGTTTTTCAACAGGACTCACAGTTGTTCGAGAATAAAATAATGTTCTTGTCAACTATTCTTTTTTTTCTTTTTTCTCGTACAAAAGCAATTGTATTATACATATACTCTCAGTATGTTCTATTTCAAGGGCCTGGCTTCTTGGAACTATAACAGTTTATCCAGCGCACACTCTACTGTGAGTGAACGCTGTGTTGATGTATCCAAAAAGGTGAACACTTCTCTACAAGGCACTGGTCAATATATAATGGAAAATGTAAAAAAATTACCTTATAAAGCTCAGGAGGCCTATACTTGCACCCAAAGCTCGTTAAAGGGATCTTACTGCACTATCCAATCTAATACAACTCATGTTTCAAAGCAAGTACATACCTCATTGAAAGATGCCTATCAAAAAATTGGAAAATCCTGTTGTTATGCAAAAGAAAGCATGTTTGGTAAAAAGTTGCAAGAATACGAGCAAAAAGTGAAACAACTTGAAAGCAATGTGCATGAAACACGAAAATGCTTTGAGGCTTATTTGCATCTGGCAGATTTAATAGCAAACAAGAACCAGATCTCTCTTGGTGGAGACAAGAGTAGTACCTTAAACGGTCAGTATACCAATCTCGTTACAACTTTTACGCGGCAGCACAAGCAGCTATCAGGTTTGATTTCAGAATGTAAGATCGATATTTCGCAAGAGATCAGCTCTATCAGTCGGGCCAAGTTTGAAGAAACTCAAGTGGAAATGTTGATTTCCATACTGAAAAACATATTTAATTCAGCCTTGTCCTGTGCTATACCGAATGTTCCTCTCTTTGTTTGGTTTAACTTTAGGTTTCTAGCAACTACAGTAGAAAGGTGTATATATGCTCGCAGAGAAGCTAGTAAAAAGACAGAGTTAATTAGAAATAAGCTAATTTATCAGCTCAAGGATCTTGTTGCTGACTTGGATGATATGCAGAGAAACTTGCTCTCAGTCCATTAAAATACAATGCTGCTTATTAAATAATTTATTTAAACAATACATGGCAATTTTGTTCAAATAAGCATATATTTTAACCATATCTTAAATAGTAATCGCTCCTAAAAAAAAAAAAAAAAAAAAAAAAAAAAAAAAAGGGAAATCGAGGAAATGATTGCATATACGATAGTGCTATTTTGCCATAGATTTGATATGAAATATGTCTTTGCTCGATTATTATAAAAACTGGTCACGCAGTTTATATGGTACAAATATATTTAAATCATTTTTCGACGGTATAAAAGACATTTTAGAGCATTGTTTTAATACAAGTTGCGCAGATACAGCCCAACTCAAATAATGGCTTTATCGCATAAAAACTAGTACTGCTGTAGTTACTGATGCTTAAGCAGGGGGATCGGCCGTCATCGGATTAAGTATGATACGATTGCCAAATATTTAATAAAACACAGCAGCAATGTATGGGTCTTTATTCGATTTTATGGTGTTTCTGCTTGTTAAATGATATCTGAAAATATGCTCTATGCCCTCTACGATACTTAATAGACGACTATAGTACTTCATAATACGTAACCTGTAATCAATTTTTGTCTAGTAGGTGCAATATATTAGTTAGTTCAAACAGTGGTTTTAATATACTGAAAAATTCTTTCAGAACAGTTAATATACCTTAAATGCAATATTTGACCAGAAACAGCAGAGAGACCTATAGATCATTAGAATCAACCTATGCTATAGTGCATTGTTAGAATCTCTACATTGATCAATTGATTCAGGTTCCGTGTCCGTCGTATTTGTCGACTAATGCTTGTTCAAACAAGAACTACTCACTTTTAATAAACACAATACAGTTTAGCGACAATATTTATAAAGAAATTGCATTTGATATAACATAGTTTTAATGACATATAAATCCCTTGGCTTATTCCATTGCCACATCTGATCAATAGTTTATATCAGATTAAGTTGTACTATTTGATAATACTCATCGCAACCCCAATACTTGGGTTTAGCAAATCCAATGCTCTTAATCATTACTCTTTACCATTATTAGTCTAATAATAGCTTTTCTTTTCGTATCAGTTGATGAAACTCTAAATCAAAGCTATGACTGCATTCTGAAACCACATATGGTTGTTTACCTTTAGTCCAAAGGAGCTATTTAATATGCGAATATATGCCTATTGTTGAATTTTTTTCCAATGTACCAGCAATCAAATTCAATATATTGTAATTCATCGGGTTATGATGGCTGATATAGTAAAGGCTTAAAACCCCATTTTATATTAATATGTGCGCAATATGTATCTTCTCAACAACGTAACAATCATTACTATCTAGATAGAAGCCATTACATTTTGTAACACTCCAATCCGAACAAATCTTAGGATACAATTTGTACAGTTTTATCCTCTCTTCTCCTTTTGTTGAAATAACTTGTTATATATAAGAATAAGATGGATTATTGGAATAAATTAGCTAGTAGCTATAACTGTGTATCAAGCGCGATAAAAGAAGCATATGGTAATGCAACAGAAGGATTTGTCGGTATTTCCAAGGAAAAAAAAAAAGAACGCAAGTGAGTCTCTTACAAGGCACCGGTAGCTATATACAGAGAAACGCTAATTGCGTCTCTAATATCGCTCAAAACTCAGTAAAAGGAATTTACAGTTATGTCCAATCAAATGCGAGCCATGTTTCCAATCGAGCACAAAACCTGTATGAAAATGCTGCTTATGCTTCTGGTGCTGTTAAACAACTCAAATTTGAGAAAGTTTAAATGAAAATGGCGACGGATATGATGAAGAGCACCTTTTATTCAGTTTTAACTTCAGCCAAATCTTCAGCCATTTTGACAGACTGTTTTACTTTGAGCTTTGTGACAGGCACAGCAACGAAAGGTTAAGGTACGCATTATACTGCAAGCAAAGAGACAAAACATCTTAGAAATAATCTAACTAAAACTCTCGAGAATCTTAACGTTAGTGTAGATGATTTACAAAACAAGTTTGCTCATGTAGTAATAGTAGATCAAGATGATAATAAATCTAACTGAACTATAGGTAATGTTTTATTTATGTGCCGTAAAATACTATTTTGTATGCTTTTCAATGTCTTTAATAGTCCATAATGAGACGCCTGTCTGGTTTGATTCATAAGGCTGGGCCATTGATCTTAAAAACTTCTTGGCAATTACCAAAGCCATATCAGTAGACAAGTTTGTAGAGGCATCTGTTACGTATTGGTTAATCCATTTAGGCAGCTTGGCTCTTTTATCAGCTCTGGCAAATCTCTACAGTCGATATAAGTAAAATACATAGGACATGTTCAATTTGTTTGCTTACCTTGTCTGCAAACACCATGAGCCCATAATCGGTTTTACCTCTCAAAACTCTTCCAACGCACTGGGCTGCATGTCGCATGGCATCAAATGTTAAGAAATCATTTTCACGTATATGCAAATTGTCGCGCAAGTACTCTAAACGCGCTTTCAAGATACGCGACTCGGTATATTGATATGGAATACCAAACATGATGACTGCTCTGCCATAATTATGATCGAAATCGATACCTTCTGACACTTTACCTCGAGCAACTGAAAGGAGAATAGCACCTCTGCCGTTATCACAGGCTTTTCTATAATTTGCCAACGCCAAACTGGTTTCTGCAGCATCTGGTGTTTCAACAAAGATTAGCTTGTATTTCCAGGCTTCGTTCAAGATACCCATGTCATTCCACATGGATACAATAGATTCCATATAGAGATAACTAGGGAAAAAGCACACCATGCCATCAGGTACTATTTTTGACATTTCTACCATGATTTGGCCAAAATTACGCACGACAGCCGGGTCATTTCTTACTTCAAATTTGGAACTGATGGCTACTTGATCAGAACCTCTGGTAATGACCATGGGTAAGAAACAATTTCTTGATAATGTCATTGAATAACTTTCTTGCACAACAGTTTGAAAGTTGAGCATCTTGGGATACATGTCCAAAGGAGATAATGTACCAGAAGTAATTACTACTGTACTGAATCTATCAAACACAGGTTTTATAGCTATGGATGCGTCCAGACAAGTGAAATGCAGTACTGGATTGGGTATGGTAGCGGTTTCTGTTTCAAATGGCTCCAGAATCAATAAAAACCCTTTATCATATGTTGAAGTTAATGTAGCAAACGATGCCACTTTTTGTAAGCTGCTGAAATGCTCTAAATCAGTCAATTCCAGTGTTCGAACAAGACTTGATAGTCTTTCTGCGCAGAATCGAAGCGGCTTTCTCTCGATATAGGTCACATCTTTCAGGTGCTGTAAAAAAGAAGCGGGTGTTTCCGCTACAACATGCATTACACGAAGACGTGTCTAGATTAAACGATCAATATCTAACAAGGTTGTAAAACTATTTTTTTTCTTACCTTTAAATATTCGATAAATCTTCTTAAAAACGCTACAAAATGCTCAGCTCGTCTAATATTACCAGGTACAGCCTCTTTAAGTAAATCATCTGGCAATATAGGATTCGCCATAAATGTATCCTCGTCTCTAGCTGCATTTGCGTCTCGTAATCCTTCCACTAACTTTGTATATTCATTTTTTAATCTCTGTGCATCTGTCTTTTTGATTCTATAATAAAAATTAGCCCTGCGAATCACTCCATAACTGATACTTACTCTTCGATCTTGTCTGCTAATAGACCAACACTTCTAGCGCTTGCATCCAGCATGGGTCGCGTTAAATCAATACTTAGAGAATCGATACAAACATTATCGATATTATGTGCTTCGTCAAATACTACTATACAATCTCTTGATAGCTCTCGGGATACTAGTTCTGCTACCTTTGGGTCTAACATATAATGATATGAATAAATCACCACGTTGGCAAAGGGAATCTATACGCCCATCAATTAAACACATTAAAGCCAAAGATGCTGATAATACTTACTGCTCGTCGTACAAGGTAATATGGACAATAAGACATTTGTTTACCATATGCTTTGAGATCTTCAAATGTATAGACGCCGTTTGGAATAGGATTTGGTGAGTTTGCTGATTCCAGTGTCTATTAATATATGTAAGAAGACTATAATAGTCGTTGATTGCGATAGTATACCTCGTAAAAATTACATAATTCTACTTGATGATCCACATCCATACGATTTTCGTCTTGGTCTTGGTTTCCAGTGCCAGCCTTTGCCCGAACCCAACTAGCAGTCAAGTTTCTACATTTCGAATCGACCACCTTGCCTTTCTTTTCTCTGGATACAACAGGGTTTAAGCATAGGTTTTTACGGGAAGTCAGTCCAATGCCGAAAAAGTCTTCTTCAAGTCCTTGTGCTCTTCTATATGCTATCAGGTTTTTCAATTCTGCCAATGCTTTATCGATTTCTGGTACAGTACGCGAGCAATAAACCAGTTTTCGGTGTTGATCAGGAAATTGCTACATAAATGATTAATCTAAAGTTTACTGCGCGCGAATCAAAAGCTCACCATTTGATATGCGACAATAAGAGACAGTAAAGAAACAGTTTTGCCGGTACCCGAAGGCATTTCTAATACACAGTGGCCCTATTCATATATCAATAAAGACGTATTTTGAGATCTTGAGCAATATATCTACCTGAGCATCAAGAGATCTTTTCAAATCGCACATGTATTGATACTGTTCAGGGTATATCTTATCATAAGGAAAGTGTACGACGAGATCGTCTATATTGAAACTATCATTTTCGAGATTAATATACTGTTTTATCCGCAGCTGTCAACATTTTATTACAACATTTACATCATTATTTACAAATTGCTGCGAAAAAAGTGTGCCTGATTTAAAAGAGAGAGAGGAAAACAGCTCTTTTCACAAAAAGTACGTTGGTCAATGAAACTATTTTGAAGTGAAAAAAAAGAAAAGGAAGATGCTATTTTTTTCGTTCAAAAGCTTACCTGCACCTTATGCGTGACTGGAATCGAAGCATCAAAGGTCTGGCACTGTGAATAGAGCGTGCCGGTTAAACCTTAGTTTTTTAATCGGAGTGAAAATAGATATAGTATGATTGGACATAAGTGAATATAAACCAAACACCCTTAAAGCAAATCTTGCTTGCACACATCGCAAGAGGATCTATCTTCCATAACGTAAACGTTCAGATAAAAGCAAAGTTATTTATCAAGGTTTATAAAAAATAATACTGTGTATCGAACAGTATAAATCTCACATTAAAATTGTTATCAAAAACTGGGAAAATTGTTGAGCGTTGTATGGTTTTTCCGTTCCTTAGTTATGTGATGATTACTCCAGCTTTTTATATGAAATGAATTATAAAGCTTAAAAGTTTAGATGCTGATACTAATACTTAACTAATTATAGATTGTATATCGATGCTCAATTCTTGACGGTCTAAACGTCATCGAAAGCTATGAAGAATCGGAGCAAATGCATAGTATCTTCAAAATATCCAAACAAAAAGCAGTCAGGCTTCTGCGTCAAAATTATTTTGAGCTTCTTCTCTTCTCTACTCATCGCGTAGATTAATTAGCAAAATGTCACAACCTCCACAACAATTACCGCCTGGTGGCATTCCTCCTCCACCTTTCAACAGTGGAGCACCACAGCCACAACCGCAGCTTTCTTTTCCCAGTGGCATGCCCCCAGCTGGTTTTCCTCCTGCTGGAATGCCTCCACCAAACTTTCCTGGTGGACCTCCTCCTCCAGGAGGTTTCCCTCCTCAAGGTGTTCCTTTTACTCCCAATGTTCCTCAAGCATCCGTTCCTACGGCTGCTACTACAGTGAACGGCATTCCTACTGCCAAGCAGGCATTAAACACGACTCCTAGTCGAACTGTTTATGTCAGCAATCTTAATGAAAAAGTCAAGCTTGATGGTTAGATTTGTTTGAATGCTAATGACTGCACGCTTACACTTTTTTCCCCTCCCAATCTAGTTTTGAAAAATTCTTTGCGTACGTTGTTTAAACAATTTGGTGATGTCTTGGATGTAGTAGCCCATCAAAACATTCGTATGCGTGGACAAGCTTTTGTCGCGTTTCCCGATGAAGCCAGTGCCGAAAAAGCAATCAAGGATCTTCAACACTTTGTCCTTTATGATAAACCCATGGTACTTCAATTTGCGCGCAATAAATCTGATGTTCATGCCAAATCCGATGGCGATTACGAAACTCATTATAAACAGCGTATGACGAAGAAGGAAGAAACCAAAAAACTGCCTCTTCCTGGATCCCACAAGCCCACTTTCAAAGCTGCTAGACCTCAAAGTAAGACCTACTATGTAATTACTAATTATGCCATACTAACTAATATGATCTAGCGCGATCCTCTCACTTTAACCCTACAGCCAATATTCCTGACGAATACTTGCCTCCCAACAATATTCTCTTCTTGCAAAAGTTACCAGAAACTATCACACAACAGCAATTGGTCGAGCTTTTCCAACGTTATCCTGGTTTCAAGGAAGTGCGCATGATTCCTACAAAGAAATCAATTGCATTTGTTGAGTATGATAATGAGCTTCAATCGGCAGTAGCTCGATCTGAACTGTCAGGCCACTCTTTTGGCCCTGATCAACATATGAAAGTCACTTTTGCTAGAAAGTAAATCAGTATATCATCATTATTTGAACATTTGCACGGCGTTCTTCTTCTTGCTTTAAAGCAAACCAATAAACGTGTATTATAGAAAATCAATAAAAAATGGCATTTCACTTATACTTCTGTGAAGCAATTATCCAAGAGAGCTACTTTATAGGTTCGCATTCCATAGCGAATGCCAGCGGTAATCATTTACACCCATAACAGGAACACTACACTCCGGTCTTCCTCTCTTTCATTTGAAACTTGTGTAGATAATAGGGATAGTCAATCTTATACACTGACGAATGTTTAAAAATTTATTGTTGTTTTGGTTAGCCAAAACATACTCTGCAGGTTTACTTCGTGATATCAATCATTCAAGTATATTATGGCTGCTTTATAAAGCAATCGAAATTATATTCAATATCGAATTGATCATACTGCTTAGAGTACTAAACTGAAAACAATTTTGGAACGTCTGTCATAGTTCGTTCTAATTGGCCGATTCAAAGTTTTTCAGCGTTCTGTTACTTTGCACTAGGCTGCCTCTAATAACGATGCATTGGTACATATAAAGAGTTTATATAAAATCTGTCTGCGTGTCAAATGGTATAGAGGCTGTAATTAATTTGTTAGGAACCATCAAGTTTTAACAACTAATATATGATATACTTTAAATAGTTCATATCGCTACAACCATACAAGCTTTCTAGATTTTCATAGTTGGGTATCCGTAATACTTGAGCAGAAAGCCTAACAGTTGGCTCAAAATTGTGATGTTGACTGTCTTTTATTTCGTTTAAGCTGTAGAGCTGTTTTGACAAACATCACTTTTGATTAGTTGTACATATTCAAAATAAACTGTTGAATCTAATAGGCTATGCTATTATCTAAAACGTAATTAAAGCTACCGGCAGTAGATTGCATGCATTCCATGTCAACGAACAGATATGGTTTATAGGTCTTTCAATTGGTCCATATTAAACATTGCATATAATAAATAATGTATTCTTGGGGTGAAGTGTTATAATCATTAGCATTTTTATTAAAGAGTAGATTTACAATTAAAATAAACGAAATATAATACATATACATATATATATACTTACTGCGCAGGTGCTGTATGTATTTTTTTCTTGAATTTCTCATATTAAGAAAATCTCAACTTGGCTAAGGCTGATCTTTACTAAGTGTGAAGATTCTCGAAAGGCTTTTATATAACTATTATTCCTGTGAAAGAACTATCAATTTCAAGTCTTTAAACTTTTGTTTTGGCCATTATTCCTATAATTAAACGAGTCCATATGAGTCTGTTAATTACTATATGTATCTAAGTATTATTATTATTATTATATTATTATTATTGTTATTATTGTTATCTACGTGGCGTACTATGTGCAGTTATAGGTATGTATGTTTATATTTTAATATTAAAGATCCCAAACAATCTCTGTCACATACATAAAGACAGTTTGTCGAGACTCTCCTAAAGCGTCTAAATCATCAAAATGAATTTTTAGTTGACCAGGCATGCTTTCTTTAGGATTGGAAATAGCCACCGACAATGTCTTGGTTCCTCCTGGCTCTACAATGCCAGTACCATCTTCATTTAATCCAGAAATCATTACAATCTCATGTGCAGGGAATTCGGCAGGGCCTTCTACTATCACCTGGAAGCGAAGAGGCACTTTGACAGCATGATTGATGATGGTTAAAGGTCTATTTTCCGGCATACAAGCAGAATCCATCAAGCCTGAATTTCCATTCTCGCTATCTTGATAGTAAGTCACTAACTTGAAATCTAATCGACGGTCGCTCAAAGCAAAAGTGGCTGTTTCATCCAGAGTACATCGTACAGGAATCATCTCTCTCACGCGCGTACTTGCCTCTGCTTGTTCCTCATCATCATCTTCATCTTCGGCAGGACAAGTTGTGACCCACAGTTTAGCCATAATGATACCAGAAGGATCAGTAAATTCGGGTTTGTCGCGTGGTAAACGAGATGATTCATTGGGAGATGCTCTCACTCTAACTTCAATACTTCCTTGGGGGCCAATGGCAATATCACCTTTAAGAGGAGAGTTGGTATAACGAGACAAGACATCCAAATTCACATAAGGACTTAGTTCCGGCGTGATATCAGCACCGATTTCAAACCGCAAGTCATCATCTGTCTTGTTATGAATTACGAACCAGTTATCACAAGATGCATTTTGCAACGCAATAGGATGATGCAATGTGGGTAATACTAGCTCACCATTACTCGATAGACGTTCAAATCGTAGTTCAAATACGGTCATCAAAGCCTTCAAATGAAGATGCATGACATTGGCATTATTACGCAGATTATCAATACGCACGTTAAAGCGGTGAATACCAGAGGTTTGATCAGGCATATCATTTGGTGTAAGCATACCCTCGATACGTTGAGTTTTGCGCGAAGGAATATAGAAAGACTTTTGCTTAATAGCGACACCATTACGGTCCAAAGGCGTGAAATTGATAAACTTGGGTGCTTGGATTTTATAGGTAGCAGGTACATCAGCCAAGTTACTAATCTGGAATTCGAATCGTACAGGTTTGTATGAAGTATTATGGCCAATCTTTCCCAAATCAATGCGATCAACTACCAACTCCGTATGAGATACACAGAATAGAGCCTCCAGTTCGAGAGCAAGCACTTCCAAGCACTGACGAGCATCGTACAAAACCATCATACCCTTCAAAGAGCCGCTTCGACCTTGAAGTGCAAGTGATCGACCTTCTTCATCCAACTTTTCTGCAGATGGACTATGGAGTCTAACACGAATACGCTGACCCGGTTGCAAAGAAAGCTGGCCACTACGTTGAACAAATAATTGTTCTTTATGTTCTATACTTACAGCCCTGATTTTATCTTCATCTGCGGCAAAACCAGCTGTTATATCCACATCACTCATAACTACAAGTTGCATAGGTTGGCCTGAAGTATTGGCTACGTCAATTTCACGAACATATAAACGAGCAGCATCTTGTTCTGGTAAATCCATCAACTGTAATACAGTTTCCTCGTCACTATGTTGAAGAACAGGACTGATATAAATACTTTCCCATTTGATCATTGGTAAAGGATCCGCTTCTCGATGATCTGTTTGATCGTTATCATCCACATAGCCATGCTGGTGAGCTGGTATTGCGCTACGAAGAATTTTCTTGGAAGGCAAAGCCCAAGCATCCAACTTCTTGCAATCAACAAACAGGCGTACATCAATCACAAACACCTCTTGGCTATTGCGTTTGTTGGTTACAATTAGTTTCTCGTTCAAAAGACCATATCGATAAGCATTGATACGGAAAGTGATTTGAGTGAGAGAGGCAGTTGCTAAAACAGAGAAATCTTCAAAAGAGCCACGGCGTGCAGCTTCCATGTTACCACTACTACTGGTGCAGTCATTGGCGCTTAAACTAGCAACGCTTCCCTTGCGCTTTGCTTGATCATTACCATCCAAGTAAGTCATATCTGTATCTCTTCGAATCTTGGTGCCTCGCCAGCCATATAAAGTGCCGCCTCGACGATCCAATTCAATATTACCACTAGCGCATTCCACCTCATAATCCAAGGGCAGTTCACCAGATTTGTTCTTGATGGTGAATGCACCATAAAACTCTTTTTGTAAAAGATCTGTATAACCAAGATTAATAACGCGATCAGAGACTTCTAGATGCGATTGTCCGATAATCGATATAAACTTGACGGTTTGTGTTAGCATCAATAGCATTTCTTCGTTATCTTCACCCTGTTGCGAAACATCCTTTTCATAAACAGAGAATCGAATACCACCTACAAGCTCACGCGTTTCATCAGCAGAATTGCCAAGATAACCCGTTAATAAATTAGGCTGTACAGCGACCCAAACCGTAGCCAAACCACCTCGTTTCAAAGGCATCATCTCCACAAGACCACGCTCGCCGGCTTCGTCCATGAAAATTAAAACTTGATGAGACAAATTGCTTTGACAGGTAATAAAAACATCCTGTCCGGAAGTATTTTCAACCAGTAAAGGAGTTACTTGAGAGTATTTGCTTCCAGGATCCACATACGAGAACCCAAGGTCCAGCACACCGTGTGCCTCATCAGCCAAAGAAGGAAAGTCGAGATATTGCTTACAGTGGACTAAACATTGAATGGTGAAAGGTTGCAAAGACCCAGTGCGTTGGTTTCTCAACGAGAACGTATACTGCTGTTTACCAACTTGTTTTGATAATATACCATAACGTATTTTCTTTGTCTCTCCAGGTAACAACACGCGAGCATCTTCAATACTTGTATCAAAGTTAAATACAGAAGGCTCTTGTGCGGTGATCAGATCATAGCCGATAGGACAACTGGATTCATTGGTTACTTTGACATAAAATACAGCATTTTGGTTCACTTCGATACGGCCGCCGTCGAAAAAGTCTCTTTCCAATTTAAGGGCTTCTTCTTCGACCTCAGGCTCCAGGCTTTCTTTCTCATTTACCTGCTTTGAAGTAGCAGAAGCAACAGAATTATTCATAGAAGCAACGATAAGGGTATTACCATCATCGCCAGTAGTAGCAGTTATAGCACTTGAAGTAGCATTAGGATTTGAACCAATGGTAGAAGTAACTGTATTAGATTGAGTGGCCGAAGTGCGAGAAACGATAACAGTAGAAGTAGTAGTAACAGCAGCAGCAGCAGCAGCAGCAGCGACAGCAGCAGCAGCATCAGCACGTGTAGAAGCAGCACCCGTGTTTTCACCTTCGTTCTCGATAGCCAAAGCATCAATGTAAGCAGATTCATTGGTATACACTTCTGCTGTATAGACAATACTTTTACATACGTCTGTGTTTTTGTATTCATGTACCAAGATGCGACCCTTGACAGATATAGCCTCGTTAGGATTGTGTTCAATAGCCTGTTCTGTTTGGAAAGGTCTCAACAAAGGCTTAAAAGTAACGCGTACAGTTTTAGTTGCATGAGCATCCAATGGAAACACTACACTTTCAGCTGTCTTTTTGAACACCACATTGCTTTCCTTGACAGTAGTGCCAGAAGGGCCAGTAGCAGATACGACTACGTTGGCATTGGAGGCGGTTGTGCTTGAAGAAGACGCAGAAGCAGATGGCGCATCAGTGACTGCGGTATTAGCAGACGAAGCAGACGCCTTGTCTTTCTTGGGTTTGTCTTTCTTGGGTGTAGAATTTGAACCAGAGTCTGAATCCTCTTTTTCATTATCCAGATTCTTGAGCTTGGCCAGTTTCCGCAAATACTTTTTGACCTTATCTGGCTGAGCTTTACGTTTGGCAATTTTGAGCTTTTGTTCCAAATTTTCAATCTCTTCCTCTGCTTCTTTAGAGATCGTATTGGTATCATCCTCCCTTACATCGAATTCAAATTCACCGTAATAGCGGCCAAAGATAACTTCGTTGGGATCAACACGAACTTCAAACATACGCGACTGCTTGTTGGTATTTGTCAAGACAATAGTTTCCGTACGTTGACAAGGTTGGTCTACTAAACAACGGCCAAAGGACAGCTCCATGGACTTGATGAGGAAAGTAGAAGGTTTGCGGACCTGCGCCTTTAGCAATAAGACTTGATCATTGGTACGGTCACGTATATTCTCAATGATCAGCTTTTCCATAAAGGGTCCAGGTAAAGTAGGCTCAAAGACAAAGTCCACTTCTCGCTTACCATACGAACGTACTACACCATATCGGCCTACATCCAGGTCAATATCACCTGAAGCAATTGAGCCAGATTTTCGAATAGCATACAATAACGGGGTTTCACTGCGATTATGAAGGACGATGGTTTTAGCATGACGTTCATTACGTTCAACCAAACCAAAATTGATATTCTTTTGCCCCAGGTCCATAACGGAGCGACACAGCTGAGATCGTAAAATCACTTCACGAACAGGAATATCCGCTTGACTTAGATCCAGCAGGTTTTCAAACTCGGTTTGTTCAATATCACGATCAAATTGCACCAGCCTCAAGAATATACGAGCGTCTTGTTTTTTGGGAGCAGATTGGATATGAGGTTTAGTGGAGCCACAAGGCGTAATAACAATCACTACCTCTTCTTCACCCTTAGGATCAACATCGACAATTGACGTACGTACAAGCACACCTCTTTCCACTAGACGATCTAATTCACGACGCCACGCCAATTGATATCGTACAAACTGCTCCTCAGCAGATTGTTTAGGAAACAGAGGCGGAGCTGCTTTGGAGCCATGTTCAAGTACAGAGATCAAATCCTCAAATGGAACTCGGGATTTGCCTGCAATGTCGGACCAATCCAGATTCTTTCTTGATTTGTATCGAGCGGCAGTGATACCCAAAGATCGTTTGGTTTTGGCATTGCGCGTACCATAGTTGGTGTGTCGACTGTGAGTGCCAAGTCGACTTGTATCCAATCGTTTCTTACTGATAGCAGAAGAGGAAGTAGGTGTACTATTCGGTGTACCAGGACGAAGATGGTGACGACCTCCAGTTGGGGTACCATCTGATGCACCCGTGTCCTTGTTTATTGCAATAGCAGATAAACCATGATTACCATGAGTTCCATTGTGAGGGGGAGCAGAAGCACTCTTTTTAACAGTATGATGCTGTCTGGACTGATGATGATGATGATGTTGTTGTTGATGGTGGAAAGATTTGATATCAGGCTTTTGGCTCAAGTCATTCTTTTCCATCATGAGTTCTTTGTTCTCCTCAGAAATATGAAGTAATCGACTATGACTTTTCTTGCGATGGTTCTTGAGGAAGTTAGGATCCGTATTCACATGAATCATCTTGCGTCGATAGGATTTCAAAGATTGTAATGGTGGTAAAGCTAGATCCAAATAAGCTGTAGAAGAGTGAGCTTGATCCATCTTCAACTGCTGTACTGAGTGGCGGAATCTTCTAGCTACCATCAAGTCCTTTTTAGCATCAGAAGTACGTCGCAGATTGGTAGCTTCTGATTCAGATATAGGTTTAACACTTGAATCTGGAGGTGGAGAAGGTTTAGCAATGCGTCGATTACTGATGGACTCAAGTAAAAGCTTTGATCGTCTTCGATTACTCGTAGTTGGTGTGCTAGGAAGTAGAGAGGTAGTGGCAGGTATATCAGCAGTAACATCTCCCTTTTCAATTGCTTCCGCAGTGATAGAATTGGATAGCTTTGAAGAGGTGGTAGAGGGTGTGACTATAGAAGTATTTGCAGCGACAGGTGAACCCATAGCACTTGATGGTGCAGTGATTGCTGAAGGGGATGGGATGTCATTGGCCTGCTTATTTTTGTTCCTGGTATAGATTGCAATGTCCTCAGGTAAAGAAGTTGTAATCTCCAGGGACAAGGGTTTATCTCTGATATTCTCTACTGTAAATGTACGCAGCGATGGAGAATTGAGAGCAATAGAACCAAAATCCAAAAAGTTTGCACCCGTAGCAGTCAAGATACGGTAAAATAGAGAGTGAAAGGTTACCCTATTCTTATCAATGTTGGTACTATGCACTTCAATAATTTGATCATTGTCTTTGTTGAGGAAATTGACAAGCGTGATTTGCTTCCGATAGTCCGGATTCACCTTGCGAGGATATAAATCTAATTTTAGTTCGACATAGCTCCTTGGCTGTATAGTAATTTCTCCACGCAAGCAATTGAGCACCTTTGAACTAAACTGAAGCTCCACCCGCGCCAAAATGTCTGAACGATTAAAGATATTGATAGGCAGAGATTTGAGAGTACCAACATCTGTATCACCAAAGTTGATGACCTTGGGGATTGCCTCTACAAAAGAAGTGCATGTTCTCGCTCTACATTGAATCACTTTTCTTTCTTTTGGTTCTTCAGTTCGAAAAGTACCATACTCGAGCAGAATTCTAAAGTTTCTACGAATCAATTGTCCAGCGTTGAAATCTGTAATGGATGCGTCTTTTTGAGGTCGATAAGAGACTTGAATCATTCTCTCTGTGCCTGGTTTCAAAACAAAATCTTCAATGCGTGTATAACTTTCAGTGGTGCTGAGTGTATTTGCAGGTGCTGCAGCGATGGTAGCCGTAGTAACAGATGAAGCAGCTATACTATCACTGATAGAACCAGTTTCTGTGAAAATGCTTCCACCGTCCATACTCATTAAACCAAGACCAAAGTCCGAATCGGAATCCTCAGGGATAGCTGGTTGAGAAGGGGCATGAATCATACGCGAACTATTGCTCATTGGTGATTCGGTCAATAAAGGCGAGTGAGTACCATCTATGTCAGCTGTACGAGGTGTAGGAGAAGTGGACCTTGAGCTTAGCTCACTATTGGGCCCAGAGAGTTCACTAAACGTAGCTGGAGTATTAAATCCACGGCTGTTATTACTATACTTTCTCCTCAATGCTGGGTTCATTCTTGCGCTATTGTTATGATCCAAATTCTCTACAACAGCTGTGTCTTGTTTGATATCAAAAATAACTTCGGCACCTTCAGGCAAGAATCGAATCTCGACAGGCGATTCACTAACATTGCTCAGAACAATCTGTTGTACAGCCCAAGTACCAGAAATACAGTCTCCAAAATCTACCACATTACCACTACTGACGATCAGCGTTTCCTTTCTAAGTACAGATCGAACAGTTGCATGCACCTTGGTTTGTACCACGTTACGAGCATCATTCGTATTTTCAATTTGCAAATCATAGTTGAATTCACCTACTTCTTTGGGCATAAACAATACACGGACCTGTTTACTGGAATAGCTTGGTATAGGTTGGTGAGGGTCCAGAGCTTCTTCGGTAGTATCGTCTATAAACTGAAGCCATTCCGCTTGATACAGATCCATCGTATTCAATAGCCAATACAAGTCGATTTCTGATCTGTTCTGTATAGTAAATCTCTTAACATACGTTTCACCCAAGACGCAGTCATCGAAATTTAAACCAGTTTCTGCAACATCAGTCCAAAGTGCAGATTGACATACACTGGCTCTAAACTTTACAGATACTTGATAGTCTGCTAAACTTGAAGTCGACAAAACGTCTTTTGAGCCATCATCCACAGCAGCCAAATTATCTGTATAATAGCCGAAAAAGAACAGACTACCAGTAACATTAAACATGTTAAAGGGCTCAGTATCATCATCAGCTACTGAGATGTCAAAGTCGTCTTCATTATTTGCACTATTATCATCATCATCAGGACGGAAGGTTTCTGGTAGAAATGCCAATATAAACGAACGGCTTTGTCCAGGTTCTAAATCAATTTGATCAATATGGTTGATATAGTTGAACAGTTGATTAAACGGGTATTCTTCAGCTTGTCGAGACCAGCTCACAGTATTCGTAGTGATGGCACTTTGAAAACTAGCATCTTGTGGCAGATTGGATATATTTTCATTTTTGAGTTGAAAAGCAATCTGATTCCGTAAATTCGAACGCATTTTAACAAGAATCGACTTTTCTGATAAATTACGAATCTCTAATCTTCGAAGCGCATGAAGCCCATTTAAATATACATTATCCAGAGTAATTCTACCATGAAGTCCTGATAATTCAAACATGGGAGTTTGTACTATAGGAGGATCCTTCGCAGTTGCAGTTGCCAAGGTTGATGAGTCTGTAGCTTGCTGGTCATTATTCATTATTATAGTTGGTTTGAATAATGGTAAAAATCTCGAAAATCACTATAGAATAGAAACACTTGGTTAGCATTACGTGGAGCTTTATACAATTGATGCTTACAATGCAATATTTATATACAAAAAAAGAAAACAATGCTGCCGTTTGACTTAATTTGAGGAAACAAAGTCTTTTTTTTTTAACTATAGGTAAACTTTCAAATGATTCAAATGAAAAGCAAAGTTGATGTAGTTTGAGAATGTATTTATAAAGAAAAAAAAACTAGAGAAATTGACAAGCACATTTTTCTCCAGTATCAGAATCTGGAACGAACCATAGAAATCTTGTGTCACTACGCATATCTCAAAGTGTAATATTCTCAGATATAATTTGGGCTGATTCGTTTGAAATAGCTGCCGCTAAGACTGCTAGTATGGTTCTAACCAACCAATCACCTTTACTTACTAACAACGAAAAGTATCTTCGAGAAACAACAACGGGATGAGTCAAAGGATGGAGGAGCAATTGAGTTTGAATATCATGCACTGATGACAGGCGTATACGGGTATCGACGTATATGGGTATAACAGGTTTTTTTCGATAACAATAAAGAGATTGAATCAACTAGCTTTTAATATAGCAGCCGTACTTGAGATAGTAGTATGCAAATCATCATATCAACTTGACATTTCGCCGAAGCTGTGAGCATCATTTAATAATCATTTTTCTTGTTTATACTCCGCCTACCAATCAAACGATTTCAAATACAGCCATTACTACTCAAAAATGGGCTCATTTTTGAATTTTCTTAAGGTACGTACCCAAAAGCCAATTGTAGTGCTCCTCGATAATACGAAATCCTTTTGTTTTAGCATATGAGCAAGTGGGCTTCAAGTATAGGCTTTAATATCTTTTCTTTATTCAATTTATATAAATAATCTACCGAATCTATTACGTGATCACCCACTCCAAGAAGACCTATCCCCAGTACAATTGGCTCCGTGAATGGACTATCTCCTACATGCTAACGGTATGGTCTTTATTGCTGATAAATCCAAAATGAAAAAGTTTACACAACGCTGCCGACATCGTGTTATGAAATAGGGTATTACTGTAACCCTCACAAATGCGTGGTTATGAAGCCGAATAACCAATCTTCCCATTACATTCTATATTATGATGAACTCATACCCAGTCAATTATCTTTCTCATGTTTGGACATACTATTTAAACTTAACCTGGAGAACATCTCCATACACAAGAATTACTCACATAAAATTTTAGAAACACTGAATCAAATGTTGTCTATTGATAACCAACCAATGGAAGAAAATCTCAAAGGATCTGCTGCAGAAATGTTATTCACATATAAGTGATATGTTCACTCGTCAGAAATTCATAATTATCAAACGTGAGTTCCTTCAAGACAATCTAATGCAGAGATACTGAGAGTGAAAGGTAATAATCCTCTATCTTTTTGTCGTCCTCACATATCAGTAGGCCCAATCATCTGGCTACCCATAATTCGCATAGAACACAACTGGTGTATTCGTCGGCGCCTAGGGCGATTAACTGCCATATATTCTTCTGTCTCGAACGCCATTCCACTATGCCCAACAAGAACTACGCTATTTAATGCCTCAATATGTACAATGGGCTACAAATGCCAACCACTAGAGTAGATCACCAATCCTTCCTTTTGAATTTACACCCGTCCCGTAAACTGCATTCATTCAGCATTACCAGCCCTTAGCACTTCTGTTGGCCCAATATCTATATGTATTATATTATTAGAACTCGATTATCTTCAATTCAATCAACAAATATCTCTACTTCCTTCATCCCTAGGAAAACAGCTTCTAGATTGGTTACCTCAAAATTCGAACAAAGTGTAACGCACACTCCCTTTTAAACACCTTTTATTGTTTCTTACTTTTTCTCCCTTGATATCCAAAAGGGATGATTCTCTCTTAAATTTACTTTAGCTCTTTTATATATATATATATATGATTTGGATAAACAAAGATGAAATATACCACCATGTGCTTATTATAATCTCTTTTATTTATAACTATATCTTTAATTTCCTTTAGTTAATTTTTCAAAACTTTGACTGTATCTTTTCCGAACGAATATTTGTTTAGAGTTAGTTTTATAATATCAAACCATTCACCTTACAAGGGACTAGCAGTCATAATCCCTGTAACTTTGTTTATATCAAACATTGCAAAATTATTGTTATGATACTAAAGCACAAAATTCTGTATATAGCTCAAAGCTTTTACTCCAACTGCATCGCTATATTTACATTATTTCTCGCTCATTTACATTTTCTACAAACTTTACAGTAAGACCAATACACTTAAAGGTGACTTTAATCAGATACACATTTGTATTCATTAGCTGAGCATTTCATTTTTCATATCAAATATTATGTATTACTACTTGAGCAAGCAATGTGGCGATATAAACTACATATAATCTTGTTAGTTATCCTATCTTAATTGTACACACTGAACAATGATATGATATAAGTCAAGCCATTCCGATATCATATAGCTATATAATAATTAATATATTTCAAGCTGTCCAACGGAGAGCTCATTGTCTTTCATTTAACTTGTACAATAAAATGCAACCTCTTGTTCTGCGTGATTATATTTCTATTGCCCCTTTATTGGTAATTTAGGCACCCAAAACCTTCACAACATATCCTATTATTTCATTTGAAGTGGATTGAAATTATTCATTTACTCCAATACATATATATATATAGAAATAGTACTTAGTAAATGTATTGTAAGTCAGATAATAAAAAAAAAGAGCCTGAAGAATAAGAAATATACGCCTGCTTAATAGAGAAAATAATATCTTTAGTGTTATTTATACGCCCTCAAGTTGTTGCACCGAAGGAAGATATGTGTTATAAAATATCCAATGGCATTTTGGGGAACAGAGCCTTGGAATGGCACTACACTGTATATATTACGCATTAATACCTTTTTAAATGGCTTGTGCTCTACCATTTGCGTAACAGAAGCGTCATAGCGCTTGTTTTGATGCGCTCTACTAAAAGGACGAGACACTATAGTATGCTCTACTTTCACTTTTCAATTGGTTTTAATCCTTTTGAAAGACTCTATAGATATAAAAGAAAATTGATTTGAATTTCAATGAAGGAAAATAAAACAACATGGAATAAAAAAAAACCCCCATATAAAAGCAAAGTTACGGGATGTTAAATATATATATGCATAATCTGGCGACTAAACTTCCGCTTAAATTGGAAATATTTCGGGCACTATTGGTTTTTATACATCAAGAAAAAAACATGAATAGGCATTGAATTATCTTCAGCAAAAGTTAATTATCAATCATGCCTAATATCTTCAAAAGCGATTCAAATGTATTCTTTTTATGACATCACCTTGAGTTCTATTAACAGGCGGAGGTTGACTACATTTTTCGGAATTGCCCCGAATTCTCTGGTATGGACTTAGATGGTGCTTGTAATAATAGAGAGGTGCCGCTACCCAACATTTTCGTTTATGAAGTTTAGATAGGCTTTAATCCTATATTTTTTTACTATAAAAATTTACTTATAGTCCATGTTCAATGATTGAGCTATCGTTGATAAATTACTGTTTCTGAAACTAGCAAACATAGCTCCAACTCCAAATATATATATATATATGTATGTATGTATGTACATTTTCTAAATCTTCACTGTAAATCGATTTAGCCTCAAAAGATCAGTATTTTCATTCCAAAAATGGAACCTAATAGTGTATCCCCTAATCAAGCTTTCAAAAATCATAATATTTTTAATATTTCTACACCTCTCGGTCAATTTTAGTTTAATACTGTAGTCAAAGGCTTTTACATATTCAAAATGAAGCGTTGCACCTAATAGAGTCGAGTCGCTATGTTTTAAATTGTAATTCTTTCCTTGCGAATTCGATCTAATGATTTATAAATTCTCCAGTCGATCTCGGTCTATATGATGCCACATTGGTACGGCTAAATATAGCATGCTCAGAATGGATCACTGAATCTATTACAACATTGTATGGTAGTTAATATACTATAATCATCAATAGTCAGCCTGAACAAAGCCTTCCATTTCGTGCAATTGAGATTTAGTGATCAGTAAATTTCTTGATCTGATCTTGGTTTAATATCGCATCTAATCAGTAATCTTTTCTCAAACAAGCTACTATATCTGTTGAGATTATAAAAGAGTAGCTAGATCTAAATCTACGCATCTCTGTGCTAATTAGTGACACACTATCTAGCCAAACCTCTATATTCATCGGATAAACCACACTCGCAATGCCCAAATAATTATAACCTTATATCTATTTAGAATTCCAAAAACCAACGTGTTATCGTATTAAAAGCTTTGATTTTGGTCTAGACTTTATAACCAGTATAACGACGTTTCATCTATCTCAGTATGAACACATTTTATGAGTCATCGGTCATTGCTTATCAGATTCCAGGAAGACTAGACTCGTTTGTATTTTGAAGGGGTGTTTTTTTTATTTTCAGGTGTATAAATAAGATATTGTGTTTCCTATTATGAAATATAAAGAGGAGGGGGTTTTATAGAGGATGTTTTGTTTAAATATTTACAATAGAAAGAAGTAAGACTTCTTTTTGCGAAATGAGAGATGAAGTAACATGAGAAGAGGATGTTTACGGAATAGGTGGAATTTAAATAATTAGTAATATAATAAAAGAAGTTGCATTTGGACTTAGAAGTCGGCATCCAAAGTGAAGGTCTTTTCGACAGGAGTCTTGTTCATAACACCAGCACGTTGGTAATCAGAGACACGCTTCTCAAAGAAGTTGGTCTTTCCTTGAAGAGAAATCATATCCATAAAGTCGAATGGGTTAGAAACATTGTAAACCTTGTCGAAGCCAAGAGCGACCATCAAGCGATCAGCGACGAATTCAATGTATTGACACATAAGCTTGGCGTTCATACCAATAAGGTTGACAGGCAAAGCATCAGTCAAGAACTCTTGTTCAATACCAACAGCCTCAACAATAATGCTCTTGACGCGTTCTTCGGTAGGAGTGTTCTTGAGATGAGTAAACAAAAGACAAGCAAAATCAGTGTGGAGACCTTCATCACGACAAATCAATTCATTTGAAAAGGTCAAACCGGGCATAAGACCACGTTTCTTGAGCCAAAAGATGGAAGCAAAGGAACCAGAAAAGAAGATACCTTCAACAGCAGCAAAGGCGACTAATCTTTCAGCAAAAGAATCGTTACCAGAGATCCACTTGAAAGCCCAGTCGGCTTTACGCTTGATACAAGGGATAGTTTCGATAGCGTCAAAGAGCATTTCTTTTTCTTGGTTATCCTTAATGTAAGTATCAATCAAGAGACTGTAAGTTTCGGCGTGGATGTTTTCAATAGCAATTTGGAAACCATAGAAACACTTGGCTTCAGGAATCTTGACTTCGTCACAAAAGTTTTGGACCAAGTTTTCGTTTACTACACCATCAGCACTGGCAAAGAAAGCCAAGACGCGAGAGATAAAGAAACGTTCCTTTTCGTTCATTTTAGTTTCCCAGTCGTGTTGGTCCTTGGATAAATCAATTTCCTCTGCAGTCCAGAAAGAAGCTTCAGCCTTCTTGTAGAATTGCCAGATCTTAAATAATAGAATGAATCAATATATGTAGTGATGGAATATCATTGTACTTACCTCGTGATACTTGATTGGGAACAAGCAGAAACGTCTAGTATTGTCCCTGAGAATCTCTTCAACTTCATCACCTTGTTTAGTCTCATTCAACTTTTTGATCTGAGGCTCATTCAAAGACAACTTGGACAAGTCAGAGGTGTTAACAGTGGCAGACATGGCTTTATGGAATATAATAGAATAGAAAGTAGAGTAAAGAGCTTTTACAAGTGAATATTCTTTGTCCCTTTTATACCTTTTCCTTTACGTGACTGGGACGAAAAAAAAAAAAAAAAAATTTAAGTCGCGTTTTTTTTTACGTTATGTTTACGCGTTTTTTCATGTTGACCAGACACGTCTTAATTACTTGTTTGTGCAACGGTTTGTAATATATTACACTTGGATTATACAGAATTTTTCCGAGATTGTTGTTTGTGTATAATACATGATTATAGACCTCTTAATCACTGTATATCGGTAAGGAAAAAAAGATAATAAAAACCAACATATTTTATAAACCTTGTGGACTAACAATAGCAAGATTGCCATGGTACGCAGGTAACAAGGCATAGGAAATGCGCTTCTTTTTTCTGGGCCACTTGGCTTAGAAATCAGCAGATGTACTAGTATCATCGTGTTGCGAATCGATAAGAGGATACATACACTTTAGCGGCGAATGTAGCCCCATCCAATGAAATCGTAGATTTTGTAAAGAATATCCGGCCGAGGAAAAGAAAAAAGGCCAAAATGGATGCTTCCATCGTTCTATTATTTCATTGTTTTAATATCTTCAGCTATGCTAGAAATGACATTTATCCAAAGTTGTGAGTGTATGAAGTTGAGCCCAAGAATCTGGTACTGAAATATGCTAAAGTAACACAAAAGAAGAGGCGCGTCTACTGAGAAGAAAAGCGCGTAATATAAAGATGAATGTTTTTCAGAATGCATAACGCAGATCGGCACTTTCTTCTCAAGTTAACGACTATGCAAAGTAGCTTGTACCTATATAGCAACACTAGTATGATGGATTCCGGCTAAATAAGCTATGCATTTCGGAGACTTCTAGTCTTCTAGAGCTTGGCGATAGATGCAAATATGGATACAGCCATATTAAGGGTGCATTTGGATCATTGACATTATTCAATGTCTTTCTCAAAAAGCACTACTTGGTATCAGCAGGCACTGCTCAACAATTGAAAATCATGCTTGTTCATGCCAGACGTAAGTACAAGCTATACTTAAATAAATATTTACTTAATGTGTTGCCTAGTATAAATGATGCTCTACATCTGTGGCTGTTGGAGCTTTGGTCCCAGAAATTGTACGCCTTGAAAAAGAATATAAAATGGAATCTCCGCTAGCAACAGCAACACCAACAATATACTTGCCTTGAGAAACTTTACTTGGTGTTTAAAGATAAGTTGAAGAAACTGTAATTCTATTATACTCAACTAATGCTTTAACCGCATGTAAAAGAATTTTGAGCACTCTGTCAATATTGTGAGGAGAACGGAGGAGGAGCACAATGATAATCAAGTGCAAAAGATGAAGGATCAAGACGTTTGTTCTACTCTCATTCTCGTGATGGATGTAGATATCCGAAAGCCTTTTAAATCCGCCAGATACAAGATCTTTCTTCCAAAGGAAAAAAAAAAAAGGAAAATAAAACTGTTGTAAAATATGTTTCTTGATAAAATAATTTACTATTGACTGTATGCGTAAATGAGATACATATAATTAGACAAGGCAGAGGATTTATGAGTAAAAGTAAAGAGAACTACATTGTTTTTTCACTAACAAGCCAGTGATAATGATGCTCTTACTAGCATGAGTAGTACTTTCTTTGATGTCACCCTTCAGCGCTACGACTCTTATTGACATCAGTTTTCTTCTGTACTCGAAAAAAACATTCCTCAAGGCGCTGTTCTATAGTCCTCGTATTAGGAAGCTCCACCAGCAATTTTTGCTACAGGAGTAGTCATATCTTCATCAAAGTCTTCTCTTGAGTTAGTTACAACGGTTTCATTCGCAAAAACTTTTCAGGTACATCCCAAGATTGGCAAGTTGCTTAACAACAATATAATTCCCCCTCTTCATCAACAATGTCCATATTTTCATTGCTGTTTTCGTCATATATATGTATTCTACCATCATTTTCGATCAAGTAGCGTAGGTCGTCCATCCTTAATATGAAAAGTTTTGGTGTAAAGGAGGAAAAAAGCTGCAGGTAGAATCGAATTTATTTTCAAATTTTCATTAAACTTGGTTAGTTCAATCCACGAAACTAGTTTCAGCAAGTCAGCAAATTGGGAGTGGAATGACTGTATGTTGGCTTGACTAAAGTTAGATTATATTGCTCTCAGAACCTGGAAGTAACTCAATCCATATATGAAACTTGGCAAATGATTAATTGCAAATGAGGAAAAAAAAACATTATTATTGTAACAACGTATAAGCCAAGGGGTTCTTATATGACAAGCAAGAATGGAGCCACTTGTTCTTGTCAAAAAGACGTGCTTTAACCCGTCATTTTCATATGTATTAACCCAAAGCTTGGGTAGGCTTTGACCAATGGTAAGATTACATCATTCAAGGTCACACGGGCGGTGTTTCATTTATCGAACTTATAAATGCAAGCTTAGATTCGGCCTTGTTTTCTTTGCTTCTTTTTACTATACAAATGGCCAAAAACTCTGAGAAAGCTGTCAAGAAAACAACAAATAAAATCGTTAGATCTGCCGACGACTCAGGCACTCGAAGCTTAGAAAATAAGCGCTATGAGGCACAGAACCCTATGGATATAGAATATGTCAACGAAACACACGTAGCGGATTTTATGAAAGCTTTAGACTACGATCCTATTGATGGTTATGATTCTTCAAATGCCGAACATATATCGGCTTGGACGGATGCCTTACCGGTGAGAAGTACTAACGCCACCACCATACCCATCACCAAAAAGCAAAGAAAAACTTCGAAAAGAAAGCTGCTAGAACAAGAAGCTGCTAAACCAAAAGGCATATCGCATTCTTTGATGCAATATCCCTTGATTGTAAGTGTTGTTTGGAAATAGGTTCTATATGTAGATTGGACTAATGAAATAGTTAGTGTATTATTGGCGTTATTATGTTTGTCGAATTAATCGCTTATATATCGTTACGTCAGATAGTTCGCATTTGGGAAAACGTGTTTAGTTGGTAATATGGAAAGCTACCATGCCATTATCAATGATTAACAAAACTTATTTTTTTAGGAGAGGTAAAAAGAGAACACTTCGTAACAAGTTACGTGCTTCCAAATCTTATAAAGAATGGTGCGAAGCTGCTGATATGCTGGATAAATATATGCACAAAGATGAATGGAAAAATACTATCCCTTATGCTTATTACGACTACCGTTTGCTGCAAAAGGTCGTAAAGCATCTGAAAATGTATCGACAAGGAAACTCGGAAGAGGATGCGACAAAACTGATGGATGTTTTATATGTTTGTTTGAAACAAAACTTTGCCGGAATCGAGAATGGCAAGCTATACAGCAATACCTACCTAGGCACAAAAACTCTTATTGAAGAATATGTCGAAGAAGGTGAGAACTGCTTATACTGGAAGTCAGTCATTTAACTGTATTTTATAGTTACACTGTCGATCGAAGCACTTGCAACAAACCAATATATTACTGAAGAGGAGAAACGACTTGCATTTAAATTGTATTCAAAGAACTATGGACGTACCGCCTTTTGTTTGTCAGGTGGAGCTGGTTTTGGATATTACCATTTGGGCGTAATTCGAGCATTATTCGATCGTGGTCTGTTGCCTTCCATTATTACGGGTACTTCGGCTGGATCTCTCATGAGCGCTATTGTCTGTACTCGCACAGATGAAGAATTAAACGAAATCTTAAATCCAGAACTAGCTCAGAGAATCCGTATTTGCCAAGATAGCTGGGCCAAAAAAATGACTCGATTTGTAACCACCGGTGCCTTGTTTGATTCAGAGCAATGGTGTCGTGAGGCTATGTGGTTCTGTAAAGGATCTCTCACCTTTAAAGAAGCATATGAAAGAACAGGCCGAATTTTTAATGTATCTGTTATTCCTTATGATCCTCATTCACCACCAAAGTTGTTGAACTATATTACAGCACCTGACTGTGTTATTTGGAGTGCTGTTATCGCATCTGCTGCAATTCCAGGAGTAAGTAGATTTCTATTGCCCATACTTTTGGGGTTCAATGTGAGCTGATATTTTGTTTAGATTTTGAATCCAGTAGTTCTTATGCAAAAAAAGCGTGGTTCAGAGCATCTTGTACCTTATAACTATGGTCACAAGTTTAAGGACGGAAGTTTGTCTACCGATATCCCAACATTAGCGCTAAATACCCAGTTCAATGTCAACTACACCATTGTTAGTCAAGTTAATCCTCATGTTCACGTTTTTTTCTATGCAAATCAAGGTAGTCCCGGTAGACCTGTTACGCATCTCTCAGGACGTGGCTGGCGCGGCGGCTTTTTAGCTTCTACAATAGAGCAAATGCTGAAATTGGACTTAGCTAAATGGCTCAAGGTTCTCAGATCGTTGAAACTGTTACCCAAGGTTCACGATCAAGATTGGAGTTCAGTTTGGTTACAAAAATTCGATGGCAATGTAACAATCCTGGTGAGTTTTCTACATAACCACAAAAAAAAAACATCATGTCATTTATACCTTTTTTTACCCCATTCATATCAAATATTTAGCCTAAATCAAGCCTTTCAGACTGGCTGTATTTGATTTCAGACCCCAATGAAGAGCGATTAAAGAAACTAATGGTTATTGGTCAACTCAGAACATGGCCCAAAATCTCAATAATATCCAACAGAATGCGCATTGAAGCATCTATTGAAAAGGTCCGCAAAGCACTTCGAGACAGTGCAAAAGCATCCCGTGGACGCGTCGATAGTTATTCAGAATCAGAGCATCAAAAGCAAGCTCAGTACCCTGAAACAGTGGATACGACCAACGCTCATGCAGCTAACAATAGCGATGCAGGTAGTGGTGATGAGCTAATATTCTTGAGTCGTCGTCGTCGTAGTATGCCTGATGGTTCATTTCAGACTTTACAAGACAAGGACTTTTATAAAGAACAAAACAAAAGACGTCGATTTATGGCTCAGTTTGCTGGTTCCTCAAAGAGCAATACTCAATCTTCTTTATTATCAGACTCTGATTCTGATTCGCATCCATGCTCTCCAGGTTCACCAGAGATCTAAATGCAGACACACGCACAACTTGAATTTACCCACCTCATTTATAACATCTCATGTAAATACTTTTTAACAAGGCATAACCAAGAAACGTGTAATAGCAGCATTATTATTATTATTATTATTATTATCATCTTTTATTTCATCAGCTATTTACATGAATTAAATTATTTTGATAACATGTCCACTGCTCCTGATAAATACAACTACTACTTCTAAGGCCATTTGTTGCTAAAAGTTATAAATTATTAGATTGGAATGTCGATGTTTTACTAAGTTTTATAGCTGATTCTAAGCATGCAGAATTAACCTGATGGCGACATTGAACCGAAATTGATAGAGCAATGTAGTAATGATAGACACTATTGTGCATTTAGAATATATTTTGAACTTGTACCAGAATAATATTCTCCCTATACCTACTTTCAATAGAGATTGTAATATAAGCAATACATTATTTTAATCATGAGCGCCTGATCAGATGCGATGTCTAATCGAAATAATTGGCGAGATTTATAAATTCACTTTGTAAATTTATTTGAAATGTGTGTTATTTATAGCTAATCGCTAAGATGCTGTATCGATCATAGCGCTTCTTGTCAAATAACATCTTTAATAGACTCTGTAATGCATTGTAAATATGTGTTGATAATCGGATATGATATTACGGAATCACTTGAGGGAATGGTGTGATGTAGAAAAATAGTTTGATTACGATTAAATAGGTAATACCCATAGGAAACCTGACAGTTTTCGCGCTGCTAATAATATAATACCACCATCAACTGTAAGATGTATCTTAATTATCCTATTACACATCAAAATACATAAGAACCTAACTTATGTAATCTGACATTTAATCATTTAATAATATAGAGGATCTTTCTGAGAGTATAGTTGACAGTTCTTGGTCTTTGAAACCTGTATAACCCGCTTTCTGGGTGATTCTATTCCTACTGTCCCTTTATTATAATTTTACACATATAAAATTCTCAGAGCTAACATCTTAACATAGTATTATCATTTTGTGGAGCGTGAAGACGAAACTTTGGAGATATAATCTATTCATAATGCAGATTTCTTATTTTGATGGATGTGCCGATGCGTCGTATTTCCTCCTATAGTATCATATGCATTAGTCTTGACCTACTACGTCGTGTGATATTATATATATATATATATATATATTATAGCATAAAGTACCTCTTTATAAGTCTATAATACAACTCTTTTGTTCTGTATTACAATTACGTGAAGGATAATCGTGTTGTTCAGTATTGCGCGACATTTCCTTCAATGTCTGTATTCTACTCAAACTTGGGCTAAACTGAGTGCTTGTATTTTACATATTATAGATCCATTTACTTTTCCCAGCGCATAAACGTAGGCTCTACATAATAGCTTATATATATATTATATACTGATTCAAATCTTGATTACCAAATCAAAAAAAATCCAGCGCCTGGGAGTAATGGTCCTAGTTCATTGCACATTCTTCGAGTATATGTATAATGTTTAAGAACAAGAAAGGTTATTTTATTGGTAAATATGTACGTTATTTAATAGATGTTGGAAACTTTCAATAGAATGTATAGAAATAGTTTATGTTTGCATTGATGCAAAAAGTATTAGTAATCGTTATCTAATGCTAAATATTCGTCTTTCTGGTAGTAATCTTCCCTTCTAAAGGCGCGTGGTACGTTAGGATCGGTTCCGCACTAAAGTTTTTACTTGTCGAGATACTCTATGACACAAGCAGCATAATCATCCGTTGTTTTTGCAACGTTTGAAACTATCATACAGAGAGTATCGAAAAGAAAAGAATGATGGCAGAGAAAAAAATTTTTTTTTTTTGTCAAGCCTATTATTGCAAATGAACAATTATATATAGAATACGTCTGATAGATTAGAACATGACACTTGACGATTGCTGAAGTAGAAGAAATATACAGGAGAAAAAGAGATTTTGGATGTCATCTGTTTTTTTCAGAATGCTGTATCCACAAGGAGACCTTTATGGACTGGTATGCTAAAAGAAAATCTATAAGGTAAGTCAAATATACATGCATTTGGGTAGGAAAGGTTCTTGCTTGAAAGTAGCTAATACCATATTGATTAAAATACCAATAATGATAAGAATATTCTAGTTACAATAATCTCTTAGGGTAGCAATTAAATCAGTATAAAAGAAAACTAACAAGCCGAAAAAATCTCCATTGATTCTGACCGTCGTATTACTATTGCATATGCATCAAGAGTCCAGCCATTTGGAAGAGAATGAAACTTATAATTATAAGGTGAAATTTTTATAATGGTAGAGCATCAGCAATGTTAAATGAAAAACTTGCCGTACATCACAAAATATGCTGTCCAAAGATCATATATATATATATGTGGGTAAAGAAAGAAAATCAGGGATTATAGGTACAGTTGACAAGACTTGCCAATATGATACTTGTAAATACAATTATGACCTCTGATTGTGAACCATGAAGCCTTCAATACCATCCTGACCAAAAAAAAAAAAACTCAAACACCTACTATGTATTCGAATGGTTACTGACCTGCTTTATCTGGGTTGTGTTTTTGGATCTAGATAATTTCTATTAAGATTCTTTCGAACTCTATAAAGATTCTTCAATAGCATGTAGCGGATAGATCTACGGAGAGTTGGTTTTTATAATAGAAATACTTGCATATTGCTGCCTATCGTTTATAAATACAGTATAATGGCCGGGCTATAATCATAAAAAAAAGCTTATATATCATGTGCAATAGCTCATTCTATTCTTATAGATATTGCCCATCAGATGCGATATTTGACAGAGACTGGTTAACTGACCTATAAATCCATAGACTAAATCTAAAATAAAGTCAGTACCATGTACCAGCTATTCATCGACATACATTTTTGCGCATAGCATTTAAACCAAATAGCTGCTTTATTAAATGTTTTAGTTAATTACGAGCCTATAATAACTATCAGGCATTAAATCGTAATGGATTAACAAACATCGTAAAGCAGAAAAAGGGACGATTCCCGAAAAAAAAAAAAACGCTGTAGAGTATGTTTTTGGGCCCTATATCGAATCTCATTTTTATTTCTATAGAGCTTGTAGATCTGGGCTTTGAAGCGTAGTTTTTAATAAGCATTGAGCCTTTACATAAGAGAGTATATACTCGTAAAACCAAGTATAAACAAAATTAGCTCTTTATTAATAGAAGTTTCACAGATTTTCAAGAATAGATTATCAAGTATATGCCATATGACATTTAATGAAATTATAAATTTTGTTAAAGCACTTTTTATCTACCTAAATGTTTTATTATTTAAAACTTGAATGAGGAATTTTTAAATTTGAGAATAATGATATCGCATTAAATTTGATATATCACTTTGGATCTTTGGCTGTCAAGTTTTTGTGCTTTCTGGTGAATTCCCAAGTATTTTCGTATGACGTCTTAAGCATGCCTTGCCGGTCAAGTACCTGAGGATCTCAGTAATAGAATAAAAACATTGTTTAGTTATAGTAATTAATCTATTAATTAATAGTTTGGAAGCTCATCTTTTTGTTCCTTCAGTACGATAGCTTAAGAACATAAAAAAAAACGCCTTTGCCATTTTCTCTTTTTTTCAGAAATCATCACATTTTTAATAATTGTAGGTCTCTCAACTGCTCTCGATATAATGTCGTATCTGATGAGTAGGCCGTCCTGAAAATGAAAGGCTAGATCTAATAGGGCTATTATTTAGCAGCAGTATAACCTAGTATATTCTATCTTTTTATAATCAACAGTAAACTACTTTCTTTTGACTAATAGCCCTACATAGGTTATTAGTACTCACAACCAATCCTAGTCAAATGTTACATATGTTTAGTGTTCCATGCGCAAAATGAACTTTGTGACTATTTTGTAATTTACTAACAAGCTCATAACTATTATGTTTATTTCTTCCTAAATCTCTTGGCAGATTCTGGATAAATGCCGTTTTTGATGAGTAATGCAAGTGCAGAATGAGTGACTGCGTTGGTAAGGGTTTGTTTTTACCTAATGCTTTTTATTACTAGCTGAAGGGTTGTCCACCAAAGCAAAAACTCAACTTTTCTTGATTTAGTGACATTTTTTCACGCGTAATACAATTAGACCAGAGAAACATTATTATAATGGATATAAATCAATGGAATAAGGCACTAGAGAATGTACAAAAGATTTTAGCTCCATCAGATTAGGCAAACTAGTGAAAACCCGCTGCTCGGGAACCAATCAAACTACGTTCAGAGCAAACAAGAAGAGACGACGTTCCGTCAGGATATAAACAGAAATTTATTATATAGATATCGAAGAAGAGTGAATACAATGTCTTTATAAGGATAAGCGCATTAATATGGTATTGAATGGTTGTGGAATTGAAGAACTTCTTTCATGTACAGATCGTCTTTACTTTTATCCATATATTATCAGTCATCCTAAAGATTGGTTCAGTAATTTGTACATTGGTTGTAGGTTGAAATATACTCTCATTGACGCGAAAAAACACATTTAATGACTGAGTATACCTTAAAAATGCGTCGAATTGCATTAGATATCTTGTAGACATCCTAATTCTCGGTAATAAACGCACATAAATGTCCATAAGCATCCACATCCATATATTTTGTATGCTTGTGTGCTTGTGCGCTTGTGCGCTTGTGCGCTTGTGCGTTTGTGCGTTTGTGCGTTTGTGTTATATAGTTTCCAGCATGTGAGAAAGAAGCATACCATTGTTCATCCGTAAGAAATGCCATGTCAACATACACATGTTGGGGCCCGTTATATTACAATAAATAACACCTAACTATAGATTCTTTTAATAAGCGCTCATCCTACAGAGAAATTTACATCGCTCAGAGATTTATATGCCAGTTACAGTGAATTGCTTCTGATTCTCTCAGGGCCCCCCTTTTATCTTTCATATGGTACATCTCTCCTAATTACCAATCCAACTTTATATTGCTATTGTCCCTCCTCTGTCAACAAGCGATTCAGGAACAAATGAAAAGAAAAGGGACTTGTGTCGTTTACTCATAATCTGGGGTATCTGATTAGTATCACAGTGGGTGATCTTTGCTTTCAAACGGAGAAAAGGACTGTATGACAGGTCCTTATATGATTGGCAAAAAAGAGCTGCTTAAAAGAGTAATTTAGCTCATGAAACAGTAATCGATCAAGAAGTTCACTGAAAAAGAACAAGTGGAAGGAATCGAACAGATGATTACTTGGGCAAAAAACTCATGATTTTATTCAAAAAAAAACACGCAGACTGCTAGATTGAAACATAATAGGAGATCTATATCTTAGAAGAGAGTTAGCCGGGGTAGAAAGGGAGCTATCAAGATAGTTTAGTACACTATATTTCATCTAATAATATCAAATTGATAGTATTAACAACTCCTACTTGCGTGTATTATATACACAATTTTATATTATATATCAATTGAAAGAAATCAATCCAAGAATTTTGAGTAAACAGACGCGCAGTAGAGTGCGGTTGAACTGTCCAGACTGATTCTTTAAACCTCAGCAGGGATTAAAGAATAATCAGAGAAATCCGTTGGGAAAATACTAAAAAGCTTTTTTCTTGTGTTCCCTATTGTACCTCTTTTTTAACCTTGCTGCTATTGCACTTTCCTTTCTCTTCTTCTTCCTGTTTGTGTATATATATAAAAGTAGTATAGCAGTAATATAATGTCTACACAAGCGACATCATCTACTGGCTTTGGGGATGATCAATACCGTCAAATGCAACGTATGCAACTTCATGATATATCAGAAAGTAACGAGTTATATGAACCAGACTACCATTATCAGCAACAGCTGCAACAGCAACAACAGCAACAGCAACAACGTAGCTCTCCTAAAGAAAGCTTGATGAACTTGACACAGCGTGTTTCCAACGAAGATTTAAAGCAAGCTATCCGAGTCGAGATCAAACGTCTTGTTACTGATTATGATCGCCTTGTGTCAGTACTTCAGCAACGGTCTGAAGTTTTGGAACAAGAATACGAAAATCTACAATTAACAGAAGATAGCTATCAGAGACGATATGAAAAAGCAGTACGCGAAATGCAATTCTTCAAAAAGAAGTATGACAAGGCTGCTGAATTGAACAAGCAGTACGCTGCTATCAACGGTGGAAGGCCACGTAGCCCATCATTGGATTCAAACAATAGTCTATATAACAATTCGCTACCTTCTATACCTACAAGTCCTCCTCCTTCCTCTGTTTCTGGTTCATCTGAAGGAACAATCCCTATTTACCAAATGCCTCCTCCTCCATTACCCAATTCACCACTGCCTTCTATGATGCAACACAGCGATAGCAAAGGGCGCCAACTCTCAAGATCTTCTTCATCTTCCACTACATCATCAAATGCATCAGGTACACCTTACTGGACTGTCTATACGTCTGAACTTTCACCAGCACCTCCTCCACTTCCACGTATTCGACAAAACTCGAATGCGGCTGGAGTAGCTAGTAGTATTCATTCATCGAGCACAGATGGTGACAGTAAAAACAGTGTCTATTTGCCAGGCAGAAAAGGATCATGGCAGCAAATGCAGTCAAATGGTCAGGCACCAGCTTCAAATCCTATTTCTCCTACTATGATACCTCCTCAAACAGGCGTTGCACGCTCAGCAACGAATGCAAGTCAAGCAGTGCATACTAATCACTCCGTAATCCAACAGCGCAAGGTTGATCCTATCGCTTTTGGTGGCTCTGATGCGCTTTGGGAGACGATCGCTAAAAGTAAAGCAGCCGATTCTACCGTTGAAAAGATGATCAGGTATTTTATTGTAGAAAGCTTAACTCTGTGATAATTTACTAAAGTGCCTCATTGTTGATATTAGCAATTTCCTCAGACGCGGTGGCTCACCCAACACAGCTAAACAATCTTCAAGCCTTAAGCTTGTCAAATATGGGTACGGCATGGTCCACGCGTTGATCGCTACAAAGGCAGCGGCCTCTTTGGATTTATTATTACAGCATGGTGCTAATCCAAACGCCATGACACTCAGTCAAGTGGAAGAAGACAAGGTCACACCTGGCTATTTAGCTGCATGCATGGGCTGGCTCCCAGGATTGCAGGCTTTGGTCGAGGCTGGCGCAGATCTTGCTATATCTCGTGGCGCTGGTTTAAAGAACAAGACTGCTCTTCATGTAGCTGCAGAGCATTGTCATACCACTGTAGTCGAGTATATCGTATCACTTACTACAGCTAAATATCATTTACAGGTGGACAGTATGGGTAAGAAAGAAAAGCGAAAAAAAAAAAAAAAAAAAAAAAAAAAAAATGATACTCATTTGTTTCATATTAGGCGCCAGTGCTCTTCATTATGCTTCAGCTTCAGGGCACACCGATTTGGTTTCTTATCTGATCCAGACATGTCAATTGCCAGTCGATCAAGCGGATATTCGAGGTGAAACTCCTTTACATTGGGCTTCACGTCATGGACATCTGGAAGTAGCTTCTCTATTGATTGAACGGTGTGGATGTGACTGCAATGCTTACGTGACACGTAAAGTGGGTACACCTTTGGACTTGGCCAAGGCAGGTGGCCATAAACGCTTGGTAGAATATTACAAGAAAATGGGAGCCTTGACTGCTAAAAAGATGGATAAAAAGAGAGAAGAAGAGTTAGAAAGGAATGTGCCAGTTCATTTGGAATCTGCTCTATCAAAAAATGGCTTGTTTGGCTTTTAAATAAAGGTTACACTTGCTTCAATGAGAATTCCCTTTATTAGATTTTGTTGGATAGAAGTTGGTTTCACTCGCAAGTTTTCCCCTTTTCTTTTCTTTTTTTTTTCTTTAACTTGTTTATCGTATATCAATGGGCCTCAATCCGTTTCGTTCTTCGAAATGGAGACATAAATCGACGACAGTCGAGATGAAACAGGAAGCGCCACCATCGCCACCAGTACAAGCACCACCACCACCTCCTCCTTCGGATCCTCAACGAAAAGGCAACCATAAGAAGCAAAAAGTACCTTTTAATTCAGATAGTTTGTTGAATGGTATAGGAGACTATGTTTTTGAATCGCCTCTAGGAGACGGCAAATTTTCCAAGGTCATGTTAGCTCGTCATTACTTGACAGGAAACCAAGTAGCCATCAAAGTAAGTTTGTTATTGAAGCAGCCATTTATGGTTATTCATTATTATGTTATAGATGATCAACAAGAGAGCGCATATTTACCGTGTCATGTCGAGATTAGTGAGGGAAATTGCGTTAATGGAAGTATTAGATCATCAGAATATCGTCAGGCTCTATGAAACCTATGAAACCGCCGATGCACTGTATTTGATCATGGAATATGTACCTGGTTATAACCTGGAAGAGTACCTCAAATCAATTGATAAAAGCATCATTCCTGAAACGCTAGCGCGTGATATCTTTCGTCAGGTGGTAAAGGCTGTGGATCACTGCCATTCTAAATGGGTAGTGCATAGAGATCTCAAGGTATGATAGTAGTTTTCTGAGGTAACATGAGATAACTAACTCCAAGATTATTAGACACCCAATATACTATTGACGCGCGATCATCAAGTGAAAATAGCGGATTTTGGCTTAGGCAACCGATATGGTTTACAACGTCTTAAGACTGTTTGTGGTAAGAAAGCGTTCGCCTATTATAAATTCGGTATTAACTTGCTTATAAAAGGATCCATGTTGTATTACAGTCCAGAGATCATTTCAGCTCGATCCTATGTCGGGCCTGAAGTAGACTCTTGGTGCTTGGGTATCATGTTGTATCGAATGACGGCTGGATTAGAGCTTTTCTCGCATGCAAAAAGTAAGGAATTAAACTAATAGTTGTAATTATAGACTAACAAACCATCTATATTAGCTCAATCCGAGCTGAAAAAGTACATACTAAGTCGACATTACAAGTTCCCCCCTCATCTAAGTCCTGAACTGCAGCATACCATACAGAAGTGCTTGTCTTTGGACAGATACGATCGACTCAATCTGAGGGCATTTCTCAGCAACGATCCATGGTTCAATGACCATGGTACTTTGGAAGACGTCTTTGAGCAACGCGTGCCTAATACCTCTTATAATGCACTTGATGCCACTGAAGCCTATGCCGAATCGGCCAAATCTGAAGATAATAACCGTATCCAATTCAGCGTTCAAAACACCAAACGTCAATGCAAGCAAGATTTACAAGAAGAAAGACGTCGAGGTCGCAAGGTGCCAAAAACTGTAATCTATCACATCACCAATCCAGCAACATATTTCACAGGACCAGCGCCTCACAGTTCGGACAATCCCATCAATCTAGAAGCACAGACCCAGGTGATTACTGAACTAAACCAAAACCTGTTAGTTACCTTGAAACAAGCACGGTTACAGCAGATACATAATGTAAGTCTTACCGATCTCAAGTCTCCTATCAGTCATTTATTCCGCAAATTGAAACGAGATAATCATCAAACCAGTGGCTTAATTGACCAGCAACAACAACAACAGCAGCAGCAGCAGCAGGAGCCCAAGCTCAGAAAAGCAGCATCTGCATTCAATTTATCTCAGTTGTATCAGCGCGTTACAAAAGACCATATTAGTTACTTCTCGATTCAATGTAACATTCGATCTGGTTCTTCTACCACAGTGGTCTCTGGATATTCTACTTCATCTACTTTTGTATCCGAGAAACGTGCTGTTCAAAACAAACGTTTATCGCACCGTTTATCCATGGTTTTTTTTTCTAATACCCTCCCTGATTTGAACAATCCACCACCATCGCAGCAAAACACGGACTTGGAGCAAACAAAATGCAACCAATCTGAAATGATCAAGATTGTTCGCTTAGCTTGTGAGATTTTGGGGATTACTTATTATCAGACTTGCAGTACACAACTTGTCTGTCTGCTGACATTACGCAATTGCAAAAAATCTAGTATCACGCAGCCACCACCACCTTCTTCACCACCGCCTGCGCAGCCTTCATTATACCGTTCCAAACTGTTTACTTCTAGCGATCGTCTATCTGAAAGACGCCAACAACAACAATCGAATTCCCTGATTAGTAATAGCTCCGCATCTTCACTAAGCAACGGTAATGGTTGGTGGTCTCGACAGGTACACAGACTATCAGCCCCGTTTAACGCTTCTAGTAATTCACAGTCTATATTAATGACCAATGGATCATCTGCTGCAGGACTGGGATTGGTGCTGGGAACAAGCAGCCATGACCTACTATCGATGGGAAGATTGACCCAGCAAGAACTGCAGCTCCAACAACAACAACAAGAATTAGAAGGAACTGACAGCGAGGATAATGCAACAGAACATGATCCAGATGGATTTGCCATGTTATCAATTGATGTTTCTTCTGTACCTTCCAACAAATCCAACGAAGATGGTACGCCATTGCAGATTGTAGCATTGAGATATTCCAAAATCAAGGGATCTAACAAAGTATTCAAGTTGGCTAAAGGTTGGATCCAAATGATTCTGTCTCAAAACAAACTAGAACAGCAACAATTTGATCGTTCTGAAGCAGAAGCCTATATGAAATCTGTAGATGCTCAAACATCGTTTGATGATATGATCAGACTGTAAATTATTATTATTGTTATTATGTACTATATACCACTACTACTTTGTATTCCCCCCTCCCCATTCCAGTATCACTATCACTGTATGTACTCCTATACAATCCCTACCCATCCCTGTCTTTGAGACATTTATTCACGGCATTTTTTTTTTTTTAATTGTATAATACATCATATATTTTTGCTCAACTAAGAATCAGCTAATAGTGATGAAGAACGACGCTTTTTGGATGAAGAGCAATTTAAAGGCAACGGTACAGTAGGATCTGCATTGGCTTCTTCACGTGTAATTTGAGCCAGATATCTACGAAATGCCTTTTGTATAGCCGACATTTTGTTTTTGTCTCGAGCAAAGATGCGGATGTTAATATCTTGAAATTTGTGAGGTATCATATAGGAAACCTTTTCTTGAGAGATATTGAATGATTCTATTGGCCAATGGTAAGAAGATTGTAAGATAGATACTATGCGGTACATACCTTGATCATTGAATTTAGAAAAGAAACGAATAGAGTCTACAGGGTTACTTTCGTTCATTGAATAGTTGATTTTAGAGAAACTGACAATGACATCGTCTTTGACCAAGCCTGCATTGTCTGTTTGATGGTTGACAATCTCTTGAGAAGTCACAGTGTCCTAATGCATATGTAAGTAGGTAAATAGCCTTTGTTGATTAGAATAATACCTTGTTCAAGTGAGCTTCGAGCCCAGGAGGGATCAGAAATTCATCTACAAACTTGTAAAGGTTGCGTGTTCGAATGTTGCGAACGATACGACGTGATTCTTGTAATTCAGGGCACTTTGATCTTTCGATTGTACGTAGGATATCATCTGTTAGGTGTAGATAGTCTTCTGGTTTGTCTATAGCATCTGATATCTTTAGATAATTATCTAGTCCAAGGGGTGAGCAATCTGACTGGCTAGTTACATTCTATATTATGTACCTGCTGCTAAAAATGCGTCCACAATCATTAACTCGATTGACTTGCCCACACGATGATTGTAAATCTGTTTAAACAAACTGTATCTTGTATGAAACATCTCATACATGTTATAGACTTCCTTGTGGTGATAGCAAATCTCATTATTGATAACCCGACTGTAGACAAGCAGCCGTTTGGCATCATACGAACTTCGAAGACCCATATTGTATGCATCACGCTCAATATAATCAAACTTGTCTACATCCACGCTGTTCTTCTTGTTCGCTACAATATCAAACAGAAATTTGCGTTCCTGGTACTTGGAAGAACGTGGTTCACCAGCAATCAAGTCTTTAATAAAGTCGATCTCGGTCTTTTCTATATTGATAGAATTATCATCGATCAAATACTCCAACATCATTTCAGAACCTTGTTCGTGAGACCATTGTAAGCCTGGTCTAGCTGAGGGCATGAATGCACTGTCGAATACATGACTAAAGGGCCCATGGCCTATAACCAAAGCGTTAGTATGTAATCAAGCATTTTTTTTCCAGTGACGTGAATACCTAAATCATGACAAAGTCTATTCGATAACAGTGAGTTACACGCTCATCATGCAATACGTTTTTTTTTTCTTACCCAGCTAATTTGACACACTTGATTTCATCTTGAGTAATCCCTAATTCAGGTTGATCCTGGGCAAATCTTTGTACAAGTGTACCAGCAAGATGCGATACGCCTAGTATCCAAGACGCTGTTAAATTAGAGCACAATAAATCACTTTGACAGACTCACCAATTGAGTGCTCAAATCGGTTATGACTTGCTCCAGGAAAGATGAAATAGAGAACACCCAGCTAGATATACAAAAAAAAAACAGCGATGTTAGATTATGGTCTGCAAACTCTATGAAAATACATACTTGCTTAAGATCTCTAAGTCTTTGAAATTGAGGTGTATCAATAAACTCGACTGTATAATCATCTAGTTGAACATGACCCTGTGGACATGTATCAGTTTGTGGACAAGAGGATTCCAGGTGGATCACTTACATGAATGGGATCGTTGATGACCTTGTGACCATTATAAAAAGATCCCGAATGTATCTTTCGGGTATTGTTTTGCTCAAACGTTTGAATAATATTTTCTATAGCCATTTTATTGTTTTATACGGAAAAGAAAAAGAAAGAACGCATTACTACGCTAGTCCGGAGCCTTTTCATCACTATTAGGTTTAGTGACATATCATTGGTTTGTCAGAAACTTATTGTTTGAATGCTGGAAAAGGATCCAATGTGTGTTTCCGTAAATGAAACACCGACAGTTTTGCGCAGCAACTGTTAGCTGATATTGTATCGATTGCTAAAGAGGTCTACAGTTGTAAATTATAAGCATCATATTCAAACTTATATTGACGTTTACCATATACGCAATATCAAAAAAATTCAAATTGTTAAAGTATTCCATATATATGTATATATATACTTGCATGGTTGTTCAGTTATTTTTTTTTATTCTTTCCTTGTCAGATTACTCTATCCTTGATCTTCCATTCAAAATTGGAAAATCTATAAAAAAATTTCAACAAGCTATCATGCTTACAAAGATGATACGATATTCGTTTGCCAGTTACAGTTCCACCGCATGCCAACAACATACAGTGAATACCAGCCTCATTAGCTGGTAACTTTTTCGGGAAAATAAGATATATTAGTAAATAGTGGATGTTTCCAGTATGTCACACAATTTACTTCACTAGTCTTTGGCGCGTATGTACTCCACATCATCGTTATACATTCTAGTGTAAACATACAATGTCTGCCTAGAATGGATAGCTAGTGATCTTGGTTCTAAGCCTTGTCCTTAAACTTAGTTAAGTATAATTCTTTATTATCTAGATAACAATGACTCGTTTCAGACTAGTTTTGATTATATGAACTCAACGAACGTACTTGCCCAAAGTTTTGTTTGGTAATCTACCGGTCAATTTTGGTTATTCGGTCAATCGCAGAGGGGGGAGAGCTGCGCAAAAAATACACATGTATCCTTTGATAGTCATTACACAGAGTTGTGTTATAAACTATGATCCTAAATGGTCTTTATAATAGCATTACAAAGTGGTTCGAGAGTATGTACTACCAACATCATGAGATTTCGTTGGTTTCTATTCATAGGCAGCGCCTCTTAACGTAATGTATACGTTGGTTTTCAGAATCTTCCGGAAGATGATGGCGATTTCAATTGCAAAAAAAGTATAGATATGGTTTAATCGACTGTGTCGAAAATTTGATTTTTCTTATTATCGAGCAAAGGTTGTTTGCTATTTTTTTTCAATTGATTGAAAAAAGGGTGATTTCTAGATTTTTTTTTTAAATCAGAATTCAAATGTGTATAATATATAAGAAAATCCAAACAAAGTACACTTGTATCAAACTAACAAACCTTGTATAAACACTTACTTTAGCAATCACCAAGCTTTTTGAGATTGTTCGTTCATAAGAGTAGGATAGAATCTGACATAACCATCACTATCAATACAAGTGAGTAGAACGATATTTGATTATGAAACTTTTCTGGAAATAGTTATTGTTTTTGCATTATTTCCTTCTCAACGATTACATTTCAATGTTGCAACTGATGACCTGGTTCATATTCAAAATCAAGTACCGAATCTACTAGAATCTTTATTAACTGAAACTCTAGGTATATATTAAACGTTAATGATGAGGAATAGTAAATTATACTTATTTCATATAGACTAGATCTTTCGGCGGACCTCGGCCCAATATTCTATCTGATTAGTATTCCAAGCTTGTAATGAGCCGCTGCGCCAGAAAATATACTCTAATTTAGCTGTATTGCTTTTGTTACTTCAAGTACCTCGCAAACATTTGCTAGTTTCTTGCCTTTATTTCTCCGTTGCATATTTGAAAGTATCCAGTTTTATTGATTGAGTATAATATGTAAAAAGTACAGAATAATTCAAAAGAGAATTGCATAACATATGGTTTATAAGTTTCTTAAAGCATGGCACTTGAGGTTGGTAGAGATAGTGCATTGCGGCCATATTAAGTTGATGTACATATAAACTCCAAATTCGTTTAATAAACTATGAAACATCTTTTTTTTTTCTCATTCCAACAATCCATTTAGTAGATTGAACACATACACTCATACGGCTTTCTTTTCAAACGAAATAAAAGACCTTAGCGGGTGTTATTTTTAAATTTAGAATAACAGGATCATTACTCGTCACGTTTCTCCTCTGGCTGTCTAAAAGAAGGAAGGGATTCAATATTCGCTTGCAACAAGAAGTGTCCATGAGCACCAGCAAGAAGATTCTAGGGAGCTTGGAACGAGTACATTTTTAATTACTTTGTTTCAACGCATTACACTATATCTTTACAGTATCATAAACATTTTAGAAACTTGTTTAAAGATGAAAACGGCCTTATTGAATACTCCAAGCGAAATGGATTGTATTAAACGCAAAAACATATTAATTGAACAGCACGACTAGTAGAAAAATTGCTTACAGTCGCACCATCTTGAAAGGGGTTAGAAGGCCAATGATAAAAAAAAAACATAGACTGTCAAATTGTGCATATTTTCTGGTGTTAAATTTTAAAGATTGATAAAATCAACGTTTTGATAAGCAGCTTCCATTCTTGGCTTACAAAAACAGCAAGTTAAAGGAAGAAGATAGTAGTTCTTGCCATAAGCGTCAATGCAATGCATTTTAAGTATTAGAAGCGATAAAAATACTCACTGAAATGTTTGGAAGGCGAACAGTGTCAAAGGATTGATTTTTGCATGCGATCAAATCGTATTTTCAGAAAGATAATGACCCTCCCAAACATTTAATTCGGTGGAAGACTGTCTTGAAAAGCAAGATTATTCAAGTCACAGACTAGTGCACCACAATTACTAGATCTAAATCTTATCAAGAGTATAATATACCGGCAAAAGTATGACCGACTGGCTTGAAAAATTGATCCAAACTTTGGTACAAAGTATGTCCGAGCTGTAATAAGCTCCGATTACAGAAGCATTAATTGATCATCCTCTTGCATTCTGGTATACTCTATGGAGTAGCAATTTGCAGTCTATCTTTACATATTTAGCTTATTAACTACTATCTTGTGAATAACCATTGTGGTTTAGAAATAGTGTAAATATTCCTTAGTTTCTTATGAATAAACGATTATCCTTTTTAACAAGAATATTCTATCTAGTTGACCGACGAATCACACCTTTTATTATTAAACCCCAGAATATTACACAGGTGTATAGAGCAATTGAATGTGAACTTTTGTTTGTTTTCATATCTGTGTAAAACTATTCAAATGACATTGTGACCCTTCATTTTTAATTAAGTGACAAATGATGATTATTTTTAAAAAAAAAACCCCCAAACGTTCAAACAGCTTTGCTGATCACTGTATAGTCAATGGCCATCCGTTTTTATTATTAGATTAGACAATAGCACACGTTTATCAAAGTTAAGGATAATAACTACTGTTTGAGCTGTTAGCATGATAATTATTCGAATACGAATGCCTTCTCGGTGTTAAATAATCGTGTTGTGGAGAATTATTATTACTGCGCCCAAATTCAGAAGGTGTTAATAGACTGTTATTATGATGATGCCGAGTGGGAGAAGTTGGCTGCTGCTCCCTGCTTCTTTGATACCTTGCATTGGTTCGTATGGATTCTAACAAGGCATCTATCAGTACACGGTGATTAGATGGCTTATCTGTACTATGACTGTGTTGACCACGTTGTTGAACCAAAGGATCACTATGATGAAGGATTGCTGAAGACTGTGATAATAGTTTATTGATACTGTCAATTTCGTTCTGCAACTCATCTCTTCTGGCAGAAAGGGCTTGACAGAATTCAGCTGGCTCCAGTAATAACATACTTGTTAATGCGTCTGTAGTGATGGAGGTTGCTGCTAATAAGTTTCGGAAAAAATCTGGTCCTTGCGCGTTGCTATGATGACCATCTTTTTCTTCGTTCATGAGTGAGTATATAAACGAACGAATATTAGGCAATGGTTCTGTGTTTGTAATCGCTGCTGGTAGAGATCCGCTCAGCATTGCATGTCCACCACTGCTTTCTTGCGGAGGGTGCTGAATTGGAGATAATTGATGCAATAATGAAGACCTACGTCGTTGTTGCTGGTGTTGAGGAATATCTATTGTGGGAGAAACAGAAGTAGAGGATATAGCACTTTCTCTTCTGTGTTGCTGCCGTGGATTTAATAGATCGGTTTCTCCTTCACTTTGGTAATAGCATGACGAAGAGGAAGAGGAGGATCTTCGCTGTTCAGAAGTTGATTGTGAGCTGTTATAGTGATGACGCGACATATGGACGCGCTTTCTTCGATGAATGACAGCCCTCTTCATAGAAAGAGGGCGATGTGTGTTATGTAGCTTGTAATAAAGACCACAAGCGTTGCAAATGTTATTGCCATCGTCGTCACGTCTCCACAGTGGTGTAGTAGTTGTATCACAGTTAAAACAACGTGTATTTTTACTAATTTTGCTGTCTTTATAGTCTTCGGATAATATCAGTTCATGATGAGAATGGTGGGGATGAGTATTCCAGGATAAGTTGATATTGGATTCGTTTTGGCTGTTCATTGTGAGATATAAAGAGAGTAAAGAAAAACAGAATGAAAATGAATCATACTTTATTATGTGATATAATAAAGAATGCTGGTTTGATTGGAGGAACAATCGACTTTTGTACCTGTTATCCTGCGTGTATATTTCCCAAACCATACTTTAGGTTGTACTATGAAGAGATAAGATACGAGATTTTCATTGTGACAGATAACGGATTCTTTCAACCCAGCAGCATGCACTAATGTTTCACTACAATACAGAATGGCATTGCGACTAGCTCTATAATATTGCGATGCCACTTCTATAGTAATAGTATATATCACAATAGAAAGCAACCATTGAATGACCACTGTACGTTTCAACTTTGATTGTTTCTCGGTTTTTATTATTTGTATGACAAATAATCAAACTCATAGTTCTATCTTTAAGTAGTGCAATGCAAAATATAGTAACCCCAGTCTAAAGATTCCTTCAAGAGGTTATCGAAATATGATACGCGCGCTATAAGAACTTTACTTTTCTAGATACAAAAAAAAAAAAGCCATAAACTGTTTCAAATTAACAAAGGTGGCCTAAAGCGTGAGAAGTACAATAGGGTATCTAAAAAGTAACTTTCTTACTAAAAAGGTTTTCCGTAGAAACCAGCGCTCCCGGCTAAAGGAAAAAGCACATCTTAATGAATGAGTGCAGAGCAGCTCATGTAATGGAATAGAATTGATACCAAATTGAAGTTTTACCAGATGCAGCATCTCATTCTATACATGGAATATAAACCAGATGGGACATTTGAGCGAGATCAACCGAATTTTACTTGATTAATGCGTCATGCTAAATTTCTAACCTGTGGTTTTTATTTAAGAAAAGCGGAGACTCAAAATCACGACCCTCCCCCAAAATTATAACCTATAAGATGAATAGCAAATATTAATGCCTTGGTTCATTAATAAGTTTTGTAAGATGAACTTTTTTTTTCAAATAATATAGGCTATATGTATAATAGTAATAAGGCAACATTGTACTTGAAGTAGTCAAGAAGATTGCGTTAGAGCTTTATGGAGCTTGTTTATGCTATTATATAATTCTAAACATATATTAATTAAATAGAGGCCATTATTTTTATGCTTTTCCCAAGTTTTACAACTTCAACTTGTTCAATTCTTGGACTAGAAACGATATTGTAAATGATTTAAGATTATGTCCAATGGCATTATGTAATGATGATGATGATCCCATTATTTAATTACCGCTGTCCAACCATTTTTGTTTTTGTTTTTCAGTGGTATGCATAGAATTTTATATCTAAAAACCTATATTTATCGTGAGTACAGTTTAATAAAAGTCTTAGATAATTAGGCTGTATTTGTAATAGGAATATATTTATAAAGAAGTTTATGTAAAATTATTGAACTAGAGGACCAAAACATTAGTATATTTTTGAAACGTGGTAAAACTATTTTGAAAGTAGTGGAAAACAATAACAATTGCTTTATTAGGAAGAATTTGTTTTTGATCTTCCCTGTTTTTATTGTATCTAGATGCACTTTATGGATTGAACGAGTTTTGTTGGGTATAACACGATGGTGACGGAGAAGGGGAGGATATAATATAAGGTTCCGCTGTCGAATAAAGTTCGTGTACCCATAGATCCGACATAATCTTCTGTGGTATAAACGCCTACATGACAGCGCATATGTAATAACGGAAACAATGGAATCCATATCCTGTTTATTTAATAACTGTTATCTACATATTTATTAAAAAAAGAAACTATTGCTGAATGAGAAAAAAAAAGGTGGAATGAGTATGGATATATTGTATGCTATGGAAAGAGGAGATAAAAGTTTAGGAGAGAGTAATCAATCTATAGGGTTCCTCCTTCAAATAGACGTCTAAGCAGGAGCAAACCCAATTCTAGGCTTCTCACCAAAGTCAAACACGGTAATAAACTTACGAAGCAGCATATTTCCCAAGATATGCTTATCATTAGAAGGTAAAAACAACAATAGGCACTGACCATCGCTTTCTCTCTTAGACATCAAGTCTTTGATAGGCACGTCCACATAAACACTGGCTTCTGAATGAGGAGTACCAGGAAAGAATATCTTGATCACCTTAGTACTTTGCTGATATTTGCAGTCTAACGCATATATACCCGTCTGTTCATCATCAGTCCAATGAGTGCCATTTGAGATGGTTGTAGCCAGATCCGCAGCCAACGGAGCTGGTAGATACATGAAATTAGAGCCTGTATCAATACCGAACGGTGTGGGTACATTGAACTTGAAGTTTTTGTGCTCGCCATTGGTTTGGACTTGGAATCCCTGGAGATACACCGACCATTGTGCAGCTGTTGAAGATGTTTGCACTACATCCGTGTAGACAAACTCGCCGCTAGCTTCATGGATGGAACCTAACAGTACACTGCCGCCGTTTGTAGTTTGACTTTCCAGTTCAGCCATTGCAACGGAAAACACAGGCTTGGGTATTTGGCCGGTTTTATACAAAGCTACAATTAATGGATCGTACGGTTCGCCACCGTGTAAATGTCTCACAGTGCCTGCAGGCAAACCGGCGCCAAAAATGCCGTTTAATAATACATGATCTACATCCGTTGAGGCGTTTTGTTGCGAGAGAGGCCCCACAGACTGATCAATCATAGCCAGTGTTAGTTGTATGGGTCTAGTGCCTTCTAATGACATGGCGTCTTGAAAATAACGGCCTTTTGCGCTGCCAATGCCATAAGTAATATCAAACTTGTCTTGCAGCAATTGGTAGGTGCTGGATGCATTTTGGTTAAAACGATGCAGAGCGTCAGGGCATCCACTTTCGTTTGTACATTGAGAGGAAGGGATCCATGTGTCAGAACTGCCTGTATCGAACAAGAGCAAAAATTCTTGTGCCGGTGTACCAATGTTAACTCGAACAGCTAGTTCACTAAGATCAATATCATTGATGAGAGGAATAGTGGCTCGTTTTTGATAGTGTCGCGGCCTGATTGATTGTAAAGACAATCGAATGGGATTTGGTGAATTGGTTGGTAAACAATATATAAGTGATAGGCAGAGCAAGATCAATAACGCAGCATTGGATATAAGCATAATAGTAAAATATATAATAAAAAGAAAGAAATATGAATAAAAATGATCTTTTTTTATAGTTGATATAGGGGAATAAGCGTGTATTTATTTACTTTTTTAATGTACTGTAGGGGCTCTCTTTTAAGCGGTTTATTATACTAGCTACCCAAAAGCATTCATTATCTTTTAATAAAAAGACTAGTTTGAAAGGCTTCTGTTAACGGAACGACGCAAAGGCTCGCCTTCTTTGCGTGGTTCCTGTGTTTCATGTCCACCACTGGAAGTCACTGAATTTTCCTTGGTATAGTCTCTTAATCGATTCAAAGTATAATCTTTACCCACAGTGTAAGCAACTAAAGCAGCTATTATTTCATTGTTAGTTATGGGATAATGTGTATCAGAATTTAAACTTACTCACTGCCATGGTGGTCCTACATTAGATCATTAAAGAATACAGATGAGACAATGACTATACGAAACTATTCAAAACATACCAGCCTAATAAAACTCCTCTTGGTGTATTCTGCATATCTGTCTAGTTTGAAGGAAGAAACAAATGAACTGATTAAATTCTCGCAGAACCCTTTCATCAGGGTTGGGCATGAATTTAGCTAGCGAATGACCGTCACACAGAAACAGCTCAACAAAAGGTCGTTTTCTCGGGCTATTCAAACCGAGAAAACAGTAAAGATCAGCTTGTTTCGGGCCATATTACTTTCTGGCAGATCAGATAAACAGAATGTTTCGGGGTTACCTTCTTTATGGAAATATGTATGTAGGATATCATTAGGCTCTTAGTCCTCTCTCCAGTTCAAGCTCTTAACAGTGTCGTATATAAGGTTTCAAGTGATCTGTATAAATAAATAATAGCGATTGATATACCACATGATGATTGGTTGGTTACGACGTACATTTTTGTGCTTATTAAAACCCTCTCAGTTTGAAAATACTTTTTATATATATATATATATTTAGCCTCTTTATCTTTTTGTTTTTGTTTTTACTCTACTCTATATAATATATATACAATGAATGACGGGCATATGAATTCAACAGCGTCTTTAGGCATTAACACACATTTCAGTGCAAGTTCAGCTTCTTCGAGTGGCGGCTCACCTCTTAATTCACCTTTAATTTCACCTGCTAATGTTGCTGGTTCGCCTTCATTTGGTCAAGAAAGTGGACATTGGGACCAATTACAAAATCAATTTTCTCAACAAATGTCTTTACAACCGCCCTCACCTGTTGCTCCTGTGCCTACTAAGCCAGGGAGCGGTAATACGTTTGTACACAAGCTATACAAGTAAGCCACACATGATACCCGTTGGATAATCTATTCATCTATATTCAAGTATGGTTGTAGATAAGCAGTATCAGCATTTGATTGCATGGACATATACAGGAACATCATTTATCGTTTGTAATATCACAGAGTTCTCTCGAGATGTGTTGCCAAAACATTTCAAGCATAACAACTTTAGTAGTTTTGTTAGACAATTGAATATGTAAGTTTCTAAAGATAAATTGCGAAAGTGTACTCACTTAGCTTGTAGGTATGGTTTTCATAAAGTGAATAAATCACCAAGAGGACATCGTACTTTAGCCGAGAATCAGATTTGGGAATTTTCGCATTCAAAATTTCTTAGAAATAGACCAGATTTACTAGACGAGATTAAGCGCAAAGCGTTAGAATCAGAATCGGTGAGAAGAGATACAACCGATATAAGCTCGCACATGGCCATGATGCAAATGTCGCAAACAGATTTGATGCAACAAATACAGCATTTACAAGAAAACCTGAATCAAGTTATGAATGAACTAGTCGAAACGAAACGAAGACAGCATTTGCAACAGCAAATGATGAAGGACATGATGGACTTTATGTCCAAGCACTATGGAACAAGTAAATTCAATGATCATGTGTAATTTCAAAAAAAAAAAAACTAACTTGATTTCGTTTACTAGTACCTTTTAATCAAAATATGAACAACATTTTTGATAACACGGTAACAAAGACAGAGAATAGGCCCCCACCACCTATCTTTATTACTTCTGCTGATAACCAACAACAGCAACAACAACAAGGCAACTTTTACTTGAATATGAACGAACAGCAACAGGCTTCTGCACCTAGCTCACCTCTGTCAGCTGCTTCTTCACCAAGATTCAATCCTCAGCAACCTCAATTAACTGTACAAACACAAAACTTGAATCAACAGCAACAATTAAACATCTATCCTCAACAGCAGCAGCCTGGTTCACCTTCTTTAACACCTACTTTCCAAACAGCTATTAATACACCTTTACCACCTAGTCCATGTGCGACAAATCCAAATCAGTTCCTGTCAGAAGATCCTCATTCCGTGTATCATAACAACAATAGTAATAGTAATAATCATAATAATCATAATCATAATAGTAGTGAAAGAAGTCCAATGTTGACGCAACAATACATGATGGACCCGAGACAACCACAGTTTAATACTACTTTTCATCCATAATAATAATAAAAAAAAAGAACAGCTGCTTTGGCCCTGTGCACATACCTACGCCCTATCCGATCTCTTTGAAAGGTTTCTTAAGCTACCAAGTGAGCTAATCCATAAAAATACTTTGACAGATACCACCATCTTATTAAGTGAATAAGCACATCTTTAATATAAAAAAAAAATTGCACCAGATCAGGTTTATTACATACATGATAAATTTGTAGATAGATGGCGGCTGTGCTTATATTATTACAGTAAATAGCATATGCAAGGTTGCCACGTTAAGGCTGGGTGAGATAATCAGAAGTTATATGTGCGTAAGAAAGTATGAGATGAAGGTACAGATCTTGAATTAACAATAAAACTAAATTTAAGTAAAAGTTGCCATCATTGCAGCAGCCTATTCAGAGTAAGGGGCATTTATCAGACACACCATTAGGTCGAGATTGGTCGAGAGGTCCATGCATTATTGGATCTAGTGAATATGAAATGCATATATTCCTTAGTCAATTACTAAAGTATATTCATAATATTACAGTTAAATAATGGTCTTGGTAGATGTAATAGTTCATTGTAAACAAATATCAGTTGTCAAACATAACATTGAGCTAGAATCGGTGGACAAACATTGCCCTGTTGAGCATGGTTTTATTTTTGAAAAATTGGTTAAAGGGGTAAGTCACTTTGGTCTTAGTGTTTACCGTACTCTTATATATATATATGTGTGTGGAGTGCAGTAACTACACTTTTTAGACATAGACTATTAATAATGTACATTTTGTATATTTAAATGTATTTAATCCTATTTTATTGTATATCAAACCTTAAGTTTATGGAACCTTTATAAAAGTTTAGAAAAAAAAATAATTCTTTTACTACAAATTGGCCAACCAGCTGAAGGAAATAACTTGATAATATTTGTATCATGAGATGTAAAGGTATGTATTATACAAACTTGGCCAATATATGTTCCAAATATTGATGCTTCTCTGTCATTGAAAAGCGGTATCAGAATTCATACTAAAAAAAAACTCGTGCAATTCTGGAAAGCGTAATGGTTATGAGTAAAAAGTGCAGCTTCTTTTCCGTTAACCAATAAACTATGATAATTTCATAGAGAGGGCATGTAGCACAGTGATAAAATGTAGTTGAGCCATTTTAATTGATATTATCAGTAGAACAGGTATGACTGTATCTGAAGTTTTCAAAAAGGGATTCTGGACTGGATAGTTTTCAAAAAAAACAAGTGCTATTTTTTAACGATATTAGACATTTGCGGGGCATGATGTATAATGCAACTTTGTTTGGTATAATCCAAAGAATTCTGTGATGCTTTGTTTGCCGGACGAAAGGGGTTAGTTCCTAATTATTAATGTTCAATTACGATCACCGCAATTAAATTAGGCACAAGGAAACTGTCCAATTTTCTTTAACCAGACCTGATCCCAAGACACATATTTATGGTGAGCTGTTCAATCTATTAAAATCAACCATCAAAGATAAGCAATAATCAAGAAAGCTCGTCAGAATACTTCTTAATCAACAGAAACACAACCACAGAAGTAACCATCATAGGTGAAGAAACACAAGCATAAATCAAATGATCATGAAAGCGCATCAATCAAACAGTTCCATAGAAAGATCAATTAAGCAAGCTATCATAGAGACAGAATGAAGGCAGCTGCAATATAAAATACTAGCTATTATAGAATCGCAATGAAGAGAGGGATCATAATAGAAGCACAACAACCAAGCAAGCTACCATAAAAACGTAACAATCAAACAGCCTTTCTGTAGAAGCACAATGAAGCAAACAACTGTATAAACACATTCAAGCGAACGGCATACTATGAAACGCAATCAAGGAGCTAGATCCGTAGAAATACATTCAGAAATATTGTCTTCGTACTAGACGCATCTTTGAAAAGTGTTGTTACACCAGACTATTCTCACTTTTATGCAGTATATGGTCAAATTTATTGATAAATGAATGATGTACTCGCTGCAGATAATAGACTACACCAAGTTACAGTGTTTAAGGGATATTCATTTTATTTATAATAAGCAGAGATAGTCAAAGGCTGTTTGTATCCAAGGAAATTATTCAAGATGAAGATAATAATATTAGTCTCAGCCTGTATCTTGGACTACATGTGATGAAGCTAAACTGTGCAAATAGCTTAAAGTATTATTGTGGTAAACACAGTAGTTCTCTCTGAACATGAAATATTTTTTCGATGCAATGTTGCATCAAGATTGCTAAAGAGATCTATTGATAATCAAGTGAGCATTTTACAGCCAACTACCAAAATAAAATGCACTTACAATATTTGACTTATATGTCGGTTCCAATAAGTATAGTGGTCCATTTAAATAAAAAAAAAGGTTATTAAATGTGACATTAAATCAACATCGCTCGACAAATGTCGATGTTGGAAATGTTATTTCTAGAAGGTTTAGTAAGGGATCCCGTTGAGATGAATTGTTTAGAGCGTAAAAACACATTATCAGAGACGTGATCTCAGTATTATACAAATACTTTTTTGTACTGTTTCTTATATATCAATAAAAGCTAAAACTAAGATTTTATCTATGAAGTGTCCTATAATCAATCTTATATTACACTATCCAACTCTATGCATACCTGATTAAAGCATATTTTAGGTATCGACAGTTCTTTTCTATTAAAAATGGCATCAAAATTAATAAAAAAAAAAGCGAGGGAATCCCCCCTCCCCCTCCCCCTCCTCCTCCTCCTCCTTTCCACTCCTTCTTCCCTCCCCTCCCTAAGTCTAAATTTTTTGGCTCGAGCGCTAAGGCGGAGCATGATCCTTTAGTACTGTAAGTTCACCTTATAGAGGAGTACATAAGCGTATTATATATCAAATACTATGAATTACAGTTGAATTAGGAAAAAAAATCACAAAATCAAAATTCGCAAAAGGTAACTCAACCAATTACCACAAATGGAAGACAATACCTCTTTTTTATGCAACGGGACAGAATTAAATTCTACAAAAAATCTGATGATCTTTCCAATACTTTTAGTTATTGCTTTTTTTTTATTTTTTTATATTTTTTGGTTGCATAAAGACCATACCTTCCAATAATACCAAAAATTTAATCTTTGTCCACCAATAAAAAGCGGGAGGATCTTATAGTTGTGTATGTTTGAAGCCAACTTTTAATGGTATGGAAAACATTTTAGAAGTATGTTTTATGCTTGAACTCAGCCTACTGTGGTTTAAGTTCTATATTAATACTTTTTGGATGCATTAAAGCTAATAGAGTCCGAATTATACAGTTCAGCAAGAGGGTCCGTCCTCCAAATTAGGCACGATCCAGCTAATAATTGCGCTCCTTGTCATGGATAATATCTGCGAAACTGGTGAAGGTGTTTGTTCTTATAATCTCTCATGCTTAATAGTGCCTAATAGTTAAAAAAATACCCTATAGCAATTTATCATTTGTTTGATGGTATTACAGACATTGCAGAGGCACGGTTTATAATACAACTATGTTTGTTGCGTTGTAAAGTATACTCTGATATTTTGTATGTATTTTTTTAAATGGGGATGGGTGGTAGATTGAAACCAAATGATGTTATATGAACAAACCAATCCACCTAAGCATTCCAATAAACTACCCACTGTTTCACTTTAAAAAAGAAAATGAGATTTATACATGAGAAACTAATAGTTTATATTCTCACAAGTTAAGAAAAGAATACTGTGAGAGTTAATCAATAATAGACTTCAAACTAAATATATATATATATATATATATGATTTGTGTGAACAGAAGTAGCTTATACTAAAAGAAGGGTAATATACATGGTTAATCGTCTGAAGTCCAACCCCAAGAAACGACAAAGCTAAGCGAAAAGAGAACAACACAAATTTTAAAAGTAAGGGTATAATCTTCCAAGTTTTGATCAGATTGGTGAAGGATGTAACCGGCAATGATTACACCAATTGCAGGACCAATACTGCTATACAAAGCAGATATTCTTGAGCGATGTTTCATACGATCATATTGGCTCCAATGAATCAAATTGACTTGGTCTGCACCACTTAACCAAATCAATTGGAATGCGGCGGCTACAAAAGGATGAGAAAATGAATATATGCAGAAAATGCTTACCTTGTAATAATTGTAATACGAGCAAGATGGCCTGTGTGGAAGCGTGATCAGGTTTCAAACAGGGATACAAGATGGCACATACAATTAAAATGATATGTACAGACGTTGTGATCAGAGTCAAGTTGAGTCTGTGGATAAACCACTGTAGTTTTACGTGAGTATCACAGAGAGATCATCATCATTTGATCTTACCTTTTCAATAATAAAAGAAACAATCATCTCAGAAGTCATTTGAACCATGATCAAACAAGTAATCGTATAAATCGACATTTCCAGGGTAGAGTAGATATAGACAAAGAGAAAAGTATTCATCAAGGCATGACCAATGCCTAATATCAATAGTGTAAGAGACAATGTCTGCGTCTTCCAAAGATTGATCTTTTGATTGTTTTGTTGAATATAATAGTAATTATTGTAGTGGCCGCAGTATAAAAGCTCATCTTCCAAATTTTGTGCTGGTCTCATCCATGAAAAAAAAGCAACGAGCGGATCTGTAGATGTAGGCAATGGTAATAAAGCCAGCGCGTTATAAGGTACAGTGGGTATCAAAGTCATATTGGGCTCTCCTTCACTCAAACGAGAAGTAGCACGGTGAAGATGGTAGCTGTTATTGCTGTAGAAAGAAGGTGCCATACTATCATAACTGTCTATCGGTCGAATCGATTCTTCTGTATTGGTAAACATACGGTCCAACTGACTCGCATCTTCTTCCGAGATATGAGACAGTTGTTCTCCAAAGATACTATAAGGTCGATAAGCTGGGAAATTCATACTGTTTTGATCAGCTGTAAGATGAAGCGCATTTTTTAACAACAGTGGTGCTTGTTCGTCACTGATATTCAGTTGCTGAGCATTGGCTGGTTCCACTGAAATAGTTCCCGAGAGTACAATCAATAGCAAAAGAACTGCACCCAATGCAAACATACTTAATAAGACATAGTTGAGTTCTAGTTGAATTTGGCTTAGTGTACTCATCAGTAGACCTATCAAACCCGTCATTATAATTGTTGTAGTCTTGCTCCATCGCACGTAGAATCCTAAAAAGGGATATCTATGAGTGATAATGCACGTCGTCGTATTCCATCCCCTTAAACTTTACCATAGAATAGCACTCGGTAATCGCCCAGCGTTTTGATAATAGCGCTATCGATTAAAGACCCCAAAGGCTGATAAAATAGGCCGTTAAATATACATGATACAGTCAATAAAGTCCAGATCCAAACACTGTCTTCTGTGAGATCGGTCAGTGTAAGCAATAACAGTGCGGATATGATAGATGCTGTGGTTAATAAAGCAATGGTTAGGCCATAAAGATGTGTACGATGATCAACAAGAAACGTCCATATTCCAGAAAAGAGCCTCAGTATATAGACAAGTGCAACGAGTAATGAAACAGGTAAAGCAGCCAGCTGTAACTGATTAATGAGGTACAGTGGTATAAAGGCCTCTATTGTATTCGTTATTGCATAAGCTGTTACCAGCAACTTGAGCCAATACAGCATCGTTTTTCTTTTTTATTATGCCCACAAGCAGAAAAGAAGAAGGAAAAAGAAGAAACTGCTTAATATATACGCACACGCCACAGTTTTCTAACACTCTTTTAACGTCACTTTGATGTAACGTGATCAGTTTTCCCGTACTGCTGTTTAAGCCTGTAACACTTTGTCCATATGGTCCATTAGATAAAGACTCCTTTATATTTAAAATGCGTTATTTCATAGGGATGCGATCATTCTTTACAGCTATCTACCTTATCTGTTCAAATAGAGATTGCCATCAGAACCAATGCTTATAGAATATCATTGACTATATCAGGCATTATCCAGAACTCAAGAGTTGATCTTCCGCTAATTGTAAAAACAAACAATATAGTATAAGACATGGTTTGGTTATAACTTTCTTTTTTCTTCTTATCTATCGTAGAACCATGGTTAACTACTTAAAACTGACTAGTGTCTCCAAGAAGTATTTAGAAAACTTGGCTCCTTTTGACGAAAATGCTTTGACTGTCGACTCTTTACGCGCTCGACCTGATGTGGAACTATGCAACAAGATATCAGTAAATATCGAACATATGTATACTAGTTGTGACTCTGGTAAAGTCAAAGTCACTATCTATCGACCTCAAGGCAGTTATAATCAACTGCTACCTGCCCTTGTGTACATGTAAGCCAACTTGTTGGTAAAAATACATTTTCTAAGGAAGAAATTCTTCAGGCACGGTGGAGGATGGGCTACAGAATCTATAGCTACTTTTCCTTATGTTTGTTCAAAGGTAACCATAATCACTTTTCATACTACTAGTATTCACCTTAATACAGATTGCAAGCGAAGCAAATTGTGCAGTGATTTTTATTCATTATTCCCTCAGTCCCGCTGCACGTTATCCCGTCGCTCTCGAAGAATGCTATATGGTATTGGCTTGGGCCACGAACCCTACCAATGAGTTCTTATCAATCGATCCTAAGCGTGTTGCAGTAGGAGGTGATTCTGCTGGAGGCAACTTGGCTGTTGCTGTTTCATGTAACTTGAATACATACTTACTTTCTTCTTGTCTCTCTCATACTTTTTTTTTTAACTTGCAGTACTTGCTAAACAGCGGCAATTACCAAACCCAATCAAGGCCCACATTCTATTTTATCCCGTCTGCGATGCTCAATTCGATACTGGCTCTTATTGCGAGTTTAACACAGGTGCAGGTCTAACACGTAAACACATGGAATACTTTTGGGATCTATATGTACCGGAAAAACCCAATCGAAATGATATCTTAGTTTCACCTCTCAAGGCTACCCTCGACGATTTAAAGGGTTTACCTCCTACGTTGATCGTTACTGCAGAAGTAGATGTTTTACGTGACGAGGCCGAAAATTTTGCACGCAAGTTAATGGATGCAGGTGTCTCTGTGAGTGCAACTCGTGTCTTGGGTGTATTACACAGTTTTATTTCGAAATCTGAGCTATTCGACCAAGACTCTTTATTCGCTTTGGATATGGCTATTGGTGCACTTAAGCGAGCTTTTGGTTAATAATATTAAATAAAAAATAAAAATAAAATACACATAATAGACGCGTTTCTTTTTTATTTGATTTGATTGATTGAGTGTGCAAGTGAGGATTATTTACTGTTTGCTTGTGTATATGTATAATGGTTATTGTTGATTTCCACCTCTTGCACCAATAACTATGCCACCACTGCTGTTACTGTTATTGCTTTGACCGCGTCCACCTCTGTTCTGTCCACGACCGCCTCGCATGCCACCACGGTTATTGTTATAGTTACCGCCTCGACCGCCTCTTCCACCGCGTCCTGACATATGTCTTTGTCTGCTTTCATCCTCTTTCACCATATCGACGATTTCTTCGGGTACGTTCAAGTATTTGATTGTGTTGCCTCTGATATAACATTCGGGTAATCGCCAAAATTTGTCACCGTCGGGAGAAGTTTGAATCACTTCACGAAGTGTCAAGTTCATCCAATTATCACAATTGACTAAATGGCCGTTAAATGTCTCGCCACTCTTTAATTCAACCAGCATGGGATGGCCTGCAGCTGTATGTAAAAGTGAAAGTGGGAGCATGTCTGTCTTTCTGTATATAAATAGTTGATCAGAAAAGGAATTACGTAGGCTGAATTACTTTAGTAATGGGTTTAAATGTGAAATGAAAGGACGTAACAAAACGCTGAAAAATATTTCGAATTCATTAAGTACACGACTTTTTAGTAGAAGTTTGAATTTTCAGGTGACTGTGATTGGACAGCGATAGTTCAACAATTTTATGCTGTTGTACATGAGCTTTTTTTTTTTTTTCAGATCCGATTTTCTTTTTGAAATAATTTCTAATACAAAAATCCAAGTCAACTTGAGTGTTTAAATGGAATGGACTTAGGTTTAAGTTTTGTTTTGAATGATGTAAAATTCAATTAATTTTTTTATTAAGTTTGTGAGGTTTTCGTTAGAGTTTTTTTCTCTTGATTTTACGGCAATAAATAACGTTTTAGTTATATGAAGGATATTCGAAATTTTTTGCGTATAGAATGGCATTCCAAGAATGCATTTAGTACAAAGCATTCCCTGAATTTGTTCTTTATACCATCAAAACAAATGATTCTCGTCCACTGATCCTGAGGTTTAAATAGGATCAATGTGTGAATAACCCTTTGTAATGCTGGACGGGAACAAGACAGGTAATTTGTGTAGGATTTAAAGTGATAATGTAAAGTCTCATGAACTTTATCAAATTGCAATAGCTGCATAAAGATTCTAATGTGGGTGATCTAATCAAATATATTATTTTTTCTTGATATAGGGTGAACATAATTTCTATTATATAAAAAGTGATGAAAATCTGTATCTACGTATTCTTATAAAATCAAAAGTGGAAGAGAGGTTTTCTTAATTACCGTTCGTGTTTAAAGTGCTTATATATCAATTTCTTATCCAGGTTCAGTCGAGAAACACACGACTTTTGCATCTTTGCAATTTCAGCACAATTTTATAAATGTCTTTTATTGGTCTTCGGAGATTAAACACAAAAAAGATCGCGATTTACTTTCCGCTAAGTGTCTTCTCTAATCAATAACTGCTCTTTATTTGATTTTAACACCACTTTTCTATAGCAATAAGTTTGCACTGAAGCGCAGGATTGTAGCGAAACAGATACATGATTTAATTACCCATAAAATGATGTAAAAAATATGTCAAATGCATCAATGAATATCTGGAATATTAAAGGTTATTTGACATTAGGTTGGTACATGGTTTTTTCGCTCTAAATGAGTTACTTGTAGCATAAAAAGTATAGAATAATAATAATAAATCATAACCAAATGCAAGAGATATAAGTTTATTTTAAATCATTCTTTGAAAATGCTTTTGATATAATCATACAACACATTAAAGCGAAACTAAATGAAAAACGAAAAGGGTTCACCTAACATAAAGTGCGACCAAAGAGCAGCCGACGTCACACCCCGCAGAAAGTGGACTTTGAACCTAACAGAAAAGACGACCCCTCCATCAACTATAGTCAGCGAATAACGAGTGTACAAAAATTCAAACCTCGTATTGATATCCACCCAACTCCTTCAAACTCAAAAAGAGTCTCTTTCTAATTTCTCGATTTTTTCTTGCAATTCCTTGTTTCTATCAAATTTAGCTGGTAATTTTACCAACAAATTATCCAGCAATTACTAATTATAAAAGAACCATAGATTAGATCATGTTGAGAGCCTCGAAATTATATAGTAATGGAGCTGTTCGCTCCAAATTGGCCAACACAAATAGCCAACGTCTTGCAGCCATGATTGTCAAGGTAATAAACTAAAATCTTTTATTCGAAAACCAATTTTTTTTTTGACGTTTCTATGGATAGCGTTGTGAGAGTACCACTGTAGCAGTCGAGGAAAAGAAATCAGGATCAATTTTCGGCAAGCTTGTTGGCTTGACGTTTGTGTTGGGTTCAGCTTATGGTGGAGCCACTTATTACGCTTTGCAAGAGCCTGCTTTCCGTGATACATTCACCACCTATGTTCCTGGTGCAGAACAAACTTTGACTTTTGTCCAAGATCTTCAAAAGAACAATCAACTAAGCTCTTATGATGAAATCAAGTTACAAGCCGAGCAATATGCAAGCACAGCTAAATCTTTTGGCGCCAAGATCCAAGACACCACTAACGACGCTATTGATTATGCTACTGACGCGTATCATACCTTGACAGGACAAAAGGAAGCACCTAAATTACCCTCTGTCGATACGGTCACTGAGAAGATCAGCAAAACCATCTCTAATAAAGCTGAAAAGACCAGCTTGCCTCACACTGCTACGGATACAACCACCACTGTTCAATTGTCTTCAGATAAATCTACACCACCTGTTGTTGTCAATGTAGCTATTGAAAAGCCAGAGCCCATTGTTGTTCACCGCACTACATCCAACAATACCGTAGTACGTGAACTTGACCAAATCGTTTACGAGTTGGCTTCTATCCTCAACCAAGCTGGATTGTCAGGCTTGGGTCGCAACATTATCAAGGATGCCGAGTCCAAGATTGAACAGCTCAACAGCGGTCTTAAGCAAATGGATGCTGAACAGGCAGCCATCCTTCAATCTTTGAAGCAATTAGCTGCTGCTGGAGACAAGATTGAGGGCAGTTTAGAGCAATTCCATGTACAAGCCAAGCAAACTATTGAAAAGACACATGTTGAGACAGCTGCTGCTCTTGTAGCTCGTGAAGCACAACTCAAGAACCAATTTGAACAAACACGGGCCGAGATCAAGACCAGTTTTGCACAGCAATTGGCTGCTGATTTGAACGCACAACAGCAGCGTTTAGAGCAAGCTCGTCAACAAGCTCTGGTTGCTCAAGCTCAAGAGTTGCAACGTCGCTTTGTCAAAGAAGTCAAGTTGTTGGTAGAACAAGAAAGAGCAGGTCGTTTAGCTCAATTGGATGTGATTGATCAACGTTTCAAGGCTTTGGAAAAGTATGCTATCAAGAACGCTGAGGCTTTGGATATGGCTCGCCAAACACATGTCTTGCATGTCACTTTGGATGCTTTTGCGGATGTGCTTGAACAACAACAAAGACAGCCTTTTGTCAATGAATTGCAAGCCTTATCACATAATGCCAAGCACGACAAATTGATTCAGTCTGTGTTGGAAGCCATTCCTAAGGAATTGGCTGAAGAAGGTGTTGCTTCTGTCAGCGAATTATCGACCCGATTTGAGGATGTCTCGGATGAAATTCGTCATGTCGCTTTGGTTCCTGAGGACGGTGGTTTTGGTTCTCACATTATCAGTTTCATCATGTCTTACTTGATGTTCAAGAAGCAAGGCCTTGTGGAAGGTGATGATGTTGAATCAATTTTGGCTCGTACCGGCTATTATTTGAAGAGAGATAACTTGGAGTTTGCTACTCGTGAATTGAACCAATTGTCAGGTTGGCCCAAGAGATTGGCCCAGGATTGGATTCAATCAGCCAGACGTCATTTGGAAGTGAAACAAGCTTTAGAGGTTAGTTTTATAAGCCCTGCATAAACTTCTTACTAATACATAATTATAGGTTGCAGAAACACAGGCTGTTTTATTGAGTCTTTTGGAAGTTTAGATCTATTATTTATATTTGCTATTAAAAAAAACATTGCAAAAAAAAAAGAGTGATTCTTGAATCTGGAAAGCGTAATAATTTAGTAATAGTATATTTTAGCGTGTTTTAGCATGAATTAACCGAGACAGATAAAAGGGGATCTCAGCCTTATACAAGGCATTTTAACCTCTTTTTCAATTTTTTTTTTTTTTTTTACACCATGACTAGAAATATTCAAAAGCTCAAAGACGAAGTTAATGAACGCATGAAAGGTGGTGTTACCATCATTGTACTAGGTGCTTCTGGCGATTTAGCTAAAAAGAAAACCTTTCCCGCTCTCTTTGCCTTGTTTAAAAATGGTATCTTACCCCAAAAAACACAAATTGTTGGCTATGCTCGTACCAAGATGGATGAAAAGCAATTTCACGAACGCGTTTCTTCTAATTTTAAGAAAGATGATGGATCCGAGTCTCAAATTAATGATTTCCTCAAGCTCTGTCAATATGTGAATGGCCAATATGACCAAGACGAATCCTGGAAAAAGCTGGATAAGTTTGTAAGCGATTTGGAAGACCAGCAAGGCTTGACTAAATCACAAAAAAATCGCATCTTCTACATGGCTTTACCTCCTAGCGTCTTTGTTTCTGTCGCCACAGGACTAAAAAAATTTGTCTATGCAAAAGAAGGTTTGACTCAGGTTGTGATTGAAAAACCGTTTGGCAAAGATCTCGACACTTGCAATGAATTATTAGCCGATATAAAGCAACTGTACAAGGAAGATGAGGTATATCGTATTGATCATTATTTGGGTAAAGAATTGGCAAAGAATATCATGACGGTTCGATTTGCCAATATGTTCTTTGATCCTCTTTGGGACGCTGCCCATATCAAATCAGTTCAAATCACTTTAAAAGAACCCTTTGGTACTGAAGGTCGTGGTGGGTATTTTGATGAGTTTGGTGTCATTCGCGATGTCATACAAAACCGTAGGTATATCTGCATTATCTTGATAGCATGATTATTAAGAATTTTGTTTAGATTTATTACAGCTCATGTCACTAGTGGCTATGGAACGTCCCAATGGACGCGACTCTGAAGCTATCCGAGATGAAAAGGTCAAAGTACTACACTGCGTCAAGCCAATAGTATTGGAAGACACATTGTTGGGCCAATACGTCAAATCGGGCGATAAACCAGGCTATCTCGATGATGAAGGTGTCCCTAAAGATAGCAACTGCGCTACTTTTGCCGCTCTTGTTCTTTGGATCGATAACAAGCGTTGGGCTAATGTACCCTTCATTCTTAAGTCGGGCAAAGCTCTAGACACTGCTAAAGCCGAGATTCGTATCCAATTCAAGCGACCTCCCGGTAAACTATTTAGCGATGTAGCTCGTAATGAATTAGTATTCCGCGTTCAGCCCGATGAAGCCATGTACATTAAATTCAATAACAAGTATCCTGGATTTGCTGTAGACAGTATGATCACAGAATTGGATTTGACTTACAAAAATCGATACAAGAACCTTAAAATACCTGAAGCTTACGAGACATTGATCTTGGACGTGCTGCGGGGTGATCATTCCAACTTTGTACGTGATGACGAACTGCAAGCCGCTTGGCGTATTTTTACTCCTCTTTTGCACAAGATTGAAGAAGGCAAAGGAGTCAAACCCGAGCCATATCCTTATGGATCTCGCGGTCCAAAGGGCTTGGATGATTTTGTCAAAAAATATGGTGTTGAACGTTTGGCTGATGTAAAATATGAATGGCCATTGCAAAAACTGGAGGATTAAATGACTCTATGATAGCTAGTCGAGCTCTCTTTTTTTTAAAAAAAAATCACAATGCATGTATAAAGTAAATAAACCTTCAGAAGTATCATATGTCATCATTTCTTCTATTTTTTTTTTATAAGCTATTAACATCGTAGCTTGATAAAGGTTATTTTGAATATCAGTCGAGAAAGCTTACAGTATGATTTACTGTTGATGCCACTATAATGCTATATATTAGCAGACTATTACCGTTGACACGTAGATACTTTTGCTTACTAAAACGTAGCTCATCTCGACAAGGTCATTATTGATCAAATTGAGTTTCGTACAGTAGCCGATTATCCATCATTTCATATGCATCATTCAAACATGCCTTTAGCAGATTTAACAAATACAGGTCATGACGTGTATATTTAAAGCAAAGAGAAAAAGGTCAAAAATACCGGGCATTCAGTAAAATATCAAACATAGTCATATTTCGCAGGTCCATAATTCAAAATAATATCAATAGAGTAATGTGAATATGCGGTTTGCTCGTTGGTGCAAGAGGAAGACCCAGATCTCTATATTTCACAGCTTGAGACCTATCAAATATTGTATTATTATTGAATACCAGATTAGATGAACTGAGATCCTCAATATATGTGATGGCGCTTGTATCTTAACATCACATAGTATCATCTATTTTTTCGATTTTGAGAAAGGTGAATATAATAATACCTGTATAGAAATTTGCATGTCTAAAGCTGGTGTCGAAAAGGCGTTACTTGATCAAGTTAAACTACTGTGCGAAGGCAAGACTAACTTCACATCGTTAGACTAGATCATTAGTGATGAAAATCAATTGTGGATCATACCATTACCTGGCCTAGAAAATATTTTTTGTACTATTGTATATCATCGTTCAAACATGTATACTTCCGTACACCATCCCAAATTAGCTATTCAATTTGCTTTGATGATTTAAAAAACGTAATAGTACTCTAATGAAGCTATTAACTTCCCAGGACTCTTGAAAAACAAACAGACAATGAATCGAAAATTTCTGCAAACGAAAAAGATCATACAGGCTATCAATCATGCATTCAAAGATAAGCACAAAGCTGAAGTTTTTGAAAAAAAAAAAAAGGTCGTTTCATCTTTGGTGAACTGGGCTATTCCTCCTAGAAGTGATCAGTTTGGGCCAATGATACTTCTTGAAAACATATATATTCTAATAAACCCATTTGACGCCGATATTTCCAAGGACGAAGAAGAAAGTGATGAATTGGGAGAGATAACAAGAACGTCAGGTGTAGAAGCAGAATATGAAGATGAATTTGGCTTCAAATTAACAAAACAAAACAAAAGGATGGTTTTCTTCACTGACTGGTCAATATTTAAACCGTCATCCATTCAAATAGATATACAGGTTATCTTAAAGTGCAATTAGTGATGTGATGAGGCAAAGTTATAATATATATATATATATATATATTTCTCTGCTGATCTTGGCAATTTATCGTGTCTGATATATAGTTTACACTTAAATAATAAACTGTTGTGTTTGGGAACACCTTTGTTTAACCAAAATGCAACTAGTATGTTTGGCCCATCAATAGTTAACTGAAAACTACATATATCTCATATAGCTTAAATCCAATTATTTATAAACCTCTCAACTGATCTCTGCTTAGGGTTAGTTCTTTGGCTTATCTAATGTTCCATAGTTTTTTTCGAGTTTGAATCTGCAATTGACGTTTCAAAACTCATATAAAAGCTCTTGACTTTCGTCTTGAACCGGCCTCAATTGAAACTGAATAAGCTAACCTTGAAATAACAATATGGACACTGTTTACATCATATAGACGGATACTCAATCATGGAGTATAACGCCTACTATCTGCATAAGAACATTCATGCGTTGCACAACTGCATCTCGGTTTGAATTCACCCGCAAAGCGAAAAAGAAAAGTATGTCCAATCAGATCACCGCTATATTTCGTAATATTGCTCAAGAATAAACTATTCTATCAAATAGATATAAACTCATACCTTTAATTAAAGATTAATGTACTCTAATTCAAGAAGATACATTTCTTTTTATATATAAATTAAAATAGCTTCTCTTTTTCGAAAGGTGTTTTTTTTTGTGCAGTCCTTGAATCAGAATGAAGCACGGCATAAGGATAAATATCGGTCAATATGCTTCGGAGTCCTAACGATCTCTTATTTTTTGGTCCTTTTTAAGATGCTCAAGTTTTCTTCACAGCTTTTTACCAAGAGTGCTTGTAAACCAAACGCGTATTTCATAGTACAGTCCAAGCTAATATCTACCATGTCTGGTAAGCTTATACCTTGAATGGCCTTTGTGATATATCCCTGTTGACGCACCTATAGATTATTCCAAGGAAAGAAGCGTCGCTATTCAAGCTGTCTTGAGCGCCAGTAAAGTTTGTCAGTCTGTTTTCCAACACTTGGTAGCCAACGAGACTTTAACCAAAAACGACAAGTCTCCTGTCACAGGTAACTTGAACATTAGAAAGGTCATTGTCATTTTTTGGGCTAACATGACATGCTAGTTGCTGATTTCTCTGCTCAAGCCATTGTCAACACTTATCTCGGAAAAGAGTTTCCTTCTGACCCTATTGTAGGTGAAGAGGACTCAAAAGATTTGCAAGGGGATACCGGTAAGCCTTTAAGAGAAAAAGTATTTTCTTTAACCAACGGCGTCTTGAGTGATTCCGAGAAGCTTTCCGAACAACAGGTACAGTGGTAATTAAAATGGCGTGATATGCCGCGTTATTCTTAAACCGCATATTTAGATCTTAGATGCTATTGATCGTGGAAACTATGCTGGTGGTGCCCAAGGCCGCCATTGGGCTTTGGATCCTATTGATGGTACTAAGGGTTTCTTGCGTGGAGAACAATACGCTGTTTGTTTGGCTTTGATTGTTGATGGTATCGTTCAAGTTGGCGTTGTTGGTTGTCCCAACTTGCCTGTGGATCACAAGAACCCTGAAGGTGAACGTGGTGCCTTATTCATTGCCGTTCGTGGTCATGGCGCATTCGAGGTAAGAATAGCATTTGCATTAACTGAAGATAGTTAAGTAACCAAGATATTCTAGCGTTCTTTCTCAAATGAAATTGAGCATCCTATCAAATTCGCTGACATATCATCTACTGAAGAAGCCAGTTTCTGTGAATCTGTTGAAGCTGCTCACTCTTCTCATTCCGATGCTGTTGAGATCGCTAAATTATTGGGTATCACTCGTCAGTCTGTTCGTATGGATAGTCAAGCCAAATATTGCTCCATTTCAAGAGGTGATGCTGATATTTACTTGCGTCTTCCTACCAGCAAGGCTTATGTTGAAAAGATCTGGGTATACTATATTGAAAACGAGCTCGAGTTCAAATGATATACTAATGATTGAATAGGATCATGCATCTGGCAATGTTTTAGTCACTGAAGCTGGTGGAAAAGTCACTGATATTTATGGTAAGCCTCTTGACTTTTCTATTGGACGTACATTGGAAAAGAATAAGGGTGTTATTGCTTCAAATGCTTCCATTCATGACCGCGTGTTGGAAGCTGTACAAAAGGTTTTGAACGTTTAATTTTAAGAATAGCGATTCTCTTTACCCTCAAAACCATATAGGATAAAATAAATAAGAAACTTTATTGTATTGAGAATATCTAATAAACAGCCGGTTCTCGGTTTATTGATAACTAATATACTACATAAATGATAATGTTTAATCAAGAACACTCAGCACTCCATGGACGACACACTTACGCAATTTGAATCAATAGTAAATGCTTTAAAACAACAAATAAATACGTACAAATTTGACACTATCAAGAATCAAAAAACATATGGTACAAGTAATTTAGAATACCCTCATACTTACTGAAACAAGTATTCTTGACCCAATCGAATGGCGTTTCATTGAACTTTGCTCAACTACTGCTCCTGTATCCTGGTCTAACCACAATCAAATAAGTAAGCTTTTTGAGCTGATTGCAACACTCTATATGAATTCATTTTCAGGATGTTCCGCAAAAATAGATGCTAATATACCATCGTTTAGACATTAGTTTTGGAGCATATCAAAGTTACTAGACAGCTAAAAGCCATACAAATGGTATTATTGGGGTTGAGGAAATCAACACAGTTGACTTTAGGCTTTCATTGGACAATGACGATATCACATTTTGATAGTAAAAAATAAAAACGAATGAATTTGCGTTAAATTTTTACATTGATCGCAAATAATGAGTAAGCCAGATAATGTTCTTTTTGAGGCAAGAAACGAGAAAACGAGGACTAGTACACTCAGACTCATGACACAAATGACAGTTTGAATCATCCACGGATTTGATCATGTATAGGAATGCCGAATGGGGAGCCATTTGACAGGGTGCTCGATACTATAATGAACGTGCTGATAAAAGCATTGGTATAGACCAAAACCAGTATAAAGCCGCAGTAGAAATGGTAGTGATAGCTAGCATATAATTAGTGTCAAGGATCATTCGAAAAGAGCGAGGGTCAGATTGCTGCCAAGACGATGATTGTTGGAATTGTTTGGCTAAGATATCTTCCGTACTATTGAGCATGTTAGATCGAACATTTGCAGTGGTGAACCGCTATAGGTGCGGTTGTAATTGGATAGTCCTAAGGTTGAGGATTCGCTTTTTATGTCCAGTATACAATTGAAGCTTTATATTATACCCTGTTTCGACTTGAAGTCGTAATTGTGGTGCCTATTGATCGTAAACAAAAAAAAATTGCAGCGAGGAAACGAGAGTGTCGATGAATCCGGTGGTCAGGTACGAAAACAAACAAATTACGGATTGACAATTGCTATATAGCCTAAAGAGGCGCCTGTAAGAAGTCTGGTTGAAATTTGAAGCGGCCAAAAGCTTTATAACATGAATGAATAATGGAACCCGGATGATTCAATTCAAGTTTTCTGAATTCAGGCACAATGAAGGAGATCATTGCGGAGTTCATGTCTTTGGAAATGTGCCATTAGCACAGTGCTGAGAGCTCCAGTAATAACAGAATTGGGAACAAAGGATTAACTTGACGAAATCCTCTCCGTTGAAACATTGTGGACAAGAAAAAAAACTATTGACGTTCGCCTGTACCAGATTACCAAAAAAAAGGGGGGTTAATAGATGCATTTGGTAAAATATGAAAGCTTCCAGGACTTTGATGAGATACACGGTCATATACTTTCTTCTGGTCTAATAGTGAGCCTATTTTTGGGTAATCGCGATATCTACGCGAATATTCTTGCAAGATTGTGGAAAGCTCCTTTTTATTATTGCTCTGTTGTTAGCATTTTAAGTTATTTAACAGACCAAAATATTGATAGCCAAATCCGTCATTTCCAGGGCCACTACGTTTCGCTTGTTCCAACAGTCTATAATATCCGAGGTCCGATTAGGTGAATCGATTAATAGTTATAGTAAATTATGTTCTTGTATAATAGGATGATTCTTTATTCATAAAAACTTGGAGGATATTTATACTATTTCTAAGTGCTGCAGATCATTCATAATGTGTTAATTAATAAGTTATAGACTTTCTAGTTGTTACGCATCGAATATACCAGAAGTGATTTACTTATACTGCGCAAGTGGTTTGCGTAGTCGGAGCCTATTACACAGCCCTTCGATAGTAATAGTGCCAGTGAGATACTCATCAAAATAAATAGTCTGTAAATAATCATTCATTGCAATTGGCTCAACATTATCCCGGTCGTATAACTTTTGATAATACTATCGTACTACTTCACGCATGTCGATTGGGTCAGATGTATGTTCAGTCGAAGGTATCGCTTCATAGTAATTGTGCCGTGCTTAAGTTCCAGCCCATTACGCCTCTTTGTGTATCAACTGCTTCTTCAAAGGGATCGCTTTCGTTAGCTTCGTATATTTGTCTAATTGCATTTGTGGCCTTATCAGATGAATAATTGCCTGTTCCTCTTTTATGATCTTAACGCTGTCGCGAAAAGTTTATTTGTCTTCACCAATAATTGGTTCGGTTTCTCCATTGGTGGACACATTGTCCTTTTTAATATTTGAAGCGTCTGATCCAACTAAGTCTTTGTTCTCCTCCTGTACCTGAAATTCGGAGCTGATATTGTTCAAAGGACTATTTTTCTCGTTATTCTTGTAAGATTTCTGTCTGTTTTTTTTATACTGAATATTAGAAGCATTACGTCGGGGACATTCGAAGGATCGGTGACCTTGTTCATGACAGGAGTAACATAAAATACGGGTTCGGGATAATGGGCAATTAAATTTGGCATGACCTTCCTTATAGCAGTCTAATATCAAGTAGGCATATTATTCCACATAGCATGGAAAAGTTCGTTATTTGATTCACATCAGCTAATATGATGGCTTGGTTCAACATATTTCTGTTCCTTGGGAACATGTTTAGCTTGAGAGGTATTTTTTAATTGTGTGATTGGAGCCCATAAAAAACCAGAAGCGCTATCTGTGTAAATGCCAAGGTCTACAATTTCACCAAAAGCACCTAAGCTCGTCTTAAGTCCCTCCAATGCTTCTCCAGGGAGTGAACATGGGAAAGTGGGATAATTTCAGTTGAATGGCCTTGCATGGAAGGATTCTGAGGCTGGAATTTTCAAAAGCAACTTCATTCTTACCAATGGCGTTTTTATCATTGTATGGGTAGGTATAAACTTCGAGATACCGAGTAGGGCCATTGTTGAGGGCTAAGCAGGCATGAAAGCCAGGATGTTAAGTTATAACTGTCGGCATCGCCTGTTGGTCTATGCATTTGCCCTGCAAGGCTGAAATGTCAAAACGCCATGCATCTTTGTTGCGAAGGGAGCAATAAATTCTCGCCTGTAGAGTGTAAGTGTACTTTTCATTGTCCTCTTGAAGATCAGAATGGAGCAACAAAATTTTGGCTGTCGAGGTGGCCGATTTCACTACTTGGGCGTATGATTTAATTTTTTTTTTTTTTTGCGGAACAAAGCATTTTTGAGAAACTATGCAGACTCTCTTTAACTAAACTCATAAACCTTATGTAACGTGTTGTTGTCTAGTAGTATATTCTCTGACGCATATGTCATCATTTCAACATTACAAACATGATTGACAAAAAAAAGAAATGGCTTTTCATTTCTGCAAGAATCAGTAAAATATTGATCAGGCTAGGACTCTTCACCTCATACTCAACTATGAGATAAGTTTCGACAGCCCAACTTCTTTTTATCGTTTAGGGATTCCTTCTGGGAACTTAAGATAAAAGATGCCCGCCTGCTTAACACAGCATAAGTTAGACTTGGCTATTTATCCCTTGAGCAGCGACAACCCCACTTATTTATAAAAACATTGCTTCCAACAGGCTTTGTTGTTTATGAGTATGTCCGTCTAGGTGTTAATATTTCTTCTTGCAACTGATCCAAAAAAAAAAAATCGTTTACAGCTAGCCATATGCAGGTAATATGTTTTATACTCAATCTTGGTATACAATAAGGAACTAAGACTTTTTTTTTTACCCATCTGGGAACGCCTCTCTATAACGCTTTGATTGGGTTCTGTTACAAAGAAAACCTTGAAGATCGTCTAAATTAGTTTGCAACAAACTCATTTCTAGTAACCATTAAACTCTGGTATCGGTGGCTTAAGTGGTTTTTGACATTTTTTGGTAAGCACATTGGTTCCTAGAAATGAAGAGAAAAGGAGCAGAAACATCAAGGTTATTTTGATAACTAAACAAATGCTGAATGAGCGACTTTTTTTCATTTTGAATATTCAACTATTTGGCCACATAAAGAATAAAGACAAACCAATAACAAAATCAAAAGAAAAAAAGATCAAAAGAATACAAAAATGAAGTATGTACTGGCTGTATCTGTATCTACTTAATATTGTTTAGATTTACAATAAATATAAACTCAAAAGAGAAGTAAATGTTCTATTATCATCAAAAAGACTTTATTACTGTACTGTTTACACTCTTTTATTTACTGAAAAATACATTGCATCTAGCAGCTCATGATATTATACACAATCTATAAAATAGAATTGGGTAAATCATTTGAAACCCTTCATATCTATTGAACCCAAATTGATAGATTACAACCGCTGCGGCTAATTTACAATGGCCGATCTATTATATTTAGGGCTTTATACTTTCTATAGGTATAATCTAGGATACATATATGTATGTATAGATGATGCATTATCGCGGTTTTGTTAATAAAAAAAAATGGAAAGAGGCACTTCTATGTAATCTGAGGCTGTTTCGAAACTTTCTTAGAAGATTATCTTTATTTGAATAGGTTCTTTTCAATATATACAATGTAGATCCACCACTTTGTTTACAATTCTTTTAATTATTAGGGTTAAACTTTATATCACAAGAAGAGAAGAATAAATATCAATAATCTGGAGAACAATAAAATAAGCCTTTAATAAGTATCGTAGTCGTCAGAGACTATATACTCGAAAAAAGACACTATTCCTCAAATAATTGTAGACGCTACCAACCAGGTTGCCTAGTCATCTTTTGAAGATATTGTGCGTTATTCCACTAGACGTTTTGATGACAGCCTTGCAGACTATCCTATTTAATAAATGATTACATGTAGCATCTTTTTTAAAAAGTACGGCACTGTTTCTTTAAAAAAATGTGATACTCTTTTCTAAAAACATACAACGCTCCTTTTTTTTTAAAGTACGACATTTTAACTTTTTTTTACGACATCATTTTGGCAAAAGGTGTAAATCCTTTCTTTGGGTTATAAGCCAAGCCGCTTAGGATGCCCTGGTTAAATCCGAACCATAGAAGGAAAATGTGCCCTGAATAAGTAGTCTGTGCTCACTATAAGCCTCAAATATAAAGCCTGTAATTGAAACACGCATTGAAAGGGTGTAGATACAGCTATTCTTTATATGTTCAACTGCGTAATTCGAAATGCCAAACACTCAAGTACAATTACCACTCGAGATTCTGCAACAAGTACTTCATCACGTACCTTCCAATGACTTATTAGCATGTTTATACGTTAGCCATGCATGGTTCATTTATGCCAAACGTCTCTTCTACCGGCAAATCCAGTTCTTTCGATTTTCTTCCATCGCTCGTTTTATCAAATGCATGCAATTTAGTCCAGATCATCCTAACCTACTTGTGCAAAAAATTATTTTCAGCTTTTTTGTTCTTCGAGACCGTGCTGATGTGTCTATTTTTGAACAGCAATTTCGGCAACTGGTAGCGCTCTGTCCTCAAGTTGAAACACTGACTAGCACGCAGCAACTCGAAGACCTAGTATTGAAAGCCCTCTATAATCTACCGACTCCTCTCCAAAAGCTCAGCGCATTCCCTTATTCATTCGAAATCGAATATAACGCTTGCGCGCTCCTTTATAGTCGCACACTAACAGAGTACATCATGCATAATACTGGAGATAAGTTACCCAAGGTTGGGTTTAAAGAGCTAAGGAACTTTACAAATTTGCGAAAGCTATCTTTGTTGAAAGCACCATTACGTACGATCCAGGACGTAGAATGTGTCTTGAATATGTGCCCACTGTTGCAAGTTTTATGGGTAGAGTTGCGTGATGATGCAGATGAAGAACATGCGATACCTCAGTTGCCTCCACTGCAGCAATATCCCGAGATAAAAAGCTTGTATATCCATTGTCCCCTTCAAAATATCGATTGCAAATTATTGTATCCCTTCTTACATAAATGCACCAACCTCGAACGATTTAAACTTGTAGCTATTAATATCGAGATGGCCACGTTCAAAGAATTAGAAATCTTCTTCAATTTGATTCATTCATTACCTTCTGTCACACTCTTGTTCGAAGGTGATGATTCAAACAGAACCAGTGAAGTTGCCTTGGAATATCTGCAACTTATTTTTCATTCTCGATCGAAATATGCAGTCACCTATATCGGTATTGAAAGCGACCGCTATACGCATCGTAGCAGTGATTGTTACTTACACTACATTGCCAAACGTAGCAAACGTCGTGAGCTGGACATTATATTGCCTGAATTTGAAGCCAACGACCCAGCCCTCCACTTAGCCTATGTCAAGACATTTGCACCTTATGTCAACAGACTTGAAATCAATTATGAGCTAACAGACGTACTTTTCAATGCCGGTGAATCCTTTTTGCATACCGTACTCTCGCAATGTACTGCATTGGATTCGCTTACTATACTTCATGGGACTTTTCTTCAAGCCCTGTCCCCAACCATCAATACCTCACTACATAAATTGTTCCTTGCTTCCTGTCGGGTCACATCGACATTTGCTGAATCAGTATCTACCGCCTGCGTGGATTTGCGCCAACTGACTTTGCGCAATATCGAGTACTCAGTTATGGATCCTATTATTATGCCACAAACAGAGCTACAGTTGTTGGAATTGAATATGAGCCAGTTTATTGAATCAACACAAGTGCTGATCAGAATTCGTGATAGTAAATGGGAATGGTTCTTTTATACAGATTTTGAAAAGAAACTGTATATGGTGCCTGGAAAAAGACAAATACCAGAAGGATGTCAACTTGTATTGCTAGAGTTTAAAAGTATCCAGCAATTACGCGTGTATAATTTAGATGGCTACAAAGATATGACATTGAAACTAAATTGATCGGGGTTATTAAGATGCCCTTACCCTAGATAAAGTACCTTTTATCAATACTATGTGAAATAAATATACCCCCAAGTTCCTACCAATGGTTGTTAACCTTCCCCCTCCCTCCCATTTTTTTTTTTTTTTTTTTTTACCAACAGAATTCTCCATTTGGGCAAATGCCTTTTGAATTATTCTATTGGTCTACTATTTCCCGAAGGCAGTTTGTTATAAAGTTTATACTTTTCTTACAGTTATCTCTTTTTTCTCAAATCAAATGTCTATTGCCCCTGCAAGCGAATACACCATTCCTACTAAGGATACTATCAATCAAGGCGTACTCCTCAAGGAAAAGAACAATCTTCAATTAGTAGAGATTCCTGTACCTGAACCTACTGTAGACTGCGTCCAAGTTCAAGTAAAATGTACAGGTATTTGTGGCTCTGATGTTCATTTGTGGAAGCATGGAGAGATTGGTATCTTCCCTGTTACGCGACCTCAACTTTTGGGTCATGAAAGTGCTGGTATCGTTACTGCGTTGGGTCCCAATGTCACTTCTCTTCAAGTAGGTGATCGCGTTGCTATAGAAGCGTAAGTAACCATAGGTTGACGATATCATGTATTAACGTTGTTTTATAGCGGTATCCCTTGTTCTTTCTGTGATCAGTGTATGAACGGTAGATATCATCTTTGCCCCGATGTTGTTTTCAAATCGACTCCTCCTCACGACGGTCAGCTCGCCAAATACATCACTCACCCTGCGCGTTGGTTGCACAAGATTCCTGCTAGCATCAGTTATGAAGAAGGTGCTTTATTAGAGCCCTTATCAGTAGCTATTGCCGCTATTGACCGTGTTCGTGTTCAATTTGGCCGTTCTTTGTTGATCACTGGTAGTGGACCTATTGGCCTTTTGATCTTGGCTGTTGCTAAAGCAACAGGCGTACATCCTATTGCTATCACGGACGTGCAGCAGAATCGTTTGGATTATGCCAAGTCCATGGGAGCTACATTTACATACAAAATCGATCCTGGAAAGAGTGAGCTAGAGACAGTCAAGGATATACGCTCTTTGTTTCCTGGAGGAGAGGGTGCCGAGCATACTTTGGAGTGTACAGGCATTGAGAGTTCGTTTAGAACTGCTATTATGGCCACACGTGATGCAGGCACCTGCTGCTTGGTTGGTGTAGGAAAGAATGACCAGACAATACCCGTCAATAACTTTGCTATGCGTGAAGTTGATATTAGAGGCCTGTTTAGGTAAATAGACTGTGCAAAATAACTTTTTTTTTAAAAAAAAAAAAAAAAAAAAAAAAAAAAAAAAAAAAAAAAGAGAATACTAACTTGCTTGTCTTTAGATACCACCATACATATCCCCGGGCTATCGCTCTTTTAGCAAGCGGTATATTGGACATTAAGCACTTGATCACTGACAAATATAATTTTGCAGATGCTCTAAAAGCTTTTGACAAGGTCGCTGACCGTAATTCTGGCGCTTTGAAGGTGCAAATTATAAACTAATATTCTAACGAATCATTTTGTAAAATAAATAACAGTAATAATAACATCTTTATTGGAATAATTTTACATAATGAAAATGATTTACAATTGAATTGGGGCAATATATTATACTTATGAATTGTTTAACATGAAGTAGCTTCAGAAGGGCGCAAAGACCCTAAAACTAGTTCAACTATGAAGATCTATTCTTTAATTGGTTTATTAGCCAACAATATGATACTTTTTTGAGCATATCAAACATTCATAGTAAAACCTTTTAGAAACAAGCAAAACTTTCACATAGATGATGGCCAATATTCGTGTTTTATTACAAGCAATTAGTATATAGCTGTCAAGAACTTTTCTTTTTAGCGACTTGGCATCATTCGGACTCATTAATTAATAGATCCAAATCTCCAATCTAGAAAGAGTCCTATACTATAGCTGAACTTGCTGCAAAGTTTCTTACCTATCTTTTGGATTACAAAGATATCACTATCATGGTGTCTCATGGCAAAACGAGATAGATCAGACCACATGAGTTTGATCTAGTCTTCAATTATCCAATTCATCTTGTCTCGGACCCAAGCCCTTTCAAGTGGATTAGGAAACTCAAATAAGGTCTGTATAACCTAAGCCCTTTTTTCTGGAGCCCATCCATGATAGTTGGCAAGCAAATTATTTTTCTGCCTGTCGCTTGTTGGTGGACTCCGTCGTATGGATTACAAGGAGAATAAGTGCTTTTGATCTTTTTGAGCGAGGATGGACAACTTTCTTTTCGTATTTACGATGCTTCATTACTATAGCATTAAAAAACAAAGCTGAAATGTCAAGTTGTTTTGAAATTTCCACTTCCTTCTATTAGTTTATAAAAAGATGTAGTAACTCATTCTGAGCATTTACTAGTCATTCGATACAAAATTGAATTATCAAGTGAATCTAGAGATGCTGGCTTTCCATGGTCGTAATGACATTTAGAATTATGGTACAGAATTCTTGGATTGAGCCGGGTTAAATGCTGGATATAATTACTACGAAAAGTTCACATAAAACTGTTGCATTTACTAGATCTTGTTTTTGGCTGAATTATAATAGCGAGTGGATCATGCTTGAGAGTCAATTGGATATATATTATATAAACTAGATCTGTTAATTTATACATTTCACCATCGATCCTGGTTTAATGCCATAAAAGTTTATCATGCTTTGGATGAATTACTACATTCATTAGAAACTTATAAAAGAGTAGGTGCTGGTAACTGAGCTTGTTTTGTTTTCATTCTGCAGCCGTTTTGGTTGGAGCCCGCCCTAGCTGTAATATCCCAGTTAAAACCATCGGATAAACTACACCTGTCGTGTCCGAAATCTTTGCTATGTCTTCTATATTGGGATGAAGACAAGGAGCTTTACAAACGTCAAGTCAGACAATTTACTGGGATCGTCTGTTTAAGTATACTCTTTTGTTTATGTAGGCAATTCAAAGAGAATCTACATCTAGATTTGCAGTTCGTGTTACAAAGTCTCGGATCTTTTTTGCTCAAAACGTTGGTATTGAAATAACCATGTTATAAACGTTTGTTTCTCCAAAACAAATGTTAAACGTCTCAATGTTTCAAGTCCTGTCCGCTTAAATAATAAATCGGAAACGTCTCATTACGGCTGTACAGACAGAACTGGTTGCAAAAAGATCAGATGATTAATGAATATGACGAATGATCATATGCGTAGAATATTTCTTATGTATATAGAGTGTTTAATAAAAAGGACAATGTACGCTATTAAAGGAATTTCTATATTAAAGAAACGCAAGAGTGAGAGCGATAGAGAGATGGTTATAGTATTATATAGAGTGGGAATAGTATATATATATATGTATGTGTGTGTAAGCAACAGCACAGAAGTGTATTAATTCAAACGGGTGTCATTGTTTCTTGAATATTCATTCGATAATTCCAAATCATTGTCTTCGTTATTGGACTTTTCAACATCCATATCCACGGCAGGAGGTAATCCTAGGACCTTTCTAGTCCATTGCTGAATATTTTTACCCCAGATGACAGGCACAAGAGATATAAACGAAACAATCAATAACTTGAATACAAGGGACACTGATACAATATCAGACGTAGAAGTCAGGTCACCCAAAACATCACCCGCCTGTGCGCAGATGAAATTATAAGGCATGGAACCAAAGAAAGTGGACCAGAAGAAGGGAGAGACAGGAATGTCAAGTAGTGGCGAAATCAAATTCATAAACCAATATGGAGTAAAAGGAAACAAGCGCGCAAACAAGAGCCACCAGAACAGGCCACCACTCTGACGCTCCTGTTGCAATTGACGATTGAGTGGCTCGGCTTTGCGTGCAACCCAGGGTACTCGTATCAAGGGTTCACCAACAAGCATAGCAAGCCCATATGCAAGTGTAGCACCGCCTGCTGTAAGGAAACTGGTCAACACAGTGCCGATACTTATACCATAGAGATAGCCGGCTAATAAATTCAATAAAACGGAGCCAGGAATGCTGAATGCTTGCTGCCATAGATACAACACGGCAAAAACAAAAGTAACGGAACCATAACCGGTCCAACTATTATTGATGAGTTCTTCTAACTGTAATGATGTCTTTTGTACGTCTTCTAAAGTTCTTGGTAAGCCAATGTCAAGCACAACGTGAGCAAGTGAGACAGAAAAAACTAGCGATAGTACGCCAATGAAAAGAAAGAGTAGTAAGCGAGGTAATAGTTGTCGCCAGGTAGGCGCTTCTGATTTATTATTGTCGGCCCGATAGATGACTTCATCCTCATCGCTTTCATCTGTGTCTATATGCATGGTATGTTGTCTTCGTGAGTCAAACTCTGAAAAATCATCTAATAATCCACTGCTTTCTTGACCCACAAAGTATGTTGGGTTATTGCTCGTGTATTGTGCCATCTACTTTTGATAGAATCGCTATTATCGAATGCTGATAAAGAATAGTTTGAAAGGGAAAAGGAAAGGGAAAACCCAAAACTTTTTTTCTGTTTCTCATTTATATACAAAAGTTCTTCAGCTGAAAAAGTTCCACCAATAAGAAAAGTTTTCTTCATTTCACGACTGTAAGAAACGGCCCGAGTCTTTTAGCGCTTCCCTTTTATAGAGCCGGAAACAAAACATAGAAGAAAAGTCTTTGGTGATACCGTCATCAAATTCAAAAGGCTTGGACGGAAGTGATAAGATAGCATACCCAAAAAAAAAAAAAAAAAAAAAAAAAAAAAAAAAAAAAGGTTAATTAATTAAATGTAACATGGATATTGTATCTAGATAACGATGTCTAGGGTTTATTATCCCACAAGAATCCCAAAAAATGAACAAAGGAAGCGCCTGTTCAAATCTTCATTTCTGGGCCCTGCAGTAAAAGCTTGGTATACGATAACACCTCGGTTCCTCTTATATGCATTTGATTTGGCTGGCAAGAAATATAAATTTGCGCATGAAATGAGGCGTTTAAGAATCTTGATTTTTGGGCTGGTTATGTATATCTGTTCACTGAAAGTAATGATAGTCAAGCCTTCGTATAGGAAAGGTTTGCCCTGAGATTCAAGTTTATGATTTCTTTATCTATCCTTTTTAGTGAACTCAGCACTATATGTGAAAAGGAAACAAGAAAAAGCTAATACGCAATAGTTGAGCCACCAAATAATTGATAATCATACGAATTTGTAATTCAATAATTTGAGATTTTCATTATTATAAGTGTAAAAGTTTGGACAAATGTGAACCAAGTTCAAAACGAATACATATTTTTCAGTTTAGATTATATACAATAGATGTAGTAGTTAAATCAGAGTAGGAGCCACATGTTCGATTCGACTTTAAACTAAGATTGTCCGAGAAATTTAGAGATTCTATCTAATTGTATGCAATATTTGTAATTTACTACAATCAAATATAGTAATGTAATTTGATCATATACTATGCATCAAATACGCTATTAAACCAAGATGAGTTGCGACGTTGAAAATGGCATAATTTCTAGAATTTGGCGAGCATCATATTTTCCTTCCCTTAAATACCAGAATTTAGTGAAGTGAGAAGGCAGCATATTCGAGACTAAGCCGATTAGCAACATATATTTGTTATAATGGAGAGTATACAAACATAATATTTATGGATTTTATGATATATACATTATATCTGCATCAAAGATTTGGCCTTAGTCAAAGATGCCTTGATCACTTAAAGTAATACCAATTAACCTTTATACCGTGAGATACAAACTTAAATTCTAAACGAATTTGATTAATACATACATGAATTATTGATAATTCTTTACTATTAGAAGCAATATCAAAACTCATATTGAAATATCCAAAAGATCGTTTGTAAGCCTGAAAAGAAATTTTAAATCATTCTCCAGAAGCCAATAGAGGCCGAATAAATATCATATGCAAGGGTGGTATCCCTTTGAACAATATTAAACATATTCTAAAGGCATAGTTTATAATGCGCCTTTGTTTACCACGTTTTCTCATATGTAATGGTGTTTTATTTATCGCATAAGCGCTACTAGGGCCCGAGTTATGCAGTTTATGCGGGGTCTTGGCCAGAAAAGTGCAATAAAGCAGCTATCACATGCTTTGTAAGCACAGCAGCACTTTTGCATGTCTTTTTTTTATTATATTCTAACACTTTTAGTCGTTAATGATGGTCTATTAATCTGTTTTTACGCTTACAGCGTCTCTTAAAAAATTCAACAGAACTTTCTAAACAAAAAAAAGGAATACCGAGTATGCTTAACTGCTAATTAATTATTGTCAAGCTTAGCTTATTGATTGAATTGAAGATAAACAATGATTCTAACAGATTGAATAAACCAATCTGCGCGTGTCGATATTAGTCATCAGGCATGATATTAAACCGAGATTATCCAAGAAATCCATCTTTCATTTAAACTAGTTCATACGAAATGTGTTCATATTACTATTAAAATAGAATGTATTCTATTTTTTTTTGGACTCTAAATCCAGGAAGAGAATCGCAACCAGGGTTAGAATTTACTTCTAGCGCTTCAGTCGAATAAAAGTTCTAAACAGAACAGTTCGTCCTGGACATTTATTGGTCTTTAGATGAAATATTATTATATATGAAATGCTCGAGTTATAACTACATTTCTAAAAGACCGACAAACAGCATTTTACCAAAGATAGATTCACCAATTCATATTGCCCATAAGCAATATTTATGCATTAGAAACACCATTAAACCCTTTACGAACTTCTATTAAAGTGTTTTTTGCTTATTGGTATTAAAGAAGCATTCTTGAAGAACAAGGCACAGGAATAGTAACTTCTCCGCTACTTAATAACAATCTTTAAAAAAACTATACTATAGGATCAATTTTAAGGCCTTTATATATATATATATATATATAACATAAACTCTCCAAAATCACCTCAGTAAACCTGGCAATGAATCACATTTGAAAGACATATTGACTTGATTTTTACCTTATTTGAGGCCTATTATAATTTGTCATGGATTTTGCTGATACTCTTTGCATCCATCAACAAGTTTGCATTATGAAAGCTATTAGAAATTAGCAGAGAGGTTCTGGCACATTATCAAAACATTTAAATTGTCGTCCGGCAATCTAACATGTGGACAGCCTTGTCTGTAGACACCACTTAAATCACGTGATTAAACTTTTGATTACGTGTCATTTTCAGTACAGCAACTTTAGACCTGTAAAGCATGCGCGTCCTTTTCTTGTGTGTCTTTTTTACTGTTTCAATAACTGAACTCAAACGCACAATAATACAACTATGATGACTGTTCAACAACTAGATGCCCTCCGTGATCAACTCAAGCACGAAATGAATGCTGGCTCACCCAACCTTCAGAAAGTTGGACAGCTTTTGACTCAAGCCAAGGTGAGTCATTATCATTATAAAACGACTAGTTGAAATTGACACACGAATAGATTGCCTTGATTGAACTTGGTGCTTTTGTACCTGTTGCTGGAAAGACGGATCCTAATGTTTTGGTCACTGCACGTAAGCTATTCTAAACATATTACCCAAGCTAATCACAAATTAACCTATGTTCCTGTAGGTGACATTCTCGAGGCAGGAGCTTATTATAGTGTTCGCATCAAAGATATTGCTTCATTTGAAAGATACATTGCACAATTGAACACATACTATCATGATCTTGCGTATGTTTTTTTTTCTTTCGTATAATGATATCTTACACGTATTGACACCCTGTATGTAGATCTGCACTTCCTCCTTCAACTCAAATGTATCCACTTATTGGTCTCAACTTGCTTCGATTATTATCACAAAACAGATTATCGGATTTCCATACCGCACTTGAAACCATTGACTTTAACCAATTACAAACAAATCAATTCATTAAACAAGCTGTGGATTTGGGTAAAAAAAAAAAAAAGTTTGAACAAGACGCGTTGTGCATGAGTAGCTAACAATTTTTATTATTAGAACAATTTTTAATGGAAGGCAGTTACAATAAAGTATGGAGCACGAGAAGCACTGTACAAGGAGAAGAGTTTATGTTTTTCTATGATATTTTGATCAGTACCATTAGGTGAGAGGATGATACGTAAACTATACCGTGCGGGAAACTAACCAGACGTTCGACAGACATGAGATTGCTAGTTGTAGTGAAAAGGCTTACGAGTACCTTCCTTTAAATGATGCGAGCACATTATTATTCTTGAAGAATACTGAAGAGTTGTTGAATTTCGCAAATGAGCGTGGTTGGAAAGTGAACCCTGCTGAGCAAAAGGTCTATTTTGGCTCTGAAGATAATGATATTGTAGAAATTCCTCAAGAGCAAATCATTACTCGTACATTAGGTTATGCTAGAGAACTTGAACGTATTGTTTAAACAGGCATATATGTGTCAAATAAAAAAGAGATTCGAAATTTATTTGAACTATGAACTTGCAGACCTTTTTTTTTTATCATGTTGGACTTTTAATTGGATGTCGAGTATCGACTATTAAGGTGTGGTAGTGTCGTTTTCTTTGTATTAGATATTGAGAATCTAACATCGAAACCTTCCACATTTACACTTTGCTTTGAGGAAATCAAAAGTATTGTAGTCAAAACGCATACTCAGTATTTTCACACGGTCTTTTGATAGTTAAAAAAAAAAGGGTTGATATAATTGCAAAGCATGTTAACAAAGGTGTACGGAATTTAATTGTAAAATAATACACGCTGTATTCGCTGTCTTTACATTGCATTATTGACGAGCAATTACCGATTTTTTGGGTTTTCGGTTCTATTCCAACGAGCTGAAATATTTATACAAAATGCAATGAAAGAAACTTGGATATATACCCTTATGTATATAAAGCAGTTTTGGATTTGTAGTATACCCAAAAAATGCGATCTATATCTTAAGACAAAGATGATACTCTTGAATTTGGCGCGAAAAGATTGCTGCATTTGAAATCCACAGATCCGAGCTTGTGTTACTTTTTTTTTTACTATGAGCGTAGAAAAGTTTCTTTTTTTTTCGAAACCCTTTCTTTAACTTGTTTAAACATTGACAAAAGATGATGCCTGGCGATGCGATGCTCTTTTTATTTGCAGTCATAATGGCTGCATTACTCTTGTTCGTGATGGTCTTTTTTGTAAGTAATCTCGATCCATCTCGAAAATACCAAGTTTTCTTTTTTTTTTCTCATGTTTTGAATAGGTCATCATGTTTTCTGATTTAGAATGCGATTATATCAACCCTATTGATCTCTGTAACAAATTGAACCAGGTATGATAATCAAGGGAGGCTTTGTTGATTAGGTTTATTCAATTGACGCGAGAATCATAGTTTGTTTTACCAGAAATGGGTGCCCATGCATTTTTATTCTTTATGTTCCTTGTAAATGGTAGTTGGATGTCTTTACTTTTGAATTTACCATTAGCTGCTTATAATGTGCAAAAGTAAGTATTGAATGAATACAAAGTCGAATAGGTTATTGACACGTAGTATAGGGTCATGAAGGGCCGTCATATGTACGATGCTACCGAGATTTTCCGTACCTTGTCTCAGCATAAGAAGGAATGCTTTATCAAGCTTGGTTTCTATTTGGTTGTAAGTATTAAAAGGTATTGAAGCTTGTATAGTAGTTGACCTTTTTTTTTATATACTAGTGCTTCTTTTACTTTTTGTATCGTATGATCGTAGCATTAATTGCTGCTGATGCCTAAGAACAGAGAGCGAAAACCGTTATAAATATTACTCGCGCGTTCTTTTTATTATTATCTATGTACAATAAAGTATTATATATATATCGCTTCTAAACCCAAGCACCATGGAGTTCTTCGATATATCTTGAAAAGGTAGACCTTGGTGTAGTCAAAATTTGCTTGCCATGAGCAGCTACCATAGCATCCACAAGCGGGATTAAAAAGGTGCGTAGTGATTTAGATGGCACGATAATATCTCGCAGGTTATCTAAAGGTGAGAACAAATGATCTGGTATGTCACTCAAGATGGTGGTGCAAGGAAATTGTTGAAACCAAGGCAGTAATGCGCTTTCTTCACCACGGGGATCTCGATGATCAGTTGCAACGTATACCTTAACGCGTCTGCTTAGATCGGAGGAAAAGCGATATTCATCTTTTATATCTATTAGTTGCTGGTCCTGTGTATCTTGGGACCTTTGGGGCGCCACATTCAAGCAATGTTGTGTGCTCTGCTGCTGATATCTTTCGTTCGAAACTAACTCTGTCATGTTTTGGACAAAACTTATCAAATTGGCGGAGACTTCGTTCTTGAACGGTCTATCACCAGTTCTAAAGTGAACGGACATGAATGAGCCTTTGCCACCAAGATAATTGACAATGGATTTCACAGTTGTACCTAAAGGAGTATCTAACCGATAACGCAGTACGTTCTTAATCTTTGCTTGCATTTCGACATCTTTCGGTTCAATCATATTAAAACGCGTGGAGCCAAAAATACCACCTAAATATAATAGCTTTTCGGTTCTTCTTTGGAAGTGATGCGGTAAAAGTACCTTATAGTAACGTCGTCCAGCAAACGAATCGAAATAATTAAGTTGATTTTTCAATAGATCTATGGCTTCAGACTGGTTTTGATATAATCGCCAATCATACAGCTGCACATCCTCATGCACATAGATATCTGTATCGTTTAACTGCAGATCTTGTTTAAGTTGACTCATAGAAATAACAGATTGAAATTTGAGGCTGATGTCGTTAGCGAGTGGACTGAAATCGTGGAGCTCTTGCCAGGATACTGCACCAAAGTTTCTATATTCGGCGCACCGAGAACGTTGTATGTAGCTGGATAACTTGTCAGGCGTTGGACGTTGGCATAACTTGGGAAAGTTCTTTGGTGTGGTTAACCAATCCAGACGTTCTGTCAACTGGTCTCTGCCCATCCAACCAAATACTGTACCCAGAAATGCAGGAGGGACGATCAACGTACGGTTTAACATGTGTGCTAGTAGCAGTGCGTTGGCCAATTCGATACGCTGATTTGATAAACCAGAATGCGGCAAATAAGCTAAATAGGACCCTTGGTCACGTCTTTCAGCATGTTTGACGTATCTAGGTGCTTGAAAATCCGTTGATAGCTTCAATAAAGGCATTATATAACAAAGTAGCGATGCTGTAAGTATCAGTGTGATGATATTGAACTTTTTGCCTTTAATCAATCGTAATGATATCGGTTTGGTCATTATGTTTGAGATAAGAAGTAAAAGAAAGAGAAGAAGCAGAAATTAATAAAGAACCTCCAGTATATTTCACGGGGGCGGGAGGACAAACAGTCAATAGGAGTCTCTTTTGCATAAGATTCACTTCCCATAATTATCACAAAATTGTTCCTGAATTACATTTTCTATACCAAAAAGCTGGAAATACAGAGCTATTTTTAAGCGGTGGTACTTTGATTAAATGAGCAAAAAAGTATATTTTATATCATTTTAGGTATATTATAGGCCCTCTTGGCGTAGTGGCACAATCTTTGTAATATACAGCAGAACAAAAAGCTATAATGAAATACTGTTGGAAGAACCAGATAAATAGATATATATGGTCTTATTTACTGGTTTTAGTTCAGTTATTTCAATTACAGCATACATTAATTGTGCTACAAAAGATCTGCTCAAAAGCCAGGGCAAAGGTAGTAGAGTCAGAAGAAGCTTTAGGGTGATTGCTAGTAACATGGGCTATAATAATAATTAGGCTTGAGGGTACCTGTTTAGGTAATTAGATCATCAAATGGAATATCTCCGCACGAGCTGTCGCTAGAATGTTCTTTTTTAAAACTCTCTAGTATCTATTTATGTCAATATATAGTTATAGAAAGTCGTTCATTGGAAACAGAATGATTCGTTCTATAATTTATCCGAATATTACTGGTATATCTCAGTTCAATATGGTTCTAGAAGCGACTTTGCAATAAAGTTGGGCTACTGAGTTTAACTTTGACTTATTCATTGATAGCCAATCAATTGCTTTCATAGAATGAGGTTCTTTCTTAGGTGGTACTCCTTGGTCTGAATGTTTCAAAATGTTGATTATTTATTTTGGCTCTACGTTTGTCTTCAAGGGTATAATTTGTAATACTAGATTATTTTATATATTTGGAATAATATAGAGCTATCCATTTGCAATTTTTTTGTACGAAAAAAAACAAGGTTTATTAATACAAAGCCAAGGTTAGGGAAACTGCAACTAAATCCCAAATATCACTACATCTTAAAACATAATCTACCCTGATTTTAATATCTTTCGAGACACAAATTAATGTTTCCTAAACTTTACTGATAAAAATTGCATTGGTTTATACTTTATTATTTGAAGATTGCTTTCAAACATCTGCCAGCTTTTAATTTTTGGCAAATAAATAAATTAAATATATACTCCGTATAACTTGGCGTCACTGACTCAGATCGATCAATATGCTTCTTTTCTCCACTGGTATGTGGTCCGCGCACAATACGTCTTCAATTTTTCAGAGGACTTTTTTTTTTTTTGAAAGCGATGATAGTATTTTAAATAAGATTGCATGTAATTGCTGGGCTAAAGCGCTTGTTTAGTGGAATCGCCAAATAACTTCGTGCATTTAAGAGGCTTTGGTAGAAAGTATTAATAATAGCTCACCAGCGATCTTTAGAGTCTGGCTATAGCTACTTACCGACTAGTCATCTACATGCTTTAGAACAAGACATGAATTTTAAAAATCAGTAATGAGTATGGCATATTCATTGTCTACCACGCACGCTTCCGGAGGTTTATTGGCAATGCACAAAATAAATTCTTCAGTTGTCCGCCAGTTGTTTTCTTTTTCATTATTCTTTATACAATACTATGTTAGTTAAAAAGGTCAAAGTTCATGACGAGTCGCTTTCTGATGAACTGTTTCAAAAATCTTTGTACAAAAATGCCCATTTGCTTCGAATTGTGCTGAATAAGCCGATTGAACAGCATATCCAAATAGACAAATGGTATAGAATGGACCTCAAGCTGGTAACTGAGATGGGTTTACTTGTTGATCAACACCAACATAATATTCAACTGAATGGTTTAGTAATCATCGATAACATACTAAAACCTGCTTTTCCTATTGAAATACGACCCATATCAGAAGATGCATGGAATCCAGAAGTAGCAAAATCCATGGGATTTCTTGCTTCGAAAGCTATTGGTGGGCTGGAATATCGCATTACCGGAACGGTTGTGGTATCTGATCCTGTGTATATATCGCTTCAAGTCGCTGATAGACAGTCAAACAGCCCCACAATACTGCCATTGACTGTGGGCCCAATTTGGCTACAAACGCCGCTGAGCACCAGTCAAAACTGGAGCAATAAAGAATTTGAAGATCTAGAGCAACAACAGTTCCGTGCGTTAAGGACATGCCAAAATAAGTGCTTTTTGCTAAAAGAACAGTGGCATATTGGAACACCTGGTAAGATATGGGACTCTGCCATTGTCATGACTGATATCCTTAAATCTATCTTTAATGCAAAACCCTGTCATTTTTCTGGTAAACGAATCTTGGACCTCAGTGCTGGCACAGGCTATATAGGGCTTTCATTTGCTCAGTTATATCAGCAACACACAGTTGAATCCCCACCACATATTACTTTAACTGATTTACCGGAAGCACTGCAATTAATCAGAGAGAACCAATCACTAAATAATATCCAATCTACACCGTATTTGAACATAGAACCATTATCTTGGGGCAACAAGAAGGATGTAGAAGCTATCCTTGCCCGTGGGAAACTGGATATAGTAATTGCTTCGGATGTGCTTTATAATACAGCCCATTTTGCAAAACTTGTATCTACCTTACGAGATCTTTGTGATAAGCATACGCGAATTTATCTTTGTTACAAACAACGCGGACTGACTATTGAAGAAGAAAGGTCGTTTTTTATACTGTGTAAGACCCAGTTTCAAGTATCGCTTCTAAAGCAGTTCAAACATGAGATGGGCGTCAAGATATACCAACTTAGAAAAAAGCATCGTTCGATCAAGTATTACTTGAATACAGCCAATAGAAATTTATTAGAGATTTCGAAGATTAAATAAACGTTCTCGGTCTTTTTTTTAAAAAAAAAATGTATAGCTTTTTCTTTCTTATCTAATGTCTTATTTATCTTCCAGTGTACCATCAGCTGATAATTTCGATAATGAATCGGTGGGCTCAACTCCTCCATTACCTGAACAAGCATGCGAAATCCAATCCTTAATGCGCTGTTTTTTAAAAGAGCATACAGCATACGACGTCTTACCTGTTAGTTATCGTCTTATTGTGTTCGATACTCGACTTTTAGTGAAAAAGGCTTTGAATGCACTTGTACAAAATGGTAATTAAGGCGTGTTTGCAGTTGCATATGTCTAATTAATTGTAGGTATTGTCTCGGCTCCTTTATGGTCCAGCGAAACACAACAGTTTGCAGGCATGTTGACGGTAGCCGACTTTATCAACCTGATTCAATATTATTATACCCATTCTTCGGTCGAGGATGCATTTCGTGAAATTGAAAGCTTTGAACTGGCTCATTTAAGAAATGTAGAGAAACTGGTAGGTGCACCTGCCCCTCAGTTGGTGTCTATGCATCCTATGGCAACACTGTATGACGCGTGCCGTATGTTAGCAGAAAGTCGAGTGCATCGTGTACCATTGTTGGATAAAGAGCCAGAGACTGGTACAGAAATGATCGTTAGTGTTATCACTCAATATCGTATATTAAAGTTCATTGCTTCCAATGTAAGATTTTGTATATACCCAAAAGATACCTGACTCACGCGTAGCTTGTATAGTTTAAACACACAAAGGTTTTACGTCAACCTTTATCAGAGCTAAAGATCGGTACCTACGAAAATATATCAACCGCTTCCATGTCAACGCCGGTTATTCAAGTAATCAATAAGTTCGTAGAACAAAATATCAGCGCAGTACCCATTGTAGATGCCAATGGCGTGGTATTGAACGTATATGAGACCATTGACGTGATGGTAAGATCATAGATTATGAGGTAGACATTGGTATTTAAAAACTATGTAGAGTATTGCACGATCAGGAAGATACAAGGAATTGGATATTCCTGTTGGAGAAGCGATGGAAGCGAGACCTAAAGATTATCCTGGTGTTCATACATGTACATTAAATGATACGCTTCACTCGATCTTTAGAACTATTCGAAAGCAACGCGTGTACAGACTCATTATTGTAGATCAAGAAAATAAGCTGATCGGTATTGTCAGCTTATCAAACATTCTTGGCTATCTTGTTGGTTATAAGCGTCCATGATAGCGTTTGCTTTTCTTTCATTCATGTACAATATCTCATTTTGATAATAAAAGCAAAAAACATCCTTTGCGCCTGATAAATAAGTGGTTATGCTTAGTTACTGCATTGGTAGCCAGGATGATGCTTTTAATTTACTGTGACTTTTCTGGTTGCTATGGCTAAATTTTGACAGGTGCAATTGCTATGGAGGGTATACCTTAAGTAAAAAGACCAAACTAATACAAATCTTTTTGTACAACTGTTACACGAAACCTCAGTGGAGCATATGCTTAAATGCACAGCCAATCGAAGTTTATGACTCAATATGATTTGACAAATACTAGAGTCATTTAATGAATTATGAAGAAAAAAAAGAAAACAGAGATAAATGAGTATATATATATAAGCAGGGGATTATCCAGGAGGGAGCAAAGAAGCATCAACTGCTTCAGATTCCTCATAAGAATGTTCAGTTTGAGCTTCATAGTGATCATGAACTGGCGATCTGGGCATAGCCATGATACCTACAAACAAATTAATATCCAATCTCTAAACACTATGCGTAAACTTACCAGTTCTAGAGGCTTCGAGGATACCGAAAGGTTTACAAAGCTTCATGAAAGAAGACAATCTGCTCGACTTGGCACATAATTCAATGATGACTGAATCCGAAGAAACATCAACAACTTTACCGTCAAAGAGGCGGGTCAGTTCAGTCAAGGCACGTAAATGAGAGAATGTTTCACGAAGAGTATCCGAAGGAGCAGGATAAGGCGCCTACATGGATTATTAAATCACCCATTCCATGATTTTTTTTTATAACGGAAACTTACATTTTCATAGCGAGCAAGGTTTTCATCTTCATATTCAACATCATCATCCAACTTAGCAGTAGGTAATTGTTCGTGCAAATGTTCAGGACCAAGAATAGATACTTTGATCAATAACAACTCACGTTCAACCAATTTTGTCTTTGTATAATCCAACACAGCCCAGACAGGAACCTATTTACAATATGAGTTGTATATCCTAAATGCAACTCATATAAGCTTACCAAATCCTCTAATTGACGTCTTGCTTGTTCAATTTGTACATTACGACCATTAAACACGACAGTCATACGACTGAGATCCTCTACCTCGGTATTAGCAACTACCAAGGACTCAATGTTGAATCCACGGGCAGCCAAGATGCCGGAAACGCGGCTCAAAACACCAGGTTCGTTTTGTACAAGACAGTTGAGGATATGGCGGGTTTCAGGTTGAAGACTTGGGGCAGGTGTATTGTAAAGGATGTTGGTAACAGCGTCTTCGACCGTGGGCTGAGGCATAACTGGAGCAGGGCCAAAACGACGTTGACGGATATGCTTTTTGAATGATAAGGCAGATGTAGCGGAACTGTTTTTGGAGCCATAAAATCTGACATTTTGAATGGCAGGCGATGCCTATAACTTGTGGTTAGATTATCCATGATATTACATAAATAAGTACTTACAACGCGAGTTGCAATAGATCGAAGCATTTTTTTTTTTCTTGGACGAAAAAAGAGAAAGGTTAAAAGATACAAAAGTAGCTTTTATATCTGCTTACCCAAATTCTTGTGACGAGAATTTGAATCATAAAGAATAGCAGACGCTTATTGGTACATCTCATATGAATCTTATTTGCTCTTTGAGAAGCGCCTTTTGTTGGCTTGCATTAGCGGCCATTGAAATCAGAGCAGCATTGCTTTTCGTTGGTGTCACTCCTGTGCCAAACTTAAACGCGCTAAATCGAACCCTATTGATTTTTATACAACAAAAAACTGCCATTAAACGCTTGGAACTGCAAGAAACAAATTTTATTATACATTGCTCCTCTATAATTGCTGAAATATCATGAAAAAGTAATGCAATGTTCACCACCATCATGTGCTCACTTGACTTTTATTGGCTGTCTGCACTTTAACAAATTATGCCTGAGGATCTGTTGAAAACCTAAGAAATTGTTCTGAACTCTGATCATATTTTTCATAATAAACGATTGTTGATACGCGAAAGCTGTATTAACAAATACTGTACATAATCTAATCCGAATGTCAAAAGACCAAGATAATGTCGTCTATTATTTTTAATTCACTGACTTATCTTCTATAAAAGATAAATTATAAATATATTCAACACTACAGTATTTTATATGCGGTAAAATCTCAAACAAATACATTTGTATACTCTCAAGCAGATTAGATCTGTGTAATTAGTATGCCATGCCTCAGAAAAACATTCTTCATGTTTTACTTAAAAAAAATTCTATCTAAAAATTTAGGCAGAACTTTTCATTTTTTCAACATTTCCAGATCTATCAATCTCCTGACTGATTCCGGCCACATGTCGCATTTGATTAGCGCTCCATGAACAGAAGCATAAGCTTTTGAATCTATTAGAACACTTTACCCAACTTGGAGAACTTACTAAGTACTTGATTCTAGGATATTACAGTATTTGTCAAATGACAGCTGTAGGAAATGCACTCTAAAGGACTCGTGAAAATAATTAATTAACAAAGCATAAGTTTTTAACCGATCACCAGTTGCTTCCATAGAGTTTCGTTTTCGTAGTTCAGATAAGCGTAGCCTTTTTATATAGAATCTATTTTAGATAAGAATAACAACGGTTTTAATGTACTGAATAGGACCAAGACTATTGAAAGCACGAATTATATAGTCAAATGTCTATGAATCCTTTTAAAAAGATATATCTACCTACATGCTTTGATTTATTGATATCTGGATATCCTTTTTTTTTTTTTTAGTATCGTTCATTATAAGTGTAGCAAATGCCAGGGCACTACTTTGTGTGAGGAGGCTCATTAGATCAGTTACTACAGATTCATTCATCAAAACCACTTACTCACAAGACAGTTATCTATCATCTGTTCTGACAAACGCGATACGATGTTTTCAAGGCATCCGGAACGCTACTGCAAAATATTTTTTTCATATGAAGAGATAAACCAAACGCGAAAACCGCCTTAATACTTTTTAAACAGCGAACAAATTTGATCGAAACGCGTCAGTCAAGTAACGTTGCAGCTATGATAATTATTATATAGAGACCAATGGCGCTGATAACGAACTATTTGTTTTATAGGATGAAATATTATATGAGCGAATTCTTGTGTTGAATTCAAAGCCAATGCAATGATCTCCAGTGATATAGAACGTGCTTTTTTTTTTTTATATCTCAGAGGTACCGAGTCGCTTATACCAAAAGAACCAGGCTCTAATGATGGGTGTTACGTAGGGGCAAGGTTGTGCTTGTTAAAATTTTGTTTCTTTATCTTTCAAAACAAATAGGCTTTGTTCTTATTTGATCTCGAGAGTCTTGCACTTTCTTACATTACACGTAAATCAACCGAGAGAGAAAAAAAAACACGCCATACAATCACGAGATTAACCATCGATCAATGGCAAGTATTTTTCTTGTAAAAGAAAAGGCGAAATGTTAATGTTTTATTAGACATGAGTTCAACGATACCTGGATCACCTCATCCTTATTTTGATGAAAAAGCTGGAGAAAGAGAGGCCCGCATCAAGAGTTTATTCGAGTCTTTGGATAGTCGAGGCCGAGGCTATTTAGATGCAGAAGCTATTCTCGGAGGCTTTCTCAAACTGACCCATTTACCAGCCCATACGCGCTATGTTACTGATCTACTGGCAAAGTGCGATACTGCCCAGGATGGCATTATCGATTATCAAGAATTTAGAAAGTATGTGTTGGATAAAGAAAAGGAACTGTGGCAATTGTTTTCTGAAATCAACAAATCTGGGGATTATCGATTACACCCAAAAGACCTCGAGAATGCGTTGATATCAGCCGGTATCAAAGTAACCAATCAAGACATTGAAAACTTTATGCAGGTCATTGATACAGGTAATTTGTAGTTATCATTAATTTTTATGGATAACTAACATGTATTAGAGGGCAATGGATACATTGATTTTCAAGATTGGCGTGATTTCTTGTTGGTAAAGAACTATAGATGATATCTATGAAATAACATTCTCTAAAGTATATTGTATGTAATAGCTGCTTCCGCGTGAAACCACAATTCTCGAGATATATCAATACTATCAGACTTCGACTCAATTGACTCATGATGCCGAGGTTGTTATTCCTCATACAGATGAAACAGCTCATAATGCATACAAATATCTAGCTGCTGGTGGCATGGCTGGTGCAGTTTCGAGAACATGTACAGCCCCATTTGATAGACTTAAAGTATACCTCATCACTCAAACCTCGTTTACCCAGCAATCCAAAACAGTTGCTCAGAAATCACAGTCTGCTATCCTTATGGGCATGAAAAATATCTACCGTCAAGGTGGTTTACGCGCTTTTTTTGTTGGTAATGGACTCAATGTCATAAAAATCGTACCTGAATCTGCCATCAAATTCTATGTGTTTGAGACAGCCAAGTCTGTATTGGCAGAACTAACCCAAAGTCAAGACAAAAACAGTATTCCTGTAGGCGCTCGATTTATAGCGGGTGGTGTTGCTGGTCTCTGTGCTCAGTTTTGTATCTACCCAGTAGAGACACTCAAAACAAGGATCATGTCATCCATGATTATCGAGTCATCGTCATCTACTCGCAAAAGCCATCATCATTCGAACGCGTTCAAGACCAAACAGAAAAATTTGGTCTTTAATACGGCAAAAACAATGTATAAAACGGCGGGCCTAAAAGGCTTTTGGCCTGGTTTGACTGTGAGTCTGATGGGTGTATTTCCCTATCAAGCTTTGGATATGGGTATCTACGAAACGCTCAAGGTGACTTATTTGCAATATATGAATTCGCAAAAAGATGATCAAGGAAAAGGTAGACCTCCAAATGTATTAGTACTGTGGGCCTGTGGTATGGTCAGTGGGTCCATTGGTGCTAGTAGTGTTTATCCATTGAATATGATTAGAACAAGGTAAATACCCATACCATTACAACCTTTGAATATATAATAACAGTATGTAGAATGCAAGCTCAAGGTACACCTGCTCATCCATATACATATACCTCAGCTTGGGATGCTGCCAAAAAGACATATCGCGCTGATGGCGTTAGAGGATTTTATAAAGGCCTTGGTCCAACATTATTTAAAGTAGTACCCTCTGTTAGTATTAGTTATGCAGTGTATGAGTTTAGTAAAAGATCACTTGGTATCTCTTGATAGAAACACTGTTGTAGTCTTTATTATTATTATTATTATTATTATTATTATTGCCTATTGATACACTCTTAGAATATTTTTTGTAAATAAAATCAACAAAAAAAGGGGCTGTATGGATATTGGTTGGTAGTGAATCGCAAACAATTATCAACATGAAATTAATGCTATGTAGTATGAGTTATAATGTGCTAGGATATCTTTGTAATGTCTGTATTCGGGTTGGTTATAGATTCGTATTTTTATTAATAATGGATCATGTTGAATATACGAAAATGCGTTATGCTGAAGAGCATGATATAAACTTACATTACACGTACTTTAAATGCCTGTACCTTGGAGTGTGTTGTATATTAATGTATTTAAACTAACAAACATGATGTATGTTGTTGGTCTGGATCGTAGATCGTGTTACAAGGTTTTTACTGTAGATCAAGTTATATGCTTTATATTGTGGGTCATACAATTCATTTATTACAGATTGTCTTGGATGCATACACTATAACAAACTTTATTCTGTGTGCGTACATTATGAATCAAGTTATAGATATGCTTAAACCAAGAATCAAATCACACTCCTTTACAATAAAATGCGCTATATACTTATAGATCATATTGAATGCTTATATTATAAAGTGTATCAGACCCATATGCCATATTGTAGTTACTCTTGTTCAAGCTCTCTCAATCCACTGATGTATCTTATTCTTGAGAGCTATTTTGACAAATTGTTTTAAGGATAAGCCGATTTATTTTATTATAACTCTGTCAATACGTTCTAAATGGCCCTTATACACTTGCTTAGTATGGGACTTGTGGTACCAAGTTTTCCATCAACTTTGTGTATAACTGATGGTTTTTGGCTTAGAAAACTTCTTAATGGGTTCATATTCATTTTCATTGACCCATAACCACAAAACTGACAGTAGCCGGTTGTATATTGCGATCATCCTGTAATGGCTTCGCGCTGAGGATTCTCTTGATTGCCATGAATGGCTTTTCAGGAACTGACTTTTCTCGTTTTTTTTTTTTTTTTTTTTTTTTTTTTTTTTGTATCCGCGTTTAGTAAGAGTGTGCCTTTCAGTAGTGCCTATTAGTAAATAATCAGAATAAACCAATAATTCCTAATTTTATTTACCTAGAAAGAATATATCACTAGCTCAAGAAAATCATTACGAGAATCATCACTGAATAATAGAACATTGATATTATTTAGATACAATAAAAAGACGCATACACGTAGACTTATTTATTTAAAAATATACAGCATATTTAAAGATATAATACAGACATGAAAGTCGAATAGGTAAGGATGAATACTTTAGGAGTTGAAGTTCTTTTGAGCTTCGCCCTTCTTTTCTTGGACCTTGTTACCAGCTTCACCGGTATTATTACCAGTAAGTGAGTTCATAGCGCCTTTGACAGCACCGCTAACTTGATCAGCAGCACCTTGGACGTAACCCTGGACATTAGCAGCAGTGCCTTGAGCATGACCAGAGGCATTTTGGGCTTTGCCCTTGCTTTGGAGAGATTCGTTACCAACAGCACCGCCGACAGTGTCCTTGACATTACCAACAGCTTGGTCCTTCTTGGCATCGGTTCTTGAGGCAGACATATTTGAAGATGATTATTAGTATTATTAAATAAAAGTGATAATTATTCAAAAGATCCTGCAAATCTCTCCTCTTATTTATACACAATTTTCTAGCTTTGATGTTTTGATGGAATACTTGCATCATGCTCAACAATAAATCCTTAAAAGGACTAGCAGTTATACTATTGCGTCAAGATTATTCATATTATAGTTTTTAAACTAAGATTTTATTTCAATGGTAATCATGATCTCAACGCGTTGCACCTTCAGTTGTTAACAGGTTAGAGTACCCGAATCCTTTTGGCCCAAAGGATTTGGAATAGCATCCTTTACAATAAAGATCAAAATTACGGTCAGCCATGTTGGTGGAATCCAATCGTTTGCCACACTGACAGCATTTTAGGCACATCTTGTGGTATTTATTTCCTGCTCCCAACACGAGCTCAGCTGCATATACCGTCTTACCACATCCGACGCATACATCTTGTTGTGATTGAAAGTTGAATTTACGAGGAACGTAACTAGTTTGATGTTTGATGTATCCAGTAGTTGACTTTGTTGGTGATGATTGTTCATTTGATTCGCTATCATCATTTGGCGTCACTGCCGGTTTGGTTTCAGACGGAACTTGAGGTGGACGCGCTGGCAAGGATGGCTTACGTGCAGGAAGGGAAGGGGATGCTTGACGTGCAGGTAAGATGGGAGGTCGAGTAGGCAATGATGGTGATGCATGGGAAGGTAATGACGGTGATCTGGAAAGAGTACTGTCATTATAGTTTTCCTCGAGGATTTCTCGAGGCATCTTGTTCTCTGTACTTAGGAATGCAGCACCACCAGCTACGATGATGTGGCATAATTTAGCATATATATAACCCACTATTAGACATTACGTTACCAAAACCTACAGAGTGATAAATGGTTAGAGCTTGTTATAAAAACTTTTTTACCCAAAATTTACCATATCCTTTGGGACCCCAAGCTCGATTATAACATGTTTTACAGTAAGCCTATAGTTCGATCAAAATTTGTAGCTCGGAAAAAAGCAATTCTTGATAACTACCTCGTTGTCTTTCTCTGTCAAAGTAGTTGAATCTAGTCTCTTGTTACACTCCTATAAAAGAAATAAACGTTGGTCTTTGCCATGTAACCGTTTTATAAAATACCTTGCAAGTTAAGCAGTAGTTGTGCCATGGTCCTCCGGGGCCAAGAACCTGTTTAAGAACATGAATAAATAAAGCTTTGACCTTTCTTGCTGTGATATTCTAAAATACCTGTTCTGCCATATAGACAGCTGAATATGGATAACAAGTTAATGAATATAAAAAACACCAAGTCAACAAGCTTACATTTCTCACAACGTGGGCATTTAGGTGCTCCTCCAAATCGTGGTGGCATGTTCAATATTAGTTGAAAGAAACTTGTTTTGAAAACTTTCAGTGCGGGACAAGCGTTAATAAACTGAGTTCAAAATGAACCAGCAACTGCTCTGTTCATTGTTGCATTGTTCAGTTGGGTATCGATTTTGAACACCATGACAAAGTCTTGACTTCTCTCTTGTTAGAACACCATCAGTATTTAATACTCTATAACTCAAAGCTTTGGGGCCCTGGTTTAAGTAGTGTAATCCGAAGCTTTTTTTGGGTCAAATCGTCAAATTTATAAGGAAGCATAACTGCTGTTTGAATGACTAGGCATGGTATGGTGACATTCTCAACATAAAAGCTCTTGTTGGAGAAATAAAAGATTTTTTTCTGTATGCATAATGAATGTCATGAATTGCAAATGTAATAAGGATACTTGAAGCAGTGATTCATTTTGAGATGAATTAATTATTAAATGTACCATTAAATCGAGATCGATCGTTGACAAACCGTCGATCTGCTGTAAGGTAAATAATAACTGAAATTTGGGCTTTAAAATTATAACTGAGCTCATAGAAAGTGAAGTTGCAGTTTAACTGCTTGGATGCTTCTAAAATAATAAATATATACTGATTGGATTTATATATATATTTGATAGACTTGAAGTTATAGCGATAGTTCAATTAGATAGATAACTTTTTATTTTGTATACTCTCCAAAATTGAAAGCACGTCCTTAATTCTCTATATAAGTGTATAATTTCTTAATTATAAAGTTTTTGTTTAGCAATAATATAATAATGGGCCTATGCTTAATTTCAGGTGGTTAATGATAACGGAAATTTCTTACACCCAAGCTGTAAAAGGATGACCGATAGAGACAACGCTATATCGATGAACAAGTACAATCAGACAATTTACCTAACTTTTCAAAAAGAGTATGTTGAAATATATCGCTTAAGGTTATTTAGATTTAGTCAGAATTGACTTTAGACGTTTGTAGATTAAGTATGAAGAGACATAACTTTAAAACGTTATGATGTTTGTATTATAAAATATCTCATTTTAATACAGTTTAAAGCTGTATAGTGTTCAATTCTTTGCAAACGGATAATATAACTCCTGTCATAACCGCCGCAGCTGCCGCAGTAGCTGACTAATTAAGCTTATTACGTCTAAAGGCATTTTTATGTACTACATAGAGTTCTAATTGAGAAACTTTTGAAGGCTCCACCCCATGTGCTTGGCTTTAGATATTGAATAGAATATATATACACGTGTGGAGTAGATGTAAACCTTCTATATCATTACACGTTAAAATAGACTATGATTTTTGAGAAGAAACGCTGTAAAATTGGTGAGGAAGCATAAATGGGGAAGGGCTTGTTACACTTGTATATTACAATCCCGAATTAGTATAAATGAAGCGTTACAAATACATTCATAACCTTATCAACTGTTAACTATCGAATAATGGATAAAATTACTCTTCATTACTTCATTGTTGGTGACAAAGGTAAGTCATTGGTATCTTGGGATGGAGCAACGTTTTAATTTCTACGAAATGAAGTTACTCGTGGCCTTGGTGAAAATGTAAAGCTCTTGCTTGAAGATGCTGGATTAGATCATGACTATGTTCGTTCAGTAAGGGATGAAAAATGGGAAGAACTGAAGGCTCAACTTGTAAAGGAGGGTGTTCATTCTTGTACTCAGCCTTATATCCAAGTTAATGGACAAAAATTTTTCAAAACAGTTCCTATCATGCGATATATCTCTGCCAAATTAGATTACAAGTATCATGGATCAACCCCAGAAGAGAATCACTTGCTGGATGTTATCACTGAATTGGCAGACTCATGGTTTAATAGTATGAGAGCGGCTTTCTATAGTTCCGATGTAAGTTATTGGATCAATATACGAGTATTATGGATTTTATGTAGTAATGTGGATTTTATAGGAACAAAAAAAACATCATATTGAGGTTGAAACACCTGAGTATCTCGCTATATTTGAAAAGTATTATAACGATCGTGATGGCCCTTATATCCTTGGTGACAAGGTAAAGTCAAGTATATTAACACAATCAGTCGATGAACTAATGCTTATTTAAAGATAACTTTCCCTGACTTCTTGGTGTACCACTTGATTGACAATGACTTTGTATTTAACCGATTTAACGATTATCCTAGTCTCAAAAAGTTTGTAGAAGCTTTTGAGCAACGTCCCAATATCAAAAAGTATCTTGCTTCTCTTCCCCAATAATAAAAGTTGCACCTTTTTTTTTTTATCTAATAAGTGATTCATTAATGGATCTCGTCTACTAATCAAATTGGGTGCATGATTAATCAAGCAACCCCAAACATTATAACTGCCACAACGGCTTATCTGATGAGTCTTTGACCTAAGGGTCCATCAGATCTTTTTTTACGCAAATTGACCAGTTCGAACTAAAAATAACTTGTCTTGTTTTAAATGCCGGTAAGTAAGTTTTTCCACAAGATCGTTACATCAAGAAAACTGGAATAAGTATACTTCACACAAAACAAAAAAGAGTATCCCCTTTACCTCTTATTTTATTTTTATTCTTTTGAAGCACGAAGGAGGCATTTGCAAAGCATAACGTTTCAGTGACATACATTCAGTATATTTGAAAGTATTGAACTACATAGTTTCATACTTCTGACATAGTAATATACATGAGTTATAAGTGTGTTCCTAAAAAGGTTTTTTTGATGCCTTGATCCGTTCAAAGCAATCAGTTCAAAGAATTTTTACACTATTAAATGCTTCACTAAAGTTTATATAATCTGTTAATACATAACATGTCTATTAGTAATGAACAGAGATCAAAATCGTTCAAGCTCATTATATGGCAATGAACCAGGTTCGAATTATTATGATCCACGATTGAAATGTTAGATATAATATATGCTCTTATGAGCCTCTACTTCGCGCTAATTATAGTTAGAGTCTTAAAACAAGACTGCATAAGGCATACAATAAATTAATGATATATTTTATTAACGGTAACTTGACATCTAGCTCTCCCAAGTATGTACTGTTAGAACTATTTCTCATCTATCTAAAGCCTTCTTTGGGAGTTTTCTAAATCAGTAAGTCCAAAACATCTAGCCCATTGATCATCTGGCACAAGTGACCCGAAAAGCTCTTTCATTTGTAGCCCCAACTATAAAAATAATATATTAGCTTTCATTAAGTATCATAAAAAAAAGCCTTACCTTGTCCAGTTCGATAATGATGCTTTCCATCATGACAACATAAGCATAATACACCATATAACATTCATCTTTGACGGCCTCGTTATTACTATTTTCATTATCGTTTTTCTTCAAATCGGCTGTTATCTTTGGTAATTGCTGCAACTTGATCATCAGCATCTCTCTCGCCTTTTCTGCGGGCGGTAAATAAGGCGGTAATGGTGTTTTCAATTGTAATGCAGATGCTAATAGATAAAAGTACAACAGTACACTTCCAGCCATTTCCATCAACTCTTTGCTAGCAGGCAACATCAAGTCACGTCTCACCTGGGTGGCCCAGACATCTTTCAAAATAACGATACGAATGGATAAGAACTTGTCCAAAATAACTTGACACGATGTCAGCATGGCTTCGTATGTCTTTGCAGGGAAAGGACCTTTAAGGCGTGGCTCATTAGGTGCATAAGCCAAGAGTCCTTGAAGCTCAACCAAACTGACTTGCAGAGAAAGCTCTACATGTTGAAACTGGATGGATCTCGATTCATTTCGTTTGGCTAAGGCTTCAAGCTCTTCGCGTGATGTAACTTGTCTGCTTTCTGCCTCCTCAGCTAGCTTGCTTCTGTTGTGGCGATCAAGGATAGCTTTCTTGACAAGTTGGCTATAGTTGGTTTCGTTACTGGGTTCTTCTTTTTCTTTGCTTAATGAGCTACTATTGTCTTCTGAATACTCTGAAACAAGTTGTTTGTAAAGCCAAGATAAACGTATCAACAAGTCTGATAACCCCTTTCGCATTTCTTTTCGAGCTTCAAATGGCCAAACATAGGCTGTCACCACAAGACCTGTAAAACGAAATGGAAGGTATAAGTTGCATGTTTACAGCACAGTATCAAATGGTATTACCTATAATTACACCAGCAGATACAGTTGCGCATCTCATAAAGGCAAGTTCAATTACATCAAGAGCTTCTTCTTCGTTTATGTGATTATACATGAACGGCACGATAAGATTGTAAGCTAATAGCGAAAACATGCCAAAACGTCCATGTTTATGGTTCAAAATCATCCAAAAGCAAGGTATAGAGAATGCCCAAGACATGAATAAAAGCAAGGGCCCTTGGTGTGGCAAGAACAAGTAAAATAAAACGGCAATAACAGAGCCCAACATGGTAGCTAATACTCGTAATACTGCCACTTGGTTTGTGCCTCCAACAGTAGGTGACATGACTGCCATGACCTAAAAGTAATACTGGTTAAATATCGTACAACAATATGAAATGCACCAAGAATATTTTACGGTAATCAGTGTCCAATCCATTTTCCAAGCCAGAAAATATTCTTGTGTTGCAGGTATAAATGCCATTGAAGCAATAACAAGCGCAATCAACATGGATTTAGCAGCATATCGAACTGTATGCTGTCTAAACCAAGAAAAGAACCCCCACAAGTTGAGAAAGAACTTGCGTATTCTGGTCTTTGGCTTTGGCGTATGCAGTGTATTGAAAGTATTATGATTATTGGGAACAAATGATTCGACTGAGCCCTTTTTGGTTATAGCTTTGGCTGGCTTTGCATCCTCCTTTTGATAGATACTTGGTATGTCATTGTGTTCTTTGCGAGACCGTCTATAAAAACAGCAGCAGAGGAACCAGACTACATAGTAGTGTTAGTACATTGAGTTCTATATTGCATCGTATCACTTACAAGGAGTAATCATGTATCTTTTGATAGCGGCCCAAAAGCCTCGCTTATTTCTTTGCTCTTCATCGTACTCAAAGACAGATTGCACACATTCAACAAGCACCATGAGTTCCTTGGCAAACTCAAGTAGACAAAAGACAAAGAAATATACCAAAAAAACGTCTTGTGCTGGAAACTGAGTCATCAAATGAGACTGCATCTCTTCAGGATTGATTGTGTTCCTATGTTTATGATGAGTTCCTCTTTTCATTTTACGCTTGTACATTCTTGTAAGGGCCAATTGTTGTGACTCCTCAAACAAAGACATGGCCATTGCCAAGTTTTGTCGCATCAAGCCAAATGAAGGTGTTGCATCAGTTGTATGGCCTGTAAAACGACTTTGGAGATGGATGATAGTCTGCTTGCAAGTGTAAGCAAGCGATTTCATGGGTGGACGCACGGTTTTGATGAATTGGACAAGAGGACCTTCTTCTTTTTGATTTCGAGCTTGATCTTGTTCAATATGATAATATCCATTGATTGGTACTTTAGTAGAACTGCTACTGTACACATCTTGATCATTATCACAAACAGATTGGGAAGATAATGTCAGCTCTTTTTTCAGCTCGTACTCCATCTTCCTTCTTTGATCATCTGCTTTGACGTGGTACACTTTCTTCTTTTTTAAACATCTGTCATCCTGTTGATCATGACTAGGGATTGAACCATAATCTTTTTTGGTAGAATGCTTGTCTATTGACGTCTTCATCACGTCAAACTGTAAGCCACAACTGCTTCGCAGCCCTCCAACGTGCTGAGCTAATCTTTGTAAACTAGAGACAATTGTATCGTATCCATCAGCATGTCTCCAGATATGAAGATTATAGTATTCTTTTTTGGCATCTTCTAATGAAGATTTCAATGAAGTGAAGCTTGTACGGTGCGCATTGATAGCATTCTGCAAATTTTCATTAGCTGTAAACTCTGGTAAATCAGTATCCAGCAAGAATGTTTTGGTTAATAACTTGAGTAAGATCTTGATAGCCATAAGTGTGTCGTTTATATCAGTTCTATGAATTTCAAGAGATGAGTATATGCTAAAGTGGAATTTTTATCAATATATTACTTTAATTTTTTTGTAGCTGTCATTGGCCAAATGCACCAGCAGACAAAAGCAGATATTGCTGTTCCAATAGTAACAATAGCAAACATTTCTTCAATATATGTTGGATCAAAATCCGCTGGCACCACTGATCCTTCTCGCACTAATACAGGAAATATAATCATAAATCCCAATCCACAGCCTATATAGATATTAGTATTTTTGACCAATAATAAGATGCCAAAAGTTTACCTGTTCCAATGCTTGGTTTATTGTAATGTGCCTTGATAAAGGAAAGCACAAATGTGCTACCAGCTAACCAAAAACCCAACGTGACACAGCAGGAGGTAATATAGTAATCTTCTGATCTTAAATAAATTGCCGTTACCATGCTCAGCAAAGACAATAAAAGAGCACAAACAGTATAAAGCAAACCATAACCAGCTGCTTCTACCATTCCACCTACAGTCTTTGAAGGGTTAAAAAACACAGTTACTGTAGCTATCACATGACTTGAAAGTCTAGCCGTCTTTAACATATTATTCAACGCAGGTACAAATGTAAACAAGGACCCCAACAAGTACGCAAAACTACATTTCAGCACCATTTTCTGCTTGTAGGACAAAGTAAATACATGACGTACAGTCCATTTGTAGGCGGATATTAGACTAGAAGTAAAGCAGTTATTATTCAACTGTTTATTTTTCTTGGGATGATCATCATCTTCTTCACTGGACTCATCCGTCTGAAGATCTTGAATGATCATATTGGGATCCGATGATGAAGTTGGGAATAACAGCGCTCTTCTTTCTTCTTCTTCCAATAGGTGATGATAAAACCTGAAAACAGGATTAACGATATGAAACATTAGGCAATTTAATACCTACTCGTTAGCTTGACTTTTACTAGCCATTCTCTGTTTGTCATTGGTTTCGTCAAGTTGGTCATAATAAAAGTGATTGTAATGACCTTTATACTTTCGCTTGCTGTCATATTCCATTGGTATTGTGGATAATGATACAGATCTTTTCTGGCGGGTACCATCATCTAAAACAACCTCATAATCTTCACTGAAATAATCATGAAAATATGAGCCTGCAGGAGATTTTGATAGCATTCCGCTGTCTAAGGATCCGTAATAATAAAAATTGTTGGGTATGCTTGGGTTGCTAGACATTGGGTGAATCATAAAACTACTGCTCGTACTAGCAGTGAGCGGTGTAGCTGTTGTAGGATGATATAACAACAAATCATTTGTTGAAGTAGTTCTTGACATGTTATGTCTGTGATTGTTTGTTTTTACGTTGGACGTTTCGCCATTGTCTTTCACGGGGTTTGATGTATGTAAGGGCATTTTTTCATTGATTGTTTCTAATTTTGTAGGAGGATGAACATTTTCTTCATCATCAGAACCTCCCAATGCTGTATGAAATGTTTGAATTGAAAAATTGCTTTTACAAGAAGCGGATGGTATGAGCTTTAAATTGTTTGCTACAGAGTGTTTACTAGTTGATGGTGTTGGTGCAGGTGTAAAGAACTGATCTTCTGTAGTTGGTGGGGATGATTGTGGATTGAATCTATCAAATGTTTTATCCGAAGGTAGCTGCAACATGTTACTTTTCACATCCATTTGAGCTTTAAGGTGAAAGAAGAAAGAAATAGATCGAAACTTTTTGTATATTTATACTCTTTTCTTTTTCCTGTGTAGCCCTTTCATCCTGTAAGGGGCTAAAACACTGTATGATAAAAAAAGCTCAAACTATATATCCCTTAGATCTATTACTTTATATACCTTTACACGTTTGATGGCTTTTTATACTTTTTGTATCAAAATAAGTCTTTCTTTCAAGAATCAAAGACTATTCGTTGTGCTATGCGCGTGTATGTGTAACATGAAGCGATTTTGAAACTGTAAACGGGATGACTCGAAATGAACACAAGGACCTTATCTAGTATGAAAAAAAAAAAAACTTTTGGAGGCTAGCTGTTTCCCGAGACTGCAGTTAAAATGCAATAGGTACAGGCATTTTTTATTGTTTGCCGGGAACAATAACCTTTGTGCATTCATTGTACTATAGAACAATTCCAAACGATTAAGCTCAAACCATCTAGGGGGTTACATCATTTCGATTGGCTTTTGCCTATATTGTGCCTTGACAGGAAATATGACGAGGCATATTGTCTTGTTTCATTCTGTTGTGTCGGTTCTCTCATCCGATTTACAAATCAAGCACCAATTTCATAACTCGGGTATTGTTAGCTTTTACGCAATGCAATACCCACTATTGTATGCTTTACTCTATAAGAAATAAACTTGCATTAGGAGCTACACCTTTAAAATGTCTTTGCTACCATTGAGAAGTAATTTAAAAGTGGATATCCTATAGAAGTTCTCAATATTTATTGGTCGACGGCACCATACAATTTCTTTTTACAGGTTTTCACAAGTGCCCAGATTCCTAGTATGAGCTTTGAGGTCAAAAAATTGCTCACACCTGAAATATGCAATTGAATTGTGCGCCTAACGATGTAAAGATATTTAATACAACACCTATTTTATTAGATGATTATGCTTTCAAAATAGCATCTGAATTCACCACAAAAGTATCTGTTTTTGTACATTTTGGCTTGATGCTATATCTGAGAGATTTGATTCCTCGAATTATACCATTTTGAATAATTTTGCATTTTCGGTTGATTCTGATTTGATGTTGCATGTAATCATTAGTTTATGTCTAGAACAAATTATTACTTTACCAAAGCACTATGAATATAGTGCCTTTTAGAGACTGGCTGTAATCAACTACATTCATGTAATCTAGATCAATAGGTCTCCAAGCCAATCTGGAGATAATGTCTCAGATAATAATAATTATTATTAGATATATATGCTTAGAAGAATGAGTTACTGCTATTTCATTTCTTTTCTATATAATTGTTAATTCTATATAATTTTCTTAAAATTCACTGTTTTATAACGTGGTATTCATTACAAATTAACCGGATATTATACTTAGTTAATCTACAAAAATAATCCATAACAATACCTTCTGATCTTAATCTTCTACATGTTGACTAACGCACAAAATGAACGCTTCAAATGTGGTGCACTTATCCAAAAACAAAAAATTTAAAAAAATTAAAAATATAGTAGTATCAGTGGGGTTTGAACCCACGCCCGCTTTCGCAGACTTGATCTTAAGTCAAGCGCCTTAGACCACTCGGCCATGATACTCTTTGATGTCATGTTGCATGTTGCATTTGGTTATTACCGCTTTTTCATTCACAATTTCGAAATGCCAAGTAACAAGTATAGTCAAGAATTTGATACATATTGAAGAAAATTACAAGGAATTGCTCCATTTTTGTTTGAAGTCTCTAGCATATCTCTAGCCCGAGATTTTTGCATTTTAGTTTTCAGCCAATGAAGGACGTTCGTTATCTCCGCTCTCAGCCAATGAAATTGCGTTCGCTCCTTTGGCTGTAAACTCAAGATCTCTCTGGAATAAGCAAGGTTTCAAGTTACTATCTCTCTTGGCCTGGTCTCAAACCATTGTATTTTTCTGACACATTTTCCTTTTTATATATATTTTCTTATTATATTTGTTATTCCCTTTACTTTTAGTATTATATTCCCTTCATTCAGTTTTTCTTTTGTACATTTCACTCATTTCACTCATTTCATTCACATTGTGAATCTTTATTTTCCCTTTTCTTTTATTCGATGTCCTTTTCCCATTTTTCCCGTCTTTTCCGTTTTCCCCTTTTGTATATATTATCGTAGATCCATTCAATGTCTCGGTCCCTCGAATTTGACATTTGATCTAGTGTTACACCTAGATTCTTATTGTTCTCGAGTGATCGCAGATCAAATGCATTGACTCTGGATAGTTACTCGGTGCTCTGCTGCAGAAGATGGATGTTTTACGCTGGTTATGTTTCTGATGCTTCAGTATTCACAATCTAATGGTCTTTAGATTGGTGATTGTATATGTTGTGATTAGAAGCCAGTTATTGAAGTTACTGATGGTTTATCCGGTTGTACTTGTAGAATGTTAAGTTATGTAGTAGAAGTAGAAGGCAGATTGATGTCTATATAAGATAGATCAATCGTGCCTGTCAATAAACGATAATTCAATTTTTGGGTCTTTCTTCCCTTACTTTATCACTTTTTCTTTTACTTGCTTTATTGTCTTTTAAAGCGAACACACCTAAAGCCCTTTCTGGATCTGTTCGATATATATAATAATAGTCTTTACAGTCTTCTATTACGCAATTATATATATATTGTTTACTCTCTCTATTCAAGGTAAACATAAAAGAACATAGCCACAATATCAGTCAAAGATAATTTTGAAATATTTATTATGACAAAATATATAATTAAAACACAGAAGCCAATCAGAAATCTTTCGGTAAAGTGTCCTGATTTGAATATCACTGTCGTGTTTACTAAGATAATAAAGAAAACTAAAAATAAAGAAGCTTTTGAGATTGTAATTTATTATCTTTGATAATGCGGTGTTGTGTATATAGTGCGCTATAAAGACGAAGGATATTGATTATATCGAATATAATAAAGACTGTAAAAGTAACGAGACTGATAAAACGAAAAATTGATTTATTAAAGCATTAAAATGATAAGCTATTTATACAAAATTGAAGTTCGGATTTAACTTGATATTATATAGACGATTGAGTTTTAGTCAAAGACTGCGCTTGTTGTATTCCACCTGACTATATCTTGCATCGACATAATAGTAACATCTAGCTTGTATCTTGTTGTATTCCACTTACTATTTTGCATCGACATAATAGTAAGGAATCAACTGTTCATTTATGTCATACACGGACTCTATCTGATAACCCAATCAGATTAACGAGGCCTGCATAAATACAAGCGATGTGTCTGTTATAGAATAGAGACTATTGTATGAATAATAACTTATTCATTATCAATCTCATCTTTACGGAAGCACTTATGAGTTGATATGTTTAAGATTCATGTCTCAGATGGATATATATCTAGAACATAGACCTATAACATAACATCTTCTTAAATCCTCTTCACCACACTTAGATAGACGATTAGTATAAATAGGTTTAGTTTAGACATAGTTATAGGATCATCTTCATATTCATCTTTGTTAATAAAGCACAGTCTCAAAAAGTACTCTTTTTAGTCTTATTTATTATTTCACTGTGCAAACACAACAGTGTCATCCTTAGAACTATTAGCCAATAATCCTTACAAGAAACACGCGGCATCATACTATCGAGTAGTATCGAGTGTATCTCAAGATAAGACCTGAATATCGAATAACGCGTGGGTTATACAATTACAACAATGCGTGGTTGAAAGGCTTATTAGTGGCTGCTGGGATTGGACTCCGTTGTACGGCCATGCGTGCTGATAGATATTGAATGCTACACTATTAAGCTCTGATGAAATGTATATAAAGAAGAATTGATTTTGAATTGTGAATAAACATTAGAATAACTTTTACTATCAGGATAGCTGATTCCATTTACTGTCTATTCTTTTATTGTTGTATTTTAAATTATATCCTTCGTCTTTAGCTAACACTTTCGCACTCACATCAACATTATCTTATCACCAACTTCCACGCAAAAACACACTCTTACCATTGTTCAGTTTATTTTTATTTAGCTTGATGGAACCGTTTACATCTGTCTCTAGTTTGATGTTTTATCAAACTACAGCTAGCTCAATTAGAAAAGAACCAAATCATTTACTTGTAGTGTGCCCTTCTATAAATTAAATAATTGAGATGTTTCCTGAGATGTTCGTAATTAGTTGGGTACGTGTTTAATTAACGAGACAGAAAACAAGAGAGCGATTTATTCTACCATTGCCAGCCTTCTGTTATTAATAGGCTGGGTAGTGGTTACATAGAGTAAATATAACTAGTCACGATTACACAAGTTAACTATTCAGGTACACTTCTATTTTACTATTCTATGTAAAGTAGTTATGTCCGCTACAATAATAATAAAAAAAAACTAACAAAAACGAAAGCTTTCTAATAATGAGTATACACTTGACAAAGCCTGGATTGTGGTAAATACAGGTTATTCATCTACACGAGCATAAGAATAGTTTAGCCCATTTTATATCATATGTGACATCTAAACTGAACGCACATGATAATATAATGACATATCAATAATAATTTTTATAAAAATATATAAAAAACGTTATAAGAATACAATTAAAATCCTTCCAGTAGTTTATTGTGCAGAAATGTAAAAGATAATTCTTAGTTAATTGAACTTCTTTTGGGTATAAAATCAGGCTCTCTCTCTATATATTATTACCAGGTATCTAACTGGTAGTATACAAGATCCTCGGATGCAGAATTATTTATATTATTTGTAGGATGGTTAATGAGATATATTTGCTAATAGATTATATTATTATGTGTGAAGGTTTGGTTCAGCACAATAGCAATACCAAACAAAGTCAGAAATAATTGAATAGGATAGAAATCATATAAAAGATGCCGAATTAGAAGCATCTGAAAAGAACTTTGCTCTATTTTGAATAGGCATCATCCATGGAGGACTTTGAAGATATTTTCTAGTTTTTATATAACAATTCACTACACGGACAACAAAATAGGTTGACTAATGAGTAATAATAGATGACTTATTAATCCTACTACTACTGATGGTTTTCGCAGTATAATCTACATGTAATCTTATTTATTCAATACTTTTACTGTAGTTATAGTGCAGCAAAACATCAGACAAGTCATTACCCTGGCATTCAATTAAGTAGTATTTAGTATATGTAATATCTCAAGCTGTTGTGTGGTAGAGGGTTCTTGGTTTTTCTTTTTTAATTTATAAAAAAAAAAAAATACAACTTCACGTTCTACGTGATTCTATTTCTATTGCCCCTTTATTATTACTATTATCAGCTGGTGAAAGATGTAACATTATATTTGCCGTGCACAATGAAGCAAATGTTCTAATATATGCAGTTACTCATAATGATGAGTATTATAATAATTGTTTAACTGCAATGCAGTTAATATACTATATTAATCAATAGCTCATCTATAAAAATGGCGACATACATTTTATATTATAATAATCCCACTCTAATGATCATTTATAGTAGATATCTATCAGACCTCTTTAATTAAAACACCACACATGGCAAGCTGTTCATTCATTCAGTAACCCATTCTGAACATGCAATAGTAATTAGATGCGACATTTAGCCAGGATTGGTCCAGAGATCTAAAAATGCCAAAAGTGACATATTTTTTTTTTAAAAAAAAATAGAAGTATAATCACTGTCATATTTTGTCCCATAATATCATATACACTAATCTTTGTCTATTGCATGCTATAATATGAATACATACTATAATTTAAAATACCTCTTATCACTACTACACTGTGTGTGTCATATACGAAACCTTATCTTGTTAGTTAAGCCAATCAATACCATTACCGGATGTTGATTGTTATATGAACATAGCGCGACAGTAAGTTTAGAGAGTTATGATAGCATTACTCATAGGTATGGATTAATGGTACACTTGATTGCACTAAGCGAACTGATGGATATAAAAAGGAAACAATTACTTCTATCATGATACTTTCCCCATCTTATAATAAAGGGTTAATAAGTCTCATTTATTCAATATATACTATTGTCCATCAATATATCTCAGATATCAAGAATCTGCTTACCTGGCAATAAGAGAAAAGTGGAAAATAATATATCTAACTGAAAAAAACATAGGAAACGTTTAATTTCGTACGAACACATTTGCTTTAAAACATAGAAAGTGCGCTCAAGACATCACTCAGAGGTTTCGTCTTAGAGGTAAGCATGTCTCTCTTTCATAAATGGTGGAATATAGTCAAAAAGCCACCTGAAGATCTGTTGATTGATATATCATTGTAAATAAGCTAAACCAAGTGTTTTTAAAATTAAGAGAGCACCAGTAATCATTGTTGCCATTGTTGAACCGAAGAAAAAAAAAGCGCAAACAATGGATATAAACCTTTCTACTGTGTATACGCATAAACGACACTTACAACACTCAAATACATCAACTTTGCACGTCCTGTATCATGCAACATAACAGCACATATATACGTCAGTATTGACTAGTTGATAAAATTGCGACAAAGAGATCCATTATCCAGTCATCCTCCAAATAGCATAACACTTAATCATACACGTCAAGGGCAGAGTCAGCTCTCAGCATTGAATATATACACCAAGTAGGATCAACCATGTTTCGACACAGAGTCTTTTACTTCTATATCATTCCATATCATTGACTAAAAACAAATCAAACTTTTGTATTTTTTTTTTTTTTTTTATTCAAAGCCTGGCCTCAACTCAATGGGCGGGCGTATAAAGGACATTCTTTACTTGTATTTAAGCAATGGTGACCTCAACCTCAACTCCGGGTTCAATAGAGATAGAGGTGATTTGCTTGACAATCTCGGAGGGAGAGTGCAAGTCAATCAAACGCTTGTGGATTCTCATTTCGAAACGATCAAAGGTTTCAGAACCGTTACCACAGGGAGACTTACGGGTGGTGATACGAAGAACCTTGGTAGGGAGACGAACGGGACCCTTTACCTTGAGTTGCTTATCCTTAGCACGTTGGATAAGGTCAGAAGAGACTAAGCAATGTATATACATGATTAGTTGCTTTTCTTATAGACATTTTGTTAGTGTACTGTACCCTTTTCCAAGTTCTTGACGTTACGAGAGGTCAAGGTGATACGAATACGGTGGATCCTGGAAACATAATAAAACAGTTTAGCAAAGCTTATATTAAGCAACTATTTCGACAGTCGTTGCTTACTTGGGTTGTTCTTGTTCCTCAAGACCAGGCTTTTGAGTAGAGTTCTTAGCCTAATAGTTGGATAATAAATGAGTAAACCAATAGCTCTCCCAAAAAAAAGCTCTAGTACTTACGACGTAGGACATTCTAGTAATGAATTCTCTGTTGATTTTACAAAAAACATCGATGTTAATAAAAATGTCGCGTTATTTTCGTTTGCTTTTCGAAAATGTTTTTACCAGCGGTGACTAAGTCAATAATGCTAAAACGAAGAAGGATGCAATGGGTTGAAAATTTTTCACTCATATTTAACTCTTTTTTCGAGAAGGGTTGAAATGTGATTGGCCAGCCAATTCAAAGCCACTCAACATAATTCGTCGCCGTTGAAAAAAATACTGTACTTCAAATGAAGACATCCAATAAAAATAGCCCCCCTCCATTCAAAAGAAACAATTACTGATGTTGACAACCCAATAATGTATATATTTTGAATAGTTTCATTATACAAATAAACAAGTATCACACTAATTGTATTGAATGGAGAAAGCAATGCCCGTTTGATGTTTATTTAAACTTTAAACTAATGCTATTGACACAGTGTCTCTCATCGGTAGGTGTGTCAAATTTTTCACCTTTAAATACATGACCAAGATGCCCGCCACAGTTAGCACAACAAATCTCGGTACGTACCATACCCATAGTTACATCTTCATGTCTAGTCAGCGCTCCTACAATCGGATATACATTAACTACTAATTTAAATATTCAACCAGCATGATCATACCTGGGATACTATCGAAAACTACATGAATAACAGTTAGAACTAACTACGATAATACCATGTTTTCATTTACTTACAAGCTGGCCATCCGCATCCACTGTCAAACTTTGTATCTGAGACATAGAGAGGTGCATCACAACCGGCACAATGATAAACACCTAAGACTAAGGTCAGCCGTTGCATTCAAGCATAACTAGTAAAGAATACCTTGCTTATTAAATTTGGTATATTCACCAGTTCCAGGACGTTCCGTTCCTTTTGGTACATATTTAGTGTCGCATTAATATACCATAACATTTTATATTTTACCTTTTTGACGCAAAACGCGGAATTGCTCAGGAGTCAAAATAATTCTCCATTCTGCTTCTGATTTAGTAGACATGAGTTTCGGTTTAATTAGCTGATAAGTTGAGGGTTTATTGATAGAAACTGATGTTTTAAATAAAGCTCGAGTATATGGACTGGTTTTTATTGTCGAAAATCGCAAAAGCATGAATAAACAGTAGAAACAGTACTTTTCCCTTAGCATAAGTCTATTATGTCATTAACGAAACAGCCCCTGATTTCTATTGGATGGCTTGTTCAAAACCAGACTAAGTGATTTAGGGTATCTACTGCAGTAAGAAACATAGCGTTTGATACTTTTTTCGATAAAAGTTACCTACAGTTGTATTACAGATACGAGTAGTTTGGCTAGTAAGCGTACTAGACATAATATCCTTCGAAACAGTCAATGCATGTATGAGACGAATCCAATATTATTCTCGGTATGGAGAATACTACATAATTGATTGGTCGAGAAGATTAAATGATTCAATCCAGGCCGAAATTGGGTTCTAGTTTGATGCAACGCTCAGAATTTATACAAGGATATTTAACATATGTACAGAATTGCATAACTCATAGAATGGTGTAGATATCCTCGAAAATATTTTGACCATTTTAACTTTATTGATTCCATGTTCTTAAACTGAATTTTTTTTAATAAAGAAAAAGCAGGTCTGTATTCCTTTATGTATCCAAAGGATGTGATTTCGATTATATACTAGACGCTAATCACGCTATCTATTGGGATGAAAGATGGCCCGTATTTTTTTTTTAAAAAAAAGGGTAGAAAATAGGCCTTGCAAAAATTGATTATCAGATGTTCAATCATCATAATAGTAGTAACAAAGCTTAACTATGGACTTGTTTGCTCAATGGATGTCGATCTACAGGTCTCGAGTTTTCACCAGGTGTAACAATTGTTGACATTGATAAGACGTTTCCATACAGATAGAATGCATGCTTTAGTAACCAATCAAATGTATTGATACAAAACGCGATGAATGGCGAAAACGTTTCACTTTATTGTTTGTTTTGTGTTTACTGAATTCTTAAAGAGCTAGAGGCTCCCCAAACAAATTGATCTTTTCTTTTCGGCAAGTAGGTACGCCTTGGTGTAAGTGATCTTGTGATTTTAGAAGCTCGGATCATATTGAGCTCAGTACAGAGTATTCTGAGATGGTTAGTATTTGTACGCACTCCTCTGAGATAAGCATGAGATTCAGTCCAAGCTGGTTTAAGTTGAATTGCAGCTGGTGGGTCTTTTCGAACTTTATTATAAGCATTTGAGTTGATTTGTAGAATAGTAGAAATTGACTGCTGTTTATGAGATATACAAGGTTGGATATTAGATAGAAGCAGCAGTTGTGTAGTAGTTTGGGCTGGAGTGATGGTGGCCATAGAAATGGTATTAGATCTCTTATCAGCCACTATAGGCTTGCTCTTCTTTTTGAATATATAAGCTATTAGTTGAAAAGAGCTAGTATGTATATCTGTACAAGTTAATAATGGATTCATAGTTAAAGGGTAATGAATAAAAAACCAAATGAAGCTTGTATTTATACTTGGAACATACAATGTCAAATACACATCATCAGGTATTGTACATGATGCATTTTAGCTCAAGAAAACAAATTATAAACTATTGCTTTTTTCAGATATCCTCCGCGCTGTAGCATTTTACCTCACGTGTATATTAAAATTTATAGTAAAAGGAACCTTATCCTCGTCATCCGCATTAATTACCACTTGGCCCATTCTTTTATTATTTAATCTTGTTTTCTACTGTAGCATATTTCACTTTTGTTGAGTAAAATACAATGTATTTCAGTTGAAAACCTGCTGCAACACGTATAGTATTATTTTGCAGGATTGTTCTTGATTTAAGTCGTTCATTTGGCTCGATATCCAAAAGTTTAAATTTGTGCCCACTATCAAAACTTGCTCCAAAAGAACTACAGTAGTAGCTGGCAAAGACAGCTGCCCTACTTGAAATAATTGCTTATTTAAATTATAAGATACACTACAGAATATTGAATCGTCTTGAAAATATGAATGAAGCACTAGTTGAACAAAAAGTATGGGCATAATAGTCGTATGGAGCAAGTTGGGTATTTATTAGAGAAGAGGAGTACTAGCTATAACAAGTAACGTGCTTATTTTAAGTAGTTGCAGTTCTTTCTCTCAATAACAATAATAAAATTTTATGTTGTAAGAGTTTTTTGATCCGACTAAGCAACGCGTTCAAGTCAAATTTGACGGAATTCTTTTGCAAAAGAAAGGTAATTGTTTGAAATCAAATATGTAACAATCTAATTATTAAATTGGCCAATATCCATAGAGATAAGAGTAATGTGAAGTTTTATCAAGCCTAGCTAATACGCTTTGATTTAATCACTTTTTTAATTAGCTGCTGCATTCTGTTCCATTGATTGGTATTAGACATGTATTATTACTTGGGTAACCATAGCATAACACTTGCTTTTGATAATTAAGTTTCTGATTGTGCCTAGTCTCTGGGGTTCGCTTATGCTGCAGTTAACAATATTCGACATAAATTCGATTAAAATAAAGCCTGAGATTCGTTGGTATGGGTCTTTTTATATAATTGTACTACATCTATTAATAATTCAATCTTGCTGTTGATGCCACTGATCTTCATGAGTAACCAGATTTACAGAACTTGAAACAATTGTATGATAAATACTAGAGAGTGGTCTAGAACATTGATATCCAATAGAAACAACGAATAGTACTGTCAGTAATATAAAGACAGGACATATTATAAGCTAAAATATTATAGTGCATCAATCCAATAATGAAAAGGCTACAAAACAAAAAGATTTGGGGATAGAATGGCGAAATGGACAGATAAAGACCAAGTGGAAAATGTATCAGAAGATTATTAAGATTGAAGCAGATAAAAGAGGACGTTTGTGAGCCCATTAGGATCACTGGGAGATCAAAATCAAAAGAAACAATGATGACGGCAACATTATCATGGCATAAACACAGTGTTTACTTTGGATTCAGCAGCGTCTATCCAAGTAACATTGTGTTTCAAATCCAATAACAAACAATGAGGGACAAATATCAAATTCTGTTGTGTCAGAGTGTGTATTGATAGTTGCAATTGTGCACGGATCATCCTCGTTTCTGGTAGACTAGTTTAATATACATATAGGTTGCATTAGAAGCACTATACTATAAATCTTTTTTTCCTAAGCATGATCGGTCCTATCGTATATTTAACGAATATCGGTTTACTTTTTGCGCATAGCGCTGCGAGATATTGTATTATTCTATATTTCCGTTGTAATAAACAACTGTTCAACTAAGATAGCTAAATAGCCAATATAGAGTAGAGGAAAAATTAACTCCAGCATATATATGCGTCAAATTAAGGTCCCTGCTCCATAACTACAAAATAGCACTTCAGGGGTAATATATCCAAAAATGAAGCCCTTCAGTAAAAACTATCCAAAGTTTTTTTTTTTTTTTTTTTTTTTTTCATTGTTTTACACTTCTGTCAATTCGACGCTTGACCAGCCACAGCTGCTCATTTAAAGTAGGGACTAAAGATCATGTTTGGGATTAGGCCGGAATTAGAGATGCTAGTAGATTGTCAGATCTACTAGTTTGTATGAACTAACTGAAATTATCTGCTAATTAAAAAAAAATAGAGATTTGATTATTGCAACAGCTCATTCTGAGCCTGTACTACTAGTTAGACGCGACATTAACCGAGATCTATCCAGATATGCATAGACTATTATACCAAGTCTATACTAAATGTATATAATTTACTATTAATCATTAATTTTTAGCATATTCATTGAGTTTGGTTAAATAGTAGTTCATTTTAATCGTGCACCACTAGTCGTCATAGGCCGTATTTGACCGAAACCGATGGCAAGGACTAAAATGTTGAAAATAGCTCGAGAATGGAAGATAATTCCCTTCATAGTTATTATAGCATACGATGATGGATATATTTATCAAACTGAGGCTAGAAGAAATGAGACTTAACCCTTTTATTGGAAGATGAAAGAAGCTTCGTCGTAAAATATATCCATAAATTCGTTTGGTGTAATCAAGTGTACCATCTTCAATTCATACCCATGAGTAACACTGCTACTTGAACTTAAATCATCTTATAGTCTACCCTCATGCCATATATGATACATAAGAGTATAGAGGTAAAGAGATGATTATATTATAGCATGGATACATGCTATAATATATATCATATAAAGGTTAATTTATACAACATTATAAGAATAAATACAATATTACTCCTAATCCAAATGAATTAAGTCTTTATATACACCGTAAATGAAAAAAAAAAAAAAAATACAAAAAAAATACAAAAAAATGACTAAAACGAACTGAATCATCATAGAAGGAAAAAATGATGTTTATTATCTAATTCTGAGGGTAAAAGTAAGCATCGTTACGTTTAGAACATGGTACTCGTTTTGATTTGAATATTTCAGTGACTGAAGTAGCACTCATATTGATACAAAAGGTAGGCATCGAAGACGGAACAATAGTGGTATGATCAATTGTTTCAACGATTTGGTTGCGAGATACAGAAACATTATAACATATTTTTTCAGTATATGGTCGTTTAAAAGAACGAAAATTAGCAGAAACTTTTATAGCATAAGACAGCGCAGCAACTATACCACCAGGGGGTTTTTTTAATGCTTAATTGACAATAGGAGTTGGAGGAACCTTTTGAATGTTTAGGTTTGTAAGGAGCACCAAATTTCTTCCAATACTCTCCGAGAATATCAGTGACATCAAGCTGATCCTGAGCAACCGATTCATTTAAATCTCGATTTTGGCTTTTGAACCATACCTATTACTCATGTTTAATAGGTTCATCTCGGGTGACATATACTATATCTAACCGTCGCTATTAGACCAATACTTTTTCATTTTGCGCTCTACGTAGTAGTCAAAATTTAGACATATTGTCATTTTGGTGTGGGCTGCCATTTGAAATGATTTCTCTGATATCTTCATGCTTTCACTTGATAGTATCTTCCCTGACGTGGATGAAATTTAAAAGGCTCTGGCTTTTCAAATGCTTTGCGCCAGTAAGGATCATGGGTGTATCCCAGCCTCTTTTACCAACGTGCAACTAGTAACCATTGGTAAAACTTTTTTTATAATATAGTGCACCTACTACACGAACCTAATGAACCAAAACAATCTTTGAATTTAATCTAATAATGTCAAGGCACATGTCTCTAGTGTTACAGCTGGATTATTCACATTCAGCATGTTGGATCCTATTACTTTCGTCGTTAAATCAAACAACTTCACCTTGAAAGATTAGCTTGAATTCAAAAGATGTATATTTACGAGACATAACTCACCAGTATGATTGCGCATAATATAAGATTACATTGATTCTTAGGGATGATAATACAAGCTGTAACATAAGCAGATGCAGATTGACCTGGTTTGGTTTGTACATGTTCCATAACATGGTTTTCAAGTAGAAAATCCTTCATAGTATGAAAGTTACCAAAACGTGCTTTCTCAAGTCCAAGTAGAGCTATATCTTTGTTATAAGTTGTAGAGGAGACGATATCATACGTATAATCGCTTTAATTCATCATTTATCATGTGACACATGCTTACACTGTTCAGACGCTAATGTCTTGCGGTTTTTAGTATGAAAACTATATGTTTTATCATTCGGCGAGTAAAGAACAGAGAGGAGAGGGAGCATAATTATACTTCTTGGGGATGTAATGATAAGTGCTTGAGAAAGAAAAAGAGTATAAGGGTCAACTATGTCATTAAATGAAAGTCAAACAGGTATCAGCTAATATCAAAACATCTGCATAATGATTTTATTTTCCCAGCAGAAAGGTGAATGATCACGCTCAACATTCTACGCAAGATTCAGGTTCACAGCTAATTCCTGCAAGTCACTAACGCGTTATAACATTGTACAGTTTTTGGAACACCAATTAACAAGTATAGATTACCCCGATCGGCCCTTTGGGGCCGACATTTTGTGTGTTAATAGCTCTACAAAAAATAATAATACATATACTTGTGAATACATATTCAAATACACAAAACTATTGTTTTTATGGATATATTTTTTGTTTCTCGTCAAAAGCAGTTTTTAAGCCATAATTGACTTTTCTGGAAGGAGACTTTTTGTAAAAAACGAGTCGGCCCTAAAAGGCCGAGTGTTTGATAGCTAATAAGTACACTATGGAGTCAATTTTATTTTTTGATACTTATATCATTAGAAAATATAGCTTATAAATAATTTTTTTAATGTGATTGTGCTTGAAAAACTTCACGTAAATGTATAATATGACAATTTTTGCACATAGGTGTGGCGGGATCGCAGCTGCATCTTTTTCCGGTTCTTATACCATTAACGCCTTGTTTTTTGCACATTTGACATACTAATCTTCTTCTTTTGTTAGTATTTTCTTGCTTCATTGTTACATACGGATGTACATCGCTGCTTCTAAGGGTCATTGGTATATTAGGAGTAACTACGTTATTGCTACCGAGTAATCTCTCGCAGCATATTCAACATTGAATACGCTGTACGATCCTTAAAAGCACTGTGCTCAATTCTATTTTCTTCTTCTGCATAAACTTTGTAGCAACTAAAGGCATTTGCTTCACAAATGCCTAAAATATACCCCAAGAATGTCATTTCCCATCGCTCGGTAGATTATATCATGATATGAAGTTAAATTGTCTCTGCGATTATTTGCGGTATCAACTGAGCCTAAAGGGTAAATTATAATGAAACACTTGTTCTTCGTTTAACAATTCTTAGACTTACTTTTGTGAGTTTCATACTCTCCAACTACTTGAGGGCGATGCAGAATGACTGTTTCACCACTAGGCCCTAAGACGCTCTTGTAGTTCTCTAACGTTGTAGTAACTGCAAGATGATACGAAGGTTTTGACCTTCAAATCTGTAAGCGCATACAAATATTTTCATACCATTCTCACAAGTTTTATGCATCGTATAATGACTGCCGCGAGCTTTATCAACTTGATCAATAATGTCTGTAGAAGGCATTCCACGAGGCCAATATTTTCTCTTCGCTACCTGCATGATTGAATATAACCCAAGTTCGTTCAGCATTGAAACCATTTCGGGTGAACCAAACCAAGAGTCAGCAATAGTAGTTCTTCCACTGTTAAACCATGGTTTTACTAAGCGCTTTACTGTGGCTAACAAGTTACGCATTTCAGGCTCATTGTCATATTCCTTTGGTCGGGGGATCACTAACGGTATCCAAACGAATGATTGCGCTTGTGTAATAATCAGCAAGTGATTTAAACTCTTGTCCGGTTGGGTGTGGTTTGCGAGGCACTTTCTTGAGATTGGGCATTCCGACTCCTAACCATTGATTCATTGTCTCGTCAATAACCAAATGCTTGCCAGGTATTAAGCAATCCTTCATATGATCATTGAATGCATTCAATGTTGCTCTGATCTGGTAGAGGGGATCATTAACTTCCTTTTCTTTGGAAGGTACTTCGAAAATACATGCATCCTCATAATGTCGTTAAATCTTTTCATTGTCATATAGCTAGTAAAGTTGATTGAAATCTGGAAATGACTGTTGCCTAAATGCCAATAAGCCTTTCGATCAGAGTGTTTAATTACTGTCATAACTGTCAGTAATGCAATCCACATCATATACTCAGGAAAAGTCACATCAGTTCAAGATTTTATGGCACTTCTTGCATAGATGTTCATATTATCCACGATTACTTTAAAATGGTCTACAGGTAGAAAATATAAAAAATAATCAAATGGTGAACCTATCAAAGAGTTGGACATGTTGATTCTTGGCTTGGTAGCTACGAAACCACCAGCTGCTTCTAGCACATGCTGTCGATATACACTTCTCCTGCTGTCCATCCGGTGCTTAGGCTCAAATCAACCTCCTCTTCTGATTCATCTTCAGTAGAAGCATCGTCCTCAGATGTCAGACTTCCAGTTGGGCTGCATATGTTAGCAGTAGGGATTTCAGCGGTCCTACCATGACTAGTGCTGGCCGTATTATTGGCAAAAAGATACTTCAAACAGCCTGAAGAAAGCTTCAGTCTGCAGTCGGGATCATCGTCCAAGATGACCTCATACCCATCACGTCCTCTTACTGTGGTTCGCGCAACAGTCTTCTCTTTGAAATTGAGGCAAGGTAAGTTCCAGTCATACCTCCTTTGTAAGATACTCTTCACTTCTATGTTCGTAATAAAGCGTTTATTGACAGAAACTTCAACATTAACATCAAGGTTAGAGTTAGCAGGTGGCATGTTTCAAGAAAATTTTTGAAAAAATAGCAGTGATAAAAATCGAATGAAATAAGAAAGAATGGTTATAGAAATAACCTTTTTAAAGCAGATAATAAATTCCTAGGTGTTTTGTTTTGGTAAAATAACACAATACAATGAAAAGGACCTTACAAACATACAGAAGATATATTCTAATAGTCGGCCCTTTAGGGCCGACCTAATCTTTACTGGTTAATAATAACGGGTCAATGTTTTTGACAGTTCAGAGTATCCCCAAAACTACATTCTACCAGTCACCTACTTGTTTAAAAGCTAGATAAACGCCCAGTAAGTTTATTTAGATAATAATGTGAATGAAGCGATGTTTGGTAGCTGGATGATGAAGGAAGGCTAGTTTCTAAAAATCAGAATCCAAAGAAAAACTACGATCTTCCTTGCTACTCATAACGCCCGCCCGTTGATAGTCAGATACGCGCTTTTCAAAGAAATTAGTTTTACCTTGAAGAGAAATCAATTCCATGAAATCAAAAGGATTAGTAGCATTATAATGCTTGGTAAATCCAAGAGAAACAAGAAGGCGATCTGCGACAAACTCGACATATTGGCACATCAATTTGTCATTCATGCCAATCAAACGGACAGGAAGAGAATCGTTAAAGTAAGACTGTTCAATGATAACGGCTTCAGTGATTACTTGAAGAACAGTTTCATGAGGAGGCTGATTAACTAAATGGTGGAATAAAAGACAACCAAAATCAGCATGCAGGCCTTCATCACGTGTAATGAATTCATTTGACAGCGTTAGTCCAGGCATAAGACCTCGTTTTTTGAGCCAGAAAATGGATGCAAAAGAACCAGAGAAGAATATACCTTCAACAGCGGCAAAAGCAACGAGACGTACACCGAATGGTTGGTTTGATTCGTTAGAAATCCACTTGAATGCCCAGTTTGCCTTTTCTTTGATGACTGGAATGGTTTCGATAGCATTAAACAAGAATTCTTTCTCGAGCGAATCTTTAATGTAAGTATCAATTAGAAGCGAATACATTTCAGAGTGAATATTTTCAATCATGATTTGAAACCCGTAGAAGCATTTCGCTTCGGCCACTTTGACTTCGTCACAAAAATTCTTTACCAAATTTTCGTTTACGATACCATCAGATGTTGCAAAGAACGCCAAAACACGGGAGATAAAAAATCGTTCATCTTTGTTTAGTTTCTCTTCCCAGTCAATCAAGTCTTTCGATAAATCAACTTCCTCAGCAGTCCAGAAGGAAGCTTCAGCCTTTTTGTAGAACTCCCAAATCTATTTTTTCGCCTATTTAATGGGGTTCAACCTTGACGTTCGCTAGTATAATATTCTTACCTCATGGAACTTGACAGGGAATAAACAGAAACGTCTGGTATTTTCCTTTAGAATAATTTCCTCTCCTGGTTTCAAGTTGATCTTCATCTCGGCTATACGAATGAGGATAGTAGATCTCAAATTTTTAGCTGTGAGTTCAGACTGGGCATCAAAAACGGTCATTTTTTTTTGTCAGAGTTTGTTTGGTAAGGATAGTGTACTAAACGAAAAGAAGACTTTTTTCATAGCTTTTATATACATGCTGCCAATATTTTTTTTTTATCACCGAGAAACCACACGCCTAAGTAGGAAGCTAGAAAAGAAAAACATCATGCCATATGGTAAGACGATAGGCATCAAGTTCATCCTGCAAACAATGTCTATAGATTAACTGTAGATTAGATCGATGGCTGGATCGCCGCTGGTTTAAATGAAACCGAACCAAAAATGACATGATACACAAATATGAGCTTTACCGGTTTCAAAGGTAATCGTTGCAGCGTATCAAGTATATATCAGTGACGCTATTACGTGGCATGATGAGCCTTTTATACTTTTGTGTCTCAAATGATTAATACTCATTATACAAAATATATATATTTTCATTTGCAAATGCCTTTCAATTATACAGAACTTCTGGGTACAGCCAAATTTCTCTAACAATATGAACAGACCATATCATGGAATCTAAAGAAAAGGATCAGCATTTTGTTTAGGCCGCTAGCTATCTAATGAAGGATATGAATTCAAATAGGAGCGAGATCCTAATTGCCACCTGATTAAGTTTCTACAAGATGGAGCAACTCATTCTGAGCATGCACTACTATTTAAAATGCAACATTTAAAGAGATTCTCAGGCTACATGTGTACATGTGCTTTCATGGAAATTGAAATTGTAACGTAGCGTAGAGTAGAGTAGAGTAGGGAACGTATAATCTTGCTCGATATAGTTTTTACATAAATCTAACTTTTTACTTTCTAGAAAATAAAATAAAATAAGCACTTACTTCGTTTGCTTGTTTGTGATTTTTTTTTTAAAAAAAAGTTGTACCATAAGAGTTTTTTCAAACATGAAAAAACCAGTTTACTACCTTGAAAAGTCACATATCAGCACTCTATATTTTTTCAGGCATTTCTTTTCGAGAACATTCATAATGAAAATGAATGTGCTTTGTGTACTTGAGAAACAATGTGTTATGAAATGAATATACTGACATGACATTGGGCAATCAGAACAGAGGATTAAATCCACGTAAGCGAATGTGATTAAATTGACACTGTAATAAAGGATGGTGCTATTTGGACTGCAAAATCAAACTATGGGGGTTTCGGACTAATTGAGTTTGAATGATACTGTCTAGTGTTGACGAAATGCGATACATTTGGAAGTAAAAAACATGCACTTGAAAATTCATCTTTTCTATACCTAAGTCATTCAATTGGAAACGAAAAAACAATATGCCTAAGGATTCAACTTTTCTACAGTAAGAAATATACCTCAGAATAAAGTAACTCTAAGCTCTCATTTCGTACTAAAGCGCTCGCTGAATGCAAAAAAAAATAGTTGTGCTACAATTGTTTGGTTTATAATTGCGATGTACTTTCTTCATACCATTATTTTGACTAGGAAAAATGTCAGATATAGAAGAACTTATTCTGTGTAGTGATTTTACTAGTATAAAGCATGTATTGTAAAAGTAGTAGATAGAAATTATAGAAAAATAGAAAATACTTATAAAACTGTTGATAAGTTTTTATTTAGCAGATCAAGAATTGATTCACTGGTCAAAAGGTGATAAAACGCACCTCCTATATACTTTTTTACGGTCGGTGCTTGATTCTAAATTCATATTACGATTTGTCAGGAACAAGATTGTTGGATTGCGTATAATTGAATGCTGTTGTTGTATTCCACCTACTATATTGCATCGACATAATAGTAAGGAATCAACTGTTCATTTATGTCATACACAGATTCTATCTTCTGATAAACCAATAAGATTAACGTGGCCTGCATAAATACAAGCGATGTGTCATCCTTAGAAATATTAGTCACTAACCATTATGTCATATACACGCTTATATTCATAGGCTATACACACGACATGTCTCAATTAAAGCTATCTAACTGCGTGACTGATTGACCCGTCAAATAGGTTTCACCAATCAAGCAATTACGCATAATCAATAAGAAGCAATTCATTTTATAGTAAATTCTTTAACTTTAGAGCAAAAATGAAACCCACGTTAAATACCCTCCACTTCTAAGGAATACCTGGACGTAAGAAGCTTGCTATATTCCAAAATTAAAATTAAATTCAAAGAAATGATTAATTTTAAAATAAAATGAAAGCTTTAAAATAATCTTTATTATATAATATAATTAGTACTTAATAATTTTATAGATTGCTTCTCAATTAAGCTTCTAGATCGATTCATCATCTGTTGTGTTTGCACAGTGAAATAATAAAGAAGATCAAAAGAAGTACTTTTTGAGACTGTGCTTTATTTATTATTAAAGATAAATATAAAGATGAAGATCATATTGTAGTAAATATAAGACTATCTATCTGACACGGCATAAAAATAATAGTGTATTTTATATCCTGTGTGACACCTAAGCTGGACATGTAATAATAATAACAATAATAACAATAACAATAATAGTAACACATAGGAGTAGTAGCAACAATGATGATAATAATACCAAACAAAGCTGGGAATAATTGAATAGAATAGAAAGCATATAAAAGATGCCGAAGTAGAGGCATCGAAAAGGACTTTACTCTATTTTTGAATAAACATCATCCATAGAGGACTTTGAAGATATTTTCCAGTTTTATAACAATTGCTTACACATATAACTATGTCGAAACTAAACCTATTTATACTAATCGTCTATCTAAGTGTGGTGAAGAGAATTTAAGATGTTATGTTATAGGTCTATGTTCTAGATATATATCCATCTGAGACATGAATCTTAAACATATCAACTCATAAATACTTCCGTAAAGATGAGATTTTGATAATGAATAAGTTATTATTCATACAATCTAGTCTCTATTCTATAACATCATCACTTGTCATTAACATTACTCATCAGTAATAATACAAGAACCAATACAAGAACAGTACGTTTACTTGTATAAACTAATTCTACCGTAACTTGCAAGTAATCGGCTAAACATGAATTATTGTTTCATTCATTCATTCTCAGCAGTACCTGTCAATCGGTTAAACATAAGACCTTTAACTAATATAAGTACACCTTCATTTTATGATCGAAATAAAGAAAAATAACTATCTTATTACCAATCAGTAATCTGATTACATATACAAGTCTTCTTATTATTATATATTATTACGTGAATCTTTGGTCTTTAGCTACTTCGGATTCAACAGTAATAATTATACAGTTGTTTATATTCTAGATTTGGGTAATAATGAGTTACATCTTCAAGCTGTTCATAAAGGTGGGCATATGGCTACCAAAGCCTATACAACCTCTTCTTTACTGATATAATAATGAGCGTTTACAACATTCATAAAAGAATCTAATACTCATCTTGTATTTTTAAAATAGTTTAAAGAACAAACTGACGGTTTTGGGAGGCAATTAACATACAATCTTTAGAGTGAGCATGTATCTGGATGATACTATGCGGTATTAAGATACAAAGCACTACACATACTGTATGCGAAAAAAGGGTTTCAATGTTTTCCAATTTTGAATATTTCATCATATAAGCAGCTTATAACTCTATAAAACAAACATGTTACTTAGAGAAAGTTGTAGAAGAAATGAAGGGCTTTCAGATGATATATGCTTTGTTCTTAACAAACAAAAGTTTATTAGTACTTATATAAGTATAAAGTTAAAAAGTAAAAAATTAAGCTTGCTAAAAAGTACGGAAAAAAAATTAATAATTTGTTTGTTGACCTTTACTTTTTATAACAGTTTCAATTCTACCAGGCATGCTATCAATCTATTTCAGGCAGTCCTCCTTAGTAAATTTATACCACTCCATATTGATCCTCTTTTCTAGTTCTTCTACAGTATGAGGTTTAGTTGGGTACTGTCCCAAACGGTTTTTCAATTGGTGCCACATATGTTCAATTGGGTTCAAATCCGGGCTTTGCGGTGGCCAGTTATAAATTTGGTCCACATTGAACTTGTTTTTGGGAAACAACTTTTTAGCAATAGTTGATCTATGAGGAGTGGCCTTGTCTCGTTGAAAACAAACATGTTTTGAATCCAACTCATAATAGTCTAAGGTATCTTTAAGTGATGACTGAAGTATTTCAACGTACAAAGATGAATTTATCGAGCCTTCAATGATTGTAGTACCATAACCAGGGCCTTTCGCTGTTATACAAGTCCAAAACATGACACTACCCCCTTCCTACTGAATTTGGAGATCTAAATAGTGAGGGCGAACAACATCATTTAGCTGAGGCCAATAGTACTTAATACCGTCTGAAGCCCAAATGTTAACCTTTGTTTTGTCTGAAAATATCCACTTACGCCAGTCGTCCTTGGCTAACACCCTATGTTGTTTAGCCCACGCAAGTCGCTTTTTTCTATTGCTTTCGGAGATGAAATCAGACTCTTGCTTTCTTTTTGCTTTGAAGCCCATAGAATGAAGCATTAACTGAATGTTCCTGATTGTCATATTAATTCCAACTGAAATAAGATAAGCCTTTTTATCTTGTGGTGATTTGAATTGACCGGCTTTCATCTTATTTCGAATCTATTTCTTTGTTGTATTGCTTATTGAACATGGCCTTCCAGTGATAGCAGGCTTCGTAGTAGGAAAAAACTTTGCTTTATATCTACTAATAGTGGCTAGAGAAATATTTGGTAGTTGTTTCTGGATTCTTGAGTATGGAGTGTTTGTTGACAACAGTGACTTGAGAGTGTCTTGCTTATCTTTAGTAATAGAACGAATCATGATGTTAATTTTTTT